>OX424575.1:9870134-11367676 GCA_949152435.1 Gastracanthus pulcherrimus
ATCATCGAGGAGGTGATACCCGAGGAGACGGTGCCCCAGACGAGGAGACAGACGACGGCGAGGAGGAAACGCGCCACGTCCCTGAGCGTGGAGGCTGTCGAGGAGGCCGAGAGGGAGAAGGAGAAGGGAAAGACCGGGAGGCCGAAGAGGGGCAGGAAGGCCAGCGAGAGCAAGGACTTTCAGTTCTCGGCGCCCGAGGAGGCCGGGGAGCTGCCGGACAGCAATGATGGTGGGTTGGCTTGTTTGAAATTTCGCTGGATGAATAAGTTGTTGTGATCGAGGGGGTGTCGTAAGTCAATTTAGGAATTCAATTTTCTCGCCGTAAATGTCACCGACCGAACAATGAATAATTTGATATGACTCGATGTATATGCCTTGTTATCCAAAACGAAGAGGTCATTGCCCTACGTAATAAAATTATGGAACGAAATTTTAAAAGTTCGAATCTGAGCTAATATAAATTTCGTTCCAATGACATTCGTAGAGGTTTTCAAGTTCTTGTTTGAAACTTCGCACAGTGGTAGATAATTGTATTACAGAGGGTAATTTACTCTTCGTTTTGGATAATAAGGTATATATATCTATCAAGTTATATCAAATTATTATATTATTATATTATATAAATTGACTTTGACACCCCCTTAAGTGTGCAGAGCATTTCGTTTTAATGTGTTGTTCCTCATCGGTTTCGGTTTCCCGGATGAGCTCTGATAAGAACTAGTACAAAAGTTGTAGGATTGTAGAGATGGTGGGGTTATATTTTATTCAAGATCATTGCAAGACAACACTTTTTTAAAGGGGCAGACCTAGTTTTGACAAAAGCCAAGACTCCAGACATCAAGCTCTTCATTATATATTAATCTATACGCTATTACACAAATATTCAAATAAATATTCAATACAAAGTCTCGAGTCCATGCAGATTGTATTTCATGCGGTATTCGTGGAAGTGTTTGAAACTTTATATAACAGAGCATCGTTATATAAGCAAAATCAATGATGTCTTGGTTTTACATAATTTAGTCTATATACCTAAATACACCTACACAACTATTTATCGCTCTGTCAGTCACGTTTAAATTTTGAAATCACATATTTTAATAAACTTTGACAGCCCCATAATAAAAACGCAAAAGAAAAGAATATCTGATTTAATCAATAAAACCTTTCGTTTCAGAGGACTGTCGAACGCCGACCTTCAAATTTTCAGAACCGACTGGGCTACAGAAGTAAGTTCCTTTTGCTAAGAAAAAAAAAACTCGGGAGGACACATCGCCCTCTCACAAGAAGCCACGCCATAAGCAAACAATTGCCATGTGTGTATAAAAAAAAAGCAAACAAACGAAAATCAACCGCGTGTGTGCAGATTCATAACGCCAGTTCGCTACGCCAACGACGACGACGATGAGGAGTCCCCCGACCTGACGACGAACGCCGAGCAAGCGACCTCGGCGAGGCCCCAGCGACGGCCGCGCACCTGCTTCGTGCTGCTCAAAAAGACAAAGGACAAAGCGAACTGAGAGCGAAACAAACAAAACAAAAGAAATAGAAGAAATCTCGCGTGATCCGAGTGATTGAACGTCTCGCATTTGAAATGCTGTGAAAAGAAAAAAGATTTTTTGATTGTTTTTTTGATTATTATTATTACTTTCTGTCTCTAACTCTATCTCTCTATTGCGAATGAACTGTTTTTACAAAAGAAAAAGGAGAAGAAAAAGAAAGGGAAAGAACACATTTTGAAGAAAAGGAATGTATGATACTGTTGTAAATAATTTATTGATACATCATATGTTAGTTCAATAAAGAAGATATAAGTCTAGTAATTTCTAAATAAGTCTCCGAAATCCCCTTTTTTGTATAGTAGATCGTGTTATGAGTTAATTAGTCGATAGTGGCAATTATACATAATTAACCAGTTGGCGAAGTGATTTGCTTCGCGGAATGCGATATACTCGTAATTCTTTATTGCTCGCAACATAATTATCTTTTCACCACACTGCGCGTAAAGTGCTGACTGTACGCCCTCTCAGCAGGCCGTACAGTACCGCATGGACTGCCTAGGGAATAAAGTGACTTGCGCATGCGCGATGCGCCTTTTTCCGCTCTCGACTGCGTCTCGAGCGGTAAAACAGCGCGTCGCGCGTACACAAGTCACTTTACTTCTAGGCAGAGCATGGGGTACTGTACGGCCTGCTGAGATGCGTACAGTCATTTCTTTACGGGGGTGTGGTGAAAAGTAGTATACGCACCTCTGGAGTACAGTAGGCAAGCATGCACTGTGTGAAATGCCGACCTCGCTTCGCTCGGTCGGCAACGTCACACAGTGCGTACATTGCCCACTTTACTCCCTTGATGCATAATGTACTATTTCTAGATTCGCACGTAACGCAAAGATACTGATAATACTAATACTTCATTTTTTTTCTTTTGGACCACGCACTGGTACGATATTACTAAAAAGAAATAATAATAATAATCGTGTCATTCAAACACTCGCTCTCATTTTTTTCTTCGATATTGGAATTCGGTAAAAAGCAATCTCCGTAAGATCTCAGATCTTTGGCAACAATTGGTTCGTGTAAAATGTCGGAGTCACCAAAAATCAGCGATAAAGTCCCGCCGAAAAATATTATACAATTTTTGCAAGTGTATCATACATAATCGCGTATATAGTTGCGCACGATTATATACAATTTTTATGCTTTCTTCATGGGAAGCTACCGCCGTTGGGTGTATACATATATATTTATATCAATTGATTTCCGATAAAATTCATTGCTTAAAACTAGTAGAAATAGAGAGGCAAGATTTTTAATTAATCTTATCAATGTCAATAATTTTCGATTTTCGTTTCATTCTATTTTGCATGACACTCGAGGCACAAGTGTGAAATTTGATGCCCATTGCGTAAAAGGCACGGCAGTATTTTTCATTTGCAATGATTTTTCAATAATGAAAAAGGCCTCACACGTTGGCTATGTAAATCAACAGTGGTGGAAATATTTCTGCGCTTGATGAATGTAAAAGTACGTGATTACAATTTTGATAATAGCTACGAGATTCATGATTTTCAGATATATTCGATAGTAGGCCTTATATAGTAATAACTTTATAAAATTTATAAAAGTTATTTCTTATATCAATTTGGTGTGTTACAGGAGACTATATATATAGATCAATATCATAAAACTTTGTGTAAAAAGATTACAAACAATGGGAGTAACACGATATGAATATATTACATCACAATTTATACTTCAATATGAGTATATTTTTTCATTTTTGGTTCTCAAGAAATTTGCAATTTTAAAATCATGCGTCATATTGTTAAAGCCTAAAACATGATCATTAAATAAAAAAAATTCAATTTATACAGTAACTTCATTTTAGAAGAATCTAGTCATGCTTTGGACTAGCAAAAATAAATTTTTGCAATTATCTTGCAATTTCATAATTATCTTTATAAAAATTTCATCTATGCAAAATAATGATTTTCACAATCATATAAAAAATGTAAAAATTTTAACATCTAACAACATCGAACCTCATTCGAATGGAACTGACAAAAATATTTCCACCAACAAACAACGCATAATCGATAAATTTATACAATTTGCATCAGCGAGTTTTCGTTTCTTGGTTTGATTATCGTTCACTGCTGCCTGCAGCTATCCTTAACCCGACGTTTGTGTTTTTCTTCTTGATTCAGTGAAGGGGAATGCTGCTGTCCTAAAAACGATAAGACAAAAACAAAAATTATAAAAAAGACAGAAGCGATAAAATTTTAATTCCTCTTATACAATATTTTATAGTTTCATTATTTACGACTAGTACCTATTCAAAAGCAGTTAGACAACATTCTTAGTCTTACTAGTTATATGAAATCACATCCTGATATAAGATTATAGCTACGAGCATAACTATTTGTCATTTTTTCTTTTTTCTAAGTAAAATCTATTTATATGAAATAAGTGCTAGTGTATATTATTTACAATTATTTTTTCCCACATATTTATTTTATACTGTTTTATCGTGAGAATTCATCTTTAGAAAAGTAAAAGACAAGCCTAAATTCTAGACGTCTTAATTACTTCTTACTTTTAAATGTGATTTCAATTATCACACTTGTCAGAATACAACTTAACTTTACAACGATTTAATTGCTTTAACTGCATCCAGAGAAAATGTCTATAGTACATAAGAAGATAGAATTACAAAAATAGAAATTATAGGTGGCATTCACTTTACGCGTCTATATATATATATATGTATTTAAGTTTTATGCCTCATTAGGAAAAACGTACTTGCTACTACGATTTTTAGATAGATTGCAAAAACTACGTATCAGAATTCAATTTCCTATTCCGAATATCATTTTATTTATTGAAAATGAAGGGTAGAAATATCGAACTAACACTGCAATTAAAGCTTAAAGGGGGGACCACAGAGTTTGATTCTCTGTTTTTGATAAAACTTTAGGGATCGTATTCTGAAACCTAAAAATGAAGCCCAATACTCGTGGTTCTATCCATTGGGCCTTTGTACGGTAGATACGGCGTATTTCATTATCGTTGATAGTATATCTATGTATATCTGGTTGTTAGCATTGCCCATATGAGCAATGCTAATGTTTTTTGGCTCTATCTCAGATTTAAAGACCCATTGGACAAAACTACGAGTATTACGCTTCATTTTTAAGGTTCCAAAAGTCGATCGCCAAAGTTTCATCAAAATCCGAGACCCGAACTCCGTGGTCTCCCCTTATTATCATAAACACTTATTTTCTATATTTCTCTTATGTTTAGATTACACTGATAAGATCGTGTCGTAATTCATTACGATATCAAAATCGTAAGAATTTTCTAATATTCTTTTATCAAGTTAAGGTCCTTCTAAACACTCGATATAGTACACTTTATATACAAAGTAATCGGAGGAAATTGAATTCACGAAGAATTACAACTTGATCTCAGATCCGCGCAAACTACGTATCAATATTTAGCAATGATATTTTTTTCAGCGCTAAATATTATTTCTTCGAGGAGAATCAGTGGCGCAAAGCCACCTATCATTCTCTCCATTTACTATATATATTTTTCCCATTTACTACATCTATAATGTGTGCTATATTGATTGTTTAGAGGGACCCCCGTGGAAATAAAAAAAGTAAGAAAACGTAATAAAACGTAAGAGTCTGTTGGAACGCTAAATATAGCGATTTAAACAATTAAATTGTTTATAACAAATTATTGAACACTCTGGCGACAATGCACCATCAAAAATCGGATTCAGGAGGGCAAAATACATCTAAAAAGCTTTGGTGCATCTATCTACATCAAAGAGGCCACGGAAACCTATAACTGGCCCCTAGACTAAACCCAACCCAACCCACTCACTCTCTCCTACATACTGTGATATATTGGATAATGACAAATTGTGCAACAATTATTCTTATACTTATATACTGACGACCTATGACAGTGATCCAAGATTTTAATGCAAAGACGAAATAACAATTTATGTGATGTATTTTTCCCAAATGACAAAATAAATCGTATATCTATCTATCTACCTGGATTGCGCCGCGTGCCCGGCACGGGCATGTAGCACGAGGCCGCCTCGTCGAGGCTCACCGCGTCGATCCTACCGTCCCCCATCGTCGGCCCCGTCGCGATCGGCGTGGCCATCGCGTAGGTAGGACTGACGCTGCTGGAGCCGCCGCTGCAGGAGGACGAGCCGCCGCTCGTGCCGTAGGCACTGCCCCCGTGCAGGCCGTTGTACGTCGGGTCGATCATCGCGGCGACGTTGCGCTGCTGGGTTCCGGGTGCCGAATGCTGGGGCTCCGTCCTCGCCGTCGGGGGGGTTGAGACGCCGATCTCCTCGCCGTCCAGCTCCTCGTGGTAGCTGCGGATGTCGTCGGGGTCGGAGGGCTGCCGGCTGTGGCGCGTCTGACGAGCGGGCTTGGCTGTTGTTTTTGGGGGTGGAACAGAGAAAATGAGTTATTGGATTGAGTGGACAGTTTTTTGACCTTGGTTTCAATTTCAAGTGAATTTAGTTGACGATTTCTGGATAATGGCTGAGATGTTCCGGGAAATCGCGGGAATTATGTGTAATTCAGAGAAATTGGGCGATGCTCCGAGACTGTGGCAAAGTCGTGAAAACTCGGCAAAATTGTCTGAATCTGAAGAATACTCGGAATTCTATAAAATTTTAAGAGTTTTGCCAGATTCTTAGAAATCTGTGAAATTTGCGGTAAAATTCGGAGAATTCTGATATGTTGTTAGAATTTAATGCAATTATATCTTCATCGTTCATATGAGTTAAGTATTTATTTGAGTAGGATTGAAAGCCAAACAGACAAGTTTTTTTACGTTGACAGATATTTAAAGATTTTGTCAGAATTAAACAGAATTCATCAAAATTTGTAATAATAAATTAAGATAGCCAAAATCAATACCCAAAAAAATTATCTAACAGTAACTATAGCAGTTCTAACTCATAATATACTATTTATTCTACTTAAAATGGATACCTGTCAAATTTAATAATATTCCGAAACTATGATGCGTTCTTAATATTTATAAAAAAAAACACCAGAATCCCATTTTAAATTATAAAGCGAACAAATATTTATTTATTATTACAATTTAAAATCCCTTAATAAAATTCCTTCTTTCAATTTTGTATTTTGTTTACAAACAAATCATTATCTTTCGTATCTATTCAAGCATTACACATTGTATATCAGTAACTCAAACAAAAAAAAAACAAATAAAAAAGAATCATTATCACACCAGTGTTATCAATCCTACCAATTAGTCAGCGATAACGCTTTCCAAGGCAATCTGACTGTTAATTCAATTTTAAACCCTCTATGTCGTAAATTACGCCTTTCTCAGCATATTACAGTCCATTAACCCTTTGTGTCATAGTGATAAGCATTCTTACTACCTTTTATTGAACAATTTTTTCAATATCTACCCTATTTTTCCAGGAATTAAAGTACAATTTTTTGTTATTTTAAACTGTGAAGGGTTCAATCTTGATATTTTCATTATAAATTATACATGGTACTTATGTTTTTTGGTTGCTGATTACGAATCCGAAGTTAGATTTTCGAAATTGAATATGGCGAATGAAATTTTCCAAAATTGATCGAATTTTGACATATAACTATGTTTAGGTTTTTCTTGGGTCCAAACTCATATTTTAGAAATTCAAGATGGAGGATCCAATATGGCGGATGATAATGTTCAAAACTGATCCAATTTCGAAAAAAAGCTGTATTTACGCGCCGTATTGGATCCGCCATATTGAATTTCGAAAGTCTAACTTCGTATACGTAAGTATGCGACATAAAAAGTCCTTAGGTATGAACTTTCTAAAGAAATAGTCTCAACAAATAATTCCCGAATCAAAGGGTTAACAGGTTGAGTAGGGCTAATGTATAGGTAAGCCGATGTTTCAAATTATCTACAAGATTAATCAAAATTTCAAACACACGATAAAAACTCGTTGTCAATAACCGACTGCATAATACATCATATTAATGTTCACATTTACAATTAGACAAAATGCAACGAAATTTGCGTGAATTTGTGACATCCACATGCGTCACGCCTTTCGTAACCCGTTAAAGTAACTCTCTACCCAAAAATACAAAACTGCCCATATACATTCTTCCTCCACCGAAGAAAAGCATCTCCTCCAAAAACCTTCAAAGAAACACGTCCACCCCAGAGACACCCCTGCAACACTCACGTAGACTCGGCTTCAGGTCGAGCTTGTCGGGCCGCTGGGGCCTCTCCAGGCTCCCGCTCGCCGCCGACATCTGCTCCTCCTCGAGGTGCTGCTGCTGCTGGCGCTCGAGCTTCTTCTGCCTGGCGCGCTCGCGCGCCCTCTTCGCCTTGGCGCGCTCCTTGTCCTGGAGCATGCGCGCCAGCTCGGCGTCCTGGGCCTCCATCGCGATCTTGTGGTCGAGCAGGAGCTGCTCGTCGACCACCGCGGCCTGGACGCCGTCCTGCACGTCCGCGCCCATCACGGATTCCTCCTCTTCCTGGAGCTTTCGGGCGAGTTCCTGGAGGGGTGAGCGAGAGAGAGATAGATAGAGATAGAGCGATAGAGAGGGGAGAGAGTGCGGAGAAATATTGGAGAGTTTGGGAATGGGGTGACTGGTGATTGATAAGAACGAGGAACCGTTTTTTAAATTTAATCTTTGATTTTTAGTACATGTCGCTCTGGAACTATGTTGTTTGCGATTGAGATAGCAATGTTGCAGAGAGATGTGTCTTCTCAGAATTAAAAATTGAATGAAAAAAGTGGTTTCTTGTATTAGTGCTTAAGAGGAGGTCGGAGCTATCCTGATTGGTGCAAGTTTACCTAACCTCAAAAATTAATATCATAAAAATAAAAATTTGTGGTCATTTATGGTACAAAAATGCGGTTGTCCGGTGTTCTTGTCATAATAATAAATGTTTATAAAGCTTCAAGCGTACATAATTGCGTACAATTTCGTAAAATAATGAAAAATACGGCGCGAGATGAAGCTATCAGTAAGGCTAAGAAACGGTAAGATGACCATCACTTTTACCGTTTTCCATTCGTCCATTGTAACAATATTTCATAATATAAAACTTTTGAGGCTACTAATAAACAAAATTGCTGTTGTCCAGTGTTCTTTACATAATAACAAACTATTATCAACCTCGATTTTGATGTTACTATGTGAATTTTAGACGTATAATGAAAAATACGGCGCGAGGTGGAGGTCACAATGGTAAAGGTCGCTCCGACCTCCCCTTAAAGGTGGAACTTACACTGATTTAAAAAAAAAACTATTTTATTTAAGATCATTAAGGAGATGCGTCAGACCTACTTTACCTGACGATAAATGCATTCGAAAATTTCGTTTTACTAAAAAAATACGCATCAGAATCAAATTTCCTTTTCAGGGTAGCTTTATTTACAAAAAATACATAGCGGAACACTCGAATTATTATCAGAATAAAAAATTAGCATACTCATGTAATTGCTAATTTTCAATTCTGATAATAATACGAGTGGTCTGTTATGTATTTTAAGTAAATAAAGCTACTCTGAAAAGAACATTTGATTCTGATGCGTATTTTTTGAGAAAAACGAAATTTTTGAATGTATTTTATCGGCAGATGTATTTCGTATCCCTACTGAAAAATATCAGGTGATAAATCATGATCAGATAACGTGATTTCATTATAAGAGGAAAGTAGTCGATAGAATCAGGTGAAAAATCAGGTGATTTTTCACATGATTTTTTCAATAGAGATAAGTTATAGAAAATACTTATTTTTTTGGTACACCTCTTTGATTAAACAAAGTTAGAAAATAGTGAAACAATACCTATTTTTAAACTCTAAATGAACAAAAATTAAAAAATTTTAAGCTATTTTTCGGGTACTTACACATGGTCCGGTAAATTCAAGCCTGAATGGGCTGTCAACCAATCAAAACATCGCAAATTAGCTTCCATCTCTTTCTTACGAAGTTTTGATTGGTCGAGAGCCCATTACGGCCGGAATTTTCCGGACCGTGTGTAAGTACCATTACTCAATTTATGGTTCGAAATAAATAAAGCCCTTTTTAAACACTGAAAATATTTTTAAAAATCTGCATGGTTTTACAGTTAAAAAAAAATTAGGTATTTAACATTAATAATTTTTTAAAATAAAAAAATAACTTTTTTATAATACTTTAAATCTATTGAGATAATTTGCACAAGAAATTTGTTAAAATTAGATAAATATGTTTTGAAAAAAGCGCGTTTAAAATTTCAATTTTGTATATCATCGAATGTATATTGTTTTACTTGACTTGCTATAACTTTATTTAAAAGTCGAATTATAAGATCTATTAGCAGGTTTCAAAATATTCTAAAAATTCTAAATATGAAAGAAATATCACAAAATAAATTTCGTTTATTTATTTTTCAAAAATCGGTGGAGTTGATCCTTAAATGTATTTTATTGACTTTGTTGAGTCATAAGACTTATGCTTACACTTATCACGATAGGTATAATATAGAGGCTATAAAATATACTGGTAGGATTAGTTTTATATGATTTGGTGTTATTATGAATAAGAGAACTTGCAGTTGCAGTTTGAACAGTTTTTCGATATGGTTGATTGAGATTTAGGATGGTTTACAATATTTGCAATTACAAGTTGTTTAACGTTGGCTTAAAAGGGATCTATCTCGGTATGATATTCTAAACTCTTTTCTACTTCTGGTAATCAAAAATTGTAGTAGATATTTAAACATATTAAAATAAATTTTTTACAAAATATTTCAATAAAATTAAGTTAATATAAATTGATTATAGTTATTTTGTCAAAAATAAGTGAATCCTATGAACTTCAAAATGCTCCTTGTGCATGAGAAATAAGTCAATCTATTTGATACTTTGCTTGAAAAACTATTATTCTGAACTTTTTTAAAATAAATAAAAATTTTAACAAAATGATTTATAAAAATCAATAAAATTATTATAAACAATTTCTTACAAAAATTAGTTTTGAACAAGAATGCACAACTTTATTTATTACGCAATTTTTTTTATACACAATTATGCAAAGTTTAAAGTCAATTAGGCAATTTATCTAGCATAGATCATTTTATATTCAATTTCTAGGCTTAGTTGAAACAAAGAGCATTGATGTACAAATTTACTTTCAATGGATTAAATATTATGTTTTATGTATGAAACAAGTATATTTTTAATAGTTACAATTTATTTTGTGTAATACATTAAAAAAAAAAAAAACAATTAATATACGACTGATTTTTTTTTCATAATTGTGAAAATAAATTAAACTTAAAAAATTATAAAATATGATTAAATATAGTCACAGACTAAATAAATTAGTTAGCCTTTCTGTTTAAATGAAGTAAATTGTAAAAGAATGACAGAATGCATGACTGTAGTACCTGATCTTTTTCTTCTTGTATCCGTCGCTGTATTTCCCTTTCAGCCTCTAATCTTGCTGCCTCGTCATCCAACCGGAGCTGCAATCTCATTTGCTCTCGTAATTCTCTTTCTCTCATTCTTTCCTCTCGTTCAAGTGAAAGTGCAATTTGTCTTGCTACTAGTGCATCTCTCTCTTCTCTGTTGACAAATAGCAGAAAATGTTAATTGTTAAATTTTAACAGTACAAAGATATAAAATACTACAGTTCTTGAATAATGCAAAATAAAATATTGTAGACTTGACATTATTAATGTGGTTACTTAAAAAACTGCTTTTAAATGACATACTTTTTTTCAGGTCTCTCTACAATGTACTTTATCTCTATGAGAACTTTTATATGCAAAATTTGGAATATATTATATCCTCAAATAGAAGCATAATATGTAAATTATGATAATACTAACTGTTCTTGCACATAAGATTGGTATCTTAGCTGCTCAATTTCCTGCTCAACTCGAGCTTTGGGAAGATCTTCCCTCACCTGTGCATTTCGAACTTTATTGTGTGTATAGTGATCCTTAACTGCAAAAAAAAAGAACAAAATCAATCTGCCTTCCTCGTAAATTTTCATCATTCCATTAGTTTTAATTCAGAGACAGTGTGTTAATATGAAATTGTAAAATTTTATGCTCCTTTGATTGTTGTGGTCATTAATTATTGAGAAAGTTATTTGGGTACGTACTCTCTTCATCTTGAAGCCGGTAGGCCAATGCTCCATCCTCGTGCACCAACCACTCCCTGCACACTGCACATACGAGGATGAATCATTACTTAAAAGGGCATTTACACGGGCATGATCGACAAAACAAAACAAAGCAAAATAATGCAACGAGAGAATAATGGAGTTATATCTTAGAGACAAAAGAAGTGGAAAATTAACAGTGTATTAATTTTAGTTTTAACTACTTGATAATAATAAAAAGATTAATTATGCCGTTCATTAGAAAATTAGTTGAGAAATAGTATTTATTATTAGTATCTACTATTAACAGATTCAGTGCTACTAGGTATGTATTTCCATGAACTTTTTTTATGTCTTCTAATTCAATTGATATAAAAGTAAATTTCCTTTTTTTTTTCAACTAATTTTATTTATTATATTCTTATTCATTATAATCTAAAGAATATAAAGTAACAACGTTCTAATTTATTTAAAAATAAAATTATTGGAATATGTTGAATACATCTGCACTTAATCTGCTAATATCATTATTTTAATATTATTAGTTATACAAATTAATAAATACAAAAGAAAAATTAAATTCAAAATATTCAAATTCTATAAAAGATGCTGTGCTGAATATTTGTATACCTGTACAAACACACACTCAAACATTCCAAATTTTTCATAAGAATTCTTACACACTCCATGACTCACAGCTTGAAAATGCCTCCAGCACATTTTTTGTCCCCCTCAAAGAAGAAAAAGAAATCTTTATCAGTCCTCCATTCAACACCCACCTCTTTCCCAATAAAGAAAAAACCTTCCATAAAGAATTCATAAAATTGAAAAAATACTATCAATACAGAAACCATTTAAACCCATTTAACAATTCAAATTTTACCATTCATCCTCTTTCTCGCTCATCCGAAGCTATCAAATTCCCCGTCAAAACAACACTCTCTCTCCTGCATACCAATAAGTATCAAACCCACTCAACCCTGAAAAAAAATTCATTCATCCTTTCGCGCGTGCCATCGACTACACGCGAGAACTTTCTAAAACCCTCCACCTCCCCCCGTCTAAATTAATAAGAAATGATATCAAGGTGAGGAGGAAGCCGTACGCGTGGGAGCGAGTAGCGCACGCGACATACATATAAATGCCGCGAGAGCGCGGATTTTTTCTGCTCTTTTTCTTCGGGTAGGAACGAGGGTTCGAAACAAAGGCTCACGCGATGATAGTGCGGTGCGATGATTACTGTGTAGCGGCGGAGTCGCGTGTTTGGCACCGCGGCGGAATGGAATGAGATTCCGAGAGACTTTGGCGTTGTAACACGTTGCTCGATGTGAGGCGCGAGGAGTAGTGGGTTTTGGTTTTATGTAAATAAAAAAGAGAAATATGTATATGTATTTGGATTTTTGTTGTAAATGGGTGTCACGTATAAATATAAATATACCCTTGAAAAAGAGGCAAAATTTCTATTTTAAATGACATCGAGAAATTGAGTAAGAATATGAGAATGTGTTCAATATTTGTCTAAATGTATTATTTATTAATTTCATTGTTACTTGAACACATCTTTTAGTAAAATAGCAAGTTTTGTTGGGATAAGTGAAACGTGACACTCTTCGTAAAGAGCAAATCGTTATACTGCTCCGAATTTCCGATGATTGTACATTTTGGTTTTACCGTTACGGACCCAGTTCCTGATCAGGACCCAATTCCTGATCATTTTCTTACATAAAATATTACTTTAAACTTGTTGCTGCAAAAACTTTTTTGAAGATTGCAGATATAACTATCTACTATTTAGATATTTCTATTCAAAGTCTAAATAGTTTAATTGTAATTGGCTTTTATGGAAATCAGAGTTGATCAGGAATTGCTCTTAGCTGATCAGGAATGGGGTCCGTGACGGTATATTACTTGCCGTTGATATAATTAAGCTTGAAATTTGTCACCTCTGTAAGCTCATTTTGTTACTTTTATCATTAGATTTTGAATAGCTGTTAAAGCAATTATTTTAATGTGCATTCTCATAAAGAAAAATCTGTGGACAGTGCAGTCCCAATCTGTAGAATTTAGCAAAAATGTATAAAAATTGATGCAAATACACGCCAACATATTTAATTGTGAAAGGACATAAATAAAGAATATGAGTAAAAACAGACGTTCGTTTAGACGTTCTATCTCATAAATATACCGTGTAGCCGGTGTGGATCCGTAAACAAATGTGCGTATTTCGAAAGAATTTTCGTAAGGTAAATATTTGATCGAGGCACTTGTTAAACATTGAAAAAGAAAGTACGTAGGCAGCGACTGAGTAAGATTGCAAACTCGCAGGCGTATGCAATTATACCACTCGGAAACAACGAAACCAACAATAATTGTCCCCGCAATATTTCGACGAAACACTATCGCGTTTCACATTTTTCAATATAACAATTACCCGAGTAACAAACGAACTCTCGCACAAAGTAACAAAAACAAAATATACAATCGAGAAAGTGTATATTATATACACCGCCGTAATTTATCAACTTTCTAACATAATATTCTTATGGTAGCGTAGTAAACAAAATATCGCCGCTTTCAATTCAGTAATTCTGTACCTGTACACCACCCAACATATCTCGTTTTAACCGAAAAAATAAATTATACCACTGCTTCCGCCTAAGTGTCAACATAAAAAAAAGAAACACAAAATCTCCCTCTTTCAATCACCACAGCTACACCCACACACAGCATACTTCCCAAGAGTATTACAGCAGCGCACATTCCAGGCACATTTTTTTCTCCACTCTCTCTCTCTCTCTCTCTCTTTCTCCAAGGACCTTTTCCGCACACAACACCAACATCTGTCCCACACACATGACGCACCTTCGTTGACTCTCCCAGCCTTGGGCATCGTGTCGGAGCCCAGCACGGACTTGGCCATTTAGACTCCTTCCCTCCTGCCCTTTAAAAATCTCTCCTCTCGGTCGAACGAAAAAACAAACAACGACACTGTACAACGACACACACTATTTAAAACACGAGTAATAACCGGACGCTACTCTCTCTCTCCTGGCTTCTATATCGCTCACATTCCTCGCCTCGGACTCCTCGGAGTGTCTTTTCCCAGAGGACGACGTGCGCGTGTGTGCAGACTCGCGGGGCCCGCGCACTATTGTTGTTCTCCAGGCGCTCCGGCAGCTCCAGCCATCTTGAAATGCCAAAGTCGCGAGTGTGTTGGTAATAACGTGTGTATGCGCGCGACGCGCGGCAGCTCTACTACTGGATGGTATACTGCGACGTGCGTGCGGCACAGCAGCACTGTCAGCAGTGGAAAAAAAAGGAGGGAGGGGGAGTGTATATGTGCTTCCTTTCTCTCTCCCTCTATCTGACGTATTACAGTATAGTCTGTCTACACTCTGCAGTGTACGGGTCCTTTATACTGTCTCTCTCTCGCTCGTGTCGTTTCTGCTCTACAGCTCCGGAGGTGATTTAAAGCTGGTTTTACAGTTTGGCCTGGCTGCTCCGATTTGCTTTTATTCTCTCTTTTTCTGTTTTCGGAGAGTCGCGCGCGAGCGGAGCTGTTGTTGCACGCCCTGCGGGCTTCACGGCTGTGTTAATGTCGGTGAGAGAGACCGTTAGAGATTTGGGGAGGAGCGCGCGCGCGCGGACACCGTTATGGAGCTTGTACCTGGTTCTTATACGTGAATTTATTAGGGCTGTTTTTGGGTGTTATCGGGTTGTGAGGTCGATCGTTTTTTTGTTGGAGGATCTTTTCTTTGTTGAATGTAATTGAATGGGTTTTGGGTGACTTTTTTATTGAATTTTAACCGATAGGTGCCAAATTTGTTTTGATGGACTTAATGCAAGGCAATAAAATACTTATATTTTTGATTTTAGATGAGTTGTAATTGTATATTTGATAAATTGTAAGATAGCACGAAAATGCCATGAATTTCAAAAACTTCTCTGAGGTTTGCAGATTTTTCCAACGTAAATTTTAGTCCCTGAGATTTCTAGGTTCTCCGGGGTTTTTAGGTACGCTAGACACTTTGATTTAGGTATATTATAGTATAATAGTATATAACTTTAAAGAAACAATTAAGGTGGACTGAGGATCTGTAATTGATATAATAATAAAATTGAAGCGGAAGTTTTGTATTACGTAAAAAAGTTTGTTCTCGTTTATTGTTATATATATTATAGACAAAAATCAAGAATTGAGTTGAATTGTCATATATAGTCTTGTTTTGATGCGAATCATTACGGTCACGTTCACACATGATAATTATAGTTTCATTATAGCATTATACAATTTATTAAGGAGAGACACCTGTAAAAATTCCTACTTTAACTATTTTCATTAAATAAGTATTTATTTATAAAAGTTGATTTATTTTTCGATTAAAAACAAGCCCAAAAAATCTACAAATTAAAAAAAAATTAAAATAAATGTTTATTGAAATTAACTACGTTACGTATTTTTAAGACGATTTGAAAAATATCTCGCATAGTGTTATAAACAATTTCTTTTCTAAATTGCATTTTATTTTGAATGTGTCAATGCACAAAGGTAATTTATAAAATAGAACGACTACTTTATTTCTTGTTATAATTCGTAAATAATATTAAGTTGTTGAATTTTATTAATTACCTTTAGAGATTGACTCGAACGAAATCAATAGCTACATTGAGAAGTATTTTAAATATTCGGATGAGTAATAATATCGCTTATATAATAACTTTTTTAGGTCATAATAAAAAGAGCAAAAATCTCTGAAATAGAATTTTTAATTCATCTGCTCAACATTTTAATTAATGTTTTACACTCGTATATATATATATATATATATATATATATATTTTTGACAAGGAGAGAAAATATCCATTATTTTATAACCTTATAATCACTTTTCTGTAATATATAGTATCATTAAATCTAACAATTATTATAAATATAAGTCGTGAGTATCTTGGTGAAAACTGAAAGTAGATTGATATAGCTGCCTACAATGGAGTATTAATTAGCTTCAGTTAAATTTGATTTCGCTTAATGACGAAATAGAGTAGACGGTGAAACGTTATAGATACACTATAATTGCAACTTTAACTTCTCCTCTAAGCACTATGCAGAAAAGCCTTTATATCTCTTTTACCTTGAAATGAATTTTACACTAATTTTATGCTCAAGCCCTAAAATGTTGAAGCAAAATTCTGACCGAAATATATGTTATTAAAAAATTAAAATATACCCTGTGACTTATTATTTGAATAGGTATTATCTTTTAACATTTTCTTTACCAGACAACTTTCAAATAATATAATAACCAAGAATAAATTTAGAAGCACGGACATTCTATATAAAAAAATCGGTAAGTATAGTAAAAAGAAAATGATTTAATATTTATTTTATACAATTAAGGCAGTTGCTTTACATTTAATATATTTCTGTTTAATACATTATTAATGATAAGTACAAACTTTATTCCCACTTATATCTATATAATGCAAATCATTAAATCCAATGCAATTCATGATGCACCTGCTCACTCCATGAATTGAAATGTCACCTATCGAAAGTTCTAATTCACAACCAACATTCATTATAAACTCCCCTCCAATCCCCACACAAATCAAAATAACCTTTGCAATCAGGCACAACTCCATCCATTTATAAACGATATAAACACAAAAAAATACAAAACCAATTTAGGTACACTCTCGCAAATCGTGCGCGCGGCATTACTCCCCCCCCCCCCCCCATACCTACTTCGCCGGAAGAATTATTCTCATTCTAGCGATTTTCACACGCGCTCACGTTTTCCTATTCTCTTTCGCTCGCTGTCGAGCATGCGACACAGCTATGTACGCAGAATTTTAAAAAATCCCGGAACTCGTCGGGCCGTTGTGCTGTACGTTCTTCTTTTATCCCGTCATCAAGGTTCTACTTTTGCGTGTATTTCGTGTACGTATTATACCTGTATGGTCTGTTTTTTTGTGGCAGAAGCGGGGACACACGTAGAATGATGTGTGTGCGATATTGGGAGGTGTACGAGGTTTTTTGACTTCTGTTTGTGTGATTGTGTGGATTAAATTTTTAGATTGGATGGGATAGGTTGATTAATTTTTACATAGACGATTGTCAACAAAAATTTTACGAATTGCAAAGTAACTACTTCGAATATCGTGTTTTAGATGTTTTTTTAAAGGCTGTATTTTGAGTTTGGATTAAAAACAACATCATAAATGTGAAGATAATGATGAAAGAAAACTCAAAAGAGTAATTATCCGGTTTTGTTCGCCCACACCTCAATTATTACATTGTAAGTTTTAATTAGAATTTGAATGAAAAAAATGACAAAAAGAAAATTAATGTTGTTTTATAACGCGCGATGAGCTCTATACTATTCTGAAACAGCTGATTTCTGATGCTTTTATTTTAGCCCGAATAATGTTTTGATTAATTTACCAGGTATAAAACGGATATGAATGAAATTTCGTGCTTTGGTGTAACGGTGTTTTGAAATGAGTCATCATTGCAAAAAAGGTTTCATGTATTTTATAACTATTTTTAAACGTGAATCCAAAATCGGAAAAGTTTAAATCATAAATAAAATTTTCTTAAAAATAAATTTTTGTAAAAGTATTTTTCCTATTTCAAGTAACGTTTAATTATTTTTTTTTTAAACATATTTTCCATTTTTTTAATCAATTGGTCATACGTAGAATCTGAATTTTCTAATCTATAGCTAAAGTTTGTAATAACAAAACATTAAAAACTTTTATTAGTACCGTTAAATATGACTAACAATTTATCGATCTCTCAGTTAAATTTGTATAAAATAATATAAAATAAAAGAATAAATAAAGACTTTCCCTGTATTGGATACTGTAAAAAATTCCCTTAATCGCTTTTATAGTGCAATAATAAATTATTTTCAGGTCTGACGTTAAATAAAAGGAAAGTCGTTTATTTAATCTTTCTCTTTACTAGCAAATCTGGTTGAGAGAGATCGATGAACTCAATTTTAATTATTACTAAAAATTCGCCGAGTCATAAAATCAATTTTACAACATTGCCTATAAGTAATCAAGCAAATAATTTGCTTAAAAGAGAAATTGTATATTAGAATTCACAAATAAAGTTTTCATGCGAAACAATAGTAACATGGTTACTGTCTACCAAAACCCAAAACTTACTTTCTAGTCAAACATCATAATGTTTAAGAAATCTTGTTTATGAATTACTGAAATCGTGATTTCATTATTTAATACACGTACGTCACTCAAATTTACTATACCTACGTATTGTACGTCAAATTACTCCAAACACTGTCTAGTAAAAAATTTGCCAACCATACTTGTAAAATTTACCATGCTTTACATCTCTCCATGCTACCAAAAGCCCTCACCAGCTTCAGCGAACCCACATCTTTGCATTCGAGGTCAACGAAATCCTCGCACCTGCCGCCATCCACTTTTAGAGATCCCGCGCCGAATGTCAATCCCAAGGCGAAGGCAGTCTGCGCACGTTATCCACCGCAAGAAAGATGCTGCATAAAATAAAATACACTCGCTCGTTATCCGCGTCGCGAGAAAGTAGGTAGTTTTCCTTTTTTCGCGCTTCATTCGCCGGCGATTCGTCATTCTCACTGTTCCCCGCTGTGCATTAGCATTGTACCTGTAGCGAGTTCTCTCTCCTTCCTCTGGCGCTGCTGTATAACTATATAATCAATGAAAGTCACGGAGGCGCGAGCAATCATCGTAATCTGGGTGAGCGGCGGTTCTTTTTTGTCCGAGCGCGTAAACTTTCGTCGGAGTGAGTGCTGTCGCTCGCTTGGTAATATTCTGTTTGTGTTTATGTCGTGCGACGTACAATTTTGGAGAATATAATTTTTGGATTTTTCGTGATATTTAAGTTGAGAGTGTACGTGGTATCATGTAATTTTATTTTCCACGTGGTAAAAAACGAAAAAAATAATAATACAATAGACGATCTAGTTGTTTGAAATTGATTAAACTAAATAGTACTATAATTTTTTATTGTACTATATTTTCATTTGAATAAGTACTTAAGAAGTAGTCTCTATATATTGTGCATAATATGTAATATATCGCCCTCTAACAGATATTAATTTTATTTTCTTTTTCGATAGATAATCATATTGCAAGAACTAGTTTACTTAAATCTATATTCTATTTTAGAACCTCATACTATAGTAACTTTTCCAAATAAAAATTAATTATTGGAAACATTTAATTACTTGTTAAGGTGGGTCCAGGTAATGAGGCCACCTTAAGGAACTTTCGATTCCCATAGTAGATATATATCGGATTTTTGGGCTTTGGAAGCTTTTAAGACATATTATTTGAACCTCTAACTTTAATACCTCATGAATTTTTTTGCTACAAAATTACTCTGTTCTAAGTAGTTAAAAATTGGCCACTTTACCAACAGTATGGTAATGTGGCCACCTATCAGTTCGTATGGTAAAGTCATGTAGTAAGTGCTTCAGGAAGTCAAAACTAACCTAGCAGACACGTCCTTTATGTGTTATTTAACTGCATGGTGCCGTGAGGTACACCTTGGTGTCGATATATTGGGATTAGTAGGCTTAGGAATTTTGAAGAAGTAACCGCCGTTTTTAACGGCGTCGACTGCCCTTTATCTTGCAATGCATTCGTATGGCTACTTTACTAAACGATAAATGTCTACAAAAATTGTAATTTTTGCATAAAAAATGCACCTTATGGCAAAAACTGGCACATGCATCTTAAAATATGTACATAACAAAAAGCTACAATTTTATATTATACCGTATAATTGTTTCTTTGCTCGTATTATGTTACCAAACTGGTTTCTTTCCATACATGCGCTGGTAGTCTTGATGCTTTCGTGCGAAAATATGACACTATCTTATAATTAGAGGGCGTTAGCAGCGATATCATCGCATCTATCAAAATCTTTCAATACAGTACATATACTGTAGGGGTTTCGGCGCCCCAAAATAACTCATACAGTGAGATCTCGTATAGGTGGTTACATCAAGGAGTAACACCTCTCTGGGATTTTGAAAACAAATCGATTTTATTTTAATATTTTATTAAAAATAACTACAAAATAGATTCTTATTTACAAATATATTGTATGGTATCCTCATGTATCATCTGTATGATATTATTATAATAATATTATTATAATAATATTATACGGATAATATATGAGGAGCTCCTTCGTGCCGGCCGAAATAGGATTTTCTTCGCCGTTGCGAGTTAGAAAATTCTTCAAAATTGAAAAATTTTGATAAATTTGTAAAAAATGGAAAATTTTAACAAATGTTGATAAAATGGAAAAAAGTAAGTAATTTTTATTATTAATTTATAATTTTATGTAATTTTTTAATTTTTTTTATAAGTTACTTTTTTCTCTTTGGGGGGGAGGGGCTGCACCATCTCTGCGCCCCTAGGCCCCCTCCCGCCCCTTTACTTACCTCCCTATCCCTTACCTCCCTCCCTGCCCCCGTCGACGTTTCATCGAATATACTCGAATTTTTAAACGCTTCTTCCTTATATTCACAATCATGTGCCAAATCACCTGACTTTTGTGTATCATACTTATCGCAGCTCGTTTGAAGAAATAGTATGTGCAACACGTGTGAACCGGTGATTTTCAACTCGTGTGATTGTCACCCTCGCTACGCCGGGACGACAATACTCACACTCGTTGTAAATCACCTGCTTCTCGCACTAGTTGCACAATATACTATTATACTTTTCATCTTGCAGCTTCAGTTTAAAGCATATTTAATTCAAAATATATCATTTTCTCCATCAACGCACTACTAAGACGGAACTTTACTGATTTTTAAACAAGCTCTACGTTTTTGCTAAGTACTTACTTAATTAAAATAAAAGAAATATGATGAACGTCATTACTAGACTTTTTATTATAGAAGAATTAATTGGTTGCCAGCTAGTTAGTTACAGCCTTTATAGTGCTGAAATAACTAGTTATTTTTAACCCTTGAGCAATAAATAATAATATTAGTATTATAGCAATATGTCTTTCATTAGCAAACTAACATTTCAAACATAAATGCTCAGAAACAAAGAAAGCAGTACTAAATGATTTAATTTAATTTTATTTGATTATTAATATTAATTCCAATTTCAATAAACAACCATAAAATACAAAATGCTGTAGATTCACTACAAGCATTTTATAGTCCTCCACGGAGATTATAAAAATATTTTCACCTCTAAAGCTCAACGTCATTGGTAACAATGAACTAAAAACTTTATGAAGTCATAATCACGTGACTTTCAATACATTGTACAAAAAAATCTCAGTCTGACATTACCCGTGTGTAATTATCTAATAAAAAAAATTGAAGCACTAACAGTTTCTTGAGTAAACCTATAGGTAGGTCTAAGGCCCACTAAAGATCATAAAGCTCTAATATTTATCTGACGAGACATATAATAAAATTGCAGTATTTCAAAAAAATTCAAACGTATTCGACCAGAAATTTCCCACGTTGAGTGTACTTAAAAATAAAGCCTAGCCACCTTAGTTTTTTCCAATGGGTCTATTTTCTCGTAATATAAGTCATTATACCCCAAATGGGTATAATTTTAGTAAAAAGAAGCACGTCTGCTTCTCAACGTAACTCTGTATGTTGTGTAAAATTGTGTATGTTGATTCCTTATATCTCAAAACATGTTTCTAACATGTTTTTAGAAAACTATTTTTTTTTACTATCGCAAAGCTTCTTCTTTGAGGAAGTAAAACAAAAAAACATATACATATAATTATTACTATTATATATTTATTAATTATTATATTATTATAATTATTATGGTCTTTACAAAGACCTCCTTACGAAGACTAGCACATTTCAACTTTTAGATCTTTTTAGGATAACCTACATAAACAAGTACCCTTCAGATTCTCCTCCAACAAATATCTCCTTCTCTGGCAGATATTCTAAAAAAGTCTTAGTCTACATCAGATGATCCAAAAAGTGTTTCTACAAGCAGCAACATCAATGCAGAATAAACCTTTCTACAAGCAGCAACATCAATGCAGAATAAACTATCCTCCTTTAATCTTACAACATTTCCTCCATAAAAACACACACCTTCCAGACACTCGGCCACTCGCTCTCAATCCACTTCATCATCGCTCCTCTCCAGCCTCCCCTGAACACTCTTAAAATCCTCCTCATCCATGGCGTAAGTAAGCAGTATATTCGCCATGATATTCACATCGATCGCGCTCATCTCGATCAGTCCCGCCAGTTTGGCAGCCAGGCTCTCCACCTTCTTCCTCTTCAAGCAGACAAAGAAATTCGAGCACACCACCACCGCGGCCCCAATGAACGCCGCGTTCGCCTCCAAGCCCACGAAGTCCCGGCAGTGTTTGAGGCCCTTGTCGTAGGGTCGACCTCGGGCCAGGAGGTGCAGCTGCTCGAAGAGGTCCGAGTGGCGCAGGTAGGCCACGTCCAGGAGGTGCAGGCAGGTGGCGCGGATGCTCGAGGTCGAGGTTAGATCGGCGTAGACGAGGAAGAGCTCGATCGCGTCGACGGGGAGGCAGACGGGCAGACGGAAGTCCAGGGTGCGAAGGATGCGCAGCTCGCTCGAGCAGACGTTGTGCTTGGTGTAGTCGCGGGAGGGGTCCAGCCACTTCAGGAGGTCCTGCATCTGGACAGAATTGGGTGTTGATATTTTACGGCAAGAGAAAGTTGTGTTTAAGTTAAGGGGGTACGAATGGTAATTAAAAATTCAAATTTCCCGCCTTACATTTTTATAGACCGAGGAGTGAATAATTATTTGTAATTATACGAAGTACTCATATTTGGACAAAGACCAAACTCACTTGCCCTTGATTAAATAGTAATAGACATATGTACGAAGCTTCAGACCCCAAAAACAACGGCACCCTGAAAGAATTATTATTGTATTGAAAATATGTCAACATTTCATTCCAATAATTGTTTAAGGTGCCGTTTTCTTATCACTATTCTATCACTATCTATTCCGCATTTCTTTAACTATATTATGGTACTAAATTAAAGTTTCTCACCAAATTTAAATCAAAATATATTTTTTAAAGTTATTTAAATAATTTCTTTAATCTAGCTTTAATAAAAATATGATATATCACTTTACCAAATTGTTCTTACTTCAAGTTTCTAAACAGCTGACAAATATAGAATTCTGCCATTGGCTAGTTTTTAAATAAATAAATTTTTATGAGCAATTATTGCAGAAGATAAACTCTGACTTTTTATTACAATATTTTCTTCCCATTTTATCTAGAGATTCTTAAGGAGATGTAAAAGTGAACTAATAGCCCCTACCTCCCCGGCATAAAATTTATATTTTTCTTTTCTGCAATAAATAAATATTTCTAAAAGAACGCCATACTATGTCTTCCCTATTCTTACCAGGAAACTTTAGTTAAATTTTCTAAAGCTTTCATTATTATCTCTCGGATATAAATGAGTTTGAAAATATACAAATATAGTTAAATTTACAAACGCATTTTTCTCCGAGAGTTTACAATGAAAGCTTTTGAAAATTTAATTGAAGGTTCCTGGTAAGAATATGGAGGACATAATATGGCGTTCTTTTAGAAATATTTGTTTATTGCAGAGATTTTTAGTTCTCTTACACATCTCGTTAAGTAAAACAATTTGCATTAGATAACATACAAAGTAAATCTTTAAAAGGGTTTTTCTCGCAACTAATTTTCCTAACTTTAAAAAGTGGCTTGCTTATGAGGTTTTTATGACTCTTTTTGAAACTTTTAGAAAATATACCCTAGTATATGTAGAACATAAACTGTTGACTACATTTACATTTTTTTCTTCTTATCTCATTTTATATATCAGTCATTATAGAAAAACGTGATTTTGTAAGCATTTTCATAAGTCAATTGAAAACTAAATTGTTTTGCGGAAGCAGAAGACGATTTTTGAAACTTCGTCCATAGTTTATTTTGTTGGCTAATCAAGGAAGTGACTCAATTTTTTTCAGAAGTTTTTCTCAAAATGCTATGTGCAAGAGACACTTTGAAAACTGGGAATTCTCATTTAAAAAAATTGTATTTTATCAATAACTCTGAAATAATCGATATCTTGAGTTAAAACTTGATATAGAATCTATTAATGTCATCCTACATAAGCTTTCAAATTTTTAACTCGTAAGACTGAACAATAAAACAAGTTTGTCTTTACGCCATAGTCCTACCTTAAATAAAGTCAGTTGTCATAACGCGTAATATGAATCTTATTGGACGCATTTGGTTTGAAAAAAGATTGCAAAAAAAATTCATTATAATTGCAACTGTTGTTTGGTCTGGACTATACTTAGTATTCGAAAAGGTTCATATAATCTGGAGCAAGTATTTGTAAACAGATGCAGAACTTGTTTTTACTTACCCACGGTAACTTTCTCTTGCAATCTTCTTATTTCGATTAGTATTTCAGCTGTCCGAAACCATAATGGAATAAAACCATTTTTTTAAATTTTCAAACATTCGCGATCGTTTCAAATTTTACAATACACTGTATAATAATTTGGCTGATTGAATTATAATCATTAATAGTTTACTACGAAATTAATTTATCACCCTAAAAGAGCAGACTCTTTTTAATTTTAATAGTTTTCATTTAAAATGTAAAACGTAAACTCTCGGTTAAAAAAGTTAACGTATATTAGTTCTTAAAAATGATTAACGAAAAATTGTATGCTTCCCCGTGTAAAAAAATTAGTCTGACATTAATCTGGCAATAGTCTGGTACGATAAGTCTGGCGGAAGTCTGGCGGAGGTCTAGAAGAAGTCTGGTATGTTTATCTACAATTGATTAGAATAGTACACTTTCTGTCAATATCGGTCGGAATCGTAAAATATCATACTTTTCGATTAAACATTAAAAATGCTTTTTAAATATTGCAATCGTACTTAAAATTTAAATATTTATAAAAATGGAGACCAAATTTTAGGTTACTGCAGACTTGACAAAACGCGATGCTCTTGTTTTGCAAATTTTTCTAAAAGTCTGGCATAGTGGCTAATGGCAGACTTCTGCCAGACTTTTGCCAGACTAATTTTTTTACACGAGTCATTAATAAAATGAAATAGGCTTAAATTGTTTTCAATCTACCAAAAGTTTGTTGACTTTTTACACGCAAAACATTTAAAGTTGAAACTAACAAACAAATCTGATTATTCACATTTGACGTATGTTTCTTTTACGAATAAATTTATATCCATTACGAATTCGTTCTAACCGTGCTAAAATACAGTCAACAATACCGCTTAACCGAAAGTCCGAGAACACCGAAATTATTCACAAAGAACCAGAGCACTGCCTACCCTCCCAATTATCATCAACACGCGACTCTTTCAATTCTCTCCTTCTCCCCCCTCGTTCTCTCGTCTCACCTGCGCAGTGTCGAGGCCGGTCTTGTACAGGTCGGCCTTGCTGGCGATCTGCAGACACGAGGCGAGCACCAGCTTGATCTGGGCGGCGATCTTCTCGCGCACCTGCTGCACCGCCCCGTCGGTCAGCATCTCAGCGCTCGCGATCAGCTCCCAGAACAGGCAGCCCATGTACCGGTCGAGCAGGTGGACCGCGAGATACTTGGCGTGAGGCTCGACCGTGGAGCGCTCGCTCATCGCGAACATCGCCTGGACCATCTCGAACTGTACTCCTGCGGGAGAAGAAAGATGAGGGGGTGGTTGGGATGTACACTCGATTGTTATTTTCTATATGTTTTGTAATTGTGTAGATCGGTATGAATCGTGTGGATGGTGAAGAGCCAGAAAATCACCGCAAGGTATAGGAGTAACTTTTGCCATTCGCATATGAATCGGCAACGATGTCAGATACTTGTTGATAATATGGTATCAATTTCAAGTAAATTATCATCAAGTTAAAGAGGGTCTTTAGCTAGATATAGGGCGTAAAATAAAAAAATTATATGAGAGTTTATAAAGTCCTATGATAAAACTAATGAAATGTACTTAGTAATAGTCCATAACTACATGTCAATTTAAAAGATATTTAGTTGAACCCCAATTATTTTTTTTTATCTTTTAATCAATTTTAATGCTTCGGGGGTTGTTCTTTTCTTTAAACATTTATCTACAAAGTTAACGAAAGAAATTTATAAAACAATATATCTGTGATAAGAGAAAACTAATTGTTTATAAAATAGTACGCGTTTACTTATAAACAAAAACATTTAGGTTTCTCTTATTACAGATATATTATTTTATAAACTTCTTTCGTTAACATTTGTAGATAAATGTTTAAAGAAAATAACAACCCCCGAAGCATTAAAATTGATTAAAAGATAAAAAAAATAATTGGGGTTTAACTAAATATTTTTTAAATTGACAATATTTACTATTGTGACGACACGATTTTTTTGGATCAATTTTTTTTTCATGTAGATATAGATTATTATATTATTAAGTACATTTCATTAGTTTTATCATAGGATCTTTATAAACTCTCTTATAATTTTTTGTTTTATACTCTATATCTAGCGAAAGACCCACCTTAAACGTATCATCTTGCCGTGGGTTTGAACTCATTTGGTTAGCGGGGAATTAATAGCCTGATGTAGGAATATGCAAAATACTACGAATACTCGCACTTCTTAGCACTTACCACGAAGACTAACACTTTTCATAATTTCCCACGGAGACTAGAGATAAATTAGAGTTATGGCCATAAACTCACGAAAGGTCGGATATTAGACTCTTAATTTATTAGCATTCTAAAAAGGATTGGGTTACTCGAAAAAATTGGGCTACCTGAATAAATGAAAATAGTCGGAAAATTGCGAAACGTGATAAAAAGCTCATGAAACTCAAAAAGCATGTATATATACTCGCGGTAACAAACATGTAAAAGAATTATTTCTACAAAATTCACTACCCGAGATCTCAACGTCCCCGTACTTCACAATTTTCGGCAGAATTGTTTGCACTGGCGACATCTACTCCGCAATACAGCTACTCTTGCTTACAACTTGCTAACAAATTGATAAGAAATCGGAAAGATACTTTTTATCTTTATAAATACATCTGAACTCTTTAAGATGTATTCGTGTTTGCTGCGCCAACATACGTTGTTAATCGTTAATGCACTTGAGTTTCTATAAATTATAGTCAGAAAAGTAGTTGTTTTCGGGCTTTGATATAAACAAGCGTAAACATTTTATTGTACAATGGCGACGAATCTAGCACTCTCAAAATTGGTACTGATTGAGGCAGAACAAAAAAGATTCTTGGAGTTTGTGAGGATGTTTCAATCTTTCGGACAGCCGGACCGGCAGTCTATCTTTGAACTGAAATTGAGAACGAAAGCTGCAGAAAATTTATGGAATGTTTATTTCAATTGTCAATTGGAAATTGCCACCGCAGCAAACCTTCAGAAAATGGATACTATGAGAAATTCATATTTCAAACTTTTGGCGGAAGCTCATGATTTAATTGAAAAGTATGAGTCAAGAAGAGAATATAATTATTGATTGAGGACGCAGCCTGGTGCGTACATATCTCAGAAAAATATCGATGAGGTATATTATATTTTCAAAGAACTATAAGTTTGCTGAGAAGGAATCATTGTTGTTATTGCGACTACAAAGTTTTGTATAAATAGGATACCTTGTAAAAGAACTTCTTGTAGATGCAATTTACTTTAAGAGTTGATAAAACAATAATGTGTATTAAGTATCAGTTTAAAAGTTATAATAAAAAATTATCAATGTATAAATTGTGTTGTAAATTTATAAGCGATGTTATAAACCCTGATTTTTGAGGTTATGTTTATGAATTTTTAGATCTAACGTCGTAGTGCCTTACAGACGGAATATGAATTAATAATAGAATAAATGATTATTATATGGATTCCGAAACACCATTTTTAAGCTCTATAATTTAACTTAAGAATTTGAAATTATTAATGATGATGAAATATTGTTTTCATTGGGGCGAAGTCCCTCTATCCCCAAATAATAGATTTTCCACTCCTGCCACATTTTTCAATCAATCATCATACAATTGTGCATATATCTTCAACTTGGCTCCAAGGGTGCATATATTATAAATTTCGTAACAATCAATGTAATAATACTAAAATAAATAATTGTAAAAAAATGAACTTGTATTTATTTGGTGATGCCCCTCAATAGGGGAAGGTGGGGCATGGTGGACAGGGCGGCTAAGTTTGGCACCCAAATATTATAAACATAAACTAACGTTAAAAATTTAATTTCTATGAAAACTTATTCAGAAATGCTTCTAGTATTTTCCTCTGAATGCATGATATCAAAAAAGATTTTAAGAATTAATTAATCGAGTTTGAAAATCGAAGTACGAAAAAGAGGTTGGCTTCATTTTTCATTCAACTCGAAAATAATGATAATAATAATTTTTTCAAATGAAACTAAATGTATTTGGTAACTTAACTCTTAAACTTTCAACCCTCTTTTTTATCTGAAAATTTGTAGGTATATATAATTTAATAAATGGTTGAAAATTGTATTAAAATGGGGCACGCGTGGCACCTGAAGCGAGGCACAGGTGGCAGTCACGGCGAGGCAGCGACTGGACTCGTGCAGTCGCAATTGTCTCTTCGAACCTAACAAAACCTAAAGATGAGTTGATACGCTATTGAGGTATTATCACAATAGCCCGTGCCATTCGTGCCCCACCATGTACCACGGCATGCCCCTTAGTGGGACACGTAGAGCAGTTTCGATAAATTTTTGTTTTCGACTTATAATAAAACATATACTTAAAAATAATACTTTCCAGCTTTTGATTTGGTTTCTGCATGAGTGTATCTATCAATTGACCTCTTTTAAATTATCTAAATCTCTCAATTCATTATGCCATCTTAATTTCAAGTTAGGGTGCCAGTCACGCCCCGCCCTCCCCTACCCGAGTTATTGATTTTGGTAATTGCAAATATATTTCTATATACATGAAATTTCACATGAATGTTGTATAGTATGTGAGTATGTCTACTAAGCTGAGAGAAAAAATTAGTAACCATTACGACTCTTAGACTCTCTAGTAAATCCAATACGATGTAGGAAAATTTTTGTAGCTATATTATGGTTGTCGGTGATAGTGTACGGTTGTCACAGATAAATAATATAGTTGTGAGAGCAATAAATACTACTTCTCCTAGACAGTCTAGTAATCGTTCCTACCCACTGGTAGTAGCCGTTACTACTCACTTTTCTCAGTGTAGATGGCGCTCACGCAACCAGTCGAAGCAAACGCGCGTGTAACGTTATGCGAGGTTGCCAGAAAAAAGTAAGTTGTCAAACTGTGCGATTATAACTTTTCTTTTATGTTCTTTATATTAAGTAAATATTAGTTAATTAATAAATATTATTCTATCTACTACACATAATTGTGTATAGGGGAAAGTACCCCAGTACGGCCATCCATAGCTATTTTAGCTGTAACTTTTCATAATTGTTTTGGTGAAAATCAAAATTTCAAAATGAAATTTGTCGCACGAATGGGTCTTATTGGGAAGATATTACCCAAGATATATATCTATAACGATGAATCACGTGACTCGGTGACTACCGGAGCTGCCATAAGGAATAGATCCTTTGCCATGGACATTAGTTTTAGTCAAATTCAATTGTCTGAATTAAATATTAATGAAAAAGTAAATCCCAGTATAGACAGGAATTATTTTTAGAAGAGTATTTTTGGTGTAAATGCTTAAAAATTGTGCTTAAAAAATAAATAAAAGTTATAAAATAGTATATTTATTAAGTATATTTACTTTAATTATATCACAATGAATTATACTAGGCATGTATTTAATCCTCGGGAAATAACTTTTGACACGGAACATAACAACTTTTTCGTTATTTCTGCGAGAATCTTCGGAGTTGTGATTTAAAAACAAGAACTTCCGACAATATTCAATAGAACTATAACATGCAATTAATTCAACATATAATATACTGCCATCTGGCGATAATAACTCAACAGGCATGAGTGGTCATACTGGAGATCCATACTGGGGGACTCTGACCCTCCTCTATTTTTGTTTCAAATATATCACATATTTTCTCTTACACATGTATGCATACAAATATACATAGATATGTCCACACACAACATACACAGACATACGCTCGCACACGTTTACACATGTACATGCAAGCATCTATCACGCATATTCACATATTCATTATACTCATACACTTGTAGTATTGATACTACTCGAAGTGGAAAAGACATAAGAAAAATATATAAGAATCTATGAAAAAAGTGTGAGACAGTGTGGAGATAATATGCATATTTTTTAAAGTTTTCTCACATTTTTATCATAGTTTTTCACAGTTATGTACACCTATAAAATCAGGTACTTATCTCATGCAATAAACCTTGCCAAATATCTCCAATTTTCTTTCATTTTTTCAGTTTTACACATTCATTCACAATTTTTCAGGTTATTTTTTCGTTGCATTTTCACAAGCTAGTAATAATGACCACTGTGAGAAATTCTAAAAAGCTCTGAAAAAAGTGTGAAAATGTGTAATTTTAAAATGGTAAAATGTTCAATTTAATGAATGAAAAAAATTGTGAGAAACTGAGAAAAAATGTGGAAAACTGTGTGACAATGTGAAAATGTGCCTAAAATATCCTAATAAATACCATAAATGTCAATTGTGAAAAATTATGAGAAACAATGAAAAAGTGTCAGAACTGTGAACCCTAATAAAGAAATTTTATTAAAAAGGATTTATTTCTTATTTAGGAATAGAAATTAAATAGGATTTAATAGATCTCTCACATTGGGGAAGGCAAATATTTCTTATACTATTTGGAACATCTTTTATAAGAAATATGAAGTTTTCAAATTCTTTTTCGTAGTTTTTCACAGTTTTGTACACTTATAGAAAGAATGTATTTATACAGAAAACTGTTTGTGGTAGCATTTTTTTATACAAAAAAATTGATAGCTATGAAACAATATGAGCAACTGAAAAACTTTGAGAAGACGTGCATAATTTTCCAAATGTAATCCCAAATTCGCAGTTCACATTAATACCTACCTAGTCTAAAATGGTATGGATGGGAGATGATGGGGGATATGGGGGATAATGAGACGAGTGTGAAAAAATGTAATAGTAAAGTTACATAAAAAGTCGAAAATGCATGCGATTTTTCAGAATGCCAAGAAAGTACATACTCCAAGAAAATGTATAGGCCAATGAAAAAATATCTGAAACAAAGTAAAAATCATCTCAGATGAAAAAAATGTGTTATACAACAAAATGTGAAAATTAAGAGAAAATATTACTTTTAAGTGGGTATAAAAAACTAATAGTCGACGTACAATTTACGTTAGAAAAATTAAGTTTCTCTTTAAATGTCAGTGTGCCGTACTTACAAGGAGAGACCACAAACCTGCGAGAAGCGGTTTTTTATGGGGCTTCAGGAAGTGGTTTCTGGTACCTTAATATGCTGCCTAACACCCTTAGTTTCATCTCATAGGCTCTTGGGGTCAAGATATGACTTTTTGTATTCAAAATACGCGTTAATTCTGCAAGTTTTTGCTAGAGAAATTATGTCATAAGATAAATAGGTTGACCAAAAGCGCTTTAATTTGAGCTTCGTTTCATATAAAAATATTATTCTGTTGCAAAGTTATTAACGATCTTAAATGATGACAAAAAATGCATGAAAATTTGGGGATTTTCAGCTTTTTAAGGGGGCAGGAAACCCAAAAAGAGATTTTTTTACAAGTCCAGAAAACTTTTTATGTTTAAAAGCAATCATTCTGAAAAGTTTGTATGCTATCAATACACAATATTATCTTAAATTTTACCGTTGTAAAACCTCAAAATCTTGATCCTACACGTCACAATTAATCATTATTTTCAATACCATATTTATTAAGGTGATGCTAAAGCCTACTGTCACCGACAAATACGAGGATCCACTTTTCTCATTTCATTTTCAATTTTCAGTAAATATATCTATGGAAAGTTGTTATTCCAATCAAAAAGAACAACTTTTCAGAGAGATATTTTCTTAAAATTTAAAAATGAATGGAAAAAGTGGATCCCTGTATTTATCAGTAACACGGGGTTTAACATCACCTTAAAGGAACTTTGTTCCTCACACAATTCTACGTGACGCGATAAGCGCAAATTTTTTTTTTCGACATTTATTCGATTCCTTTTGACATGCATTACAAAATGAGCGAAGCACTTTTTCGTTAAATTTTTTTTATTATATTCTTCAGAGATCCAATCGATTCTTTGAAATTTTATTTTTATATTTAAAAAAGAATTGATTAGATCTACAAACAAAAATAATAAAAAAAATTTTAACGATGAAGTTCTCCGCTCATTTCATAATACACGTCAAAAGGAGTCGCATAAACGTATAAATACCATTTTTTACTAAAATAACGCGTATTTTGAATACAAAAGGTCATATGTTGACCCCAAGGGCCTATGTGACGAAACTATGAGTGCTATAGTCATCTTATTTAGGTACCAGAAACCACTTCCTGAAGCCTAATCGAAAAACGCTTTCCGCAGGTTGTGGACTCTCCTTGTTAGTTTGGTCACTGGGTTGGTTCTCTACGTAACTTGGTGTATCTTTATGTTTTTTGATATGAGAAATCCGCATTTCTCGGTTACCAAGCACAAAAGTGGTCAGATTTTTGTTCTTAGCGATTTCTTAAAAAAATACGATTTTTATCGTTTATTCTCTTTATAAATACGAATAGTATATCAATAGTACTTATTTTTGTATGTTTTTGGTAAGGAGAATTTTAATCATTGATTACCAGGTAAGATTTTTGGTATGAGCGTTTTTATTTTTGTTAAATATAACGATTCTCAAGTGTAACTTTCTATTAGCCCTTAATACTTTCCTGATAACACATAACGTTTTTCGAACGTTTTAAAAACGTTAGAATTCATACCATCAAACGTTGAAAAGCAAAGTTTTAAATACGTCTGAAAAACGTTGGCAAAACGTCTCAATGTTCGCAGATTCCTTCCACATAAGACGTTGTAGAACCGTTTTTGAAACGTTTGAAACAGGTTTGAGAATGATTCGAAAAAATACTAGCATAGAATATATCGAAAAAAATCGTTTATTTCAATAGAATTTGATGCTACAAATAATACCAATTTTGGAAGTACCATCTGGATGATACTTCCAAATTTGGTATTATTATTAGCATCAAATTCAATTTAAACTATTTTTTTCGATATTTTCTAAGGTAATTTTTTTCAAACCATTTTCTAACCAATTTTAAACCATTTTCTAACCAATTTTAAACCATTTTCTAACCAATTTCAAACCCTTTTCAAACGTTTTAATCCAACATTTTTAAACTGTTTAAATGTAATTCTAACATTTTCAAAACGTTTGAAAAACGTTATCAGGGTTGCGTTTCGAAAGCCCGTAACGAAAATAACCAAATTCACCAGTTCACGGCGAAGACTAATAGAATTCAGTAGTTCGATGCAAGGAATAATGTATTTAATCATTGAAATCTTTAGGTAAAGGGAGTCATGCAGTATGAATACGCTTTCAGTATGAATATTTTTTAGTTCTGGGCCACCACCACACGCCTCACAAAGTGAACTTTTTATTAATTTTATTTTGTATTTATCATTCCGTTTATTTGGTCTAAAAATATTGGCATTACGAAAAATTTACAAGTGGTGGTAGCCCAGAACTAAAAAGTGTTCATACTGAAAACTTATTCATATTGCACGACTCCATTTACCTAAAGAGTTTAATGATTAAATACATTATTCCTCGTATCGAACTACTGAATTCTCTTAGTCTTCGCCGCGGGCTTGCAAAATCTGTTAGTCTTCGCCGCGGACTTGCGAAAGGTGTTAGTCTTCGCCTCGAACTTGTGAATTCGGTTAGTCTTGGTCGCGATCTGGTTGAAATCCGTTTGCCTTCGTCGCGAACTGGTGAAATCTGTTAGTCTTCGTCGTGGACTTGTAAATTCGGTTAATCTTCGTCACGAACTGGTGAAATCTATTAGTTCCCGTTGCAGTTTTGAAATCTGTTAATCTTCGTATGAGGTATCGATTTATACCATCAAATTTTATAGAATGATTGTTTTTAAACATAAAAAGTTTCCTGGGCTAATAAAAAAATATTTTTTGGTTTTTATCCAGGCCTGCCCACATAATCACAAATAAAAGCATACAATATAATGCTAAAAAGTAATACCTTATTTTTATTTAATAAAAAGTGATTTTAAAAAAAAACTAACAAAAAATGTTTTTAAAGTTGGTAATCAATAAATATAGATTCACCATACCAAAAAATATAAAAGCGGTAATTATTTATTCATATAATATTCATTCATACATGTTTAATAGAAACAAATGTGAAAATCGTGATCTATTTACAAAATGTTTTACCACTTTTGGGCTTGGTAACCGACAAATTTGGATTCTCCACGCTAGGAAACTGAAAGATACACCAATTTAAGTTACCGAGGGAGTTTAAAAAATGTATTCAACCCCTCCCAGCCTCCAGAGCCATCATCAATGACATGCGGTTTGGCGTCTCGCAAACTTTGACAGACCTTATACGAGCACTATCACCGTATCACCTTACAATAACACCGAATAATACAGCAAAATAATTTTTTCATACTTAAGTACCTATAGGTATCATATAAATGTAAAAAATAGTATTTCTCACTAATAATTCTAGAGTACGCGTTTCACTGCAGGTTCTCATTATACCCCAATATCCCCTGCAATACGACGTAAGAACAAAAGATCAAAAAAACCAAACATAATTATATTTCACGCATTTCAGAATTCGCCTACATAACATCTGCATAATAAAAAACACAATGCCATTTTACGACAGGATTAACTGAGTGATGTGCAGTTACAGTACCTCAAAATCTCACCTGAATACGGAACGCGAAACGAACTGCCCTCGCGGATCACCTGTTGCTCGGCGTCGTTACTCTGGCGAATGTAATCCAGCCAATCGCGCAAATAAGGACCTACGAAGAAGCACAGAATTACAAAAAGACAAGAACAACAAACCCCACACTTACGTTAATACTATACATATAATCACGCCTCTCACCGATGTACGAGCGGTCCAAATTTGTTGCCATACTATGTTGTTTACCTCGCAAAGCTGTATACGCACGTGTCGCTGCTAAATACGTATATACACGTCTAATCCTAAAAACTACTGTGCACAATGTACACCTATATATATATATACGTAAGTATACAGCTGGAGTATATCGCCGGCTCTCTTCGAAACGCGAATTGCCGCGCAAGCGCGTTTCGAGTTTTGAGCCTCTCGCGGCGATTTGCACAGTTGCACCTTTCCGCGCAACCGCACTGTGGGATACCACCTTTTTCGCCGAACACAGCCGTAAAAAGTCACGTCACATGCAGCTTACGTGCAATTATATATGTTCTGCTTTTCCGGCGACAATCAGGGAAGTGTAGAATAAGATAAAGTTACGTGACAGCTCGGTATCCGCAATATATTCACTCTTCTGCGAGAAGAAGTTGCGGGATTCGGCGTGTGCGAGCTGTTGAATAACTGAAGGCGCGTGAAAGAGAATGTCGTGGGATACCTAACCTACAAAAGGAGTGTGCCGCTGCTGGAAAGTAGTAATATAAATATTAAGGCGAGGATAATGTCGAGTTTTCTTCTGCGCTCGCTTGTTCTCGTGCCGAGGTGCACGAGGATAATTGCTCCGAGTCAGGTATGGAATAATGGTGTCTTGGATGATTCAAGTTTTGCGGGATTATTTTTAGATTTGATGGGACAGCGATTTTATCGATCTTAGGGGATCGATGTTTTGCCTGGAATGTGCTGACTCGGCTTTTTAAATTTAAAGGAAATTTCGAGTACAGATAAAATGAAGAATTGATTTGTTAATTTTTTTCTAATAAGAATGTTTGTTAATTACACTTCTATAAATTATTAAGACAGCTTTCATTTAAGGATGGTGCTTTCTTAAATAGATAACACTCAGAAATCATAAAAAAATATACAAAGACTAAAATTATAACTAAGCTAGTAAACCTGTATCGATTAATTTAAACTGTTCCTTTAACTATTAATGTCAATTACGGAGTCATTAAACCTTATACAATTGCTCAACAACATTCCTCTCAATATGTATAATCTCAAAGAAATCTAAAGATAATAAATTTTATTTTAACAAAATAAAATAAAATAATGATAGAATTTAAGTTGAAATTAAGTGGATTCATTTTACAATGTTTTGTCTGGTTTATTTCAGAGTCGGAGTATAAGTAAAAATCTACAATTATGTCAAGTAGTTGGAAATGATCCCAGAGTCCAGAAAAAGCGCGGTTCTCCCATTACATGGAAATCTGTGGCAATCACAAGTGTCATAGGTGCTGGACTTCTGGGCTTCATGTACTACTTGAAAGGAGAAAAAGAAATGCAAGCTATAAAAGAGCGCAAGAAACAAATTGGTAAAGCCGCTATTGGAGGAAAGTTCGAGCTGGTCGATCCAGAAGGAAATTTAGTGAAATCTGACGATTTTCTTGGCAAATGGGTAATGATTTACTTTGGTTTCACTCATTGCCCGGACGTGTGCCCAGATGAGCTTGAAAAGTTGTCGCTTGTTGTTGACACTCTTGGTAAAAATTTAGTAGATAAAATTAATTCAATTCATCGACCAATAGCTGGAAATTAAATCAATTCCAATTTTTATTTATTTCAGAAAAGGACCATCAACTTGAAGTTCAACCTATATTTATAACCGTTGATCCGACCAGAGATACACCAGTTGCTGTAGGAAAATATATAAAAGAATTTTCTAATAAATTCATTGGACTAGCTGGTTCGGTTGATCAAATTGCTAAAGCTTGCAGAGCTTACAGAGTGTACTTTAGTAACGGTCCTGCTGATGATGATAATGATTACATTGTAAATATTTTAAATTCAGTTATAAACATATAAATGATAAATTATGCAAATAATTCAAATATAATATCAATTTTTCAGGTGGACCACACAATTATAATCTATTTGATTGATCCTGATGGTGGCTTTGTTGACTATTACGGTCAAACCCAGGATGCTGACAAAATAGTTCACAGTGTGTTGATTAACAAACTTAAGTATGATAAATTAAGAGAGAAAAATTGGTTGCCATCATTCAGTTTAAAAGGAATTACACAGACAACGTAGTTCATGACTAAGCGTATTTACCTTTTATTGTAAGTAGTTTAGAAGCTTTATTATAGGAAAAATAAGGATTTTGTAAATATAAATAAGAAATTTATCTTTATTAACATGTAATTTTTTTTAATTATTAATATTAAATGAAGTTTAAACATTTTCTACTCACCTCTTTAGTTATTTAGTTATCTTTGACCATAATAATATAGGAATTTTATAATAAGGAAGAAAAATGTTTATGAGGAAAAATAGAATCAACAAATTATCTGTCTTTCAGACATGCAAATTTCTTTTAATTTGACAATATTGAACGTACATTTTTTAAAACATTTATACTGCTTACAATTTGACTTTTCACAATCAGTACATAGAGAGCTTCAATGATAAAATGCTGTTCACATTTTAAGTTTTATAAAATAAAATCAGCTTTATTTTTCTACAATTAAATTGGTCTTACAATCACATTGCTCGATATATTGAATCTTACAATAAAGTTTTTAAAATGGAGCTTTAATAACTATACTATAAAATAACAAAAAAAGTCAAGATAAATTTATTACTTACGTAATAATTTAAAAAAATAAGACTTAATTAACATAAATATAATATCATACATCAAAGTTTTTTACAGACTTAAAAAATTATAATATTGCGATTGGTTCATAGCAGAAAATTAGTTTTTTCGCTTTTAAGTTCGATTAATACGAATTTAAATTATATATATATATATATAGTAAATTAATACATTTCCAGTTGTACATTTGCAATAGACGACCGTAAGACCGATTTATAATATTGCATATTAATTGTTCCGTAACAGGTACAGTCAATGGCCTTTTGAGAGCTATTATTGGCACCCTGAAAATTATAAATTAACTATCTCTTCATTACTATAGTTAAAAAATTATAAAAGATGACGGAGTCGTAATGTTTTACATTATAATTTGTGATATGAAAATAATTCTAGTGTATAATAAACATATACCTCATCAGATATGAATTTTGGTACAGTGGTCATATTAAATCACGTATAAAAATAGGTAAAGGCAAATTTCATCGTATCTCACTATTAATGTTAATATGAGATTGGACTTAACTAGATACTGACAATAATTTATCATTATACATTTGTAAGTTTTGTGATTTATAAGTTTTATACATTTTTACATTTTTCTAAGCATTCTTAATTTAAAGAATGGTCAAAAATTCTTTTATAAAAAAAGGTGATGATAAGTATACAGAGGCCAACAACAGTCAAGTTAACACTATGCCCTACATCGATGAAGCTCATTCTTTTCTCCTGCAATTAAAGTACATATGGTGGTGAGAAAACATTACTCAACTAACCGAGGTTAATTATATAAAACAACTTACACAGTCGATAAAGCAGATACTGGCAATTTGTTATAATAACATTAAAATTCGTAAAAATCCTATATTTACTAATACACCGTTTTGTTTATGAATGAATAATCGATTTTTCAAATCTGAATCACTTAACACTAGCATCGATAAAACAGTGTGTCGGTAAAAATAGAACTCGCGTATATCTCCTATACATTATTAAATATATTGTATTTAAATGTAAAATTCAGAATTTCGCGTAAATTGATCATCGTATAAAATATGCGAAGTCATACGCATATTCGTCCAATTCGCGTGTAAAAGCTACAGAAATTTCATACTAATTTTCTGTGTAAAATATTTTAAGAATGTATTATATATCAGAACGTCGCATTCGGGGGGAGAATGTGTCGCCAGCGCGCACAAACACACACATACTCACTCACGATGCAGAGTCTATTCGAAGTGTACTCCATACCGTGCATGTATTTTTATACGTATAATATAAACGATTTTCACTTTTTATATATCTCAATGCCTTGTCACGCGCAATATGTACACGTATACGAATTCACACAGAGCCACACTGTACAATTGTCCGTTGAATAAAGCCGGCACTCGTTTTATGTGATTCATATGAGGTAGATACGAAAGTATTCCTATATATTTTATGGAACTTCCTGGAATACCCGCGTGAATTTATTTTACAATATTTCCGTATAATTTCCGCCAACTGAGTATAAATATGGTTCACAGCTTTTAATTTAACGCAGTTAATTAATGCGGTGCAAAAGTCGAATTACAATTTAAATTTCCCACCTTAAATTTTACCGATGAAGAAAATCATCGACTGTAATTTAAAAAATACTTACATTTAGGGACAAAAAGTTTCAAATATATAATTCAACCACGTCTTTAAAAATAATTGGATATAATTCTCGTGGTCGGTAGTAGATTATTCATCATTTAGTCGATAAAATAGGTAAAGGTAAGACTTGCTCACTTTCTTAAAACATCATTAGTTCAGTCGGTAAAACAGAACTTTGACAACATTTAAACTTCGTAATTCCTTGAATCCTGCTCGAAGAACTAAAAATATGAAGTCCGTTTTACTCATTCACAAAAGTTCATCGTCTATAACCACAATTATCCACGGCAGATAAAGTAGTGTCGGAGTATAAGTGTAGCACTTGCACGTACTTTTAAAATATCATATTTCCGAAAACTTTGAGTGAACCGACACACTTTCACCGGCTAAATAATTTTTCAATTATTCTGTGTTCAGACGGTAAAACAGGCTGTCGATAAAGCTTAACTTCTTCTAAAACACGTAATATCCACGCGGTTCCAGCACATCGTTCCGTCTTCACAGGGACAGCACGCGCTGCCCTTTGCACCCGCATCAGGTACTCTCCTCCTCGAACTCGTCAGCCGAGGAGTCGGTGTTTCTCTCGGCGCTGCAGTCCCGCGCGCTGCAGCACTGTCGTCGTATCGCCAAGAGCGATCTTCATGGATCGCCCTGCCGATGGAGATGATGGAGCTCGTAGGCCAGGTGGCAGCACTCGGAGTCGCTCCAGCCGTGCTCCGCGCCGCCGTCAGGATGATGATGATTGTGGTGCTGGTCGCACTTGTCGAGCGGCGCGTTGATGCCGCCGGTCGGTGTGTCCATCTCCGACATCTGTCGACAGAAAATTAATTGATTGAGGTGGATGGATGAGGTGGTGCGAATGGTAATTGAAAGTTACAGTTTGCCAAATTCAATTTTACCGACGGAGAAATAGATTTTGAATTTTATCGACCGATAAATGGATTTTTAATTTTATCGACTGAGAAATGGATTTTGAATTTTAGCGCTTGAGAAATGAATTTTGAATGTTATCGATCGATATTTATAGGTAGCACATTTTTTCAAACTTTCTTATATTTTATACCAATTTTTACACTTTAATACATTTCTTTAATTTTTACATTTTTTCAGTTATATATAAAACTTACTGATCATATCAAGAGAACTTTACATTTTAATACATCTCACATTTCTTATTTTCACTAATTGGGTTATAGATGATTATTCATTACTCGGTCGATAAAATAATGTAGTGGGTACGGATGGGGCTTATTGAGGAAGATTTACAATGAACTGTTTTAGCAACGGAGGTTGATTACGGATTTCCTTTTAATTTTAGTTTGGAAAGTACGCTTTCTTATCTTGGAAATTGATTATCTTTTATGGTAAACTATAAACTAATAATCTAGCAAAACATTCTTTAAAGGAAGAGATTAATCGAATTTACTTGATCGTTTTATTCTGGACTTGGTGGCCGTAATACGAATATACGATTTTCGTTTCTGATTTGGTGTGAATTACATTATCTTGAAGCTATCTTTATATGTACTTATCATACACGTTATTTGTTTTTTAATTTAAAGTCACATTGGAATGCATAATATTTAAATTTTCAATTTTATCTAATTTTTCAAATTGTCCTACACGTGACATTACGAAAATAGTGAAAATCAGAGGTAAATTGTTCCATAAATATGATTCGTTTGTGTTTTGCATTAACACATTAGCCAGAAGGTGAACGTATACATTTCGAATTATCTATAATTTCTACGTGAAAAAATGTGCTATGCTAACATTAGAAGGAAAGTTAATAAATAACTTGACGAATGTGCGTTAGTTATCATAGCAATCAATACAATAATCATGACGGTACACCGTCATGCTTCATGATCATCAGCCATGTCCTCAAATTGAGGAAACTTTTTTTGATTAATAAAAAGATTAGGAATTTTTCAGACGTCATTTAGGTTCTGCATTCCGTGGCCTTGAAATACACAAATAAGTATAAATGAAGCATTCTCGATTATGTAATAAATATTGATATAAATCTACATTGATTGATATTGAAAATAAGAATTTATCTTTAAAATATCAGCCTTCAATGTAATCTGTGTTTGTTTACAAATGTTTCATTGAAAAAATTGAAGTCAGTGTCCCAATTTCGTATAAAACTATGATTGGTAGAAATCTTAGCTGGTTTTTAACCAGATATTAGCTAGATTTTTTAAATCTGCGTTACTTCTGGTTAAGAAATTAGCTAGAAATCAATTAAAAACGACATGCTTTTTAGCTAATTTCTAGCTAGTTTCTGCTTAATATTCTAGTTGACATAAAATTGATAAAATCAGTAATTTATGTATTAATTAATAATGGAAATAATAACAGTTTTATAAAAATCGAAGTAATAGGCACTTCTAATCATACTACATTAAGTATTTTACTAAATTGAAGTTTAAAATAACCTTAAATGTCTAGTAGTGTTGTAAGTTAGATTGTTAGTTTACATAATAACGCGTAGATTAAAAAAGTATTATTTAAGCAAAAAGTACCAAAGCCCCGAGTAAAATTGAAGGGTCTTTATTAAAGAAATGTATGTTATAAATAATGGAATACGTGTAGTCATATAATTATTGCTATTTTAAAAATAACAATAGAAACAGAATAAGGTAAGTTTTGAAGATTTTTTGGAGAATTGGTAAGCAAGTAGTTGTTATACAATGAACTTTTATTACAAAATTTTTTTATTTTCGGCAGCCATCACAAAATTTTTGTTGACTAAGTTAGGATTGACTTATTTTCGGAGGGGAAATTATTAGTTATCAAATACTTTTTGTATTGCATAGATATATATATATATATATGTCTATATTCTCCTAAGTTGTTATTTGTTGATAAAAATATTTATGTTGGCGGCATACTATATTGAACATTCAATAAACTATAATAATGTATATTTTTAAAAACTAATAAATTGTAGAAACAAAATATAAATAGGTTAGATTTGCAGACAAAATACGTACTTGCTTAAAGCATACTTTTAAGCAGATTCTAGCCAGATATTAGCTATAATTTGGCTTATTGACAGCTTATTAATCTGGCTAATAATTAATAAGCTAATCAGACATTCTAGTTACCTTTACACCAGAGTTAAATAAAATTGAATGAAGTAGCTTATTTAAAGGTATATTGATGATAAAAAGAGATGGTCGTTTTAGTCAAAAAGTTTTGACGTTGTTGAGTTTATCCTTTTATGAAAATCATATTCTTTTTACGGTGATTGACTTAAACCATTATTTTAACTTTATTAAATTTTATACAAAAGTAATGAAAATATGATTACGTATTCTAAACTTTGCACGCAAAAGTAGGATATTGTCTCTATTGTTCCGTTATTCGTATATAAATTATTATTTGAAAATCTTTGACATATTTATGATTTTTTCTTTTTCATAAACCCATTTAAATATAGCCGTATTGCTTTCTGAAAGAGAAAGCTTTGAACGATGATTTTTTCAAAAACCAAAATGTCTGTCTGTATATATGTATGCATGTATGTATGTGTATATGCGTGTGTTTGTGCGTGTGCGTGCGGGTGTGTTTGTGTGTGTGTGCGTGCGTGCGTGTGTGTGTGCGAGTGTACGCGCGCGCGTGTTTGTGCTTGGGTCAAGTTTTGTGGTCAACTTTTGAAGGCCACAGTATTTCGGGCTGAATTATGCAGGTATATCAAATATGACCCAACATAAAACTAATTAGATTTTGGAACTAGATGGTCGACACTTACAGATTATCTTAAAAATTTTAAATTTAGCAAAAGTTTTACAAAAAAGATTTATTTTGTTTTATGCGTTAGATATTTCAAAAATATGCATAAATTCGTGGAGTAGACATAATTTACTTTCAATTGGTGTATAATCTTACAAAATCTTTACAGTTTGATTTGTTACAGATATAAGATTAAAAATTTTAAAATTTGTAAAAATTGATGAATAATTTATTGTAGATTTATACATAAAATAAGTTTAAAAAATGTGCACTTATTCATAAACAAGGTGTAATTTCCATACAATTTATATATCTAACAATTACCTTAAGTTCTTTTGTGAACAAAATACGATTTTAACACATTTTACGGACACCATAACTTTTGAACGCATTTGTATTTTTCATTGAAATTTTTGTACGTTTATCAGAAATAACTCAGTATAGAACCTATTAAGTTTTTGAACCAACAAAGCACTATTTTAATCTAGTTTAACATGGTAGTCTATAACATTGTGTATAACATTGTCGATTATCCCTAAAATCACTTCTATCAATGTAAATATTTAATAAATGATTGTGCATTAAATCTCTTTGAGAAAGCATTGTGCTTAAGCAGTATGTATACAAAGAAAGACTGGACATAATTAAATAGTTATCTTTCCTTTAATCTATAAAGCAGTAAATGGTAAAAGGATTGTCACACGATAAAATTATGCATGTTCATATTATTAAAAATGATGACATATTTCTTTTACATATGGTTGAATTTTCATGGGTGGCATTCAAAGACAATTTTATTCTTTATATCTTTATACCGGATACAAAGCAAATCCGTTGAGCCTCAAAGACGTGTAACGAAAAATGGAAAAATACATAAAAATGGGGTTTAAGCACAGATTTATATTTTTTTCCTTTTTTTGTTTCATGAAACCTGTCGTTCAAAGGGATAGTTTCGAATTTGGGGTAACGATGGCGTATTAGCGCCTAAAACTGACAATTTGATCGACAAACATTTCTTATTCATGAATATGAAACATAAATCATTATTCAAAAATATATAAATACGATGATTTATTAATAGAACTTTCATCGTCCACTGGTATATCGCACCATTTTGAAAATGCACATTCGCTAAAAATAAAATTGATAAATTGTGAAAGAATAAGGAAAAATAAATACAATCTTTTGTTACTATACAATGTATCTAGAGCTACTTTGAAATATTTTAAGTCGAATGTCATCTACATCTTTCCATATTACAAAATATACTTAGCTATAGCTACGAAAGTAACAATCGTGATCGTACGAGTCATAAATCAAATTGTCGATTGTTCCATCCTCTACCTTCAAAATCCCAAAACGCTCCAAATCTCCCTCATCCTCCCCCCAAAAAATTGCAATCTCACCCCCCCTCCCCCCACTCACATTGGAGCAGAAGGACAGCAGGCTCTGGTCGATGTTCTTGTGGTTGGCCATGGCGGCCATGATCGCCGCGGAGGAGCCGCTCTGCTGCAGCAGCAGGTGCTGCTGTCCGCTCAGTCCGCCTCCCGGGCCAGCGACTCCGGACGCCGGGCTGTTTCCGCCGCCGGCGACCTCGAGGTAGCCCCGGCTGCTGGCTAGACTGCCGCCCCGCGTCGCGATCCCGATATCTGCGAACAGCGAGATCCTGGACATGCGACGGTGTCTCTCGGCGATGATGGATGAGACGATGGCGGGGGTGAGGAGGGTGAGGGTGAGCGGGTGGTGAAATTCGAGGCTGGGGCTTTTATTTTGGGAAGATCGAGGGCGGTCGTGCGGTGGGTGTAGGGTTGCTTGGTTTATTGGGGATGGGGGGTGGGGGAGTGGGTTTAGAGTGATGTGTGGGGGTTGGGTTTTGCGGTGGTTGAATTTATTTGCAAGGGGATTTGTGTGTGTGTGAGGATTTTTAGTGCGAATTGGTAAGCGAATTTTTGCGATTGTGTTTGAAAAAGTATTCTAATCTGATGGGGTACAATTAAATAGTCTGTTTGTTCGTTTGAACGTACTGGATTTTATACAAAAATGAGTTATATTGCATGAATTCTTATTTCATATTTTAATTGAACTACTAGAAACCACTCTGTTCAGGGATCCGTAATAGTCCTTGTATTTATTTGCGCACATTTGTATACACTTTCATATATTTCTATAAGTATTTATACGTTTTCTGTTTCCACCAGGGGTTTCTAGTTATTTTCAAAATTTCCATTCATCTGGAAATCGAATAGGAAATCCACCCAACATTCTTTACAAGACAAATTATATAACTGTAATATGTTCTGAAGTACATTTAAAGGGATAGCTAAAAGCGAAACACCAAAAGCTCCATTTTTTAACAATCACCCATATAGTGGAAAAAAAGAATATAAAAGTGTATGAAAAGACCTTTAATTTAAGCTTTTGTTCGTTTAAAATGGATGTTCTGGTGCAAAGTTATGATCAATTGACAATAGGGTAATAATTTGTCGAAAATCTCAGATTCTGAAAACAAATTGAAAGTCCGTCCGTTGTTACTCTATTTTCAAATGGTCAAACTTTGCACCGGAGCATCCATTTTCAACGAACAAAAGCTCAAATTAAAGGTCTTTTCATATACTTATAAAAGTATATTCTTTTTGGAAAAAAATGTTTCCACCTTTGGGTGCACAGTTATGAACTGCGCAGTAAAATCTTCTTTTTGCTATATATAAGAAACACCTGATTTGCCATAAAAACATAGTCAAATGGCCAATTTTCATTATTCAAACGCGTTTTTCTTCATAATTTGGCCCCCAATATGCAAGACAAAAAGTACTAATGTACTCTTATTTTGATAGAGTATAAAGCCCGCTGAATTAAAAATTTGCTTTATAAAATATATCCTGCGTAAAAAACAATTTACATATTTTCCTTAAACTGTCCGTCGTGCCCCACGTGGGACAAAATGGGCACAGAGTGGGGCACAATTGCGTATTAACATAAATTTTCTTTCTTCGGCGGTATCTACGATACGGATAGAGAATCAAAGCCGATTTGCAATTCTGTTTGAATTTTTTCAAAAAATCTTAATACAAAAAAGTTAAAGTTGCTTACTTTCGTTCCTTTAAATGACGTCAGACCGTAGTTACTTCAAAGATGCCGCATCTATGGTCTGACGTCACGCGGATTTTCGAAGGGCTATATCTTCTTTAATTTTGGATATTTTGCAAAAATTCAAACAGTTCACAAAGAAAGTATACTATAATCTGTCAAAATATGATATAAAAAGAATCATGTTAAAACCGAATTGGTACAGGTGTGTCAATCATTTTTATTATTATTTATGAGGCAAGACAGCACATGAAATGGATAATATTTTGTATAAGTTTAATAGAAACACTCTTTTACAGGTTTACAAATGTTATAACAATGAATAGTAATTGATTAAGCACATTATGTTTCCTAATAATACTTTTTCTTTTTTTAATACTGCAAGCATGAATCGGCTCTATTTTATACATGCAAGGCGGATGGAGAATCAGGCATTTTGAATCGTCCATCACATCAATAAAACAAAGTAAAAATTGCAAAAATGTTTAAAAAATTTTAAATGTTTAGCAAATTCTGAATAAACAGATTAATATGTTAAACTTATTTTTTCTTTACATTTTCACAATGAGCAAAATATTTGTGCACTTTTTCTTGAATCTACTGGGAAAAAATTCTTTTTTGTCATACACGCATGATTTTCGCCTTCTCTTGTACCTCTAAAACGGGCGCAAAGCAGCTTTTTTCCGACCGAAGGACAAAAAAAAAATTTTTGCTTACTCATAACAAAAATTTCGCCCAGCGATTACTGTTCGCCAGATATTAAGAAAATCGATATTTTGTATATAAAGTGTGCGTGCGTGCGTGCGGGCATAAAAATTTTTGTAAATTTTGAAATTTTTCTAAACGTGCTTTCGCCCGCGAAAAATACTAACAGTAAATAATTATTATTCCCAAAATAATTTGAAATACACTATTTTGACGCAATAGAACCGCTATATTGACTACGCCATTTTTTTTAATTTTGACTTCAGATATGGAATCTACGATCTCAAAACCCCGTGTATACACATTTTTGGTTTATTTGCTTTTGATTAGCACGAGAATAATTAGAAATGTACTATTTTGCCACAAGAGAGCCATTTTATTATTTTAAAATCCTGACTTCAAATTCGGAATCTATGACTTTAAAAACCCCTATATACACATTTCTGGTTTGTTTACATTTGATTTGCGAGAGTAACCTTGAGTCAGAAGCGATATTATTTCCGAGCTCCAATCCGATAGGTATATTCAAATGTTTTTATATAAATTGAGATCAAAAATTTCTACAGTGCGAACAATACAATGCAATTGACTATACAATTTTTCTAAGTATTGGGTTTGTATATTTATTTCGAAGACTTATAATATAACGTTGTGTTTAGAAAATAAATGCACCTCTGATAATTAGACATAAAGTGAACGATTTACGTTGGTTACATGTAAAATCAATAACAATATATCGTAGTGGGCGAAATAGCAATCAACTATGTAGTTCGAAAAGTTATATACCTATATGTTGTTTGGCTTTGATGAATAAATGCTTATGTATTTGATGGCTTTTTTATGTACTACGGTTCTCAACTGTTTACAGTTAAACCGATGAATACGCTTTTAGAAACACTATAGGTGCATCATTATGAACGGCTAATAGTACATACACGATTACAAAGCACGCCAAGTTTTGATGTTTCATGAAAGCTCGTACGTAGAAAAGCACCAATCGATGGTATTCATGTAAAAATAATAAAAGGGATTTATGCAAGCGTAAAAACATTTGTGAGTTTTAAGTAAACTGATTAAGTTAAAAACTTATTTAGTAATTTTTCTTAAAATTGGAATCGCGGCTATCTCATCTAAAATTTTATTATATTAAAGCGTAACCAATTTTAAAAGAACTAAAGTTTTTACTTAGACACAAGGAAACACATAAAATAATTCGTGCAAAAATATATCTAACATTAAACACTTTACAATCAACTTTTTTACCCTTGACGCTGACGAATTCCAATGCAGCTAATGGATGATACACTTTACGTTATTCTTTTTTGTATCTAAAGGCATTAATTACTTGATTTTTAAGCACAATTAGATACAGCAATGAAAAGAATAAATGCTCACATATAAATGATTCTAATGGATGAAAGCTTATGCCCGATTCTACGAATTAAATTATTTATTCCGCAGTTCTAAATACACTTTCCGTTCATCAAAGGGCCTTTTAAAACATCACTTTTTTTACGGAACTTATGATCGATATTTCTCGGAAGCTGCGAGACGAATCTCCAATTTGCAATGCAAATGCGTCTTGGGGGCAATCTCGCCCTTTACATGTTCCGTGAAATTTCAGCAAATTGGATAGTTAAAAAGGTGATCGAGTTATCGACGAGGCCAGTTAGAACATTTTCGTCCCCAAGAAAATGCAGTTAAAATTTCCCCCTCCGTGCACGCGCGCGCGACCGTAAATTGTTCGCTTGAATGCTTCTAACTTCGTCACTTTTTTGAATTTCGATACTCGAGAATCGTCAAATTTTCTTAAAATTGCATACGTTAAGAAAGTAATACCGAAAAACTCTATGGCCGCGTATGATATAATATATGAATAAATTTGATTTTTGAATGATTCAAGATTTTGATCTATTCATAAGCGCTACAGCTGTTGTCAACGAAATTTCGTTACGAAAATAACTCCATTATCTGTCTCGCAAATTGTTGAACATCATGTGGCGTACAAAAGTGAGTATGTCACTTGTCATGTAATTAAAGGAGTGAATGCAAATATTCTATATTCTACTTGTATGTGAATGGTTCAAAATTTAACGTTGAAATCTTGTCAAATGAAAGTAAAATTATAGTTACAATCAATTCAAAGGGATGACATACATTTTATTTGTATAAGAAAATTTGAATATTTAAATCGTATAAACTTTTACAACTTTTCAAATTAAAGCTGTATAGCACAATTTTAATTTAGGAGATCACCGATGTTTGCAGAATACATGATTGCTAACCTGCACCTAATTAAATTTAAATGTTAATATATGACTGTTCTACTTACCGAGAAATAAATAATTAGTTCCAATTATATGGACCGAATTGTGCATGTAATATTTCATCAATATTACAATGCATTTGTAGAAGCATTGAAAGTATTGCGTGTAACTTTGTATTATCATACATTATGATATAGACCTTACTGGCATTAGAGTACGCGTGCGTTTTTGAAACTCCGAATTCGACGTTAACTCAATTTTGAAAAAAAGTGTTTAATCCGGGAAAACAGTTATTTAGTCACAATTTATTTATATATTGTAGGGTCGGTAAGATTTTATGCGGGAAATTCGAATCTTGAATTGATTTTGATAACTACTTCTAAGACAAGCTGCAGATGAATCGTGAAACAGAAAACATAATATGTTTGTTAATAACAAAATATCTTTGTCTTTAGAATTAGTGTAGCAAAGTAAGTAGATATTTTGTATGCTAATTTATTTAAAAAATGTACAAATGGATATGTGCTGAAATTGAGTAGAAATTTAACATTTGTGAGGACTTTTCTTGAAACTTTCCAGAAAAATTTCAAGTACTTACTTAGTAAAAAAGAAGAAAATAAAAGAAAATCTACACTAGTACAGCAATGCTTCAATTACACCACTTTTAATTACGAATAGCATTATAACATTTAATAGTCTCGATACAATTGATTACTGAATATATTAAATTGTTATGCTTTTTATTCGTTTTTATTCGATTTACCAGTAGCTTGCCCTCTCCTAATCCACTCTCCACATCAACTAAAGTAATTATTTTCACCCGTTCATTCGACAAGATTTCAATCCCATCCCCCCTTCCAAACCAAACATCCACCTACTTCCCCTACTCACCGACACCCAACAACCAGCAGCACTCACAACCAAGCCACCACGCAGCAGCCACATAATATCTACGAAGCTCCACACCACGCCGACGACACCGCCATTCCGCTCAATCTCAATTTCCACAAAGGAAAAGAAGAGAGAGAAAGAAAAAAAAAAGCACAGAGAGATTGAAAATTCATAAGACCTTGGGTACTCGCCATCGAGTGGGTGGACCTGTGGTGTCGGCCGACCGAGTGCCGGTACGCGGCGCTCAGTCTCCCGCAGCAGGGCGGCCAGCAGCCGGTTGGACAGCCCTCGCGGGCCGGCTTCCCGTTGGCGTTGGTCGTGCTGGTGTTGCAGCTGCAGGTGCTGCCCGAGTGGGTGGAGGGCCGGGCGCCGAAGCGACAGGCCCGAGGGAGACGGGGCCACTTGCGGGCGCGGAGGGCCCGGGACACCTCGGCGCGGACCTCGCCGTTCAGGAAGCAGTAGAGGACGGCCACGAAGAAGCCCTGCGTGTGAGAGAGAGATAGATAGATAGATAGATATACTATTTATTCGTCAATGACGAAATTCTTACAATTGCATGTACATGTATAGTTAAAATAATTAAAATATCAGTCAGTTTATACATTTGGTATCTCACATTTAACATTCAATTATTGCGTTTCTTATATAAAAAATAACATTATTCGCTGTAACAGTTCGTCCGTTTATAAAATCTAAATATAATGAACTAGTCATAGTCAAATGGTACATCACAGAATACGCTTCGTCAATATATAATAAAATAAATATAATAAAGATAACAAAATACGATAAAAATAAAAGGAATACATACACACACTTTACCAAAAATTGTACGTAGATCTATCACGTCAAAAAATAAAAACACACTCATTCATATGACACTCTTACAATTCACGCTAATAAATACATTCATACTTAACACTTAACACGTAAAATAAATTAAATAAATAAATTTAGTAAATAAATAAATTAAATAAATAAATAAATAAATTTAAATAAATAAATAAATTAAATAAATAATTTAAATAAATAAATAACCTAAATAAATACCAGAGATAGATTAGGACTACACAGAAATGAACGAAAATAATTTATTTATCAATATTCGAAAAGTTCACTTCTGTGTATTCCCGTCACCATGTAATTGTTTAAGGTGCCTGCGTAACGCCGCTTTAGAGAGAGCGAGATAGATATGCTTTTTATTTCTCACTGTGACAAAAATGTACAGCTGTGTGTACATTTGGTTATAATTGGTTATCGCATTGTCATGTCGTTACAGTTTTAAAGTTTGGATCGCTATCACAGATCGTCAAATTATAGTCCAATGTATACTTAATGTAGTCAGTGCTGTCACATACTGTTTCTTCATCTTAATAATACATAAATAAATAGATAACAGTAATATGTACACATACACATTTGTATTGCACAGATATCTATCGCGTCGAATATAAAACACCTTTCGTTCTTCCTTCGTTCATACAGTCATTGACGCTAATAATTACACTCACAATTCACACTTAAGAGAGAGCGAGAGAGAGAGAGAGAGAGAGAGAGGAAATATCGGATCGAATGCTTGAAATGCATCACATTACGCTCGGTAGGTATTATAGATATTAAAATTACATTTCTGTGTTCATACAGCTATGCACGTCTGCAGATTTTTAATTATTTATGATATTTTGACACACACATACATGCCTACTCATAAACACATACACACACATACTCAGACACATACATGAACAAACATTCACAACGTTTAAAGTTATCTAGGATAACTTTAAACGTCTTAATAAAAATGGATGAAAATTGATATATAACTTAGAAAAATCACTAGGATCATACCTGTAAAGTGGAAAATTAAAAGTATAAAAATTGTGTATTTTATAAATTTGACCAGAGAGCCAAAATATGAAAAATAAAAAAACGTTACATAATTCAGGGAAGAGAAATTTAAAAAAAAGATGGTCATTTTTGATAAAACAAGTGAAAAAATCACGATTTTATCGGGCATTCAGTAGTCAAATTTAAGAACTTTTTTTGTTGTTCACTGTGTACAGAAGAAAATTTTTGTTTTATTACCATTCAAATTACTCATTGTTTATAAAACTTTAAAATTCGTTTTGCATTTATTTAATGAATATTATTTTTCTAGATTGGACTTTGAAAATATTGTACCAAAGTATCTATTTCAATATTTTGTTGAAATAATATCGATTATTATAAATTCAAATTATTAGAATTATTATTATCAATATTATTATACGCGTATAAAGTTATCTTATAACACATTTACAGTATGAATTACTATTAAAGAATATTACAAGAATTTAGAGTAACCTAAGTACTAATCTATATTAGGATCGATTTCTATGAAGTCAAGAGAGGTATTGATTGAATTCTGACTAGTTTTTGTTTGCGCGAAACAAGTAGAAGCTATTTTAAAGTGTTAATTAAAGAAGAAAAATTACACATAAAAATATCTAAACAATAAACTATAGTAAAGTACAAGAATGAAAGAACGATGACTCTCCTACATTTGTATGTGTAGGTAAGTCAAAAAACTGACGAAAGAAATTTTTTTTTTTGGTTAACGGTAGTAGGTATTAATAATATATACATTTTAATTACGGTTAAACGGGTGTTTTATATAAACATTGATTATTTGTTTTATATTTATTTACACTTAGCTTAAAGCAATCAGTGTTTCTTTAATTATACCTACGTCCATTTACGTTTTAAACAATGGCATAGAATTTAATAGGTCTCCTTTATTGTATTTACAAAAAATCAATGATATGGGCATTCTTCTCTTACGAATCAATTGTATTGCACGAATCAACTTCAGCATTGTGAGGAAATTATTATTTCAACCCCAATCGAGAGTATATTATTTCCATTCAATCCGAAATTAAATTATACTTCACGACACCCAAAGTGCACTCAGAACTTACAAGTAATAACCGAGCACGCACACCCACACAATACTATAAATTACCACATCAATCACTACCTACAAAATAATTTCACGCATCACACAATCACCCTACACACTCCACCCGTAAGAAGCTTCAACTCCACGCGCACGTACACAAGTAGTACTACCCGAGAGTAGTCAGCCGCGTCTCACCTCCCACCATCCATACCCAGCGCTCTCGTGCCTCACACCCTTATGCAAACCCTTGCGCAACACCGCACCCCGTACCCGCTGTGCACAAACCTGAAAGGACGCGAATAATTGATCGCAGAAGAGCCAGACTATCTCGACGGTCTCGTTGACGCCCATGCTGTAGGACATGCCGAGGAAGATGGAGTAGTGCACGCCGAACAGCGGCACCAGCACCAGCGTACTCCTGGCCCAGCGTCTACGCGCGACAAGAAAGAGAGAGAAGCTCGTTTAGATGGCAGCGATATGCTTCTTTATTCTCTTCGGGGTGGGTGGATAATCGAGCGCGAGGAGGGAGGCACTGGGGTGTTTGAAAGTTATAGGGTAATTAGTAGAGGGATTCGTCTGTGTTGTTAGAGGATTTGGAGCGAGAGGTGTTCATTTCGGACGGGAGGTTGTAATTTATGGATTTGGATGGGAGTGGTGGTAACGCGAGCTTTGAGTGGCATTATTTAGATTAATTGTTTGGATTGTACAGGCACGAGGATTCATAAATTATAAGTTGCTATTATTTTGAAGCTATTTTTTAATTAAGATCGTGTGAATGATTGGCAAGAAATTACATTTTTATATCACGAAAATGTTATACAAAATAATGTTACATATATTATTATGCTGGAGTTGTATATATTTTGGACTGTTCTAAATTACAGAAAAGAATTTGAAAAAATAAATATTTTACAATTTATTAGATACTAGTAGAACTACACGTTAATAAAATGATTTTTCGTATAATATTAAATAATATGGTGTATATATAAATAGAAATAACACAAAAATAAGAAATTTGACATTTAAATGTGATGCAATCAAAATTAACGAAATACTCAGACTTTTGTTAAATCAGAATATCTTCTAATTAATGAATTATATTATTTCATAAATTTATTATATGTTTTTTAGTAATCGCTCATATATATGTGAGTTGATCTGTATGTATATATATATAAACTTACACATATAACAGCGATTACTACTGAGTTTATCTATATGTACATATAATACAAAATTTTACATTACTTGTATCGCATGGTATCCTCCGATACCGTAGACTTCAGCTTAGACATTAGCACTCGCACAATGTTGACGAACAGTATAAAGTTAATCTGTAACAAACATGGTTTAACAATCATTATCTCACACATCTAATAAAGACTGTACATTCTATACATATTTCATTCTAAAAATGTGTTATGATATATAAGCAAAATGATATTTAACTTACAACTACGGAAATTGTGGTGGGCACTCGTATCATCTGAAAAATTAGCGTATTGTCGTGTGTAGTCCAGCAATAAGCATCCTCGAACAGGGCTCGAAGGATCACCCACGTCGTAACGAAGACAGCGGGCAATCCTAATAATAAACAAATAACATTTTTGATAATTGAATTAAAAAATGAAATAATTATTTGCTACGTAGCAAGTACTAAGATATTTTACATAATAAGCGAATGCTCGAGTATTAACTTTCTGATATAATTTAATTATATTTTATGTTATATTTCTTCATTTATTTAGATCAACGGGCAAATGAGCCCTTTCTATATTTAATAACTATCTTAAATAAAATATAGCCATTTGTGCATAATATATGGATATATGGATATGTAGAGAGAAAATTCTTGTATGGTAATATATTTTTTCCCTGGAAATGTGCTATTATTTAAATTATATTATTATTCGTATTGTACATTTTTATTCAATATGATTATGCTTGCTTATCGTTAGTTATGACCTGCATGTATCCAAATTATTATGCAGTTGTCTATATTTGTATATATAACGAGTAACCATGAAGCAAAAGTTTGTAAGACTTGACTGACTTTCTTTTTAATCATATTTTATGCATTTTACAAATTTTTAATTAAAAAAATTAAAGTAAGAAGTTAAAAGTTAGTGTCAAGGTCACGTTCATAGTTTCGCTTGTTCTATTGTAACCTTTATTAAACAACGTAAGTCTCCATCCTTAATAACTTTCATCACACTTAATCCTACTTAAGAGGTCATGCCATTGTGAAGCCCGCCGAGAAATTTTAATTTTTTTGGAAATGTTATTCTTAGGTATTAAAATACCTAACTTAATTAAAGTTTCAAATATTTATTAATATATACACATTTTCAGAATAAACATTTTTAATTTAATTTTGTAATAGTTTATTAATATATTTAGATTTAGAGCTTTTTAAATATTATATTATATAGCACTATACTCTGTTGCAACGCCGTTACCCTAAGCGGGTCCTGGGCGTAGTCGTCCAGAGCGGACGGGTGGGTGCCTATCACCACTATACAGCGCGTCCTCAGGTTGCAGATAGAGGAACGACCCCTGAGAAAGAGGTTAGCTGCGAATAAAGCGAATAAGCAGTCGCGGACAGCCGATAGGCCCAGGCGTGGGTGTGATGAGCCCGCACTGGCGAACGCATTCATCTAGAAACACTACGCAAGCACCGCAACAACTACAAACACTATACAAAATCTTCTATCTTACTTTCTTCTTCTACCTTACTCTGTAATCTATCTCTTTTACCACACATTTCAAACAAAAAATGGGCCAAAAATCCTGCTGTCGTGGAGGATGCGGGAGCGATGACAACTGCCCTGAGAGGGGATGTGTAGAATGATTCGCCACCTGGTTTTACATGGCAACGAAGCCAGCGAAGGCGCGCTGCCTTGCAGGGGGGCGTTAGGATATGAGAATGAAACCGAGTGTGTCTGACGACGAGTTGACTGTGTCCTCGCCAAAGTCAGAAAGCTCTCATACTTAGTTCTAGGGAGGTATGAGGGTTATCACCCCTAGACGGATGGACTCACCTGCGATCGGAACAGGATCCAAAACGCGCGGGTTTAACTTACTATCATGGCTCAAAGAAAACAAAACCAAACCAAAACGAAAAGAAACTTGAGGGTGGGAACCTGGAATGTACGCAGTCTACACAGAGCAGGCGCGTTCCGGGAAATCATAAATGAAACTGAGAGGTACAATTTAGATTTGGTAGCAATACAAGAAACCCGATGGAAAGATAACGCGATGCTAGGATCCGGTAACTTCACCTTTTTATATGGGGGCGCGAGCGGGCATTCTCTAGGCACCGGATTTCTTGTTAACAAAAGCATCATACATTCCGTTAAAAGTTGCAATTTCGTGAATGACCGACTCTCGTATATCATCATCGACGGAGCGTGGTATAATTACGTGGTTATTAACGTCCACTGTCCCACGGAGGACAAAGAGGAACAAGTCAAAAATCTTTATTATGAAACTTTAGAGCAATTAATCGACCAATTCGCGTCTTACGACACCAAAATAGTAGTGGGGGATTTCAATGCTAAAATAGGGAGAGAGGAAATGTTTAGGCCCACCATAGGCAAAGAAAGTCTGCACGAAACCAGCAATGATAACGGTATTATGGTCATAAATTTCGCAGCCGCAAAAGATCTTATAGTCAAGACCACGTGCTTCAAGCACAAGGATATACACAAGGCAACGTGGACATCGCCGGATGGGGCCACGCACAATCAAATCGATCATTTTCTTATTGATAAGAGGCGCCACACGAATGTACTCGACGTAAGGACCTATAGGGGGGCGGATTGCGACTCAGATCATTATCTCGTAGTGGCCAAATTAAGAGCCAGATTAGTAGCCGGTCAAAATAGTAAGCGAGCGAACAAAGTAGAAACCTTTGATATTGGAAAACTACGAAGCGGGATAGAGCGAATCAAGTACCAAGTAGAAGTTAGCAACCGATTTCAGGCGCTCGAGGAAACGGATGAACAGACGGGAGTAGATGACGATCCGAACAGGTTGTGGGGGGCTATCGAAAAAACTATAAAAGGGGCCGCGAATAAAGTACTGGGTAAGAAAAAAAGGCCGAAGAGCAAACCATGGTTTGACGAAGAGTGCGAACTCTGGTTTGAAAGGCGCAAGAAGGCTAAATTAGATAGTGTACACAATGAAAGCGATAGGGCCGTAGAAGAATACCATGAAATAAGAAAGCAAGTACGTGTGATTTACAGAAACAAGAAGCGCGAGTATCAGAAAAATGAAATTAGAAAAATAGAAACTAATAGTAGGGAAAATAACCCGCGCGAGATGTACAAAGGAATAAACGCTATTAGGAAGGGTTTTCAGAGTAGATCGCAGTTAATGAAGGATAAGGACGGGAACCTCGTGACAAGCGAAAATGAACTATTGAAATTATGGAAAGATTATTTCGATAAGTTATTAAACGTGCATGAAAACTCCGAGGAAATGGGAGACGAAATCCACACTGCTGAACTCCATATGGACGAAACGACCTACAAAGAAGTAGAGGCCGCGATCAAAAAGCTAAAAAACAATAAGGCCGCAGGAAACGATTCTATACCAGCTGAACTACTTAAATATGGAGGCACCGCGCTTACATCTAAAATTTTTTATCTAGTATGTGCTATTTGGAGAAATGAAACAATACCAGAAAATTGGAAAGAATCCATCATCATACCGATCTTCAAAACGGGAGATAAAACAGACTGCAATAACTACCGGGGAATCTCACTTTTAGCTACCTGCTACAAAGTTCTGTCAAACGTAATACAGGCCAGACTCACACCATTCGCGGAAGATATAATAGGAGATTATCAGTGTGGATTCCGGCGCAACAGGTCAACGAGCGATCAAATGTTTACCATAAGACAATTATTAGAGAAAAAGTGGGAATATTGCGAAACTATACACCAGCTATTTGTGGACTTTAAGAAAGCGTACGACTCTGTCAAACGAAGCAAAATGTATGAAATCCTAGTGCTCCTTGGCGTACCAAAAAAACTCGTAAAATTAATTCAAATATGTCTGAACGGAAGCACTGGAAAGGTCCGAGTAGGCGGTAATGTATCCGAATCGTTCATGATACGCGACGGTTTGAAGCAAGGTGACGGGCTTTCAACGGTACTCTTTAACCTGACGCTAGAGCATGTTGTTAGAAAAATGCAGGCTAGCGAGCTAGGCGCAACACTCAACGGAACAACGCAAATTTTAGGCTATGCGGATGACTTGGATATAGTGGGAGATAATGGTGAAACGGTGGCGAGAAATGCGGAAATCCTTATAAATGCGGCTAAAAACACGGGGTTAGAAGTGAGCGAATCGAAAACGAAATATATGATCATGGAGAAACTGGGCATTCGCGAAGCAGAGGGGGATCTCAGAGTCGGAAATTTCACTTTTGAAAAGGTTAGCGAATTCAGATATTTAGGTACAACTATAAATGATCGAAACGAAATTAAAGCCGAGATTAATAAGAGACTTCATTCGGGTAATGCCTGCTTCTACGCTGTGAACAGATTACTTAAGTCAAAGCTACTGTCGAAAAATGTCAAAATAAGGATATATAGGACTATAATAATGCCGGTAATCTTGTATGGGTGCGAAACCTGGGCGCTCACTAAAGCGGAAGAAAATCGTTTTAGGGTATTTGAAAATAAGGTTCTGCGGAAAATATACGGGCCAAAGAAAGATGAGGAAACTGGGGAGTGGAGGAAACTGCACAATGACGAGCTACATAATTTGTACGCGTCACCAAATATTAACAGAATAATAAAATCACGGAGACTAAGATGGGCAGGGCACGTGGCAAGAATGGGCGATGATCGTACAGCAGCGCGCATAATGAAAGGAAAACCGAAAGCAACTCGGCCTCTTGGTAGACCTAGACGCAGATGGGAGGATAACGTAAAATCAGACATAACTGAAATTGGGCGGGAAGGCGCGAAATGGATGGGGTTGGCACAAAATAGGGAAACATGGAAGGCTTGCGTAGATGAGGCGATGAACTTTCGAGTTCGAAATGCCATTTAAAAAAAAAAAAAAAAATAGCACTATACTATGTGTCTTGAAAATATCATACTACTGTCGTCAGTAATTTAGAAAAAAGGATGCATCTTAAACAAGGTATTCAAAAAGATTTGTAATTAGTATGAGTGTTGCTATTGTCGGCACTAGAGCTATTTTGTATAATGGAAAATTAAAAAAGAGCAGAGTTTCATATTTTAAGTTTAAAAATATAAAGAATTGTTTATAATGATTATTATATCCATGTGCACTGATGTACTAAATAACATACAAGATTTTCGTTTAATTTTTCTAATTGGATTCTTTTAAATCGCCTATGCCTACAATTTTTAAAATATGCAGTACAGTGCTACATATATGGAAATTTCAAGATAAAAATAAATTATTAAGTAATTAAAAATAGTTTTGTATACATTGACTGCGATTCAATTGGGCAAAAAACGCATTTTATTTAAGGTTGCTTCAGTTGGGGGTACCGTATCTAGCGAGGGCCCCATGGAGGCTTCATTTTTTTTAAATTTTGGATTATTTATTTCATTTCAATTTTATTGAAAAACATTGTAAACTACTTCTGAATGTCTATAACAAAAAATTATTCTGCTAATACGTAAAGAAACCGCCAATTTTTTTTGCATAAAGATTTTGCATAAAAAATTTTTAATTAGATATTTTGTATGTTAAGAAATATGTTTTTACAATTTAATAAGTAGTGATGAACGGCCTCATCTCATAAGGTTATGTGTTAAATATGACTTTTTATAAGTTCAGTTTCTTTAATAATTTGCTCGTTGACCCTAGATTTTCTTTACAGAGATCAATGGTATAATATTCAAACAACATTAGTTAAACATTTCAAAGACATATATGTTTTTATAAAAAGTCGGTGAAGCCACCTTAACACCATATTTTGATAGATCACCTAATACACTTTTTTGTGACGGTTGAAATATGTTAAATATCTCGAAAATCAAAGAAGACATAGCGCTTGAAAGGTGCAACGTTGCGATATAATATTCTTTTACTTGTGAGAATTCGTTTTTAATCAAATGGATTATTTTCAAGCAAACAGTAATAGATTTGCATCAAGCAGCTTTTCATCTTGGTGCATATTTAATAAAAGTTCCGCTTGATTTAAGAGCTCATTTGTCTAAGTAAGTCATACAACGAAACTTTGACACGTTCATTATACCTTTCATAAATCCCACTCATTCCCAAAAAACTCAAATTGATCCAATTATTAACTTAGCTTCTCCATCCATCTTTCAACTACCAATCACAATCAAACACTTTGTCTACATTCCCACCGAATCACGCATTTCCGATCCTAAAGCAAAACTTCCCAAAACATGCAAATCCTCGTAACTTCCCACATGGCACAACCCCCTCCAAAAGCACCCACATAGCCCTCGTCTGTCTCTCACCCCAACCGAGCACCACGTAAACCGTGATACTGGCGTTGGAATCCGCGAAGAGCGCGCAGAATATCAGATTGTGCAGGTACAGTCCCTCCATGAGGATCCAGGAGTAATTGGCGAGTATGCAGTACTGCCAGATGCTGGTGAAGGCCTTGCAGTGCCAGTTGCTCTCGATCTGGTCGGCGAGCCAGTAGCTCTCGCCGTTCTTGATGAGCACGTCCGTGGACAGGCCCACCCCGACGACGAACAGCATGTTCTTCAGCAGGAAGGTGAAGGCGCGCACCATGAACGAGGCGAACAGGTGCATGTGCAGGATGTTGCGCTGGCAGCGGAGCTTCCTGTTGAGGGGAGGAGACGTGAGTGAGGTTTCTGGGCTTTTTGGATTTTGGTTGGATTGGGGAGATGGGGAGTGACCGAGTGATACGTGATCGTTTCACTTTTTCGTAATTGTGAGGATTGATTGAGGAAAAACTGGGCGTTCTTTTTTCTATTGGTTTGATGTGATTTGGATTCTTGGGTAATGGCTGAATTTTGAGTTTAGATAAATAATGACACGATGAATGTGAAAATTACAATGTAGCATGATGAAAGAATACGTGAAATTAATTTTCACCAATAGTGGAATTATCCGCGTTTGTTCAAATAATGTGCGTTGAGAGAAATTTCTACCTATTTTGAATGAAAAAAATTATTTGTGTTTATAATAGATACTTCGAATTCTTTCAGTTTTATAAAACAAAAAGTATTATATTTGCATGCTTGCTTTTTCTTCGATTTCATTGAGAAAATCAAATATTCACAATAAAAAAATTAATTTGGGAATCTAAGGTGAATCTCATAATAATTTTCATGTTTTTAATTGTTTATTATCTAGACCCTATAAATCTCTTGCGCATCAAGTTTTTTTAATCCTTTTGAAATTAATAATACGTATTACTTTTCAATATTATAAAGAAAATTGTGCGATACTCAAAGGCAATGTGAAAACTAAGTATGAATCAAAATCAATTACCTGTAAGTTATTATCAACATACCTGAAATTTTATGTCAATTTTGCTTACATAAAATTATTAAATATTTATTTTTACTAATCTAAGTTAATTTAATGAACGATGAACAAATATCTTTTATACACGGAGATAAATAAAATATAAGAATAGCTGTTTCTGAAATGCCAACATAACGTCTCGAAGAAACAGTTAAAACTTTTTAAACAAAAGCAATAGTTCCATTTTTGTACAGCAGACACTCCTTTCTTTCCGGAGGTTAACTGAAAGCAACCTCAAAATCTAAAACTTTAACTTGAAAAAAGAAGTAGCTACTTTTTTTTAAACTGTTGTAACTTTTATATGACTGCTGTAAGATAAACTGCAAGATAAACTTTTATTTTGATAGAATCAAGTGCAATTCAGTAGATTCGGTCTTTTATGTCTCAGTGTATATTATAAAAAGTACAATTTCTTTTAGAACTCCTTACAAAAATTCTCAAAATAATACCTGGAAATGATCGGAAAATTATTTCTTAATAATAACTAGCACTTTTCGAATCTGTACCTATTTTATTTTTTATTTATATTTACTTTTGTATTTACATTCGTATCTCCGATTTTTCCTAATATAAACTATTTTAAGATAGCTGATAATTTTAAATTTATTATTTTGTTTCATAAGAACCTACACTACTTATTTTGACTTTAAATGTTGCTTACTCAAAGTAAATTTATTAATCTTATTGAAATTGGACTTCGTTGAATATACAAAATCTATGTTAGAATTCAAAATTAGAGTTGTATATTAGAAAAATAGAATTTTGCACTACATATGAACGAGGAAATTTTATACGTGAACTACAGATAAATCGTACTTTGCACGTTGGAGTAAATGACGCACATTATACAAAACATATCAACTTTAATTTTGCATAAAAAGGTTGCGTTACAGCGGTATCCTTATATTGCATTGATGGTATCGGTTACATACAATGTTTTGTCAATAATTATTGTAATTCTATACCTAGCAACAATACTTTATTCATATGAAATGAAAACCTACCACTTCTGCTACTGTTATTCAAACAATATTGAATGCAAATATCATATTTTTTTGAAATGCGATGCTTTTGAGAAATTTTACATAACGTGAAATGCTAAAAAGTAAATGTAAATATTTTTTTCCCTAAGAAATCGTGTAAAATGTAGGGCAATGCTTCTAGCTTTTATTTATCAAGGTTCTTTAATGATTTCAAATGTCAGCAACTAATGTCAACAGATTTTTGTCTTGTCAAAAATAATTGATTTCCTAAATGAAATTAAATATAATATTATTTCGTATATTTTTAAATTAAATAAACATTACACAAAAGTGCAAATAAAACATTTTAAAGTGTGTATTTACATTTTTAAAAGTTATTTGATTTTCTGAAAGTCAAATAAGTTTATATGTAAAGAAAGTCAATATATAGTGGAAATATCAATAGTTCGCATAATCCGCAAATTAAGTTTCAAAAACTATACCCAAACAGCAAATAGGAAAAACCGATGTATCACTTTCATAATAGTTAACAAATAAAGCAATATTATGCTTATTTTTCACAATTAAGAATTTATTATTTCGCGTACAATGACTGTTGATTTGTTCATCATTACAGTTTTCAATAAGTTTCTTTCTTTAAGTAGAATCGTTAAAAGTGAGATAATAATTTTTGATAATTAACTTTTGAACGATTATTTACTATAAAAAAATGGTATTGCAATATCATTAGGATGATCTACAATACTATGTGTGTCCAATTTGAGTGTATAATTTGTTATTGCTTAATTTCATCATATAATTAAGTAGTTTCACCATACGGTTCGTGTAAAATAAAGTCAGTAACGTTCAACCATTTCTTTCCTCAGCATCCACATTACGAAAAAAATCATCTTTATCTCTTCGCCAAGCTTTTCTCAACGCCCACCACCTTCGCAACAAATCATCCCATATTCCATCGATAAATAAACAATCAACAAATAAACAAACAAATCCATCCCAAGACTCCCAAGTATACTCACTTGATGCTGGCGAGGATGCAAAAGGCCACGACGAGGGCCGAGAACGACACGGCGTAGCCGACTTTCGAGATGTACTTTATCGTCGGCAGATACTTCTGCAAAAGAGATAAGACGGTTTCCTCCTTTAAAAAAAAAGCAACGCGGAAACAACACACAAAGACGAAAGAAGAGAAGGAAAATTCGCTTTCCTCTATATGTATAACCCTCCCAAAAAAATATGACGGCGAGCAGGCGAAGCTCGCGTTACTCCTCATACATACACATACATACATACATCGAGGGGGAGTGTCGTATATGAGGTAACGAGATATAATCCTCCCCCCTTCCGAAAAGGTGGCTCTCTTTGTATTTGCTCCCCGGAAATAAATATTTACAGTTCGTTCGTCGAGGAGACAGAGAGCGAGAGAAAGTCTCCCCGTGGCCCAATTATATCGGACAAAGGCTATCGATAAATATTTACCCTTTGTCTCTTCTCTTCGCTTCTCTCTATCTCTCTCTCTCTTTTCTTCTCTACTCTGGACGATGACGATAATTTACGAGAGAGAAAGCGCGAAATATCATCGCAATGGCTTTTCGGCATTGTTGTGCGTTCGTCTACTCGGTCTCTGGTACGTTTTGTTTGCGAGTCGTGCGAGGTGTACTTTTGTTTATTGCGCGCGTTTTATTCGTGGGATGGGGGTAAATAAAATACAAACTGCGCTGGATTAATAAATATTCGACGGGGGTTTTTGTGGTTCTGTGTTCGATGATGGAACGTATTGATTATATTTGAAGAGTGCTGGGTATTTATAAACGCTTGGCAAGGGAATTGTGCACTAGAAACATATGTCATTGGGCTGTATATGAAGACAAATGAGTTTAGCATTTAAAGGTAATATCAGAAAGTACTTGTGTGTACTGTTGCGTTTTTATCTATTGTAGTGGGTTATTCGAATGTTTACATAAAAATATTCTACGAATTGAAGTTGTATGAAACATTGTAGCTGTGCGCCTTTTAATTACAAAATTGCTTTTTATTGATGAAAGTGAAGTTTAGTAATGACATTTCCGTGAACGTGCTCAAAATTCTCCGATATGTGCATTGAAAAGTGGAAAAACAAATGTCAGTCAATGACGTTACGTTTAAATTGAATCATTCGAGTAAATTGTGCACTTGTGCTGTATATTACATCTAGCATGGTCCTTCTTGGAATTAATGTAATAGATTCAGATTCAAGGTTACAGAATATTCGAAATTTAATGCATGTATCTATTTTATCATATTTATTTCGAATTTCAACTTATGTTTCAAGGTAGGTGTATACCTATACTAAAAATTTAAAATCCTGTAATTTCTACAAGGTTCTTGCTTGTAAAAGTGATAAAAATGACTATTGTGGTATAAATGTAAATATTCTTAAAATACGATAAAAAGAAGAATATAAATAACAATAAAATACCATTTCCGATAATTTTTAACTTACAGATATTCTTGCTTCCGGTGACAGAATCAAAGTTCAAGTCTGTAATACCCAACTCAAACAAGAAACAAACAGTAACGAAGATTAATATATACAAGAATTCAACGCGCTCGTATAATAAATGAAACTCTCTCGATAAAATCAGCGCGTCCTCATAAACGAATTATACCTACCTCTCGACTTCCCGAATATCCGTGATAAAACTGCGTGCTAACACTCGAGTCGAACGAGGGGATGAAAGCTCCGCGTCGTGCCGAAGAAATTGAAATTCTTTCAGATTTAATACTCGGCTAATAGGTTTCGCCGGCTGCGAGATTCTTCGCAAGTTAATAAATACACGTCGAAAGTTCAAACCCCCTTTTTTCTTTGAGTGTTCAACTGAGAGATTGATTAGCTTGAGGTTTTGTACAGTGAACTTCTGATTGAACTATTTGCGAAGAATTTTAAATACTACGCGTCGGGATAGTGGGATAATAATCGTGCAAAGGGTTATGTAGAGTCTATGGATATATAGGCAAATATAAGTTGCTTATTAAATTCCAGTTGTGGAAAGTATTTGCAATAAATAGGATTTTTCTTTTATTTCCAAGATCGATAGTTAAAATTTGACTTCCATAACTTGATTGTATTTTAATAGGAAAAAACTCTATCGCATGTTTTCTACATTGTTTTAAATTGCTTTTTGAGAATCCGTAATTTGTTGTCTGTGTTGTACGCAACGCGTGTATGTAGGTATCGAGAGAATGGATATATCAAAGGCTCGTTTTGTTGTGTGATGTATGAGAGGATTTTTCGTTGAATACTGTTCATCAAAAGTTCTTTGAAATAGAGTATAACATCTCTAAGATTGCCTAACTTTGAAGCGAAACAAGATTTTTATACGTTTGATCTTTCAAATTGTAAGCTGAATTATGTTCACTTTGATTTTAATTTTTTAATAAATATACGTTAATTTTTATCATACGATGCAGGGCTTATATTCAATCGAATTACTGGTATAATGAGCTTTATTTATAAGTGCCAGTAACAATCTTTAAAGTTATATAAAAATTCAGATCCCATGATCCTGGTTATGTCTGTTACTAGTAATTTTAGTAATTCAGAGAATTGTTAGCTAGCTAAATGATACATTTTTGAATGTTCGATCGATTCATAAGAAAAATTATAATAAGATTTTAATCGAATATTGTCTAAAATTCAAGTGTTTTATTTACAAAAAAATAATATTTATACCCTTGCAAATTTTCAGGGTGGGTCAGTGACTAGATAAACAAAATATTAAATTTAAAGAATAGAGTTTTTATAAGTTGTTGGTACACAGCCGAATGATAGCGTACTATTTTATATATTCGAGTAATAACATTATTTCTCCCCACGAGATCTTATGACAAAAATCATATATTTTTTCCTAAAAATTAATTTATAGACTAATTCATAAACCATATGCTTTTGGTTCACTTTTAATCCGAATCTTAAAGAAAACTTTTCTAAAAAAAATCAAAAGATAAAGGCTCTTAGGCACCCGTACAACTCGCTCCGCATGAGTACAAGATCTCTGCTTAATCCAAAGGTTACCTTAAGAACCACACCCGCATCCCTATAACTACACGATTAATCCGCCAACAATGCACAACCATACTAAGACCTCACAACTATAATCAACCGACGATAATACCCCTCTTCTCCCACGTAACTTAGCCATTACAATGCACGTGCTTTCACATCCCTTATATACATGCACAACCCTTTGATTTCCGTTTCTCCCCGTGCCCGGACCGTCCTCTAAACCGCCGACAACATCTCGCGCGCAGCTTCCCACTCAATTTCCCAGAAAATCACGGCATGCGCGCATCACCCGCTTTATTCTATTTATGCGCGCGCACTCGTGCACAATGCGCTGCAGCGGGTGAACTTGGTCCTTTTCCACCTTGGCTGCTTTCCGGTATTGTTAACAGGGACAACAATTGTGGTAGGAGAGATGCGCCTGCATGGAAGATTTTGAAATGGGGATTCTAGGAGGTGTTTTCGTTTTCAAAGTGAATTAATTGAAATATGAGCAGGTGCGAATATAGCTGTGGATTAAAAAGCAATCTCGCTTTTGCGGAAATTGCCGAGAACAAAGGACTAGATGATTTGCTGTATTATAAAACGATTTTTTTTATTTAGTAATAAATTATTTCTACTTCCACAATTATTAAGCGCTGTTAAAAGTTAAAACAACATTAATTCTTGTAATAGTTTTGTTGATATACTTTATAATTTTGTTTTATAAAGTACCGAGAATAATGTCTCTCTAGTCTCTGCATATAAAATAAAGTAATTCTTAGGAAAAATGAGTACCTATATATTTTAGCAAGATATGACGATGTGTATGATGACTTTAATTTCCACAAGTCATATTTTCACAGATTTTTTGAGTGTTTAACTTTTTAATGCCTCCGAGACATATATATATATATATATATATATATATATATATATATATATATATATATATATATATATATATATATATATATATATCTGTCATACTTACGGAATAATTCATAACTTTCCTAAATCGTATTATACGTAGCTTGACTTGTTTTATTCAAAGAAGTTACCACTACTCTAACAAAATTTGTGAAGCGGTTTATTTAATTATCGTTACGAAAAAATGGAAAACATTGTAGGAAAATCTTGCAACCAATAATTAATGTATTGTTCAAAACATTTTTAAAATGATGCCCGTTTCTGGATTTTACGGTCAAAGTTTTTTCATAACTTTTGTACTGTTCAAGTTTATTATATCAATAAAGAAACCTCAAATATTTCAAAGACAAAAAATTATAAGTTATCTTAATTTTTCTTTTATAATATAAATTCCAGTACCTATTCCTACTTCAAATGATAATTAATTTATACCAGTTTTATTTCCATTTCTAAGTGTATCTTTATCACAAAAGTTTAGCATTGAACTATCGATCTTATGTACCTGGCTCAAAAAATGCTATTGACTCACATTTGAGCACTGATCTGAATTCGATCCTTATTCCATACCGATAACAATTTAATTTGTAAAGATCCACATCATGTAAATAAAGACGTCATCGAATGGAAAAGAAAAATTAATTATACCTCAAAATAACTCCCTTCCCTACAAGAGACTTTAGCATCTTCACAAATGACCTTCCTCTACCATAAGTATCACCACTCAGAGGCCATCCTTTTCGGATGAAATCTACAACCGACCTTCTGCGTCCTAAAATCACCGAAGGATGACTAAATTCCAAAATCTCATCGAACGATCATACCATTCGCAACAATCCCACCATCGATTTCCTCACTGTCATAACACCCATTCATCAAGCAAACGTATATTGTACACATTCCAACGTACCCCGATGGAGGTGACGTTGTCCGACTGCATGTCCGGCAGGTCCATGAGGACGGTGACGAGCTGGTCGCGAAAGCAGCGCGTGTAGTTGCTCCAGGTGCCGTTGAGCTCGGCGCTCCAGTACCACTGGCCGCTGCCCATGCACTGCCTCGTCGCGTTCGCCTGCTCGCACACAACGCAAAGCGATCGTATCAGTTTGGGCTGTGTGCTCCGTTCCATTGGGTTGTGGTGCAATGTGTGGGTCTGGTTGAATGGGGGTTGCGAAAATGAACAGGGAGAGAATTTTCTGATCAAAGTTACCGTGGAGAATAATTGTAGACCTGGGATGTTCTGGTTTTGGGTGGACAATTGTAGCCTGATGAACGGTAAGGATTAAGGTTGCTCGGTATCATTTTTAACGTTCAGTGTGGTTAATGTTAGCGTGAATCAGGGTCATTTTTGCAGTGATGTCGGAATAGTCCACGTTTACTGTAACTTTTATCGGAAAATTCTCTCGGTGAGTGATAGTTATGCCAAATTAACTGTGAAATTGATATTATTATTATTAGTAACATGTTATTGCGTTATTTTAGCACATTTCGAAAGTATATGAAAATTGGTAAAAGTGGCATCTGAGTCCCAAACTTGATGACCATCACTCGATGACTACTCTTAGAATATTAACGACACTATAGTAAAGTATATCAAGAAATTTTTATCGGATTGATTATATATTTGGCATGCTTCTTCTACGCAGTTATATTTACCGCCAGCGCATACATCAATCAAAAGAATTTATCAAATAGTTTTAATAAAATAGATTAATTAATAAAAAATAAATAAATTATTTATATATTCTTAAACATTTATGAAGTTTAAACTGAAGAAGCATCAATATTGTTTTGCATTCTCATATAGGAAGCTTTGTGATGGTAAAAAGAAACTTTTGTTAAAAGCATGTTAGGAACATGTTTTGAGACATTAAGAGTCAAAATAAACTATTTTTAGAAAAAGTCTGTGTGGATGTGTGTGAGCGTCTGTGAGTGCGTGCACGTGTGTGTGCGTGGGTGCGTGTGTGCGTGCGTGCATGAGTGTGTGTGATAGTCCGTGCGTGCATGTGTGTGTGTGTCTGTGTGTCTGTGTGTGTGTGTGGAACAATCACGGTAAAAATTAATGTTTCAGGGCTCAATGATTTTGTTCTTTTAAAATGAAGGGGGCTGTAAAAAAACTTTTGTTGTTTCTCGATCTTTTTTTGGTTTTTAGCGGTTATTCGATTTTTGAGTTTTAGTTTTTCGGGTTTTTTAGTGTGTTTGAAATAATATCATCGATTCATTTTTTATGCATTTGAAAGAGCATAAAATTAACTCTCTTTTCCGATCCAAAATTTTAAATAAGCTACGTTCTTTTCTCTTTTATACACGAAAACGTCGTGTTTTGTTTAATCGGAGATATCTGGAAATTATATCATGAAAAATTTTTGAAAAAATTTGAAGTGATTAGGAATATGGATAAGAGTATTTTGTAAAATTTACAAGTCTTTATCTTTTTCCTTTTTCGCCAAGCGGGGCTCTATGATCGCTGCATTTTGCATTTGAAAGAGTATAAAATTACTTATATTCTCCGATGTGAAATTTCTATAAGCTATTTTTCTTCTTTTATTTATTTAACCATTTAATGATATTCTCTTTATGATTTTTCCATTGATATTTGGAAATATTGTTTGAAAAGGTATCTGAAGATTAATGAAATAATGTATATCAGTATTATTTATGATTTATTTCTTATAAATCTGGGTAAAAATGATACGTATGAACGATCTAATTATATGATTTTAGATGTTGTTGAATTAAAATTCAAGGTGAAATGTATACAATTAAATTTATTAATTTAAAAAATAATGATACCGAAAACTGATTAAAACAGATTTAATTTATAAATAGATGTAAATTAAAAATATAAATGTAAAATAAAAATAAGATTATGGCTACAGTTAGTTAAATTAACGGTTGTGAATTAAACCCTCAATGATAAATCAGCACGCATTTTTTGAGCTCCTAATTAAAAAGAGATATAGCAATTTAAAATTAATTTATTAGAACAAAAAATGTTATATTAGAACAATTAATTTAGTTTGATGAAGCTAAGTGCCAATGAATTGGCAGCGGTTTTTTGTTGAGGTGCTGACTGCTGGCGGTAAATATAAGTTAATGTATATTACCCATTCCAAATTTTAAATCAAGCCGATGAAAATTACTTGTGATAGTTGCGATACTTTATAAGTGATTCCAGCATACGAAGAGTCATCGAGTAATGGTTATCCTCGATATAAAGGTCCGATTTCATGCAGTGAATTATTCGCGGTGAATGCTATACTAACATATAGGTGCGTGAGAGAAAGTATGATTATACCCTCTCTCTCGCACCTATATGTTAGCATAGTATTCGCCGGGAATAATTCACCGCATGAAAACGGACCATAATGCACTTTTACGAATAGTGTTTATATACGTTCAAAAAATGCTTAGAGAATGTAGTAATTTAACAACTCTTACAGCTGATTTGGTATAACTTAACTTTTATTTATTTTAAGGTAAATGTAATCCTGTAATCATATATGTGTTTCTCGAGGCAATATACTTAGACATATCGGTTTAAATGATGGAGTTTCGGAGTATATGCGTTAGCAGAGTTTGATTAAATGTAGGTGGGTAGTAGTTATAGCTAGTGTGCAAGTAATTATTGTATGCATGTGGAATGATTTAGGAGTGGATAAATGATGCTACATAGTACAGAGTATACAGAGACAATTTGATTATTCGAATATTGAAAAATAAAATAAATTTGATAGATTGGGTAATGAGAAACTTTAAGGGTTGATGAGAATAGGCAAAAAGGATATGTATTTATAGCATTTTTTATTTTCTATGATATATTTAAGAATAAATAATTTATTTTTTATTTATATTTTAAATATCTATTTTTACGAAAAAAATTACGCTTGTAACAAGCAAATTTTCATAGAAAAGTGTCTATAAAATAGAACATTTACCGGATTTTTGTTTTTGGTCAAAAACATACAAAATTATGTTTTAATCTTAAATATTTAGGCAATGGAAGTTTTGTGCTGATTATCTATGAAGTTAGCCATTACATAGAAAAAAATCACAAATGAATACTTATTAGCTTTATTCGTCCAAGTTGGAATACTTTCATAATTTTATTTTTTTAAAACGCGTATTTTGTTAATGTTAGTATGTAACAAGGATCTTTATACTTGATCATCAGAGTAGGCGAAAGTTATTTACTTTTTAATTATAAAAATTTTAAATTACAATCCTTCTTTATACTCTTCGAAGATTGATTGGATTGGTGTTAAAGCTCGTTAAAGCTTTTACTCTTACAGCAGGATTCCATTTTAAACGTATACTGAGCTTTCTTTACTTGATTTATGTACCTATGTATAAAAATAACACCTTATTACTTCCTCCATTCTAAATTCTAACAATGCCAAAAGCTCTCTCTGTATTCTTTACTTCCTTCCTCATTTCCCCTCGCAATATTAAAGAAAAACAACCCCTCTTGTAAATCGCTAAATAGCTACATTAACGCAACAAATAAATTCCTCACTACGCCCTTGGTGCATCCCCCTATACCCGTCGCCCGCATTTAGACTACAAAATGGGGGATTCACCCCTCTCTCATCGCCAAAAATAGCAAATTGGCCATTTCCTATCCTCCACTCACCCTTATTTTTAACACGAAGATGAGAATGTGAGCTTGTGTGAGTATATATATAAGTACATGTCGCATGGGTGGTGTGCATATGTGTGTGTGTGTGTTCGTGCATGTGAGTCTCCGTGTGTTCATGTGTTCATGTGTACATGTCTGATTGTGCGTGCGCGCGTGTGTGTACATGCGTGTGTGGGTATATATAAGTGTGTATACATGTGCTCGACGAACCTGCAAATCGAATCCAGCGATGTAATGCGGGCAGGATTGAACGGCCGCGTCGCCGGGCGGCGTCGACGGCCAGCACAGGATGCCGTCCCAGGTCGTCGGGCACCAGCCTGCGGACAAACGAGACGTGCGTGCTTGCTTCAGTGCTTGCTTCCCTTTAGACTGGATTTCAAGGTGGATAGGCCGGCGACCGAATGGTACTTTCATTTAAAATTGGTTAAACGTACTGGTTGCAAAAGTGAATTGATATCATTACTGTACTATCTATGGGGAATATAATTTAGCAGAATTTGTGGGGAGTGTGGATTCTTACTTTTGCTTTACTTTGATGGCTACTAAGAAATTTAGTATTTTTTCAGTTCTTAATGAATAGCGTGACTTATTGCGTGATTTTGCACCTTATGATATTAATGAAGAATTCCTTAAAGTTTGCAAGAAAGTGGTATATAGTTGTCAAATTGAAGACAGTCAGAAGTCATACATCGAACAGATTTGGCAGACTTTTGACTAATTATTTTTACCGATTAAGTTCGTACAAAATCTTTCTTATTTAGCGTTTTGATTAATTTTTACTCTTTTCATCAATGTCAGTAGTATATTATATAGAATTTTATAGAACGTGGGGTTCATCAGGTGGCTACTATAGTATTCTTTATGTCATGTATTTTGCTAAATCTGTTCGTTTTATGAGAAACTCTCTTGAAATCTGACAGATTATGCTCTTTTCTAAGGAACTGAAATCCTACTTTCGTTAAGAAATTCTTTTGCATTCTGACAAACGCTACAACTTCTTCTGTCGGATTTTGAAAGGATTTTCAATTTCGTAGAATCATTATACAGAAAGCATTTTATGCGAAATTCCGACAAAGCTTTCCAAATTTAGACGTAATTTTACGAGCGTTCTGATGAATGTGAGTAGATGCATAAATCATGAAAACAGCGGCTTACCAATACGGAATACATCTATAACGTATAATAATATATGTAAAAAAGAGAGATATATAGGTATAGATGCATTTCGAGTTCAATAAGACACCGTTTTTACGATTATATGGTATGAATAATAAATGCACAACTTGAGGGGTAGGAGAAGTTAGTGTAGTCGGAAAACTCCAAATGAGATGAAAACATCTTAAATACTTGATAGAGGACGAGTAAAAGCTCATTCGAGAGGTCCTTCATAGGCAAATAAAAACAACAGCCCCGCATCATAGGGTGATAAACGTGCGTATCCCTGAAACTGGGTCAAGGTAAAATATTTAAGTTTTATTACCGGGGCGGCTGTGCGAGAACAGATTTGATTTGATTCGTTAGGGTGAGTAAGATCTCACCAACCTTCCTTCAATCTTCGTATATTAGGTAGAAAGCACCAGATGGTGGCCCATCATGATTAGATACACAGTTTCCAAAACATGGATCGTATTAGTAAGGGGGTGTTGAAGCTAAATTTAAATTTAAATTTTGCGCCCCACATCTTACCGACTAAACAGTTAATAAGTGGTGTAATTTTATAAGTTTATAGCTAGCACATCATTGGTCTCACTTATTTATTAATAAACCACTATTAACTAAATTCTTATTGAAGTTAATTTGGATCGATTATACACATACTGAGGTTAAGTTATTAAACGAAAGAAGTTTAAATGACTAATTTATTGAGACATAAAGTCGCACGAATTCGAATAGTCATTTCATTATGCCCACACACATACACTTACACACATGCACATCATAAATTTCTAAAAGAAAAACAAAACCGCACAAATAGTAATTTTATTATGGCCTCTGACACACGTATACATACACATACACTGTACACATGAACATAATATTACTATTTAACAAAGTTCAATGCGATAGTCAATAAATTAACGTTCAAGCACACAAAATTATACATTCCCAAAATGATAAATTATTAACGATGAAGGACAAATGGCAAAGGAAGCAACTGGATATAATTAGAGGAATGAAGATTATACAAAGTCTAAAGCAAATATTTTCATTTCATCGTTTGAACAAAGTTAGGTACAAAGTTTCGAAAGTCCAGCCTTAAGATGTTATTCAAAATGCTACTTTAGAGACGTTGAAATATTAGTTTGAACTTTATATAATCGTATTATACAACAAAGGGCAAGAACATCTTTTACATAATTTGGTGTACATATCCAATTGCAACTATAATTACTTATTATTCATACAATAATAATCGCGACAAGAAATTTGAATTTTCAATTAACTCCGACACCCCCCGAGCTCGTCAACCTTTCTTCATCGCCAGTATCATCCATCTCGCGCACTCCTGACTCTAAGATCATTTATATCTCCAGCAATGACAAATCTCGCAATTTTTCAGTCCGACTTATTTCTCTCTCTCTCTCTCTCTCTCTCTCTCTCTCTCTCTCTCTCTCAGAGCACCTTGCATTGCACACAATCCCCTGGCGAACAATCCTGATTCCTGCCCCCCGTTTTCTCATCTGCGATCGACGACGCGTGGGACGAGCCGGAACCACGCGCGAAGATTTTTCCCGAGCAATGAGAGAGAGAGAGAGAGAGAGAATTGCGTAAAAAGCCGAATGACCGATCGAGCGACTTTATTGCCACTGAAATTTTCACAGGTTCGACATCTACCTTAGGAGGGTGTGAGTGCCACACCTGCGATCCTGTGAGGAGGGTGATTACATCTTTTCTTTATCTTGGGATGAAAATTGAGTTAAATTAGGCGTGTAACGCAGGCTTTTTGTGTGATATTCAGGTGTCAAGTGTGACGCGCGTTTCTTGGGGCGCAGTGGGGGGTGATATGATGATGGGATGAAGGGGAATTATAGGGCTGAAGAGATGAATAAACTGTGATGTTATGCGCTCGATTAACTGCTGGAAACGTTAAATTAAGATTGATTTACGTATATTTTTGCACAGTCTCTTATTTTTATTTCCATTGAATATAGAGATTAATTAAGATGACGATTTTCTTAAAATTGCCTAAATTTTTTGGCTTTCAAAAATTAAAATTTAAATTCAGCTCATAAATATTCCTATACCAAAGAAATGTGTTACATTCAAATACATATTTAGGGTCCACGCCGGTGACCCGGGTTCGATTCCTAATCTCTGCCGATTGATACAAGCACCTCTGTAAAAATTGCACGTGCTTTGTTTACAAACACACCGCAGACCCCCGTTGTCGATTAGCACCATATGGAAGCACAAATATGGCGACGTTAAAAAAAAACATTTACTTCAATACTGCGTAAAAATAGTTTTTGTATGAAACGTAATACTTATTTTATTTTAGTAAACATTTATTTAGATAACAAAACATCATTTTTAACTAACAAAATCTTTGTTGTACATTTAGTAAATCAATATCTAAGTAGTATGGAAATGTAAATTAATGAAATTATTGAAGTTCACATTAAATTTTGTTTCAGTGTGTGTTCTGATAAGTTAATTATATAATAAATATTATTTTTAAAACAAATGTTTAGTTTAATTTCTTACAATAAAAAGCGTTCGGCACGATATGAAAATAATTAACTATTTGGGGCCTGCGGCGGCTCAGTCGGTAGAGTGTCGGATTCCCACGCCGGTGACCCGGGTTCGAATCCTAGTCTCTGCCGATTGATACAAGCACCTCTGTAAAAATTACATGTGCTTTGTTTACAAACACACCGCAGACCCCCGTCGCCGATTAGCACCACATGGAAGCACAAACATGGCGACGTTAAATAATATAAAAAAAAAAAAAAAAAAATTAACTATTTGGCAAGCGCCGTATTAAGCATTATAAATTAAACGACGCTGTTGGCAAAAAATGTATTATTTATCGTACGTATAAAGCGCAAAATGTCCTTCGACTCACGTTACTTGCAATTCCCTTTACACTCGGCAAAAAAGGCGCGCGAGCGACGGAAAACTCTGTGTACCGCGTATATACCGCGTCCCACCCAGCTGGGGGTATTATCTACTGATGTAAACTTTATATCTTCGGCCCCCTTTTTTCGGTGCTAAATCTCTCAACCGATTGATTGGATTTCCCGCGAGAGCACGGGTGCATCTATATATAGAGAACAATCACTTTTACTTTGACCCGTGATAATGGAATTTTATTTCACCGAAACAAAGCCTTGATTTAAAATTACGAATGGACAGTGAAGAACTGGATTGAAATCTTTGTTTTCTGAGAATAGCGACGGAATTATAGATTTAAATGTTTAGTATTTATATTACGAATGATTCTGATGTAACAGATAGATCTGGAAAAAAGTTTGGGAAAGAAACTTCCATTCAATGCCAAGCACGATTGTGAGATATCGTAACGATAGCATCGGTGTTTACCAATCTGATCGAATTTTATAAATGGAAATAATTGTTACTAGAATTTGCGCGGACGTAATATTTATGCCCCAGATTTTACTGCGCGAAGTCGGATCTTTATTTTTCTTCAAGATTACGTTTATTATTGATTGAAAATTAATGTTATTATTCAATGTTATCTTATTTTTTTGTTAAGTTTGTTATGTTGTTAAGTTTGTTAAGTTTGTCATGGAAATAATCGAGGGCCTCGATAAAACTAAATTGTTAAAAATTAAATTTCTTTATAGATATAAAAATCTTATATGAATTTTCCATACACCGTAACATTGTAATTTTAAGTGGGATTCAAACATAAACTTTAAAAGGCAAAACACTGTTTTTCATTATTAAATGTTACAAAGGCATGAATAAAAAAATATTAAGAATTACTTTTTTTTTATAAATTGAATGCATTATGAATTTGGAAAAAGCAGTTATTGCTATTCAAAACATAACGTAAACATATAGTATAAACTTTAAAGGCAAACAGTCGTTTTTTAAATCAGTGTTGATTACTGTTTTTCAGTATTGAAATGTTAAAAAGACATCAACCATGAAAAACTACCTATATTAAAAATTATTATTCTTTATAAGAATAATGCGTTATGAATTTTGAAGAAATCGTAAAAAATGTTATTTAAACTGTACAATACACAAGCTGCAAAGGCAAACACTCATACTTAAAATTACCTTTGATTGTTGTTTTTCAATATTGAAATGCCATTAATTTTTATTCGCATCTTTTTACGATACGGCGTCATGTCGGTCATAAACTTTCAAGAGTATCGATTCCTATTAAAAACCAATATTTTTCTGTTTTATTTTATAGCAAGGTACACGTATAATCTCCACGCTCCAACAATTTCCGTTCTTTCAGTAGTATTAATTACACCCTTTGAATCTCTCTCCGTCGTCCGTTTTGAAAACTCCAACCCATTCAATTTCATCGTTCGAAAATTGTCAAACCTTTTCATCATCGTAATTTTACAAGTATTCATTCACACCCTTTAAAAATTCATCCACCGTACCTATATCGAATACTCCGACACATTTTAATAACGCTCGAAAAAATTTTCAAAAACTTTTCCATTATTCACGCGGTTATACCTTTCTCAAAGAAAGTCTTCTTCTATTCTTTTGGTTCCCACGCGGAAACGCACTTCTTTCAAGAAACGCAGCGCGCATCCGACATTTTACTCAACCGCGCATCGATTTCTCACGTACACACATACACTCCCCATGAAAGGAGCGCATTAATAAACGCTTTTTATCGTCGAAATCGAGAGATCCTCGGCGACGTCCCGCGCGGAAATACTTACGTGCCGATATAAAAACTCGCGAGATATCTCGCCCCGCCAGATATACACGCGCATAAAAACCCTATACACTCGGGTTTAATCGTCCGTGTAAAAATTTTCTCTTTCTCTCTATTTTTTTTCCCCTCATCTATTTTCGCCGTTAACAGCGTATACAACGCGTTGGCTTACGTCGAATTCCCCGGCCCTACGCGAATAGCACTATCCCCTTTGTAATGTCACTACTCCTCTTTTCAAACGCGTCCTTTTTTCTCCATTTCCACGGATTCTGTGACATCGCGGGGTGTATGTAAAAGAGAATTGTATATACCCGGATATGGTAACAAGTGTAAAGCGAGTATTGTATATGCGCATGGAGCCGTGCATCTTGAATTCTCTTGACGTTATCCAGATAATATATGCGGGAGGATGCGAGATGCTGTATAGCCCAAGGCTGCGCTGCAGCTACCGGAACGTCGTTGAAAGCGCGAATTCCTTCCGGTGTCAGTTGATGTGGGTGCGTGCATGCGTGTGTATGCGTGTGCATAAGTGTATGTATTATGTGTGTTTCAATCTACGTGTTGTGTTTGTGTGTGTGTATGTGTGTGTGTGGGCGCATGTGTGTGTGCATGTGTGTGCGTGTGTGTGTGTGTGTGTGCTTGTGTGGGTGTATGTATGTGTGTGTATGTGTGTGTGGGTGTATGTAGGTGTGGGTGTATGTAGGTGTGTATGTGTGTGTGTTTACGTACGCGTGTGTATGTGTGTGAGTGTGCGCGTGTGTGTACGTGTGTGTGTGTGCTCGTGTGTGTGGGTGTATGCGGGTATGTCTATGTTGTATGTGTGTGTGCGCGCGTGAATGTGTACAAGTATGTTTATGTAATTATATGAAAGTGAATCTGTGTTTGTTTGCATGCATGTATATGAATGTGTGTATATGTTTGTATGGGTGCCTCAGGGTATATGCAACTTGTTGCGGTGATGTACTTTGTGGGATGTGCATACATATGCAGTTTTGTACACTCGCTACAGTAGGCTGATGCTGCACTACTGTCAAATACAGCGAAGAGCTGGGATATGGCATATGGTCTATATGAGGAATTCCACAAGAAATCCGCACGTAAACGGTTAAAAAAATAATGAAAAATATAGGTCGTATAATATACGTGAAAAATTTCCAATACGCAAAACAGACAATGTCATTTTTTAAAACGTATATTATATCAATTTCTCTTATGGGAATTAACATGGGAATTATGGATTAAAACTGGTCATTATTGATATAACCATTATTTGGCTTTTGAGGGTGTAAATAATTTTTTCACGCAATATAATATACAATAGAGAAAAAAAGCTTTAATTTCAGACGTACCGCATTTAAAAAGATGAACAATATCAAAAGTTATGCATCAAAGATAGTGAATAAACGCGAAAAAACGCTGATTAATGGTCAAAAATGAAAAATCATGAAATTTAGCGATTTTTTCCTGTTCATTTACTACCTTTAATCACTCATAACTGTTGATATTGTTAATCTTTTTAAACGCGGTAGGTATCAAATTAAAGCTTTTTTTCTACTTTATATTCTATTGCCTGAAATAATTGTTTGCACTCTCAAAAGTCAAGTAATTGTTATATCAATGATGACCGTTTTTAATCCATAATTCTCATGTTAAAATCCCATTAAAGAAATTGATATTATACGTTTTAAAAAAATGACATTGTCTGTTTTGCGTGTTGGACATTTGTCATATATATTATATGACCTATAAAACGAGATAATAATGGTTACAGAGGTGTGTCTCAACTTTTTTTTTATTATGTTTTGAACCGTCTAATTGCAAATGTCTTGTGGAATTCCTCATATATCGATTTCTAGTGCGTGTGTATGTATGTGTATGTGTGTGCACTTGTGTATTCGTGTGCACTTGTAGATGTTAAGACGGTTTCATCGGATATGAGCTACCCCGGATATCTCGTCTAGCATAGTATAGGCAACAAATCATATCATAGTTGACATATTACTAGCGAATAAAGCTGTATAGTAAAGCTCGTAATTAGAGGAGTCGAAAGTCAATTAAATTTAAAAATTTTGAATTTAACCAACCGAGCAGTAAATACATTATCTATAATTTAAAAAATACTGATAAGCTTTTTCTTTGATAAATACTTATTTCCAATAAAACAAATCTTACTACATACTTTTAAGCTTCAAATATTAATATGACTGATAGTGAGTATAGGGCTATTATTACGCTATTAATACACTATTATATAATACTATTTTGACCATGTGTGGTGTAATATAATGGTACGCCACGGAACATTTTTTATTTAATCCTAGTTCTCAAAGTATGCTTAATTGAACTTTTGCTTGAAAACTCTATACATTTAATGTTTTACACACGATTAACTTATGTTATTGATTTAGTTATAGTTGACGAGGACGGGACAATAAATTTTCTACAATACTTATTTTTGCATTATCTCTCTGTTTATAAGTACTTAAACACTAAACCAGTAAAAGTTACGTTGATAAAAGAAGTTCGTGCATGTATCTACGACAGTAACGCTAGCGAATTTTAGGGTGAAAATCTTGTATATAGATACTTTATAATATTTATGATATCTCTGGATCAGTTACATTTTATGTAGTCACATAAAAATATACCTAAAGTAAAATTTTTCGACACGTGACTCACACAAATATACACACATACACACGCGTAAGTAGTATTATTCCATGTACTTTCCTTTTCTTTATTATCTTGATATTCCTACAGTCTTATCTCCTTTCGTACTGGAACAAAAAGAGCGCGGGGAAATCCAGTTCAAATTTGAATATAAAATCAGTTAACGAAGTATCTAATGTTATCATAACTCGATACATATCTTTGCAATAATAACTGCTGAACAAAACTAAATTGTCACGATTAATTATCGAAATGTTACAAAGAAAATTGTAAGTTTCTTTTATGTTTCAATGATGTCGTTATTTTAGATGCCGTTAGTCAACTTTCTCTAAATTCAAGCGTGAAAAAGTTACAGTTCATTTTTTGATAAAAAAGTGATGATTTAAAATTTATTTTGTATAGATTCAATGATTTCTTATTTAAAAGGCATTATGATGTGCTTGCTAAGTAGAAATATCGTACCCATAATACCTAAGTTTTATAATATAACTATTCTGAACAAGATCAAAATTCAAAATGGGAGGTCAACAACGGCGGTTGAAAACAAAAAATTTAGCCCTTTAAAGAACATAAGGAAATATACTTGCTTTTCTAACCTGTATGCATTTGAAGGTTTTTAAAATCGCTGATTCCGAATTTGACATTAGATTTACAAAATTAAAAACAAAATACTTAAACAAATTATTGCAAAATATTATTATTTCTAAATAATCACTTGAAATTCGTATTCTACTAAAAAATGAATACAGAAATTTTTCCATATTTTTATACGTACACTGAGAGAAAGGAACCTTTACATTAAATCCGAATTCTTTTCATTAAAAACGTACGACTTTGGATATGGTCAAAGATACAGTTCTTTACGACTTTCGATATGGTCAAAGATACAGTTCTTTACATTCAAGCATTCGTTCATTTGAAGCATCAAATGATTTATGCTAAATAATCTGGCAACTAAACAGTTAAGAACTTGTGCTTTCTGTTAAATTTGTTGGATTAACTATAAATACTGCAGTAGAAAACTTCTAACTGCACGAATTTTTATCTATACAAAATCCCTTCTCTCAGTGTGTTCTCTCAATGACTATATCTAAAATTGCTCACGCCTCTAAAACAATCTCCACTTGCGCTCTAATAAATTAAGAACCTTAAAAACTTCTTCCAGTTGTTCCCTATACATTTTTCGCTTTGCGCGCGTGCGACGAACATTCGACGCGAATCGCAGATTCAAAGGCTCCCCTCCCGAGTCCTCACCGATGCTGCGACGCAAAAGCAACGCGATGCTAATTGCCGTACTATAGGTACCTACCGAGCCGCCGGCAAGATGCGCCTGTTGCACATTTAAGCAGATGCAAATTGACTCTCCCTTTGCCCGATCACACCAAGAGTCCGCAGTGTCGCCCTTCATCAACGCCGGCTTCACTAGTTTTCGCTGGATTAATTAGATGCCGAGCGTGTAAATTGTAATGAGGTTCTAAATCGCGTCATGACTGCAGTTAATTTTAGAGGTTTAACTAATCGAATTGCTGGAAATCAATGTGGGACTTTTGAATTTTTTGAAAGTTCTATTGACGATGTAAAAGTTAAGGTTGTTATTGAAATATTGATTTTCTAAATTATTGCTATGAAGCATTTTTATATCTAACTGTTGGAAATTCACTCTTTTGAACAATTAAATTAAAAGAAAGCTTAGGTTTGAAAAAAAGCATTGAAAGTAGAAAAATATAAGATACGATTCATTTGGAATATTTATGATAGAGTAGGATATGTTACGAATCTATGATTTTCTATTGATTCACATCGATACAGAAACCACCGCTAACAAATATTTAAAATGCTATAGTTTGATTTCCTGATGGATCAAGTGAAATGATTTTCCAGATACAAGGTCTAGTCTTTCAATAATATGACGTATAATATTAGCAACCGATGGATCAGTTACTGCTGTTTTTTATGGTTATGGCGTGAAGTGAAAAAGCAAGTTTTAAGTTTAGCTATTTGATTGCGGTATAAAATATTTAATTTCAATTTTGATATCGCGCTAACTATAAATAAAATAGGAATTCGTTCCAACGATTTTTATGCAGATGCGTTGACGTATCTGTCGCTTTTGTTACTTTATTTATTTTTTACTTTACTGATCTTAATATATAACGTAGAATGGTATTAAAACTCAGTAATAAACTCTACAAACTTAAATTTTACAGTTTATTACGGTTTATTATACTAAATCATAAATGAGCTCAGTCGCAAAAGTTATATACATTATTAACATCTTTCCCGGATTTTTAACGACTTGGCTATATTTTCTTTCTTCAACTATACACCAGAAGAAAAAAGAACTTGCTTGCGTGTCGCGCGAGAAAAAGTCCTCCGCATTAGGGGAATGAAGTTTATGCCCGCAGGAATAGGTAATTTTCTGCAACTCCGCGCCAAGAGCTTCGGGGCGCGTATATACATACGCATACGAAACTTACGTATTGTCACAGGAGAACGCGAAGTCTGGAAAATCCATTTCACTTATCTCGTGGCCTGTGCCGTAAGTTGAGAAGAATTTAATTTCTAAACTCGAGAGAGAAAAATTAAACGAGAATTCTAATGAGCTATTATTGAGTAGGTGATATTCAATTTGTCAAGAGCACTTGCGAACTATGAATAAGATATGTGGAATAGATGGGACTGAAACAAGTTTAAAAAGAGCATTCAATAATGAAATTTCGGTTTCGAAGTTATATACACTAAAGGAAATAAAATAGAAAAAAAGCATGTAAAAATATAGTATACTTAGAGTAAATGTAGTAATATCTGTCATATTATCATTACTGAATTAGAATATAATGAAACAAGAATATTTATAATCTAGAATATCAAATATTGTTAGATATAAATGAATATAATTTGTTTGCAAAAATATCTCAGAAAAAGCTGAAAAATTAATTTTTATATAAATTAGACATTTTCGAATATGTAATTATATAATTATGTGTCTAAATTATGTAATTTATTGTAAAATTAAATATCGATTGGAACCTGTTTGAGTTTTAACTATTATTTATACCTTTAACTCTCATTAAGTACATTTCGCTATTTATATCATAGGACCTTTAGAAACTCTCGTATGCCTTTTTTTGTTTCATATCATATATCTAGCAAAAGACCCTATCATGATAAATGTAGATGAAAAGCGTTGCAAATGCAACTTTGATTGTAAATACTACTTGCAAATCAGTACCATTTTACCTTTTGGAATCGTTAACGCATCACAGAAGACTTTATACTATACCAATTTCGTAGAATACACAAGTTTTAGATTATTTATGAGTAAATTCAAAATAAAATATTCGTAATATGATTTGGTTTTGTATCATTATGAATTAACAAATTAAATAATTTATTACTCTAACATACATAGCAAAAGTTAATAAACTTAAACAAGGCTTACAAAAGCTACTTTCATTACGTTTTAGACATTACAAAAGCTGGCTTTCTAAACAAGGCTTAATTAAATCCTTTGAAAGCATACAATAATAAGCTCTTGATAAAACAACCAGCATTACATTCTGAAATTATAAATAAAACAAAATGACATAGTTATAAGAAATCAAAAAGCCACAACACGGTGTAATTTCCAAACCACGATTCACAATAAACTTCTATATTTTCCTAATATAACTACATTTTCATTTCTTGCGTCGTAAGCTAATTAATTTCAATTTCATGACTTTCGGGATTCTTGAATAAACATACAATGGGGAAACTTGGACATTTAACGCGACAATCAGAACGACTTTGATGTGCACACGTAAAAGCGCGCGGCACCGAAAGAATTTCACCGCGCGGTATATATAGTGAGCGTAATTGAACGTCCGTTGCATTGCTCGCACAAAGGGTACCTATATAATATAGTATGTGGTATACAAATTATTTATTCGAGATTCTTTGTGAACTAATTGAAGGCTTGCGTCAGTTGTCACCGGATTTATGAGTTATACATACGCTTGTCATAGTCTCTGCTTGAAGGCGATATACCTACATTTTGTGCGGGATTTGTTTTGGCTTTTTGCCGGTGTATACGGCAAAACCGAGATATGATTATAAAGCATTATTTTAGGAACGTTATGATTATTGATAATATCGACCATATATGAACATTTGTATTATTATTTACCAACAACGGTATTAACTTACTTTGAAATGTCAACATTTCTAGTCATTATGGCCTTCGTGCGTGGAATCGTTATTTTCTAAGCGAGTTTACATGCAATGTTTTAGTTTGAAAAATTATATGATAATAAGAGTGCAATAATTTTTGTGTACAATGCGACAGTTTGAAACTAATTACTTTCGTGCATGAAATTGTTACTATTTAAATGAACTTTCTCGCAATGTTTCAGTTTGAAAAATGACAGTTACTTAAAGCAAGTGTAAATAAACGATAATAGAACGTCTTCCTTACATTTATAACTAATAATTCTAATAATTTTGATAAATAAATAACAATAATATGAAATTCCATAACCATAAGTCAGTTTTAAATTTATCATTCTCTCTATTACGCTATACAAGAGCATTGACTAACATAGACGTAAACATAACTACGTTAGTACTTTCTAACCTTATATATAAATTCATTTAATTCAAAATACAGAATTGATTTAATATACCTATATAAAAATTCCGCAAAATTACTTTCCTTCAACAATTAAGTGGTGCTTTATTGAAATTATGTTGTAAAATTATTTCTATACACTATTCTTTCAGAGATATTGAAAATAACATTAGGTAAGTAAACTACTAATAAATTATTTATTGCTTTGATCTGTACTTTTAATAAATTTAGAGGAATTTTATATATAATAATCTAATGTTTACAAAAGTTTTTAACAAACGATATACTATAAGTAATAAATTTTAAGCTTTACACGTTATTTTATTAAATATATTTGCAGTTTTTACCCACTGATAATTTTAATATAATGTAATTTAGACTTTTCATAGTAAAAAAACGTATTAAACCCCTAAAACCATTGTATTATTTGAAGAATATTATGTCATATATTACAAAAAATATAAAACATATTATTTATACTTGTTGAGGATGCAACATATTAATCTTTAAAAATATATTTCGCAGCTATAATTTTAATTAAGCTTGAAATGTAATATTGCAATTATCTTCAGAAATCATTACCAAACTTTACAAAAATGTTTACAATCGCACCAAATACTGCACACAATCAAATATAATCAGGTTGATTTTTTTAAGTTCTAACGTACAATACTGAAAACACGTAATCAATTTCTTCAGTAACAGCGCACCGTCAAATTAAGGTGATGCTAAATCCCTCGTTACCGTCAAATACAGGGAACCACTTATTTCATTCAATTTTCAATTTTGAGAAAATATCTCTCTGGAAAGTTGTTTTTTTTTTATTACGTCAATAATTAAATGAGAAAAGTGGTACCTCGTATTTGTCGGTGACAAGTGGCTTTAGCATGACCTTACATTAAAAAAAACAAAGAAAAAATAATTTCTTACTCTTCATCGCCTCTCGTAATTGAAATTAAATAAAACTTATTCAACGCTGTAATCTGCGCAATGTAATCCCTTTGTCGTTTCGCCTGAAAATCAACGTCTGAAATAAAGCGCAGCGGCGTGGCAGCTTAACGACATCAGACAGTCAGCTCTCTCCATCTCTCTCTCTCTCGACTTTATCAAGTGACGAGCGTTTATTCGAATCATCCGCGAGTACATAAAACTCCGTCGAGAGACAGCCGCACCTAAACGCGACAATGGCGCTCAGTTTGAACCAGACGATGCGTCCCATCTCTCGTGCTCGTAGATTATACGAAAATAAAGCACAGGGTCTCGTTTTGTTCAGGGGTTGAGAGAGAAAAAAATGTGGAAGTTCGCATTGTGTACGTGAACGGGTGAATGTATAGTGTATACAAGAGTGTATTAAATAGTCGAGTGAAAAATTTTATTTTCTTAGAAGGACTCATTGTAAAGTGGTGTGTTTATTTTTCGAAGTGGGTGCATTGCTTTACTCTTAATTATGTTTTAATGTTTGTACCGAGGCTTATACTCTCATAAAAGAATTTTATTTTTGTTGGTGAGTTAGAGAACGTGTTAAGAGCACAAGAGTAATGAGGATCTTGGATTTTGATAAAACTTCGAAAGAGGGTCTTTTACGTGCGACAACAATGTTAGCGTCTTCCCATTTCAATTAAATTTCTTAGAGAAACCTTTAGAAAACAAGAGAAGAAAACAGATTTATAAAGTAAGAGCTTTTTTTCGCAACGGGTAAAATAAGATTAAACTGCGCGGCATAGAAAAGGTATACGGAAATCAAAAAGACATTGCGCAAGAATCTCAAAGCTTGAGTTAAGGTAGTTCCCTGGGGTGAAATTTCTAAAATCTATTCTTTAAATTTTTGTATACTGGAATTTGTATGGGATATTTATGCATACAAATATTATCATGAGATTAAATTCTAAGAATACATTAAAATATTAACAAATAATTCTGACATACCTTACAAGTTAAAAACAATAAAATAAACTTTTCAAAAATTTTGCCTCTTTTATGAACAATCGTTATATAAGAAAGCTTTCAAGTAGTACTTTACAGACAATAAACGCGGCTGTTTGTTTAAAATATAGTTATTAGTTATAACTTATAACTCTTTAAAACATTTTTGACGTATGAAATCTTTTTTTCTTTTTACATAATAGTACACGTACTGGTAAAAAAAAAAAAAGTATTGTAGTCAAAATCCTCTCTTAATAAATATAAGTCTTAAGTAATTCTAACTAATTTTAATACTTCTAACTGATTGCTGCAAAATGGTTCAGGGCTTTACTAAACAAATTAAATTACTGCTTTAGTCCTTTTCTCAATCTTTCGCGATTTTTTCATACATTGCTGCTACTCTTGAATGATAGGTTAAAATTCTAACTTTAATGAAATATGAAATATGAATGAACATATTGAGAGCACAGGTACAAACAAATGCACTTTCAATGTAATATGAAAGTTTCATAGATGATACAAAGTAAACGCATTAGCATTTTGAGACTACACGAATATGAACATCTCTGAATTCAGTATATCTGTTTATAATACGGCACCTGTGATAAAGATAGATAATCGGACGAGAGGTTTATTTTACTGATAGTTTATTGCATATTACTAAATTTTTCGTTTCACCCCTTTTTAAATAAAATAATAGTCATTCTTACAAAAGATGGTTGTATTAAATGTCCATTGCATATTTAATAAATTCAAATTTAGTTAATCTTATTAAATACTTATCTTAGTATATGGAAAGTCTAATTAACTAAATTATTTTCAAAATAGAGAAAAGGGAAAATCAATGATACGAATACCATCAAGGTTAAATAATTGAAAAATATATCATCAAAAAATTGAATTTCGATAAAAAAAATTAAAAATATATTGATCAAGCTGAGATAAAACATATCTCAATAACCACAAATAAATGCTTCGAATTCCAATTTTATTTTCGAAAGAACAGCAGATATATATTCCATAAATCAGACAATCGCAGAATTTGCCAAATACAGTTTGATTCGGGGAAAATTTAGTGGCCGACAGGCCTATTCACGCGTCCGTGGATTATGAGGTTTGCGCATTGTGACAACGACAATGGAAAGTCTAGTGCAGAATAGTACTGAATGCGTGACGATGAATATCAGACGGTAGATGCAGCACGTCAAAATCTCTATGATAGAAAGTTTTAAAATTCCACTTCCGCGCAATGTGAAAATTGTCTGATTTCATCCATTGTCCTCGCACTTTACTATAGAAGTTGCTATATAGGTATTCATTACATTGCGCTTTATTCATCGATATTATTTTATAGTAAAAGAATGTTTGTAAGACAATAATTCAAACTTTCATGTGAATTCATGTGGCTTTATTGGTTTAATTCAATGAAAACGAAATAATCATAGGTACGTCTTTTCAAATGGCATTGTTTCGGAATACAAACAAAACTGCTCATAGAAGAATAAATACCACTAAACAATACAATATATTTTAACGACACTATTATTAGGATAGTAAGAAACTGTAGTGTTATGTCAAAAACTAATTAAATATTTGTCGTAATCAGTGTTGCAATTAATAAAGCAAAATGTTGATATACTTAATAATAATCAAGACTTGAACCATATATATTTTGGTAATGCAATATATGTTGCGTGAAAAGATTAACACTGCATTAACGAGCAAGAAATCTCCAAAACATTAAACTTTGAAATTGTAATTGCAAAATTAAACATTATATGTCATTAGATTTACTTATTTATTATCCGAACTGATTAAAGCTACAGTAGAATTAGTATATTTTACCTAAAATTATCCTGGTAAAACTATGGTTCTGAATGATACATATGTATACAAAGTATTGTAAATACTTTTTTTTGTCATTGAATGCAGCTACTGCTGATGATACATTTTTCTGACACACAGTATAAAGTGTACGACCTGTCTGTATTGCCTAATAGTAATAATAGCGAATACATATGAAAGGTGTGTGAAAGACACGTACCGTTCTGGGAGCTCGAACCATTTTTGCAGTCCTGCGCCTGCTCCTGAAGGATTTTTTCCTGAATGCTCGGACTGTTGTAGTCTCCATCCTCCTGCAACAAAAAAGCCAGTGGTTGCGTAAAGTTGATGCATGGGTGAAAATATAATTTTTTATCGCAGGGGGCATTTTTATGTAACCAGCATGATGTATTGAATGAGTTTTGTATGATCGTAAATGTTATTTGGAAAAATACTGTGACAAGTATTTTATTTTATGTACTTATAGTACTTATACGTATATTTTATAGAAAGTATGAATATTTAATTTGAGTTATTCAATATTTTAAGTTGTTTTTAGTTATCAATATTGGATTATTGAACTATGGTACATATGAAAATTATAGAGAAGAAAATACATATTGCGGTCAATTTCAAGAGTTCATGCTTGCGTGAAATTGAAACTGCATCGTTGAATCTCAAAAATAGAAGCTTCAAAACTTTTTTCAAGAATTCGATTTTTTCTATCGATCGTAAGTATCTGATGTGGAACATAGTCACGGCAGTGAATCGCTGCTACAAAGTATAAGTATACTAACTACTACGACAGAAAAGTTATTTGTGAAATAGCTGCAGACAGAATATAAACCAATTTATTAGCTGATTAAAAAATGTCTAAAGTATTCATCAATAACCTACTTAAAATGAAGCAATTTACAATTTCGTTCGAAACATCTTTATTTTTAGAAAAATCAAAACCAAAATGTGTAATATAGGTCAATATATATTCAATAAATATTTCAACTCTAATAAAAATAAATTTTAAATAAAATTTTCGACGCTGCACTACATATTAATTGGGATTTTGAAAGATTAGACATTAAGAGGTATAGAAATCTTTTGTATTAACAGGTAGTGACATTATTTAATAAACATATTCTAAGTTATTTTTATCATTTGGTGATCACTCTTATAAAAAGATATCTTTTATTGTTAAATGTATTTCCCTTAACTAAAATATTTTATAGCAAATATTTTATAGCAAATATATGCATCAGGTAATTCCATTTGAAATTGTTAAAAGAAAATAAGTCTATCAGAAGAACACTGGTCTTTGATAGAAAAGGACAACCTATTACATATTCTTCGTATACACATCAGAAATAAAATGTAAAATAAATAAATTTGATTCTTTTAAATTTTCTGAAAACTGTTCCAACAATTAATATCTATCTTCATTTTCTAGGTTCAACACTGACTTGTCTCCTTAAATTTATCAGATTTTCTAATTTTTGTTGAAGATTAGCGGTAGATATGAAAGTTATAGAAAAGGAAAAGCATTTATGGTAAACTTCAGGAGTGCATCTCTATTATTATCGTTACGATTTTATTGCATATTCTCGAATATAAATACATTTCGTTCAGATACAGTAAAAGGATAATATAAATATATATATATATATATATATATATATATATATATATATATATGTATAATAAAAGTAATATATTGAAAATATTCGATTACAAACATAAAATAAGGCAACTTAAGGCTTTAGTATTATTACATGCTTTCAAAAAAGCACACCATTTATTTATCCACAGAAACATTCAAAATATCTAATTTCAAGCTTAAAATCAAGCAATTTACAATTTCAATTGACACAGATTTTCATTTTTGTGAAAATAAAATAAAAATGAAAGCATGGCTACAAATCAATAAAATGTACACACACAAGATTATGTGAGTTAAAAAGCTTTGTTAAAAATGTATAATTGAACGAGATATTTGCATGTTACTTTAGGAACCAAAATAACCGTTGACAATAGTTACAGCTCGTACGTAAATTCTCGTGTAAAATTTCAAACAATTTTAAATTCCCACCACTCGGCCCACAATGCAAAATAGACAACTCCAAAAAACCAAGCTACACTCCCCCCCCCTCCAATATCAAAGAAACCACGTATCTTCCGGCTCCTTTCCCATTCAATAAACCGACGTACGTCACACACACACACACGCCATTCCCTTTGGATCCTCGCGCAGTCAATCGAAAACAGATAACTCTTCGGCCCCGCGGTCAAAGAGAGCTCGGCAACTTTTTCGCCGGCAATATTTCCTTCCCTCGACTCCCGACTCTGTCTCCGTGCGCCGCGCGACTACCTTGCATCGCCGCGTGTCGCGATGTACACGCAAAGTTCCAGCGCGGCTCGGCGAACTTCGTTAGAAAGTTGCGCCGCGCACTGGAGACCTGCACGTACATACATACACGCACAGTCCCATAGTCCCGCGCATCCTTTTGCACTCCTTTCGCTCCCGGCTGTGCGCGGAGATTCAATAAAGCCCTTTGCAGACGGAACTACTCGCCTAATTTCATTGTGCGCAGACGTGATCCGCTCCGGGTTGGCCCGCGCTTGAGAATGCATGCACGCGCGCCTGCACGGCTGCACTTGTTGTACTGGATTGCAGGTGGAACGCGAGATTGGGTGAGGCGAGAATTATACGAGATGAAAGAGAGAGAGAGATTGTTTTGGTTGTTTTTTGGAAGGGGGTAGTTGATGAATTTTGTAGGAGGTGCTTTGAATGAGAGAGTTCTGTTGGTGTTGAGGAGAGGCACTGGGAAGTTTAAGAGAGAGGAAAATTTTTGGCGTGTCCTTGTCGGGCTGTAAAAGAGTTTTTATAGCTATTTACTCGGGGATGAAGTTTCGCAGTGTGGATGGATGAAGAGTCGGCGTAAACGATTTTAATAAAGCGCGCAAGACAAATGGAAGTACATAACTTTTGGTTTCGTTAGAGCAAATTGATATACGCAGATAAAACTGTTATCTGCTCTCGAAGAAATATCTTTTTGGGTTATCTATTCCATAATGCCCTAATATTTTAATTTGTTTTTTTCGTCGTTTGTTGCTCGTAATTGATGAGTGACCTTTACTTTTTAATACTTAATTCTCTAAATGTTCATCCATATACACATACACACACAAACCTATATACACAAACACGTGCACATACATACAATACATTATACTAAGACATTAACGTGTACATACACAAATGCATTCATTAACACATACACGGAGAGAAGTACAAAACTGAATCTACTTAAGCGTATGTTGCTAATTCTTTATTTTTAAGATGAAGTCCCAAATTGTGAAATTAAGTTGAGTTAACTTCCGGAAATAAAGGAGTATCTAGTGGAAAAAAGGAGCTACTGTTTTTTTCAGGAATCTTAACTTTCCCTTCGAGATGTTATATTATTATGTTACGTTATAGAGTTATGGGTAAAGAAACTATAAAGTATCTAAAAAATATCATAATTTTGAAAATAAAGGTATGTTGAGCTGAAAACACGCATTCATTTTTTCATACTACAGGTAGAAGATCATTCGTTGTTATTTATTTGTTTTTTTAAATTATGTTCATAAATAGAAGAGTTGTTTTCTATAATCAATACTATGTAGTTACTTTGCACATCATATCTTTTTTAATTGAAAAATAATGTTTTCAGTACTTCCTTTATTTTGATGGAATTTCCTCCTTAACTCCTACTGACATGCATACGCACAAGCACACTGTAACATCATTTATTTACATAATACACACATATACGCCCATATATAATACGCGCGTGCCTGTGAATAAGTGTGAACCTATTCCCTCATCTTACATTTTGTCAAGAAATAAGGCTTTTAGATTATTTTCTACTGATTCAGAAATATTTAGCCAGTATTAATAAAATACCATAGAAAATCGAGATCTCAAAAAGATCAAGCACATAAATCCTTTAATTATCGATCTAAAAGAAACGAAAATCAAATATTCCTCGTGGGTGTACGTACACCTACACAAAAGGCAACAGTCCGAAAGAAAGCCAAAAATGACAATGTCACGCAGAACTGATCACTTTTGCTCGCTCATCGTTTTTCGGGTTTTCGTCGTGCGGTTTCCTCATACGGCAGTTACGAAGCGTCCTATATATTTACGAACCTCCCGGTAATCCAAGGGTCGCACACCCAAGTCGCCCGCACTATATATTTACGAGGGGACAATCGACGAGAGAGGAACCCGACGATTGTCTCTCGTGGCAGGAATGAAAATCCGCAAGGGTATAAACGAGAATAAATATACACCTGCGGATAGACATTTTTTGGTATTGATAGGTTTTCTTTTTGTATGTGTCATGGCGAGTTATGGAGTTATATATCTTATTATCCGCTTGGGCTTATTGTGTATTCTGTATATGTATATATATTTGCGAGGGTGGATAATTGAGTAACTGGTTTTAGCTTTGTTTGGGACCCGAGTACAAAATGAACATTGTTTGAGTGAGAGTAGAAAATATACGTGTTCTGGAGCTTTAAAATCCGCTTAGGATTAGTCTTTGTAGGATTGAGGTTTAAAAAAAGCGTATTATCTCGTGAAAATTTTAGAAACAAACAGAATTTTCTAGACCTTTTGTAGGTATCCAATTTACGGTTTTCACAAAGAGTGGATTTGTAATATATAGTTCGACAGCTGGGTACCTAATCGTGTGCATCAAAAGTGTATCGGATGAACAACATGTATTTTTTACCATAAAATTCGAATATGTTGGGCAGAATACGACGAAATGGTACAAATTGTTAAAATGTAATTATTTAACAAATTTTTTATAATTACATTTTAATAAAAAGAGAAATATTTTTTTCTTAAAATTTGGCTTATTTAAATAAGAAAAGGTCTGTTTAAAATGTTATTATATACAATGCATATTCAATAAGTTAAGAATTTATTAAAATGTAATAAAAAATGTATAACTTATTGAGTATGCATTTTAAGAACATTTTACAGAGAACTTTTATTTTAATTTATAGTTACATATATGAGCGTGAAATTAAAAGGTAGTATAACAGTTTATAATTAAATTATTAATAATTCTATACTAATAGAACAAAGAAAGACCATTACGAATCATTTTCAAATCGACTCAAAGTCATTATTCATAGCACAGATTTTAAACAAATGAACGCACTCGATATATGATCGCTTAAAATGGGTGATTTTCTACGAAAGTTTGAAGATAGCTATTTTAAAATCTGAATAATATTAAATAATATTTAGATTACAAAAAAGAATCTATGTGGAAATTCACCCATAAAGCGACTATACATAGAGACACCGCTGTGCTATAAATTTAAAAACCCTATTAAAACTGAAACTACAAAATTACATCACACATTTATCATTCATCTTAAACACCGCCTCTACCGATCTTCCATCCATTCAACCCCAGCTAAAAATAGAATCACCTCCCCAACTTTCTCCAGATTAAAAAATCTCACCTACCCTCCCCCCGGCAAACTTTACACACTCTCTTAACCCCGCACAAAAGCTCCAAGAAATATCCCGCGTATACCGAGTAAAACTTCGAGCGAGCGCGCGAGAAAACTCAGCGAAGCGACTTTGTCGCCGCGTCGTCAACTCTCTCGCTCTCTCCTATATCAGGCCGCTAGACAGTTATAGTTATTATATTTGCGGGCCGCGGCAAGTTTTGAAATTGGATAGGGCTCGTGCGCGCGCGAGCGCGAATTTACGCCGAGATTCCGAAGGAATCCGAGGTGGATCTTTGCCGCGGGATGGTGGATGTGCTCGCGTGGGGTTTTATGGGGTTGTATTTTAGAGTGGATGGTTTTAACGGCGGAGATCTTTGTTTATCGCTTGGATAGGCCGTGAAGAAGTAGAGAAGAGGTGCGTACGGGTCTTTATTTTGCGCGGAGTTATCGGACCGCTGGGAAATACGCGTATATCTTGAACAAACTTATTGAGTTCGTATTGGGGGATGCTCTTGGGTGATTATTTTGATTCGATGTTTCTGTGAATTAATTAGTGGATTAGTATTTCTGATTTCAATTTCTTTTTAATGTTAAAAATAATACTAATAATACTATAATACTGTTATATGAAATAGATGAAAATAAGATTTTATGTATTATATACGTGATTTTAACATAATAAGTACTTTTCGTAGAATCCATTCATTGAAGTCCAGGCTATATGATTCTAGCATATACTAATTTAATGCATTTTAATAAAATTTTGAAGAAATGTGAAAGTTTTAAATAAACGTGCATTCTACGTTAGTCATTACTTGTAAAATTACCGTTCTTTAAATAAATTTAGACTTAAATTAGTTTAAAGATTAAAATAAAATGCATTCAAGATAAATTAATTAAGTATGTGCAATGATCATTTTTAGCGTACATACTTCAACTTTACTAAATAATTGACACATTTTTTTAATAACTTTGAATTTAAATTATAATTCTTATAATAATTATGATTGTGGCTAATTTATGTTAGAATAGAGACAAAGTTATTATTAGTACAATGAGTGAAACCTATACTGAAAATATCTCGACTGCATCCATTACAGGCAAATGGAGGATTCCACCAAAGTGATTCCAAGTTACTTAAAAGCTATATTGTGTAAGTTTTACTAAAGCTTACTTAGATGCCACTGTATTTTGCGTTATGATGTGAAATAAGAGGCTTAGTATAGCATAGTGAGAGCTTAGTATAACATTCACTACATTTTGCTAATGATTTTCTACTGGTGTACTAATTTGGCTTCCCTAGAAAGTAGCATAAAGTAAAAAAATAATTGTATGAATAACAAACTTTTACTTCTCCTATTTTCATAAAATTGTATATTATTAACGATTTTGAAATATGTAAATTTATTTTTAAATTTGATTAATATATTAAGTTTGATAACATTTTTAACAATGTTTAAAAGACTTACTTTTTTTAGTTCAATTCAATAAGTATTCAATAGTATATTTTATCCAATTTATATGCAAAAATAGTCATTTCTTTTTAGTATCGAGGTAATATAAAACAATCAATGCATGCTATTTCTGCAATTTACGATTAATATAATTTTACGGTAACAATCAACATAAATACTTAGTTGGAACGTAATTCCACTAAATTATTTATTACTTTCATAGTAACGATAACTATAAATTTTTTTGGTGTATGATCAGATCAGAGACTTGATCCGTAACTGAAAACTGCCGGTATGATAGGCATAGGACAATTAGATTTCTGAATCGCTCCTGACATCGAGCAAATTGTATTTTTATCTCACTTATTATCTCGATATGATAATAAAATCGTTTACGGCATCGTTCAGAACTTTCTTATACCCACGCCATGGCAAATTTATAGGCCTTTTATGCTTCGAATCTATGGAATCCTTTCCAATTATAGAGATAATATGGTCGCTGCTAATTATTTCGACGTCAAAACTTAATTGCGCACAACAGTTGATTGATTGAATTATGCTTGCGACGAGAAATGCTTCAATCAACGGAATATTTGAGGTATTTAACCGTTATATAGATATATTCAAACGTATAGAAGTAAAACGTTATTGTATAAATGGGATAAAGCATTGGCACGGCTTTTTGAAACAAACTGTGCGGAACGAATTCAAACTTTACGCAAACGCGCTTAAAGAAGTCTCGGTAAGTCGGTATTTAGCCAATTTAAAGTTGAGATAAGAGCATCCCCCAGAGCAATTAAGTCGGCAAATGCTGTAAGTATTAATTAGCTGAATTTATAATACAGTTTGTGTCTTTGAGAAGCAATGGGAACTGCAGTTGAGTAAACTTTTCAAGGAGAATATTATGGATTTCTCACTACGGATAAATGAAAAAATTCCGGGTGGGGATCTGTACAAATGAAACATAAATAAAATACCTTTGATCGAATATGTAAATAAGGTCTACAAAAGCCAGTTTCTCAATTTCATTTACAATCAACGAGAAAACACTTGAATTTTTTATCCTCGTGCGTATATTCCTGATAGACCCTCTGTGCGATCCCTCTTCTGAAACTTTGATGCGCTCTGTGCTTTTCAAACGGAAAATCAGAATTTACAAATTCTGAACTGTTAAATTATGTGCTAAAGGACGTGGAAAATTAAGAAATATTCATTTGTGAAGGTAATTAAAAATAAATTAAATGGGAACGACAAATAAATGAGTGAAGGGGAGGTAATAGCTTATAGTAATTAAAAGTGTTTGAAAAGAGTCTTTCAACTTTTATTTACTAGTTTTATTTATATCCACTTTAATTTTAATTTGAATTAAGGTAATGCAATCACAGGGGATCATTTTATTAACTTTTAATTCTTCATTCATTGAATTAAGCATTATTTCTATAATGCTTATTTCAATAAGTAAGTTTATTAATGTCTCTTCTTGATTTCCTCCAGAATTTTCCTATTTATGATACAAGCTATAATAATCTCGGTGCATATACGCCCATTCGAACAAAAAAATACGCAATTCATATGATTACTTGATACCCAAGAAAACGACCCCCGTACATTGATAAATGAATACTCTGAAAGTATAAATAATATGTCATTTTAATTAAATATAACAATCTACTTGCGGTAAGTGGATACCCGTGGTGTTTTATTTAACTCAATTATTATATTTGAAATGGATTCCATTTATCTGTATAAAATATTTTTTGTAACACATGCACGATTTTTACGCTATTTCGTGCATTTCAAGCGGACAAGAAGTGGCCGTTTACGGATTGGCGACAAAAATGTTCTTTACCGCCCGCCCGAGCAGGCGGTAAAGACTTTTGAGCTCACTACAGCGTGCGTGTACGCATGCGTGCGTGCATACATGCGTGCGTGTTACAGCGTACGGTAAAGACTTTAATTATTAAATTAAAATTAATTCGATTATCTTATCTTTCATTTACCTGAAAAACTTTAATATACGATAATAATTATTTCATATGTGTATGTATGTATATCTCTATGTGTGTATATATGTGTGTATGTGTAATATTTGGGTGTGCGTGTGTATAAATCAATGTATGTGTGTATACATATTTAATTTCTTAATAGAACAGGACGACGGTTGCACCGTGTCGAAAAACGGCCGCATCTGGTTCCGCTTGATAGACACGTACCTGACACCGCAAAAATCAATACATGTATCACAAAAAATACAGTGTGCACCATGGGTGAGAGGTTTTTTCCGTAAAAGCCTGTTTCTCGCCCTCGGTACGCAATATACCTTTTTTTAGATAGTACCTATAAAATTCGATTGATAAATAAGCCGGTGGTAGATTAAAAAAGAATCAACTCAAATGTTCACAGTTCAATTAATTTTTGTTTCTACCTATGCAGTTCAAATTTATTTTACGTAAAATAGGACATTTGAAAAGTTGAGATTTATACATATTATATTTTGAGAGTTGTTTGAACTAATTATTTCCTTTCAATGCTCTATAAACATTCGTAGCCGAAAAATACTAATTTCAGTAATATTGGTCGTTTATAGATGGATCAGATAGCGTATTTGATAAATCGACTTGAAACTTTTGGAAATATTCAAAACATAATTGTTTTTTATCTGTGTGGAGGATATTAAAGTAATCTGTTAGTAGGCTTTACATTTTATTCAATTAGTACAAATTATCGCTTTTTCTGTGTTTAACTGATAATATGTGCATTTACTGTTAACTTTTTTATTTTAGACAGCACACAATCCGAGGATAATCATCTTTTGAATATTTTCTAAAAGTCGATTAATCTAAAATTGCTCTTAGCTACGACCGATTGTACAATGATTATTCTCCTGCTTCGAAGCACTACCTACGAACCATTACAAGTAGATGCTTCCCAACTGTCTATATGAAAAATAAAAAATTCCATCTACTTCGAACACCTACCTCCATCTCCTAAATTACTCACCTACTACTCTCCCCAAGACGTGACACCCCACCCCTATAACAACCCACCACCTCCCACCAAAACTCAAACACCCCAACACCGCACTCAAGGTCACCTCCAACTTTCCACCATATAATCACTTCCAATAAATTCCATGAAGCCTAACTACACACACACACACACATACACACGCACATACACACGCACACACACATATATACGCGCGAATCGGAAACTCATTCAAGCGCGAGCGCGCGTGCAGTGGCCGTCGCCGTGGAGATCCCGAGTCGTTTCCCCAAACTCGTTATCAAAGTTACATGCACCCAACCCCCGCGTGCGCTCGGTAATTAATTTTCTCTTTGCGTGTCGACGACGACACCGGGGAAGCAGGAGGACAGCGTGGCTGCGCTTCGGGTAAACAAACGAATGCAGCCCGCGGGAGGTAAGTCGCGCCGGTAGTGCGTGGCAGGTGGTGTGGATTGTGCGTCAGTTTTTTCGGAATAGAGGTCGCTTGGATTGTCCCCGGTGTGATTGGATTTGGCCTCGAGATGTGGATTATCGTGTATAAGTTTGTCTGTGAGTTTATAATTATGTATGGGTATACTTGTACTTGTTGTATTGTGTGTAAGGTATGAGGATTTAAAGTATCGTGATCGAAGAAATGCAGTTTAGCAATATTTTCTTTTGTAAATAAGCGAAGTCTAGGGTAAGGGTGGCAGTTAATGTGCCCCCTTCAATTAATGGTGCTTTTAGTGTATTTTTTTGTAAATCAAAATATGCTTAACCTCTATAAACGCGTATAATCAGTAGAAGAGTCAATAAAGAATCAGTATAGCACACGCAGTAAAAAAGATTTCTTATATTTGTTACATCTTAAAATTTTTTCGAATTTTTTCGTTCTTAAGACAGTAACGAAAAGACAGTAGCGTATTTTACTTATTTTAATAAATCTGTACTTAAAATAAGAGTGCATTACTTATATTAAGAAAATTAAATTACTTAAAATAAGAAAGTCAGAAACGTAGTTACTTCGCGCGATCTCGTGGTCGCCACAAAATTCACAAAACTCTTGACTTTGGAGAGGTTTGTAGAGCTACGCGAGACCAAGTCCATACGATATTTTTTAAATAATAAAATAAATGGCATTCAAAGTATAGTAGATAATTTTTACACAGATTTTAGCACTTGAAGTTTTGTAGAATCTGAAAGGAACCAATAAAGGCGAAAACCTATCCTCACATTTTGCGAATGTAAATAATGTGACCAAATTTCTTAAATTAAGAAAATAAGTTTCTTAAAATAAGAAACTTTTCAGCATGTCTTGAAATAAGAAAAAAAGTGTTCTTAAATTTGTTGCATCTTATTTTAAGAAAATGTTCTTCTTAAAACAAATAATCCCTTTTTACTGTGTATGATAAATCATAAATGACGCACTAACTTTTTATATTAGGCAATATAAAACCCACAGTAATTGATGCATGTCGTCTGCTTAGGAGCACAGTAATTGACACACATACCTTATTACTTACCTTACTACTGGAGACAATTTTATTTACCCTATTTGAACTGATTCTAGTATTTTTAAACCATCTTTCAAACTATTTATTTAAAGATTCTGAAACTGTAGAATATGCAGAAATTTTTTTAATTATATATTAGTTTTAAAATGCGTTCATATTGAATGCTTATTTACGAAGAATAAATCATCATGACTGCTTTGCTTCGGCCATGACATTTCCATGGTGATCGAATTCGAGTCAATGCTTAACCCTTGATGAACACATTCCAGTACGGGTACTAACAGACGCGAATGGGCATTTTTCAGTAATTGCCCGGCGGAGAGTATTCTGGAAATGTGGCCGATACCTTGCTATCTGACACTATAGATGTTAGATGGTAGCTAGGTATGTCCAAATAACCTGAACTTGAAAATGTTGGGGTGCGAATGTCTGTTAAGAGTCAAATGTGAGTTGATATTTTTGAAGCTGCCATTAAAAATTATTTTATATTAAAGAAACTATAAAAATTCGGCATTCTTTCCGTACAGAAGAAAACGAAATTTCGTCAATATTGAGGATGCGTGCATTTTGTACTAAAACATGTATAAAAATATCGTAAAAGAAGTTGGAAAGTATATAAAATTGATCATAGGAACGCTACGTGCGCTGTTAAAGTTGAAGAATGATCCACATTTGAACACCTATATTATTGCATTTTCTACAAAAAAGACATTGATGCAGTCTTCACTTTTTAATATTTTATTCTATATTATTCGTCAATATGTTCAACATAATCACTAAACATTTATTTTTTAAATAATGAGATAATTATAATAGATGTTATATGAATGTGGGGGTGAAGTGAAGAAAAAATAATTGTACAAACAAAAATAGGTATTAAAAGAACAGGTATTATTAAACGATAAATTTGATCTATCCAAAATTTACCTATCATATTCTGTAATGATTTAAAAATATCAATTTTAATTATAAAAATAGAATATCATTTAAAACTTTAAGAAACAAAAAGAATAAGAAGAATGTTGACAAAAAGTAAGAAATTTTGTATCACCGTTAATTACTATAATTTATAGCCGTTCCATTTCATTTATCTAATTCACCTTAATATTTTAATTTACACAGAAACATATTCTACTCGCTATCCAAATGAAGATGTAGCTATAGGCAAAGTCGAACTTATAATATAAGTCAATGTCAGAGGTTTAATTGATTTTACTTTAGTTGATTTTTCAAAACTTTGCAGTGCGTGTTGACAAGAATAATATTCAATCCAGTATTAGTGTTCTGCAATTTAGAGCAGTTACGACGAAGAGGAAAGCAAGGTATTCGAGTTTTCCAACTGAAAGATGAAAACGCAATTTTCACTGAATGTCGAATAAATTTTAATAGGCAGGATGAATGATTAACCTCCGGAAAACGACGATTTGATCTCATCTAATCTAAAAGGACATATATCTGTCATTGAAGAAGAGACATTGAAACAGTTTTTATAATATTTCAAGTCATCTATACACATTTATATTAACATAAGCTGCGCAATATGTAGATCTCCCGATTACAGTCACGCAGATAATCAAATATCGATATAAATACAGATAAAGCTACAAAATTCTATCGTCTCAGATAATCAGAAGATACCCTTTTTTCCCCCGAAGTTCATTAAGATCCCCGCGTATAATATAAACGCTCATGAAGATTATACGTTCGAATTTACATAAAGCCCTTCGCGGCGTCTCACTGCACAAATGAACCATTTTACGCGGCGATACTGTAAAAAAAGAGAAGCATATATACACCTCTAGACTTTACCGACGAAAAAATGGAGTCGCTAATTGCCACTGGTATTTGGTGGAGAAAGCGCATAAAACGTACAAAATGAGACCCGGCCCGAGGGCGATAAAAAGTAGAGAAAGTAATTAGAACTTTGGTCTGTATACACCTCGCGAAATAAAAAGGGGAATTGGTCTTTGGGTTTTACGAGGCTTTTGAAGAAGTAATATAACGTAGAATCGTTTTTAGGTGGATAATTTTGAGGGAAAAATGAAATAAAAATCGAGGTAAATGGAATCAGTAGAAAAAGTCGGTTTTGCGCAGACGTCTGTTACTACTAATTCATTAAGTTTCATGTTAATAATTTCAAATAATTCAGTTGTTAAACTAATTACTGGAATTTAATTACAAATTAAAGGAGAGTTTTACTTAATAAACAACCACCATTATTACGTAAAAATTATTAGGTTGTTATTAAATGTAACAATTTTAAAAGACACATATGAGCACACAATTTTAATTAAACTTACGAATAAATGTAGGTCATTTAGCACCATAATTATCTAATTTTTTATAACAATCATGATAATAGAGTATTTCAGTTTACCTGGATACATTCATAGAATCATGACTACGAATTTTAGTTCAAAAGAAAACTAATAAATATGGAAAAATACGTTTCGTGTTTGTCGCTCGAAATTTCTCTCTCCATAATAAACAAACATGGAAACAAATGACAGTATTCCCTTTCTATTTAACAACACACCAGCGAATTTCAATACCCATCGATAAGAGAAATTACGTGAACCACCTCACGTAATCACCCCGAAAGCATCCAATCCACCTGATTAATCCTCGCATCAAAAACAAAAAAAGAGCACGAACGCAAGGAAACCCCGAAGAAAGTAAGAGACGAGCAGGAGTAAATACACTCCACTTACACACTCATAACCTAATTGAGGAAAGATTTTTACCTTGGGGATCGATTTTTAATTACGAAAATGAAGCGTCGCGCCGAGCACGGAGGGGCCTATAACCGACAAGAATCTCCATTTCGAAATCTCAAGGGGTCGCGACTTGATCATCATCAACGTCGCCCATTTTGCGACCGCGGCGGGCGGGCCAAAAGTGTATCATTATTATTATTACTATCAAGCACACATCGATCGCCGAGGCCCGATTAGATTAGATTGCCAGCGGCTCGTAATCTCTGAGTGCGTCATGTGACTCTCGCGAAGATCGGACGACGCTCGTCGTCTTCATTTTTTTCTCGTTCGACACGTGCGCGCGGGGCTTCTGTGTTGTGCTTTTGCTTGACGTAGCGCGCGGCTGATTAGCTTCTGTACTCCCCGAAATATGCAGCCAGTGGGCTGTTACTCGAGTTTAGTGCTGTAGTTGACCTACGAGAGAGAATTCGGTGATCACGAGAGTAGAGAGATGTTTATTGTAGGTGGGGTGTCGAGGTATTTCCAGGGGGTACTTCGTTTTTATTGAGGGGGAGAGATTTCGGCATTTGCGTTTATATAATTAGACATTTACACGCATCGTATGCACTTGCACTTACGTGATTTCGTAATAACGGTGATAGGAGGAGAGGAAGTATAAATAATGAATTTCAAATTCGAGAAAAATCTAGCGCGCGGGTTTTATTCCTTCGTTCTAATCATTGTCTCGTCTTTTTCGGTATCACGATTACATCAATTTTTTTAAATGGGATTTAAAATTATCATTCGCCTAATAAATAATATTTGAATAGTCGCTGATCGGATGATGCACGCGTTACACACACGCTCACGCACACGCACACACACACACGCACGTTCGCACGCACGCACGCATACACACACTTGCACAGTTACGCACGCATTCGCACACGCACACACTCCCCACACGTTCGCGCGTACACGTACACACGCACATAAATACACACAAACACACACAAACACAGACACACACACACACAAACATATACAGATATAAACCCACACAGTCGCACCCGCACGCACGTGTACACATACACACTCATCTGTTTAATTTATTTATGAACCCGAAGGTGGTTTGTTAACCCCAAGCGTATAGTGACTTGCTTCAAAGTGCTATGAATCCGGATTGTACCAGAAATTATTTTTTTTATATTAAATTATTACTATTTTTTATTGTTGTTGTGGATATAACTTTTTGTAGTTTCTCAAAATGCAAGCTCTCTTATTATTACTTCTCATACGCTTTTTGATCTTCTTCTACTTCTTCTTAAAAAATTAGCCATATCATCCAGTTTTTATTATCACGGAAGTCGACTAAATCGAAGGTGACAGAAAATGGTGATATAATCTCAAACTTAATTCAATCAATATATGTAAATCTAGATTAGGTGTAGAGATATTGAAAAAAAATAATTAATTAGCAGCAATTTGCTAACTAATATTTAAATAATGGGTTACTCATTCCGGAAAAAAATTTTCTAGAAAAATTGGGAGATCTTACACTTTTCTCCGTTAAAAAAGAACTTTTCAAGCAAACTAAACTTATAACTCGTAGCAACTAAAACCACGATACTGGACCCATAATAATTCTACAATATATAAAGAAAAAGAAACACTGGAAAAAAGAGGAAACACGCGAGGAGAATGAAAATCCCAAGATCGGCCCGAGAACAGGAAAAAGCGTAAAATTATTATAATTTGACTTATGGCGTATTAACTGTTATTTCAAATATATAAGAATTTTTTATATTACATAATAAGAGGATGTAAGTTAAAACTGAGTAAAATTTAATTAAAGAAATACATAGTAAAAATTACAAATGAAGACCGCGGTGAGAAAAAAAAAGAATTAAAAAGCGAACCGATGGAGACATTTTCATAATCTTTATATTATTTAGATTAGAAGTACTTACTTCGAGTGCTGATAAAGAGAACGAGAGAGGAACAAAAAGCACACGCTCACAGCGGTGTTTGATTTCGCTTATACAGTTAGACCTCGGATAATTAGAAATTGGATAATTCCGAATCCTCGATAATTCAGAGTCAGAGCCTCGCTTCTAGAATTTCTAATTATCGAGGTCTGACTGTAAAGTTAAAAATAGCGATTGTACATCCGGGAAAGTGTTAGTCAGCGAGTAATTTCACCGTGTGACTGATAAAAGTGTTATAATCTGATTAATCGTGTTAATTATTTTAATTTTAGAGAATCTAGGAAAGACTTTAGCATTATTTTGCATAGATTTTTACATAGATTGCAGTATTACATAGATGTATTTACATACGTATTTTCTATGTATTTTTTATATAGCTTTTAGCAATATTTTGCATAGATTTTTACATTTTTCCAATAATTGCTATGGTTGCAATGGCCCTAAGTAATTGTAGCTGCATATGTCAAATACTAATAGTTTAGTACTCATAGCTAAAATATTTTTTCAGTTATATTAATAATAAAATAACAATTTGTGGTAAAATAGTGATAAGAATTTGCTTTTTACAATATAAGAATCTCTTTTAACTACATAAACAATCGTTATTTAAGGTAACTTAACAAAATTCAGACAGTTTAAGAAGATTTTCCTAAAGACATATACTAGTTCACAGAACCGATTGAAAAAAAATGTATTCTCTTAGTTAACATTTTTTCTCTAAAAATATACCTTTCAGTACCCCATTGCCATCGCTCCTATTTTAACGCTCGAACCCCTTAACAACTTTCTTGCCCAAAGAATGTCTTGAATCATATCACCCCTATTGACCCATATATACTCTCATCTTCTCCACCATTCTCCCACCATACAATACACTCAACGGCACTCAATACACCTCCAAACAAACTCGCTCTCTCTTTCTCACCCGCTGACGAATATCCTCCGGCCCAACCTGATGTGTAAATCATTAGCGGAATTCAGCACCCCGTCAATGGAGCTTTTATCGGCCCGCTAATTATTTGCCCTGGGCGCGTACATATACACGTAGCGCGTCGCAAGGTTAATCAATATTATACACACACACACACGCGCGTCGAGTCGCGTTTGCTCGATTTAACAGTCCGCCTGGTGTGGCAGAGTGTTATAGTCGCGCGACCGCAGTGATGTTGGGAAAGACGCGTGTGCAGCGCATCGGCCGACGACGGCGATGTTTACGGCTCGGCTTATCTTTCGGGGTTTGATGTTGTAATTGCCGCGGGTTGATGGGACAGGGGTGACTTTGGAGGATAATGGGGGTATTCGGAGTTTGTAGAGGATGGCGGTGTTGTTTTAATCTAGTGAGTGTATTATTATTTTTTATGATTTTATTTATGATAGGGCAATGCCAATTGTCATTTATGTATTTGCATTCTAAAGAGAAATGAGACTATTAAAGGATATACTTTATTTCTGAATCTTTCATTTCTTGCTTCCAATATTGCTACTTTTATTTTTATTTTCTCAGAAAGAAGAAGTTGCACGATGACAATTTTGGAATTGGAGACTTTGATAAAGCTCTCGATGATCTTTTTTTAATCTTCTATCCGTTCATTTGGATTATATATATTATCATTAATTTAATTTTTATTCTTAAATTATAAGTTATGATTCGTCTTATAATCAATACTATTCGCAAGAATATCTATACCTAATTATATTTTAATTATTAATTGATTATTAACATTTTATTTCCAATAGTTTATTGTGAAGATACATAATATTTACAATGTTGGCTCTCAATTCTTTCTTATACACGCTCTTTTCTTCTCCCAAATATTACACTTAAAGCTTCGTCTCTTCTTTATGAACTTAGTTTTTTATCATTTATAATTGCAAAAAATCTACATTATTATCAAATTTTAGAATATTTCTTTACTCTTTTTCTTAATATTTGAAAAATTATTATGCATGAGTTCGAGACTTGATTTTCTTTACAATATTAGTAATTTAGAAGCTAAAATCTAATAAAATACTTTTCTTATACTTTATACTTTAAATGAGATCATTGCATTAGTTTTATTCTCTCCTTAATACCCCTATACCTGAAAATAAATCCTTTCAAGTTTAAATAAAAATGAACGTTCCGTCGTCATTATATCAAATATTTACTTGAAATTCTCTTCACACTCATGTACCCTGCACGCGACCAACACAATAATATTCCCCCAATCCCTCCTACGCGCAAATTCACTCGCAAATAAACCGAAATAACGACTCACCCGTGTAACACCCCTCCCCTCCCCCGAAAACAATATAAAAAAACGAAAATAAAAATATAAGAATGATAACAGTGTAACGACTATCATTAAAAAAAGAGAAACAAGAATTAAAAAACTCGAAGGTATGAGACTACGCAAACCCGTGGAAATGGATCCAGGGGAGAAATCACGCGATATGTATAATAAAAACGCTGTAAAAAGGCTTTCAAGTTAATCTCCTCTTGCCTCTCGCAAATACACTAAGGGCAAACAGACACGCGAGTGTATAGACCGAGACAAGGACGAGAGACATGTCTCGACGGCACTCGTGCAGTCGGGAAAATTAGAAGAACGGAAACAAGTTGAAGACGCTGATGGTAGACGAGTTGCGCTGAAGTTCGATATCGAGCTGCAACGATCTCAAGCCTATAAGGGCATATCCACGGGGAACTTTTAACTTTGCATGAAAGAGAAAATTAAAGATTATCTGATGGCGAGTATTAGGCTATTTCAGTAAGATGACAGACTCTGTGGTTTAAGACAATTGAGCGAGTTTCAGAGTGACAGATGTCTAAATATCACAAGTGAAATAACCTAATGCTGTTATCATTTTGTTCTTATGTATACCACCCTTTACAAGTGCTCGCGCGTTTGTCAACCGGGACTTGGTTAATTAAAACCCGGCCGAACGTAATAAAAGCAAAAATACGCCCGCACGATTCTAAGACGATGTGGATGTGTGAAGGAGAAAGAGACAGGACACGGCTCGATTAAAATCTGTAGAAGCCTTTGATCGAGCTCCGTGTCAATTCTGTACTTATAATAAATGTCTTGAAATACTGTATTTAATTGTTAATTGTTCAAAATTCAAATTCTGCGTGTGTGTGTGTGTGTATGTTTTTGTGTGAGTGTGTGTGTATGTTTTTGTGTGAGTGTGTGTGTGTATGTGTATGTGTGCGTGCGTGTGTGTGTGTGCGTGCGTGTGTGTGTGTATGTGTGTGTATAAGGAAAGAGTGAAAAAATGCACAAATTGCTCCGGTCAGCGCCGCAGCTATAAGAGAGCTAATTCGTCGGGCGCTGGCACTTTTGCTGCAAGTGCAACGCTTGCGAATAGACAAGAAAGAGGGGGGAGTTGAGCTCGAGGCATCCCTCTCGCAGTGACCACCGGCAGAGTTGACCTGCTGGGGTCGAAGGCGAGAGGTCAAGAGATAGCAAATTTCTCCGAGAGGTAGGAGTGGCGCGCAATTTGAAATCGGCGGCCGCGACAACAAGCAACATGCCATTGACGTAGTTTTTATTTATGAATGGCATATTTATTATATGAGAATATTAATAGATTTTGTATTATACACTCTATCAGGTGAGAATAATTATTGTTTATTACACTCTTATTTAAAATAACGTAAATTTCTTTTAATATGTGGTATATACATGGTGGACTCATGGATACAGTTTTATTTTACCTTTAACCAATAACTACAAGGTATGTATTTATTATCTCCTAAAATTCAAAAGTCTCGAGAATCTTCTAAAATTGTAAGCATAATACATTTTTATGTACAATAATTGGTTCTGAGATACAGTTATTTATACTTATTTAAAGTTCATTAGTTTTTTACCTTTTTTCAATACAGTAAGGAGACTTAAAATAAACCATAAATACGAATTCGCCCAGTCTACTTTTACCTTTGTAAAATATTTAAATTAATTTATAAAATATATTCGATTTTATCGCTTCTATTAGTAAATAAAAATTTATTATAATTTTTCATTATTTTTGATAATTTTAGAGGCTCTATCAACATTTTCAAGTGTATATACAAGATGTTATTTTTTGTCTTATTTTTGTCGACTCTCTTGTTATTTTTCCTTATAATTTAAAATAATTATTCGCAATTAGCAAGTCGAGAAAAATTAACGTTTTGTAGGGGAATGCGCTCAATAATTTCGGTATAGATCAATAGTCGATAAGTAGGTTCACCTCTAAACTTTATTAATTTTATCAATCGTTCTAATCATTTTATAAAACTTTCAAATAACTTTCCTCGTATATAACAACAGATTCTCAATCGATAAATTTATAAAATATTTTTATCTAAGAACCTTAAAAGTCAAAAGTTTCGTGGATTGGCCCATTTGCACTACGATAGGCGTTTGGAAACACAGCTGAAATAGTTCGGAGCGGAGGTATTTTCGGAGGGCCTGCTCGTGCGGAATAATATTGCGCTAATGTTCGTTGGCAGGCGCGTGCGACGGGTTGTCCTGTCTCGTATAGCTGGCTCAACATGTTTGTATTGGCTTCGAGTTATCGGAGTTTAATGGGTGCGCTTTAGTACGCGGTTTTCGCGTATTTTAGTGAATTAGGGAAAATAATCTGTAGAGCCTTTAGGACATTTTGGAAAGAATTAAGGAAGAAATAAATTGTTGTTTAAGCTGAAAAAAAGATAATTGTTTAAATTTCTTGTAAACACCTCTGATTTTGTGGTATAGATAAAATAAATTTAATAATTTTTTCACTAAATAATAGTAACTTGTGTACCAATGGCTGAAAAAGCCTCTCGCTCATGTTGCACACCGTATATTTTGTGACACATGTATTGCTTTTCGCGGTTTTTCGTGTCTTTCGAGCGGAAACAAATGTGGTCGTTTTTCGATACGGTGGAACTGACGCCTTGTACTATTAAGAAATGAAAATATGTATTTCTACATACATACACGCACATACATACACAAATAAGAAAAATAAATTATTTAAGCATTCTTACGTCTTTTGAGCTTACTTTTGCGCCCGCCCGAGGCGCAAAAAAAAATTATTTATTTTTTAAATAATTTTTTTCTCTAATTTAATTACAATTTTAGATAATTGTCTAATAATTTACTTTGATCTTTTTTGATATTTTCTTAACCCGTTGGTCTTAATCACAATTGTATGAATATTAAAACAATTATCAAAGAATCATAATAACGTTTTCGCAAATAACAGTACAATTTGTTTCATAAACATTGACTTTTTCTTAATGTTCCCTGGTATAAATTTAAGCTGGTTTCTAGCCAGATATTAGCTAGATTTTCTTAATCTGCTTTATTTCTGGTTAAGGAATTAGCTAGAAATCAGTTAAGAACGACATGCTTTTTAGCTAATTTCTAGCTAGATTCGGCTTAATATTTTAGTTAATATACAATTGATAAAATAAGTAATTTATATATTAATTAATAATGGAAATAATAACAGTTTTATAAAAATCGAAGTAATAGGTACTTCTAATTATATTACATTGAGTATTTTATTAAATTAAAGTTTAAAATGTACCTTCAATATCTATTAGTGGAGGTTAGGTTATTTGTTTACATAATGACGCTTGCATTTAAAAAGTATTATTTACACAAAAAGTATCAAAGTCCCAACTTAAATTGAAGTGCATTATTAAAGAAATTTATGTTATTAATAATGTAAAGCATGTAGTCATATAATTATTGTTACTATAAACAATAATACAATTAAACAGAATCATGTAAGTTTTGAAGAATTTTTGGAGAAACAATAATTGGTAAACAAATATTTGTAGTTTTACAATAAAATTTCTTTACAAAATTTCATTTTCGGCATAAATCACAAAATTTTAAATTATTATTGATTAATTTTAGATGGGGAAAATAATAGTTATCAAATACATTTAGTATTGCATATGCGTATGTCTATATGATCGTAAGTTGTTGTTTGTTGTAAAAATATTTATATTGGCATCATACTATATTCAATAAGGTATAACAATGTATATTTTAGAAACTAATAAATTGTAGAAACAAAATATAAACAGATTAGATTTGCAGACAAAATACGTTCATGCTAATAGAATTCTCTTAAGCAGATTCTAGCCAGATATAAGCTATAATTTGGCTTATTGATAGCTTATTAATCGGGCTAATAATTAATAAGCTAACCAGACATTCTAGCTAACTTTCTACTAGTTTTTTTTTTTAACATTTATAAGTAGCTTTAAGCAATTGTGAACATTTTCTTGTATCAGACTTTTTTAATTCGTATTATGTTAAAGTGTAAATGTTTGTGCAAAATTATTTATTTTCAATGTTTACAGACAATTATTAACAGTATTCAACAATTCTCAGCATGTCTTGTATAAGAATTTTTCGACAAAAATATTTCTAGTAAAGTGATATAATGGTAATGGTAACGGTAAAGATCAAACACATACTTTCTAGTTTTATCTCAATGAAGAATTTTTTTCGACGTTATGAAAGTACTTATTATACTATACGGTTTAGATATCTTTCTTGTATAACTACGTTTTTAACCACGTTTACGTTTGCATATCCTGCACCTGTTCGCGCAACAAAAAGCATCCGGTGCTTCGTAGTAATCAATTTATATGCAATACGTGCAGGGAGAAGCGATAAACTTTTGAAATCCTGTGCAAAAGTTTCTAAATAAACGTTCGGTGTATGTCCACGACATTGACGTTAAATACAAGCTGAAATTGAAATCGAATCAATAGGTAACCATATTTTCTCGTTAAAGAATAGTTAGACTCGTTGACAATTAATATTGATACGGGACGCGCAGTAATAACATTAGCAGTTTAAATTGAATAACCGAAAAATAGAGAGTTACTCGCTTAACTCCTTTTGTTGTCTGTTAGACGCCATAGCAAAAGCGTAAAAGAAGTTTTCTTTTTTACAAAATGCGTCTGTTTACTTCAAAAGACAATCCAAAAAAGTATTACTTATTATTTATTATTTATTATTTATTATTATTATTATAATAATATATTTATATTTCATGAGTCAACATGTTCTGATATAAATAACAATTCATTCTCTATGTAAACAACGCGTTTTCAAACATTATTTAAATGTATTATTTATTATTTAATATTACATAAATCAGTCATAAAGCTAGTTTAAATAATTTTTCATATCATAATAGCCAATATAAATAACGTAGATTTACTTATTCGACGATTCGCACTGAAATAAAAAACAATTAATTCTCTATGTAAACAACGCGTTTTCCAACATTATTTAAATGCATTATTTATTATTTAATATTGCATAAATCGGTCATAAAGCTAGTTTAAATAATTTTTCATCTCATAATAGCCAATATAAATAACGTAGATTTACTTTTCTCCTGTAAATCAGTATTTTTCACATTGATGTCTCTTCACATCAAACGAATTTCACATAAAATATTCATCCACTCCACTGACCTACATAATTCCTCAAACGCCAACCGCAACTCTATAATAACATAGCTAATTATATCGTCGCATTCGCAAAAAAAAGCCACTTTTATATCCTTTGAATCGAGTTTTCGCGTTTCGCGCGATCGGGAGGTAACGAATTCAGTTTTATTTTTCTTTATCGAGCTGCAGAAAGTCGCGCATAATGTGCCTTTGATGAAAAGGCTCTTGCGGCTCCCAACATTGGCCTTTTAATACCGCGCTGCGGCTGCAGCAACAGGTACTCGCGCACGTATACTAAATAACAACTTTTTCATAGGCGCAAGAATGTCAAGTCAACGAAAAGTCAACAAAGAGATGACTTTAGATGCGATTTTATTTCTTACGCCTATGAAAAAGTTTCTATTTAAGGGGACATTCGGAAAAATGGTTTTACCGCTGCGTGTACACAAGCGCCCTTTAACATTTTCGTTTGAGTCTTTTTCAAGGTATCGATTTTGCGCGGCGGTTCTCCGCGTTGGATTTAATGTGATTTGTAAAGAACGATGTTGGAAATAAAGTTAATACATTAATGTAGAAGTTATTGAGAACCTTTGGTTCTGAGCGTTAGCTTCTATTTACATAAAGTGTGAAGACTTTTAATGTTTTATAAATAATTGTTTTATAAGGTATACATGATAGCTAATATGTTATATGTAAGTAAACTAAAAATAAGAACAAAGGGTCTATAATTTTATTAATAGATCAGATATACATCAGTATAGCAAAATAATAGTACTCTACTTTTCGAAAGCATTTTTTGAAAATACGATATTATATATCACTTGCTAAAAGTAAAATATCAATTTTCCAGAAAACGGTGAATCTAGTCACAACATTTTCAGCATAATCTTAAAATATAGGCATAATTACGCAATTAAAACGTATTTGAAAATTCACTTAAAAGTTTTATAAAAACTAAATATGAATTAAAATTTTGTATTTTATATAGTATATTAATAAAAATAATGAGCCTAAAGTGTATCCTTGTTACGTTTTTTTTCTGCATAAATATGTTTACAGCAATACGGAATTAATAAATTGCTAAACTTGCAAAAAAGAAAAAAATTGAAAATCAAAGAGTTCAAATATTAACTATATAATTTTGACATGAATGTTTTGATGAAAATTATTGTGATTTATATTTTAAGACTGTTGTATATTTTATCATTATTAAAAGTAAGAAATTAAAAAAAATACTCCTAAATCGGCCTTATAATTCATTATTTACTCATTATACGCAACCAAACGCTAATTTCACGATAAATTTTCCTAAACTAACAAGAGATTACCCAGCATCAAAAAGAAATAACTTCCAAGAATAAAAAAATCCCGTAAAATCACAAATGACAGAAAAGTCGAGCGAAATCATTGTGCATTTAACTAGAATTTCTCGGAAATCCTTTTCCCAGCTCCAACAACACCGCGTACGCGATAATTTCCCATTTCTCGTCTTCGACTGATTGCCCGCGAAGATCGCGTGCTCGCGCAATGGCCAATAATTGGGCGGAATTGTCTCTTCACCGATGCGAGCGGACAAAGTCGAAGCAGACAATTCGGGCGCGAGCGCGCGCACGTGACGGGAATTTCCTATCGAGGGACAATTCAGAGCCTCCTTTTTTCGTCGAGTAAGTCGCCCGGTTTTAGACGAAGGAAGGAATGTCGCGCTTTTGTCTGCGCCGCGCGTCTCGGCACGCGGAAATGAAAAATGCTACTTCGGTGTCAGAGGGTAGGGGTGTCGGGATGTCGACAGCCGGGAAATTTTGGTGTTTCTTTGTTCCTTCGGCACATGCTATTGTTCTGGATTGTATAGTCTTGCGTGAATATGAGATTTTTTAATATTTTTATTTATCTTACAATTTATATTTATTTAATTGAAGAGGTTCGTGATCAGTTATTGTACTAATAACAAAAAATTATTTGTATTCTTTTAAAAGTTGTACTATATCGCACCCCCAGAACAAGACTATGACAACTCAAATTTCATGAAATGTAATTTTTTTATGTGAATTCTATTATACGAGGGTAGTTCAATAAGTCTTTAGAATGACCAACAGATGGCGCGCGAATCGCTCCAAATCATCTGTTTTCAGTCAGCACCACTCCCGACTAGATATATGGTGCAGTCACAGTCCACATCTTCTGAGTTTACGTGTTTTTATAACCAATTGAAAAAAAAAATTGCTTGTTAAGAAAAATGGAAAAAACGAGTTCAGAGCGGTAATTAAACATTTTCATTTAAAGGGTTTAACTCCATATGAGATAAAAAATGAATTGGACTCAGTTCATGGCACATCTGCCCCTACCTTAGCAACGGTTTATAACTGGGTAAATGAATTTAAGCGTGGTCGTACATCAATAAGTGACGAACCACGTTCAGGAAGGCCCGTAGAAGCAACTACTCCTGAAATCATCAATAAAATCCACGATATGGTGATGAAGGATAGAAGATTAAAAGTGCGTGAGTTAGCTGAGGCCACAAGGATATCTATAGGTGCAGTTGTTTCAATTCTACATGAAAAATTAGGCATGAAAAAGCTATCGGCAAGATGGGTGCCGCGTTTGCTCTCAGCTGAGAATAAACGCAATAGAGTGGTCGCCTCTGAGGCTCTTTTGGCGCGCATAAGTCGGAATCCTGAGGAATTTTTTCGTCGATTTGTGACTGTGGATGAAACATGGATACACCACTACACTCCTGAGACAAAGGAACAATCCAAACAGTGGATTTCTACAGGCGAACCAGCTCCAAAGAAGGCAAAGACCGTAAAGTCAGCTGGTAAGGTTATGGCTACAGTTTTTTGGGATGCACGTGGAATTATACTTATTGACTACTTGGAAAAGGGTAAAACAATTACTGGTGAGTATTATGCATCATTATTAGAGCAGCTGAAAGAAGAAATTAAAAAAAAACGACCACATTTGGCGAGAAAAAAAATTCTCTTTCATCACGACAACGCCCGAGTTCACACATGCTTCGTTTCAATGGCTAAAATTGAAGAACTAAAATTCGAATTGGTTGAACACCCACCGTATTCACCAGATTTAGCCCCCAGTGACTTTTTCTTATTTCCAAACTTGAAAAAATGGCTCGGTGGACAGAGATTTACGGACAACGAAGACGTCATTGCCTCTGTAAGTGCTTATTTTGAGGAACTTCCGAAAACGCACTTTTCTGAAGGATTAAAAAAACTTAAAAAGCGATCGACCAAGTGTATAGAGCTCCAAGGAGATTATGTTGAAAAATAAAAAAAAATTTACCCAAAAAAAATTGTTTTTATACTTTATTCTAAAGACTTATTGAACTACCCTCGTAATTGTATTATAGATTCTCAACCGTTTAAAACAATTCTTAAAATGTATGAATGGCACGCAACGTAAAAATATCAATCTTTTAAAATAAATATATTAGTTTTGAACTATTTAAATATTTTTACTACTTTTACTATTTTTACTAAAAAAATACAACATCTATGTTAGAATAATAGCTAGTGAACGTCCTTATGAGATTTGTAATTTACGTGTTTCGCATGTTTATAGAAGGTACCGCATAAGTGTTTAGGTACTTGTCTGCATCGTTTTAAGCATAAACTAAAACTAAAAGTAATACTATATATACTATGCTCGACCTAAATGCTTAGCTTTTATTTTTCTTTCAACTTATACATATCATTATTATATTGTACTCATAGAGAATTTATACAGTCAACACCCATGATAGTACAAAATATTACTATTTTTTCTTACTATTTCTGCGTGTTTATATTTGGCAATTTTATTAATATGGTCTCATTAGCCTTAATTGTGCAATTCACTTCAAATTTATAATTTCCGCATAAATATATTATATTTTACAGTGCTCTAGTAGTACATTTGCCTTATGCTAATTCGTCCCACAGTAGCATATATAGCTGCTCAGTTGAAAATTAAGTACGGTCTAAATTGTACAAGCGTTTTAGAACATCCTTATGAATTAATTCCAAACTGTTTAATATGTATACTGCTTCATACACTTTTTCAAGCAATTATACCGTACTACAGAATATAATAAACTAGACCATAATATATTGTTAGTGTCTGATTCTCGGTTAATATTTGTTTTTTAATATTGTCAAATAACTAGGGTATTCTTTTTAACTTTGCTGTTATCTATCTATTCCACTGAAACTGACTGTGACATAGTATCCCATATACTTAAGTTGGTCTACTTTGTTTTTGTAATAATTACAAACTGTTATTTATAAAAAAAACTAAACCATCTATGTAGAATAATTTCGCGCTATGTAGATCTATGTAGGTAAACCATGTAACGGTCGTTCCTTCTAGTTTCCCATATTATTTTCCCTAATACAACTAGATAAGCAAAAATATGACAATAACAACCACTTAAAGGTTATGTTTTAAGAAACAGGATTATTTTGTTGTATTATTTTGATTTAAAGGTATTTACATGTTATTGTTCACCTATTACCAATTTAAAGAAATGTAAATAAACTCCAAAGTGTAAGGTTATCAAGTTTCAGATACATCGAGTTTTTTTATTTATAAGAACTCAATAACAGTATTATGTCACACATCCCTGGTAGAAAATTGAGCATATTAGATGGTCGGTTCACGATCTATTGGGCAGATCCGTTTCCTAATAGTTCGCCAGAAATAAACCAGCATCTGACCAGAAATTTATAGAAAATCTAAATAGCTTACATAACCCTAAAAAATTATTGAAAATGTAAATCCCATATCTTTTTAATCTTTTAATCGGATTTTAATAATAAGTGTATTTATACAATTTATATAAACTTTTTAAAAAAGTTAAAAATGCGGTTGGACGATATATCCATCGGAAATCAGGATATAGATATAAAAGGCATAGGTATTTTACTCCCAGCTCTGGGGAATTACGCGTATACATGTGCGAGCTGCGTACGCACTGCGTATGGTGGGCCAGTAGGTATTATACCCACATGCATAACTGTCTATGAGTGCAAACAGCTGTGTCATCAAGCAGACCGTTATATTAGCTTTTGGAGCCTTTCTTGACCGTGAAAATGGAGCACAATCGAAGAAAACAATATTCAAAAAGAAGAAAGCAGCGAAAATTGGATAGATCTGTTCAGGAGTGTAGTGATTTAAGTAAAGTGCAAGAAAATTTAACAGAGTCATCAGAAAAAAGTTATTTGAGTGAGCGTAATTTGAATGAGTTGGATGTTTCTGATTCGAATGCATGATGTGATAATATCAAAGATTACAAGTGTATAAGTATTTATAACGATAGTGAAAGTGAAAGTTCAGCTTGCGATAATGAAATCAGTGAAAAAGATTTTATGTGTTTGTCAAGAGACGATAGAGAAATAAGTGAATTACAAGAATGGATAGTAGCTAATAATGTGCCGCATAAGCATGTGGATGACTTGTTAAAAATCTTGAAACGCAGGGTTTTACCATTTTTACCAAAATGTACAAAAACTTTATTAAAATGTGAAGATAATTTAAAACCTATTGAAAGAATGAAAGTCAGTGATAATTCAGAAGGTGAATTTATATATTTTGGTATAAAAGATCAATTAGTGAACCAAATTGATATGAGATTACATGATTGTGAAGTTTTAGAATTAATAATAAACATTGATGGTATGTCTCCTTTCAAATCGAGCCCTGTTACTCTATGGCCCATACTTTGTAAAGTATATACGAAGCTTGATCTTTATAAACCATTTACGGTAGCTGTTTTCTCTGGGAACGGCAAACCTAAGTGTGGCTGTGAATACTTAGCAAAATTTATTCAAGAAATCAATCAGCTATTACAAGATGGAATAGAGATACAAAATAAGCTATTCAAAGTGAAGATTAAATTTTTTGTATGCGATTGTCCAGCTAGAGCATTTTTAAAATGTATTGTGAGTCATGTGGGATTCCACGCATGCGAGCGGTGCAATGTTCTTGGCAAGAAAGTGGATGGGGTAACAGTGTTTGAAGAAACTGATGCAGACAAAATTACAGACGGAGTCTTTAGAAAGTTTACTTATCCTGATTGCCATACAGGTGTATCGCCACTAAGTTTAATTGAACCACACATCAATTTAGTTTCACAGTTTGTGCTGGACCCAATGCACCTGTTATTTCTTGGCTGCACAAAAAGACTTCTTGAATATCTGTTAGCTACATCGACACATAAAGTTAGATTGGGTGCATCATTGAAATCTGAATTGATTCGTCGAACAAAATTAATTAATCAAGACATTCCTGCAGAATTTCCTAGGAAGATGAGATCTACTGAACACTACACAAAATATAAAGCAGTGGAATATAAATTTTTTGCACTATATGCTGCTCCTGTTCTTTTGAAAAAACTTGTTTCAGATGACATTTATGATCATTTTATGAAATTTACTGTAGCATGTAGATTATTGTCTGATAAAAACAGAAATTTTCAAATTATAGAAGCAAGAAAATACATGAAAGATTTTGTGGCAGAAGCTTCTAAACACTATGGAACAACATTTTTGTCGCTAAATGTGCATAACTTAATACATATATGTGATGATGTTGAAACTACGGGTTGTTCTTTGACTGAATTGAGTGCATTTCCATTTGAGTCTTATTTAGGAAGTATTAGTTCAGTTCTACGCTCACCAAAGCATCTACTGGCCCAGTATTGTAAACGTCTTCAAGAAAAAGAGAAGTTTTTAAGAAATTTAATAGATGTTCCATGTCAATTAGAGATCCTTGTCAGAAAAAAAAATCAGATTTCGAGAATAAAATACAAGGGCATGATTTTAGCTGTAGAACATCCAAACAATACAGTCTTGCTGAAAGGTGGAATTGTCGCTGAAATCTGCAAATTTCATAGCACAGATAATAAAATAATTTCTATAGAAGCTAAAAAATATTCAAAAAAAAAATCACTTTTTAAGCAGCCATGTAAATCTGATGTTCTGAATATTTGGGAAGTAACCCGGATATCTAACAAAGCCATGATAATGTCTGTGGAGCACGTTAAACAAAAACTTGTTAAGCTACAAATAAATTTTTCATCACAAGAAAAAAAAAAAAGAATATTTGTTCTCCCCTTATTACATTAAAATTATTATTTTAATCTATAAATCTACAAAAGTATCAAATAAGGTATGTAATATTGAAATCTATTTGTATTTATAAATCCTCTCAATGTTTTTCATTATAATTTTTCAAACTTAACTCTATATTATTTGTTTTTGTCTAACCTAACCTTATTTAATTTGAATTTAATTCGCGCCATATCGCGGTAGCAATTGTTTTTATTATTGTAAAAGAAAAGATTGTTTACTTGATTAGTTGTGACTAGCAACTGAATTTGGCATTCTACAGTTGATTATTTGACAAAACTTTCTTTTTCGATGTAATAATTATTTCACTTTTTTTCAAAATAATAATAAAAATATATTTTATAAAATATATTATTAAAAAGTAACAATAATTAGTTCACATAACCTCTTAATTTAAATTTTTTACCTCTCTTTAATGTAATTATCTGGTTTCCAGAATGACTGATAGTGAGATGTGTGTCGAAGAAAGAAAACAAGAATCTTCTCGGTACCTGCTTGACTTCATTTTAATTAGATTTTTACACAAAGGACCAAAGCGTAAAGTAGAAAAGGTAGATATTGTGCCTAGCAAATGGATGACAGTCAATGGAAAAAAGTGTGTAACAAAGTTTTTGGAATCTCCGTACTCGAAAGAAGATCTACAGATGTTACATTCATTAGTTGAAAACAATGTAGCTGCGCCAGAAGACTGGCCTGTGTTTTCTGTTGAGATTAAAGGACAAGCTCGTGAGTATATAAGAAAAATTTTGATGTAATTTATTCCAGTCTTTTGCTATGACAGATTTTTATTTTTCATGTTTTCTAATACAATAACTATTTACAATACAATTTTATTTACATAATAATAATATTTACAATACAATCTAATAATGTTTTCTAATATAGTATCAGGCTAATTTAATTTTCAAATTTCCAAGTATTAGTGAATAATAAAGCTTGTATGAATTCACTTTCATTTTCACATTATTATTTAATCAATTATTTTTGTAGGAACCTATAAAGAAGCCTTAAAGAAGATTGAAAGACTAAAGGACGAAGACAATGTCTTGACGCTTGACTCAGAGGACAGTGCTTCAGAAGTACAACAAGAAATTACAGCTGCTATAAAGCGACAAAGGTTTCTGGATGAAGCCAAGAATTTAAATTCTAAGTTTTTATCGTCATTGACTGGATCTCAGGAAACTAGCAGTCAATCAAAGTCTAAGAAAGGTAAATAAACTAATTTTTATTATTTTTACATTCAAAAATATATTTGCATAAACCCTGGTAGAAAATTATGTAGATTAATCAAAGTCTAGATTATTTATCATGGAAAATAATTTGGGCTCTCATAAATCTGAATAATTTTCTACCAGGGATATATCAATAATTTTCTGTGTCATGTATCGTAACTTTACATATCTTTGTAGATGCAACATCAATGATAAAAAATTTTGCTACTCGTGTTAACCCAGCATACAAAGAAAATCCAAATGGATCTGTCGATACTGATATCCAGAAGGAAAAATCAAAAGATGCTGCACCGTCTACATCAAAAGATTTTCATGAAGAAAATGTGTATGTCGAACCTGCTATCCAGAAGGAAGAATCAGTTCATCGAGTACCATCTGAATCAAATGATTTACATGAAATCTTTCAACAGTCGACAGGTTTGTAAGCTGGCTTTTTGGAGCTTGTGTTTTTTTCCAGCTAATATTAATATTATCAATTTATTACAGACCACACTTTGAAAAATGCTAGCTGTCTAGTACCTGAAGGTATAGCAGATGTACCAATCTTCAAGTTGGAAAATGTACAGTGCAAGTCTGGTGTGTAAAATGATATTTTTAATATGCTTTTATTTATAACCTTAAGACTGCACATTATTGTCATATTTGTATACTAATTATAGAGTTCGAATTAGCTGTTGTTCTGCATCTTATCAAAATGGACAATATGATTGATCAATTAATCGAAAAGCAAAACAACATGTCTAACTTTATGTTGGATAAGAAGTTAGTACGTATATCTTCTACAAATTTTGAAACCAAGTATCAAATGATGATACCTATTGCTACGATGGATGATTTTCTGCAATTTGAAGAAAGGTTACGAACAGATAAATTCCTAAAAAATGATGTTGTAAGTTAACATTTTGTGTATAATTTCTGATGAATATTATAAATAATCTTATACATTAATTTGTATTTTAGTATCTAGAACTACGAAGCGCTGTAGATAAAGATTTTGTTGTAACCAAATCAATTGTGAAAATGATGAAGAAGTTTTTAGCAAAAGATTTAGCACTAAACTTCACCGCTGTGAGGAACTCTGCAGAGAAAACTAAAGCTAAATTTAAACCTACAGAACTCTGCAAACTAATCGATGGTAAGTTTGTGGCATCAATATTTAACTTGTTGTTTGTATGGTCCTCATGAAATATTAAAATATGTATTTCATTTACAGGTACAATAACAAAGATGAGAGATGAAAAATCACTTACAACTGAGCCTGAAGAGCTTGTTACGGCTTTAAGTGATGTGATAAGCAATGTAAAAAAATGGCCCTAGGTTATATAATTTGTTATAATAATTATATTTATTTAAATAAAAAGTTTTTAAAAGTATATGTTTCGTAATTTCTTTATTCAGATTACTATATGCATGGTTTATCTGACTTTTATTTATAATTTTAAATATAATTATACCGTAACGGAACCAGTTCCTGATCAGGACCTAATTCCTGATAATTTTTTCAGATAAATTGTTACCTTAAACTTATTGTTACAAATATTATTTTAAAACACAAGAAATAATTATTAGTTTTCTAAAAACGTGTATTTAAAGTCTTAAAAGTTGAAGTAAAACTAACTATTATACAAACAAGAGCTGATCAGGAATTAGTCTTAGCTGATCATAAACTGGTTCCATTATAGTACTTCTGCGTTAAAACAGCATGCAAATTTTTATTTGATTATTTATTTGATTTTTTATGTTTTATTTAATTATAAAACTCTAACCTTAAAAAAACTTTTAATGAAATAAGTTTTTAGTTTTTATTTCGAATCTATCCCAAATATATCTTACCATTCTATTAACAATAAGCTATTAAATCCATGACATAATAATCATTATTAACTTATAAAAATTCGTTAAACGTCATTTTTTTATTTATTTATTCATTAACCATAAGTTGGTCAGGTTTCTGACGAGAAAACGTCGACAGGTAGCGGGGTTTCTGGCCAGACTTTTAAGCAGAAATTGGCCATTCCCTATAAAATAGAGTAAAATCTGGCGAACATATGGGGAACGTTTCTACCAGGGATATATATTAAACAATCAAAATAAGAAAATTATCTCAATATCCAGATAACTATATGAAGTATTAGTGCATATACATATTTTGTTTCTGTAAAATTAGTCTCCTTAAATTTGATTTTGTTCGATCCTAAATACTGGCTTGGTTTCAAAATCTGTATGGTTTATGCGAGGAAAACTATTTTCACAAACATTTATTGTCAACTGATTAATTTTTTATTTTGAAAAAGAAATAATGTATTTGTGTTAGATATATTTAGACCATTTATTATATATGTTCTATTTTTGTACTTCCTACTGTGATTAATTTATTATCAAACACTTTCATTTGACATCTATAGCCAGTTAAAATATAATGCTTTGTTACTTATGAAGAAAATTATCATCTACATGTGTTCAGTGTTCGACTAATGTGTTTGTCCTTGAAAATATTTTCACGGATGATCAGTTAATCATTAAGAACTCACATATGGATTAAAAATTATTTGCAGCTCTGAAATTAAAATTCTAGATTTTAAATAAAGCATGTCATAAAGTACATATTTGTACATACGATATTATTATTATTTATATATTACTTTTCAAGAAACAACTAAATCAATCAATAACATTATTTAGTGATCACTGTTTTCCTTATGCAAGGAACATTATTTCTAAATTTCCACTTTTTCGGTTAAATATGCTTTCTGATTACTTCTATATATAAATAATATGAATAGAACTATAGTTCTGATCATTACAAATAAAAACTTGCATGTTAAACTTTTGTAACATTATTTATAACATTAATTTTCACAATAAAAGTTCTGTACAATAAATAATATACTCACAGATTTAATATGTACATTCGACGTGGGACATTTCTGCATGAATGCGTTTGAAATTCTCCAATGAGCTTAGAGAAAACGTGCGTTCTATCCAATGACACCCAATGATATTGCAGTATTTCAAAAAAATTCAAACGTATTCGACCAGAAATTTCCCACGTCGAGTATACATATTATTATTGAGAAAACTATGTAGATCTGTGTGGATTTATCGAGTTTTGTATATTCTATTACTATCTAGTCTGCCTATAACGGCCGTCATAGACAATATGGGCGCCACGATAAGATTCTACCAGGGATTATTTACAATTTCTCGAATGCTAACAACAGACGCACAGAGAGGCAATTTATTCTCCTCGTTCCAACGAATCGACCAAGCGTTTCTAGCTTTATTCTTTCCATGTTACGCTGCATTCCTTTATCGCACAAACACAACAGCTGCACGAGATTTTCTTCTTATTTCTCGACAAAAGATTACATTATTATGTCTGCGCAGCGTCTGGAAAAAGGTGGTCTACATACATTCCCCACGCAAAAACATCTTCTTTGAGCACTTATATTTAGAACTATTTTCAAACCTGTCACCTCTGCGATTCACCTACTGCCCACCTTGAAAAGAAATTTCAAATCATCTTCCTCTACTCTATAAAAAACAATCTATACCTCTCGCATCAATGATAATTGACCGCAGGAGAGTCATTCTCCAACGACTGAATACTAAATATAGGGTGGAAACAGGTAGGCACCTACACTTTTCTAACTTGTTGGATATCTAACTTATTGGAAAGCTTCGAGATTCAAGCGGTGGATTGTAACTAATATTAAACAACATTTTACCAGAGTATAAATTATGAACATAATAAGCTACAAGGTTTATCTGTTTAATATGTATTATGCCGTAAGAAAAGTCTTTAGTCCATAATTCTGATGTTAAATTTCCATGAAGGAAATTGATATACGCGTAAAACAGTTAAACTACTTTTAGAACAAGAAGATAAATGGTTGCTTAAGGAGGTTCGAACGCCAAAATAAAAAGAAGGCAAAGAGCTAAAAAAATTGTACTTGTTAACAAAAATGGTAACTAGACACTGCTAGAACTTTAAGTCATTTAGGAAGCTATAATGGTCAAATTATCTTAAAGAATTATTAAAGCGTACACTTTAATAATTCTTTAGGATAATTTGAGCATTATTTCTATTTTTAGCAAGAAATGCAGCTTTATTACGATATTTAGACTATATCAGTTTCTTTTGTACTAATATAAGCTACCTTTATAATTTTTTTTTAGTGATGATACATCGTCGAACCCATTATTACAGGTGCTATAAGGCATTTTAATCATATTTTAGAATAAATTGACTGTATTTTTATATTTTTAGCAAGAAATACAGCTTGATTGTCATTCTGGGAGTTATGCAGGTACTTTTGTACTAAAAAAAGGCATCTCCATGAACTTTTTGGTGTTGAGCCGAATCGTCGAACCCATTATTAATGGTGCTAAATATGCATTTTAATCATATTTTAGCATAATTCGACTGTTATTTTTATTTTTAGCAAAAAATACAGCTCGGTTGCCGTTCTGGGACTTGTACAGGTTACGTTTGTACTAAAGAATGGCATCTCCATGGATTTTTTGATAGTCGACCGAGGGATCGAACTCTCCTTTTTTCAACTTTTGAGTTATGAAATGGACTAATCCATGTAATAAAGGGTCATATGACTTTAAAAATATTGCTTTTAAAAGTTCAGAAAATTTTCATAAAAAAGTACAGATTCAATTTTTGCGTAAAATGCACACCTATCAAAAAACGCGTAAAAAAATGTATGTAAAACAACATAAAATTTTGTAAAAAACTGCAGGAAAGTGTAAAAGTATTGAACAATAGTTATTTTAAAAATATTTTTTAAAAATTCATACTATCTAATTGTTATTTTTATTATTTTTTGACAATAATGATGCACAATTTATTACCCTCTTTTATATCCTGATTATACATCAAATTTACTTTAAAGAACGTGAAGAAAAAGGTATTAAAAAGTGCAGTAAAGTGTACAAACGTTAAAGATAGCGTGACAAAGCGTTGTATAACGTAAGAAGAGTGTAAAACCATTTTTTTATAAAGTCAGACCCTTTTTTTACACCTTCTTGCATTTCATTACATTTTCTTACATCTTAATTTTGCACATTTTGCACATTTTGCACATTTATTCACATTTTCCCACCTATTTTTAGCTTTTGAGAATAATCCCCAGGTAGAGCCAGAGCAAAAGCAAAATCAACTCTCACGGGAAAAAAACACTGCCAATTGCTTTGACACTAAGCTTTCTCAAAGGGAATTTAATTAAAATTATTATATAAATAAAGAAGAGCTGCGCAGTACCGCGCATCATGGTTATTTTCCTGTCTAGCTATTTTCATTTAGTGATTTGTGCCCTACTAAAAAATGAATATTTTTCAATAAACACATTATCTTATATATAGTACTCGTATATCAGGGTGTCTTTGGTCAGCGATATGTTATTGATTCTAAAATCACAAAGTGCATAATTTTTTAAAGTCACCCTTTAAAAAATTTTACTAGTATTTGAAATATACTAGTTTACAAATTCCACCATCAAAATAGTATAACAATTATAATTTTTCTAAGCTATCATATATATAGATACAGATTCAGTATTGTAAAAATAAATGATGTTATTATTAAATAATTTTCAACAAATCACAAAATATAAATAATACTTTTAATATAACATTATCTTTGGATTTTCTCGTGCAATATAATGTGTTAAGTTGTAACATCTACAAGAAAAAGCACAACGATAAAGCTTAGAAATGTCGTGATATACAGGGTGAAAATGTATTGTTTAAATTCAATAATCTCTAATATTTCAAAAGATTATGAACCAAATAGGCTCAAAACTATTCAGCCAATAACCTGATTCCTAACAAAGATTCTCTGAAATTTTCAAGGCATTACAGCAAGTATTACTCAAGTTATTGGTATCCAAAAACATGCATATAATTCGACATTTTATTTTTTTTTCTAACAAAATAAGCCATCTTATTACCTAAAAATTTACAGAAACATACCTATACATGAAACCAGTATTCAGTAAAAATGAAACTTTATCATGCAGTTTTCGAGTAATAAATGTTGAAAAAAAAACTTTTGTCACACAGTAAAACAATTGAAAAGCGACTCACATAAAATCGTTTACGATTATTGTATAAAAAATACGCTTCCCAAAAATCAGTCTTCCATTAAAATAAATTTAAAAAACCGAAATTTGATAATTCTTAAATTTTGAAAAATGGTCATAAAAAAATGTATTTAACCATTTTTGCTGAAACTTTCAACCGCTTACCGGGTAATGATAATAGCAAACACCTGTAAAAAGTTTGGAAAAGTTATACAGCAGATTGAACGAATAGTGATATGCCACATACTAACACCCACGCACACATACATACATACAGACATTTTTAAGACTAGTCTATTCGGACTCCCCAGGGCATAAAACATGTGTATCATCATCACAAAGCTTTCTCTTTGAGAAAGCAAATATAATACAAAATGTAGATAGAAGGAAGAAGAAGCGCGTGGGCACTTCGTACCTCTTTCTGCATCGCGCACTCCTCCGCCTCGTGCAAGTCCACGCATCCAACCAACCGCACATCCACACCTATATATACTCATCCACGTACTGCGGAGTGTGTGTGTGTGTGTGTGTGTGTGTGTGTGTGTATATATATATATATATAAGACGCACTCGGGTAATTTGCCGAGGCGGGACGCAAACCGCCCCGCGGCCCGATCAAACAATTAACGAGAGTAGAAGCGCCCCGATCGCTCTTGGATATATATATATATATATATATATATATATATATATATATATATATATATATATATATATATATATATATATATATTTATTTATTTTCTTTCCTCGCTTCGTCTCTTTCTGATGCTCGTCGAAAAGTGAAAGCTAACGTATAGAGAGGCTTTGTTTCGTCAGCCGTTGTAATGGCGGTGGTGTGGTATATAAGTTATTGGCCGTTATAGCGTTATGGATGATTAGATCGAGGCTATTTTTCGGGGGTATTTTAGGAGATGAGTTTAGGAGATAATGTAGGATTTTTATGGTTTATTGATTTAGTGTAGTTATGAAAAAAGATGCGGTTCGTAGGAGTGAGCTTTGTTTAAAGTAGTAACAGTTCGAAGTGACCAGACTCGTTGAATAGAAAAAGCGTTGGTATCAATTTGAGCTAAATTCTAAAGAGGAGTTAATTTTCATCATGTTTTGATTGTTTTTGTTAATGTATTCATAACCTATTAAATAATAACATTGATAAAAAATATAGATAAGTATTTCCCAAAAATTGTTTTAAAATATTTGTTAAAAATTTTTTTCAATTTTTGAAAATTATTAATTATATTAATATAAATGCTAAATATTATTCGAATGGATTATTATTATCTGTGATAATATACCTGTAAATTTTAAAACATATATCAAAATTTTGAATTCCATAATTTCTATCGTTACACATCTTTCACTTTAACAAGGCAATAAAATTTACTACATTACTTAATCATTATGTTTACAGAAGTTGATGGCAAAATTACAACGATGTATATAAAGATGATGTCAAATTCCAAAATTAATTATAATATTGCATGAGTAATAAAATAAAGGGTATTGAACATTTCTACTGTTAATAACTGTTGGAAATGTTGCGACTAATCAAATAGAAGTAATAGCCCACCCTTTGGCGACAAATTACATTTTTATTAAGGGAGCGAATGAAATTGAGTTACTACGCTTTAATTTAATTTTGATTCAGTACACAGTATATTATACAAAAATTACATTTCTTTTACCTCGCATTTGAATTTATTTGCAGAATATGAATCATGAATATTTCTGTGAATACATTATTATTTAATATGAATGATAACAAATAAGTATATTAATTTACACTTGCACTGTATTATGATACATATGATATTATGTATTATGATATATAACACCCCTACAGAAACATAATAAATTATTAATGCATCGATCGTCCATTTTCAATATCATTTTCCGTGTTACAAATTGAAAATGTCATCCATGTGAATAAAATTGCGGAAGTTCTATCTAACGCCTGTTACATCCTCCATCAACTAAATTTCTTTTGATTATAGACCTGCGTATTCATTCATTACCTTTATTACATTGGCCACACCCTTATTTATTAATTAATATCTTATCTAGTCGATTTGCCTCCTCCCAGTACCAACCATTAGTTATGCGAAAATATGTGTTAATATCAATATTATCGAAGGCTTATATCTTTGACGAATTTACAAAAAGAGAAAAATTAGTATCTGCTTGAAACTATAGAATATTTCACTTTTGTACCCGTTTAAGGCTAAATTTAATTAAATTAAACTACACTCAGAGGGGTAAAAAAATCAACTTTGTTTTCTTGAAAAAACCTTTCCTTGAACTTCACTTTATACGCTAGAAAGCTCCAAATTGCTTTTTAAAGCATCCTAGAAGTTTTTTGAATATTTTTATAATATTTGATTACATTGGATTATATGCAATTTGCAATCTTTAAAGTCGATATATCAGCATTTCATTTTTGGCCTTAAAAATGCTCCTTGCGCAAATGCGCGCGGTGAAATAATTTCAAACTTCACAAGATTATTGTTTTTTACATTATAAACATATTTACAGATCGATTTTTCATATAATCCTCGTATACACATTTTCCACACGAACTTATGAAATATAATCATGTATTACTTTTTGATTAATATTAGTAAAATTTATATACGGTAATAGTACATTATATAACAAGGGAATAAAGTCGAAGATTATTCCCGAGGATGGACCCGAGCGAAGCGGAGGCAGTAATCACCCTAGGAAAAACTCAACTTTTTTCCCGTGTTGCATACATATAGAACGTTATTCTCGACTTAACTATGGCCACTTTATTGACTTTAAAAGAGGGACTTCCAATAAGAACAAGAATTTATTGAAAATATATATTAATATAGAGAAAAATAATTAAGAAAAAAATGCATTTACGGAAAAAAATTTGCGGGAAGCATATGCTACTTTTGTCCCGCTTATAAGGTCAATAAAGTGGCCATTACGATTGAGTCGGGAATAAATATGTTTATAATGTAAAAAACAATAATCTTGTGGAGTTTCAAATTATTTCACCGCGCGCGTTTGCGCAAGAAGTATTTTTAAGACTAAAAATGTAGTGCTGAGAAAAAAGACTTTAAAGATTGCTAATTGCATATAAGCCAATGTAATTAAACAGTATAAAAATATTGAAAAAACTTATAGGTTACTTTAAATAACAATTTGGTGCTTTCCAGCGTATAAAGTGAGCTTCAAGGAATAGTTTTCTCAAGAAAAAAGTTGATTTTATGACTAAGTTTGAGCAGAGTGTATTCTAGCCTTGAAAGCTAACAAACTCAGACTTAAATCAAAAGTCCATTGATTGTATAAAAGATTGCTTTTTTTAATTTTAAAATATAAAGAGTTATTTTTGTTTCTATTGTATTATTCACTCAACGTCAAATTATGAGAATGTTAATAGTTTTCGAATAGTTTTCTTTTGACCATTTAGCTACAATAATTACAATATTAAGTATATAGTTATAATATAGTTAATTTAATTTAACTTATTTAGTTTTAGATAAACGAGAACATTTTACGAATACACGTATAATATTTTACAGTTTGTTACTTTGGCACATAGAACACGAAGACATGAAATATGACAATTTCGTAAAAGTCATCCATATCACATTGATTGAAATCTCTTTTTTTCAATCCGGGTATAACTGAACTAGTGAACTAGGTGTCTGTTCAGCATGTCCCCATTGATTGATTGCTGTCGATAAGGTAGAAAAATAAAATTTAAATTCTGAAAAATTTGCTAGAATTGTGATTTTTCAAATTGTATAACGTTCTATATAATATATAGCTATCCTCGTGAAAAATACCCATTTATAATAAATTGATCTTAAAATCATTTGTCTAAAAGAAGTAACAATTGACTAAAATTCAATTTCATCCAGCAACATATTTTAATAGATTGTATATGCATACCTTCGCAAATTACTTTTGTAATTTTATAATATCTTGAAAATTGTAAGATATACAATGCACCCAATTTCTTTGTAAAGATACAGTCATATTATACCTCCCATTGAAGTCGTTATGGTCGTGTCGTTATAAAATAAACTTTAGGGTGCTATAACTTTTTTAACTATAGTTTAATTTCAAGAATTTAAAATGTTTTATAATAAATCAGCTAACCAGTTCTACTAATTAAGGATTTTTTTAGTTTTATTAAAATCTCTTCCAGATATTTCATACGTATTTTGAAAACAGTTTTTTATAATGTTAAGATGTTTTGAACACCATAGCTTAATTCTCCTGCATTTTAACTCGAGTCAGGCTAGGGGTAAAATTTTTGATTTTAACTTAATCTTTTCAAAATAACATTAAGATCAATCACTTCATAAACTATTCCAGCATCTCAAATTGAAGATAAGCATGGTTTCTTTAATAATAAGGTCGAGAAAGTATACATCATGACTATAGTTGCTGAAGTGTACTCAATTAAACTCTAGTATCCAAAAATTAATTCAACCACAGGGGAGTTAAGATCCTTTTTGAATTCCAGCGATATCGAATCGAAAGATTTAAGATCATTTTGATATCTATTTAAGATACAAATCATCACAATTTTTAAAAATCGTTTCAAATAGATATGAAAATAATTTAAAAATTACGCTAAATATCTTATTAAGATTTTAATAGCCCTCATCTCCAGAACGTCTCAAATCGCTCCCTCTTATACACAAATAATTTTAAGATCAATATTCATAATCTCCTTTATCTTAACTCACCTACTTACATATTCCTCTTAACTTACACAGAAATTCCCCTCCGCTCGAATCTACGCAGAAAGCCGTTCAGCGCTTATACCGTATCGCTAAGTAATAGCCCCCGGTGGAGCGATCCAAAAAGGAGGATCTCTCGCCTGGAAATCCCGGCGTCGGGTATACTTATACGTCGCTGCAGCCGCCCCGTGCAGCATTTACGATCCACCCCATCGCGTATTCTTTTATCCCAGATTGCGCTCCTTCCCGTGATTTTTTTATGCACCAAGCTTGCAAAAAGGCAAGCATAAACGTGCACTCGAGCTGCCACAGAAACTGCGTATATAATATTGCGCGAGTTCATCACTGTAGTGTAATGTATATACAAAGAAGATAAGCAGATGAGTACGAAGGCGGTATAGCTGAAGGTTTATGGATTTTTTATTTTTACGTGGGTTTTAGTAGTTTTTAATGGTATGCAAAGGCTTATGATGAGATTCAACAAATTAGTACAAGTTTAATTTAGTATAAAACTGTACCTTCACTTTTGATCGGAATTCTGAAAATTTTCATAAAGTTTGTAGAAAAGGGATCCAAGAAGATAATGAAGGGATACAGTTTGAATTTTGTTTCGTACAAAAATAATAATTTATTTCAATGTTATGAACATTTAAAGATTGTGGCGGAAAATGAATGAAAAATTGAGGAATTTTAATTCTTTTAATTAATTTATCATGCATTTTTCAAATTATTATTCTTATATGAAACAAAGCTCAAGTTAAAGCTTATTCTTTGACTTTTTATCTTCTTGAATTATCTTTCTAACATAGTAGCTTGCAGAGTTATGATCAGAAGTAGAAGTATGTACTTTTATTTCTAAAATAACGCAAGATTGGGGTAAAACTACGGCTACGAGGCTTCATTTTTGAGTATCAGAAACCATCTCATAAAATTCATCATAATCCACTATCAATCTCCTCAGTTTAATGAAAGAGCAATAGTTATTATAAATAAGTATAGAAAACGTATGGTGCAATTTTGATGATTATAAAAACGCGTGTCTGAAAGCGTTTATTTAAATTTTTATATTTTTTATAATCACTATTTTCTTACTATGACAATTTATGGATGAACATAAAATCAATGGTATTTAAATATTAATTTGTCTTCGTAATTATTAATAACGACAAATCAAATAATCGTTCGAAGGTGCCTAAAATATCGCTTTAACCCATTACTTTTTACGCGACCATATGATTTCCAAAAGAGACAGACATTCTTTCTGATTCTAAACTATCTCAAATTTTCGAAAACTTTTAACAGAAATTAACCACAGCCTCCCAGAGAAAGCCAAATTTCTTAAAGAATTATCGACAATCTAACTTCATAATCAGAAAGACAAAGTCTTTCTATTTCAGAAAACAATATTTTTCAACAATTCAATAACCGGACTGCGCCACAAATCTAAAATAGCCGAACGCTCATCTTCCTCTTTCAGCGCAGCTATCGGCCCCATTTACCCTACATCTTCACATATATTTATATCGAAAACGACGTGTGCAGAGCAGACGGCAACCAAACAGCAGCAGACTGCAGGTACTGCTCAAGTCGCACTCGACCAATCAGTCGACCTATATATTCCCACTCGCGACTCGCGAGAAATAGCCGGATAAAGCAGAGAGAGAGAGAGAGAAAAAGAGAAAGAGAGAAGCCCGTGTGGCGCGCATTTGCGGCTTCGTCAAATCCTATATCTCCTACGCACGCCTATGTATGCACAACGCGCAAAGCTGAATCCGCAAGATAAAGCTAACCGCCCACCGATAGCGAGAGTGCGAGATCGAGTCTGAATTTTATGCGTGGGATACTGCAGATGTGTGTTTGGAGAGGTGCGTGACTAGTGAAAATCAGGGCAGATCGGTTGGTGGTGAGCTGGGCAGAAGCGGTTGAAGCTTCGATTTGTGATGGTTTTTAGTTGCAGGTTCTTACGCTATGGTGACAATTTTTTGAAAAAATTTTCGACACTCTTTTACACTTTCTTACACTTTTGTAGACTCTAACGCTTTTTCACTTTTTCCACTTTTTTCATTTTAAAACTGTTTTACTATTTTCTTACACTTTTATACAATATCTGCTTACACTATTTTTTGCATTTTTATAACATTTTCTTATACTTTTTACAGTTCTTTTACAGTTTTCTTTACCATATTTTGCACTTATTTTTACAGTTTGTACACTTATATTGCATTTTATTACACTTTTTTACTTTTTCTTATACTTTCTTACACGTACTTACTTTTTTTACAAAATTTAAAACTTTTACTCTTTTTTGACATTTTTTTACGGTTACAACTTATTCTTTTTTTTTGTACTTTGTTACATTTTTTTACAGTTTCTTACCTTTTTTAACATTTTAACACATTTTTAACATTTTTTTTACATTTTAACCCTTTTTTCATTTTTTTTATACGTTTTATTTTACATTTTTTACATTTTTTACACTTTTTCATACTTTCTTTAGCATATTTACACTCTTTTAAAAATATTTTTTACACTTTTTACCGTTTTTATACTTTTTTACAGTTTTATATAATTATTTACACTTTTTTATACATTAATAACACTTTTTTATATTTTTAAAAACATTTTCTCACGTTTTTTACACTCTTGCAATTTTTTAAATTTATTTTACACTTTTTTACACTACATTATGTACAGAAAATAATTCTTACTAAATTATCAGTAAGGTGTCTGCACCAGTACATAAATACTCACAATTGAAGTACACCCCTTTATAAATCCTTTAAATGGGTGAGGGGTCAAGATTGGGTTAAGGTGTAAATTTCTTTTTATGAGATTATAAAATCTTTTCTTTTCCAAGAAAGCTATAATAATTCTGAAAATTTATTGGCTATAAATAATTGGGAATATCTCCATGTTCATTTGCCAATGTGATACTTTAAACTCTTGACTCTACGAGTGTACTCTGACGAGTCACATATCTATACCTTATTTATCGGAGGAATATATATCGGCTTCTATAGACAACATGAGAACGAATTTATTTATTTCGATGGTTTCTCGACTTCTTTTGACATGTTCTACAAAACGTACAAAACGTAACTGAAAGAATTTTGCGTTAACATTTTTTCTTACATTATTTTCGAGAAAACAAACCGTTTATTTGAAAATGATTAATAACAATTTTTACAAAATTCATTTGTTTTCTCAGAAATAACAAAATAGTACATTACGATACGTGTGACCTAAGTTGTCTTCTACAGCTCGGCGTGTATTAGCGCCCGAGAGTAGCGAGGGTGATAAGGACGGTGCAATAATGGACTTCGTAAGTCACGGCTAGGCGTGACTTAAGTGCGGATTTAGGCCACACAGCGCTATAAAAGAATATTAATAACGCATATGTGCTTTGTTTAAGTTTTAGTCAATTTGGCGCTTACTTCTCAACTAACCAAACAAACGACGATTCAAAGTAGCTACAAGACGGTTCGAGCTCATCTTCACGATCCATAAAACGTGTGACCAAAACTATCCAATGACCCACATCGCACCCCACTCTCCCCTCGACACAAGAGCACCTAGGGAAGTTCTCTACCTCCAGCCGATCGCTGATCACACGCTGGCTTGCGTGGGCTTAATCATCTGATTAAGACTACCCCCGCGCCGGCGTTGCCGGTTGTGTAAGGCGGGTTGTATAATTAATCCTTTGCGCGAGCGCGCTCGTGCCTTATGCTGATTCGCGGGGAGAAACGGAGAAACGGAGCGCGACTCCGACGTATGATGCTATCGCGGGTGATTAGACGCTGTGTAAGCGCGCGTACGGGGATGTATATATGCGCTGCGACGTGGCTATGCGGTCTCGATTGGAGTTCGGAGACATCTGGGGATGCTTGATTATGTACGATTATTGGGATTAGGGGCGGGGTGCCGCGAACCGGGAGGACTTTGAATTAAACACAAGGAAATAATTGTATAGAGATAGAGAGCACGCGGTTTGAGGGGTTTGCAGGTGATTCAATTTGAAGGTTAGTGTATTTAGATGAAAGGTAACTCGAAATAAAATCAATTGATCAATATTGATTTTTTGTAGTTGAGAATGTATAAACGAATTTTGATAAATTTTTTAAGTGATTACCTTAACCGTCTTATCAACTTATTGTTTGCATCAAATGTTTTTGCAATTGACTTACAGGTACTCAAAATTAAAATTTAGCTGCAAGATATTTATAAATGAAAAAGTAAAACTCTTTTTATATAGATTTATAAATTTTATATACTTGATATGCCAATGTGTTAAAGCTTAACGTTACAACTTAGCTCTTTTTTTAGAACTTAATTTTTGTTATGTAATAAATTAACAATCCTGAATATAATGAAATTTAAAAAATTTAAAAAAAAATGTATCATTCTATTTAAATACGCTTAGTGCAAATATGAGAAAGAAATTGACGATTTACGAAGTAGAAAATATATGACCTTATTGATGAGATGTAATAGGATATGAAAGTACAAAAACTGATATATGAGAGATCCGGATTTCTTTTTACCTTATCAAAAAGCAATTTTATGTCAGAGTCTTCCTCTACGAAAATGCAAAAAGAACATTATGAAAAACCATTACAACACATTAAGATCAAGTTTTTAATTAATATTAAAAGTGACATCTTTCTATTATACAATATGTATAATACTTTATATTAAAAATATGTCGCCTTCCTACTTTGATTCCAAGAAAACCATTTGCAATTTTTGACGGTACTGTGCGTTCCGAGAAACGTGCTTTCACTTATTTTATTGAAGATCACGATATTTCTTTTGGGAAATAAATATAAAGAGTTCTATAGAATAGGAGGACCTCTTTGACACCCAACTTACCCCCGGAATACCAAGATCACAGTGGCTTTTCTAATAATAGCGATGGCCACCAGACATTGTAAACATACACCTACATCGAAAAAAGTTCTCATTCAAGAGGAGTGAAAGCCTTTTATTAAAGTTTTGTATTTTCCAAAGCAAATCCACAGCGCGGCAAAATACACAGAGAAAAGGCCGGCCGCTCGTCTTTTATCGAGTGGCCGCTGCTTTTTCTCCGAAGGCACATACACTTTGCGGATGGACTTTCATCGAAAAGAAAAAGTGCTTGTTAGCTTATCCGCATATACTGACGAACCCACATAATAATGAAATCGCATAGAGATGTACTTATCTTTCGTTATAAGGAGTTAATAAAAAAGAAAGGTTTTATTAAATTTTGAAAATTGAAGCTAAGAATTTTTAAATTTTTATTTATTCTAAATGTAGGTAGTAGGGAGAAAGTGACGCATTTAATTAATTCACAATTAAATATATTAATTACATGTATGATGTTACGTCAATGTGAATGAGCAGAATTTATATGAATATTATAAAAATATGAGTGAGTTTTTTATAATAATGACCGTAAAATTCCATTAAAACGATATTTTACTCATTAAATTTGTTATTTAAGTAAGACTGAAACTCAAGAGGATAAAACACTTTTGAAGTCTGAAAAGAACTTAAAAATATCTCTGTTAATAACTTTCCTTAAACGTAAACAAATTTGTCTCACCAAAAAAATAGTATAATACTTATTGTTAAATATATAGAATGCCTGCTCCTAGTCTTTGCTTCTCTTCTATCTCTCTTTCTATCCTACTACTCAAAAAACGTTCGACGCCAATACCTTACCGGTGACTGTAATCACAAGATGTGAGGCGTCAGGAGAGAATAAAACGTTACTTACTTTCTTTACCTTCGACACTTATGTACATATTTTTTTCAAATTTGTTGATATCAATATTTTTTACGATAAATTATTGCACTACATTAATTCTTTTCTCAATTAAAATATCAATCCTGCTTTACTTATTTGGAGAAGCAACATATTCTGAAGATATCCTAAACATTTCATGTCAAAGCAGATTATTTAAGAAGAAGAAGAATTCTAACGTGATCTTAAACATATATGTTCATTTTTAAGATTTGCCCATACACTTACTACCGAAACAAGTTGCACGGAAAAATAAGGTTGGGAAAACCTCCAAAACTATTATAGATTCTACAAGAATTCCTGTCGATACTACAGAAATTCCCGTAGTGCTATCGGCTCATCACAAAATTATTTTCGTATTAATACTTTCCAGGTGCTAAAATGCTAAAATAACTCCAACCTCCCAGCAACTCTAAGAATACTCCGCTCAAGTACCCCCTCACACCCCATTAAAAAAAAGTCAGCTACCAGCTCAAGTATATAAAAGCTCCCGCAAAAAATCACCCAGCAAACACACAAGCACAACAACAAAGTTCCCAAGCACAGCATTAAAGCTCCACTCCACTCGATCCCCGGTAAAAAATCACTCAATCATTCCAACCTTTTCGAGTATATTTCGAGTATATACTCCCAAGTGCTCGTACATCCCCCACCCCCTGAACTTCCACAAGTGAGCATATCGCACTTTCTTCAAGCACTCCTAGCGTCCCGATTTATCTTCGTCCGCATTTTTATTTGCTCTCAACCCACGCGTGCGGGATAAAATTCAAATGCACGCGCTCGCTTAAATCCAAGCGCATATCGGAGCTGCAGCTGCACGCTGTTATCGATTTGGGTGCAGCAGACTTGTTGCGCGCCGCAAGTAGAAGACGTTATGTTTGCGAGCGTAAAAGCGCAAGCCCTCGAGAGAGCTATAGGGTAAATGTACAAATTACTGCTGACTTGCTTCGGAGTCGAGTTTGAAACGAAGTAATAAGCGTGTGTTTAGAGAATTCGTCTTGATTTTGGGTTTAAAGTAACATTGGGAGTTATTTGGTTAGGAAATAGCAGTTGAATTGTCATGAGAAGCAGATATTATAGATTAAAATAAAGTTATAATAAATTAGTATTAATGAATCTTCTAGTATTAACATTTTCATTGCAGTGCTATAGAGAATAATATATTAAATGAGGTAAAATTTTCAAACTAAAGATATTATCTATTTTCAATTATAAATGATGAGCGCATTATTGCGTACAAAATTTTCACCATATGAGCTAATTACCGCGGGTCAATCTAAACTTCAAATTAACCTTAATCTTTAAATTGCAATGTAATAATGAAAAATAATATAATATCGGTAATAATTTATCATCTATTATTCATATTATACGTTAAAATAACTGAATCATTTATTTTTTGGGTATAATAAGTTTATAAAGATTTTATTTCAATGTTTTTGTATAATATGAAAACCGCAGTAATCGGGGCGTCCGCAGTAATATCCACACTTACACTACGTTTCAAGGTGGGAAGATATATTTTTTTTGTAGGTTTTGTGGAATTATAAGAGAGCCCCTAAAGTTGCGGTAGCTTTAAAGTGGGATTGCCGAGCGGAGATGACGATTGGATCGGGGAATTTTTTTTATTTCGTGGTTTAGCTTGGATTTATTGCACGAAGAGTTCCTGAAATTCGTGGAAGTAATAGTAAAAAGAAATTAGAAAAAAGCGATGAGTGATTGAAAAGTTTTTATAGAAGATGTAAGTTAAAGCTCTTTAGTTGAAGTATAGTTGAAATAAATTGATTATACTTATAAAAAAAGCAATCATAAGTATAATATACTTATAAAATAAAAGCAATCATAACATTTTGTTTATTAAACTTCAAAAATTGGCATAAAACAAAAATGGATTAATCAATTGTAAAAATAGTTTTGTTATCTATACCCAATATAAAAAGAGAAAAATATTGGATCGTCTATTTTGGAGATATTCTGACAAATGAACACCTTTGTTATTTTTAGTTTTTATTTATAAATTTAATTGCATGTTTTTATTAGTATCTGCAAGTTATATTTGATTCAGCTTTTGAGTCCATGAAAATTTAAAGCTAAATTGTATTTTTTGTTTGTGTCACTATTGATACTTGTTAAGTAGCCTTGAAAATTAATGCATACATATGAAAGTGTTAATTATAAGATTTCATACTATTGAATTTTCTTTGGAATTTGATGAAAGCTGGAGTATGAGAGACTCAAAACGTCGCATAATATAAACATTTTTTTCGTCTACAGATACTCTACTGTGTCATTTTAAATATTTTAAATATCAGTATAAAACCTTAAAGTCATTAAAATTCTTCGAATAATTTTCTAACATTCAATATTGTTCTATAATGTCTTTAGCAGAACACTTACTTATTGTACTGTCGTGAAAGCACGTCACTTTATAAAACAATTAGTACGTGATATAAAAGTGGTTAATAAGTAAAGCTCCATAATCGTCGAGCACAAGTGATTTCTCAATATTCCTTCAAGTACCGCAGTCTCCACCAAGGTAATGAAAATATTTATTGCACGGCTTGTTTTCTCAACAATTACGAAGCGCGGTGACATCGATTTTCCCGTCGGGCGGGAAAAACTTATTATGCGCCAGGCCTGTTTTCTTAACACACTTATATCCGATGTCTACGCTTAAAGCTAAACAAATCTTCATTATCCTGTCCTCGTTAGTCAAAAGAGAAAACAGCCTTCGCCTAAAGTGCAAGCGCAAATGTTTTGGCGCGAGGGAACAAAAATAAGCAATATTTTTTAGAAATTCCGTTCCAAGTGAGCGACAAAAAAAATGTTTCGCGAACTACCCGTTCACTCAGCGGCGGTTGACAGGTGAGCACGGTGTAGTTCTCGGCGCTGCACTTTACGTCATAACTCAGTTCTGCAGCATTTCGCGAGTAAAGCGAGAGCATGATTAATACCTCATTGCGTAACATTTGCATTTTCGTGTAAAATGAGAGCTTCCATAAAAGATATATATATATGTGTATATTATTTAGTTTATTTTACAGGTTCTGAGTATGAGTTTTAACGATTATTATATAAACTAGATCCAGTTAGTACAGAAGCCAAGTTTAAAAAATGCTTAAAATATCTGCAAAATCAATAACAAATACGATTTATTCAATCACAAATGTTTTTGAAATATTTATATATTTGTTTTATGATAAATAATGTAAATACTATATACATATACACATATAGCTGTGTGCGTGTTTATGTGTGTATGTTTCTGTGTGTGTGTTGTGTGCTGTGTGTTGTGTGTTGTGTGTGTGATGTGTGTGTGTGAATGTGTGTGTATCTGTATGTATGTGTGTGAGTGTGTGTATGTATGTAGGCATCGATGTCTCGAGTAATCCACGGTAAAATTGAATGTTTCAGGGCTCGTTTTGTTGCTTTTTTTAAACGAAGGGAGCACAATAATAATTTTTTTAGTTTTTTGTATTCATTTTTGGTTCTTGCGGTTCTTCGATTTTTGATTTTTAGTTTTTCGAGTTTCTTGGTACGTTAGAAATAATATCATCGATCCAGTGAAAATGCATTTGAAAAGGCATACAATTACCTATCTTCTACCACGGGAAAATTTCAGATAAGGTGTTTTCTTTCATTTGTTATACACGGAAACATAATTTTCTGTTTGAACGGTGATTTCTCTAAAATATATGGTGGAAAGCTCGGCATTTACTGTCAGCTTAGTTCTCTGCTCAAATTATGAGGACTTTTATTTTTCTAGATAGTCGAGTTTATATTTCTTTTCAAAATTAAATTCGCTTGTTTATTTCTTGGGAATTACACGGAAATTGTGATCCAATCAACGCTTATTTTTTCGCCTTTTAATGAAGATTTTACATAAAAAAGAATTTTCAAGATTTATCTAATCGTTTTTGTTTTATACTCGTAACTTGTTTACATTTTTTATGATATTATCTTTTTCAAAAAATTTTTGCTCATAGATTTCTTGCGTATTACGCGGAAAGGTTTGACCAACCAAAACTCATTTTTTACGTTTCTTGATGAAGATTTGAATGCAAGAAGAATTTTTAAGATCACCGAATCGTTTTTGTTTTATAACTTTTTTCATTTCTATGAAATTCATTTTTTCTCTAAAATTTTTAATAGCTATTTTCTTGAGTATTATGCAGTAATTTTTGGCCATTCGCAGATAATTTTTTTTTTGTTTTTTGATGATGATTTTCAAGAAGAATCACGAAGAATTTTTAATACTTATGGATTCATTTTTTCTATAACTTTTCTTATATTTTGATGATATTCATTTCTGTTTTCAAAGAATTTTTAATAGTTTTTTTGAGTATTATTTGGTAATTTTTGGCCAATTAAAGCATTTGTATTTTTTTTATGAAGATTTAAATAAAGAAGAATTAAAACTCATCGATTTGTTTTTGTTTTATACCGCTTTTTCATTTTTATGATATTTTTGTAATAAATTAATAAATCTATTATTCATAAACTCGAACAAAATTATTAAAAGAATTTATTTGTGAAAGTAATATGCATATATTATGTTCAATTAAATTTATTATTGTCAATTGAAAAAAAAAATTGATATGCAAAACTTTTTACGTTGCTTTTTAAGGGCTATATTTTAGGATAGGTTTATTTATAGTTGATAAATTTTCTTAAATTTTTTTAAATAAATTGTGTCCAATAGGTGTGCGTAAAATTTATTTTTTTTAAAACTTGTCATTATCAAAAAAATATGCGTTTACTCCAATAAATGGTAAAAAATGTTTTGTATTAAATAGTTTCAAAATAAAAGAAGACTGTAGAGCACTTTGTAGTAAATCAATATATTTTTTATGTCTTCTTTTCCAATACACAGTTAAAATGAGTTTGAATAAACTATTTTGAATAATTAATTCGAATAATTACACTATTTTTAAGATTTTCTTAGTTACATATTATCATCTTATCTTAAATTTATTTGTTAAAATGATATGCATGATAGATATTAAAAAATATATTAAACAATAATACTTTTTCATAATCTATCGAGTAATTTATGCTATAATTTACATAAGTTTAAATTACTATATATAATATATATATATATATATATATATATATATATATATATATATATATATATATATATATATATATATATATATATATATATATATATATATATATATATATATATATATATGTGTGTGTGTGTGTGTGTCGGCACATTACAAAGCAATAGACTTATCATTTTTATTTTAAATTGTATGCTCATAATACTTTTACTTTTTATTCTAGGAATATCTTATGAAACGAGCATATATTTGTTACTCGTGTTTTATAAACATAATTTAACTTTATCAACTTTTATAATCCCATGTGGTTATAAAATATTATTTATTTATATTCTGTTGAATTTTTCATTTAAAAGAAATAAATAGTAAATATTTACTCTTCAGCTCGTTAGTAACATTTTTACATAATTGTAGTATTTAAGTGAAACAAGCCTACAATTAAGTGTAAACCTAGTTTCATTTCATTAACTTTTGCAATTAACAACAACGCACCAGACGAGCGATCGTTTCTCTCCTGCATACGCAGCTGCAAAACTTATTTTCCACAGTTTCAACTACTCACTTAACAATTTAAATCAGCAGCTGTTTTACAATTCAAACGCATCGTGCTGACCCTTCCTTAGCCCCTCATTAAACCCACTCGAAAACAAACACCCCGAGTTTAATTAAAATTGTTGTTAGAATCTCATCTTGCCAACTATATGTATGTTTACTGCCCCCCTCTTTCTCTCTCTCTCTCTTTCTCTCTCTCTCTCTCTCTCTCAATCTAAATCTCTCTTTTCATCGAAAATTAATAATTCGCACTTATCTATCGTTAATACACTATTAGCAAAATACAATTATTAGAGGGGTTATACAGATTTATAACAAAAATTATTGTTTTTTCTGATGATAAGTAAATATTTGTAATAAAGCAACTATTATTGCAATTTGGTAGTTTTCAAGCGGAAATATTAAAAAGTAAATTTATCTTTATTGATTCTTATCTTAATTTTTATCTCCTCAATTTAATGTTTCAAGTCCTTTGTAGAAATCAGACTATTTATGAAAAACTTTTTACACTATACAAAAGCTTTCTTTTACAAAAATCTGTAAAAAAATTATCAGTTACTAGTGTACAATCGAATACCAGAGTAAAATAGTAAATAATACCGATACTTTTCGTTTAGTACATGCTACCCCAATTCTTTGAGCGACCATTACCTGTAAACATTTAGTTGTACCGACGGGCAATGCCGTTTAATGCCTTAAAGAAAATCTAATTCATTTGAGGAATGGGAAAACAAAACTAGATAATTATCTCTTTTTTAATTGTTAAAACATTGAGAAAAACTGTAATCATTTTCTTTGAGGATGAAAAAATCAACATATTGAGCCTAATTTCGTATTTTTTAATGATGTTTCTCATAAACTGTTCCTAATAATTTAAATGAAACCACGTATAATTTAATATTTCTTTAATGGCTGAATTTGGCGTTTACATTACAAATAACACCATAGATGTAAAAAAAAACTACATGCATTACGACGAATAATCACATAAACTCTATTTTTACCAAAAGCGAAATCATCCCGTTTCGTCCGGCCACTCCTCATTTATTCTAACTGACACTATACTACTTCCGACTTTCATCAACGTCACTTCCCATTCAGAAAAAAGGGCGCGCTCAAATCGAGCGAATCCAATCACGTGCACCAAAGAGAGAGAGAGAGAGAGAGCGAGAGTACATACCGCGTACCGCTCAGACGTGAAATATTTCACACGCAGCCCCGGGCATTCAGCAAAAAGCTTAAAGAACTCGCTGCAGTGGTAGCAATAAACGCCGCTCGCAGACTGAAAATCGATGCCGCGCGCTTTCGGAACGCAGATATATAGAAAGACGTCGTTAGAAGAGAACACCCGTTACGAGAGAGAAAGAGAGAGAGAGGCACGTGTTGCGAGTCTCTATGTGGCCCTCCTTTCATCTCGTATTCCAATTAATTAACGCCCGAGAGTCGAGGTGTGCAACATCTATTCCTTGATTTCAGCTCCACGTGCCGCCACGCGCACTTTATGCACAAAAACACGCTCCAACACTGTGTCTAAGAGACTCGGGCAATTGCGAGCCAATGTGTTTTCGTGCGGGTGAGCGAGCGGGTGCTTCGATCGAGGCGATAAATTGGCTGCTTCGTTAATTGAGCATCGACGCCGTTGGCCATGCTGTAGGTACCACCGTTTTCTTTTTTCGCATCGTTCGCGAAACGATCGTTTGTTTCCTTTACACGGGCATTAGTTGTTTTTCTTTGTCAATTTGGGAGTACAAGTGTTGGTTGATCACTGCTGATTTTGCGAAGTTGGGTTGGAGGGAGTTTGCGATGAAATTTACGGGGTAATTAAATCTTCTTTTTGCGTGGTTGCAGGATTGGGAGCTTCGTGGTGGAAGGATCATCGATTTTGGGATTATTTTGACGCACGGTACTCGAATATTAAGCGAGTGTGAAAGTTTAAATTTTACCGATCACGAAATGTATAATATATTTTAATTATAATTATAAATTATGAGTATGAGTATATTTAAAATAAACCCAAACGCACTTGCACTGACGTAAATGTATAAATATAAACGTACGATTATCCTATTTCAACGAGTAATAAAGTATTTAACTGTTACAACAATTTGTTTGTATTGTTCAGCAGAAAAATAAGTCAATTTGCATTGTACAATATATCGGTAAAGAACTTTTAACAATCTCAACGTTTTCTATAAGAATTTTCACCGATATTATGATAACTTTTCGCTACGTGATCCTTTTCTCTCACAACGTCGACTAATCATGAATACGCTGCACCAGTTTCGCTTCTCGAGAAAATGGAGAATTCAACTTTGGAATCTGGTTTCGCTCAGAAAATAAAATGGAGAACATAGCCGAAGAGAAGTTTCAATATTACGAGCACGAATTCCATAGTAATAATATTCATAAGCTAATAATACACGGTTTTATATAGTATGTATACAAAAGATATTATAGTCTTACATAATTTAAAAGCTAACAAAATCCGTCAAGGAAATTCCATCATTATGGTGGTTCTGCAGTCAAAGTATTTAGAAATACAGTCAATATTACTTTATAATAATAGTACACTGATAATACTAACTGAATGTAATTACTAAAATGGTAAGAATACGATTAAACCTGTGATAGAAGGTGATTACATAAAGTCATAATAGTTTAATTTTCATAAGAGTGTTGTTTCCTCGCAAGAGTGCTTTTTTAATTTTCATAATACTCCATGCCTATCTGATTTTTTTAATCTCGCTGAAAAAAATAAGAATAGTATTTGATGAAACCTAATACGTATATACGAGTATTATCTGATACTCATCCTGCTGTATTATTTTTAATCAAATTTTAATAATAGTTAATATTATTGCAAATGGTTTTTGAAAATACTTTAAAAAATAATTTAAATATTGACCAAAATGTTTGTTATATTTTTCTTTTATAGTCATAAATAAATGGTACGATAAAAATGATTAATTGACGTTCAGAGATTTCTATCTATATATGAAACAATCAACTTTTTCTATATTTTGAATTTTCGAATAACTACAAATTTCATTAATAATTTGAACTTTCATCTTGCCCCCTGCCCATTCCTCTTTTTAATCAATGCTTTAAAAACTCAATAATTCTAAGTGCATACATCGAATACTTCGAAGTTTTCACTAGGTCAGATCTTACCAATTCCTGATGCTTAAACGACGTAAATAAAGATTCTCGTTAACCACCTAGAATTTCACAAATTTCACTCTCGTTAAATTCGTAGGCCTATCAAAGATGAAAACAATAATAAAAATGAAACTAATCCTAATTTCCCGATATTTCGAACTCTCTTGCCGATCCCTTCCATTTCAAATTATCATCTGCACTACAGATTTTTCCCGTCCCCGCAAAATCCCCACCCGCAACAAATTGACAAATGCACAAACCGCGTAAAATCAACACTGCACAATAACGAACCAACACTCTAATCATCCATCCAGCGGACTAACAACCAACAACACCTTGAATCCTCGCAGTGTTAAGCACACAAGGGCCAAGAATAACGATTAAGGGAGATATATTCGTGCGAATTAATTGCGATCGAAGTCGATCTCTCCGCGCGAAGTTATTTCAAGGATTAAAGGATCACGGGGCTTAACGATGTAGAAACAGCGCGCGGAATCGCAGGGACTTAGCGCGCGCGAGCTGCTGCGTTGGCTGCTTTTTCACTCGGCGATGGTCTAAACCGATCGTCGAAGCATTGGAGTCATTTGTTTCGACGTCTGGGTGCATGGTAAGAAGCGTCGAGTGGCGCGAAGATGTACATTGCAAGCATGAGAGAGTAAAAACTGACGCGAAAAAGTGTAAAACTAGCAATTTACTATTTTGTAAAGAGTAGTCTGTTGATTACTTTGCGAAAGTAGAATGTGTTATTCTAAGCTTTTAAAAGTGTACATTGTGAAGTTTACCTTTTTGAAAATAATACATTGAGAATTTTACTCTTTTGATAATAGCAAATCAAGGAGTGTCTTATTTTCAAACGAGAAGAAACCTGAATTGCTACTTTATTTATGATAAAGTGAAAATTCAGATTTTTACTCTTTAGTAAAGTAGACACTCCTTGAATTGATACTTACAAAATAATAAATTGCTAGTTTTACACTTTTATGCGTCGAATTTTCTATTTTAGGTTTAGGGTGTAAGCTGTGGGATTTCGGAATAAGGAATTTTAGCCTGTTTTTAGAGCAAAAAACTTAGTTATACGCATACTTTGAAAATAAGTGAAAATGTTTTAAACATGCTATATGCAACCATGAAAGTCATGTAGAATCTCGAGTAGAATCAGTTTATCTCATGGAAAAAGTTTGTTTATTGGTAAGTGTTTCAAAAATCCATAATTTTAAGTTATTGTAGTCTTCTCCCGTGGGTGCCATATCAAGCAATTGAAAATAGCTCATATTATAATAATTTTTATTTTTATTTTTATTTTTATTTCGTCAATTATTCTATGTATAAGATTGATTTGCAAACTACGTAATGTTAGATACCTACTTACAAATTTAATGAATAGTCATTTATATTATTCACAAATTGCAATACCCATTACTTGAAAAACAACTTTCAAAGTCAATTTTCAAATACAATCCACATTCAAAAACAGCTAACAATATCAGAGCATTTTGAAAATATGATAAAAACTTTCTGTTACTTATTTCTGTTAAGTACTGTTTTTGCTCGAGTTGTAACAAGTTCATATTTTCTGCCTGTTTTCTCAAATAGAAAGCAAAATTTTTAAGTTCAATACTGTGATTAATATGATACTAGCTAGAGTACCTCATTCAACAAATATAATTTAGCTTGCTATATCTTATGTTTCAATCTAGCATGACCAAAATTATAAACCTTAATAGCTCGAAAACGCGAAAACGGACTAAATTCGATATTTGGGGAAGTTACATTTTGCGTTATATATATATATATATATATATATATATATATATATATATATATATATATATATATATATATATATATATATATATATATGTACCAAAAGTAAAGAAGAAACAATAAATATAATTGATATTCTAATGTATTAAGCAGTCAGGTGCTAAACATGATCAGACGATGCATGCAAACAAAGCATTAACGCTTGCTGTAATCTTATTTACCCATGTTTTCTATTATCAAACGTCCTACAGTGTTTAGTTGTTGAGATATGAGTATCCAGAGAACTTTGACGAATGGTACATACTTCACTAAAGTACATAATACCTCGAGATTAACGGCCTACCGGATTAAACTCGCGAAGCTCACGGTCTTATCATTTGTTATACTAAAATGAACTTCTGCAAGCTTCCTTATCAAAATTCATACTCGGAAAACGTCTCATTTTACATCTTGCTACCAAAAGCAAATAATTCAGAAGAAGACTGTGCGAATGGTTGTAATGATCTTTTTGCATACTGCAATGCAATATATTACCGGAGATCGGAGAGTATAATGTTAGCGACAATCTGGAGCCACCAGACATTGGATGCCCGTAATCTACACGTTTCGAGTTGCCAGGAAACAAATACAACTCCGTTTTCATGCAATTTATCGGAAAACCTGTGATTATTTGAAGCATTTTCACGCGTTATGGATACATAACTATGTTATTTTAAAATAACATTGTTCGAAGCTTGTTGAAGCTTTAGCCGAGTAGATGATAACTAATGATACCGATCCGTTAAATAATATCGATTTATTCAATCATAATTTTTACCTATTACTAGCTAATTGGAATTCACTATTAAACATTTTTACATATGTAGAATGTTATTTAACGATCATGGGTTTTGATCAATAAAATACATGTTTTATAGAAAACTTAAGTTTTAAATATAATTATTTGAAAAAGTAAAAAAATAACGAAATAAAATAGATAACATTGTTATAATAATTAAGGTACTTAGAGGCCGGGAGGTATAAGAGACATTCTCGAAAAATTGAGTTACAAGCATTTTCAGCCAAAAGAAGCAGTGAATAATATTCTACCAAAGCTGTTTATAACAAGTTGTTATAAAAATTGACAACAGCAAATTTTCTCTTTTTTACAGTAATTAATATAATAAAGTGTCTACACTAATCTACAATAAATTAATCTATCCAAAACATTTAATTATCCACTATACACAGAAAATCGCAATTTTAATTAATACCACAATATGCATAGCATGAAAAATGCACCACCATCTTGCACGGAACAAAAAAAAATGATGATTTCATTAACAGCGCGCTTGCCGGGGGTGGTATAACGAGACTACCGCTTCATTCGATTTTTCCTGAGTTTTATAAAAGCGCCGGCGTCTTTACGAGGATAATTAACGACGGCCCATAAATTCCCGGGCTTCGCCTGCAAGAAGACGAAGACGACGACTCGTATATATTCAGCGTATAGGCGCTAGAAAGTTTACGAGAAAAGTTTTAAGAATTGTTTGAATTCTCTTAACGTCATACGCTAATCGCGTACTTATACAGTTACGGTAAGCTTCGTGGAATGCACGATCGAAATGGCGAGGAAAGAGTTGCTGGGTAGTGGTAATAGAGCTTCATTGTTCTTGGCTTTTCACTTGGGAGTTGATGATTGGTTTAATTGTGTTTTCTTCGTTATTTTAGTTCGTTATTTTAGTTCGTTCACTTTAATGTTATTAGAGTTTTATTTTCAAATTAATTTGAAGAAGGCTTATGAATTATAATTGATCTATCAGATTTAAGAACATATTTCATAATTAATTAAAAAAATATGGATCATGATAAAACTTTAATCATCATAAATGATAAAAGAGTAGTTAGAGGATGGTCGAGGAAATAATTTTTAGACAATGAATAATAATTTTTGCTTTTAAGTGATACGGAAGAATATGCCAATTTTAATTAGTAAAACAAAATTAAACATTTTATACCACAAAGTCATTTTTGTTAAAATAAAATAACAATGATGAAGAAATTTCTGAAAGATTTTCTATACAATTTTTTTTAAGTTATTCTGTAGAATTTTCTACAAGATTTTCTATATAATTTTCTGCAAGATTCTCTGTAAATTTTTCAACAAGATTTTATGTAGAAATTTCTACAAAATCGAGAAGTATAATTTGCAGAAATACCTGCAAGTTCTAAAAACTCTGTTGAAAAAAGAGCAGACAATCATCTTGCAGGAATTTCTACAGATTTTTTCCATTATGAGCTCACTGGAGATGCAAAATGTTAGATCATATAATTCTTAGATTCATCAATCAAGCTTCTAATTTCTAATCGTAATAAAAGACAGTTTAAGTATTTCAATGGATCGAAAATAGATATTTTATTGGTTAGAATGGAAGCGTATATTAATTTGTAAATGTACGCATGAAGTGTCTGCATTTATCTCTACATTAACACTTTCGTGATACTTTTGGAGCCAATTACTATGACAGTACGATAACGGGCGTAGTAGTGAGTGGGGATCATGCATTAATTAAGAGCTTAATGGAGTTAAATATGCATAAGAATGTATACGGTTCGTACAGTTATATACATCGTAATGTAGATCCATATTTCACTTTGTACATTATTTTTATTATAATTGAGATATAGCGTGTAATTTTAGATACTTTTTTTTAAAAAGCTTTACTTTATTTAAAAGTATTCTAAATTTACAAAGAAATTAAAATTTGAAAATGCTTTAGGTTATTCGTTTTCAGTTGAATATAATATTGAGACTTCTGATAAAATTGCTAATAGTAACATCTCTCTATTCCATCATTCAACATAGTTTTTCATCATTCACAAACACTGCTTCTCAAACACTATTCAAGCAACATTTCCGCACTCACTTCATGGCCACCCCAACAATTCCCCAACAAACGATAACGATCTTCTTAAAGAAATGCATCCCCAAACTTCAATCATTCATCAAAAACAATCTCCTTTCACCCCCATAAAACCCTACCTTCCAAAATCACTCCAAAAGAAAAACTCCAAAAAATTCCCCTCAGCACTCAAGGCATCAACAAGAAAAAAACGTTAGCTCTCGACATTTTACCCGCTATAGCTCTCGCGCGCGCTCCATGAGCAACCGCGTCGACCACCACCGCCGCCGCGAGTCCACACCCTTTACAAGCCTTTCGCGGAAAGCCAATCGATCAGCAGAAGCCTGTCTGCCTGCCTGCCAGTCTGAGGACTGATGGCGATACAACAAATTAATTCGAGGCAATGAAACGCGAGAAGGCGCGCGCGCGTATACGACGACGACGACGAGCGCAAATCGATCGTCGACACAGTGTCAGCGCCGATGGGACACCGGAGACGACGTGGATGATGTGGCTTTGTGGGTGATTATATGGGAAAGGGTTTTTGTTTTGGTTGGAAGTTTCTTTTTGCGTAGGTGGAGATCAAAATTTCAGAATGGAATTTGTTGTGTTGGCAGACCTTTTTGACGTAAGAGATTCAGTTTTGTCAGAGAAACCGGCACAAAATGAAGGTGAAAGGAGGGTAGAGTAATGATGAAGACCGGGAAATCTTGATCAAAGTCCTCGTGGATTCGAAAATTGGGTATTTCAGAACTCTTGAGCAGGAGTGTAAAATTTTGATCAGGGTTATACGAAATACATCATACTTTATAAGTCCAATTTACTGTATTCTTTTGCCTTTGGTTTGTTCGGAGTCATCTAATTGTCTCAATTAAGGTGTAATGAATAACGAAAAATTAAGATTTTGAGTTCTCAATAAAATAGTAATAGAACTATAATATAAAATAGCCATGGATGTCCATACTGGGATAACAGAGCCCATACTTTAAATAAGGTTTGTCTAAGAAAAATAATAATTTGAATTTATACAAAATTTAAAACAATAACCGAATTGAAATCACTTAATTTGCATTAAATTTAAATTATTTTTCTTTTTAGACAAATATCCTCTAGTATGTTCTCACGTATTCAAAGTTTACAATGAATTACAGTATTATATACGTATTAAAGAAACAAGGATTGATCAGGTACATTTTTTTACAGAATTACCCATATACATTCGGTGCAGCTACGCCTTGAAACCTAAGCGGAATAGCTAGAAATTAGATAATTTTTCACGAAATAGTTTCTTAGAACATCGGTAAAAAGGCCGCTTTCTAGTTAATATCTAGCTAATATGAAAAATAAATGCGAAGTAGGTATTAGATTAGTACCTGTATATATATATCTGACTGTAAATAAAAGAATATATCTTTTTAAATTTATAACACAAATTTATAACAATTTTATCGGATAACAATTACCAACCGATAATAAAAATCCCTGTCTTACCTACACTTAAACCACTGACCTCTCGACCGAAATCTTAACCACAAGTTAGCCACAACATGGCTAATTTCCAGTTAATTTCATAACTAACGAATTCATCCTAAATTTAATAAACTAAGCACGCGCGAAGCGGCTAATTTTCAACCGCAGGCCGGCGCCACCTGCGCGAAAACTCAATCACTCGGCAGGGGAGAGATTCCCTGCCACACCGTAATTCCACTGCCCACGGCTGTAGTCGTATTAGGCTCGATTCGCGGACGTGCAATATCCCGCGGTTTTATAATTTAATGCGGTATGGAGATTTGCGATCGGATGGACGCGGATTCTGATTTTCATTAAGTTTCGCGATGGACTGCCATTTACGAAGAGTGAGGGATGAAATGTGTTGGGGAATTGAATGATGGGTTTGATGTTAACGTTAATAGAGACAGCGAGTGGGTGATTGGGATGTGCTTTTCGAAAAATTAGAGAGACTTTGTGGAAAGTTTAGGTTTTTGTAGAGGGGAAAGGTCGGTTTTGTACAGTGAGGGTACTTGATTTAGTTTTAATTTGTCATTTGAGTTTTATTGTATGCGTAAATAAGTGTTAAAGAGCGATAGTGATTATTTGAAAGCTACGAATATGTAAGGCTAATCAACAGCTTATAGGCTTTTCGTAGGAATCTGATTTAGGGCATAATAGTTTTAAAAATACCGTGTCATTTTTATTAATAACTTACTATTAGTAAAATACTGACGGCCAAATTAAAACTCGCGTAATTGCTGTATTTATTTTCCATGTAGTTACGCTTTTGTTTATTTGAATGGCAGAACGATCTCTTTATCATCAGAAATGATTAAGGTGATGTTAAACCTCCCTGATCACAGCAAATACGGAAAACCGCTATTTTCATTTAATTCTCAATTTTAAGAAAATATCTCTAAGGATGGTTGTTGTTTTTGGTTAGGACAACAACGTTCTAGAGAGATATTTACACCAAAATGAAAATTAAATGAAAATAGTGGGTCCTCGTAGTTATCGATGATGGGTGGCTTTAGCATCACCTTAACTTGTATCATCTGCGGTTTTATTAATTTTTGTATCAATACTTAGTTTGATTCAATTATAATTCAGCAACCAGTTGAGATTTAAACTGTCACAGCCATTATTATTAAAGATACTCTTTTTTCCATACAATTTTTTGTTGGCTAAAATATAATGTTCTATTAAATTTTTTTTTAATATTTAACATAAGTAATTCCGTTATTGTGTCCCTCGATATTTTTATTTAATTATTTAATATTAATTTCTTTTGCATCAAAATAGTATGATATTATAATTTTTAAATTGGCGACTAAATGAACTAGCTATTAAATTGGTTTATTAAAATTTCACTAAATTTGTCTGGTGTGATAGCTTGACTATTCAAAATAAAACTATGCTAATGTTTCAGTAGAACGAGTCGTACGTGGTAAGACGTCGTACATATTTGCATGCAGATGCTCCCCATCTCTATGTGCTGTGCGTAATTGCCTGTATTATTAATATATCTATATTAGTTACAGTTACTACTTGTAGACTGTGGCGCTGAATGGTCAATTTTTAAGAATCAGCGCCACAGTCTACAAGTAGTAACGCACAGCACAGCACAGCACAGTACACCACTTATGTGGATAGTCCCTAATGCCCCCTCTCCACTGTAAGTTCAATAGAGAGGCTATTGGAGTGAGGTTTAACATCTCAGACAGTTAAACTGTGCGTCAGTTACACTACATATGAGTTTTTAATCGTCCGCATCCAGCCGAATTGTTTTCTTTCTTGCTTTTTGCTGTTATTACTAACTTTCTAGGCTTATCTTTCTGCTTAAAACTGCCGGTTGAGAGGTAATCGGATACTTTTTGTATATACGTGAATACGAAAAATGATTTGCTCCATTATAACAGCGGCCAACATCACAACGAACTTTAAGAGATTTTGTCCAGCTACACCAAAGCTCATGTTCAGTAGCGTCTCTATTTAAGGACATTCACCGGTTAATCGATTTATTATATATTTGCTTTAAATTTTGACAGAATGTTATTAATAGTATTATTTATGCATTCCGCAAAATTATAAGAACCGGTAACGTGTCGGAACCAAAATGGAAATATTCAATGTCAAAGTTGCGAGTCTTAACATATAAGGTATAGGTTAATTATGTGTTAAGGAGACATTTTAATTTGTAACCGCAGAAATGAATTATATATTTCCCTGAAAAACTAATATGTTGTAAAGAATTACTACTTATATTACGTAAAACAATGGCCAAAGATATGGCTAAGTAAACATTGTTGCCTGTATTATTAGTATATCTATATTGTGGTACAGTCTGCAGAAAAAATTATACCCCACTTTAGTTTCCTGCCTTATTTGAAAACTCTTGGGTTGCTTTTAATACTTTAACATTTTATTTTATGAATTGAAAACATTAAGTTATGAATAATACCGCTTAATGATGATTGGAAATATAACTTAACTTTTTAACCTTATTATCACCGGTGAACTACCTTAACGACCAGTAAAGACGAGGCATAACATAATATTAACTTAACATTGATTTACTACAAATTTAAAACTCAGCTTGTTTATGCTCTAAATAATTAAATAAATTTTACAAGCTTCCGGAAATAAAAAATCTTCTGGTTCGTCGTTTTTCCTTCTGCAGGTAAAAATAGAAAATTTAACGCTGTAAGTATATTTACCATATAAAAAATTATCTATTTCCGGAGCATTTTTATTATTTCCTAAAAATTATATGTGAATAGAAGTACATACAAGTTTTTGCATAGACATTTGAACCTTTCCCTCTTTCATCGTCGTATACACACATCAACTTATTGAAGGCTGTATCAAGCAAAAATGTAATAAGAACAATTTTCTTCGTATGTAAAACACGCACAAGCAAATGTATTACTCCCGATATATAAAGGAATCCCCAACAAACATGTTTTCTTACACATTCTCTCGAGAACGCACCCTTGATCATTACCCACCTTCATACCATAATCACATTTCCTTTCACCTACAAATTAAACTCACAACCTGCACTCAATTACTCATCTCAAAGCCACCGAAATTACTTTTCGCCCCCTGTACAGTATCCCCGTTACATCCACTCCTTGGCGAACTTTCGTTTACAGTCGCCGTATATACAGTCGCCCCAGCGGATATCGCGCGCGCGACAATCTCCCCGTTACCCCATTAATATTATACAGGGAGCTCGTGCGCCACGGGATCAAAAGCGCGCCGCGATGTGCCGGACTTCGGGAGGACGCGCGTCACGAAGGAGAGAGAGAGAGAGCGTGAATTTAACTCCAATTACAGGCTGCTTTTCCTGCTGGGCTCTTGAAATTAAGTCGTGTAATGGGATAGGGGAGAATCGTGCGTTACGGGCATTCATAGGTGTTTTTGGGGTGTGTAGGCTGTGATTGCCTGGGAGAATCCAGAAGTTGAGGAAGATGATCGAGGTGTGAAGGGATCTTTTTGGAGGAGTAATTAGCTTTGGTCAGTTTTGATTATCTGAATGAGTTTATTAATGAAAATCGAGAAATCGGTTGAGGAATTAGTAGATTTTGTTGCTTTTAATGCTTAATGATGATTCTTAAAGTATATCTAAGAGTTATAAAATAGTATATATGTTTTTTAACGGGAGGGAAATTGGTAACTATACGTTCTATTTCTTCTAAAATTAAACAATGACACTACTCCTACAATTGTCAACTTTAAGATCTGAAATTTGTTTTGTATATATTTGGCAAAATAACCGAAAAACTTTTGTATGAATTTTGTAAAAAAATCTAAAATGTTTAGTATTCAGGCAGCTAAAAATTCTCTGATTTACTAAAATTAATGTATTTTTAAGAGTTATGAAAAAAAATGTCGCAAATGAAATTGGAATTTCAACTACGACTGTAGGAGCCAGTTATGATGCATACGCGCTTACATTCTCAAAATGTAGGAGGGATAATGGATGCATCAAATTTCTAGCTCTGTGAATAGCAATAATTGTGCCTCTGCATGAATTACTATGGTTTGATCAAAAAAATTCAAAGTATTGAGTTTGGTCCAAATAGCAGCCGCAAAAATGCGTGAAAATACTATTTCATGTATAAAATTGATAATAATCTACTAATATTTAGACTAAAATTTAATATTTTGTAACATGCTTCAATCAATACATCAAGATAATACATGTAATAAAGATTCTCTGAGAATTTCAGATTGTTTCGTTGAGTATTGACTTCGTGTTCACTTCATGAATGAGTATTGTCACGTATGAAAAAAGTGGCGAGACTCGGGCGTGAACCTTGTGCCTCTGGATCCGGATGCAGATACTCTCGACACTAGATCAATGCTGCAACCGCAGACTGCAGTTTCTTATCGTCTTCATACACGCTCCGTGACAGTATCAAATGAAGGTTAATGTTAAAACCTTATATTTAGTACATATATTTAGACTTTACAAAATGCTATATACTCATATAATACTCATATATTTTACCTAAAAAAGAGAGTGCTAATATATAACATTTTCACCATTTGACCCGCAGTGTGTATCTATAAGTCAGAAATGAAAATCGACGAACATCTACGATTATCATAAAACAGTACAAAGAAAGTGTCTTTGACACAACTTCTCAGTTACTCAGCCGCATTATTATCTAGCACTCCAATTCAACCTACCTCTATCATAATTTTCTTTATTTTGCCGATCCCGCTATCACCTTATGCTATCCCTCTTTCTTTCGCGAATAAAACAGATCAAGTGTTTTCGCGACACTCGATGCATCCATACCTGCATTTTATATCACCCAACACGCGAGGACTCTTATCGATCTCTCGACGATGACAGTCTTGTTGACTGCGAATATATACTCGCGCCTTTTTTACCATCGTAATCGTACTTAGACGACATTCCAACTTGTTGTTCAGCTCTCGCGCACTGCCGAGGGGGAAAAAATAGCGAGCGCACTATTCAGTAGCGAGAAAATCGATATTTATACGATGTAGCATGGAATTTCACAGGTAATCTGTGAACTGCACTGGTATTTTTAGATGTGCAAGTGTCGAGGAGTATCTAATTCTCAGTATAATGCATGTGCTTCTGATGATCGTGTAGTTTCAACGGAAATGGTAGGCGGTGGATACGCGATTTCCTTTGAAGTTATATTATGATTCGGCGCGCGTACTGCGAAGGTATAAGTAATTGGACGGCGTCAAAGCTAAAATAGGCGGGTTTTATTCGGAATTAAATATCCGATTGGACGTATTCTATTTCCGTATAGTAAGACCACTTATGTTTTCTTTCCTTGATTGTATTATTTGCGAGACAAAGTCAGTACAGATATGTACCGATGAAAATTATATAACAAAAATTATAAATTGAATTGAGAAAACAATTCTTTTTTCCTAGGAATTTATTTCGTAGAAATTATAAGCTGATTTATAATGTATTTTGAATTTTTTAAATTAAACTATATTTTAAAAACTATTGGCATTATAAAGTTACAAAAGTGATGTCTTATTATCGTGACGACACGAAAAACTTTGGACGAGCGCCACATCCCTTTCAATTTTCAAGATGTTGATAAAATTTGAAAATTTTACGAAGAAAGTGTGACATGATCTTTTTGTGAATTCTCACTTTTCTATAATAATGATCGCATTTATAGTGAATATTCGTTTGGTAATTACTAATTTGACTATTACATTTTTTACTATAAATATGTAAATTTAATTGAAGATCAAGTATAGTACGAATAGAAGTAGTAATAATAACATGGTGTAAAAAGAATCTTTTAAAAAATTTTTAACAAAAATATTTTTCAAGTACCTTTTAATTTTTGTTCCATTAGGAAAAACACCAACTCTTACTAATGATAAACTAAGTCCGAAATTATTTAAGCAGGAAATATAACATCTACAGTAACGGCAATAATCAAACTCGGACATCACAAAGTTTTCTGAATATTTTGGCGTCAGGTCGGACATTACAAACTTTCCAAATTCAAGATTTAAAATATGTCTCAAGTATCGTACAAATTTTGTTCTATATTAAACTCCGGAACTTCAACACAGTTTGTATAGGGCAATTTTCACTAGTAGAATTTTTAGAGTTACAAAGTTTCCTACAAGTGATCGAATAACTTAATAAATTTCGCGCGAAAACAATTTCATCCACGGTGTTCTACATTATTTTTTCCTTAACTTTCTTTATAATGTCTGAAAGTTTCTTTGAGACGTGATTACAAAACCAAATGAATAATTAAGAAACATTAGAATGTATTTGCAGTTATAGAAGTTTTCAAAGTAATACAATTTTAATTTACAACTCTCTTGTTACGGAAGTACGACAAAATTTAAGTGTGGGTAAAATAAAAGCACGATCGCTTTTTGTACGAGTTTTTCGTTCGATTATAAAAAATCAACCATCTACGGTCTACACCCTCAATGTTTGTCTTTATACTCACATTTTTTTAATAACCCATTTAGTCATTACAACATTGTTTTTTCAATTGATTGATCATTTTCATACAGACAAGGTGATAAATCTATAAATAAATATGAAAAAATACGCCACCATTTAACTATAATATTTATAAGATATACATAAGTTTGTATAATTGAGAAAGTATACATAAAAGCAACATTAGGTCCATGTCTCCCAGACTGATTTTGCATGAGCGCGCATCGATTACGCTGCCCACTGAGCACATTAAATCTTCATACAGAATCCCTTTATTCTTTAATTATCTTTCGACTGTAAGAATCCCGTTAGTGCAAAAACTTGTATACTTCTTGCAAAGTTACTCTTCGGTAATCAGTAGATCGAGGAAATAGTATATTAGGGGGGCATGGCTGGGTTAAACCCTAAGAAAAGTTTTTTCTACTAGTCCAGGAAACTTTTCATGTTTAAAAGCAATCATTCTGAAGATATGTGTGCTATATATGCTTAGTAATATCTTACATTTTACCGTTGTAAAGCCTCAAAATCTTGATTCTACACGTGATACACGTCACAATAAATCACTATTTTCAATACCATATTTATTATAGTTACTGTGTTCCTCACACGAAAACTTTTTTTCGACGGTTATTCAACTCCTTTTGACATGTAGTATAAAAAAAGTGAAGTACTTTTTCGTTAAAATTTTTATTATTATTTTTTTTTGAGACCTAACCGAATTTTTAAAAAATTTTATTTTATTTTTTATTTAAACCGGTTGGGTCTCTGTAAAAAAGTAATAAAAAATATTTTATCGAAAAAGTGCATCGCTAGACAGAAATTCTTTTGTTCATCAGGTCATCTGTAATTGTATGAGGAATACAGTAACTTTTATTATACAGCAATCATTATGGCAATTTTTATGCTATAAATACTTAGTAATATCTTAAATTTTACCGTTATAAAATCTCAAAAACTTGATCTTAACGTCACAATAAACCACTATTTTCAATACCATATTTATTAGTGACGTTAAGATCAAGTTTTTGAGATTTTATAACGGTAAAATTTAAGATATTACTAAGTATTTATACCATAAAAATTGTCATAATGATTGCTTTTAAACACAAAAAAAATTCCTGTACTAGTAAAAAAATGATTTTTTGGATTTAATCTAGGCCTGTCCTCTTAAGCAACAAGGGCGGAAAATTAACTTCACGCACGACTCACCGCAAAGAGTACGTAAAATCGATTTTGTTCGTCGTCGACGAGTGTGGTGGATCGCTTTTATGCACGATGCGTCAGTGGCGAGTACGTGAAGTTATGCGACCGTGTTGCTAATGCTATTTTTTTGTGACTCCTGTGCGGACAGTTCAAACGGGACTAAACAGTAGGTAATAGTATCGATCGCACGAGGGTGTAAAACGTACGCACGAGTTACACATGATATTTTTTGCAATACAGTGCGTAAAATGTGTCACTAAAGTACTGCATAATGTATGTACCTCCTCGGCCATCAGATGTATTATATTTAGTTTGAAATAAGGTAGGGATAAAAGACGGTATGCAGGGTCGGAAGTGCTATGGGCGAAGGATTGGAGGGGGGAGGTATGGGGAGGACGGAACGGAGTCCAGTAAATAAATATACTTATAAATTATCAATATACTAAATTAAATAAATTATATAATAAATTTAAAAAGAAGAATTAAAAAAAATTAACTTTCCTATATTTCTAAATTTTCTTAAAGTTTTTCCAAATTTCTTTAGTTTTTTCAGAATTTTATTCAAATTTATCAAAATTTTCTTCAATTTTTTCAAAATTTTCTTCAATTTTTACAAATTTCTACTCAATTTTTTCAAATTTTTCCATTTAATCTAAATTGGTTTGATTTATACAAATGCTTTTGAAAACAGCTGCGACCTTCAGTGATACTGCAGAGACTCCACTAACCGTCGAGCAATCGTCACTACAGCGCGCAAAATTCAAAATATTGAAAAAGAAACTTCGTAATTTTACACACCATAAGCCAGTGTGTAAAATATTTTACGCATCGATAGCAGTGCGTAAAGAAACATTATTTTGACTCGGGTGTAAAATCACGTTTACGCACTAAAAACGATTTCGAAAAGTACTTTACGCACAGAATCACAAAAAAGGTTTTATTATAGAAGAGCTCGTGCAATTAATAAATGGTTTGCAAAGTATATTTTTACAATGAGCTACGTCAAACACCTGCTGACGCATTCTTTGTGATTATCACCGCATTATTTTTACATGCAGCGTACACATTTTTTTTATAAATAAACATATTCCACAAGAATAACTTCCACGTGCAGAATTTAAATATTGTTGTGCAAGTTAAAAGTGTAAGTCTTGCGTACAGTTAACCAATTCGAAGTTTTATAAAACGATAATGAGCCATTTTCAGCGGTATGCAGTAAAATGTATTTATAACACGGATCATCAAAATTAAAATATGATTTTGATATATCAGAAACAAGCCTCTAAAGCTTTAATTATTCATTAATTATTCCAAACATTATTTAACGCTATTTAAGACTTAAATATATATCTAAACAAACTATATGAAATTATTGTTAAGCGCCCCACGCTTTTATTTTCAGTAATAGCTGAAGTTTGGAAAGTTAATTATTTTTTGTTTTAGGTCAAAATAAAAACTTGTTTATGCATTTTCTTTTATTTATATTTTATTCACTTATTCTGACCATGAATTTGCCTAACTAGATCATTAATCCTTGAAACGTTTACAGTATATTATTTAACATATTCTTCGACATATATAACATTAATAATAAATAAAGCTTTGAAAATATTTTAAGTTCAAACGATTAATTTTCAAAATATTTTACGTCAATTGTAAATTGATTTGTTTGAACGTAAAAGTTAAGTATACATTTTCGAGTTATTGATTTTTATAATTTATACTATAGTATATTATGACACTGTTGTGGGAGATGGTTTTCTACCTTGCTCGAGGGTTTTCGCACGAGCGAAGCGAGTGAGAAAATCGAGCAAGGTAGAAAAACACCTCCCACAACAGTCTCATACGATATTTTATAGCACAACAACCTCAAAATCGACAATAAAGTTGGCATTTTGAGGTTAGTGTGCTATAAAAATAATTATTATGAGTTGAAGGAATTTTTCCGATAGTTCGAAATTCCTGCATAGCATGGTTAAACCTCCGCATTTATTTTTCCCGTCGGGCGGAACTATCGCGCGCATTTTATAATCGCCATATTGGTTGAACCATGATATCCAGGAATTTCAAATTTTCGAAAAAACTCCTTCAACTCATAATAATTATTTTAGTCTAAATAAAAATCAATAACTCGAAAATTTATAACACAACTTTTACACTCATCGAATCAATTCACAATTCACGTAAAATATTCTGAAAAATTCGTCATTTGATCTTAAAATATTATCAAAGCTTAGTTAATGTTGTATATTTTAAAGAATATGTTAAATAATATTATGTAAAAGTTTCAAAGATTAATATTCTTATTAGGCAAATTGAAGGTAAAATTAAGTCGTATTTTTTCTGTGTTAAAATTTTTTTTTTTCTCATATAACTGCAAAACTAAACAAGAAAAGAATTTGGTCCCTATAGAATAAAGTTTCGCAATTAAATTCTCTACAAGTATCGGATGTTAAACTTGAATTTCCAGCGATATTCAAATTCAAGTCGGGCTTGTAGAATATTACAATATTACTTAGACAATATTACCTACTCGGCGAACTCCTCCATTCGGAGGCCTCAATTATTCCAAAACCATACAACATATTTTAAATCAAAAACAAGTTTTTGCTCTTCTACTCGGTTCGAAATTATTTTCGCTAATGCAAATGACTCTTACAGGACATTAAGCTCCTGACCTAACACAGCCCCTTGAAATATGCTCTACTCTCACCAAGCCGCAACAAACAGTCCAATCGTACCCATCCGCCCACGAATTGCACAGCTTATCGTCGCGTATATACACCCGCGGCCCATTCTCTCTCCCAACTCCACCTCGATCATAATAGGTACATACGCCGCGTTCGCGTATACACATAATACCGATATGTAACTCGCGCGTGACTCAAATCCACCGATCAAAAAGGGGGTGGCAATTTATATGCGGATGGACGGCAATAACCGTCGCGCCGGAATTTATCCCCTCGATTGGGAACCGCGCGCATTACCTTCGCGGTACACACACGGTGTACACGGCGTATAATAGTATCGAAGGCGCGTGGATGAATGGGGCAATCGGTTTCGAAAGTGGCGTTCGAATTTCGTGAGTTTGGCGTGGCGAGAGTGCGGAGGGTGAGAGGGTGGAAAATGGGGCTTTTGGTTTGGTGTGTTTATGAGCGTTTTATTGCCGAAGGATTTGTTGGGGACAGGGAATAGGTGTTTCGATGAAAGGCGCTGAAAGAAAATGGCTGCTTAAGATGCAACTCTGTTACCGGTTTTTAGAAAATCTCAATTTTCGTGAATAATGTTAAAGCTTTGATAACTTATTTGGTATTGTGATAAAAGAAGGGTATGCACCAATTTTCAGGATATTTCATAATTATTGGACCGAGTTCTAAAAGGAAATGAATATTGGTGTGGTAAAAATAAGGAGTTTTTAAACAGCTCAGTGCATAAACACATTGGACTAAACCTATTTACAAAAGTTCAACAATATTTTTCAACTTTAAATTAATGAAACTTAAAATGTTTTAACCTGTTTATATTCAATTGATGGTCTAAAATAAATAGCACACTTTTGGAATACTGAAACAACATGTTTAACCATTAACAACTAATAAATACAAAATTTAAGATCAGTATACCATAAATAAATTACAATAAAATAAAGGTATTTTAAAATAATTTTTTAAGTTATTTTTAAAGTACTTTAATCAATATTTCCAAAGGTAAAAAGAAATCCATGGATCGTGCAAAACACCTTTTATAGAAAAATAAGTATTCAGAAAAACGCATTGAATGTTTCAATTTAGTAAGTCATTTAATGCAAGTTGTTTCATCTGACTGACTATAACTTTATTAAAACATTAAATTTTAACATTTAGCAGCTTATAAAATATTCGTAAATCGAAACAAAACATAATTTTTAAAAAGATTTATTTTTATATTAAATTATATGTATAATAACTTTATTGCTGTTTTTCTAAAAAATGTATTTTTAACTTTGTTCTTTTAATATTTATCAAGATAAAGTTTTCAATTCATCAAGCAGAAACTTTCACAGAAGCTACATAAATAATTCTTTGAAGTTTATTGAAATCCAAATTAGAAAAATTAATCAACATTCTCTACCACTGAGAAATTAGGTATATTTTTAGTACAGTTTTTAACATCACTTACCTCATACTTTATTTAATATTTTATTTATACTTTTTAATATTATCTATTTTAAATGAATATGTTTTATGGAGAAGACATTAACGACTCATAAATTAAATTTAATTTTCAATATTAATACCGAATAATAAAACTTTAATACGTCGAAAAATGCATAGAGAGAGAACTAACGATAAAAAAGAGAGAAAAAAAAATTAATTAAAAAGAACGCCATCCATTATTTTCTCGGCGGAGGATTACCTTTCCGTGGCTACTCAGCATAATGTCGTGGGCAGCCAATAGCCGACATAGCAGTGAAAAAAAAATAAGATGCTATTTCTATTCCTCTCGAGAGTATGGAATGTATTAATCCTTCCTGAAGTTGCTTTTTGTGCATTTTCGAGTGGCATAATGTATGTGGGATTCCGTCAAGTACGAGTGTGCAAAATGCTAAAGTACAATAAGCTGCAGAGAAAGTAAAGAATTGTATTTTGTTTTTAGTAGTTACATTTTTAGAAATTGTATACATTGTACAAAAGTGTACTTACAAGTGGTACAGCCTGTTTCAATTATAACAGAAATAATGTACATTTATATACACTATTTTTATATATATATATATATATTCATATATTCGCTTATATTTTTCTATATAATTAATTTATTATATTATAATCAATAAAAGTAGTTATATTATTTATTTTGTTTCAATCATACATTGATAAATATATATCCGTTTTAACCCTCTAGTGCCTACCATTCCTTTAAAGGAATGCTACTTTTCTTCGTTCTTTAACCGACTTCGAGAAAGGAGGAGGTTCTCAATTCGACCTATATATATTTTTTTTATTTTCTATGTTTGTTCGCGCATTACTCCGAAGCTACTGGACCAATGTCAATGAACTTTTTTTTAATGAAAGAGGATGATCCCATAGAGGTTCCATTGCATCATTGAGCCAGTATCGAGCCAATACTACGTCAGTACTGGCGTTTTGTTATGTTCGTCCGCCGATTATTCCGAAACTACTGAACCGATTTGGATAAACTTTTGGATTTGGATAAATAAAATGAAATTTGGCCGGTACAACTGAAAATTATAAAATAGAAAGTTTAAAAAAAACGACTTCTAAGCAATCGCACTAAAAAGTATGAAATAATCGATAAAAGTATGAATAATCGATAAAGTCAGACCACCGTAACTCGGTGAAATTCGGCACCGACTTTGAAAAGGTTTTTATCGATTATTCATACTTTTTATCGATTATTTAATACTTTTTAGTGCGTTTTTTTCGAAGTTAGTTATTCTTTTTTTTTAAATATTTTATCTGAAATTTACATGCCATGATAAACTTAAAATTCTGCAAAATAAATATGTCCATTAGGTCGAAGTAGACTATTTTGCAATAAAGTATTTAAAAGTGTCTGAACCACATTTTTAAATACTTTTTAGAAATGTTAATCAATGATTTCTATGTCTCGGCATTAGAGGGCTAAGGGTGTAAATATGCGATACGACTCTCATGCCCATGTGAATTCGCCCGCCAAATAGCAAAGCCAAACAATATGCATTGCGAGGATTCATGCATAGACTGTGCAGGCATTATCCTTTATCACGCCACGAGACATCGAATTTTACGGGCCACATTTGCAAATGGAACAGTGCACTGTAGATTATACGCATTATAGACAAGAGGAAGCAGTGATTTTGTGAAACAAAGCAGATGAGAACTTTAAAAGAACATCGTTATTAAAGTATAAAACTGCTTTATTTAATACTGCAAAAATATCTCGCGGTACTTGGATAAATATGAAGTGGATGAAGAGTGCAATGATAAATGAAGACTGGCGTAGGTATCTGAAGTGGAAGAAACGTTGAAGAATAGACCAGAATAGACGCTCCAATGTGAAAATCAATGTATATGCTTGTCATTGTCGACTATTATTCTTTACACCTCTAGACAAGTGTGTATACTGTACACTGTATAGAAATACCACATAAAAGTACGTATTTTTCTAACAGAGTGTATTATATTTATAAGATAATCTAAATATTCAATAAGGAACATTATTTCAAGAATATTGCACATTTGAATCGATCGCATAACCATCGATAATTTAAAATGACGGTACATGTATATTCAAATTATTGCACTATTTTGATTACAAAAGACAAAAATAACTTAAAATAAAAACGATGTTTATGCGCATGACCAATTTATTTGTACACAATAAAGGGAAAATTATGTGCATCCTAAATTGAGAATATTGGTTTTAATAATTATTTCAATATTTTAATATACAAACAAATAATGCTTTAACAATGTTAATAAAATTTAATATTAATATTAATAAAATTGAATATTAATATTAATAAAATTGAATATTAATGTTAATAAAATTGAATATTAATGTTAATAAAATTGAATATTAATGTTAATAAAATTAAATATTAATGTTAATATAATTGAATATTAATGTTAATAATAATTAACAAAACTTTAACAAATAATATTGTTCATGAGACACGCACACTTGTTTTTTATATCATAATAAATCTTCGAAGCAACTAAATTGGTCATTTCTCTATGTGTAAGAATCACTAGTTTACCAAATTCTGAGTTTGACCCCTTACTGTCTAGCGAAAAATGTATTCCATACGCTTTGCTCTTCTCATCAATCTTTTATAGCAACTTTGAAAGGAAATTAAATACCCTTATTTTTTCTCTGAATAAAATCATACTTGCATCCAATATAAATCGAGATGTACTTATAAGTAACATAATAAATAACTTATAAGATTATAATCTTCTTTTTATATATTAATACCATCAAAGCTCGTTGACATGGTTTAAATGGATGAAGATTCTGGGTAAATGAAAATAATACCGAGAACTTCGTTTTGTCAAAGGTACGTCTTATTATATTGTCATAAGATGTGCCATGTTTGAAAAGATTTCTAGATCAGGTTGAAAAGAAATTCTGGGAATTTAAATTGTACAATGCAAATCATGAAAAGGAATGACGATATTAGCAGTTTTAGGAGTATGTGTGTATATAATATTGTATGTACATACTATGCTCGAATGTACGTCGCATATTTAAGCTCAATATTTTCCATGCATAGAGGTTGGGTTATCTGGAACCAGCTATTTACGATAATCTTGTATGAGACATATTACGCTGCCTCGGTACGTAGGAGTAAACAAGCTTCATTTTCCGAACTGCACGTCTTTTATATGATAGGAAGGAGAATTTTATTCGAAAAATCGCGCAACTATTTTTCTGATTGTTGCAATTCTCCGATATTTTTGTCTCGATGAACACGGGTAAGAATTCTGACATCGAAAAGCATTTTCTTTTTGATAAAATGATTTTCTTTTGATAAATTATTTGTAATATTGTTTGTATAGTAGTTATTATTGTATTGTTAAAGGAATGGATGATTCTATTTTTATGAATCATAAGTAAGTCACTGAAGATATATTAATCGTATTTATATATTATTAATCAGAACTATTATAAATTGACTGTTTTTAGTCATTACTCATATAAGAATAACCTGACATTTTTTTATCTAAAAAAATACGAAATCAAACACGTGAAAAGAATAATTCCTTATCATGAAAATAATTTAACATTTTTTTCTATATGAATTTAGATAAAAAGTATGAAATTTATCAAAACTTAATTTTTAAAGTCGAAATTCAATACCAATACCCAAGATTTGGACCCAATATTTTTGCCATACTGCAGTGGTTGAAAATTTGTACACAAACGTTTCGAAGTATTCAATTAGTACTTAAAAATGAGTTTTAACTAAATCTTAATCACAGTAATTTTCGTATAATTATTTATTTAATGACTAACCAAAAAGTGCACCCTGACCAAAAACTAGTTCTTGGGTGGTAAGTAATTTCAACAACATATGACTACCAAAATATTTATCATTTTCAAAGTACCATCGGTTCCTTGATCAAAGTCATTACAATTTCGTAGTTGCAACCATTTCCAGGCAAACGGCTAATCACTTCCAGGAACCGTATTAAACGGACTACATTGTACGGCAAATAGACTGCTGCACATATCACTCGCCTATTACTCTCAGGCATAACATACGAGCCATCGATCGCGCACGCGCGTACAGGCAGAATCTGCATATTAAATACTCATCATCATCAGACGGCAGCCAGTCGCCCTCGGGCAGCCGGTATTTTCAATACGTATGTCCCTATCTCCCGTTGTTCCTCCTAGTACTGTTAAGAGGATGTGAAAGGATTATCATGTATCCTATATTACCAGCACAAATGTTTCCATTTTCAAAACTAAATTTTGAATGTTTTTGTAAGAAGAACGGATCGTCCGCCTCATTATTTATTACTTCCCTTAATAGATAATAACTAAGAGATTTCAAGCTATTTCGTTATGGGGAACACGAATAATTAACTTCTTAGAAAATCTGTGTATATTAGGATTTTGTTGTAGAAATATCCAAGAGTGGAAAATAATTGTTCATTTTAATTTTTTTTAACAAAATTGAAGATATACCATTCGTAATCGTTTTATTTAACTATTTTTGTTTTATTAATCGTTCTAGGTGGCATCTCACCTTAATATTATCATTACAGAACTTTCATTCTCTATTGTCAATTACGGTAATTTGAGACGGAAGCAGAATCTTTGTATTGATAATATTGATGGAATAGCTTTAAAAAAATTGTATTAGTACATATTTTGAGTTGGAACCACTAGATTAAAATAAAACAAAGTTGTAGGTTGAGTGACCTACATTACTTACATTTGAACACCTTTATTGCATTTTCAGCAACAAAGGCACTGATACAAAAGTAGTAATAAATTCTAACCTTCAAATCATATGCTTTTGAAACTATTGCGGTGTATTCTTGAATAGTATAATAAACTGAAGTCGTACGAAAGTTTAAAGGCAAACATTGTCTGTAGATACTGTCAATATTTGTGGCCCACATTCGAGCATCTTATCTTATAATGTACAATGTACCAATCTTCATAAAATTCGACTGTAAACGAAAATATTAGTTTCAAAGTGAAATCACCTTTAAGAATTCGTGTTCTTAAACAATTACCAACTATTTTTAAAATAAAAAACGTAGACTCAGTAAGGCAGAATTCATATAAACCCTTTCCCAACACCCCAAATCCCTCTCCGTCTATCAAGGCTCGCTTTAATCCCAGAAATCTATGCACGTCGATCGTCACCTACTACAAATTCCTCTCGACCAGTTCAAACAGCGCACAGCAGTGGCAGGAGTTCGCTGAACCACGGCTCTGCCGTACAACTCGTCGGATCGCGACGAATGCACTTTACACGAGAGTGGGAGAATATCGAGGACTGCGACGCGAGACTTTTGGCACGCGGCTGCGATGTGTACACTTTGCATCCTCCAGTGATATGGCGCAGAGAGAGAGAGAGAGAGAGAGAGAGAGAGCGAGTTCGAGAGGGAATTAATGCCGGAGAAGTGCAACGGAGGAAATGGACGGGGGTGCGGACGTGACACTGTTATTTGATTAGGGCGTAGGGTTTCGGAATTCAGTTGGTGGAGATAGTGCGGCTCGATATTTAAAGTGAAATGAGCAGTTTGATCGAGGTCGGAGTTATTTTGATAAAATACTATCTTTGGTTTTTATTTATTTATTTATTTATTTATTTACACTCAATCTTCACAATAGGATACATCCAATGTATTTATTTGTTTTCAATTTTCACGCACAACTCACTGTCACAACAGGATTGTAACAACAAGTTCAGTTTTCACTTTTGTAAGGGAGAAATGGATCACGAATCGTACTCGTGGCACCCGGACGACCAGCGAGTGCCAAAATAACAGGGTTACTGACGCATTGGTCACTTGCTCTCAACGTAGACATGGCCAATGGCGATAATGCTGATAACACTGGACTCTGTAAATGTGCTGATTAGTCTAAATCCATACAATACCGCTATACTTTACACTTACATACGAGTATCTCCATAAATAATCCCTAATCTGTGTTCCAAGCAAGGACATTTTTTATAAGACATATTTTAATAAGAATAAAGTTCATCGATAATGTATTGATTACCATAATTTTACAACTACGTTTTTAAAAGAAATATAGAAAAATGCTTATTAATGTACTATTCATAAAATAGATATTAAATTTTGGAAAATATTTCATATAGATATATGGGAGACCGGGGCAAAGTCTCGGGTAAAGTGAGCTTTCTATTTATTTTGGATATAACTAAAACGTTTGTGCTAATTTCACTTACGTAATAAAATAGTCCAATAAAATAATTATTGATCTTATTATATAATTGAAATAAGTGCAGATGTTTTATTTATGCCATAAATGTATAGAAAGCTCACTTTACCACGAGCCTCGCTTTGTCACGGTCTTCCCTAAACATAAAAACTAGGAGGAAAAAAACGAAATAAAATTATATAAATTATAAAAATACAATTGTTCATGTCGTTAAATAACTGATTCTGTAGATTCTACTACGAGAGAAAGCAAGACTTGATACTGCAAGACATTTTCTACATAATAGCTGTTCCTATACATCGAAAAATATATTTACTATTCAAATCAACAGATCGAGTAAATATGATATCGATCCCTCAACTATTTTAAAAGTATAATGCCATTGTATAAGTATGTAAAAACAACATCTAGCAATATTAAATTTTCTACACAATTCAGTATAAACAAGATCGGATTTATTAAAAATAATTTTTTATTCAAAACCAAAAGAAGTTCTTCTATTCATCACTGAAACATTCACCCCTAAGTATATAAAACTCATAAAAATCTATCTCAAAATACAATTCTTACAATTGAAAAGTAGCATTCATCACCATCAACCCCAGAACAAAAAAATTTTCAATTTTCCAAGCATTCCCCCACGAACTCTATCCCCCCTCTCTCTCCACCCCAGCCGCGTACAAACGACTCCATTCTTCACGCTCGAGCCAAGCCACGACCATCCCCGGAATCTCGGAAAATAAATACATCCCCCCCCCCCTCTTCTCTCCAAAAGAGCGCAAAAGAATACTTCCCCCTCCTCCTCTACCCTATCTGAAAAATCGTTCAACCGGTGCATCCACCCCCTCTATACGCTTTGCAGCAGTCCGCAGCATCTCGTTTCAAGAGAGAAATGGCTTGCTATATTTCTCGTATACCACGCGCGTCTGGCGATATAGGTAGCAGCGGCGGATGCGGAGGTGGAGGCGGAGGCCTATAAACGGATTACCCGCGGAGGAAACGGCGAGCCGGCTATAAGCTCTTTCGCGCTCGCGCGTGTAGGTTGGCGCGAGGCGTTTGACGCGCGCCCGGTGGAAATCCTATGATGTATTTCGAGGCGGATAGCGCGGTGCATCGGTCGTGATGTCGGCGGGCATCGAGGTGTTGGTTATAAATATATATAAGCGAAGAGAGTGCGTGGGTCATAGGAGGGCGATCGAGGTGTGTGGATATGGCGAGTTGCAGGGGCGGGGGGAGGGATTGATTGAGGAAGATGCTTTTGGAATGCAGCTGTTTGGAAAGGCGGTGGGTGTGTGATAGAATTATGCATGGTATGAACACTATGAACGAGATATTGAGGGAAGAGTGCTTTTAGGGAAACGGGATGGGAAGAGAGAATTGAACTTATATATTAATGTATTATAATATTGTCTGTTTGAACGTGGGTATTATCGTGTATCGGAGAAAGGCCTTGTTTTTGAAGAAAGGTCTGCGTTTTCATTTGAATTTTTCTACAATCTTCGTTTTGACCCAACATTTATTTTCATTTATAATTGTCGGTTCGTTTTTGTGGATATAGAACGGGAATCACAGACACTTAACGATTTTTGAAAGGTTTAAAGCTGGTAAACTATATACAGCATTCTTTATCACTTAAATTAAGTGTTGTGCTATATAACTTGACTCAGAGACATCATTCCTTTTCTACTTTTTAATAAAATTAAAATATGTCTAGCGCTCATTAACCACTTCACTTTTTTAGTTCATAATTGATTTTATAATTTTTTACGATTTATTAATGAGATATTACAATTCAGCCTATACCTACAAGTATTTATGAATCAGGGAACTTTATTTGTCTTGGAATTTGGACAAATTATTCAATTTTTTAAAGTGCAATTTTACAAAAAGCGTTTTTGTTTTCTCTTCTTCCTACTGTAGTATTTTTCTTTCCTTTTCTTTTTTCTGTAGCATTATTGTTTTTTTTTCTTCTTTGTGTAACATTTTTCTTATCTTTTCCTCGTTGTGCAGCATCTTTGTTTTATTAAGACACACACATGCGTGCATGCATGCATGTTCGCACACACATGCACAAATACATACTTGTGATGAAGGCTGATGTCAAAAATGAATTTATAGAAGGAGGAAGTTCAAAATATTGTCCCAGATTGTCTCATTGTTATCCTTTGCAAGTATTCAATATATTAAAGCCTACATTAAAGTATATTGTAGCCATAACCATATATATTGTCAGCGTCGGGCTACCTACGTGAAAAGTTTCAACTTTGTAATTTATCAATAAGTTTGTAAAATGGATATCAAGATTTGACCATGATTGCGACAGAGAGACCAAATACAATTAAACAAATCAGATAAAAGAATTTTTAAATAATAAAGGCATGGATTTAAAATCTATACTGATAAGAGTTAAGTTAATTTGATTAGTACGAATTAATATTTATTCTAATACACCCTATACATAATTTACATGGAATTAATAGACATTATGAATAGATTTAAATAATAATTTCTTTTATTTAAGTAAATTTAAGTAAATATTTTATACTAAAGAATATATATTGTTTGTTTGAGATAATTGACTCAATCTATTCAATGTATCAAGTAGAAAAAGTCGCGTTTAATCAGGCCGATAACAATCCGCGAATTTCTCTCGAGAAATCGCGTTAAATTTACTAAAAGTAAAACAAGTAAAAAGGTAAAAAAAAAGAACAATTCTAATAAGAATGAATTAAAAAGATTCCTCCAACCATTTCTTACAGTATACAATTACGATTAAAATTAATAATATCCTTCTTACTTTTTATTTACCCCTATAACTAACGCTGATCAGAAATTTCTCTTTAACGAGTCTATCCTGGCGATAAAAATCTCGGAGTGCGTCGTATATCGTGACAAAAAGCCTACAAGAAATCAAATTAAAATATATGAGAGAAGTAAGAGTCTTTAGGGAGGGGAGAACGCGACACGCCATCGATGTAAACTAATGCGTGCGACGCGCGGTCTAGACCGTGAGAGTCGGCAGAACTGTATAAGGTCGGTGGCTCGAGTGCAAGAGTAGAAAGGTCAGGCATCTAGCCTAGAAGGGTATTGATTGAAAGATACTAAATAGTATGTTTTATAAATAAGATTTATTTCAAGTGATATGTTTATGCTTACTTTGTGAATTAAGTTAGTATGAGTTGAGCCAAATGTTAAAAGTAGTCAGTAGCTCGAAAAAGTAGATTTTAAAGGAAAGATAAAAAATTCTGCAAAATGCATATAAAATATATTATTGCTTCAATAATATTTTCTTGTCCGATCTATAATTAATATCACCAGAAAGCTTTCATAATAACTTTTGTTGCCTTTATTTAAGTAATTAATGTATGAATCAAACGTTTTTATTATACAATACTTATATATAATATCATATATAATTTTATTGTTCTTATATTCATTATTTATAGCTTTCAAGGTGCATTTGTGTAGTTAATTCTAGAACAGAAATTAATTTTTATTTGACTGTATGAAAAGAATCTACATTCATTTTTTTTTAGATAAAATTCTATGAAAAGTTGTAATATATACGAGTTTACACATAATTCTTGTCTCATAGATTATCTTATTCTGATATATACATTTATCGAAAAAAATATCAGTAATGCCGGAAATGAATAATGTTGTCGCCTAGCGTTCCTCTGTAAGGCTGATTATCAGCTATTTTTAGCATATGAAATTAAACAGAATTTATATTTTAGCGTTTAAAAGGTGTATTTTACTATTTTTATACATTACATACCTACGACTATAAATCTGGTGGCACTCAAAATTAAATTAAGGAGACCTAACCACTTTAAAATTACAAATAAATTGGTATTATATTATTAGGTGAAAATAAATGATCCATCATATATTACCTATTTTTTTCGGTAAATTTGAACATTTAATAAAACATAACGAATTTTCTTTTTTTCTTGAAGGTCGTTGGATCACTTTATTTGGCCACAATACAAACTTATATATTTCGAGTTTTTGAGGTTTTATTGTGTTACAAATACACATAATTAGGAAATGAGTAGGGAGAATTTCAATGCGAAAATTATTAACCAAAGTTATAGTCTATTTAAACCATATATTATCATAAAAAAAATTGTTAAATTGAAGAATTCAGTTACTAGTATCTTACACAGTGAGCCTTAACCAGATTCAACAAAAAAGTTGCTTGCACCGTAAATATTCCTTCTAGTCTTCAACACAATATGTTCCTAGATTACATAGCCATCCTATCCGCACGTAATTCGCTGCGCACTTTTCATCCAAATTAAAACTGTCCTAACCACACACTCATTACCCAAATTTATATCACCCAAAAAGAACTCTCCCAATCCATCTGCATTACCATCACCCACCTATATTCATTAAAAACAGCCACCCTTAATTCCACCTCGTTTCGTCTCAATTCGTCTCTCCTTTTCCCAAACGTACTTCTGTACAAACTCACACGCCACATCCATCAAAAACTGCTATACATACACCCTGGACCTTCGAGTTCAACAGCCGTTGTCACGCACGCTTCTGTAATACTTATATATATATATATATATATATATATATATATATATATATATATATATATATATATATATATATATATATATATATATATATATATATATATATATATAAGCCATCCGCGCGAAAGTTCATCGACACCGTCGTCAGCTCCCATCAGGCGGTCCGCGTCTTCACTATCTCACTTTCTCTCTGTCGTCTCTCTGCTATCTTTGCCGAGCGTTTGGATATAGCCGGTGCACGCGCGCCTGCTCGGGAATATACTTGGCTGTCATACAGAGTTGTGTGTGCGTTGCGGTCGTAGGGTTGATCGATTTTCGCTCGAAGGGTTGCGCGCTTTATTGGGTCGTTGCGCGATTCACGCTGTGCGTGTACTTGAAGCCTGGCGCGTGACACTGCTACCGGTGCAGTGTGGGAGAGAATGGGTGGGGTTTCGTTCAAATGATACTGGCGTTGGTTTTTGAAATTTGAATCGTGCGGTACCTCGAGTTTAAGGGACTAATGTTGATTTTATATCTAGATTGAAGTTAAATCAATTTAACGCTTGTGTATGTACATACAAGTAATGTATGGAATTTGATGATCTATTGTATTGAATGGTCTATATGTACGTTTAACTGACAACCGCTTGCACTCTGTACCGATTTTATTGTATTGGGGGTTTTGCTGCCACTTGAATAAGTTTAAAGATAGACACATCTGAAATAAAAAATCTAAAACTTTTCTTAAAATTAATGATTTTTTAATTTTTTTAATGAATAACATTGTATTATATAACGTATTTTTTTTCTTCGAAAACGCTAAATAAAAAGTATTCCAAACACTGTCTCTACGATGCACCAGTCATTTTTTTATCTTCCTATATATAGCAACTTATTTATAGCTGCGTTTCAAAGAGCAAGTAAAAATTATTTTAGTATTTTGAAATATGTTTTTTTTTAATAAAATAAATTGCAAAAAATATATTTGTTTAAGTGTATTAAAAAAACATTATAGATGTTTTTTTATGGAAATTTTGATTCAGATAAAATTACCACGGGTAATATATAACGTCAAATGGAAGGGTAAAATTGGGACTTGATCGATTTTGGATTTAAATAGTGTAGATGGAAATATTCTAAACTGTAAGATTAATTTATCGTAGAATGTTTTATCTTACTTAATTATAACTGCAATAATTTCTAGAATTATTTCATTTTTAGAACTTTATTTGCAGAACTTTATATGCAGTATACAATTTTCTCAAAAGGATTTTTTAAAATCGATATGGCTGGTACACTAAGAAGTATAACTGGAAATGCAAAATCAAAATTATATATTGTAATTTGCGATTAAAATTCATGAATTTTAAAATAATATCCACAGTAGTCAATGTACGAAATTTGTCGCATTTTTCATTATGCAACACGATTAACATGAATCTCTTCATATTGAAGTGATATAGTAATCAGCTTTGAATAGAAAAGGTAGTATTTTCATGATTTAGAGTTATATCTTATATTTTTTTTCTTCAAAAAAAGGCAACACTCAAGAAATTCAATGCATAGTTGCTAATGCAAAATTAAAGATGCAATTCTGGTGTTATTTTTACAGATATTATAAAAGTAGTATAATTTACGCAATTTCAGAAAAAATGTATAAAGTTGAACAAATCAATTATTTGATTAACAAATGGTATGTTCTATTTGTTAGAAGTGCTTAAGTCATTTCGATGGATGATTTATTTGAATACTGATTTTAACTTTGAATATCTTTAAACCAGGATTAAACCTGCGAACACGCACGTGGGCGCCTCTGAGGCGCCACACTTTTTTCAAACGACTTTTTCTTAGTGAATATAAACTTTCTTATTATGAAACCTTTATATATTTTCAGAAATATCTTCCAGATTCAAAAAGACAAAGAAAAAATCATTTTTCTGTTATTAAAAAAATATTGAAAACAATGATTTCAAAGTGTAAAATAATGGCAGAAAATTATCTTCTAGCGGGTTAATAATGTACACTCGAGGTGGAAAACATCTCCTTCGAACGCTATGAATTTTCTTGTAATCCTCCAATGAGGTTAGTTAAAACATGCATTTCGATGCGATGAAATCCAATGCAATTGCAGTATTTCAAAATAATTAAATCATACGCATCAGATCTTTTCCACGACGAGTGTATTTTGATACAAAAATCAATTCCTGTCAACAATCCTAATAACGATATATTCAATTTCTTTTAATATAAATAAGTATTAAAGCTGTAATTTGATCTAAAATACCTAGTCATCAAGAATTGTTCTTAAAAACAAAATATTTCAAGCCTATGAGTTTAGAAGAATCGTTACATCTGTTTTGCGCATAGATCATTTTTGGTCAAAATCAGTATTCGAATAATAATAATAATCGTCATCATCATTCATTGAGCTGTGTGTTTTTAGCACTTCTGCAAATAGAGTATATAATTATTTAAATATTCAAAATGTAAGAAAAGTACGTAATCTCAAAAGAAAAGAATTTTCTTTGAAAACATCAAATGAGAATTTCAAAATCTGAATTTCTCTCCGTTTGAAAGCAATACAATAATAAACTACGATACACTTTCTTTACCTCCTGCGGCAAAATCCCCTAGCATTTTACCATCGTTCCAAAATCACCCTACTCCCAAAAGAGACATCGCAAAACCTACTTTGACATCTCCGGCAAATCCAGCATTAACATCCTCCCGCGGCAGCATCACCGGCAACAGCAGTTTGTCTTACTTCAACACGACCCACCGCACAGCGTCACGTGCAGTTTGTATACTGCACAGCGCGCCAAGCTAAGTGGCTCGCTCTGTACCCGTCGCGCGCCGCATAACTTACTTCGGCCGATCAAAAATCCGCGAAGCGCAGCACATGCAAATGGGACGCGGACTGCTGGAGTTCCCAGATATACGGGATGTACGTTCTTCGGTGGGGGCGAAAGTTTTTCCGGGAGCGTGCAGCCTAGTTTTCGGGTTGTTTGTAACGTACGAGGCTGATAGGAGGAGATGCAGTAGTAATGTCGAGGGTTTGCAGTGAATTTACGGAAAATTTGGGTGCCAGAGTATGCGGGCGTGCTTGTATACTTGTGTTTTTTGTTGGGTATATTGTGTTATTTGTATGCAGTATGTTTTTGTATGTATACTTTATTTTTTTAACGTATTATATTATTCTTATTGTGTACATTTTTTTCTGGTATACTTTCAATTTTAATATAATTGTTTTAGATTTTTACTATATTTTTGGCTATTTAGGTTTTATTATAAATTCATGAATTTTAGCATTTCCAATTTCGTATGATTATTATTGGTACGAGGAAACTATTATCCAGGACATTATGTACACGATAAGGTCTGATCATTATGTGTACACACACGCATGGTGAGTACAAGAGAATCTTCTATAATTTTTCTCGTTCGTGTTTCCTCATGATTTTCAATGCATAGTTTATGTCGACCCAAATACTTCGATATTCTACAAACATTGAATTTTTAGTAGCTCGTCTCAAACGCAGTTTATATTTACTTTTAAAAGGTGAAATTTAAAACATTATCCTAGCAAAAAGAAAGTTCTCAGCTGTTATTTTACTGGACTAAATTAATATTTATTGCTCAAGCGTATTTCTTAAAAATATCCAGTTATTGATTTTGAAAAACGATTACCTTTTGAGGGTGTGTCTCAATAGAAAAATGAATGCACATGTGCACAGTTGGTAGACTAAATTTCCAGATAGTGAGGGATTTTCTAAGGATTTTTGCTCCTCCTACGTATTTTTTTGTACTTTCTAGGGTTTTTAGTCTACCAACCATGCACATTTGTATTGGAGACACGGCCTAAAACATGACACCTCAGCACTGTAACTATAATAAATATTCAATTTATATGTGATATAAAAGGTCTAGTTATGAACATTAATAATAATCTTTCTTTATTCTACATGTTTTCTAGTATATTAAAAATTTAATAAAAAGTTGTTTTCTGCAAAAGTTGAGCATTTTAACAAAACTGGACAAAAACTACGTAGAAAAACCGTTTCATTTCTTCTTAAAGTATGTGGAACGACAAACAACAAAAATTCGGAACTAATACTATGCTTATATTTTCTTTCTAAATTTAAAGCTGTAAAAAGTTTGATATTGCCATGGAATGGCAAATTCAGAGAACACGTATGAAGCTTTACAAATTTTGGAAGTATTTTCTTAATAAAAAGGCCGCTGCTAACTTGGCAAAATGCTTCTTCAAAGAAAAATTCCACAAAAGTTCCGAATTATTTTTTAATTTGCAGTGAACAGGAGGGCTCGACAACTCCGAGATTCAAAAATGGTAAATAACTTCTCTATACTTGCGTCAAAGTTATTTTTGAGAATTGAAATTTTTTATAGATTTACGACTTTCGGATTATTACTACATGAAATATAGCTTGAAAATACTTGTTAAATATAGACATCCAACTGATGTTAAATGTAGTAAATTATTAAAAATGTACATGCAATACATTATTTAAAATCACATTTCATTTTAAAAAATTACTTGATAATATTTGTTTAAGATTTAATTTGAATTAAAATAACGTGCACTTTAAGAATATAAGCATTTATTTTTTATTAATCTAAAGAATGGAAAACAATTTTAGTTTCTTGCTTTATAACGTAGTTTTAATTTTCAAAAAATAATTATCTATCTATCTAAAATTTTATTAACAACCTTTAATTCGAAAGTTACATACGTACAAACATTTGTGAGAAACCTACACGGGGAGAAAAATATAGTAATTGCTATTAAATGAGGTTAGGACCTAGTACAAAGTGGGTAAATCGGAACTTATGAAACCTATTTGGACTGGTTCCTAATATGGTATAGTAATCAATCCTCCTTTGATAATTAAATAATATTGAATAATTATTTAATATTTGGCTTATTTTATATATAATACATGTATTATTGAAGAAAAATGTTTTCGTATTTAAATAATTATCATGAAGTCTATGTGTATACGCATTTTGTTAATATAAAAGCATGAAAAGCGGAAGGATTGGACGTTACGTGAAATTTTATTCATTCCAATACAGGTTAGTACTGACAAGGAAACTTTCAAGATCATTCACGCAGGTAGCTAGAAATGAAGCGTAGCACCGGTAGTTTTGTGAATGGACCCTTTTTCGTAAAATATCAGCTACTCTGCTCCGAATATGCATTATTTCATTAATAAATGGTACCTCTAGCTGTGATCATAACTCCGCACGTTTTTGCTTTAAACAAAACTGTCTGAAAGTATTTAAAAGTAGTCAAAAAGAGCTTGCATTTGAGACCTGGAACGTTAAAAAATATTAATCTGAGCCAAAGTTATTAATAAATGAAGATACCTATTAACTAAACATGCATGAATGTTTGTGGAAATCGAAGTATTTTAAATTCGTTGATTTTTCATGCTTTTTTGATATCTTAAATTTTTAATAACTTTGGCTCAGATTAATATTTTTGAACGTTCCAGATCTCAAATGTAAGCTCTTTTTGACTACTTTGAGGTACTTTCAGGCAGAATAGCTGATATCTTACGAAAAAGGGCCCATTCACAAAAACTACCGGTGCTACGCTTCATTTCTAGCTACCAGTGAATGATCATGAAAGATTCAGAAAGTTTCAGGACCCGCATCCCTGATAGTCTCCTTGTGATCCTAACCTACGTAGTACTGTCATTTTAACCCATTTTACTCTTTGTCTTCGAATTCCTAACCTAGTATAGTAATCATTACCAACTTTTTCTCTCTACGTTTATGAAAGTAGAAGATACAGCCTATTTTACTCGTTGTTTATATCAATTTTTGGAGTCGATAAAGAAAATATTATAGACTTTGAGGTAAAATTTCAAGTAAAATGAATTTATATAAAAACAACTTTGTATATGGTGGGAAATTTTCGGGATTTCAAAAATGGAGATACATATCACTCATCGTAATCCAGTTAACATCCAGTGAAAATCCTCGAAAGCTCCCCGCCACATTCAAACCTACTTTCACCATTGCGTGTCCGTGTCCTACCACCCACGTCTTCATCAACTAATACATTTCCATTCTACACATTCATCGCTAAAATTAATCGCTGAACATCGATACATTTCCTACAAAACCTTCTATTCAGAACCTCAATTATATGAATCCATTCATAAAACGCAAACCATATGCACTCCCACAGATATCCCTCTATCACTCATATCTCTCTCTCTCTCTCACTCTCTCACCGTCACTAAAACCACTCCAGCATCCAAATCCCCCAATGAAAACTAACCCCTCCCCTCCCCAATCACACGTCTCTCTCCCTACGCCTTATTCGACCACTACTATCTACAACTGCTGCTGGCTCGTTTGTCCGACCCCAGCCTGACTTGTACTACTGACCCGATGCCGCGCAGTAGCGGCAACGTGCGTCGCGCCGCGGCACTCTGTCTTTATTACTGTCTGGGGCTCGATCGCGCCCGCCGCCGACCAGGCGCCTTCAATGTTTCATGCAGCGACGCGGTCTCCTATAAGTGTACCTCCGTATAAGTCACCCTCCGTGCTGCGCGCCGCAGTTTTTCCGCTTGGTTATCTCTTTTTCCTTTTGTCGCCGGTGGAGGATATTGCTTTGTAATAGGGAAGAGGACGCTTTGCCGGGGACATTGTGGAAACATGCTTGGGGCATCGGGAGTACAAATACGTGGTTTTAATTGGTTAAAGAATTAAATTGATTAAATAGGGTGTCTGTGTTTTTATTTAAAATGTGTTTCTTAAATTTCTGCGAACAGGGAATACCAATTCCCGCTGCAGCATTTGCGGCGTTATAGTGTGTTATTGTGTAAATAATTTCTACTCTGTCTCGAATTTAGCAAATGTTATATGTAATTCTGGAATAAATAAATAAAAGAAAGATCAGGGTTCTTTTTACTTGAAAATCTTTGATAAGAAAGGAGATATTTATTCTCTTTTTGGCTTACTGATTAGAAACTGCTATATCAGTTTAAGGTTACCAACTAGTGTTAAATTAAGAAAATTTGCATGAGTATTTAACTAAATTTTTCTTTACGACCGTAAAGGAAGCTTTGCAATAGTAAAACAAAGTTTTCTAAAAACATGTTAGAAACATGTTTTGGGCCATTTGGAATCCAAATACAGTATTTTTAGAAATCTGTAGTCTATGTCTGTATGTATGTGTGTGTGTGTTTGTGTATGTGTTTGTGTGTGTGTGGTTGTGTGTGAGTGTATGTGTGTATGCAGTATATGTGTGTATGTGTGTGTGTATGTGTGTATGTATCCCTCTATACCTCAAGAATGGTACAACCAATGAATTATAGCAGCAGTTTTTTTAAGTGTGCACTGGAAAGTCAAGCATTTCATTTACATTTTCTTGCAAGAAGTGTTGTTATCTTGTCGTTTGTACTGTGGTTGGGGTGAAGCTGCGAGGGTTCAAATATTGAAATAGAAGAAGTTAGCGAGGGTTTAAAGGCGTGCTCTGTGGTAGGGTTCGAGTGTAGGGGCTTATGTAGATTTTAGAGGGTTAGAGCCCGTAGAGGGGAGGTGGATGTTTGAATTGGAGTGGAATGATGAGGGTGTGAAGTATGCTAAGGGATCTAGGTTGTTTTCTTCCGGATTAGCATTGATACGGTGCAGAGCGCTTTGTTTTTTTAGTGCCTAATTATATTGCAAAGAAGAATAGAAAGATTTAAAATTGCAAGGAATTATTTAATAAGTAATTATTTGTATACTACTTTTAATAAACTTGATTGTTACTTTAGATAAATTTGAATATACATTGGTCGGTGCTTATTGTAATCTCGCTTAATGTTATAAGCTGCCTAATGATATCCAAATACGAGTCCAGAATTACACCTATCCTATCCCCTTATACTTTACGTCCTACCAGTTATTGTTATCATTTGGTTAATGTTATCAAAATCTCTGGTCCCAACGTGATTACAATAAGCGGTCCAAGACTGATTTAAATATTAAAAATTAACATAAATGTTTACTACCTGACTATAATTTTACCGTCGAAAAATTTGAAATATTAATCTTAGGGCCAAGTAACAGCAGTAAAAATACATAAAAAATATCATTTTTCGCATAAAATTGGTGTTAATCGTCTAATGTAGGTTGAAGCTGAATATTTTTAATTATATTGTAACTAAAAATTCTCTAAAAATTTCAGAACGATTTTTTTAAAATTTCATATTTGTTATGAACAACTCTTAACTTACTACAAACAATCATCATGTTTCGAAAGAAAAACAACATAAACTAAAATGATTTAATTTAATCAAAACAATATACGAACTTTAATAAAGCACTGACACAGCGGTATGCAGTATTGTGCTAAAGTCAAATAACTAACAACACTTTGCATTCCCGCCGCAAAGAAGTAATTACACAGACCCCGTAATTCGCCGAAATAATTATACACAAAATCCGTACTTTACTGCAAATTAAATTTTCGTATACCGCTAAACCTACCATTTAATCTACAACCCACAAATATCATCATCCTACAAAATTAAAAAGAAAATTAAAAATTAAACCTTCCCCGAAATCACCAACGACAAAAGCACCACTCTTACTTTGACTCCCATCCCCCCCAGTAAAAGACAAACACACCGGTACGCGACTCTCGAAGATCTCCAAGACTGCGTCGTTACGCACGAGCGGAGCGGAATTTACTTAAGCGAGAGGGTTGGTGGATGCGAACGTGGACGCGCGCGGGCTTAACTAATGCAACTTGCGCGCGGAGAGGGGAATGCGGCTGTAGAGGCGGTAATTGGATGTGCGCGCGCCGTCCCGGGAGCAGCAACGCGTGCAGCGGGAGTTAATGAAGAAAAACGCGCGCCGATTTTCGTAGAATTCTAATCGTCGGAGGAGGGAGGAGAGCGAGGTGCTTAACGTGTTTTTCGCGTTCGAGAATCGATGCGACAAACGGTTGTTGCAGGATGCTTGGGCATATTGGCTGATTTTGGAACTTTGGTTGGGTTATTGGGATGGGGATGTTTTCTTTTTAACATGGTTTTGTTTTTTAATTTAGATTTTTATTTGTAGCTGTTTGTCGGGAATGAGAATCTTGAGATTAATGTTGTATCTGTTTTTCGGTGAGGTGGAATGTTGAAATTTTCGGTTGAGATGGCAATTGGGACGGTGCGGGACAATATCCTAAATCTTGTCAATTATGATTGTATGCTTTCTTAATATCGTTCTTTAATGTGTAAGTACAGTCTCTTATAATGTAAATTGTCCGAGCGCAGGTCAAATTTTTTATTTCTAGCGAATAAAGGGCAGTGCAGTTCGATTTAACGAAAACGAAAGTAGTTTTGATTGGCTAGAATTTAAAAATTTCAATGCGTGCTGACAAATTATATTATAAGAGAGCTGAGTAATTGAGTAAGGCGATGCATGTGTGCGTATATTTGTACATTTGTTCGTGTGTGCACGCGTGTGTATATGTGTACGTACTGTATGTGGGTATGTGTATTGTCTTAGTTGTGTAAATATATTTGACGGACTAAAAAGATTAGAAAAATATATAGGAAGCATTTTTCAGAATACGCTTTTAATAAAATTGCACTGAAAAGAAGAAAAAATATGTTCAAGTATCAATTACAAAATGTTACTTTTAATATCACAAAAAATAACCATGGCTTATTCATTTGTAAATTAAATTAAAATGAAAATAATACCTAATTTCCTGATTCGTAAATACTTGCAGGTTGAATTGCATAACTTGTTATTGGTTAATTTGTGAAATTTATAAAATAAGTTGACAACCGAAAAATGAATTGTATAGAATTGCAAAATGATGTTACTAACGATCATCCTACGCTTTCAGTTTTTGTAATATTAACCCATTTTTCTCCAATGTCTATAATCCGAGTTGTATCGATGTCGATGGGTTTACTGCTTTGGTAAATGCGTAAAGACATTGTCTTTTCTATATAAAGCTAATGAATAATGATTTCCGAAACAAAATTTCCTGATCTTTATGAATCTAAAGTTCGTTTTCCGAATCGTTGTAACTAAAATTAAATATGGCTGCTCGAAATGGATCCAAATTCTTAATCTTAGAACTTCTTTTTAAAGTATTATTATGTAAAACACTTCCTATCTTGGATCCACCATTTATATATATATTTCTAGATATGACCCAAAGAAAATATAAGATATACAATAGCATTACATTATACAATTGGTATTATGCAAATACTTAAAGAAAAAAATTATGGTTTGAAAATTAAAATTATGTTCCATTCTGAGCCGTTACATTTAATTGAAATGTAAAAATTCTGAAAAATATTAGATTCGAAAAAATCAGACAATCTTTCCTGAGGTAACACAGTCTTATATAAGCAACCAATGTTATTTTACTTATTTTCCAAAGCAATGAACCCATTGACACCAATAGTGACACTATCGAAAGAAATAGGTCGAAAATAAAAATTCATTTTACACCTGAATAAGCATCCTTTTATAAATTTTTTATAATCTAACTTTATTCAGAGACGACGAACAGAAAGAAAAGATAAAGATAAAAGCGAGGAGAGGAGCGATTCTCCGAATGCCGCTGTGAAACAAAGTGCTGCTGAATAAACCGACTACCAGAGCGCGTATATAGTTTTATTAAGTACGAAAGAACGTTTATTTGCGAGCCGCTTTGAGTTTTCGTTCGCAGTGTGTATAGCGCGCAGCGCGTAGACGGCCGGCATTCAATGAAGCCCCGCCGTCCTTTGAACGATTTCTTTGAAAGGTACATTTGTGCATTTATTATAATTAGATGCTGAGATGAATTATTTGGGTTTACTGTTGAATAGGTGTGTTGCTTGTAGGTAATGATTAATTATGGCGCTTGATTCTAATTATGTAAATGCCTGTTGTATTTGTGATTTGAAGCTTTGACTTGATAGGAATTTATATTTACACAATAATGATATGTGTTATATATAGGTATTATACAATGTAATATCAAATTTAATATTTAGCTTTGAGTGTTAAAACGTAATTAAACCTGTAGTCAGTGAATATAAATACTTATTCAGAATAGGAGATATGCTTGCATATTAATGAGATGTTTTAATTCAAAGGGAATTATGGCAAGTCGTGTTATTAAAAAAATAACAAAGACTTACGAATATTAAAGCGCGCGAATTCTATTCACAAGTTCCGGTGTTGTAAGATTTTTTTTTATTAAATTTTATCCCGTACCAGCTCTTATGTTATTTCATGATTAACATATTAATTTTATCCATGAGGTTAATGAAATATTTATGCGCAAGTATTCGATACTGACAGTGTTTCATGTGTGTTTTGTAATTAATTCGCTGTATTATAGCAAAACTTGTACAATCGTTAACAAAATAAATAAAATAAAACATTATATTATGTATTATCATACGTTTTTAAAAATGTGTTAGTATATTATTCAAAACTATATAGTTACGTACGTAAAGTGTTTATAGAAAAGGATTGAGATATTAACGAAAGAGCATTAGATTCTACGTACAACATTGTGATCAAATTTGATCTTTGTAACAGATTTACAATGCACTTTGACTTTATGTTTGCATAAACTCTCAATAAGTGTTTTAACTGTGTTAATGTAAAAGCTGTCTATGCATCTCAAGATTCCCTGTATGCTATTCGAGAACCAGAAATTTCACTCGAGTCTATACAAATACACTTAATCCTAGCTTCCACTCGTCTAGTGGAAGACTAGAGACTGCGTCGAATCTAGAATCTGATCTCGGATTATCTAAGAAATGCTTCTCAAATAGGTGGATTAAAAGCACAAATTCGCTTGTTTATCAAAAAGATTAAGCTGTGCAATGTTGACTAATATTTAAATAGTTATTCTATTTTGCTTTCTTTTTGCTTAAGACTTATATAATGCATTACGAGATACAGGCAACTATTATGTCCATATTCCTAATTCTACAAAAAATGTTGTAACTATTTTCTAAAGATGAGATTCTTCTAACTCTAATGGATCAAGCTAGAGTTAAATTTATAAAATCGTCGTAAATATTTAAATCAAAGCTCAACTAAAGATTTTATTTTTTACCTAGGTTTTTCAAAGCTTTTATGTTAAATAATGTACTTTAAATGTATTTTGAGTAGTGATGTAACTAATTATTTACGTATGCTCCATAATCCTTCAAAGCAGAGAAATTCATATTTTATCACCATCGTTCATTTACCATGGTATAATTACAGGAACAACTTATAATTAATCACCTTGAAACTTGGAGATAATTTTCTAAAATTAATTATTCTTAGACTGAATGCTGCCAACAATAAAAGTTAAGATTATAAGTATACTTTTTATTATTTAATAATCTGTTTAATATGCTATAGGATTTTTTTTCAACTAAAAGGTTTATGAAGCATAAAGAGGGTATAATTAGTTCTATCATCTCTCAAAATATATTCAAAATACTTTTGTGTGAAAAAGAAATATGTTGATCTATGTAGGTAGAAAAAAAATGTAGTTACGTTTTGAATATTTACGTTGATTTTCTAGATTTAAAACAATGAGCTGCCACTTTAATTAAATCCATAAAAAGCGCAACGTTATTATAAAAAAGTGCGTTAATTTTCCACGCTACATCAGTTCACTAAAATTACAATATTCCATTTCCAAACACTATACAAAATTATCTAAATTTCACTATCATCCGAATCACGCATTTCACCCCACCCCTCCATTACCCAACCCCAAAACAGCCTAATATATCATCTCTTACGATAACAAAAAACATCTTAAGATTAATGCCCACCAGACGAAATATTATGCACAATACATAAAACTCCCTTCAACCTTATACAGTCAATAAGCGTACATTTGTACACTCGCACAGCGCGCGGTGAAATGGATTTTTGTCCGCTGCACCAAGCGAACGGATTTCAACCCCTTTTCAACTATATACACCGAACTACACCGTCACGGCGCGCGAATTCGGCGTGACATCGCGCGCCGCACTTCCTTCAATCCGCGTGCACGCGCGGAATCAAATAAATATACGCTTTCTCCCCTTTGTTCGTGCGACATCGATTTTCGATTCTAAGCGCAACGCGCGCGCTCGGAGAATTCGAATCCACGCTTGCCGTGGGGTTGCGGAGAGAAAGCCAGAGATCGAGAGATTAATATTTGAGTGGGAAAGGATCCGGTGGAGAAATGGTCACGAGAAGTGCTGTAAAGGGAGCTTGATGGGCAGTGACGACGCTGAGGAACTCGGCGAAAACTGGTCTTGGTTGTAGAAGGAGTATAGTGGGCTTCTGAGAGAAAGATGAGAAAATGCTTTGGAAATACTTTTTTAACGTTAAATAACGTAACTTTTTATTAGAGAAACGAAAATTGATTTATTCTCCCGAAGAAGGATTTATTTGTTAAATGGCTCTTTTTAAAGAAAAAGAACTTGGCTGGTTCAAATATAAATGGCAAAATGAAAAATGGACTATTATTAAATTTAATGTCAACATCCAGAAATTAATAATTTGAGAAACTTTATTAGTACGTATAACGCTAGTCTATAATTGTATTGATTAGAATTGATTAGGGATATTTGAGAAAGCAATGAATTAATTTTACAGCCCATGCGTAAACTGTAATTAACGGTAAAATTTAAAAGATTTAAAAATTTGCTAGATGTATTGTTATATTAGTTAACGGCAAGGAAAACGATTCTATACAAATGCCAAATTGTAACATTTGAAAAATTATGTATTCGTAAAAACTCAATTATTGTAAACATATTCAATAATTGCATATTATAGTAAAGATAGTATATATAATGGAGTCCTAAATATTTGATTATGTCCAAAAAACATAAACAAATGAATAAATAAGTAAAATATTACTATCGATTTGATCTTCATACGCGTCACTTTTCGGATACGATCATCTTCAAACTAATTTAATTTTGTGGTGTTTACTAATTCAATTCCGATGAACGAGTTTCACTTCGAAACTTCAATTTGATCGTAGTATTTTTATTTTTTTTATTAAACGTTATTAACAAATACCCTGCATTTGTGTACCTATATAGACACTCCACAATTATCAAATCAAAATATCATTGGAAAAGGCAATTACATTAATTTAAGTATATTCGTGAATATACTAAATTAATTTAAAAAATTCTAAGTTCTACTAGTATATAAGTAAAGTATAGGTAAAAAATTTAAACTTTTTATTAATCACCTTGCCCTCGTTGTTAAAATGAATAATAAAATACATTGAAGTTGCATGTCTAAAGTAATTCCGTTTACGTATATCTTACGAAAAATAATTAATTCAAGCAAAACTATTAACGATAAGAAATATTAAAGTTCTTTAAAAAAGAAAAATTAATCATTAAAATTGGATATCTAATTATATAATTAAGAATAGTAAATAACAAAATAAACATAATAATATTTAAAATTCACCTTTGTAATCAATTATTTTTCTCGCAATATCAGTAAATACTCATATAAGACTCATCATCGATGAGAAAAATGCCTATTAATAACAAGAACAATCATTCCCACCTCAGCAAGATAAATATAGAAAGAATTCAATCGCGATCGACTATTTTTTATTTTTTAAGCGCCTATACTTCATTGGACGAGAGCGATTCGAAATTTCACAAACTGTAAAAAGTCACCAATACACAAGAGGAAGATTACGCAGCAAGTTTTTCGCGAAAAACAATCAACACGACTGTAAGCAATGCTTATCGCGTTCGAGATATTATCGGCGATAGTTTCATACCGGCAATAATCAAAGTTTCTTCAATGAGGGATCGATTAAAGCCGCGAGCAGTGATTGCCTTACTTAATTAATAACACATTATATAGAGTCATGTACAGCATTGACACTGAGGAGTTGTGGATAGTTTTTATGACAATTGTTTTGTATGAAGGTTTTTATCATTCGACGGTGACCAATACAAGGAATAACGAACGTAGAGTTTTGTTTGAGCATTACTTAATTAAAATTTCATTTTTCTAAGTGGTTAAAGTGAAGTTTTCTAAGTAAAAATGTGAGTTTTGTTGTTTTATAATACTCAAAAGTAATTTTTACATGTATTATATCTAAAATTTATTTTCAAAACTAGTAAAAGTAAGAGAATGTACAGGTCAAATTTTGCTAAGTAGAAATTTCACTCAGAAAAAGAGTAAGTAAATTTTAGCCCGTAGTTAAGAGTCAAATAAAAAACATTCCTCGATTTTGCGTAAAATCCAGTTTTAAATTACAGAATATTAATGTACTTGAAATAGTGAGAAATCACATACAAAAAGTGGTCGGAAAATTCATCGTGTAAATTAATACGAGAAAATGTGCGCAAAATCTCAAATATTATATTTAAAATTCATATGAGATTCAAATGTTCTCTTACTTACTCACGCTTTAATTTTCCACAGAGATTATTCAATTATCTTTGATTATAGTAAACGAATAATAGTATAAAGATAATCTTCAATTGCGTACAGTACGGAAATATTTCTTATTACCGTTTATTATAAGAATAAAAATAAATGTTTGCTCCAGAGCAACATATCTGACGACCTTCGAACTGTGTGTTCCTTGATTGAAAAGCCATGAACGATATAAAGCTAGCCAAATACGCTAAGTAAATTCCCAGCGTTATTGCACATCACTTTTTATATCCTCCTTGATCAAATAAGAAGTGGTCTTTTTCTTGTTTCCAGAAAAGTTTGTGTCTATAAAATCCTATTTTCATCAGCGTTCTGTTTATATGCATTAGAAATTGTAATATTTTTCATAATTATCATGGAAACAATACAAAATGTCTTGTGGAATTATTTTGTGGCTTCCTTTAAATAACGAATTAAGCAAGTTTTTTGTATTTTCGAGTTATTGTGGGTTTGAATGTTTGTAACAAATATAATATAAATCGGGGTAGATTAAAAAATAATTGCTTTTTATTCCGAGTTATTATTGTGGAAAAAGGTATTTTATACCCACGCATAACTCGACTCGCGGAACGTGTTTAAATTTTTTTAATTGACGTAGTGTGATGGGTTTATATGTTTACTCTTTTTTTCTTTTTCTTCGAGCATTTAAGGTCCGTTTTCATACAGTGCATTATTCCCAGTGAATGGACTTAATTTTAACGTTATGTCAACTGGCGTTAACAATCTGTCATGAATGCAGAATATGTCAATTCGCCGCGAATAATTCACTGTATGAAAACGAACCATTAGATTGGAGGATATTCAAAAAGTTGAAACGCATTCCGCGAGTCAAATTATGCAGAGGGTGTACGTGCATGCTCGTCATAATTCGAACTGACATATTAGGATCATTTGATGTAAAAATAAACAACGAAAAAGGATCAATCTGCATAAAGAAAATAATTTAATATGTTTCACTAGCTCTCTGGGTATTGACTTAAGTTGTTTATCAGAGTATACAACAATTTGGTGTTTGCAAATCATGTAATTTACTAATAAACAAATCTTTCGAGCCTCGTTTGTAAATTAATATCATGTTAATGATTAACAGTATGAAATCCCACGCATTAAAAAAGACCGTCAATATGAGACATTTTTAAATTTACGCCGTTATTTTGAGACGTCACGCAATTATATTATTATTATTATTATTATTATTATTATTACTATTATGGTTGTTGTTGTTGTTGTTGTTGTTGTTGTTGTTGTTGTTATTATTATTATTATTATTATATAGTATCATTATCTAATTACGTATTTACAATTTTCCGTTTTCACCATGTTTAATTATTAATATTTATCTTGATTAATTAATTAATTATTTGCTAATTTAATTTTAATAAAAGTTAATATCTAATTTATGATCAATTTTCATATCCGACGTGTTACGCAAATATGGATAATTAATTACTCTATACTAACTAAAAAGCTAAATATATTTCCGGAATTACAAAAAAGAAAAATATTCATCTCTCGCAATATTAGCATTCAACATGTTTCATTCAATTTCATAAGCCTCAATTAGTTCGAATCCATTCATCCAGGTAAATAAAAAAGTCATATTTTCCCTCAAAACGTCTATTCTTCTCACTGGTCATAAAAAACTTTATCTTGACAAAGATAAAAAAAAACGTAAATGCATCCAGAGGCGAACAAACTTTTCAACCACTTCTCATATATTTACCTCGCGCCATTTCTTACTAAAGAAAAAAAAAAGAAAAGAAAATCTCGCACGCGTACAATACAGGTGTACACGCGTGCAATCGCGCTCGAGAAATCTCAACGATAAGACGCGCCGGCGCAAACTCACCTTCAGATTAGATTATCCCCCCTATAGGTGTTTAGTTCGATTTCTTAACAGCTACGATGATCGCCCCAATCGCGAGTTTATTAATTTCGGCGTTACGTTTGTTTCCTTTGTTGTATCTACACATTTGCATGAGCGTGGTGGGTGTATGTGTGTATACTTGGTATCTCGCGTCTTGGCCGCTTTATCGCGGTTTGAAGTCTCAATTGGCTTTGAAGATTTAGGAGGAAATCACGGTGGTGTTGACTTTTCGACGAATTTGAGTGTGTATAATTTTGTAGAGAATTCTTTTCGCTCGTTGAGTGAGATGATGAATTGATGAACTTTCGGAGCAGTTGTAGTGTTTTATTGATTAATGCGGAATGGGTGTTAGTTTACTTTACTGGAATTATCGTAGTTGCGATAATTCATTGAACGAAAGCAGGATATTGATTTAATGCAACATTATTCATCGATGGTAGTTAATTTCATGGGTGACGCGATAATTATTTATAGATGATTTTTAGAAACGCTGTACGATATGAGAATATTAATTACTAATTGAACTACAGTTTCATTGTTTTTTAAGATACTCGTGCATGAGTAAAACAGAGAACGTATACAACGAATATATAACTTTTAAAATCGATCAGTTATACATTTAGCTTGTTAAAAATAAGGAAAGAGCGTCATAAACGTATCTAGAAATTTAAATGTGTAATTTAAAAATATTGTAAATCGTTATATTGAAATATCGATCTCAAAAATTGATAAGGTTATTTAATACTTTATCATGCGAATTGCGAAATCTTAACTTTGCCGTATCATTTGTAATCTGTTTAATTATTTATACAATGTTGTCTACGAATAAATTCGGAAATAATTATAATTGGTAAATTATCGGTAAATTATTGAACTTAAAACAAATGCAATTTAGATTAAATAAGGTGATAATGAGTTCACAACGTATACAAAAAATTGATTTGTACTACGTTTAATTAAAAAAATGTTTAAATATCTAAAAATTAATCAATTGAATTCAGTTTTTAACTTATATTATTAACAGTTTTTCACGTAAAATAGAGTTCTTTTAAAGTATTTTAAGTGGTGTATGAATAATTTATTTATTTTTTCTGCACTGCACAGTTTTAGAAGCAATTTTTAATGAACTAATTTAAAAATTTCCGGATATCTCCAAGAATCGATTCGATCACTCTTTAAAAAATTAGGTAAAAATGTTCGTGTCCTAGATATCAATTCCTAATATTCTCCAAAATTTAAACACAATTTTCTCGAAATAGAAAAAATGCATTTATACTCTTTAGGTACTGGGTAGGTACTTCAGTTATATTTTATTTTTCCAACGCTTCTCTTTAAGAGAATAAATAAATTTGAAATGAACTTAAATTTAAATTACCAGTATCAATGAAAGTAATTTTTATTCTTTCAAAACTACAAAAAGATATTTTTTTTACATTAAAATACAAGGAAAATCTTAAATTTGAATAGCTCTGCTGAACAACCATATATTCTTGTATCTATCAAAAGATTCCTGACGTCAACGTCAACGAATTTAACTTTTATAACTCAGGTGTACATAGGGGTTTAAAACTAATTTAATGTTATAAAGTTATGAGTAATTTAATATGAAATATGTGATTTGATAACACTTTATACCACTTTTATCTCATTATACACTTGTAACTTTGGCAAAAGATTTTTTCTTAATACCCACATGCATCTGGAAATTGCATATTTTCTGAGTAAAATCATTCGGAAAAATGGTTTTGCCGTTGAATGTACGTACAATAATATATGATTGTTCAAAAGAGTCATTTAAATTTTCCAATGTATTTCACTGTAAAAAACTATATTTTTGCACATTTACCCATTAAAATAACCTACATTGGTATTGATAATTTAAATTTACATTCGTTTCAACATACTTTGTCAAAAAAGAAAACCATTTGATTCTCCAATAATTTATGGTGGTCCAGTATACTCAAAGAAACCTCTACTTTATGCAATAATATCATTCCCACTGCAAGTTAAAAACGGACAAAAATCACATTACTTTACTAACCACTCTGCCTTGAGAAATCTATCAAATCCTAATGAAATCCAATGTCCAAGTAATCCTCCTTCCCAATCTTCTCGTCGCAACCTTATCCCCAAATCCCTCCCCAAAACCCAATACAATTATCCTCCTCAAAAACTCACCATCTCGCCGCTTATACTTCCTCCAAGGTCTCTCTCAACGAACGACAGCCCTCTCTATCCTCTTGTCCTCCCCCAAGCGCACTCCCGTATCCTCCTCCTCTTCTCGCGCAATTATTACTCTCTCACTTCTCTCTTTCACTCGGAGCGACGTCATAGGCGGCCTGCAGCCTCGCTGGCACTGTGAGCGCTCGCCGGCCGCGCGCAGATTAAACCGTCCTCGTTTTTTCGTAAACACGGAAACGCCATATCTGCGGCCGCTGCGCTGGCGAGCGACGCGCTCGGCACAATACCAGACCGGAGAAGATCAACAGATCGCTGGCGATGTTTGAGCGGCTGGTTCGCGTCCTGGTGACAGATGCGCCCGCTCGCGCGCGTCATGCATTCGTACACGGATTCTTCTTATTTTCCTTTGTGCGCTTTAGCTCGCTCGACGAGACGCACTGGTTTTCACGATAAAACGAAGAATCGCGGATTCATTCGGTTTATAGTTGTATTACAATTGTAATTGTAATTAGCTTGTAGTTGAATGTATTACCGGTGTGTGTGTTGTTTACTTTTTCGAGGGAGTATATATCGCTGAGTGTGCAGTAAATATTTGCCGTACAATCGGACGATAAATACACCATGCGTGGGTAGATTGTACTACAAACCGCGAGTGCGCGTGCACCTTTCGCGAGAGCGATAGATAACGCTCGAACAATATTACATTTCACGAAATAATCCGAATCTCGCGGAGCGCTCGTCAGTTCGGAAATCGCGTCGCCGAAGGATACAATTACAATTTTAATCGGCGCACACACCATAGGCGTCTGTACGACACTTTTCTTCACTCGCGTGTACGCGTACGCGAACCGTATCGCAACCGCGGTGTGGTACAGTACGCTCGCGCGCGCCTTATCGTTCCTCTCTGTACGCCGAGTATTACAATCGCGCGCGTACGGACACGTGCTTGCAATGGACGAGCAGTTGCGTGTCCAAGTGTAAGCTTTTTGCGCGCGCAAGCACAGAGAGAGTCGTAATGTACACCTTTAGCCAGACGCGATAGATTAAACCGGTAGCCCTGTAACTTTTACATCTCCGCACTGTTTCATTGTACCTATACACACTCTATTAGCAATGTTACCGTCAAAATGTACTACACGGCAAAAACTTTCGCTAAACATTCATCGCAATGAATAATCTCAACACCTTCTCACTACTATCAAACTACAACTAAAAGAAAGATCGAACCCACCCACACGCGCACGCACACGTAACAGTCCCAGAATCTTTCGTCCTCCGCACGCGTGAAATTGTCCACTCGCTTTTCTCCTCTCGATTATAGAGCACCGTCGGTCGTTGGGAGTCGAGTCGCGCGGAAGTGAGCGAGCACACACGAGCGTGGACGGAGCTGATTGTCGACGACCGGCGCCGGACGTCGTTTCGCCGAGACTAAGCGAACGCGCGCGGCCCGCAGCCGCGCGACCGCTCTCCGCCGATCTTACGCATGTGCACGCGAGGCGCTATCTCCGTTTGGAGAGAGAGAGAGAGAGAGAGAGAGAGAGAGGCGCGCGGCTCTGCGGGCCAACTTGTTGCTTCGGTTGATTCGCCCCCGAGAGAGGGAGAGGGTGGGGGAGAGGGTTGTGTGTATAGTTTAGCGAGGGCTGATCTGTGAGTGAAGACGCTGGGGAGGGGAGTGACACTGAGGTGGAAAGGTGCGGGAGTGCGAGAAGAGGATGCTCGTGTGGATTGGGTGCAGAGAGGTGTGCGAAAGGTAGGATTCGTGGGGTTTGGGTCTTTGATTTGTCAAGGAGAGAGCTTTCGATGTTGTGACGATGAGCTTTTGAAATTCGGGGTTTTGGTTTCTTTTGTATTTCTTGTTGAATCGGAAGAAATGATTTTTCAAAATGTATGTGTGTGGATGCGTATTACTCTGTATATACAGGGTGAAACTTCATGTTTCAGGGCTCGCTTTTATGTTTTTTTAGAGGATGGGAGGACAAACATAATTTCTTTTGTTTTCCGATGTTTTTTTTTATTATAGCAGTTTCTCGATTTTTGGGTTTTAGTTTTTCGGTTTTTTTGGTACATTAGAAGTAATATCAGCGATTCACCGAAAAGGAATTTGATAGAGCAAAAAATTACCTAACTTTTCCGTCCTGAAAGTTTGGATAAAGTCATTCCCTTCTTTTGTTATACACGAAAACGTCATTTCTTGTTTCGGAAATATATGACGGAAAATCATTGAGTAAAATTCAGTAAAATTTTTGAGTTTAGACCTTTTTCTTTTGACGAAAAAGAAATAATATTGTAAAAGAAAATCGATTTTCTTTCTCCGACGATAACTGACGTAAATTGGCAGCATTTTATCTGAGACTTTACAAAAAGTAGCTTTGTACCATCTCATGACCTGTATGTTTTTTCAAATCATGAGATCTTTTATTTTCTGAGACATTGCAGATATGTATTTTTTGAATTTTATTCTTATCGATTATATCTCGAGAACGGCGCTGTCATTATTTACTAAACGAAGCTCGTTATATTTGTTTTTAAATGAAGTTTCAAAATTCAAAAGAGATTTTAAGATTCATAGACTTCTTTTGGTCTAATAAAGATTTTTCGACATTTCCAGTTTTAGATTTTCGGGTCTATTGGCATGTTAGAAATATTATGATCAATTTAGTGTAAATGCATTAAAAAGAGCATAAAATTACCTATCTTTTACAACCGCAAATTTTGGATAGGCTCCTCTCCTTCTTTTGTTACACATGAAAACGTAATTTTTAGTTAAACGGTTATATTTCGGAAAGATATAGCAATTTAAAATTAATTTACAATAACCAAGAATTTCGTATTGAAACAATTAATTTAGTTTGAGGAAGCCAATGAATTGGCAGCGATTTTTTTATTGTTGAAATACACAGATTTAAATTTTTGAATTACCGGTTTAAACCTATGTAAAAAGTATAGCATAAATAATGAAAAAATATTTAAATTGCATAAAACCTTAACAATTCTTTGCATATCAAATAAAATTTTTTTTCTATTGACAATAAATTTTGATACACTATACAACTGTTGCTTAACATACTACTTTTACAAATAATCTTTTTTGTAATTTTATAATTTTATTTGAGTTTATATATATGAACAACGAATTTACTTACTTAATACAAACATATCATAAAAACGAAAAAAACGCTATAAAACCAAAACGAATCGATGAAACTTAAAAATTCTGTTTGATTTAAAACCTTCATAAATAACGTCAAAAATTTGCTAAAAAATAATGTTTTAAAAAATAAATCGTAAAATTGAATAATTGTTATAAATCAATAACGAATCGATGAAACTCAAATTATTTTATTTCAATTTTTCATTGATGACAAGAAAATAAGCGTTAATTGGTAAAAAATTACCATGTAATACCTAAGAAATAGACAATCAACGATTTTTTGATAAAAAATATAACCTCAAATATCTTGAAAAATAAAAGTCTTCATTATTTGGTCAAAAACCCAGCCAAGACATAGTTAACAGCTACATTTCCAGCAGTTTTTCAAAAGGAATAATGCCGTCTTACTCAAGTTATCGTGCGACATAGAAAATCGATTTTTCTTACAAAATGATTTGTATCTTGACAAGAAAACAATAAAATGGCTTAAATATTTTACTGAATATTGTACTCCATATTACTGATCATCTCAAATTTTGTCAACAAATAAACTCCAATGATATATTTCCGAGTTATAACCGTTTAAAAAAAAATGACGTTTTCGTGTATAACAATTCACAAAATGTCATTCTAAGATACTCTTTCAAATACATTTTATCCGAATTGATTATATTAATTTTAATCTATAAAAAAAAACCTGAAAAACTAAAACCAAAAAATCATAAAATCGCCAAAAAAAATGAACCTCGAGACATTACTCGAGATATAGAGAGACATACACACATCATACACGGTGGTCCTCGGCAAAATTCAACCGAAACGTGTTTGCACTTTGGATGTTCCTTTTGCATATGATTTGAGGCCCTTTCCGGACCACATTTCAATAGAAACTAAAATCGAGGAATAAGCACTTTTTTTTAATTCAATTTTGAAAATTTTTTATGGGTAGTCAATGACGAAAATTTTTTTTCATGGGCAATCTACAAAATTTATCTTTATTATAGTGTTTAACAATTGAATTATACATTAATTACATATTTACAGTACACTTTCTCGCAAATATGTACAGAAGTATATGTTACATTATAAATATAAATTTAAAATAATATTTTTTTTCTGTTGACAATATTATCGTGGTAAAAGTTAATATAAATCATATACTTTCAAAGTATTTTAAAAAATTAATTGAAACTGAATACTACTGGGCACTAATACATTCTATAAGGATGAAAATGTGTAAAGCAATATACCTTCAGTCAAGATCAAAACCATTTGTAAACAAAGCGTATATATGTGTCGCGTATATTGGTGAGCGTGTTGTCGAGCATGTGTTTGTATATCTGAAAATTCCAACGATGTTAGTGTACAATAATTCAGTCAGTCCTTTTGTAGCAGTCTATTTAACACCATGACGCCGATTATTATAAAAAATCACGCGCGTACTCATGAGAAAAATCGCTCTGTTATTTGCTTACTTTGTTGGGATAAAAGTAAACGGATTATTGACATAACATCAGCTTAGAGAGATAAAATATGTAAACTGTTTAAAAGTTATGACGAAAAAAATGAGTGCCTTCCAAAAGTAGTGTGTGCATCTTGCAAGTCCAATTTATACCGTAAAAATCTCGACGAAAAAAAAATCTCGCCAATAGATTTTTCGCAATATAGATTGAAGAAAGATACAAGATCAAATGCAAGTGCAAAGTGTAATTGTTTTTTTTGTGAACGAGTAAGAAAGAATGGCAAGGACAAAGTTATTCCCAATAATGTTTTTGGAACTCAACGTAAGTCTCAGCTGAATGAAGAAAAAAAAAGAAAAGCTCCAGTTATGAAATGCTGCTCAAAATGTTTTTCTAAAATACATGCAGGTAAAAGTCGTATTTGTAGAAAAGCTACTGAAGTACGCAAATTTTCAAGCTGTGTTACTTCGCTAGATTTGAAATCTAAAGAACAGATAGCTTCCAATTTGTTAAAAAAGGTTCTTGCGATCCAACCGTAACCTGGGTTGTTTGAAATATGTGGATGTATTTGAAAAGTTCAAAACCGTTGTTGACTCTTGCTTTACTGTTTCTTTAAATCCGAAATTTGTTGAATATATAGATGCGTATCTATCTTTAGGTATATCTGTAACACCGAAAGTCCACGCATTTTTTTTTCATGTAAAAGAATTTTGTGTTGAACATAATCTCGGCCTCGGCTTTTATTGTGAGAAAGCTATGGAAACAGTGCATTATGATTTTTCCAAAACATGGGCTAAGTATAAAGTATCAAAAAAACATCCAGATTATGCAAATAAATTATTAAGAGCAGTCTGCGAATATAATTCACAACACATTTGAAATGTTCTTATACTTATTAATCTTATTATGCTTTCATTGCAGCATAAATTGTGATTATTTCTGTATATATTTGCGAGAAAGTGTACTGTACATATGTAATTAATGTACAATTCAATTGTTAAACACTAAAATAACAATAAATTTTCTAGATTACCCATGAAAAAAAATTTTCGTCATTGACTACCCATAAAAAATTTTCAAAATTGAATTAAAAAAAAGTGCTTATTCCTCGATTTTAGTTTCTATTGAAATGTGGTCCTGAAAGGGCCTCAAATCATATGCAAAAGGAAAATCCAAAGTGCAAACACGTTTCGGTTGAATTTTGCCGAGGACCACCGTACATACACTCACACACGGGGATCTCAAATGTGGCATCCGTTACTATGGAAATACATGTATTTCATATGGCATAAGTTGCCATTTTTTTTTCCTTCAAAGGTATTAGCCCCAGGCTATGTCCTAGAGTTGCCACATTTGAAACCCCCTGCCAACGCAGCCAAAACCGATGCCTGACCCGTGTAAAAGTATATCTATATAAGTATATCATACATGTGTAGTGACGGGCGTCGCTTTTGGCTACACGGCCACCTGCTCTCTCACACACATACGCGCGAATGACCCAAATCATGTTTCCAACATGATTTTTTATAAAACTTTTTTTTACTACTACAAAGCTTCCTCTAGGAGGAAGCAATATGTATAAGTATACGCAGTTTTCTTTTGATTTATATATCTAACAATTGTTTTAAAACAATTTTCAAATAATAAATAAACTTTTGTAACTTATTTGATTTTGCATATTTAAAGTTTGCCATCATGCATAGATAAGTACTGAAATCACTAAAAACTCAAATTACAAAAAGTGGATTAAAGTTGTTATGTCTCAAATCGACATAATTAAAGCAAATTACTTCAAAGCAAATTTGAATGCTGTAAAGAAATTTTTTTAGATTGCTTTGGGAGAATAATCTACTAAAGCAGTTAGCAACCTGCTTTAAGTAAACGATAGTAAAGGAGAATGCTTATGAATGTCCATACCGGTTCCAGGTAAAACATTAATAGGGAACCTATAAAACTTTTATAAGCATGAAGAATTCATAAAATCTTAAGCATTTAAACAAATATTTCCTACTATTTAAAATAAAAAGCATAAAGTAGGTGAATTTTTTAAAATTTTTACTACTGCATGCCTGATAAAATCTTGATATTGTCACTTATTTTATCGTATTTGACCATTCGTTCTTAAAGTTAGTTTTTAATTTTCATATTTTGTTAAACTCTAAAAAATACAGTTTTTAATTTCGTACATTTGCTTGCGTCTTTCTACTTACTATGTGTTCACGACTGACAGGGAACATAATACAAACACTAATAATAGGTGATGCGTTTCGTCCCGAGTCGACTTACTACCAGTCAGGGTTGGGCGTGTAACATACGTCACGTACGATACGTATGCTCATTTACGTATGATACTCAGTATGATACGTCCAGGGTTACATACGACAATTTACGTATCATAAATATTTCTGCTAGCTTATAAAGTTAAATTATGCAATGTTTGGTTATGTGTATACAAGCCATACAAGGTATATCAATACCCCAAATAGAGAAATTTGCATTAGTAACAAATTTTAATAAAAACTCGTTATCCATAAGATAAGTTATGGGTGTGAATTGTTAATTTGTAGATTACTGCCTAAATAAAAAAACTTTCTAAGAAAAAGGTAAGTCTAGAATTAACTTTATACCATCTACTAATTTTTTATCAATAATAAGCAATAGATATCGATATCCGATAAAATTGGTTTTGCGCGCGAGAAATATCTATAAATCAACAACTAAATCATGCGAAAACAGCTTTAGTCACAACAAATACGTTCATTTTGGGGCAACAATAGGCAGCACCCACACGCGTCAATACGTTAATTTTGAGGCAATAATATGACAGCACCTACGGGCGTCATCGCTCTTTTATAAACGAACAAACGCGTTGGTTATTTAATAATTTGTTTTTTTAATTTCGGGATCTTTTGTTTCTTGGTGATGTAAATTTCGTAGAATAATGAAAAATCATTAATACGAGACAGTGACATGCCCCTCTTGAAAATTGGACCACAAACAAAGGCACGCAGCGCGTGGATAATTTTCAAGCTTTGAAATCGATTTACAAAATAAAACAAAAGCAGTGTCGGTAAGTCACAGTAGGTACGCTCATTTCAACGCAACAATAGGCAAGTCAAAATTGCAGTACCCACCGATTGTTTGGATTTGTTAATTTGTAGATATTGAAAATTGATTACAAAATTATCCATGCTCCGCGCTCCTTTCTTGCTGGTCCAAGATTCAAGAGAAGCATGTTACCTAATAACCATTTTTCAATTTTAGACGAAATTTTCATCAACAAGAAAAAAGAGATCCCAAAATTGGAAGAAAAAAAATTATTTAATAAATAACCAATGCGCTCGCCCGTTTATAAAAGAGCGATGACACCTTATGAGGGCTATCGTATGACATTGCCAAGGCATATTCTTGCCTGAAAATGAACTTATTTCCTGTGACTGAAGTTATTTTTGCACACACACGCTCACACACACACCCACACACACACACACGCACACGCACACACCAACGTGAATAATTATTTTTTCTTGATGCGTATTCCTTCACTCTACATAGAGTGAAAAAGTCACTTTTACAAAAGAGTAAACTATTCACTCTTTCTTAAAGTGAATATTCACTCCAAAATAAGTGACTGTGTTTTCATGATCGCTTGGAGTAAGAATTCACTCCAAAAGAGTGAAAATCCCCTCCAAAAAATTTAGAGAGGCATATCTCGAGTAGTCCACGGTAACGTTAAATGCTTCAGGGCACATTTCGTTTTTTTAACGTAGGGGGTACAATAACAATTTTTATATTTATTCAGATTCTTTTTTGTTTTTTTGCGGATTTTCGATTTTTGACTTTTAGTTTTTCGGGCTTTTGGTACATTATAAATAATATCATCGATCCAGTGAAAACGCATTTGAAAGAGCATAAAATTACCTACCATTTACCACCTGAAATTTCGGATAAGGCGTTTCCTTTCTTTTGTTATACACGGAAACATCATTTTCTGTTTGAACGGTGATATCTCTGAATTATATGATGGAATGTTTTTGAAAAAAATTGTGGTAATTAGGACAATGGAGCAGATTATACTGTAAAATTTTTGAGACATTTTTTTTTCCTATGTCAAACTTTTTTCTATGGCAAACGATAACTCGAGTAAAACAACATTATTCCTTCTGAAAATTTCCAAAAAGATAGCTTTTTACTATCTCTCGGCTAAGTTCTTTGCTCAGATCATGAGAACTTTAATTTTTCAAGATATACGAGATTATAATCTTAAAAAAATTTTTTTTGATTGCCTATTGCTTGGGTATTACACGGTAATCTTTTACCAATGAACGCTTCTTTTTTCATTTTTGATCAAGAATTTAAATCAAATAGAATTTTCAAGATTCATCGAATCGTGTTTGTTTTATAACGTTCTTTCATATTTTATATTTTCTTTTTCAAAAATCTTTTGATCGTAGACTTCTTGCGTATTACGCAGTAATGGTTGCCCAGACAAAGCTCATTTTAAACGTCTTTTGATAAAGATTTGAAATCAAGAAAAATTTTTAAGATTTATCAATTTGTTTTTGTTTTGTAACATATATTTTTATGATATTCATTTTTCTTTTCAAAAAATTTTGAATAGCTTTTTACTTGAGTATTATGCTGTAATTTTTGGCCATTCTAAGATCATTGTTTACGTTTTTTGATGAAGATTTAAAATGAAGAAGAATTTTTAAGATTTATCGATTCAGTTTTTTATAACTTTTTTTTATGATATTCATTTCTTTTTCAAAAAATTTTTAGTAGCTTTTTCTTGAGTATCATGCGATAATTGTTGGCCATTCAAAGCTGTATTTTTATTTTTTGATGAAGATAATAAATAAAAAAAATTAAGATTGATTGATTAGGTTTTGTTTTATATCGTTTTTTAATTTTTACGATATTTTTGTAGTAAATGAATCTGCTATACATAAACTCGAACAAAATTATGAAAAAATTTTATTTCTAAAAGTAAAATGCATTTTCTATATTCGTAAATAAAATTGAATCAACAATTATAGTATTGAAAAATTTATTATTGTCAATTGGAGAAAAATGTAACTTGATATGCGAAACTTTTTAATTTGTTTTTTAACTGACTAATAACTGCGAATTTAACTGACTAATAACTGCGAATTTAACTGACTAATAACTGCGAATTTAACTGACTAATAACTGCGAATTTAACTGACTAATAACTGCGAATTTAACTGTTATTTATATTTTTAGCAAGAAATACAGCTTGATTATCATTTTGGGAGTTATGCAGGTATTTTTGTACTAAAAAAGGCATCTGCATGAATTTATTGGTGTTGAGCCGAATTATCGACCCCATTATTACTAGTGCTAAATAGGCATTTATTTTAATCATATTTTAGCATAATTTGACTGTTATTTTTATTTTTAGCAAGAAATATAACTCGATTGCCGTTCTGGAACTTGTACAGGTACTTTTGTACTAAAATACGGCCTCTCCATGTATTTTTGGTAGTCGACCGAGTTATCGAACTCTCTTTTTTTCAACTTTTGAATTTTTAAATGGACGAGATATTAAATCCATGTAATAAAGGGTCATATGACCTTGAAAATATTTTTTATAAAATTCATAAAATTTGCATATAAAAGTACAGATTCAATTTTTGCGCAAAATGCACTCCTATTGAGCTAAAAATCATTCAAAAAAGCTCCAAAATGCAAAAAATGCTAAAATTGTAGGCTTTGACTCGAACATACTTGGTCAAAAAAATCTGAAAAAATTCACAGGCACTTATAAGAATCCTATATACATGTTAAAATTGGTTAGAGAAAAAAATGTTGTTCTCTTCGTTTTAACAGAGAATCGCCCATTCATATTCATATATATATCGTTTTAATACTGGTGTGAAAAATAGAAATGACAAATCTATTGCTTTATATATATATATATATATATATATATATATATATATAGCAATAGATTTGTCATTTCTATTTTTCACACCAGTATTAAAACGAATAAATAATTTCATATTGGAACATTTTTTAAAGTTTGACGAAGCTAAGTGCCAATGAATTGACAGCGGTTTTCTATTTGAAAATTTTAAGTAAATGAAGTGTCGGCTTATGTTCTTTATTCAAATCATGGATATCACAACGAACAAATTTTTAATACATAGTTATATACATATAGGTCGATCCTTTTTTACACTCGAGGACAATTTCAATAAGACGCGATGATTTACAATGAAGAAGAATCAAAAGCAGTTGCTACTACCACATATTAACCTTTTCGTTATCCAGTAATTTCCCGCGCGTTTACTCAAGATTATTTGTTCATTTTTCTGTAGTATTTTCATTCTTTCGTCATGAATTTAATTTAACAATCTAACATTTACAAAGACAATTATTCAATTTATTATTTTATCTTCAATTATTATTTTTGTTTTGCTCTACTTTTACATATAGTTTTCGGAATTCTAAATGAATTTAGAACCTATAAATTATGCTAAATAGTACCCTTTCAAATTCGAAACACTGTACATCAGTGAGCCTCCTTTTTAACCCTCTGTGGCTTAGTGGCTATTATAATAGTCACCTCTTTCGTCTAAGATTTTTATGTATAAAAATTTTATTTATAGGTGTATATAAATGATTTTACATTCTTCTATTAGCTAAGAGGTTTCTCTATAATACTAATTAACAAAAATTCAAATTCGTAATCAGTGACCCCAAAAACCCCCGAGCAACAATTTTCAGCTTAAAATATTGAACAGAAAAATGTGGGCCACAAAGGGTTAAATGAGTTTTAGAGTCGATTTAATTTTAGACAGATTATTTAGAGATTTGTTATCGTCTCTCAATACGAGGAGTAACGTGTTTCAAAGTATAAGACGAACAGTATCGCAATTCAGCGTTCGCGACGAAGACTAACACGATTCAGGAACCCAAATTAATCAAATTTTGTAAAGCACGTAAAATAAGCTCTTGAACTTGTTTTATCCCCTAAGCATGTGGCACCGGAATGGTATTCCCATGTTTAGAGTGTCATATGTTCAGGAAATGGATTTTGATGACGCCCTAGATGGTATTTTCCGATAACCAGATATGAAGTTCAGTTTCCATAATCTGATCCTAAGAGACCATTATTTTAAGGATATGAGCTATTTTACTACGATTTCGGTATTTTAGTGAATAATGTGATACTGCCGTACAAATGAAGAAAGGCTATCTTCATTTGAAGTAAATCCCAGACACTTGATAACATTCATTTTTATTTGGATCTATTTGCGTAAGATTTTTATTTAAAAAAAAATATCTATCTATTTCCTAAAAAAACGAACTACGCCTAGTCATTTTTGTAAGAGAAAAATAATGTTTCAAATCATTTTTATGTGAAATTTTTTATATGATTCGAATCTTTTTGCGAAATGCAGATACCTTACTTCAATTGCACAGTTGAATACCTCTATGGTTCTACTCATATCTCTACAACTGTTTTACGCTTAAAAGATATCCAAAAGGAAAATAAAAATAGACGAAGATAGCTTTAACTTGAGCTGTGTTTCGTAGAAAAATATTAATTCGTTCCGAAGTTATGAATAATCGAAGAAATAATTAAACGAGTTGAAAAGAATTTGAATACGGAGAAAAATAATTGAGAAAAGCACGATTGAAGAGTGTGAAATAACACACACAGTAATTTATATAAACGTAAGTAGATATATACCGAGATGGGTAAGACGCGCGTAGATGAATGCAGCCGACTATAGATATAACATCAGTATGTACTGTAAATTTAAAGATTAAAAAAATGAAAATTTATTAATATATTTGACGGAAAGAAGCATTCCAATGGACTTACCACGTCTCATCTTATTTAATGTGGGCCTGTACCATGCAATGGCACATGCAACAGTCTAATAAGGGGAGATCATGGAGTCCGGGTCTTGGATTTCGATGAAACTTTGGGGATCGACTTTTGGAACCTAAAAATGAAACACAGTACCCGTAGTTTTATCCAATGGGTCTTTAAATCTGAGACAGTGCCAAAAAATCCTAGCATTGTCCATATGAGCAATGCTAAAAATCAAATATATATAGATATACTATCAATATCTATACTATACTATACTATACTATCGTTAATTAAATATGCCGTATCTACCGTACAAATGCCCATTGGATAAAACTACGAGTATTGGGCTTAATTTTTAGGTGTATAAGACTGAAAAAACGTTTTACTACTCTTTCAAAGGGTCATATAAACGGAAAATGTAGAAGAGCAGAAATTCGAATTTGTAAATAAAGTGTCATGCAGAATACAACATTTTAAAACTAAAAATGAAAAATTACTAAAAAGGAGAGTGTACGAGTTGCGGGTCGTGAATTTTGGTGAAACTTCGAGAGCTGTTTTCTGGTGGCTAAAAATAAACTCCAGTATCCGCCGTTTTGCCAAACGAGCCCTTTTTGTAGAAATACAGCCAATTGTGTCCCAAATACCCGTTTATTAGTGAAAAAAATGGTATCTCTACTTGATGGAGTTATGATACTTCATATCATAACTCCGCAAGTTTTACTTAGAAAAAATAATCCAAATGTACTTAAACGTAGACAAAAAGAACTTTAATTCACGCTTTATTTCGTATAAAAATATTAATCCTTTGCAAAGTTATTAATTGTCAAAAAAAAGTAAAAAGAAATGTATGAAAAAACAGCGATTTGAAAAAAATGAAAACCTTATTTTTACATGCATATCTTATTACACTTTTTTGGCAGTTAATAACTTTGCAAGGGATTAATATTTTTCTAAGAAACGAAGCGGAAATTATGATATATGCAGTAGAAATACCATTTTTTCACTAATAAATCGGTATTTGGGATATAATTCGCTGTATTTCGATATTAAGGGCTCGTTAGGCAAAACGGTGAGTACTGGGGTTCATTTTCAGCCACCAGAAAACACCTCTCGAAGTCTCATCAAAATTCCTGTAAGGAATCAAACTTGTATACAAAATTACAATGCAATTCAATATCTGCATGTATCCCATCGATTTATATAGGTATACAAAATTTACAATCTACAAAAAGGTTACGATGACATTTGGATAAGCCGAAAGTGGTCTTTATCTGGATCCCTCATTATCAAACAGGTATGATAATATCGAAGAACTTACAACAGAAAAACGATCAAAAAAGTTTTAAGTATTGCTTTATAATAAACACCTTTTCATGAGCTTTGCAATGGTGATAAGAAGTTTTAAAAACTTTCAAAATCTACGATTGATTTTGAAATGTTGAAGTTAAAATGAAAAGGATTATTTTTATTTTTTTATAAATACCCTTGTGGAAATGACAACTGTGAAAAACTGTGAAAAACTGTGAAAGAAATGTGAGAAAGTGTGAAAAACTATGAAAAAAATGTGAGATAGTGTGAAAAACTGTGAAAATAAACATACTTTTGAAACATCTGTTACAAACAAATATGAACAAAATTTTCACAGTTTCTCACACTTATAAAAACACGTATTTTATCTAATAAAACATGCCTAATTTTTCACATTTTTTTACAGTTTTTCACATTTTCTCACATTCTCTTTCGTTGCATTCTCTTAGATAAAGGACAGGATTACAACTGTGAAAAATTGTGATAAAATGTGAGAAACTGTGAAAAACTATGTAGAAACTGTGAAAAATTATGTAGAAACTGTGACAAAATTTCAGAAATATTCTATATTTTTTAAAATCCTGTTCCAATTGTTATAAGCCCAATTTCACAGTTTTTCACGAAATTTCATGGTTTTACACACTTTCTCACACATATGTGTCAGTATTTCACAGTTTTCACAGTTTCAAATTTCCGCTAGGGTAATTTAAAAAAAAAATTATTAACCTTTCTCGTTTTAATTTTTAAATTTCGAGATCAAATTTTAAAAATTTTGTAAATTACTTATCATTATTGTAAATTCTGATAAAATACACTCTGAACAATACAACCTACTAATGCGGCTTCAAAAAGCGCTCATTTTTAGCGAGTTTCGTTGTTCAGGGTGTATTTTCTGAGAAGTAGAAAAGTCCTTTTTATAATTGATTATTACGTAAAAAACATTCATGAACAATCTAATGGAATGCATCCCTGATAAATGTTTAAATATTTGAAAAGGTGTTTAAATTAAACGCAAAAATTGCTATTTTATGGTTGATTTTTGGACTGGGACACTAGATGAGAAATACCTCATGTACGAAATTTTAAAATATTCGAAAAAATTTTCTAAAATTGTAATCCATCGAAAAAATCATACATGTATTCTAAATGTATGTACTTGCATAGAAAAGTAAATATATATCAGAAAGATAAATAAAGTGAACGCGCGTCTAACCAGTTCTGGCTATTTTCTACTTTAAGTGGTCATGAATTGAATGTTCCACATAAATTCACGCATTTTAATAATATTCTTGTAGAATTTTTGTTTTCATTGGTATTTTTTAAAATCTGAAAAAACATACTATATAATAGAAAAATTAAATTTATGTACCGACTATTAGACCAAAGATAATTAAGTATATCTCTTTTTTTCTGCAATAAAAAATGTTTTACTTTTAAGTTGCGACTTAACCCTTTCAGACCCAATTGACATTACAATATGTACACACGACGTGGAAAACATCTGGTCGAATGCGTTTGAAGCTTTTTAAAATCCTCCAAGGTTAGCGAAAACGTGCGTTCAACGCAATCCAATCCAATGAAATTACAGTAGATATTTCAAAAAAATTCAAACGAATTATTCGACCAGATGTCTTTTATGCCGAGTATACATCGTACCCAAAGAAACCTAGATTCGAAGTTTTATTTATGAGAATTGATTGGTAATTTTTTAGGGGTGTGCGAATACCCAAAAAACCCTGGTCGGTCGGGCCGGGCTTTTTCCTTGGTTCGGGTTGGGTACCTGAATTATAACCGGGTTACCCGGCCGAGTGGGATTACCCGTCCGAATCGGTTTACTACCCGGTCAGGTCGAGTTATCCGGCCGAACCGGGTAATGTATTCGATCCAAGTTATTCGACCGATTCGGGGTATTTGAAATAAACAGATTATGCAAAGAAACCGGGTTAGTAATGAAAGTGGAGCTACCCCATCAGACCAGACAACGCATTATAATTGATCTGACAAGGAATGTGTGCGGTTTCCGAGTCATCTTCTGTACAAAGGACCATTTAATAAAACTATGGGCGTTGGGCTTCATTTTTAGATATGGGAAGACGATCTCCAACGTTTTATCAAAATCAGTGACCCAGACACCGTGCAATTTCCTTGTTAGATCAATTCGGTTGTTGCATGATTTGTTTTTTATTTCATATTCAAATAGTTTATGCTAAAATAATAAGGTCGTATTTATTATTTTTTTAATTTAACGAAAGTGTAAATAATTACAGCCATTTGAAATTTGAGTGACGTCACGATTATATATTTTTATGACGTCAAGTAGCGTTATAGTATATATATATTGAAAATTTGGAAACTTTAAAGGTCTGTAACTTTCAAATTTTTCATTTTTGACAAAACAATAAATACGACCTAATTATTTTTCGCTATTCTACCTATTTCGTGTAAAAGATCAACTTTTTATTTTTATGTAACATCCTAATTATATAATGCGTGCGGTTTAATGGAATAGCTCCACTTTAATTTATAACCCGTTTTCTTTGCATAATCGGGTTTATTTCAAGCACCCCGAATCGAACAGATTACCCGGTTCGATCGCAAAACCCGGTTCAGCCGGATAACCCGACACAACCGGGTAACCGACACGACCCGGACCCGACGTGTCGGGGCTACATGTCAGGTAACTCGATTTTTTAATTTGATTTTATTTTTCTAAACTAGAAAACTTTTTTTTACATATGCAGATGCATTGAAATAATATATTAATATATCGAAAAAATGACAAATTTTTTTCCTAAGAACCACTTAGATTCTTTATTTAGATCCTAAAGTCATAAAATATAATTCGTTACTAAAAAGGTTAATGTATAAAGAAATGTAACTACACATCTTCATTTAAATTAATTTATCTTGAATCAACTTGCCCAGTAAAATAAAAATGATCAATAAATTAGTCACTTATCGCTATTCTCATTAATATAATACTTTATTGAAGAATTTAATAAAAATTAATAGACTAATCAAAAGCAGTTTAAAAACGGAAAGTAGAACGTTGTTTTTCTATTTAATAATAACATAATCAGCTACAGTTAGATATTTGTTATGTGAAGAATGTATCTCTGATATAATCATCTTTTATTATAAACTGCTATCTCATTTTCTTTCTGAATAAAATATGAAACTTAATAGTACTTTACATAATCTCAAAATCTTTTAAATGATGATACCTATTTTACATCTGTACTATAATTATCTAATTATCTTCAAAATAAAAAATTTTTCACTTGAAGTTATTAATTGTGAAGCACAATATACAACTTTTTCATTGCCACGAAAGAGTATTATTCTAAAATTGAGATATTGGTAAAACAGGTCAATAACATGTCTTAATCATAACAATTTTTACTAATTATTCTTAATGAAAATAAAGTTTGAGTAAAAAAATACAAATATCGCATTTTACTTAAGTCTTTATTTCCTCATCACTATTTTTCGTTTTTCCATGTGCCATTTCTATATTCTCTGCGATTTTCCTTTTTTCCGCTTCTAATTCAATTTGCATTCTAAGAGCATGCTCTAATTTTCGCTTATTGCCTGCTTCAGTTGCTGTGTAATGCTGTATTAACTTAATGTGATCCTCCTCTTTAATGGCTTTCTCACTTGGATTTAATATATAGTACAGTCGTATCACTAGAGCAGCGTCTTCAAGTCGTCCTGTTGTTATGTTTTCTAGAAGCAAATTGTCAATTTTCTTATTCCATGCCAAATAAAATACCATTGGACCGTAATGCCTTGTTGATCTTAATTTATCGTATTGCATCTCATCATCCACATGGTCATAGGTAATTTTTGTTACTCTGTGAAAATCTTCGCTGTCAGGATCAAATTGTATGCAAGCTCGATTCAGTACAAAATCGCAATCTCCTCTATCTAGTATGGACTGTAAAAAATAAAGCAAATAAAAATAATTAACTTCATGAGCTTATATAAACTAAGATTCTCTATCCTATTAAAATATTACATTGAATAACTAAAAATGAAATTAAAAAAAATCTAAAAGAAAAACTCAAATGTAAATTTAATAACTAAAAATTAAAATATAACTTTAAATAGTTAATAATTATTATTACAAATAAATACATTATTAATAAAATTCAATCGATACCTTTAGATGTTCATCTTGAAACATTTTGGGCATGTACACTTCACGTCCCGGAATAGGAAAATAAATTTGATTTATACGATCCTTTTCAGCATGTAGTGCCTTTCTCAATGTACCGTCGGTTTCTCTTACTGCAATTATTCGATCTTTATTGCTCACTCCAAAAGTTATGTCCGTAAATACAAATTTGCCTGAACTATAGCCTTGCAGAGCTGGATCTTTGGCTAAAATGCGTCCATCCTCAACTCTGACTTTGACAACAGGAGGCATCTGCAGGAGTGACAACATTTCTTTTTCTGCTCTATACCTGGCTTTTTCTAATTGCTCATTGGTCATAAATTTATATACGGGTGCTGCAAGCTTTTCACCGTCCAAACGCCGCCTAAATACTACGTCATATACTGGTCGAGTTACAGTGCGAAGAAGATTCTGAACCTCTTTATTGAAGAAGTAAGGTGCTGGATCTCTCTCACTCGCAGAGTCTGAAAATTTAATTCTTATAGAATATATAGGCTGAAAGGCTTATAACAAAATGTACATTTGATTGAAGTAATTATTTACATTTTCTAATTCATAATTTACAATATATTATTTAATCCAAAGGACAACTACCACAACAATAATTTACAATCTTTATATATAAACGTATTTGATATACAGTTATAAAGCAATAATATAGCTAAATAATATTATTTCACAGTTTATAGTCACAGTTTAGAATAGACCACTTTAAAATATTTTTGTATGCAAACTTCTAATTTTGCTTAGGGATTAGTACATTCCAATCTTTTTAAACTTGTTTGAATTGAATAGAAAGCAGCATTAATACATTAAACACCATACTTACATTAAAAATGACTTTAAAAATGATAATATGAGAAATCAAGTAAAATGAAGAATTGAATTCCTTCCATTAAAGATAATTATTATTAAAAATTTGAATAAAAACACTGTTAACGTGGATCAAAAAATCAACTTCTCCAAATATTATTATAAAAGAATACTGTTAAATTTTAAATAAACAAATTTAAAACTTAAAAATACCAGTACAACATATTTACGAAAACTAACCTAAATCTCCAACTACTCTCACAGTGCCGCAACAAATTAATATTTACCTGGAATCGTGGATGTTGCATTGTTAGCCGTGGCTTGCGTTACAACTCGACGCGGTGAAAAACGCAGACCGAAGTTCAAGCCTCGCGAAAGCATGACGTTCGACAATAATTATTTCTTTCGCGAAAGAATACGCCTCGTCGTCCTCGTCGAACGTCGTAACACATCAAAACACGAACTATAGCGCTCCGGATAACGCACGTGCGCCATCCCCCGGTATAAAATCGTCCGCTAACTCGTTTTTAAAGGTCCTTTTCCGATCAGTTGCGTATTTCAGAAAATAATTTGTAATATATAATCAAAATAGATCCTATATTTTTCTATTTTATGTTTACATAATAATGTATTAGTTTATAAAGTGTGCATGAAAATGAAAAAAGTGAAAAGGTTTAATATTAGAATTATTGGAGTGTGACTATAGTGAATTCAATATGGCTGCATATACCTGATAAACATAACCTTTATGTGTGTAATGCAAGGGGCTACGTTAGTAGTACAATATTTGCAGAATGGAGGATAAATACCAATCTTATAAAACGTGCTTTGTGCCCACTTGTAGATCAACGACGATTAGAACTCCGAAGAAAACTTTTTTGCATGTTCCAGAGAAGAAGGAATTGAGAAATTTGTGGTTTGCAGCTGTGGGACGTAGTGGTGAAATCACACGTAGGACTGCCTACTGCTGCGAAGACCACTTCAATGTTTGTACATACTTAAATAAGTTTATTATGTCCATGATTCGCTACTGATATTTATCTTACAATTATTAAAACTTTTGTGTAATAGCTGAAAGAAGATCTGATGAATTATCACATATATTCTCTCATCGGAGGCAGGAAATTCATAAAGAAAGGTGTTCTGCCTCATTTAAATTTAGATCCTGTTGATGAAGAACAGAAGTATAGATTTAATTTAATTGGTTATCCAATAAATGCATCAGTAACTACGAGTTTAAATGTAGAAGAAGAAGATATAGATTTGGAGACTCGTGTGCATCAGTCAAAAAGACTAAAATTAAATGATAGTGAACAAGAAGTTAATCTATCCATAGTAAAAGAAGAGAAGGATATTTCAGACTGTGATACAGCTAGTAACATTCCTTCCTTTGAGCAAATTTATTTTCCAGAGCAATTTGATAGTACAGCCACTGTCAAATGTGAAATTCCCAAGACAGAGAATTCTGATGAAGTCGATGCTAGTGTCAGTCATAATAAGACAGCAAAAGATCAGTATGTACAAACTAGTGGAATAAGACAAACAATCACAAAATTTAAACAGTGCAGGAGTATAGGTACTATGTGTTCAATCGGTGTGAATGATTGTGAAGTACAAGTAAAACCGGAAACTCGAACAACTAGCACATCACCTATAAACTTTTTAGGTAAATAATCGTTCTAGTTTATTAAAAATATTAATCTTACATATTTAACATATTAAACAGATCTATTTTTTAAAAAGATATTTAATGATAATTGAACTTGTAAATACTTATAAGTAAATGATTTGAAATTGATATGTTATAAATAATTACTTAAAATATTATCGATTACCTAAATTTAAATAATAATGTAACAAAATTAATTGACAATTCAAGTGTTGATAAAAATTAAATATCGCGCGCTTTTGCATTCCGCGCAAAGCGCCATCTTTAAATGAATATGGCGACAGTGTTTGAAAATGGTCGTGCATGTAAACATTCGGTTACATTTTGGCATAAGATAAAGATGCAATAATACTTGCAACTTTGTAATCACAATAAGGTAATAAGTAAAAATAAGAATAAAATGATTTTGGCTTGTTATTTTAATAATTTTATGTGTTATTTTACCATGTGACTGTGTATAAATATTTACTAGTATTTCCCGCCAAATCGCGGTTAGTTGTCAGTTAGTTTTTTGTTTTGTAAGCAATTTTATATTTTAAAAACTAATTTATAAATACATTAAATCTTTTCATAAATTAGTTAATTTTCATCAAATAATATCAGAAAAATGGCATCAAACGATGATGATGACATTGACATGAGTTCGGTCGAGTTTACTTTAGAGGATACTTACGAACATTTAAAAGATTTGAAACAGGAGAGGGAGCAGGAAATAAAAGATTTAATGATAGTTGTAAAAAATAATGAAGTTCAAACACTGGGACCAAATGTTACACCCGAAGAGATTCGGCTTAAAAGATTAAAGTTTGTACAGTCAATGGGGAAATTTGTTGCACAAGAGCAGCCCAAAGATCTTCCGATTCCAAATACACCTGATTTCTACGCTGATGCTCTTAGAGAATTGGAAGACGAAGTACGTGCGATGGAAGAGCTGAATAAGATCACCGATGAAGAAATTGCAGAAATAGAAAGTGATATTGTTTAGTATGTACATTTTATTTCATATTTATTTCCTTTTTTCTAATTACATTTGCAATCTTATTTCTAAAATTACAAATATTAATAGTATGGAAAAGAAAAAATCTGCATTTGAGCAAATAAGGGAAGCTTCTCTTAGTGCAGCAGAAAATGAATCATCAACTAACTATGAAGCTCAAATGGTTGTAACTAAACATTTATTTCAAGAAGTCAAAAGAGATTTGGTGAGTTACCATAAATTTAAAAACGATATAAGCAAAATATCATAAAAATTGTATTTAATGTCTCTTTATTCATTTTAATAGGCATATGTTGTTGATATCTTATTCCCAGACAATGCAGGCTTTCAAGAATTATTGTGTGTAAGTTAAACATATTTTTATATGTATTAATAAAATTATTACTAAGAAATTTCTAAAAAAATTCAATTATTGTCTTTATAGATTCTTACACGAGCATTAACTAAGGGTGGAGATGATCTATATATTGATGTTCCAGAAGATCTATTAAATTTTGTTACCTTCTTAGAAGAAGCAGATATTATTCAATTTCATCCTAACGATAATTCTAAAATTAAACTTAAAAACTTGTAATATACGTAGCTTATTATTAGCTTGTAAAACTTGTAATATACACTGCATTCTTGTTAATGCAACTTTGTTAATGAAATATTCTACCGAATAAAATATATTTTCTTATTTATCAACAATTCGTTTTAAAAAGTGTAACATAGAACAAAAAAAAACGTAAGCTTAAGAACCTGTACAAAAACCTTTTTTATTATAAACCAGCTGTATTTTCAAATACATTTAACTATATAAATTAAACAAAAATAAATTTTACTTATATTCCGCTAATCTACATTTATCACCACATGAAAGGAGCTCGCTCTCGCAGAACTCTGACGCCAATATGCTCCCACTCCTGTCGGCCTATCCACAGTTCTTGGGCGGATTCCAGACAACTCAAAATCCCTGCACCCTTCCAGGCCGTCATGCCCGGATCGATTTCTTTGGGCATTGTTATGACGTCCATTTGCTCTGAAATAAAGATAAGATGGAAAAGTGTTATTTCTTCTCCATAAAAGAGTTTGTTGTAATACATATGAGTGTTTCTACTGAAATGTATACTATTCTCACAATGTATTTTTTTGCCATATTGTTTTCTTTACCACACAATTTGTAGTTTTTGAAACTGCATACTAGTGTGGAGTATCAAGTACATTAGAAAAAATTAGGAACCGATTTATTTTCATTGACTACATTTTTGCGATGATTTCAAACATGTAATCTCCGAAAGCCTTTTTATAAATATCGTAATCTCTGAAGTCTTTTAGTTATTCTTTATAAATTAGCGTGTAATGGTTCATAATTGTTAGTAATTACGTATTAGTTCACTCAGTACGTATCTTACATTAGCACACTGTATCAATAGATTTCATAAATAAAATTCTGAAAGACTTTTCAATAACGAAAATGAAGGCCAAAAATATCCTTTTATCAATATCTATATTTACCTGCTCGATACATGTACGGGATTTGAAGCGATATTCGATTGTGAAGCCACATGCCAATACCTTGAAACTTCATCCCCGAGCCCACGACGAGTATACAACTGTACATTTTGCGCTTCAAATCGTCTGTAGCTGAAATCATAAATTCGTTTTACATAATTAAATAATAATAATTTAATTTATTATAATAAAATTATTTGCATACATTCTAGCAAATAAAGATACCTATTAAGGTGGTTCATTTGTCAATACATACCTGAATTCAAAAATTTATATAATAATCTGTTCTTATGTCACAATATAAGGAACGATATAATATAAATAATGGGCACTTCAAGCGACGAAAACAAAATTTTTAAACCAAATTTTTATATTACAAAAGTATAAATATCGTCGAATAGAGAAAGAGTCGACAAAACACTGGAGACTTTTTTATTTTCTATCCGATTTTAACTCTAAAGGTCTCATGTTGTTCCTTGAAAGATTTCAGGGGGACTTAGCGATATAAAAATGGCAAAAAATTGATAAGCTTGCAAAGTTACAGCCAATTGTTTATATAATCGTGTTTTTGTAAATTCGTAGGTGTACAAGTTTAAACTATTGGCTAAGTCCCCCTGAAATATTTTAAGGAACAAAATGAGAACTTCGGTGATAAAATTGGATATAAAGTAAAAAAGTCTTCAGTGCTTTAACGAGTCTTTCTCTAGTCGACGATATTTATACTTTTGCAATATAGAAATTTTATTGAAAAATTTTTATTTTTCGTTGCTTAAAATGTCCTTCTTTTATATCACATCGTTCCTTATATTCTGACATAAGGACAGATTATTATATAATCTTTTTAATTCAGGTACGCATTGACGCATGAACCACCTTAAGTAAATTCTCAAACTACTTTGTATTTGGGGCTGTAAGCTTTGCTTGATAAAATTAAAAACAAACAGTAACCGGGACATTTAAGATGATGCTAAAGTCACCAGTTATCGACAAATATGATGAACCACTTTTCTCATTTTATTTTCAATTTTGAATAAATATCTATGAAACGTTATTGTCCTACTAAAGAACAACTACTTCCCAGAGAGATATTTTCTCAAAATTAAAAATTGAATGAAAAAAGCGATTCCCCGTATTTAACGGTAACAAGAGGGTTTAGCATCACCTCAAACGCGGTGCGTCCTTTTTTACAAAAAAAAAGTACTCACGACAGCGATCGATACTTTGAAGCACGGCGTGATCCAGACCGAGCAGCTGCTGGGGACCAACGACGAAGTCCCTCGGAGCATCGAGCTCGCGACTGTTGAGAGAAATGGGAGCCGAGTCGACGTTGTCGACGACGACTTCCTCCTCGCCCGGGGCGACCGGAATCGCCGTCTCCTCTTGCATTTCCAGGGTTTGCTCCAAATTCTCTTTCATACCCCTTCGCTGAAATGATAAACGAACTGTTGATATATCATTTCGAATAGCATCTTTTGTTATTCGGGATTGTTTGATTCTCAATTTTTGCTTTTTTTTAGCAGGAATTGTAAATAATTTATCAATTCCGTGTTGTTGTGAACAGACTTTATGCAGAAAAAAATGCAAAAGAAAATATGTTTTTTTATTCAATATATATTCTATAAAGTCGCCAAATTTATGTCAACTGAAATGATGAGAATGATATACTATGCTTTTTTTCATAGTTTGATAAATTATGGAATAATTGCTTAGGGAGGTGCTTATAATAACAACCTTGATTTATTGCAATATCTGCAGAAAAAACAACTATTTGCTATTGAAACACTAATATATCATTACCCTAATCTAAAAAGTCAATTTCTTAAGTCAAGCAGTATCACTAGGAAAAAGAACTTAGTGATTCCCAGAAACAAAAAAAAAGGTCAGTAATAAAAATAGTTACACAAAAGCAATAACAACTTTCAATAAATTACCAAATGATCTAAAAACACTAGAACTAGATAAAAAGTCACAAACAAATAAACTAAAAATCTGGATAAAAGATATTTCAATTATCTGAAGTCCAATTATGTTAAATATATGCATATACAAACACTATTTTTGTTATTAGATAAGTCATTTTGTCAAACTGTATGTATGTAAATCTTCTTCTGGTTAATAAATTTGAAATTTGAAATTCATTCTATCAACGTAGGTAGTTAATAACGAAAAATTCACTAATTCAGATTAGTTTTTTAAAATTAAAGAAATTAGTTTTTGCGTAAATGACATATAATTTCGAAGTTTGAAGAAAATACTATTCTAAGATACGTGTATTATGATTTATGATACTAATGAATAAAGATTGATTAAATTACATATCTGTTGGATTAATTCTTTTTTTAGATCACCTGTAATCTATTAAACATATTTATAATTATAGAATAATTTTGTATAAAGCAGGAATAATGTTAACAGCTATTTATGTACATAAAGCGTAACACAGAATCAAAACTTTGAATTTTAGTTTGATTTAACTATATACTTACGCTCGTTTCTCTCAGGTAATTTTCGTCGTGAGGATCTTCCGAATCGCCCATCGAACGTTTCTGAATGTGAACACTGTGAGCTCCCGTCACTCGGAACAGTTCAGGTTGAAAGAGACTCAGCGGAGCTATGAGACACTCGTCGCCCACCTGCAACAAACAAATCAAATCTTCAGTATTTTACATTTCTATGTAACGTAATTCCAATCAACGATTTAGTTACCGATTGGATTTTCGACAAATAAAATAATCACTAACTTGCTAAATCAATAAAATTGTCGACTCAAAGTGACTTATATGAAGGAATTATACCTGCTATTACAGAATCAAAGATAAGATTTTTAATTTTTCTTTACATAGAACTCAATATGACCGCTCAAAACAGACTAAGAATGAAAAAAATGTAGAAATAATTTTTTGGTGGTTTTTTAGCCGCTATATTTCATTTTAGTGAAAAGATTTTGAAAAATCGACTTCGGATTTTTAGAAAACGGGTGTTAAACTAACGAAAAAGTCAGTTTGGGTCATTAATTTTATTGATTTAGTACATTTTTCTAATCGATAAACTAGCAGTAGCTAAATAATCGTTTGAGAGCAATGGATTGAAAGATAATTAAGTAGTAACCGCCGTGTATCTCAAGACACTTATTTTAAGCATATTTGAAATTAATTCTTCCAACTTTCCCCTAAGCTAAGAAAGTCGACTATTTCGAATTGAACTAAGTCTTTAGTACAAGTTTATTCTTGTGGAGAATCACCCTTACGGGTCTAATTTTCACTGGTAAAACTGAAAAACCGCCATCGTGTATTCGTGCACTTCTGAAACTATGAACAATTAGCATCTGCAAACTTGTGGCATCATGCGAATTTCTCGTTCACCCCTTTCTATCCCGACTCTCCCGCCAATTACGCGAGCCGCCGTTCCCAATTTTTAATTGCAAGTCCACCGGATGTCCGATCCTTCGTCAGCAGAAACACCGTAAAACTCTGCGAATACTTCCATCCCTGATTAATAGTATATTATGACACTGTTGTGGGAGATGGTTTTCTACCTTGCTCGAGGGTTTTCGCACGAGCGAAGCGAGTGAGAAAATCGAGCAAGGTAGAAAAACACCTCCCACAACAGTCTCATACGATATTTTATAGCACAACAACCTCAAAATCGACAATAAAGTTGGCATTTTGAGGTTAGTGTGCTATAAAAAAACTTATGATATCGGATAAGAGCTGATAAAACCTGGTTCAAATTCCGGACAAGACAGGACTCACTTTTTGATCTCATCCCGTTTTATCCAGACGTATCCGGAAATAACCAAGTTTGTATTGATTTGAATATGACCATATGAAATAGGTTTCAAAATCCGGATAAAATCGGATAAGATGATATAGGTTTATTTTACAATCCGGTCTTATAAGTTTATTTAACCAGGGCAAGGTTGTACACTTCAATTTCCCAACTGCCTATGTTCCGGCACAAAGCAGGATTCACGAGAGGAGAAATTAATAATTCAATCACAGTTTAAACTTTCAAAATTATATTTATTCAAATTCCTAGCCGATATATTCCTGTGACGCATTTACGCTAAAAAGCCGATGCTTTCCCTAATAGTCACACGATGTGAACCATATACGAGAGTCTAAACTGCACTGCCTTGTTGTTCTCGAGAGCGCCAACGTTGGCCCTTTTTTTTACGACCTTCTTTCGGGAAATGCACTTGAGACAAAAAAGCACATGCTCAACCTTTATGCGTAGCCGATTTCATTTGGTTCTCTTTCTTTCATAACGCTGTAGTTAATACATTGCATTACTTCAGCACTGCATATTTATTTATTATCAACCCTGGTAGAAAGTTAGCTAGAATGACTGGTTAGCTTATTAATTATTAGCCAGATTAATAAGCTATTAATAAGTCAAATTATAGCTAATATCTGGCTAGAATCTGCTTAAGACTATGCTTTAAGCAAGAACGTATTTTGTTTGCAAAACTAACCTATTTATATTTTGTTTTGAAAAGTTATTAGTTTTTAAATATTTTATACATTATTATACTTTATTGAATGTTCAATATACTATGCCGCCAAAATAAATATTTTTATCAACAAATAACAACTTATGAGATTATAGAAATATGTATATGCAATACTAAAAGTATTTGATAACTAATAATTTCCTTTCCGAAAATTAGTCAATCATAACTTAGTCAACAAAAATTTTGTGATTAATGTCGAAAATAAAATTTTGTAATAAAACTTCATTGTAAAACTACAAATATTTGTTTACCAATTCTCCAAATTTCTTCATAACATACATTATTCTGTTTTTATTGTTATTTTAAAAATAACAATAATTATATAACTACATGCATTCTATTATTTATAACATAAATTTCTTTAATAAAGACACTTAAATTTTACTCGGGGCTTTAGTACTTTTTGTGTAAATAATACTTTTTAAACGCACGCGTCGTTATGTAAACAAATAACCTAACATCCATTACTAGTAGACATTTAAGGTACATTTTTAACTTTAATTTAGTATAATACTTAATGTAGTATGATTAGAATTGCGTATTACTTTGATTATTATAAAACTGTTATTATTTCCATTATTAATTAATACATAAATTACTTAGTTTATCAATTTTATATTAGCTAGAATATTAAGCAGAATCTAGCTAGAAACTAGCTAAAAAGCCTGTCGTTTTTAACAGATTTCTAGCTAATTTCTTAATCAGAATTAAAGCAGGTTTAGAAAATCTAGCTAATATCTGGCTAGAAACCAGCTTAGATTTCTACCAGGAAATTTCACATTATTATATTCGCCGTCAATTTTAATTTACAATAATTATCATTATTTCTGTCAGTAACAGCCTACCTGAATGGTGTAATTCTCCGCCGGCTGCTTGGGCTTCCTCACGCTGAAAGTCTTCTCCTGCGATCCGCAGATATTCAGGTCCACGTGGCAGAAGTCCCTCTTAAGCTGGTCGAGGAGCACGGCGTCGAGGCGATTCGCCGGCTCGCAGCTCTTGTACGGGAAGGCGGACTTCTGCAGCAGCCAGTAGAAGGTCTGGGTGATGTCGCCGCCCCCGTAGTCCATCCTTACCCGGGTGTTGCGGTGGGATATGCCGTCCTCGACGCAGGAGACGGAGGTCTTGTCCTCGCCGACGTCGACGACGCAGGCGAAGCCCAGACCGGCCCCGAAGGTCGCCGCCACGTGATCCTGGAGAAGGGATTTTTCAGTTTTTGTTGGATTTATTTTCTTTGGATGTAGGGTGGATGGCTCGAAGTGGGAGAGATGTATTGTAATATTTTGGCTGGTAGAGGTGTAGTTTAGAAGTTTGGTTGTTTAAGGGGGATTCCTAGGCCATTTTTCTTAATGTTGCCCCTTATTTTCAAATTTTTTTTATTTATGCGCACTACTAATGTTTGCGTCTGCCATATGGTATATATGTAATCTATGATACACGTAAGTATCAAATAGAGAAGACCCAACATCGGTTTTTGCGAGCTTTGTCTTTCAAAATTGGAAAGCCTATGCGTGCGAGGTGCGTTTTTGTCATGAATATTTTAATATAGCAACTAGTATGAACATCTGTTCTTTGAGTTCTTTTAGAGAATACCAAGATCTATTATTGTTACTTACAATACTGCATAACTTTATAAATGAACCTCATTTGCTTAGCAAAATAAAATTAAAAGTACCTAGTAGAACTCTAAGATTTAAATGTATTTGTTCTTCTGTCGAATTAATTACAGTCCCAACTACAAGCTTTGTTGAGGTTACTTTTTTAATCCTTATTTTTATTAGTAATTTTGCGTTTATGAATTTCTATTGTTAAAGTTAAATAGAAAAATAAATGAAGTAATTAATTAATGAAACTTAATTATTGTTATTTATATCTTAACGCGCGTGAAATTAATTTTCGCAAATTTTTGACTTCTGTGCTCAACTCGAGCAGTTTAAGAAACTGTTCTCAACTTTAACATACCGCGCAAATTAATAATGGGGTTTTAGTAAATTACTTACAAAAAAGTTAGGTTAACGCATGTGTGTTTTTATTTGTATTCTGGGCTATTTCTTAAAAACCCGATTCCTAATTATTAAAAATTTGCACATGCCTTCTTGAAGACTTTAACTAGAATGTCTCAAAATTTCATAGCTTTTTCTCTGTTTCGAGTTGAGATATGAATTAAGACGTAAGTATTTTTAACGAAAAAATGCTTCTCTCCATGTAATGTTGATATCAAATATCTCCGAAACAATCTTCTTAAACTTCATGAAATTTTAATATGTTATTATTTTAGTAGACATTGATGAATCTAAAAATTTTAACAAATTCTGTTCGTTTTGAGTTTGGATTCGAACCTCCTAAGGAGGTTCAGGAGTTACAAAAAAATAGAGATATCATAAAATTAAAAACTATAATTGTTTAGAATATCATAAAGTTGCCTGATTTTTTTCAATATTTTATACCGCACATATTTTGAAGATATTTTAATTAGAAGTTTACCCGTTACACATGTGCTCTTATGGTACTCGAGTCATAAAAACAGATTGACATAGGGTGCGATGTGTGTAAAAATACAGAGGCAATAATGAAAAACTACATACTTATTAAGTGAATATTTAGAATGCTGCATGCGAAATTTCAACCCGTGTTATCGTATTTAATTCGGAGAAATCAACGATAACGTAAACAAAAACTTCAAGTTTGTTGGCTGAACATTTGCGGCGCGCGGGGAAACAGGGGAGTCCCTCTCTCTTCCCCGCCCCAATGAACCTCCTGAACCTAATTAAAAATAATTGTTCGATCACAGATAGATGAAGGGGAGGCCGGAGCAAACTTTACCATTGTGACCTTCACCTCGCGTTGTAGTTTTCGTTATACGTTTAAAATTTACGTGCTAGCACTAAAGTCGAAGATGATAACGATTTATTATCATGTAAAGAATTGCGGACGACAGCTTTTTTGGTTATAAATAGCTTAAAAAGTTTTTTATCATGAAATATTATTATAATTGACCAATGAAAAACAGTAAATATGACGGCCATCTTACCGTTTTCTAGCCCTCACCTCGTGCCGTATTTCTCGTTATTCTATGAAATTTTGCCTAAATATATAGATTTTAATTTTTATTCACATTTATTATTATGGCAAGAAAAGGGGACAACCGCGTATTTGCACTATAAATTCCCACAAATTTTTATTTTTATGGCATAAATTATGGAGGTTAGGTTGACTTTCTACCAATCAGCGTTGGTTACGACTTCCCCTGAGGGTGTCAAACCATTCAAATTTCCCGTCGGAATTCCTAACCTCAAATCTTTGACCGAGGTATGAACAATTGATTACAATTAATAAATAAATCGAATTATGAAAAACCAAGACATCATTGCTCTTTCTTAGTAACATTTTACCACTCTGCTAAGTTTCAGGTAATAATATAATTGCATATATAAATGACATTGGAACGCAATTTCGGATCACCTTTTGTAGATCTTTGTTTTATCATGAAATTTCGTTGCAATGCCATTGATGTAAGCCGCAAAATTATTACTTGAAAGTTTTCACAGTGGTAGATAATTTCAAAACGAAGGGCAATCACTTCTTAGTTTTTCATAATTCAATTTATTCTTTTAATTATATAGCCAATATTTTAGAATTCCCGGGTCGATAAGGTAGGGAGGATAAAAATTGTCTTTGACACCCCCTTAAAAATAATCGTTCAATCATAGATAGATTAAGAGGAGGTCGGAGTCCTATACCTTAGTCTGTCAGAATTTGATGTAACAAAACAGCAAATTCGGATATTTTTTTATCAGAGATTCATCGGATTGCAAAGATCGTAAGTAAATAAAGTATACAAATGCATTAGTACACTCAAGTGAAATTCCACTCTAAAGATGTAATAACACAATCATTTATTGCATTTAGAGTGAGATTCTTATTCAAAATAATTTTGAGAGATTATTGTTATTAATGTTATTTATCATAATAATTATTGATAATCATAATTGACTGATTGATAGGTGTAAAATATATATTATTTATATTAATAGTTGAAATTAAAAACCTGTAAAAGGAAGCATCCTCCGAATCCCATTTCACACAATAATAGCGTCGTCAATTCTTTCAAATACAATCTATTGTAAATGTCTGGAATGATCAGAACTGCTCGATAATGTTTTAAATCATGCAGGGGTATGTCCATTTTTATTGTCAAAACGTACTCCCAGATAGCCTTCAAATCAGCCAGAACAGAGCGCAAGCTGCCTTCAGGACCAGAATGTATGTTCAAATCTCCTCTTTTATACGGGAAATGTATATTGTATCCATCTTCAGGATTCAAAGTTAAAATTTCGTCTCCAACAATCGTATCCTCCTCTCTTTTAACCCAATCGGTTACAGCCCCTGACTGAATTTCTGGGTTGGACCTGCGATTAAACGCTGCTATCTGTTGAGGAGGTGTGGCGTATCTCCTCCTTCCATCTGACTGTAAGCAAGACTGAAGAGTGTGAGAAACTTGCAGCCTCGACTCTTCCATGGCCTGAGTAAGTTCTTTCGTGCGTGGAACCAAAGGAGGCAAAAATGAATCCTGATACGCCAATCCATTTGGTCGTCTTTTCCTCGCAAGTGCGTTTAACAATGTGTATGGGTTTACATCCGAAGCTCTACCCATACGCAAATTCTTGGAACCAGGATGAATGATGATTATTGTCTGAGCTTGTATTTGCTAATGACATTAAATTAAAATTAATGTTTGTAATTACACATTAATAAAGATGGTCTTTCACACAATTAGAAACAATATGAAATTAAAATAATTATTAAAAATAATGTTATTATCATTATTAATAAAAAACAAACAAACACAAACAATATATTTGAAAATTTATTTTTTGTACTGTTTAATGGCAGATTGTATAAACTTTTTGTCAGAGTTATTCAAGTTCAATATCAAAATTAATGATAAAATCCAAATTTCACTAATTTTAGCAGTGTTAAAAGTTTCTAAATTTATTTGTATGTTAATATTATGTTATTATTTACATTAAATCATGTGTATAACATTAAAAAATCTAAAAATGAATAAAAGTTTACAGAACCAATTTGAGACATCCACAAAGTATAGCCCTTTCTGAAAGACCTTACATTAAGAAAAAAAATAATATTAAAGTACTTACTTCCGCACATGATTCTTGGAATACTGGCATTGTGGAAAAGCATTTATATCAATCAAACATCTGAACAACTAACGTAAATAAGCCATGAAAGTTGTTATTAACTTCTCTAGTACTTTTTACTGTAAGTACCGAAGCATGGATTAATTTGGAAAATACAAATATACTCATAAACGTTCTCTTCATTCAAAAACCATTTTTCAACTTGAACATTTACGTAAATAAATGTTAACATAAAAACCAAACAACCGAGTCCTCTGTATACACTGTCAGCTACATTTTGCGAATCAAACACCTACAAAAAGCGCACCACAAACTCTGGCATCTCTCAAACGTAAAACTTCCACAATACAAGACACCATCACCAAATCCACATTGTTTATTATTTTCAGGTTACACCTTCATTTCATCACAAACACCCCGGGTCTGTTTTCATGCGAAATCAGCTCCACGATCACTCCTGCATTACCATCGATCGATAACCAGTCTGAAGTCAGCCGCGGAATGAGAAAAACAGCTGTTCCCGTCTCCCGCACTCCTCTCTCTACCATTTCACGATATACATATATATATACACACATACACGATATATTCAATCAGTTGGTTTTCGCCCAGTGGCCTCGCTTATTCCTCTCTGGCCTCCGAGCGACTTCCCCGAGACACAGTGTACATCCAGAGAAAAAGGAAATAACACGAAAAAAAAAAGAGAAACAGACGGACACAGACGCAGGCACACACGCATAACGCTGTGCGTCTGGCGAATGAGTTATTCAAAATTCAGGCATTTAAATGTTATCGCGAATATTCCGTGGAGAGAATGAAAACGCCGCGGTCAAGCGAAAACGTCAGATCGACACGCTGAAGATCTTCAACGACAAGTGAGTATGATGAGTGGCAAGGTTATTTTATAGAGGTGCAGAGAGAGGTTCGCCCTGATCGGGGAGATTATAGATCTGGGATTAACCTACAATCCCGTCGTCGTCTCTCGAACATTGTGTGTTATTGAGACGTTGGATTTTCTTCCTTTTTGGGAGAGAGAGAGAGTCTTGGGTTGCATTCACGTGCCATTAAATTTTGCTGTTTATTGGTTGGTTTGATCGTCTCAAGGCGACTTTTCGTTTTTATTGCTTGCTGTTAGATGAACTTGCTGTGTGTGTGTGTATGTGTATCTGATCTCTTGACGTCAGATCTATTGTTTTACTGTGGGCCTGTGGGGAAACGCGAAATTCGATGGTGACTTTGTTTCTAGAGTGGTTTGTGCACATCGGATGCATCGAGTTTCTTGGTTTCAAGGCAACTTCTTTTTCTTTTATTGCCTGCTAAAAATGAACCTGGATCATGTGTGTATCTGATCTTTGTATCAGATGCACATAGCTTGTTTTATTTTACTGGAAGAAACGTTAAATTTAATGCTTTGTTTTCAGACTGTTTTGTGTGCGTATCGGATGGATATAATTCTAGTATACGACAAGCTAACACTGCTCTCAAAAGCTTGTACAGAACAATGATAATAAACTTTAAGTGTTGTATGTTACAATCATGTTGTAATAAAACTTTTTTAATAGATATTTACTATATAGAATGAAAAGAAACAAGCTCATTTGTATGGATCTGATCTTATCATGTAAAATCTATTGTCTTCTATTGCATTACTTTAAAGAAATATCAGATTAATGATATCTTTGTTTTTAGCTTGTTTTAAATGTATCATATGTATAATTAATAATAGTAATTAATTTTAACACAGTTAATTGTTATTAATTGTTACAAATTACAATCATACTGTAATTAAGTTTTTTAATAGATGTGTGTATATATATATATATATATATATATATATATATATATATATATATATATATATATATATATATATATATATATATATATATATATATATATATATATATATATATATATATATATATATATATATATATATATATATATATATATATATATATATATTAAAAGAAATAAAAGGCACCTTTGTTTGACTAATAATTAATGAAAACATAGGAATTAATTTTATTTATGAAAGCAAAGTTTGGATTAGTTCTTAGGTGTTAAACTAAATTACTTTAATGAATAAAAACTTATTTTGAGAATATCTAACTTTTTTGGTCCACTTACCAAATTTAAAATTTCTGCAAGAAGCATGCATATATACATGTCTTATCTACATCTGGCTCAGTCTATTATGAATTGAAAATAAAAAATTATGTTATACAGTTATACATATGTGGTAACAAACTATATTTATGATTTTTAGTGTTTTGGAACTGCAAGAAGATGTGGAGTATCAAGTGCAATTCGATGCCGGAGACAAACGTATGGCCATTATGGTCTCACTATCCCCGGAGTTTCCACTGGAAAAACCAGTACTCAGAGTTTCGCCTCCGATAACACATAAGTGGTGTAATGAACACAGTGAAATCACTAGTGCTCCAGGATTATTAAACGTAATAGTTGTTAACGTATATTAAACTAATTAAAAATGAAATAAAAGTTTACATAAACTCTTTAAATATTTATAAGACACTAATACAAAGTTATTTATAGTTTACAGTACACAGTGATCTTGGACGTGTTGTACAGGCCATCATTAGAGAGTTTAGTAAAAATCCACCACAGTTTGTAGAAGATAATTCTCCAGTTTCAAATCTGCCTCTTAGAGGTAGATATTTCTAATCTTATACTAAAGAATTTATAGTTAAAAATACATTTAATTACTTATTAAAACATCAAAATATTATTTTAAGTAAGAAAACAGTCACTACGAAGCATCAAACAAAGACTCTTAATATACAAGTTCAATTAATGGCTTTTACTAACATGATTTTACACTAAATTTAATTTATTATGAAAAGAAATTTCATTTTATTAATTTCCTCCTAGTAATAGACTGTTACAATACAGTCACCTATACGAAATGGAGAAAGCGGAATGACAAAAGTCCGTTTGAGTAGTATAAGGGTTTATAGCTCGTAGACTCCCTTAGATTCTCTTTAAAATAATAAATTTAATTTAATAGTGATTTCTAAATACAGATTTAGCTAAAGTCTTTAATTAAGTAAAAAATATTTGTGAAATTACTAGGCAGCTTATTTTAGTGAATATACCTTTTCAATATAATCCATACTTACTTCATACGTACTCACTGTTATGTAATAAGATTCTAAAGAAAATAGCATTATATCTGTTTTGCTATTCAATATGTATTGCATTAAAATTTTCAACACAAGTTAGCACAATTGTAATCCAATTTATGAAACAGAGTCTTAGATTTATATGCTAAAGAATGAATGAATTTATGGTATAGTTTTCAATAATTTGATAATATTGAAAAAATACTAGTACCTCTTCATGCTCAAAAGGAACTTAAACTATACATAAGCTATATAATACTATAAGATTTCAGTATCCAATGTCCTTAAATAATTAAATCGTACTCATTCATATATTAAACAATTAATCGATCTCCACAAGAATAAACTTCAAATTCTTTATTAATCTGCTGACGCATCATAAATCTTTTATTCCCCATGCAGAGCTATATATAGAAATAACACAAATATAATACTAATTACTCCTTATATCACCGTACATTATTATAGATTTTGTCGCACAACATAACTATCAATATCTTACAAAAATATTAATAACACACCTAACTAAAAGTTAGAACGAAGTTCACCGTCTAACTCATTCCCAATAATTACAGATCTAGCTGGAAGAGCCTCGCCCTCGTACACCTGGAAGCCCCACGACCTAGCATCTGCCTCCTACAACACCTACTACAACACCTCCTTCCAGCAGCAACCGCAGCAACAGTACTCCACGGCCAATGTAACCCCGAGCATCTACAACTACAACTACACGAATGCCGCAGGCAGCAACGCTTACAGCCTGCCCAGCGACCAGTCGAGACCAAAGCAATACACCCCACCTGGATCCTTCATCTCCAACACTCGGAACTCAGTCCAGTACAACACCACGAATCCCCAGCAGCAGCCACAGCAGCAACAGTACTCGTCGAGTCCAGGTGCGAATGCCTACACGAACTTGCACTACGTCAATGCCAATGTGGGACCTTCGTCGATGCAGAGTCAAGTGCAATACAGTACTCCTAAGAGTAGCAAGCCGACGTGCGCAGATTTTCCCGAGTTGGATAATATGACGAACGAGGAGCTGAAGAAGCTGGGGGAGGACGAGGATTTGATGGATGAGTTCTTGGAGAAGCACTCGAAGCTAAAGGAGATCGATTCTGCGGTGGAGGATGCTATTGATTGGGTGGAGAAGACAGCGAGTAAGTTGAAATATAATAATAATAATAAGATGGAGGTGTGATTTGTGTGTGATTGAAGTGTTCTGATTTTTTACTATTGTGAGATTCATTTGTTGCTTCTTTTATAAAGTAGTTACAAATTTGGTCTAAAAACGATTGTTTTTGTCATAAATGAAAATAATTTTATTATTATTATTAATCCTTAACAAGGTTTCGGAAACTAATTTGTTTTTTAACAAAGCTTACTTTATAAATGTTATTGTATATTCTTTGTCTATATACGTTGTTTTAATTTAAGATCACAATCAATCAATGAATGATTCATACATTCATAGATATCAGTATAATAAGAACTTTCTCATGCTTCTATTTCATTTTTAATATGAATTATTATCATTATTTTAATCAATGTGTGTTACAGTTCAGATAATGTGATTATATAAATATTTTTGATTATAATATTTTCAAGGTCCATAAAATGAGAAAACTGCCTATTGTTCAAACTAATACATTTATATTTTTATGCTAGAAAGACAATAAAAATACTCAAATTTATGAAATATTTACGTACTATATATGTGTTGCATAGCACTACGGGAAAAAAATTCAATGTGCAATCTCAAAGTACACTCGACGTGGAAAATATCTGATTCGAACTATTTGAATTCTCTTGTAATCCTTCAATGAGGTTAACTAAAAAGTGCATTTGATCCAATAAAATTGCAGTATTTCAAGAAATTCAAATCGTTTGAATCAGATATTTTCCGCATCAAGTGTAAATATAAATTGTAATTATATGGATTATTATGTAAATTATATATGGACATTATGTAAAACTATCAATGGACTAAAAAAAAGTATTGTTATGATAAACAGAAACTGGAAGAGTATAACAAATTAGTTACCGAAACGTCATTAATGACTAATAATTAAAAAATAGTTACTTGTATTTGTTAATTGATATATGGAAACAATACTTTTTACACCAAGTATCGGTTTCTAATACTGTTCTTTTGTTTTAAAAATATACTGCTATATTTGATGACGTTTTATTTGTAGAAAAAACAAAAAGGACAATTTTACTTATAGAATCTTTGAGCTTTATTATCTGTAAACCTGTTTTTCTCAGTTAATGCATACATAATTCAAAGAGTGCTGATGTATGTACAGATTAATTAACGGATCATTTTACTCTTAAGTGATGTAATTTTTATCTTATAAGAGCAAAGACAAACCACTTGTTGATAAGTTATCATACTTTGAAACCTAAAAATGTAAAAAATGACAACAATCTAGATTAATATAAAGGTGGAAGTCTGATGTTTTCTTATAAATATATAAATAATATAAAAGTGGTCTAATTTTCGTAATGACAGAAAAAAATGATTGATTTTTTTTTCAACAGATATTATTTATCTGTTAAATAAACAGCCTATTCTACATGTTAAAAGCATTAAAGTCAATGTTCAATGGATGAATTCATTGAATACTGATTTCGACCAAAAATGAATTATGCACATAGCAATCACGGAAGTTACAGCCTGTAAATCACGCTTAAAATAACAAAATTAAAGCTATAAAGTTGTTGATGTTGTTTAAATATTTAGTATTCATGGGCTGTGTGCATAGTTTATTCTTAGTCAAAATCATATTTAATACAGAAAATATATTATTCATTCAGTATACAACCATCTCTAAAAACTTCAATAATTTTCTCTGAAATTATGAAAATTAGATAACTTTTCTTAATATTTATTCACTTTAATCTACATATAGCTTTAAGATCGAAATTATTTTAAAAATTTCAATATTCCTTTGTCATACTATACATAACCCTTTTGCAGTGGTCTGAGTCACTGGTGACTCATACAATTTTAAAATATCTATTTTTGAGACTGAATCACTTTTACAAAACATACAACTATAATTTGTTATTTAGTGATTTTTTAACTATTACATAAATAGAAAAGTAAAATGTTCTTTTAAAACTTTCCAAATATTAATAATTGTTCTTTACTATAATAAAAAGCTTGTCAAAAAAGTCGATTTTTTTGCTGCAGCTAAAGTGTTAAATAATAAATAATAAAACTTTGCAAAAACGAACGTTAGATAATCGAACCTCTTAACGATTTGTGCATGAATCTCAATTGAAAGAAAATTGTAAGAAATGTAATACATGTTTTTATGCTCTATAAAACTATGATACCCACAATTATTACGTAGATTATTTTATAACTTTTTTAAAAATCGGCAACACATTCTTTTATTTTATTTGATTTGCCCTCTCTTTTCATATATAAAAACAGCTTTTCGTAGTAATTAATCATACGAGCCTATACCTATTCACTTTACGAACTTTGTGATTTTTTTCTCGATTTTAAGTCGGCAACCCATCTTCTAATTTTGCAAACGTATTTTGGACTGAAGTATTATCTGTAATCTAAAAGTACCAATTAATTTTCCAGTGTTTTCGTTTCGCGTTCGAATCGTTTTAACGGGTTGCGTCAGATCTACTTTACTTACCGATTAACATGCTCAAAAATGTCGCTTTTCCCAAAAAATACGCATAGAAATCAAACTTTCTTTTCAGGATTGCTTTATTTACCGAAAATACATAGCAAAACACACTCAAATCATTATCAGAATCGAAAATTAGCAATTACGTGATTATGCTAATTTTCGATTCTGATCACAATTCGAGTGTTCCGCTATGTAACTACCGTAAATACAGTGACCCTGAGAAGGAAATTCGATTCTGGTGCGTATTTTGCGACAAAACCGAACACATCTGTAACGTGCAGGCACAATCATATAAATCCATTATTGACACTGTCGCGATAACGAGGTTTGACTACTTATTTCCGTTACCACTTAACCATATCCAAAAGAGATCTATAGCTTCCAAAAAAGCCAGTAACAAATGAACTTTCGCATCTATCGACCTTCATACAAAACCACCCCCAAATACACACCCCAAAACCACCAAAAACCAATTTCTCCCAAAAATCCCACCTACAACCCTTGCAACCTCAACGTCAATTTCTTAACTTCAACACTCCAGCCCTAACTCCCGTCTCTCGTTCCAGCGACGAACCTCGCTAAGGAGCAGGAGCTCGAGGCCCTCCGCGACGACGTGACCTCGAAGCTCCAGAGCGTCGAGTCCCTGCGCGCCCGTTACGACGAGCTCGTCCAGCGCTACGACCGTCTGTCGGAGGTGTTCGCCCCCGAGCGCATAAGGGACTGCCTGCGGGAGGCCGCCGACGACAGCCAGGAGCGCAGCGAGACGATAGCCCAGGACTTCCTGGGGCGCAGGATCGACGTCGAGCGCTTTCTCAGCACGTACGTCGAGTGCAGGAGGCTGGGCCAGGCCAGGCGCACCAAGGAGGAGAAGCTCGGACATCAGATCGACGAGATCAAGGAGGGCCGTCGATAGATGTGTATGTGTATGTGTATATACACCGGGGGGGGGGGGTGTATCTTTGTTTTACGCTGTGGGGATGAGAATGAGGATGAGAGAGGCGGTTCTTTTTGGGAGGGGGGTGGGAGGACACGGGAGAGATACATCACTTGTGGACTGTTCTTCTTCTTCTTCGGTTTTGTTTGGGTCGGAGGTGGGGAGTGGATGGATGGGTGAAGATGGTTTGGTGAAGTTCTTTGCTTGGTTGTATGGAGAGGAGAAGGGGATATTGGTCCAGGAGTTAGCTTAAGGAGGTCTTTTTTAGTGAAGAATTTGTTGAGTCTGGGTATCGATCATCACTCCAAACTATTAAGCGTGTATATATTCGTATATGGAATGTTCAGAACTGTAGGTGTGAAAATTGTGCAAATGCTCTTGATCGTTTCAAGATTTAGAGATGTGTATTGCGTGATTGTTATTAATCGTTGACTATAAAATTAATAAAATTGAATTACACTTATTACTAGTTAACAGGCTCGGTACAGCGTGAATCATGTGTGTCATTAATTATTGCAAATTTGCATGTATTTTATGTTATTGTAAAAGTGAAAGTTAATGAACTGTATTTACGCAACTGGTTTTTTTATTCTTCACAATTACAATACAAGAGGTAGAAATATCAAAAATAAATATACAAATAATCAAATTTGTAAAATAATGCAAAAGTAGCCGTTCTAAGCCTATTAAGATGTAATGAATATTAAAATAAATAAATAAGAGTGTTTGCATAATTTTTAAAGTGGACATGTTTCGCTGTGGTTCTGAATGATGCATACAATCATATATGGTGATATCCAGAGTATGGTACTATAAATACATAATTATAAGCATATATAAGCTTATATGAGCATTTATGATTCTACGTGATCATGTTCATGTATGCTTGTAGAGTACTATACTCTACTTATGCCAATATATGATAATATATAAGGATACAAGAATCGTTTTTACTTGGAAGATGAGACATCATGGATTTCGTTGCATTGTTGCTTCTTGTGCAGTTGTAAAATTGAAACGATGATCTTTATGCATACGAGTGTGTACTAACAAACTTTTAATTTCATAAGCGATACATGTTTTTATTTATTGATAGTTTTCGCTAAGCAAAATCTATTTTAGCAGTTATATGATAACTGTATGTGCTTGATGAAGTTTGATAACTAATGAGCGAATGAATGTAATTTTTTAACAAACTCGTTTTGCGGAAGTCGTGAAAAGTTATTTTAAAAGATATTACAATATTAGAAAATTACAGTTACGTGTTACTTTATTAGTATTTATTAAGGAATAAATATGTTATGCGTTTAGTAGGTAGTCGATATTGAATAATATGCATAAACGTTATTGTTACACGCAACAATGCAATGAAAAACAATGCTGTGATCGGTCTCTGTTTTTTTTATTCATAGTTGGATTCTATATATATATATATATATATGGTATTTATGTCGATGGCTCGCAACGGAAGAGTCGCTTTTTTCTAATCTCTACTACTACGGTGCCATCGATGAAGAACAATTGTTGAACTACACACGCAAACGCACGTCACGTTTCCAAACATACACACACAATAATCCCGCTTACCGACTTCTTATATTAGATTGTACGTCGATGATGAAGAAAAAAAAATGGAAAAAAAAAGAATGTGCATTTTAGTTTTGTCACGAGAATCGTTTTGCACGCGCTCTTAGACATTCCAGAAAAAAGGGAGAAAAAAAATATTTTTTGTAACAATAAGCCACGCAGTGCTAAAAATAAGAAATTAGTTGCTTCGACGTGATCAGAATATCATAGGACTGTAATTCTAAAAAAACATAAGATTTTCTAGATAATAATTTAAACGGCAATGAGAGAGTGAGAGAAAACATTTTACGGGAGAAGTAACAATATTACAAGTTAAATAAAGACGCTGGAAGGTGCAGTGTTCGATTCGATTTTGCACTCTTGAAGCAGCACTTTTCTACTATATTGTAAATAAATTTTAGAAAAAGAAAAGAAAACGGTATACATATGTATGTATAATTAACAAGAAAACTCGCAAGCCTCTTTTGCAGTTTATAAACAAGTGGTAAATATGAGTTGTAATTAAAATGAGTATCTTCTTTGTGGATGTTCCTATAATTATCGTATGAATTTCTGCGCTCTAAAGATGCAGAAATAGTACGATGAGCATAATCGAGATTGTGTTTTTTTTTCAAGTATCAAGGAACTTGATGAAGAAAATTTTCTTTCTGCGATTCATTGCAGCTTGTGTATCAATTGAAGAAAAAAAGATTGTAATTTTAAACGATTTGCGAAAATATAAGATAAATATTTATAATAATCACGCTTGAATTTTTTTCTTTATAACAATTCTTTTTATTAGCCAAGTTTTTTTTTATAGACAATATTTACATATATCGATGCTTACACTTTATTATCATACCTCGCATTTCATTGAACACTTGTGTCATGGTTAAATGCAGTCATACTTATAAAAATAAGGTAATGTTACTTATTACTTTAGCAAAAGATTACTTAGTACAAAAAAAGCATTGTGCGTATCTGAAACATCAAGACAAATATTTTCTTTCACACTTTGGTCATTAAAAAATTACGCTCTTAGTTATAATTCTTTTTTAATCTCATGCTGGCTATCTTTAAGGAAATGCATACATTTCTAAATATTTGAAAAATCTAACGTATAACATATAATGAACACGATGAGATTCTTCTTAATCTTGAAAATATTTATAAAAAAGAAAAAAAAATTGAAAACATTTTAATATTTTTAACGAATGATCATTTAAACTTCACGTTATAAAAATTTTACAATTATTTCCTAAATAAAAATTTCACGTGGGTGATTACAGTCTAACAGATAAGTCTTTTCTTAAAACGTTGAAAAGTCTGTCGAAGCTTGATCTTTGTTTCATTTCATTTAACATTTGCTTCAATTACAAATTGCTCATTTTCATTTTACATCAAATAGGCAACAGAACAAGCAATCTCTAATTTGATCTCATTATCATAAAAATTATTCGTAAATGCACGTCAAAAACACTAATTTGGAGTAATTTTTTCACTCCATCCCTGGAGAAAATGAAATGGTTTTTCTTAGCAATTTTCTTTTTACAAGTTTTGATAAAAAGACATTTCTTATAGAAAACAATATGTTAATCTAGAAAACCTGTGCGAAATAAAAGTGAATACGATGGAAGATCTATCTTTACTATAGTCATTTTTACATAAAATAATTGGTTATTCAGTGTTATGTTTAAAGTAACAGCGATTTCAAGATAAACGAGTGATTCCTTTAAACAAATACCGTTATCCAAGAAATCTCCCACAGAGCAAAGTATCTTCTAAAATTGAATCCGTGAAAACCAGAGACCAAACCTGGGCCATCCTGCATTCACCATAAAAACAATCCGACACACGGTAAGAATTACCCTGCTTCGCGGTTTGAATCCCGACAACCACCATCCTATCAAACCAACCAACCAACCAACAAGAAAAAAAAACTGCCCACAGAAAAACCACTCCATTCATCCCCACAAATCTCTCCCAAGCTCCACCCATCAATTGTCGCCGAATCCAGCGTCCACTCAAGGATCTACGAAGCTGATCATGATGTACCTCGTGCCCTTCGTCACCCTCAGTCCCTCGTGGTAGTGCGTGAGTCTCCCCGGGTGCATGAGCATCCAGCCGGGCTTGGTGTCGGTGACGGAGCAGTTGTAGCGTATGAAGCGGCAGCCGCCGCCCTCGTAGTCGACGCCTACCTTGTTCAGGGCGATGTTGATCGTGAAGGTCGAGCTGTCGTGGTGGGGCTTGAGGCTCGGCTGCTCGTTGGGCCGGTAGCGCACGACGAAGTTCATCAGAGAGCGGGGCGGCTAGAGGGGAATGACAGAAGAAGAGGGGTTGGGTTAGACGGGTTGAGTGAGCGTTGAAAGGGGGGTGGTAAAAGAATCACGTGAGATACTGTGGATGTGTGGTAGATTGATTTGAAGATTTTATGTAAATTCTCGGGAGAATAGTTATGTGACTTCTTACGAAAGTTCTTGCGTAAGGTCTTGCGAAAGTTCTTACATAAGCGCTTGCACAAGTTCTTCCTTAAATTATTGCAGAAGTTTTTACGTAAGTTCTTATGTAAGGTCTTGTAAAAGTTCTTACGTACGTTCTTGTGTAAGCTCGGAGGTAAGTTATTATATCTTACATAAGTTTTGACGCAAGTTCTTATAATTTCTTACGTAAGTTCTTATAATTTATTATGTAAGTTTTTATTATTTCTTACGTAAATTCTTATAATTTCTTACGTAAGCTTTTATAATTTCTTACGTAAGTTTTTATAATTCCTTACGTAAGTTTTTATAATTTCTTACATCAGTTCTTATAATTTCTTACGTAAGTTCTTATAATTCCTTACGTAAGTTTTTATAATTTCTTACGTAAGTTCTTATAATTTATTACGTAAGTTCTTATAATTTATTACGTAAGTTCTTATAATTTCTTAAGTAAGTTTTTATAATTTTTTATACGTCAGTTCTTATAATTTCTTACGTGAATTCTTATAATTTTTTATACGTCAGTTCTTATAATTTCTTACGTGAATTCTTATAATTTCTCACGTAAATTTTTATAATTTCTTACGTAAGATTTTATTTCTTTCTTATATTCGTAGATTCTTGTACCCTCTTAGGATCGAACCTTTTCAGGACATAAATGTATTTTTTTTCATTATTAACTATTTAAAAATTCTCGACGTCAGAACTTCAGTAAGGACACACGCCAGAAACAATTAAATATTTTACGTAAGATCTTATTTTTATAAAATTGTATATATAAATACCTAGTTTTGTACTAACAGTGAAGTTATGAATCTACCTCATTACCATAGAATTTTCACTAAACTTCTAAAATTAGGTGTGTCAATTTCGTGTAAAAAGTCACTCGAGCATTTATATGATATTTTAATATGAGATGTCATGTAACATTATATCTGACTTTTTATATGAAATTTAAGAGAGTTTTAATAAACAGCGAAATGAATTTTAACGCAAATTTTCACACATGATTTTTTTTGTACACAGCTCACGTGATTCTTTAGGTGAGAGTTCGGTGTTATGTCTTTGAGTAAGGAGGGTTAGTTGCGTGTTAGGAAAATCTTTTTTAACGTTTTTGAAATTTCTGCTTAAATATCGCGTAAAGAAAAAAATATTTTTAATACTTATATTTTTCTTTGGGAATAAAAGAATTGAGAGTAATGTTCAACCTGATTAATAATAAAAACAGAAAGTACACGGTGGCTGACTCTTAATGGTAATTGGAAAATTAGATAAAAGATACAGGTACAATGTCCAACCAATTGTGCGTGTTTTACAACACCCAGTTTATTCTACTTGACATTTTTTCTATTTACCTGATAACATTTGAAAAATAAAATCTTGCTTTTTTACAAAATTTTCAAAAACGTAGGGAAAAATTCCACTTACAAAGTGCAGTGAGCAGTATTAGGTATTAAGGAGGGTTATTTCATATTATATACGTGAATTATTTTTATGAAATGAAAGAAAATGATTTTAAGATATATTTTGGATAGTACTGATTACTAATGATTAATAAAATCAACATGATTTCTAATTGTATTTTATCATTGACTCACGAATTACTTGTTAAATAATTACTCTATAATTTCTGTAAATGATGAAATCGTTTGTTAACTTAAACAAAATAATTTTTCAAACATGAACTGACAAAACAATAAATAATTTTAATAAAATATTTATAAATTAAATATAAAAAATGAATCGTTTTAAAATGAAATAAATGGAACATGAATGAATAAGATTTATGTGTCTCTCGAATAGCTACAAAATCAGAAGCAGTGCTAAGTTGCTGATATGCACATGTGCTTGTAATACGGTGTTTTATACTACGTCTCTTCAATAATCTATAATTACCGCAATTTTTAACCTTATACCGATACAGTTTTCTCTTAACGAGTTTAAATTTACTAATGGAAGAGATATTTATTGAGTTCAACTATGTTCCCTTATATTATTAGTATAAATATATTTAAGAACAATTTAGTATGATATAAAAAAGTCTAAGTGTCTAAAGGTTCGGAAGGTATGCGAAAGATCCCTTCTCTCCACATCCCTGATTTATTAGTACGCTCTTCTAATAATTTCTATAGATAAGTATTTCTTGAGAGGATTTCATGTTTGTATAGAGAATTTTGTTGCACGCAAACTATGGTGGATTGTAAAACTAAAAGAGGAGGGTCGTGCACGTTCCTCCGGGCCTTTAGACACTTCATAAAAAAATATCTTTAAAAATGTGCGTATCTACTACATCATAAATTGATATACAACAAATTTTCTGACTCTGTTTTAATAAATCAAAAACATTTTTCATTATCTTGAACAATTTTCAACGTGGTAAATACCTTAAAAAAACTAAATATTTGTAATCGCTTTAATTTATGCAAAACTCTTCATAATCTACAAATCGTACCCCCAGAGCAACTCAAAATTCTATTTTCTTTTGTAAAATCAAGCAAATAGTACATAACGTAAATTTTTCATGAAATGAATTTTTTTTACTAGAAATTTATTATTATATAATACAGTTTTTCAATCTTTTTCTTCTTGTCGCAGGAGTTATATGCACAATCTTGTTCTGGGGGTACAAAATAATCAAAAACTCCGAAAAAATAAAAAAGTTCTATTCTCTACTTTTAAAAATTCCTCACATCCTCCCGAACCCGAACTCAACAAATACTCCTTCCACCACGATTTCCAAACAGCCCCCAAAATCACAAGCAGCCCCCCGCAAGAGCGTTAATTCTGTCCAATCTCTCCCTCCCTCCCAAAAAAAGGACGCTTACGTAGTCGTAATATCCCGTGAACACGGCCTGCTGCAGCGGATTCACGTAGACCCTAAGGAATTCGAGCCAGGACTCGTCGAGACCTACTTGTGTCATGTGTATATCGCGCGTCGGCACGGCTTCGTAACCATTCTCGAGGCGCGGATCCTAGAATGCGTGGGACAAAAGAAGAAGAAAAAAACGGGAGATGAGTATGACTCGGGTGAATTCCCGTCGGCTTACGTCGTGGAAGTAGCCGAGGAAGACGAGCTCCTGGAGGGGCCGCACGTAGTTGCGCAGGATGAAGAGCCACTGGGCCTCGAGGCCGACCTGGTTCATGTGTATGTCGCGCGTCGGCACGTTCTCGTAGCCGTCCGACAGTCGTGAGTCCTAAATTTGGATTGTCGCGGTGAATCGGGTGGGGGGAGAATTTGCGGGGGTGGATTGTCTCTCGATGGCGACGATGGACGAGCTCCGAGCGGTTCGTTTGGGTGTTGGCGTGGAAGGGTTGGATTGTTAATGGTGTTGCAGGAGAGGGTCGTCCGATTTTAAGAGGTGTAAGTGGACCGGTTCTTTATTCACAGCGATGCGTCAAAATAATTGTTCGCGAGTTATCTTTCTGTCGAATTATTGACTGCTACACTGAGAGAAAGGATTCATTGCGGCAAAGAATATTTTTTAACTGTTAATTTTTGTGGATTTGAATACGGTTACATGAATATTTCTTAACAGTTAAACGCACGTCTTAATAGTTAGGAATTGAGTACTTAAGTCGCGTGTCACCAGCTTTCTGCTTGCCTTTAAGGTTAACTGAATTTTTCACGCTTCTATGATGTTAATATGACCGTTATATGTCGGCATACGTTCTTGCCTGCCAAGATTATGTGTAGGTATACATAGGATCTTTTTATATTTCAATGCTTAAAAAGCAACAGTATATGCTAGAAAATCATCAAATAATCTTTCGCAAGTACTCTGCATGTTTCTCTTACTCTTGCAGACTCAAGTACGAGCTCTTAACTGTTAAGAAATGTAACATTTGAGTCAAGTACGTGAGACTTCGATCCCACAAGTACGCGGTTCATTTGTCACAAGGAATCCTTTCTCTGAGTGTATAGCTTTGAAAGATATATTTTGTAACTGAAATACTTTAAATAATATTTAGTTTGCATTTACATATACTTAATATTAAATACCTGTTGTTATATCGCCGTCGATATATAACTAGCATTGTAAAGTATTTTACATGAACATTTTGATAGTAATAGGGAACTTGCATGAATTTTCAATTCAACTTTATTCAATAATATACTTAATAATAAACTTCCCAAGACAGTTTTTTTTAATGTCTTCTTTATTTATTTATTGATAGTAACATTTTAGATCACTATTTTAATCGATGTCACGTGCCATCGTCAACACGAGCGTCGAACATCGCAAAACCAGCGTCACTGTGGCGACTGTAGGTACTAAAAGCGAAGCCTAGATGCAGTCCGTTTAGTACCTAAAGTCGCTACAGTGGCGCTGGCTTTGCAGTGTATGATGTTCGTGTTGATGATGTCACGTGACATCCATGTAAAAAGCGATCTAAAATTTTACTGTTTTCAATGCGTTATAAATAAATAAGTACGGCATAAAAAAATAAAACATTCAACTACGCTTTACTTTTCATGTTACTTTATCGATTCTAAGTGTTAAGACAGTGGTATTAAGACTCATGCATGTTCCCTATTTACATCGGACAAACATTGGTATAAGTAATAAATATTAAATCGATACCAAAGATTACGGAAAAATAAAACTCGTAATTGTAGGGTCACGTAGACTTCAAACCCCCGGTAGCGGAAAAATGACTCATTTGGATGAAAAGTAAACAATCCGTCTTGACCCAAATATTTTAATTTTAATCTGAAATACGCTGAAAACTCCGAGAAATTGTTGTATAAGAAGCCAAAAGTTATTAATTTATTCGTTTCATGTATAAAATCGAACTCAAATGATTTGCTTTTTCACTATTGGGTGGCGCTGACGTCTACGTGCACCCAGCCTATAAAAATCGGACGACTCTCTCCAAGATTGACAACTCAGTCTCGTTCATTTATAAAAAATTTATGTTTTTACTTACTACACACTAAAAGTATCTAAGGGGAGAGTACACTGAAACTTGAAACACTTTTTTATTGTTAATACGAAATAAATTTTATTCTTTGTTTTTGGCATAATTCGAATAGAATTTTCTGGAATTTTCATGCATTTTGGTTACAATATTGTCTGAGATGTAAGTAATTTCAAGAAATAACAGGTTTTTCCATACAATCACTTGTACAACAATTCAAATTTATCCTCAATCTATCGCAGATGAAATGATTAACATTTTACGTAGAAAAAGTTTGATAAAAAAAGAACTTATTGCATTTTAACACACAAAAAACGTGTTTTTGACAATTTCATCCTAGTTTCAGTGTTCTCTTCCAATAAGTATGTAATATGTAATATTCATTAGATTGTTTAAAAGTTAATTGTCGGTGGTACCTAAAGAAATGATAAAATTGTAGTAATTTTTTCAGTAAAAACGCATCAGAAAAAAGATTAATTCATATTTATGCGAAAGATTATTTGCGAAAGTTTTCGGTGTCGTTGATTACGAATCCGTTGTAAGTTTTTCGAAATTAAACCCATATAACTTATATTGATTTTCATAAAAAGTACTAAATTCTTTTACTTGTATTCGCCATATAGAATGAATCCACCATTTAAATTCCAAAAGTCCGACAATGGATTAGTAATCAGCGACTTAAATATACCTCTATACGAAAGTTACAATAAAAAGTTATAGAACTGAGCTGTCAATACGTATAAATACTATGATAAAAATTATATTATAAACAGTAAAATAAAATAATCTTAAATACGTATCTTAAAAAAACTAATAATAATTGTAGTTTTTAAATTTAAGATAACTTACATAATTCGAACCGTCGGACCATTTGCCATAAGTTTCCATGATTTCCACAAACTCCTTGTTGAATCTCTCCGAGACAATGGGGAACCAGTACACATCCGGACACGGCTGCAAACAGTCAACAATCACAAAAGTTCCTCAAATACAAAAAGAAACCTAACCAAAGACCTAACCATCGTCTCAATCTCACCTGAATGGGCGTATTCTTCGGATTAAAGCTCTCCGAGTAATTGGCGTGAATGTATCGCTTCTCCCAGTCCATCTTGTTGTCGAACAACTGGTAGAGGTCCGGATTGGTGAGCGACACGTTGAAGCCGTCAAGGGTGACGAGATGGCCAAAGTCCAGTCGGTTGCTGACGTACATGAAGACGTCGCGACGCCGATTGGCGTAGGCAAAGGCCATGTCCGGATCGAGATCGGCCTCGACGTAGGACGGACGAGTGGACTCGTCGGCCAGGAGGCTGGCGTTCACCAGGTAGCAGCTGCTGACGAACGGCACGTTCCACAGGCCTCTGGAACACGAGGGTGAGAGAGCATGGGTTAGTAACAAGTTAACGTGGTTAAGGAGGTCCGATTGGAACACTGGTCAAAACAGCAACTTATGAAATAAACGTTATTTAAGGTGATGTTAAACCCTGTGTTACTGGTAAATACGGGGAACCACTTTTTTCATTCATTTTTCAATTTTAAGAAAATATCTCTGTGGAAAGTTGTTCTTTTTGATTGGAACAACAACTTTCCATAGAGATATTTACTAAAAATTGAAAATTAAATGAGAAAAGTGGATCCTCGTATTTGTCGGTGATAGGTGGCTTTAGCATCACCTTAATAGAGAAGTTTGTGACAATGTATCCTGTTAATAAATTAAACATTTAATAAACTTTTAATATTCATATTTATATGAAACGAATAGTTATGTTATTTCTTTCTGAAAAGATGAATATAGATATCGATTTGGTTCTAACCTCTAAGGTGTTTCTCTGTTTTGAGTGCTTATTTTTGCGTTATTCTATAAATATCTCTCTAAAACGCTAGGCAACACTATTTCTTTATTGAATGCATTAAACTTTGAAAACTAAGGATTAATTTGATACTTTAAAATAGACTTTTGATATTCTACAAAAGTTTCCTACAAATGCATGAATTTTTCATTTCAAACCCAAAACATGCGTTTTTTGTATATTAAACGGACTAAACGGGCGAACTTTATAATTAAATATCTCTTCAAAATGCCAGGCAACCTATACTGAAAATTTGTCTGTGGACTCAAATAATCTTTATTAACAATTACAAAATAGATTTCTGTCTCAAAGTTTAAAATTACTTTGCTCATACCCTCTTAAAGTAGTTAACGGTTGAGTGACAATTATTCTTCGCTTCATATTGGGAAAAATGTCTCTTCGATCCCAATTATAGTTTTTTATTTATTAGGAAAGTTTTCGTTCATAAGGATCTTTCCGTTAGGAATTTATCAATTAGATTATTCTTCTTGGTTCAAGAGAATATTTCTCTTACTGCATGATGCTATTTTCTCTAATCAATGGAACCTTATATAGTTTTCATTGAAATGTATTGATCCATTATGCTTAATTGCAGGTGTATATAATGCTTAGTTAATTCGCGATCCCAAGCAAAAAGTGCCATCTGTCTCTAGTTCGTATAGAATCACCGCGCGAAATTAACAGATGGCGCTTTTTTCTTGGGATCGCGAATAGAGATTAGTTACCAAGCCTAACTAGGGAAGTGTTCGTCATGAATCAAGGGATGCGCTATCGCCACGATGACCCATTGAGTTATTAAATCTTTTTTGAATAATGGAATAAAAATATTATACGTAGATCAAAATGATGTTTTTTTATTTAAGAAGAAAAGTTTCGGTTCGCAGTAATTGTTTTCTTAGCAAATTATTCAAGATTATTCCTTCATTGCTCAAGAGAATATTTTTCCGAGTGAATGTTGCTATGTTTGTCCAATCAATAAAACCTTAGGTAGTTTTTATTGAAATTTATTGATCAATCGTCGTACATGTATGTAGAAAGCTTAGCAGAGGATCAGTCATCAAATCTAACTGGGAAAGTGTTCCAATAAAGGGGGGAAGCGAGTCGCAGATTGTGATTTAGTAACGACCTATTGATCCAATCGATACCAATCACTAATTTCCATACAGTGTATACGCACATACTTCAGAAAGGTGAGTTTTAAATTGATGAACCGATTTACCTTAGATATATATTTCATCGCCTCATATGTAACATTAACTAATCTAAAAATAACACTGACTTCGTGTGAGTTTGTGAATCTGATTTAATAATTTTTTTCCAAGTATCATCCTCATCCAGAATCTAGGAACCGATCAAACTACCTTCAGAATACGATCTATTCGTTTCAAGAGAATGTACCGTTCAAAATAGATACCTAAAGTAATATCATTTGTGAGAACCCGAATTCCCTTATGAAAGAGATGTAATCTAGTTAGAAAATGAAACATCAATTTTGCATTAGGTATCTATTAATATATCTAGGTATCTATTTTTAGAGGATAACCTTTTTCCCCAACCACTAAAACTACCATCGCATCACCATTACACCACATCTTCCCGTACCAAACACATCGTCTTCCAGCCGCTCTTCACCTATCCACGTGCCCGTAGTGACTATATCAATATCAACCATCCATCCATGCACTCTCTACGTTCACGCACAAGCACACCACACGGAGGTCATCTCATCCATACACACCCACATCCCCAACACACACACACACACACACACATACCAGTGCTACTCTTTCGGCATCGGATACCAAGCGAGAGAGCAGCGACTTTGTCACACGTCGTCGTCGTCGTCGTCGTCGTCGTCGTGCCTCCCATCACCGCGCATCATCATCATCATCATCATCAAGCGTCGATTGGCCGGGCCGTGTCGGTGCTGGCGGCAAATTATCCAATTGAGATTCATAACGTCACCTCGGCCACCGTCGCTACCGCTACACACAACCACCACCACCACCACCTCCAGTGCGAGCAGCGTGGCTTGCCTTTCCATCTGCTGCCGTTCATTCATAGATTCTGATTTGGTTCTTTTTTTTTTCTCTTTGACGGAGGGAGTTCGCCTGCACCGGCAGCCGCGGGGCTGCTCACGACATTTCGCGCGCGCCAGCAGCCCGCGACCGACACGCGCGACGTGTCCGCACCGAGGTGACAGTGACAACACCGCTGTGATATCTATTTTGCTGGTAAGGGATAGTGACGCTTTTTCTTGGCTGTTGTTGGGGTTGGGGGTTTTGTTTGGGATGGGGATTTGGGGTTGAGTGGATAGTCATAATGGGGTGGATTCTGAAGTGGAGGATACATGTGTGCGATTGTTGATAAGTCTGTTATTGGTGATTTTGAGGTTTAGGAGATCCATGCTTACAACAAGTTTGTGATGATGTATTAATTAACATTGTGAATGGCTAATGAAGCATAGTTCTACCCTGTGATAAGTTTGTAAAATTTGAATAATCTTCAGAATGAGATTCTATTTTGGCGAAAGCTGTGCATTTTCTTAAAAAAGATACGTAGAGGAATTACATTTGTGGTGATTTAAAACCTTTTGTTGGAAAGAGATTACTTTTTCAGCAAACTTATTTTCCATTTCCCATTAGGTACATGATTTCTTTTTCACTAGAGGATTTCAAGATTCTATTTTACGAGAATATTCTCTTTGGACAACAAATCGTTTTTTGAGTGGTAGAAAGTAATGGGATATGGAGTTGAAAGTGAAAGTTATATGTATGTGATTGTTTATGTATGCTATTAGTGGTCACAATTGCTCGTGAAGTTACATTTACAACCCAGTGTGTGATAATCTGTTACACAGCATTGACAATCGTGTATTAAAAAGTTAGCACATTGTGATAAAAACCGAGCTTCAGCCAGTGATAATTTTCAACAATTTGAATAAGTAATCATGGTAACTTTAACTTGTTAAACATGTATAGACTATTTTTGAATAATAAAATTTTAGTACTTTTATGAATGCCAACTAAATTATAGTCCAAAAATAGACTATTCGTTCTTAACCATTAATCCTTTACAGCCTATTGCGGTATATTTGCTACGTTCACTTTGAAATAACCGATTTAAATCATCCACTAATTTTAGAAGCATTTCCAAGTGAATGTAGCAAACATACCTGATAGGCATTAAAGGTATTAATAATGAATTACTTAAAATGTTAACTGATATTCTAAATAAAGAATTAAACATAATTATACAGGTATTATACCGTTATTTTTGGAAGGATTATTTTCCATTATCACACCTAATTCATTAATAAATAGTCAGTCAAGGATCCAATTTTATAGCAAATGATTAATTTGCTGCTCCATATATAAAGCAGTTCCTGCTCGATTTCTTAATTGATATCACGAAGGAGATGCATATTACTCAAAATCATTCTTTCTTTCATTGAAAATCCTTCTAAATTATAATGCTATATTATTTCTTAAATCGAAACATCCAATAATTAATTCTCCATATCTTTCGCTACAAAATCAGTAAATTGCATGGAGTTCACCGAAAAAACAACGAATAATTAGTGAACATCTAAACATCCACTTATAACATCAGTAAGAATAAGAGTTTAGAAAAGATTGCATCAGTAACTCTTCACCGATAATTAGTAACTGTTCATTTAGAATTAAATACTATTCTTTTATAATCAGTATCTCTTAATTTTTAATCAGTATAGCCATTCACCGATAATTACTAACTATTTACTAATACGTAAGTAACTATTTACTAATACGTAAGTAACTATTTACTAATACGTAAGTAACTCTTCACTGCCAATCTGTGACTATTCATCAACTATCAGTAACTATTTATTAAAAATCAGTAATTATTCATTAACAGTTACTTTTCACCAACAATTAGTAAATATTCACAGATAAATAAGTATCTATTCACCAATAATCAGTAACTATTCACTGACGATCAGTAACTTTTCGCTGATAATCATCAATAATGCAGTGACATTGAAGTAACTATTCCCTGATGATCAGTAACTTGTCACTGCTAATCAGTAACTATTCACTGTTGATCAGTATCTGCTCTACAATACAAATTCAAATCGCATCGAAAATCTTTCCAATAAACGCTTTATAGTGCTGTATCAATGAAATCTAAAAAACACCAGTACACGTCACTGTCAATAATCAGCAGTGTCGCGCTTCTCTGTCCCTCTCGTGTGTCAAGGTCAAATGAAGAGGTGCCTCGGCTCGCTGCTGGTGGGACTAGCCGCGGCGCTGATCCTGCTGCTGCTGCTGGCAGTGGACCCAGCGGAGGCAGCCAAGGGTGGCGGGGGCGGCCGGGGTCGCGGTCGGGGCGGACGCGGGCGCATGTTCGGCTCGCGCATGCCGATACTCATACCGAACCGGAATCCCGGCGCCATCAACTACTACGAGAACAAGGACGTGAGTTGGTTTTTTTGCTTGATCTTTTGTTGTTAAGCTAGTCGTATAGATGATTTAAGAAGTTTAGAAATAAGTGAAGGGGATTCTTAGTTTGTAAAAGGTATATGGGGAAGTTTGATTGTTAAGGAAGAGAGTATGAAAAAGCTTGAAATATAAGTACAAAAATGGAACACCAACCTTTAAAATCAGCATTGTTTGGTGTCTTTATAAGCAGGAAAAAGTATTTGTTTATTTTAATAGTGATGCAAACATATGCTTTTTAAGGCTTTCTTGGGTTTTTTTCGATTTTTTATCTAAAATACTATTTGATATTATTTAATTTATCGTCTGCTTTTTCAACTGGTATTTCATCACTGTTTATTTAATAAAATATAAATTTCATATCATAAATTAACGTTGAAAATATAAAAGTTCCATACAAGTTTAAAAATAATATATTAGCACATTATCTCCTTGCGGTACGACAAATTGTAGCAAATCAAAACGTCAGTATAAAAACTATTAGTTATAATGCTCGCAACTACCCGTCATAAACTCGATTTGTTTTGATGCAGATATACTAGATCATACTTGTGAGGCATTCGGGCCAATAAAATCAAAATGCATGTACGGATCATGAATCTAATTCTTCTTTGATGACACGCAATTTATGTATATATGTATATACTTTCAGGGAGCCAAAATAACGAAAGCCTCGCACTTCGAGTTGGACTACATGCTGGGCAGAAAAATTACGTTCTTCTGCATGGCGACTGGCATACCCAGACCGGAAATCACGTGGTTCAAGGATGGCGTAGAATTGTATCACCATAAATTTTTCCAGGTATACTTTGCTAATTAATATTAATCGCTCTTATAATTTGCAATACTGCGTAGTATTTTTTCAATTGATTTCATATATACTTTGATATGTTCTTTATGAATTAAATTCAAGTTCTGTTTTATTATTATATTTCATTCTTAAAGGGGATATCAGCCCAATTTTGATGATTTTCATAAATTAAATCATACATAGATAAATATTTTTAAATATTCTTATTTAATAAATAATATTTAAAATTTAAAATTATCTATTTAAAGTGAATTCAAATGCTCTTGGGTCAATAGTTCAAAACCCCTAGATATTGCGCATATAAATATGCTTTTTGTAGAATGATGAAATGAAACAATAAGAAACGGTTGGGTACTCAGTTAAAAAAATATAATTATTGTAATTAAACAATTTTATTTACCTTTATGAACTATTTTCGGACAAAGTTTCAAGACTATTGGTGAATATTTCATACGCAAGGAGCTTTTTTAAGTTATAGTTTGTAGATTAATTTTCACATAATTTCTATATATTTTTAATTAAAGTACTATAATCAATTTATGAATGTTTACTTATTATTGCAATAAAAATATTGTGAAAAATCTTGTTTTATTAAAATTTTATAATTTGAGGTAGGGATTGTTTGCATAGTAAACTTTTCTCTGATATTTAAAACATTACTAAAAATAACTGTACCAATTAACTTTCTTTTAACCCTTTCTGTCAGGGCTTTTTCTAAGAAAGTTATACTTTGTTTTGTAAATGATTTATAATAAGAATAATTGTTCTTACAATTTCTGAATACCGTATAGTTCTTTAAATTTACAAATGTCCGAATAAGCTAAAGAAAAAGTTAGGAAATTGCAAATAAACATACTGAAAATGTAAAAGAACAGATTTGAGAAGATAAGCTTCAACTTTGTTTTGTAACTGATTTATAATAAGAATAATTGTTCTTACAATTTATGAATACCATATAGTTTTTTTATATTTACAAATGTCCGAACAAGCTAAAGAAAAAGTTAGGAAATTGCAAATAAACATACTGTAAAACGTAAAAGAACAAATTTGAGAAGATAAGCTTCAGATCAGATCTGTGCGCACAGTAGAACAAAACCCGCTCTAGTCAGACAACAATACATTTCGTACATTCCTCGCGCAATCTACAAACAAACGCATCAAAACCTATTCAACAACTGCAGTAGCTACAAAGTACAGCTCCTTTATATGTTCGCATAGGTTCACGAGTGGCCGATGGGAAACGACACGATGAAGTCGAAAATGGAGATAGACCCGGCGACGCAGAAGGACGCCGGCTACTACGAGTGCCAGGCCGACAATCAGTACGCCGTCGACCGACGCGGCTTTCGCACGGACTACGTCATGATATCGTATTAGAGGCGATTCTCCCCCACCGTAATCTTCTCTCTTCCTTCTCGTGCGCACGAATCTCAGGAGCTCAGACTCAGGAGAACGAGTTCGCTTCACGGAGTGGACTTTTTTTTAACACTTTATATTCTGAATTCTTTGTAGTGGAGGGATACTTTTGAGTTTGTATAAAGGAAGATAATGTTTCAATTAAAATTGAGATGTTCGTTGGTTTTAACATTTTCCTTGGTGTAGCTAAATGGTCGATGCCAAAACTTGGTTCTTCGATTGAAAACTGCAATAGTTCATTATGCGAAATGATTTTTCTATTTATGGTTAAATTGAACTTACGAAGAATTGTAATTTGAATGATATACGAGCTTTGAATGTTGGAAATCAAAATAGGATTGAGGGGAATATCACGATATGTGTTAAAATTGCGATATATCATCAAATTAAAATTATCTACAGTTCTACTAGAACGAAAATAAAAACATTATTTTACTCAATTAAGTATTATAATTGTTAAGCGAAAAACAAACTTTTGGCATTCAATTATAACCAGTGCAATCTTAAAGGTATTGAACAAAGAGGTAAAAGAAACAAACCAAACTTGCTTTTTTCAACGATACAATCGACTGTCATCGATGTTCTTGGAGTCCGATTTTGTGCAATATAGAGTAAAATTTAATTCACTTTGAAAAATAATTGAGATATGTTTCAAGAACACTTTCAGTACGCTAAGTTATTACTGTTAGTATTAGTATTCGAGAATGTTATTATGTTTAATACTATCTACGAGTGACTTTACATGCATAGTGGTGAGTCATATTTTTATAATTTACATGAGTAAATATTAATTCTACTGTTGTAAACTCCCACTCTTAGGCCGTGCAAAAGAATTAATTAATATATTGTCGATTTGGCTAATTCGACACAGAAACAGAAAAATTCTACTTGTAATCAGAACGATGATAATTTCTTTCGATATATTCTACATTTCACTGTTGAATCTTTTTTACGTATACATACTTTTGTAAGAACAGGTGGACTATTACCTATAGTTTAATAATTTTTAATAGTTTTCCGTCATTTTAGTCATTTTTAAACATGGTTTTATACCACAAAAGCGACAGAAACATTGTTGTTTCACTAAACCGTGTAACATCTATTAACAGTGTAATCATTGTTATTTTCTTAAATACATAGTCCTCCTATAAAATGTATTTAAATAGAATAAAAGAAAATTTTATACTGAATTCTAAGAAACATTCATTTTATTTTTGTAAATAACCCTCTGGAATACAAATGTTCAATTAACTAAACATTGATAAAAAATGAGAATATTAATGACAAAAATGCTAGATATAGATAATTTTATAATTGACTTTTATCAAAACCATAGACATTAAAAACTGTAAACAATAAACGATTATATAGTATATGGTAACTCTTAGAAGGGTTCATAGATGGATACAATATAAATTATTGAATGACAACAGTTATAGATTTCAATACTTAAAAAAAATTTTTCCAATATTTCATAATGACCCATAATCGCAGCTTTATGCGTCATGTAAATATAACACGTACACCTACGTGACCGAGCAAGTGTTCCGGGCGACTTGGCATACCGTACGGCTAACAGTATCGAGCAGCGCAAAAGCGCGTCTCGTCCCCCTCGAGATACGTTTTATTAGGAAATAATTGCAATTAGGTCTCTAACCTAAAGCGCGCACCGTAGCCGTTATAAAAAAAAACCACTGGCAAGTCATTGGCACTTGGCTTCCTCAAAATAAATAAACTGTTCAAATCTGAAATTATTTGTTGTAATAAATTAATTATAAAATGCAGTATCTCTTTCTAATGTACGATAGCTAATGAAAAATTCTCCTAGTTTAATAAAGAAAACAGCCACACCGTTCTCGAGATACAAGCGAACAAAATTAAAGAAAGAAAAAATATAACCTAAAACATATTGAAAAATAAATGACCGCATAAACTGAGCAAAAAGAACTAAGCTATGAGCAAAGAAATTGGGATGTAAGAATAATTTTCTGAATGCGCATTATTTCACAAGATAATTTGAATATAATGTAAGGATCGATAGACTACGATGAATTTCAAACAATATTCATTCGTTTATATCATATTAAAGCCTACATTTTGTTTCTTTTGATATGACTTTTATATAATTTTTGTAAGGTTGGCCTATATGGATGCGTAGTAAGTAAGAGAACGCAAAGAAGCGTGCAATACTAACTCTACCTAGATTGTTTTAGAGTTTGTTAAAATGTAAATATTAACAAACAGAATTGATCCAGGAAAGTCAAGGGAAACTTTAAAACAAACAAGGAGAAGCTCAATAAAATAAGTGAAAAATCAAGATTTTATCAGGCATTTATATTATTATAAATTTAATATAATTTTTTGTAATTGTCATAAAGGTTTATGCCTATATCGATGCGTAGTAAGTAGAGGAAAGCAAATGAACGTGCAATACTAACTGTATCTTGTCTTGGAGCTTGTAAAAATATGGATATTACAAAAAACCGACCTGGGAAAGACAAGAGAAACTTTAAAAAAGCGAGGGGGAAGCTCAATAAAATAAGTGAAAAAATCAAGATTTTATCAGACATTCACAAGGAGAGTGTCATACCTTTGGAAACGAAGTTTGATTAAGCTTTGGTTTTGGGCAATGTTTTCTGGTACCTAGAAATGAAGCCTAGATCATGTAGTATTTTCCAATGGGCCCTTATACTCTCAATATGAGATATTTTACTTCAAATATACGTGTTTTAGTGAAAAAAGGTACCTCTTCTTGTAATAATAACTATATGTTATTTTGATGCGTGTATTAACACTAGAAAAGCTAACCAAAACGATAATAAAAGTAGGCAGACAGAGTTTTAATTATAGCTTTGTTTTGTATAAAACTATCAACAAAATATAATTAATTGTTATCATTATCTTGAATTATTAATAAAGTAGGATCAGATTAATATTTTTATACAAATCAAGGCTTAAATTAAAGCTCGTTTCGCCAATATTTATTATCATTTGGGTCATTTTTCCTGATGTTAATATATGCATTGATATTAATAACACAAGGCGAGGTGTTTTCACTTAAATAACGTGTATTAATGTGTAAAATAGCCCATATCTTGACTACAAGGACCCATTGGAACAAACTGTAAGCCCTAGGACTCATTTCTAGATTTCATTTTTCGAAAGTTCCCTTTTACTTCCCCAGATCAAATTTTTGTTTTAATGTTCATATTTTTATAAGCTCTAAACAATGGAGTTTGTAGTAAACTCCTTGTTAGTTGTAAATGTTTAACTTCCTCTCTTTAACTCTTTATGCTCACAGAAAAAAACGAGTTTACAAAAAATCTTACTCTTATCTAAAACAATAAACTCACAAGGAGAGTCTACGACCTGTGGGAAACGGTTTTCGATAAGGTTTTGGGATGTGGTTTCTGGTACCTAAAAATGATGCCTAGCACCCGTAGTTCATCTCATAGGGCCTTGGGGTCAAAATATGACCTCTTGTATTCAAAATACGCGTTATTTCAGTAAAAAATGGTACCTGTACTTCGAATCATAACTCTGCAAGCTTTTTGCTAGAGAAATGATGCAATAAGATAAAAAAATTGACTACAACAGCTTTATTTTAAGCTTTGTTTCATATAAAAATATTATTTCGTTGCAAAGTTATGAACAATAAAAAATAATGATGAAAAATGCTTGAAAATTGGAGGATTTTTAGCTCTTTAAATTGAGTAGTTTTTCATGCATTTTTCATCATTATTTTTGATTGTTCATAAAATCGCTTCCTACAGGTCGTGAACTCCCCTTGTCAGTATAGAATTATGCCCAGGGAGATGATGCATCAAAGTCGATAAAAACTTCACTCAATATATTTGTTCATCGGTAAAATTTTCTAATTATACCCTTAAAATGATATGACTGATGGCGAATTTAATGCGGTAAATTTGGCAGTTTGCGTCGAGTCCTCGATTAGTTCGATGGCGAATAACAATTTACTATTTTTTTTCTATTGTTTTTGCGGCAATGTTCGAGCAATTTAATTAATTAACAGTCAAATAATGTTTTGAACTAGATAAGAAGTTTAGGTCATATTCAAATATTTATTTGTGTAATAATAAACCAACTGTTGTTTACTTTTACTTTTAAATGTGAGTGTGTTAATTCTGTCTATAAATGAACATAATGTATTTGTTTGTTTTGTATTCTGACAAAAGAACATAACAAATCTTTTATAAATTGCTGTTAAAAAATGCTGCAATGCGTACACATTATAGGGAAACACAAAAAAAAATTTTCTATCATTTTCATAAAAATATGACTGCTGAGATATAAGACCTACTTTACCAACTGAATACCATCAAGGAAGTGCCTCGTCTCATTTGAAAGTAAATCTCCCTTTATAAGATTACTTTAGTGATAAGAGATGGAAAAGGTCTAATTTAAGAAAATTCAATAAAAATATGTTCCCTTTAGTTTCTTGCAAGATTCATATGTTATTTTGAAAACATGAAGGATGGAAATCAAACCAGCGAAAGAAAAGCAACACTTTTATAAACAATACTCTGTATTGACTTCTTAAATAAGATAAACGATAGGGGCGACTGGGGTATAATGGGCCACTAAAATGCAATGACCCATAGAAATGATAAAAAGCATAAGTTAAAAAAAAACTAAAATATCATTTAGTTACTATCCAATTGAAGAATGTTATCTTATATTGAGATCAGTGTTTAATGTTTCTTTCTAATAGTAAAATGCATTTTTAAATTACATCGAAAATAGCGATTTAAGAAATAGTTGGGGTATAACCCCCCACATTGGGGTATACGGACCAGCGTAATTGTACGCTATTGCTGTTAAATTATGGGTGCCAAACTACCGTAAGAGGAAAGTACAATGTTTGTTTATGCTTAATCAATCGCGATATTAGATCGAGATACTTTACAACAACTCGTAAATAAAGAGAAACTTTATATCCATTATGCATGCAAATTTTTGTCATTGTTACGGCTCTAAAACTACTTAAAGTTCCTGTTTTATATGTGCTACTATTGCAATTCTTCAAATTATGTTTTTTTTATAAATAAACATATGAACCTCTTTCTTTTGGAGCTCTAAACGATATGTGTAGTCTTCTACAATCAAAAAAACGTTTTTATATCTTAAAATGGTGGCTCATTATACTCCCAAAAAAGTCGCCCATTATGCATCCTTTCCAATAATTAACGTTTCGTATCATAACTTTTTGTAATCTTAATGAAATAAAATGTTACAAAAGGCAAAATAAAGCTTGAAACATATCATAAAAAGGAGCAATGCCTGATTTTTTAATTAATCAAAAACACACGGTTGGCGATTTGTAAAGTTTTTGTCGTTTTTTATATAACCTGATTTTTCAATTTAAAGCTTCACTGCGCTGTAAACATTTGTTTGTTTGGAGAATTATATTCATACAAAGTAAATTAACTCACACTATGACCACAATTAGATTAAGATATACATATTATTTTTTTTAAGCGGTGTAGGTACATACAGGATTTATAAGGCAGCTTTCTTCCCGTGGGTTCGACCATCTCACCTTAAAACATGTTCTGTACAGAAATCGAACTATGCATGTCTAACATTCTATAAGTCTAAATCATAATGAAACCAAAATTTAATGTATAATTTGTTTACGTAAAAAATGTATTTGTAAAAGATTATATTTCCAAAATTATTGATTTCTGGAAGAAATAATTAAAATCATTCGACTTTTCAAAATGTTAACAACTTCAGTTATATGTACTATATATCAATGTCATACAGCAGACGGTATAAATAATACAAAGTATATTTTGTGATCGGTAATCAAAATTATATTCCCTTTTTCATTTTATAGTCGCAGCTATTTAGAAACTCCTTTAAATAACGTTACATCGTTACTCGAACATCAAAGGGTGCCGGCCAAAGTGACTCTACACCATTTTGCCATCGCATCTTCCCAAATTTCGAATATATCGCCTAACAATTCCAAAAATTTACGAAGAATCTACATCACATTCCATAAAAGCATACAACCAACTGCAAAATTCGGTATTATCCTCTATTCTAAATATGCCCGTCAATTCCACGCGCGAAATAATGCACACACACACGCATAATACACCTCGAGAGTGTAATATCCTAATGACGGTAATTGCGAGGATCACTGCAGCCGGCATCTGTGATTTATTTCTCTCTCTAATCTCCACGCACGCGCGCACACACACACACACACACACGTGCGCACGTCGAGTGCAGCGTGTGCGCGAGAGCGACACTCGGTTCGCAGTGCTCGAATCGTCCGCCAAGTGCTTATCTCGTTGCGCACGTATGGCTATATAGGCATTCCGCGAGTTTTTCTTCTTCTCCCTCTGAGCGCGCGCGCCTTTAACCTCTTCACGGGCGAATGTTTGCAGATGGGATTAATACGCGCCCGGCCGTTTATTGTCGGCTAATGGAAACTTAATTGGGCGACGGCGGCGGTGCGTGCGTGTGCCGTTGATGGCGAATTAATTTTGGCCATTATTTTCAGACCCATTGTTGGGCGAATGCTGCGGGAGGGAATTCGCAGTCACTGCGTATGCTGGGATAATGGAATTGATATAGCTGTACGCTCTGGAGTAGGGAGAGAGGATTTTGGCGGAGTATTGTTGGAGGGATATGTCGTTGGATTTTTTGTACAGTTTAGGAGGTTTGATGAGAGATGGGAGAGGGTAGCTGTTGAGCACATTTTTTTAATGGAAAGTGTGAGTGGAAGTTTGGAAAGTCATTTTTTATTTCACTTATTGGCAACGATGAATTTAAAAACTTTTGCAGCACAATTAAGCAGTTCTTATATTGATATACTCAACTGAGTTTTATAATTTGTAAATTTAATTTGGCTTAATCAAAAAATGCATTTTAATGTAACACCATAGTTTAATAGATTATACGCGATACTTTCTACGTGTACTTTTGAAATCGTTTAAACATCTTTGACATTAATAAAGCTACATATATATATATATATATATATATATATATATATATATATATATATATATATATATATACATCGCTTAGAAGTTATAGCATGCTGCAAAAGAAACTTTAACATTCTATAATTTATGTATATATATATTATATATATTATCCCTCAGTTATCACATTGGGTACATAGAATATCCCAAGGGTAATTTAATCTTCGATTTTTCGGAAAAAAGTCTTTTTATATATTTAAGAAATGAAGATTAATTATTTTCATACCAAAGTTAAATTTGAAAACTTTTGCGATTTTATCAGTTTTATGATACTGACCTGACGTAAAAAATTAATTGTTTAGGGACATATTAGCAAAAATCTAGCGAAAGTATACGTTTGACTAGTCCTAGGACAGCCTGTACAATAACATTATACCAATGTTTAAGAATACCGTTTATGTACACGTTACACGTAACGGACAATAAAGGCACGTTAAACTTGTTTTGATCGCTAGAAGCTCATCGTCACAGTTAGATAGCACTTTCGCTAAAATAAATTGTACTCTCAAAATTTGACAGAGGCCAAAAGCATGCTAAACCAAAACGAAAATAGCCCCAAACAATTAGTAATATGCGAGATCGCTTACCGATTATTGCAATTTTTAAGCTATATACGGGGTGAGTGATAAGTATGGAAACCCTGACATACCTATACCGAAAAAAAAGCACCCTTTCGAGATATTCTAGGGTTTCCATTCTTTTTACTCACCTTGTATATGGGAATGTAACTAACATTAAACCAGTGCCGAAAAGAATCCAGTTCCTGATCATTTACCTAAATTCTTACCTCAAACTTAATGTTATACATATAATTGTTTTAAGACTTGAAAACCAATTATTGACCATCTAAACATGCGTACTCAAAGTCTAAAAAGTTCAAGTAAAATTTACTTTTATGAAAAGAAGAGCTAATCCAGAATGACTGTCAGGTGATCAATAGGTAAACAAGTCTCAAATCCCTTACATTCGCTAGTAACCTACTTTCGAATACTGACCCATATATATCAAGCGTCCTAATAGCTGCATTACAGCATCTACTTACGCACCGATATACCGGCTCCACACTGGATCTCAGCTGCCGCGTTCCTCTCGCATAATACACCACATATACATATAGCTCTCTCGTACCGGCTCGGTTTACCGGCGCAATTTCGCTCGGCCGCTCTCATGCTGCACGGGCAATCATCATCCTCCATCAAAACGATCATCGCACTCGGTTATAATAATCGCCTCTCGCTCGCGCGCAATTGAAAAACTCAGCGCGCGCCTAGTCAAAAAGGGCGGTATGTGACCGGTAATACAATCTCCTCTTCTGATCTTTTTTTAGAATCCTCTCACGCAACAATATAGCCGATATGTATATGTAATGATCGGCAATGACGTACGTGGTGGTGTCTAAAAGGTAATGAGACTTGTGATATACAATTTTGTATAATAAAAAATAATATTATCTCTCTTAAGGTCCCTCTTTAGCTCTTAATTTTTGTAACCATTCTGGATATCATTAATTGGAAGTATCGGTGAATGAACGATCGCAATTTCTTTGATATTGTCCATAGTTCTTAATTAAGTTTTAAGATGAGGAAAAACCGAAACTACGATCAGAAGATTGTGCGCAGACTCTGAAGTCATTGGAATTTCTTGTTTGATTAACAATTCGGTCATAGAGATGGCATTATGATAAAGAGCATTACCAGAGGATCCAAAGGACTTTTGGATACACTATCACGGTTATAGACGCTGCGGAACCACTGGAGCAAGATCTTTTTTTTATTAAGCATTCGATAGAAAGTGACAAAATGGGAAGTATTCACAATCTCTCTAGAGTCTCGAACAGTCAAAAGGCATTTTTGTATGGAGCAGGCATCGCTGATTAAGCTTAGGTGATTTCTTTTTACGATTCTTCATTAAATAAAAGTTTAAACGCGTTTTTCTCGAAACAACGTTCTTAGACCACTCGTAGTCAAAATCTCCGAAACTACTGAACCGATCCTTATGAAATTTTAACCACGTATTCTGTACACTTATGGCTCTGTGGCATTCTAGGATTTTTCTAAAATTTTCACTTTTACTATTTTTTCATTGCAAAGAACGGTGAAAAAAAGCACGATTTTTCTTTTTTCCATTTAAATGTCCGCCATTTTGTTATTTTTGCATAAATTTAAAAAGTCCTAGAATGTGATAGAGCCAGAGTCATACTGAATCTAAAACCGTTTGATTTGTATGTTTCTGATAGCCCGTCTTTGAGCATTCGACTACGGCGCACACCACCGAGTAGTTACTTTTGTCTGTCATTTTTGTGTATAAAAAGTGTTTAAAATAAATAAAAAATTGTTTTATTAAAATAGCCTTTTATTTTGAGCGTCCAAAGTAGAATAATCCTATTATAACTGAGTCCAAATTATTAACCAAAGAACGAAACCCAGGCAGTTACCTGTCTCCATACTTGCCTGAACAGAGTTCACGTAACTTTGCTTCTCACCAAAATTCAAAATCTACCCCATAGATCGTTATTTTAGAACGCGGACATTGTCAAAATTATCGCTATACTGGTTGATAAAAGGTACCTTTTGTTAATAATCATCATCAATGTCTTTAGTGACGGATAATTTCAAGGAAGACATACCTTAAATAGGAAAATACCGCTATCTACTTAAACCATACAAACGTACCAAATTTTACACCACATATCTCCCCACGTTTTAGATGCACATTAAAGAATTGCTTCTAATACTCCATCGTGAGTACTTTTGACGTCTGTACCTCGCTTTCGCATACCAATGAAAGACATTTCTCTTTCTTCCACAACATATCCTGATTCACGCATTATTAAACGGCTTCCGATACACCAAGGAAACCTCCAGTTCACAGTGTACTCCAAACCACTCTAATTCCCAAAGCTCCATTTCTCCCTCCTCGTTTCTCCTTCCTTGAGCCGTCCACACGCAGCCACCGCGTGAGCTAGCGACGGGTCAGGTTCATCGAGCGCAAACTACATCCAGCATCCAGTGCATGCATTATAATGCGTCCATCCATCCATCCATCTCCTCTCGTCTATCCTCCGTCCTATCCCTCTTAAGCTTCGGCCTCAGCCTCTGTCTCTCTGCTCTTTGCCTCTCTGCCTCTCTCCGCTATCCGCCACGTCGTAATGGATAGCACAGGACGAGAAGCGGAGAGCGAGCGAGCGAGACAGACAAAGAGAGAGAGAGCGAGACCAGCAGTGGCCTAGGGGAGCGCTGGAGCAGTAACGGGCACGCAGACGGCTCTCCTCGGCATCAGTCCGTCAACGGCGCGGCGGAGTTCCGTAGTGTCGTCGGGGCGCGAGCGCGCGAGTTCCACTGTCAGCCAGCAGTGCACGAACACACACACGCGCGCGCGCACACACAGGAGCCGCACACGGACACGAGTGAATTCAGTTGAGTAAGCTATCGATACTTAAGTATAGAGATGTGCGTTGTACACAGCACAACAAGCTGGAATGAAGAGATATGGGTGCAGTTGGTTGGTCGGATGTTTTGCTATATTGCTTGGGGAGGGGGGAGCGGATTTCGAGAATTGCTGCTACCGGTTCTTCTTGTGGGATCGGGAAGCTGATTGATGGAAAGATTCATTTCTTTTGGAAGGGACGAGAGCGCGCGCGCGTTGGGATTGTAGATTGATGGGGAAATGGGACTTTGGGGGGAACTGATATATTGACGTTGGATGCATGTGGATGGGAGATTCTATCGGTTATTGGGAAATCGTTTGGTCAACGTTGAGAGAAATTTTAAATTGGGCTAAATTTTATTGTGCAAAATCGGTACGACTACATTTTTACCAGTAATAGTTGGCTAAGAAAAATTGGGCGACGTTTACTAAAGTAGGTGTGTGGGGAAACGAAATTTTATAAGCTTTTGGGAAATCGTTTAGTCAACGCTGAGAAAAATTCCAAGTTTTTTCTACTAAAATTGTGCTAGATTTTCTAGAGCGAAGTAACTAAATTCTTCAAGTAACAGTTGCTATAAAAATTTTGGTAACGTATACTGACAAAGGGTATTGTTTACTTTTTAATTTTTACGAACATAGAAAATTAAGAATTGATAGTTAAAAATGAAAATTATGAAAAGTTCAATTTACTTTAAAATATTCCCTGCTTTTAAATTATCAAGTTGCTATTTTAATAAATAATGTAGTGTTCAATATCTAACGCAGATCGGTTTTCTTCCGAAAAAAGAATTTTCGTCAAGAAATAGTGATATGATAAGTAGAACAATGAATACATTTATGGAAAACACAAAAATACTCTTTGATCGTAATCTCTCTCTTATATCATCAGATCAAATCAAAATTTTGGAAGCTAATTTTTTCATATGACATACGAAATTGCATGTCCTAATCTTTTTTTAATATTAAAACTCAATAGAGACATTAATAGTATTGTGGATGAGAGTATTTTTGCTTATTACTTTAAAATAAGTCACTGAACTTATATTGAGCGCAAAAGACTTTTAAAATCAAAGTTTAAGGCTTCAAAGAAGTACTCAATCGATTATCTGTTGTATGCACTTATCTATTAAGTAACACACGGAAGTGAATATGTATACCCTTTTCATTTATACAGTGTACTCTCTCTAACTTGAAGCTCTAGGGGAATGATTATTATGGAGGTAATAAATAAAATTGAGAAGGTTTGGCAGGTGTCCCACTTAAAAGTTGCGTCAACTTTACGCTACCAGTTGCATTAGTACCGGGAAATAAAGTAACTGGTTGCTAAAAAATGGAATATCCCAGTTTTTTTGCAAATTCATCAGTGCTTTCTCTCATAATATTGATCCAGAAACGCTTACTATCTTATCTCAACCATTTAAGGACAAAACAAACCACTCGAGCATAAACAGAGTTACAGAGATGTCACGGTAAATAATTATTCGAATTATAAGGATTCTTTGAGAGGATTTGAATTCGAGTTAAAAAGTGCAATTTGCATGTATTTCCTTTTTAAGATACGCAGGTTTTCGCAAAGTACCAAATTTCTTTTGTACAAGAGAAATTTTCGAGTTAGAGAAGCTCGAGTTTTATAATGTCAATTTTCATTGAACATTGTAATTACATAGTTACAGTACGTCATAATTTAAACTATGATAAAGCTGAAGAATATGCAAATGTCAACATTGGCACACAAAGTAAAAGATGACAGCTTATTTTCCTAATGGCTTTGCTACCGCACACGATCTATCAGGCTAATTTCTACTTAATTCATCCACTTATAATAATTAAGTTTCTGTTGAGGTAATAATTCAAGCCGATACCGGTTCCGTAATGTCCGGTCGTTGTTATAACATGCCGGCTATCTTCAAACACTGGACCAGTGTACATAATAATTATAACATTCCATTGAAATTATTAAGAAAATTATTCTTTTATATTTATTGTAGTAACATGATACTTTTGAAATTTTATTTTGAAAAAGTAATACACGTAGCATAAAAATAAAAGCATTTATTTGGAACATAACATAAAAAAAAATTGAAAAAGATATAATTATTTTATTATTTCTTTGGATTCTCTGAATAACAAATAAATAATATGATTTGAAAGAAGATAATGGTTTTTATAATTTATTTCAAAATTAAGTTATAAGTTCTAATTTCAGCCCTTGTTTTTCGTTTTTAATTTTCGTGTAAGTTCTTATTTTGAGACTGGCGTGACTACGTTTCTCAAGATTTCGTAAATCTCAATGCAGTCCTTGGAGGGCATTAGATTCTATATTTTATCTAACTTATACAACGAAGAGATCACTAGATAATAGTACATTATGTAACAAGGGCAAAAAGTCGAATATTTTTCCCGCGGGTGAGTTTACTGCCCGAGCGAGCGAAGCGATGCGAGAGTAGTATCATCCGAGGGAAAAAACGACTTTTTTCTCGAATTACATATAGTACTTTATGCCCATCTCAACTGTGGCCACATTTGGACTTGAAAAGCGGGACTAATGCACTGTTAAAAGACGACATTCTTAAAAGACAATCGAAAATCACGGTTATTGGTAGAACTTGAAGAAATAAAGGAATTTGGAGTAGTTTCTAGTGAAGTCACTTTTATCCCGCAAATGCGGGATTAACGGGAAAAAAGTAAGTTCTTCGTAAAATTTATTTATACACAAGATCCAGTTTATTCACGGGTATGATTTTCCCAAATCTACCTGATTTAATACTAGCAGAATGAACAGTTAAATTAGAAATTGTAAAAAATAGTAAATTGTGTAACTAGGGGGGAAAATTGACTTTTTCTATGCGAGGATGATGATCAATCCCCGCTTAGAAAAAGTCCTTTCTCCCCCTGTTACACGCCGTCTCTTTTGTATTTAGTGCATGAGTAGGCCCTTTTGTATACTCGAAATGCTCGATTTTCTATTCGCTTTACATGCATGAAAAAGGCCCTTTTTCATGCACGTATTATGAAAAATCATTTTAATAACACGATTTTAAGATTTAATTCACTTCCAAATAGTCCAATAACTTAAATTGCAATATTACAACTATAAAATTAAATTACGAGATCGGGTAGGGAACAGTATTATATGAATTGAGCATTATATAAAGCTAGTGCTCTAGCAAATTAGTTTTTAAGTTAGTAAGCAGTTTACAGTTAACAGTAATTTAGCTATATTAACTATTTTAATTATTGAATATAAGTATTAATATAAAAATGACCAGGCCCGGAATCAGGTAATATCATACGAGCTGTATTAATATAAATATTAATAATATTAATAACATTAATCTACAAAGTATAAGGGGGTATTTCGCCATGGGAAAGCTAAATTCTCAGATCAAGTAAAAACTCCAAATTACAAAATGATTAAAAATGAATAATACCGAAAATGCCTTAAAAGACTTAATAAATCTGTAATTAATAAAATGGATAAGTTTTAATCAATAAAATTACGAAAATGTAAATGAAAAAAACCAAAGATTATAACAGAAAAGTTAAGGATGCTAATATTTGACAAGATTAAGCTTATTTTTGAATACAATACTGGAAATTTTTTTTTTTCTTTTCCTTTATCATCACTTATCACTCGAATTTAAAATAAATTTTCATTTTTTATACAATACATTTATTCTTTCAAATTTGAATTTGTTAGTTTTAAAATTAATGCGTTCTAAATTTTTTCTTAAAAATATCCATCCAATAAGCCTTTTGACTGAAAAAGTGTCCATCCAAGTTAGCATTTTGACAACCATCCCTCTACTTAAGGGATAAAGACTACATTGTAAGTTTTAGAAATGAACATAACTATTTATGGTCTCACTAGGATTGATCCTATGAAGCTATCATGTTGAGCGTGGCGTGTCGCATAAAATTAATGAAACTTTTTATGCAACCGGTTATTGTATTCTTTAAGATCTTAGAAAGAGGTATCAACATGGAGTTTTTATCGAATGTTTGATATTTTAATTAATATTGTACATTGTAAATAATTGAAAAAATCGGCTTATACATTAGCCGCGTTCAACCTGATAGGTACTCAAAATTTTGTTTAGGCAAAAAATAATACGTATAAGACAGTTGATTAGGGTAGTTATTCTTTTTAGGAAGTTTCCGATTTTCTGAATCACGAATATCAAAGTTTTAACATACACGGACACTTGCCACGCTTTTTTAAAGCCGACTTTAAACGAATTGAAGCCGTAACAATAATAGATTCTTATATGAAATAAAGCTTAAAATAAATCTCTTTTCGCCTCCTTTTATTATCATTTGGATACTTTTTTCCAGCGTAAGAATGTATGAAAAAAGGATAAAGATTCAATTTTTAACTTAAACAATGCAAACTTGGAAAATAACAGCTGGTACCTCAAGAATAAGAACCCATTGACAAAAATGCTGAAACACGTATCTCATATTTTCCGATAATAAAACATATTCCAAAGTTGCAGAAGACTTCATAACCCGCAATCCTGGCACTCTCATTGTCAGTATTTCTGCACATATCTCCACCAACCTGCACAATGTAAAGGTTTAAACAAACTAATTTCAAAGGACCTTTGTACCCCTATCAAACAATATACAGACTGGATCGCTATACAAACCCCACCTCCAATTACCCGAAAAACGCCAAAGCACTTAAAAATCACCCAGATAAACGAAATAACCACACATCTCCTATGCTGCCCACCCAGGTTTAACAGATGTCGGGCCAAAGGAGCGCCTCTTGGCTGCTGCTCGGACTGCTGCTGCTGCTCCTCAGCCAGGAGATCGCGGCGAGGCGAGGCCGCGCCAGGAGCAGGAGCAAGTCCCGGGTGCAGATCGGCCTGCCCATAACCGGCAAGTATCGCGATCCGGAGAGCGATCAGTACTACAACAATCAGCACGTACGTATGACGGTAGCTCGTGAATCTTTTTAAGAGGGGGTTCTTTTCATGTTGAAACGTGCCGTTGCTGGGGGGTTTTTGGATAGAATTGAATTTTTTGGGTCACTTTGACGATTAAGACGGAATGTTAAATTTGTTATTAATGAAGTTTAAGAACTGAATTAAGTTATTTATCTATGAAGATAAAGGGTTAAGTTATTTTTCTTTTATACGTTATTGGTCGATGATGATAATTTTGGTTGTCATTTTGCGTATTGATTGTTAGTTGCTTTTTTACTGGGTCTTTAAATTTACAGTTAAAGTATTCACATTTTTAGACTTTTTGTATAATTGTCGAATTAAAAAATAAAGCTTGTTCTGAGATAATGAAACAACTCTTTTATGAGGTATATTTTTCACTCCTCAAATAAAGCGGAGGCGAAAAAATGACTTGTCAGTCTCATTCTATTCTAGAGTAAAAGTTAGAGTAAAATCCATATCAGTTTATTTCGATAAAAAAAGACCCAAACCATCTCCACAGACTTAAATGTCATCTTTACCGAAAGCTGAAATTTCGTGAGTATTTATGATTTGCCTTATCAGAGATCAATTTTTTTTTTTTCAAAATAAAACAACATTTATTTTACATAAGTTGCACTTATGCTATATATATATATAAGTTGCACTTGTATGATAAAGTTCTATCTAACAAAATGAACTAGATTATTGTCTCGTGGAGACAGTAATGAATACCTAAAAAATAAATTATTCTATTTTTAAGAATTTTTCCATCAATCACAAATACTCACAAAATGTAAGCTTAATAAGGAAACGATTTAGTTCATGGAGATCGTTCACGTTATTTTTTTTATTAAAACGTTTTCATCGACGAACACTAAAGTGTACTTAACAAATCACTCTATTATATAGAATGGAAAATTTAAGTCTATTATATTGAGTGAAAAAATTCACTCCAGTATAGTGACTTGCATATACACGATAACCTACAGGTTTAAATAGATCTTTGAATTGTTCATCAAAAGAGTCTAATTTGTGTGCATACCGTTTGTACGGCACTAAAAGGAAAAATAACCCAACTTATTACCCTTAGTTTTCATAAATAAAAAGAATATACAAATTAGAAAAGTTATATAAGTACTAAAGATTATTAATTTTTATAAGAATTACACGTATGTACTTCGTAAAAATGTTTGTAATTTTTATAAAAATACAAGCGCATCTCTAATATACAAATAAAACAGGAACAGTAATTTTTGAATAAGAATAATAATAGTAAGAATTCTTTCTCCTAATACATTTGTGTGAATTTAAGGAAATGTTCAAAAGCATTCTGTTTTCGTGTGTACAGGGAGCCAAGATTCTGCTGGCCTCGCATTTCGATCTCGAGTACGTTCTCGGCCATAAGATAGCTTTCCTCTGCGTCGCCCGAGGAACGCCCCGACCGCACATCACCTGGTACAAGGACGGCAACGAGATATACACGCATCTCTACTTGCACGTAAGCAATGCATATTAATGTAGCTTTGGACTTTTAATTAAATTTATAGTACTTTTAATTAAACGTATAGGATTTAGAGCTCAGTTACTTGTAAACAAAATTTTCCGCAGATTTTAAGATTTTCTTTTTCGAATTCTGCACAATTTGTTAGAAGTGTGACTTCTGACTGTATTTCAATGGCTAATTCTTAGTGATACTGTAACATTCATTTAAATGTTGAGTAATTCTTCAAAACTCGTTCTCTCTTCTTAAGACTTATGAGGGATTCTGTCAAATGGTATTCTCTTGCATTCTGAGTAATTTTGTAAAGTTTTGTGTAATTCTTTAAAATTCTTAGTGATTTATAGTAATTATTTAATTAAAAATCCAAATATTTTGTTTTAATTCTTAGTAATTCTTTAAAATACTCAGAACTTCTTTAAAAATTCTTAAAAACTCTTAGAAATTTTGAACATTTCTTTAAAATTTTCATTAATTTTTTAAAACTCTGTGTAATTCTTAAAACTTTAAAGTTATTCTTTTAAATTCTCACTAATTCTTCAAAATTATGAGTAATTCTATATTAACATTTTGAAGAATTCTACCAAATTCTGAGAGAATCTTACAAAACCTTTTTACCTTAGAAATGTCAGAACTTGAGAATACTGTCAGAATTAGTTATAATTAATTGTCCTAATAGAATAATACTTCTGTATAATTTAGACAAATCATTTTAAACGAGGGTGATACTTTTTTCTATTTAGTGAATCTATTTTCTATATAGTGATCTATTTAGTTTGCCCATGGTAAATAATCGAGGGCCTCGATAAAATTGGATAATTTTCTACAAGGGAGACAACTTTTAAAAAAATATAAGGCAAATATGCTCATATCAATAATTGCGAATGTCATTCAGGTTCACGAATGGCAGATGGGCAAGGACAAGGTCAAGTCGAAGCTCGAGATCGACCCGGCGACGCAGATGGACGCCGGCGTCTACGAGTGCACGGCCGACAACATGTACAGCATCGACCGGAGATCCTTCAAGACTGACTTCTCCATAGCCTTCGACTAAAGCGCTCTTCATTACTCTCTTTTGTTTTTCTACGCACTTCGTACTGAGAACAAATCTTACGTTGGAGAAATGAGGGCTGTAAACTTTGTGCGCCCTTGGAAGTTACTTGATGTGAAATCTAAAAGATATGATGAAACAAGTTTGGACTGATGTTCTTTTATATATAACATTTAGTAAACGAGTTGCTGTCGGATTTTCATTTCAAGTAATTTAAAGAGTGTACACTTATAGAAATTTTCCTGCGCTGTTTGAACATGATTTCTTCGATTTTGATATCATTCAAGTGGTTTAGGAAGAATTTTGTAGGAATTTTTGATAACTTTATGGATGCGGTTTTTTTTAAATGTAATTAGAAAAAGATTCCTGTGATTGTAAGGTATAAGCGCGTGTTTTGCTACATTTCGACAGTTTCTTCTCAGTACACGAATAAACTCCAAGTTGAGATTGTGAAAAATTATTTGTATCGCCAAAATATGCCTTTTTAACAAACATTTGTGCCTGGATAATAATCGTTGTTACTGTACGTATATCCGACGGACAATCATGCAGCTTGTATTTTTAGACTTTTCTACTCTCGAACTCGAAGCAAGTGTGAATAAATTCAAATAAGACCAAAACCTTGTCTTACTATTGATTTTACCTTGTCAGCATTAAAAATAAAAAGAATATTCTTAAATAAATGTAAGCCTCTAAACGCAGAATCACTTCGTCAATAGTTACTCCAATAGTTTATTCGGCTTAGCAATGCTAAAATGATGTCTTCTTGAATGTAGCATAGAAATAACATGTGTTCTTCTTGCGGCAGTTGTAAGTGATCACTTATATATTTTGCTGTAAATTTGTAATATCGCATCTCCAGGACAAGACTATGACAACAAAAACTGGTTTAAAAGGTTGAAAAACTATAATATAATAATGCAATTCATGTAAACGAAATTTACTTCATGAAAAATTTACGTTATTAGCTTGATTTGATAAAACCATAGAATTTTGAGTTGTCATAGTATTGTTATAGGGGTACGAATTATGTTTGTAATATTTGCACATGGTTGATTCTCAAGAAACTGTTAGATTTTCACGGTCCAAATACTTTATGCAACTTAAAAATGCGGAACAATCTTATGTTTCCTCATTTCTACGCGTTAAGGTGATGTTAAACCCTGTGTTACTGGTAAATACGGGGAACCACTTTTTTCATTCATTTTTCAATTTTAAGAAAATATCTCTATGGAAAGTTGTTCTTTTTGATTGGAACAACAACTTTCCATAGAGATATTTACTCAAAATTGAAAATGAAATGAAAAAAGTGGATCCTCGTATTTGTCGGTGACAGGTGGCTTTAGCATCACCTTAAGTCGAAGTTTAAATTAGTGTATTATTATTTATTCGACAACTTGGTTTTAGAAAACGATTTATGTAAAATAGTTTCTATCCGGCACTTTACAGGTGTTGGAGAAAAAAAAATTGTTTATTGAGCACACTGTTGCAATAAGTTTGTTTATAGGGGAGTATGACCCCCCTCCAAGTACGACCACCCATGGCTATTGGGCTCATCCGCTCATACCGTTAGATGGCAGTACTTTATATGCTGGATTAGATGCATGTTATAGGTCTATTAAATATTATCGGAGATTCTTGTTTTTAAATCACAACTCCGAAGAGTTTCGCGAGAATTACGAAAAAGCTAAGATCTATCTCAAAGGTTATTTCCCGAGGATTAAATACTAATTATTTCACATATGACATGGTTTAAATTAAAATAGATTTAAACAACATACTATTTTATAACTTTTATCTATCTTTAAAACACAATTTTTAAGCATTTAGAGCAAAAATACTTTGCTATAAACGTTAAGTGGTCATGCTGGAGGGCACTTTCCAAAACGCAAAACCTTCATTTTTCGTTATTAATTAATACTTAATTCAGATTATTGACTTTGGCCAAAACTAATGTACTTCTTCAAAAAGGTCCATTCATCCAACTAATTCCATTTTCAAATTTTCATTTTCACCTTGGTACACAAAAGTTACAGTTAAAATAATTATGGGTGGTCATACTGAGGTACTCTCCCCTATGTTTTTTCAATAGAGACTCGTATCGGTTTGACGATGGCCTAAAAACGAAATGCTAATAGGTTCTTGTCACACACGCACGATATTTGCGTTTATCCGACCAATAAGTCTTTTCCGCCCGCTTTTGACTTTTTTGCCTGCTAAGAACTGTTTCGCTTGCTGAGCAAACATCCAAAACTTTAGCCAACAGGTGTTTTGACACCCCTAAACATGGAGTACCATCCTGATTATACCACGTGTTTAGGGATGTCTAAATACTTTTAGTAGCTTGATTTGTGTAAAATAGGTATATGTTTTTAATTTTTAATCCAACAGGCCTACGTTTGCGCCGAGTCGATAAACGGCAACGCTTTAGTAACGCTATATAGGTATGAGAAAAACATGTAATCCAGACATGTGTTACAAAAAATATGGTGTTCACCACGGGCGAGTGAGCCTTTTTGACCTCGTGTGTTTGCATTATTCGTCTCCGGATCGCGATACGCTCTCCTTGTTTTGGTAAAAAAAGGACTCACTTTTTGCCCTTGGTACACAATATACTATTGTATTTTGATTGTAACCCTTTCGCGGCAGCTAATTTACAAGACGATTTTTTAAATATTTTAAGAAGAAAAATAGCTAATTTCTAGGTTATCTTTGTCATGAATACTGTTTGAATAACATAGTAAACAATGTGAAAATTGTTTATGAACATTATTAAAGAACGTTTCCATTATGTAATGATATAAATATACAATGATCTCGCAGTGTACGAGGCACTCAAAAATTATTTACGATCGTTATCTGCCTCAGTCATTCTTATAACATTCTTAAAATTCATCCTGCACAGACCCCACCAAAAAATACGAAAGCCTTCACAAATGTGCATGGCAATGTCTTCTGCGCGGAAACTACACCACTCTCTCAGGAATCGACCATGTTCAAAAATGCCATACGCCCTCTTACCTGCGCTCGTTGTGGATGATCTCCATGTAATCGGAGCTCCGCGCGTAGAAGCCGTCGTCGGTGATGGCGCCCCAGAAGTTGCTCCAGGCCTTGAACGGCCTGATCAGCAGGGGCGCGACGATGCCGCGCTGCTGCTCGACCAGCAGCTCCAGGGCGTTGACGTTGTCCAGGTGGGACTCCGAGTCGATGGAGAAGTAGCCCGAGCATTTCACGGATAGGCAGTGGTCCCTGAATTGCAACAATCAAATTGTTATTGAGTGATTTATCGCAGATTGTGGAGAATTTTGTGATGGATATTAGCTGGTTCAGTGCTTTATGGTACAAATGTGCACCGTGAATGGTTGCGAGTCGTTATAATTTTTTTAACAGCGCGAAAAGTTGAACTTGAGTTTGATTAATTTTGTAGAAGACCATAAAATATGGCCGCTCTGAACCTGTTAAGTAATGGCAGAATGGTCACTTTCAAAAAATTGAATTTTTTTCTTTTTTGTTAATATGATTCTTCAAAGTCTTGAAAATAATATTCAGTTTTTTACTTCTTATTTGAAGGTGACAGATCCGGAGTTAATTTATTGAAATGCGTTTCAATCTTATACGTCGTGCTATTTTAAAACAAGTGTTTCTCTAAATGGTATTTTTTCGAAGCGGTGTGTCGTTTAACTTCGTCTGTATTTAGCGAATCAACTTAACATTTTAGAAAATATTTTTACTCTGACATAATCCGAGACAATACATAATACTTTTTGTAAATATTAGTATTTCTTAAAATAACTATGCATTGTTCTCTTTTACTTATGTCGAAAATTAAACTTTTTAGTTTTTGTGTACGGATCCAACAAGTTTAGAGTAATCCTGAACGCTAATGATGAGTTTTTTTTTCAAACATCCACCATACGATTATAATCTTTAATTTAATACATGTAGAATAAATTCCTCAACACACGCTTTTTAAACACCTTACTATACTATTACATTCCTCAGAGATGCCAAAATAATCCCCCACGGCCCCCAACCAAATCCAACCCCAAGTATCCTCATATCCTCACATAGCCAAGGTCCTCGCAGCCGCCTCCGCGATCTCGTCGTCCGGCTTGATCTGCTTCACGCTCTTGTACACCTCCAGGTGCCTCTCCACGAACTCCTCCACCTGTCTCTCGTGGTGCTTCACCGTGTTGTGCACGAACAGGTGCAGCTTCTCCTTGGGATACCTCTGCTCGCTGATCTTCTCCAGGAACTCCTCCAGAAAGGGCGTGGGCTTCTCGATGAACACGGCGATGAGGAGTCGGGGATAGGCCTCGGGTCGCTTCGCCTCGAACTCGACGGTGCGGTCCCAGCAGGAGAGACAGCCCTCCTCGGGACTCCAGGCCTGGGCGACGTAGTTCCCGAGGGAGTTGAGGAGGAGCTTACTGGCGCCGTTGCCGTGGACGACGAGGGGCACCGTGTTGTAGGCCGTGTTCTGGACGTAGGCGTCGTTGCCCTTGAAGCGCAGCTCGATGTCGTCTGGAAGCGGAAGAGGATTGATTGAGTGACGAGGTTGCGGTGGATCGGGGGAGATCGGGAGATTGAAGATTGAGGAATGAAATGGTGCAATTTTGAAATGGAGCCACTTCTGAAGAGTGAATGCATTGATTGGTAGTTCAGATGTTCAAGCAATTCTTGCGGAAGGTATTTGGTAATTTTATTTTTATTTTAATTTTTATTTTTAGAATTGAGTCAAATAAGGGGGTAATGCAGCAAATCAACGTAACATGTATTAACACTTAGTAAAATGAAATAAGATTTAGTTTAAATTAATTCATTTTAACAACTTCTTTTAAGGAATTCGTAAAACTTTATATAAACCATTTCAGCGATTTCACTTAAGGCTACGTGATTTTTGTTAAAGCATAAAATTAACTTTGTGAAACTATAGTAGAAATAATTCAACGTGAGAGACTGTTGACGAATGTACAAATGTGTAGGAAAATATAAAACAAGTATAAGAAAATATGAGAAATTGTTAATAAATGTACACAAATTTAGTTGTATAAATGTTGAAAAGATCATATATGCATTTTATTTATGATATTTTGAATCATGGAAAATTATGAAAAAAACTACACATTTACGATATCGGTAGTCCTTTGCTTGAATGGATAAGATCATATCTATCAGGTAAAGAATTAAACGGTAAAAGTAGGGAACCATGTTTCGAATGAGTACGAGTCTTTTTCAACACGGTTCTTTATGCGGTTAATTTTTTTAAATGTCTCTATAAAATAATGATGTTGGAGATACATACGATTAAAAATCCTAAAATGCTGGAGATTAAAAAATGTACAGTACTTAATTGTAACATGATCTACTTCTTAATTACAACACGATCTGAATAATATTGAGAAATGGCGTGAAACTAATGAATTAAACTTCAATGTAAGAAAGTATAATGTTATCTTTACTTATTACAAGTACAGAATAAGTGAACTCAATAGCATTAGATAGTAATATTGATTCTAAAAAATGCATTGCCATTCTCATATTTAAAATATTTGTCATAATGCATCGAGATCCTTATCATTTATACTTCGAAAGACCAAAGCACTTGCACGATTGAAATCTTCAAGTATTCTATATGACCCCTTGTAAGAACCAAATTAATTTATGTGACATTAATGTGGTCTCCTAGTTACGATATTTATTCGGAGCACATTGAATCCTTTTAACACTGATTTCTCAAGCAGTTTGTCTCAGTCTCAGAAGTAGATTGTTACGGTTAAATCAAACTATTTTTTGTGCGTATCGATTTACGTCCTGCATTATTACAATCAAGAATACCACAAGTTCCAGAAAAATTGAAAAAAAAAACCTGACTTTACAAAATACGAAATTCCTGCTTTTGAAAACAACCTATTGGTCAGAAACTTCAACGCATCGGTCTTCAAAAACACAACAACAATAAAAACTCACATATAGCCCCATTGAGATTCTGGAAGATCTCCGACTTGTGATCCAATTTAATCTTGTGCTTGTTCCTCAGCTCCTTGTTCAGATAGACCTTCGTGTAAAAGAGCTGATCGTCGTCGTCGTCGCTGATCTCGGCGCTGTTCAGGATCGCGTAGACGTCGGGCGCGTAGCCGATGAAGCCGCCCGAGTTCAGGAAGCGCTTGCCCCGCTTCACCGAGGGATACTCCGAGGCGAGCGAGGCCTTAGGCCAGCAGTACTCCTCCGCGGAGAAGACGATCCTCGCGTCCTCCCAGTCCTTGAACTTACGGGTTATCTTGCTCAGGGAGCTCAGGAATATCACGTCGTAGCTGGAATTTGTATAGGTGCACGGTTCAGGTATTTGTTTGTATGTTCATTTATTTATTTATTTATTTATTAGTAAAGTAAAAACCAATTTTGAATCTTTGAAATATATATATATATATATATATATATATATATATATATATATATATATATATATATATATATATATATATATATATATATATATATATATATATAGATATGTATATATTTAAGAAATGTTCATGACTACTATTCAATTTATACATCTAACATTGTTTTGAAATTATTTTCGCGAAAAAACATAATACTTTTTTCAAAACTAACTATTTTAACAAAATGGACAAAATTTGTAGATTTTTGGACTGAAGATATTTAATATACATGATTTCCATTAGATTTATACATCTAGCATTGTTTTGAAATTATTTTCGCGAAAAAGATAATACTTTTTTCAAAACTAACTATTTTAACAAAATGGACAAAATTTGTAGATTCTTGGACTGAAGATATTTAATATACATGATTTCCATTAGATTTATACATCTAACATTGTTTTTAAATTATTTTCGCGAAAAAGATAATACTTTTCTCAAAACTAACTATTTTAACAAAATGGACAAAATTTGTAGATCCTTGGACTGAAGATATTTAATATACATGATTTCCATTAGATTTATACATCTAACCATTACTTTCATTAGCCACTTTGAGAAAATAATTAAAATTGGGAATAATTTAATTTAAGTTCATTTATTAAAGCTCTTTGTGAAAGCAATCTACTAAAACTGTTAGCAGTGATTTTTTTTATAGATTATTATGTTTGCAAAGGTGAAAATAGTATAACCAAAATATAACAGTTCCATTTTTGTTTATAATAATAAATCACTGAAAATATTAAATTATAGTGAAAAAACGAAAATTTAATTTAAATATTATTTTTAAAGAAGAAATCGAGGAACTATAAACTTTCCAGATATCTATCTGAGTATCAGTCGCATCACCAAGAGACATAATCGATCAATAATTGAGATTTGATGATTTAGATCAGTATTTCGCAAAGTTACAGTGAAATCTGCTACATTATTTCGTAATTGGCGTAGCTGGGAACAATAAAGTTTATTATACCTAATAATTCTGACAAACTAACATAGTTTCTAATAATCTTAAATAGAAACAAATAATCCTGATAAGATCAAAATATTCTAATGAGAAAATATTAAGCTTTTTTTGCAACATCTGTAATTCTTTTTTTGTTTATTTATTTATTTAATGAAATAAAGGGTTATGAATATAAAAATGATATATTTCGTTGTACAGTTAAACATTACTTTTTAGTCGTTCTTCTAATGCTTATAAAAAAGAGATGCAAGATGAAGAACATAAAATAGGGAAGGTAAAGGAGAACGAGAAAATAAAATAAAAGCGATGCACCATTAAAAAGTTTGTACACCATTTTCAAGTTTTACTTATGCATTCGTGGACTCTTACTTCAGCGTAAATATTATTCTTTGAAAATTTTTAGAAATGGGTCAAGTAAACAATGTTTAAGAAGGGATCTCGATTTAAAATTCTAAAATCTATTCTAGTCATTGTGGTAATCCAAAGTTTGATATAATTTTCACACATTTTTTAAAAACAATATTTTAAAACAGTAAATAGATAAGTTGTATAGACAGAAATTACTTTTCTATTTGTATATTGCCGACATACTTAATTTTTTATAAATATGACCATATTTGTAGAAAAGATAATCATATTAGTATAAATTTTGATATTTAATTTTGAAAAGGAATTAAACGATTAATACGAATAAAATATCATGCTATGAAAGTACCCTATCTCGATAGCTTTTTTAAATTGTTAAATATGTTGGACACTTATTCTCGCAGACAGTTGGAGTTAACAATCTTACTTGGTATATCAAATAAGGTTTATGTAGTAGATGAGATGCATCAACAAGATGTAGTAGATTCTATGAAACTGATTTTATAAAGGAACAAAATACTCTGATTATATCTACAAAATTAAGAAAAAAGATTAAATCTTTTAGTAATATATGAATAATCATGATAATAAGTTAGCATAGAAATACCAAAATGATAAATTTAAAAATTCATTTATTACACTAAACAAAAAAATTCTATTTGTTCAGAAACTCAATAAAAATAATTTATAACCGAGTGTTTCTGGCATTCTTAGTAATCGAAATAATATTTTTAATCGAATAATCAATCAAAATCTGCGAAATCAGCAAATTTCATCCTGCATTTCAAATGACATCAACGAAGACCAAAAACCCCATTGACAAGAAAAAAGAAGGAAAAATTGAAATGCCAATATGTCACTGTCGGCAAAGTGCCAGCATTTTCGCTTTGTGCCCGAGCATACCCAGCGTTGTACCAATTTACCGCGCGCGCTTGCAGTTTTTTTTTTCGCGGGCATTTAGAGTGAAATATCGTTCCATTGTATTGCGCGGTTCATCGGAGCTGTACAAGCGCGCGGAAATGCATTTTCTAAAATGCGCTCGTGTAGCAGAGATAAGTGAGGTTATGCACCGATGCGATGAAGCAATTTTTATCTATTAGTAGAAGCTTTGATTCTTACGAATGTTTTTTTTTGCAGTTACAATAAGAGTATAAAAATTACAAATTGTCATAGCAACTTTCTATTTTCTTTGTGTCTAACTTTTAATTCTCAACATTTGATAAAATATTAGTACAAATAATACTTTCTTTTTAGTGCATGATAGCCCACAATGATTATTAGCAAAAGTTTTACATGCACGGGTAGACGGTTGGGTGGAAGAATAAGTGGAGTACAACAAATTAGCATTACTACGAAATCCTGGCCCTCAGAATGAATTGGTCTAAAATCTTTTGCATTAGCTTTTAAATACTTCAAAGTTTATTAATATATTTTAATGAATTGACACGATTAGCGTCGCATTTTAAAGACTAAATCGAGTATTAGATATAGAAAAGGGACATTAACATATCTCGGGTTTTATACGCCAACCGATTATTTATTTATTATTTTCTATTTATTTGGCCCCTCAATTCTATTTAAATTCACATATTTCAGGGGTCATCTTATATTAAAAATTTTAAAATTATAATAACCTTATTTAATTGATCTTTTTTACTTACTAAAGATATGATAATTATGGTTTACTATATGTCATGACATAAACAGGTTGCATCATAGACTATGCACCTTAAGATGATCATTAATAATCGGCACATTCGTCGGAAAAGTAGTTTTCTTCCTGTAATAGGTGTACGTATCCAAATTGGCTCTATAATGTTTTGAATTCGTTATGCCACGCGCTTAGAGGCAGCAAATTTTTATTTAAATTAAAATATGAAAAAGGTTAAGGTTAAGTATTAGAAATCTAGATTAGAGCTCGTAGCCATTTATTATTATATAGTAAACCATAATTATCAAATCTTTAGTAAGTAAAAAAATTCAAATAAAGAAGGTTATTATTATTCAAAAATTTTACATTCAAGTTGGCCCCTGAAATATGGAAATTTAAATAGAATTGAGGGGCCAACTAAATAAAAAATAATTAATAAATAATCGGTTGGCGTATAAAACCCGAGATATCCTATTGTCCCTTAATTCTTCTATATATAGTACTCGATTTACTCTTAAAATATCGCCATCGAACGTGTCAATTGGTTAAAATATATTGCCATGAAAATTCCCCGAAAATAGCAGGTTTTTTAGTGAATAATGAGCAAACTACAATTTTATTTAGGAGGAAAAAATTTGTTTGGCTTGCCTGGACAGCTATATAGATTAATATACTTTTTTTATGGTAGATATCTCTTAATGTTAACTTTAGGCAACCGGCGAACAAAATATCTCATTTTTAAGCCAAATACAACATTTTGAAGGGGTTACAAGAAGAAAATTTAAGATTCGGGAAATGTTTTACCACAATAATACACACATATTAAAGATACATCTAAATACTTTTACAAAAATAAATTAATTTCACGGTATCCAGTTATTTTAGGACATAAAACGTTTCTAAGACTAGTCCAATTATTTTAAGTCTTTTCAGATTATTTCAATATAGTCAATTATACAGGATAAAAATAATTTGCAAATACATATCTAGTACAAAAATGAAAAAAATAACTTTATATATATTTAATTGAAGGGCCGGGTACAACAAGGGGACTAGCGCTCGAAAACGCGTAAAAGTATTGTCCGGGGAGAGAATTTAGAAAATTGATCAAATTGAAATTTTGACAATTGATACACACAGGAAATTTTATTGGGCATCTTTTTGTACTATAACAAAATATTTATCTTCTTTTGTTTTCTAATTATTTAAGAAAAATGCAATTTATAGCTTGAAAAAAATTCAATACATTTTTCTCTTCAAATCCTTGTAACTTCGTGTTGTTTTAATATTCTTTATTTAAACTTTAACAGAATAATCATCAACATATTCTACGAGTTTTTAAATATTTTTAAAAAATTTCAAGCATTTTAGAGTCATATAGTAAATTTTTAAAATATTACTGTCAAAGTCTGCCATTGATACAATGAATCACAAAAATTATGTTACAAAATTTTGCATCGTAAAAACTTTCAGCGAGAAAAATGTTCATTATATGTCGAGGAAGTTTATTGGAAAGTTTCAAACCTAGATTGATAATGGTGAAAAAGTATAAGCGATTTACAAATTGCATGCTACTCGATATAATACTCGACATAATAGTCGAACGTGCAATTTGTAAATCGCTTATACTTTTTCACCATTATCAATCAAGGTTTGAAACATTCCAATAAACTTCCTCGATATATAAGAACATTCTTCTTGCTGAAAGTTTTTACGATTCGAAATTTAATTACACAACTTTTGTGATTCATAGTATCAATGGCAGCTTTTGACAGTAATGTTTTCACAAATTTACTATATGATTCTAAAATGTTTGAAATTATTTTAAAATATTTTAACACACGAAGAATATGTTGAGAAGATTATTCTGTTCACGTTCGATAAAAAATATTAAAACCATACGAAGTTACGAGTTGAAAAGAAAGATGTATTAAATTTGTTTCAAGATATAAATTACGGTTTTCTTAAATAATTAGAAAACAAAAGAAGATAAATATTTTGTTTTAATATAAAAAGATGCCCAGTAAAATTTCCTATGTGTATCAATTCTCAAAATTTCAATCTGATCAATTTTCTAAATTCTCTCCTCGATCGGACAATACCCCCTTATTGCATTTGGCCCTTGAATTGTAAACTGTAATATCTACCTATCTTTAATAATTTACTATTTTATACGATAATTTAATTGCTACTATAACGAAAAGTTCTACAATATTCAAATATTTAACTATTATTCAAGTCCGTCGTTACTTGTAACAGTGAGAATTAAATTTAACATCAACACATTTAGCTCATGGTGTAACAAACACTAATTAAAAAAAATACAAATAAAACTAATAATAAAAATAATACATAAATTGATAACTTTATTCGTAAATACATTACGTTCAGTATTTCATAATTTTGCCGCGTCTAAGAATCTTACAGTTAAAAGTACATGTTTCATTCATTTGCATAAACCCAATTTAATTTTTCCCAAACGTTCCCCGTCACATCCCTAACTCCCGCTCTCAAGCTGAATTAACCATGAAAATTGCACTAATTCGAAATAGCTTCTGAAACAGCACTGAAATTCACCAATTGAAAAATATCATCAAAACTCTAATCTATAGTACCGACACTACGCTCTCCGTTACCTTCCCTTCGCTAACAAACAATCACAATTCCCACTCTATCAATTTCGGACTCCTCATCCTCCCACCCCCAAGCTCACCTATCCGTGAACACGACGATCTTGTCCGGATCCTCCTTGATCTCCTCCAGCGCCCGCCTCAGGAGATTCACCTTCTGTCCGCCCCCGGCGTACCGCTTGACGTCGCCGCCGCGCCAGGTCTCGCCCAGGCCGAGCACGCGCACTTGCTCCCCGAAGCCGTTGACCTCGGTGGAGCGCAGGTAGCGCCGGAAGCCCTCCGTCTCGTTCGTCGCCACCGTGAACACCACTGCGTCCTCTGCGAAAGCAAGAGAGATGTAAGAGAGCGTTCGGAGTCGTTAGGCAGGTACTCGTGTAGTATATGTATGGTGCAAGGTTGTGTGGATGCAGGTGCAGTTGGGGGGTTGGGTTAATGACCGGTGAGGATGAATGGGTCTTTTGTTTTTTTTTTTTATGGAGTGTGGAGTGTGGTTTTAGCGGGAATGTAGCTGTTTTGCGTAGATTTTTTGTCGAGTTGGCGAAGGATGAAAATTTATATACCGTTTTGGGTAACAGAGTTTTTCTCAATTTAAAAATACTCTTAAAGCTTTAAGTCGTGTTTGAAATGTTACGTTATAGGTTATCGATGTTTCTCTGATGATGGAAGCAAAGAATGATTTTTCAATCTTGCTTTGGCAAGGAAGTTGCTTCGTACTTGTAAGTAATGATACACTCAGAGAAGTGTATTTTTCTTGAATAATCATTTACCACGAAGGACTGGAATAAAATTGATTTGTAATATTTCGATAACTTTTCACTTTTTTATAATTATGATGCTTTATTGACATTTTCTAATATACTACTAAAATAATCAAATTTATTTTCAACCCTTGAGTGCTCAGAGAGACGTGTATGTCCATCAACTTTCAAGCACGCGTATAATTTTAATAACCAATAGAAAATGATTCTAAAACATATGACGCGATTGTTAGGATGGAGAATAGATCGCTGGGACCTACTATTAGATTAAAACAAAAATCTAATCGGATTCTGTAAAATTCAAAATGGTGATAACATACAAACTAATTTTTTACTACACTAATTATTAACATTTACTTAATCACTTAATTTAAGAGCAAGACGACCAATAATAGTTTTTAAACTTCCCCTCTAAAAATCATATTCAGAGAAAATATTTTCTTTAAAAAACTATTTGGTGCAAAGTTTCGGTCCATTTTTAAGTTTATAACCAATAGTGCAAAAAAATAATATTCTCCTTACTGGATCTATATAGCTGAAGAATCTTAAAGTGGTAATATAAATTTGTGAGAAATTAATTTGTTCATGCATTTCACACTGATAATGATTAAGTCAAAATGAAATATATAATAATACAAATTATTACTTTATATTTCGAAAAAAAAATTAAAATACAACTGTGCGTTCATTGTTATTCACCTCTAACAAACAAAATATGTTTATTTTTTTAACCCTGCACTCATAAATACACAATAGGCATTATTTTCTATATAAATCCCATAACGGGCGTACGTCATCGCAATTAGATTCAAACTAATTCAGCTCTGCAATTAAAATGGGAGCGAGCGCAGTGCGAACCCAGAAATGCTATTATTCTATTCCGTAACATTCAGGTCAGAAGAGCGCGCGAGCGCAGAACACAGATACACGACGAGGACGCAGGATAACGCTTATAATTGCTGGCGAAACGTTGCCGAACGAGCGCCGCCGCTAATGACTCTTCGCCTTATTAAAACGCTCTATGCGCGCGCGAAAATTATATCATTGTAATAACGTATGCGAGTGTGCGTAGGCGCATCAAATTACGACGAAGATGAAAAAGAGGTATAACTTTTTTTAAGGCGCGAGAGAGTTGCATCATGGAGCGGCGGGTTATTATTATTACCGCTGAGGAGGTACGAGGAAGAGGTTCAGAGATTCTGAACGTTTGGTATAATGTCGGGTATTTGGGTGTAATGAAGGTAATTTGGTGTCTTGATTGGTTATTTTGATGGCGCTTGCGTTTGTCGGTTTGGTGTTTGAAGGTGGATATCGCGCGGAAGTGAAAAGCAAGGGAATTGAGAGACATTAAAATAAATTATTGATGATATGTCAATAATTATAACTATGAAGAAATTCTGATTGGATCATTGAAGAATTGGATTATTTAGATTGACGGAATATGCATGATAAGAATCTGGTTATCTACAGATTGCTAGGTATTTTACTTTTTTTATTTTAATAATAATAAATACATTTTTTCGCAAGCCGAATTAGTGGAAAAACTAAACATATTCTAACGATCATCAGATCATCAATAGATATTATAGTAACAAATTTGTTTACTGATAAATTGTGTAGAAATTATAATTATACATTCAGAACACATTGAAATACACCGAATTTAATTTTCTAGGATCGTATTAATCTCAATATTTACGGAATAAATTGCATTATTAATTACTGAACTATACATATTAATTATAATTCATGAGCTAAATGCGGCATGCTTTTCGCAGAATAGCGCATTACAACATTATAAACTTGCATATTATTTTCAGAAACTTTTAAACAAAATTTAACGTATCCAGAATAAAGCTAGTACTTTTTTGACATTGCAGGTTATTCATAGTTCGGAGAAATTATTTGATCATGAAGCTAAAAATTTACGTGAAAACGCGAAACAGCTATAAAAGGGTTTGAACCGCTCGTAAATTTGAAGTTTTCAGTTATCTGTTTATATATTTTATGACCTGAAAGTCGATAAAACAATCTATGGAGACCATTAAATCACCCTCACATAACAATATACTTTCGTAAATAAACTACCTGAATACTTTAATATAATTTGTAACGCGAGCATGCGAAAAATAAAGATAATATATTAAGACTGTTAGTAGACCTATACATAAATAAATAAACGCATACAATTTATGGTACTAATAATTAATACATAATTTATGTTGTAGAGCATATGCGTTTTGTCACTTTCAATGGTCGAATGGTCGAATAACTTTATAATATACACATTTTAATCATATTAGAGAAAGCGATTTTATACTCTGACAGAAATTAAATTAACAAACCTATCATTAAGGACAGACTTGAATTTCTCATTTAGCAATATTTTAGCAATATAAGGCTATTTTTATTTTAAATATGGCAATTTTTAAGTAGAAAATTGAGTATGTCTTTGGTCAATGGATATTAATTCATTTCGCGCTCTTTCTAAATCCACTAAAATATAAACGTTTTAATTCCTTTTTTAAACCAATCAGTATTGGTAAATATCATATTACGCCGAACGAATTAAGGTTCAGTGGGTGTACAAACAGAAACAGCAATGTTTGCTATATAACTTTTTAAAGCGTAAAACTTCTTTTTTAAAACTTATTATTTAAGGTATACATTCATTCAAATAATATACAATATCTAAAGTATTATTTAAGGGGAGGTCGGAGTCCTGTATCTTATACCCTGTTACGTACATTATCGATTTTTCGTTTTACGCAGTCAATTTTTACTTTAACAAAATTTACGAACGTACGAGCATTCTTAGTAATAAATAGATTGTGCGTACGTTCGTGAAATTTGAAAATCTCGTTTATTCATGTAATTCCACATTTTTCAATTATAGAAAATTAAGAAAAAGTGTATTCTTTTGCAATTAGCTTAAATAGAATAACGTATTTTATATATGCTTTGTGACTAAATTTTGAGTTTAGATAAAGAATAACACCAAAAATATGAAAAAAATAATATGTTATGATAAAAAAAGAAAAAAAAACACATCCCTGGTGGAAATTTAATCTAGAACTATGTAGATCTATCTAGTTTGCCATGGGAATAATCGAGGGCCTCGGTAAAACTAGATAATTTTCTACCAGGGATAAAATAAATTTTTTCAAAAAGTGAATTTATCCAGTTTTGTTTGCCCCCTTCTCTTTTAAAGCATATGTCAGTATACATAGTTATGAGAAGAAGGTTTACTTATATTTAAAGATTCCTGTATTTATCATTTTTCTACTAGCTGTATTTATAATTAATGAGAAAATTTAACTTCAAAGCTTGAATTCTTAACTGTTAAGGCGTCTAGATATGTAGTATAAATGATTCAATTGATCCAAAGGAATGAATGCTTAAGCATTAAGCATTTATAACTTCATCTCAACTACCAAGAGCTGAGTCTTAAGAGTTAAGAACTGCGTATTTCGCCATATCCAAAGTCGTACGTCTTTTCAGGTCCAGAACTCGTATATTTAATGTTAAGAATCCTTTCAGTGCAGATTTTAATTTTTGGTAGTTCATATATATGTATGAAGTTTCTGTTTATAAAAATAGAAATAACCGTTTGAGTTTGAGGAATCTAAGCGTCAATCTATTGCAGCGCTTTTTCTTTAATTAATTCGTTACTTAATTCTTCTTTTTAAAAAATACTTTTACTTTTTATGAATTACTGTAGAAATCGAGTATTTATATAGATATAACTGACATTTTTGAACGTGCTTAATCAGAGAAATCAATTTGAAACTAACGAAAGCGAAGTTTTTAAATAAAATTAGCTGTACAAGTGTTAATTTCTCAATGTGTACATTTTAGAACTTCAAAACAGCCGTTAAAATGTATGTATGAACTTTGTTTGCTCTAATAATACAAATAAACTCTGTGATATAATTCTTTGAATCTGGTAATACACTTTATTGTCAATATCATAATGCAACAAAATGATTAAATTCATTTGAAGTCCTAATACTACGTTTCCCCAACATACGGGAGTCGGTGCTTAAAAAAAAGATGGATAACAGCACTCAAGAAAATCTATATCTTATTTATTTGACCAAGGGCTTATGTATGTGTGTCGATTATCAGAACATTCATTGCCCTCCAGTATCTCCATCAAGAGTTTAAAAATGCATTCCAAATGTAGGTACCTACTAACATTAATTTCTAAATAATTTGCCATTGCTATAGTTAAAAAAATGTTCTATTTCTTGTAAAAATAACATTAAATAAAAACTAAAAACCAAGCTTAATTCATGTTCTTTTGGGCATCGAAAACTAACAAAAAAATGTATTTCTCATTAGCACTAAGCTTACTCTCTTAATTAAATTTCACTCTAAAATTAACAATAAAAAATGAATAAAAATCTGCAAAACTCCACCTAAATTACATAAACAATTATATACAACATCTCCTCTCCTATACAACACTAAAAACCCCGAATCCCCACCCAAGCCACCACCGTCATCTCTAAATACACATCGCAGCGACGAAAATCCATCGCGGCGCTGCCCTCGCTTCCTACATACATAACAATTCCAGTGCAGCCGAGCCGAACGCGTCTCGCGGCGCACGACTCACAAAGCAGTGCCGCGGCACAACGAAATCGGCGCGCGACCGCGACGCGCTCCTCGGCCGCGCGTCGCCTTCCAGAAATCGCTGCTCTCCGTGTGTATAAACGCGGGCCGACGGCGGACGGAGATGGGAGATATGTACGAAGATGCTCGTGTTATATGTGTGTGTGTGTGTGCTTGCGAGTGGGAAGAGTCGTGCAACGTGGCAGGGAAAAAGAATAGGGAGGCGATTATACGAGATTTCAGAGAGGAATGGAGGATTTTTGTTCGAAGGTTGAAGGATGGGGGGATTGAATGGAGAGATGTGGGTAGGGGAGTTTGGATTGTTTGGAAGATGCATGGATTTTTTTGTAAAGTGTATTTGATAATAATAATATAGGGCGCTAAAGCGATAAGGAACAAATAAATTAATTACTAGGTTTGTATTAGGTATAATTGTGATGATCAGAATTAATATAGGTAGAATAACTTTGTAATTCATACTGTTGCAAATGTCATTAAATTTAATGAATTGTTAAGTTACTTAGGTATATGTACATAAAAATATTATAATAGTAAATGTATACAGCGCGTGCATGAAATTAGACTTTAAAATTTTGACCTTAATTTTAATTAAAAATATTAAACTTTTTATTTTTCTGCATAAAGTTTGCTTCCATTACATTTGGATACATAAAAATATAATTTTATATGTGTACTGAAATTCATCATTTTGAATAATTTTAATATGAAGCACAACGGAATGAAAAAAAAATTAATATAAATATTTTAGTTGCATACTTCAAATTAATAAACCTTCATTAAATTTTAAATACTGATTACTTTCACTCAGACAAACGTTTACAAGAATAAAAAAAAATATTAAATAAACGCTTATTCAAATTTACCCATATTTTAATGTACGAAAAAATGTAGAGCTATAAAGCTTAACCCCTGTAAAGAAGCTTTGCATTCGTTATTATTAATTAGCTTTATTCGGTACGTACTACGTTTAACATTTTTCTGAAAAATATATGCCAGTTCAATGTTGCAAAAAAGCGCATAAACACTCCGAACTCTATAACTCAGGAACTATAACAAATAATTGTTAAATAATGCAACTTACTCCTTAAATATTAACATTGTCAAGGTAATAATAAGCTTTTGGGCTTCAAATTCATTGCCAGGTTCTAAATAAGATTTAAAATCACGACCTTATCAACATAAAATCCGCGCATACAAAACAAATCCTAAGAAAGCGCACACGCCACATAAAAACACAGCATCTCTCTTATCCTCGTGCTCCTTATCTCAAATTTGAACGTTACATACTTACTCTCGCGCAGCGGCTCTCTTTCTCTCGGAAGCCGAACGCGCGACGCGCGCGTAATATTAGACCAGCCGGCCGGGGTGTGCATGCGGGCATATATAGGATGTATACAGATTACACGCGTATACCATGCACGATTGGTGGGAGGGGAACCGGCGACTTTTCCTCTTTACGGATACATAAAGCATATCGCGCTCGTTTTTAGATCCGCAGTGCCGGCTGCCATGGATTCTGTCACGTAGGCACTTGGGCGCGAGCTTAAAAATATAACGGGGGATGGGTGCAGAAATGAAGTTGGATTAGCAATTTTGATTTTTGTTGTTTGGCAAATGGCTGTGGTGGGGTTGGATGGAAGGATTTTTATTGGCTAGTATAGCTGTATATAGTCATTTCTTGAAAAAAAGCGTTGCGTTGCGATTGATATGATTTCTACTGGGGATGGGTGAATAACGATGCTTGTCTGTTTTTAATTCGAAATATTCTTGTAATATTGTATATTTTTATATTTAGCTTTAAAAAGCTAATGGCAAAGAATATTTTTGTATTGATATGGGAAAAAATGAAGTGGATAATGGACTATATCGGTTTTGTTTTCTTGGAGTGTTCCGAGTTGTACATGTGTTAATTACGTCAATTTATTGGAGCATCCTGTGTGTGTACACAATAATCAAAGAACGTTGATCCGACGCGTGATATAGCTGTACGTACTTTAGTTTGTACGAGCTAATGTAAAATAAGTATATAAAAAAGTTATTAATATATTATTATAAAAGAATATTCTTAATAATTATATTTTGCCAAATAAATTATTACAAAAATAAAATGTTAACAGTTCCTTTGATAAAACTGCATATTCAAGGCATACTTAAAAACATAAAGTTTGCATATCTAATTCTGGATATTTTTGTTTTTAATATTTTTTAGAACTTTCTAAAGAAGCAAATAAAAGTATCTTTTTTGAATATTTAAGATGCTGTAAAAAGATACTTAAGTTTTGTTTCTTTGATGTTATCGATCAAAATTAAAAAAAAAGTATCTCCACGATGTTTATACCTACGCTAAAAAAACTATTATTGTGACGGTAATGATATAATATCGTAACCGAAAGTGTATCATATCTTAAAATTTAAGATATGAATATTGTAAAGTGAAAAAATTGCATTTCAAAGAAAAACATTTGTTCTTTTCAAAATATTACTTATTACCAATTTCTTACGATATTAATATAACATTATTTTACGCTACCGCTTTCATCTTCTTGCTGTATGTTCTAGAAAAACTTTCCAGAAGCAGCATTTAATTTTTAATTGAATAACAGCTCTCTTCTAAAAGAATGTAGCTACACTCTCTCATTAGGACACTTGAGACACAACAAAACTTCATTCTCCCACGCATCATCCATACCATTCTAAAATCAAATCAAATCCAAAAAAGTCCGCACGCTATTTTCGCGCAAACCCACAGGCAAAACTGCACCTCCGAATCTCCGCCAATCGCGCCAACCGCGCCACATCCATCCTAATTATCCATTCAACAGCCGATCAAGGACCTTCCTTCGCCAGTATAAGTCTACACACGCACGCGCGCGCATTCTATCCCACCCAACCTATACACGCGACAATCAATTCCAAAGAAAAGCACTCGCCAGTGCATAAATTACACGAGGCTAGCCACGCAGAGACACAATTCCACTCCAACTCACCGTCGTCCTCGACGTCGTCCGGCGCCTCGCTGGTCTCGGCCAGCACTTGGCCCAGGAGCAGCAGCAGGACGCCCAGTCCCGGGTACAAGCTCCTCCTCATGGCGAAGGATTCAAAATAAAATAAAGAAACGAAAACACCGCTGCACTTTGTGATATACGAATGTACGGTCCACGGGCCCTTGCAATCTCGACGGACACGCGGCTCCGACTGAACTCGGCGACGAGCGACGAGCTGATGCTGTGTCTTTCTCTCTCGGGTGCACGCTTGGCGCTGGTGGAGCGGCTGCAGCCAGCTGATGCTGTCGCGGGAGAGGAGAGGAGAGATTCTGAAGCTGCGCGGTATATACTGCACGCACACACGCGTGTGATGTGTGTATGGCTGGAGAGAGAGAGATGTGGGTATATTTGTGTGGAAGAGCGAGAGTGTCGCCCACGCGTTTGGCTGTTGTAAGGCTGAGTTCACAGTAGGTGCGGTGTCTAGAGAGAGATTTTATGAGAATTGTTATATTATCTTGTGTAAGTTTTGAATTGGTTTGAGGTTCGTAGATTGAGGATTCGACGGAAAAATTCTTATGTCTTGAGAGAATTTTGGAATTATATAACGCGAGTCTTTTTTTTAATAAATATTGATTAGATACAAGAAGAAACATTGCTAAGTGATTGAAAACAAATTTTAACCGCTGCCTTTGCGCAATATATTACCATGTGAAATTTGTTTTATTCTGAATAAGTAACGTTTCTGAATAAGTAACGTTTATAAGTAACGTTTATGATAAAAACAATGCGAAAACGCAATTTTTAAATTTAAAATAAATTTGAAAATAAAGTATTAAGGTAGCTCTTGCGTGATATATAGCACACTTAATGATCATTCGATATAACATTTTTTTAGACATTTTACTGAAATATTTTAATATGAGATAAGATATTATATGAAAGAAGAACTTTTCATTTCAAATTTTAAACAAAACTAATTAAGGTAAAGTACCCAATACCAGACACATTTTAGAGTAAGAGTTATATAATACTTATTTATTGAAAAAGATTACGTAATTATTGAAAATATTTTGTTCTATCGTTTAGTCGGGCATTATTTGGACCAGATTAAAAGGAATAGGGGAGGGGGGCTCTGTTTAGACGATTCACTTTATTATTGATTAAAAGAATGATTTTCCATTATTCGATGTAACATGTTTCGATTGTTCAATTTATTTTTGCCAATTTATTCAAAATCTCATTTCATAGATTAGTCAAATAATCGACGTAAAATTGTTAGAAAACAATAATTTCGAATCAGCAATGTAATGAATTTTAATAATATACAGATCATACAATAGAAAGTGCGTATATTCGAATACAGACAATTTTAATACCAAAAACATTTCAAAATTGTGTGCTTTCAGATATTCGTACAAATGTTTTTCAAATTTATTTAATTAAAAACGGTAGTATTGTGCTGTCAAATAAATATACATCTAATGATGAAATTCGTTCATCTGATTAGTAGTTGCTTTATTCTTTTCAATAATATGATTTGTCTATATTTTAAATGTCGAAAATATGGTGTTCAAATAATATTGGTTCGTATTTAAAAAATCATTTTTGAATCAAATATAGTGAATCAATATAATCAATATAATCAACATAAGTGAATCGTCTAAACATCGGTCCCACCCCCAAAAATATATAGCTTTAAGCGCTGGCACGTATTTGGACAATACTGGGACAGTAACAAACTTGTAATTAAAGAATTCCGTAATATATTTTATAATTGAAAACTCAATTTTTAGAGAATGAAACATCATATTTTATTAAGAAGCGTTGAAGCAAGACGAGCTAAAAGTCTCTCTAAATGATTTTTAAAAGCTAGAAAATTTTTTTTTATAAAAGTAAACTTCACCTTTTAATGGTTTCATTTAAAATTTTGAATTATTATCAATAAGTACATCAATAATTAACACGTTTTTGTATGAATTTTAATTAATAAATACGGGTTTGATTTCCCTGTTATATTGTCCCGGTACTATATACATATATATATATATATATTGAAAAATTGGGAGGTAAACTTGGACACTTAATTTTTAAATAAATATTCATTATTATTATAACATCTGTTTATGTTTATAAACGTATTACCAATCATTAAAAGTTTGGTTTTCCTACTACAATAAAAGATTTTTTCTTTTTTACTGTAAGAATCAATTGTCAACATTATAACATTTCGCGTGAAAAATTGTCATTAGAGTCAAATTAACCGCATTTTCTGAACCACATTTTTTTATCTTGCATGAATAATATAATCTGCATGGCATTTCTGGAAGTGTTTGATATGTTTAAATAGTTAAAATCGAAAACAATAAGAATCTATTTAAAATTTCATCATTGCGACAATAATTCGACTATTAATTGCAGTTGTTAAGTTTTGTCCCAATACTCCTCCCAATTTTCATGTTGTCCCAGTATTGGGTACTTTACCTTACATTGCAAGAGTAGATATTGTTATAGTTAATGAAAATGAAGGATTTTTGTTCTTTGAACAAACGGCGATATTTTATTCTTCATTCAATTTTAATTTAGAAAGTCTCACTTTGTTCCTTGAATGGTTTCAGAGGGACTTGCTCCATCGAAAAATTTAAAAATAATTAAAACCGAAAGAATTACACCTAATTGTTCATAAATTCAATCATATGTAAGTATAAACAATTGGGTGTAACTCTTTGGTTTTAATTATTTTTCCAATTTTCCCAGGGTAAGTCCCCTTGGAATTTATCCAAGGAACAAAGTGAGACTTTCTAAATTAAAATCGGATGAAAAATAAAAAATCGCCGTGTGTTTAACGTGCAAAAATCCTTATTTTCATTAGTTAACAATATCTACTCTTACAACGTAACAAATTTTGTTAAAAAAATTTGTTTCGTCGTGCAATAAGCCCTTCTTTCATATAATAATATATTCTCTCATATTAAAATATTTCAGTAAAGTGCTAAAAAAATATTACATTGAATGGTCATTTAGTGTGCTATATATCATGCAGAAGCCACCTTAAACGACAGTTTCGTTTATTTATGAAAAACGTATTCATTGCACGAGATATGAAACGATATTTTTGCCGCAAGTGCCAAACTCGAAGAGAGTCCGAAATGTAATTACCGCTTCTACCAGATTAGAAATGGCAATTGTGGCAAAAATTTGGCTCGGATCTGGCGATTGAAAAAATAAAGTACGGACTCTATTCGCGCAAAACAATGTACAATTTCGTTTTATAACGCTGTACCAATCTGGTGCAGATATATAAGGCTGCCGTAAATTCTTACACACACTTTGCAACTTTAATTTTAGTAAAATAAAGAAATAATGACTTTTCTTCAAAGTTTGACCTTCTATAATACATTTAATAACAATATAAATCGTTTATGTTAATTAAAAAGCGATAACAATTAAATGAATAACATATTATCAAAAAACTTTAATAACGAAAACTTAAACCTTTCCTGAATTTTTTGCTTTTATTTTAACTCAATAAAGTATTAAATAGTATTCATATTATATACAAGTTATTACAACAAAGACTATTTGGATTGTTATTTGTTAATGATTTACATTCGAGAAATGTGTAAATAATGTTAATCTGCAAAATAACATCTTAGTTTACATTATTTAATTACTGATTTTTTCGTATTAAATTGTAACAAAAAGAAACTTAAAATTTAATATATAAATTACCGTGATGAGTGATTTTTGAAAATTATTATATTGTCCCCGATAATTTAGTTTTCTACCCTAGTTCTAGTAATTAGCTTTTAATAGTTTTTAATTATTATTAAATTTTTACATAAAATTCAATAATCTTATAACAGAGAATCATCCAGCGCTAAAATTGTGAAATCAGCCTTACATTTTAATACAATTCCAGTAATCGGTCGCTCTCTTTGATGTACACTGATTTTTATTTCTGTCTCTTTTTCTTCAACATCATCTTCTCATCTTCCTTACAAAGATGATTGTCAATCTTGTAAGATAACCCGATATAAATCCTTCGATTATTGTTACGATTTGTATTTGTTATTCGATGACACTAATAAATATAGGTTAAGTTCGGAGTTGTTCGTATAAAGCAATTCGTAAACTCTTCAATCGACCGTTTTACTTATTATCAAAACAATAAACTTTCAAATTTTCCAAAACTGGAACTTTAATGCCTAAAATTCTGACATTTCTCTTATGTTTATATCGAAGAACAAACAAAGATTTTGGAGCATAAGAGCACACACCGCTTATAATTCCAGTCTTCTGCCGAATTGCAATCACTTATTTGCAAATAGACTGTCCTTCGTTAAATAATTCATCGCCGCTCGATTATACATGCACATCATTGAGAACAATCGCGAAATTATATTGTTAAAAGCTTTGTTTTCTTAACGAGACTTTACTAGAACAAACACCAGACATCCATATAACACCAGCCGATTATAGGCGAAGCGCAACGTCACTTACTGCGCAAGCGCGAATGGATAAAGCTCTTTCACAACGAAACTTTCAATTTTAAAATACATGATCAAATCTTTATAGAATACCGTAATATCTATGGTACAAATATCTCACTAAAAGTAATATTAAATTTATTATAAGCTAATTTATCCTTACACTTCAAATTAATTAGATTAATAAAAAATGATTGTAAATCAAACCATTGCGAACGGACCTTAAATACATCTGCTTAATGACTCTATCAGATGTGTGCGCACTAGAAATCAACCTAACCTTCACTAAACAAACGTTTTTCTGCGTTCGAGACGAAATGCCGCCGAAACACGCCAGTGAATCTGAAAAGGACACGTCAGTATTTGAAAACGAGAACAGTGTGCAGAATCTTTCGCATTGACAAGCAAGTTAAGTATCGCAGATCAGAGTAGAATTTCATCAGTCGTTGAGTAAAGGGCCAGATCGCGACTGTCTAATTCATTTAAAATGAAATTTTGTGCAGGATAATATTACATCAATAGAGAGTTTCTTTGTGTTGTCATAGAATTTTGAAAATTTTTCATTAAAAAGGAGAATATTCGAGTGACATATGACAGACGAGGAGGATAGTGCAATATCACAGTATTTTGTATTCGATTCGAAGTAACACAGTCAGTGTCATTATGAGGGGAACGCAACGAAGGCAGCCAGGGCTGCAGTACGGACTGGTACTGCTGGCTTCGCAGGCCATGAATTTTGGAATCGACAAAATTCCACCTGCGACACTCGTTGGAATAGCTGTTCAGAGTCTGCTTTACGCAGGATTGATCAAGGTACCATGGAATCCAGAGGACGTCTGTATTTCCACACTGAAGATCATCAAGCATAAAGACTGGCGTTCCTTCATAGTATCCAACTTTGAGCATGGCTCAGACATGCATCTTTACTATAACATGGTATCGTTTCTCCTGAAAGGCTCCTACCTCGAACCCATGTACGGAACAGTAAATTTTGCTCTGCTCATTGGTATTTTATCGATGGGCTGCAGTGCAATGTACGTTTCCTTGGGATACGCTCTTACTCAGGTAACTGCAGACTACGCATATTACACTACTTGCGCTATTGGCTTCTCGGCGGTTCTGTTTGCCTTGAAAGTCATTGTCGTTTGTGAAGAACACGATAGACCTACCGATGTTGGAGGTTTTAGAGTGCCCAGTAAATTTGCTGTATGGGCAGAGCTCATTCTGATACATCTACTGGTTCCAAACTCATCGTTCATCGGACATCTGGGTGGCATTTTGGTTGGTTGCTTGTATTGTTACACATTCGTAGGAGAAATAATAGACGGTAAATTAGGTGCGATTACTGGAATACCAATAATTCATCAAGAACAATTTTACAGAAGACGTACTTTTAGATTGTTTTAGTTGTAATATAAGTATAATACTAAGACATGCTTTGGATGACATTATTTATGAAAAATTTGTAATGGGTGATGAGGGACTGTTGAGTGTGTTTGAATAAATTTTATAACTTGAAACGCTTGAGTGGAAAATCATTCGATGTAATTTCTGTGATGAACAAATAATACATACAGAAAATATGTGTTGAATAGTACAAATATGTGAAAGGCACAAATATTATTATTTTTATATTTAATTATAAAATTAAAAATAAAAATTATATTAAATTATACTTTATGTCTGTTTATTTAATAGAATTTAGATTTCCTCATTTTCCTAGAATCTATGGGTCAAATTTCAACTTTGAGTTTAAGGTAATGCTAAAGCAACCTATCACTGACAAATACGAGGATCCACTTTTCTCATCTCATTTTCAATTTTGAGTAAATATCTCTTTGGAAAGTTGTTCTTTCAATCAAAAAGAACAACTTTGTATAGAGATATTTTTTTAAAATTGATAAATGAATGAAAAAGTGGTTCCTCGTATTTACCAGTAACACAGGGTTTAACATCGCCTTAAGTTATATTATTAAGAAAATATAAAAAAATATACTAGATATTTATATAAAAAGATCCTACAATACAATGTATTAAAAATGGTTTAAATGCATCATTTCCACATTTAGTATCAAATACTGGGCCAACTCCAATTTTCTTATTCAAGGAAACTGCATAGCACAAAATAATTTAAAATAAGTATCTTAATGAGGTAATTTTAAAAAATATTATGCAACAAACTTTTTTTATTTAGTTTTTATTTTCTTAAAAAAGAATATGTGAAAATCGTGATTCTTTTAAATTTTAAATTTCATGTAGTTATTAGGGGAGAGCGGCGCAGTAGAAGAATGGGAGCATTTGAATTATTTTGATAATTATTATGCTATTTTTAGTACAAATAATTTTTTCATAATCATGAGCCATTATCGAATAAAAATATGTGCTCTATTTGCTCAAAAAAGCTCTGATTTACGTTTGTGCTCCTCCTATCATTTCACCAAAATAACTTTATGTTTCTATTTAAATTTATGATTCTTTCTATTTTTTTAATACAAGCACAATATCATAATTATCAGTCATCAAATTAAGATTTTCTATAATTTCTCTTATTTCATATTTTGGTACTTACGTGGAAAATATTAATTCAGACGTATTTTTTATTTTCTTATTTTAAATTAAAAAATCTAAATTAGGTAGGTAGATATTATAGTTAGTGAAAATTTTCGTGTACGTCCTGATGATGTACATTTGATATATGAAGGACATATGTATGCATTTTGACGCTAATATGCTACTCTTACCAAGATGAATTTCTGCGTGTCGGTTTTGAACTTTTCTGCGGATAATGCCATTTACAACTGAGTAAGACCAAGAAAAACGATTTATATGCCATGAACAACAAACATTGATATGAAAGTCAATATATTATGAAAAATGAGGGGTTTTTGTCAAACTAAAAAAGTTTTCTTTTATGAAAATTCCGTTAATGTGAAATTAGATATCAACTTTAGACTTTAAAAGAGAAAATTATTCCTTGAAAGATTTCAGGGGGACTTACCCATATAAAAACCTTTATAAAACAAATGTTGAGAAAATGAGGTTTAAACAAAAAACCACTGCCAATTCATTGGCACTTAGCTTTTCCTCAAACTTTATAAATTGTTTCAATATGAAACTATTTATTCTATTTAAAACTGTGGCAAAAAATAAAAATAACAAATCTATTGTTTTTTAATATGTGGAGATGATACAGGTATATATTTAAATTTCGTAATTTAAACTTATGCAAAAGCATAGCATATTTTAGGGAACAATATTGTCGATTGACATATTTTTTAATGTATATAATGCATACTATTTTTACGAATAAATTTAAGATAAGATGATAACATACGACTAAGAAAATCTTCATTAACTACGAAATGTTCATTAGTTGTAATAATTCGAGTTAGTTATTCAAAATAATTTATTCGATTCTATATTCTATTCTATATATTCTAATAATATATTATAATATATTCTATATTAAAACTCATTTTAACTGTGAACTCAAGTTTTAATTGAATTAAATGTTATTACTTACAAATTGGATTGGTAAAGAAAACATAAAAAATATATCGATCTTAACTAAAAATTGCTCTACAGTCTTCTGAGAGCAATCTGAAACTATTAAATAAATTTTTTTCTATACAAGTTATTGAAGTAAACGCATATTTTTGTAATAAAAGGAGGGACTTTTAAAAAATGTTCTTTACACACATCTATTAGACAAAATCTATTTTAAATAATTCAAGAAAATTTTTCACTATGAATGAATAAAACTTAATATTTTTGACTATGTAGTTATCTTTTATATTATTTTTTTTTATATTTATATATTTTATTTTCTATAATGTTAGTATGTAAGAGATGCCAGCCCTAACATCTATGCACAGGTAATTCTATTTACCTTTATAAGGATTACTTAATGTAATTTTTTCTGGTTCAATAAACTATTAAACTATTAAACTACGAGTATGTTTAAACTCGTTTTCGTATCGCAAAACGCACTCGCCTTTGGCTCGTGTTTTCTTGCCTCCGACTCGTACAGCAAACTCACGCGGGCGGCAAATGCCCATTTCTCGCCCTCGATACACAATATACTATTTTATTTCAATCTTTATCAAAAAATAAAAAAGGAGCTTCAAACGGCCAAAAAATATCGCATATTACTCAAGAAAAAAGCGATTAAATTTTGTTTAATAGATGAATATCATAAAAATGAACAAACGTTATAAAATAAAAACAAATCGATAGATCTTAAAATTTCTTCTTGATTTTAAATCTTTGTTGAAAAACGTACAAAAAACTGAGCTGTAATTGGTAAAAAATGATCGCGTAATACGCAATAAATCAGCGATCAAAATTTTTTTGAAAAATAAAATATAAAAAATAAAAAACGTTATAAAACAAAAATGATTCGATGCATCTTGAAAATTCTTTTTGATTTAAATTCTAGATCACGGGCGAAAAAAATAAGCGTTCTTTGGTTAAAAATTACCGTGTGATACCTAAGAAATAAGCAATCAAAATTTGTTTCTTTTAATATAACCCCGAATATCTTGAATAATAAAAGTCCTCATGATCTGGGCAAAGAACTTAGCCAAGAGACAGAAAAAAGCTACCTTCTTCGAAAATTTCAGAAGGAATAATGGTGTTTCATTCAAGTTATTGTTTGCCGTAGAAAATTAATTTCTTTTACAAAATGATTTTTTCTCAAGTATAAAAAAATAAAATGACTCACCGGCATAATTGCAGGGGTCCGGGGATGCGCGAGTGATCGACTATTAAAGTTAAGCGGCGCAAGGCGCTGGTTGCACTTGGGTGGGTGACCGCTCAGAAACCTGTCCCAACAATGATGATTCCGAAGATGAGAAATGAAAATTTAGGAGTTTTTCGTGGAAGCAAAAGGGGTCCAAATTTGACTTTCCCATCGGCTCGTTCCTGGCGTGGGTTTTCTTGGTCGGCTAAGTTTTCCCCACGTCACAGGGCATATCCCTGCGTGAATGCGGGAATTCATTGGGGAGCATATTAACTTATCCATTGTCCTACTCACCTCAATTTTTTTCAAAAATTCTTCATCATATATTTCAGAGAAATCAACGTTCATACAAAAAATTACGTTTCCGTGTATAACAAAAGAAAGGTAACACCTTATCCAAAATTTAGGAATACAAAATCGCCGGGCCTCGGCGGCTAATTCTTGAAAAGGTCCCGACGTATCAATGAAGGGATCAGTTGTGTGCCATCTCAGGTCAGTCGTTTGCTGTTTCTCGTCAGTCGAGACCAATCGTTCATATCTCCCTGGTTCCGAAAGATCGTTTTAACTCCAGTGACGTGTGTTTCTTTGTCTTCATCTTCAATACCCCCACCCCTCTCTTCATCTCCACATTAAACCCGTAACAAAAATAATTTGCAAAAAATTTTTTTTAATTGTTTCATCCAAAAATTCAAATTGGATAACAAATAAAAGAGTCTTCACTGTTTTGTCAACTTTTTCTCTTTTGAAGTCTAAAGTTGATGATATCTAATTTTACAATAACGAAATTTCGAACAAAGCGTTTATAATTTACCATGAGAAAAAAAATTATATAGCTTGTAAAGATTCTCTAGTATAAATAATATAAAGTATATTAAAGAAGGGTGCTTATCGAAATGGAGACAAATTATTTCAACAAAATTGCCTCTCCACATATTTCTTCTTATGCCCTACGCTAGCCCATGCCTTTCACACCCTGGTAGGGTAGAACAAATTTCATTGATTTAGGGATTCAAAAGTTAAGGGTTTTTGAGTTTGGGGTTCGTAAGTTCAAATGTTATGTGATTACGTAAAGTAAAAAAAATGATTTTCTTGAAACTTGGGGGGGGGGGGGGGGGGGTCGCCCCTCCCCCTTTCTGGATCCGCCACTGAGAACAATTTGTTATTACGTGCGATTGCTCAGAACATGGTGTGGTCTGCTTCTGATTTTAACTATGTTTATGCTAGCCGTCGATTGCATCAGTCATTTTGCAAAACATTTAAACACTTTTACGACAACTAAAGGACAGCCAAAGGGTACATAGAAGTTGCAGCAATATTACGGTAAGAAACTTGGGTTAGCCACTTTGCTTCACAATTGCAGCAGACTTATGGTGGATAACATATACAATTAATATGATTGCTAACGCAATCAGCAAAATTACGGTAACTAAATAGGAAATTCGCACGGGGTGCAGCAGAATTCCTGTCAAATTGCGGATGCTAAGTGCAAGAAAAATATTTATATAATGAAAGAAAGTTACAATTATTTTCTAAGCTTTTGCTGCAATAATATTGAGCGTACGCATCTACACCTTAGCTGCCGTAACTCTGCCATTATTCTTCTGCAACGTATACATACCTACCGCAAGTCTCTTACTGCAATCTTAAAATTGCTACAATTCTGGTGCATGCGCGCTTTATGCGTGCTTGTTAGTTGTTGAATTCTAGCGCAATTCTGACGAAAATTAGCGCCCAAAATTTCTTTTGCAATTGACTTCTGTATCGCGCATCTATTTGTGTATTTGCCGCAAATGACAGATTCATTATCTTTTAATTAATTAACGATACTTTACCGATGGAATATGTGTAACGCAATAATTTAAAATTTCTTGTTCTCTTGCGATAATCATAATATTTAAGGAATGAAACCCATTAATTGGTTCAGAAATAAGAGCGTTGAATAGAAGTCTTAATTGAAATCTTTATGGACTGTGAATTCTGGCTTCGGATATGTAAGGAGATCTATTAGACTCATCAAGTTAAAGGTATATGTACTTTGAAAAGAACAATATAATTACTGTTAATTTCTATGAAATGCAAATCCTAATTATTATTAATATTGAGTATTAACCCTTTCAGGTTGGGAAATTTTTAATGATTTTAATTTTACATCAGTATATAGTGACTGAAAGTTTTTTAAGAACACTAAATACAAATTTGAATCTAGCATTTTAAAATTTGAAGAGGCAGATAAAATATTAAAGGTAGCGAAGATCGAACTCGAGCTTGATAAAATTTAGAATGTTATGCAATCAAAGTTAAAAGGCATGTATTATAATAATTGATTAAATATTGTAGACCGCTTTTAAAAAATCAAATGTAGCTGCAATTTTATCAATAAATGTAATTTTTATTCTGCCTCGTTAAATCCACCATTTTGAATTCTGGAATTGTGAGCTCAATTTCCTATATATTCATCGACCTCGAATATCATCCCGATATTATATACTAAATCAATTGAAAATTAAAACTGACTTAGTCAGTTCCAGAAGTTCTATTAAAAGGGATTTAATCTCATCGAACAAACTCTATTGGATTTTAACATAATTGTATTTCTTCATCGGTGTTTATAATACGGGCAGAGAATCAAAGCAAATTAACATTCTTTTTGAATTTTTCCGATTAAATACGTCAGCCTGTAGTTACTTTAAAGATGCCGCATCTGCCGTCTGATGTCCTGAGGATTTTCAAAATGACATATCTTCCTTAATTTTGGGTGTTTTACTAAAAATGAAAAAATTGAATTGTTGCAGCCTTAATTTACTTCATGGAAATCCATGATATAAATCGTTGATGAAAATAACACAAAGGTTTTTTGATTTCTACTACAGATCATTTATTGACATGACCTCGGGTTCGGTACATCGTGCCTTCATCAGATGTAAGTTATTTAAAAATTTAAGAGTTCACAAAGAAAGTATGCTATATTATGTCAGAATACATTGATATAGGTGCAGGGGATAAATGTGCCGAAAGATAACTTCGCAGACGGATAATAATGCCGAATTTATTTTACCGACGGGTAAATTTGTCGAAAGGTGAAATGTGCCAATAAGTAAAGTAGTCGATTAACAAAAGTGCCGAAAAAAAAAGTTCCGACGGGTAAAAATGCAGATGGATAAAAATGCCGAAAGTTAAAAATACCGAAATGTTGAATGGCAATGAGTAAAAACTAAAATTATCTAATATTGAAAAGAAACGACCTAGCAACAATTAACACATTAATATAATAATACAGGGCATATTCTAATAAAAGCACTTTCTTGTCCACATTTTCGTTTTCGGCATTTACTTTTTCGGGATTCTTATTTTCGGCATATTTATCTATAGGTATTGAGTTTTTCGGCAATTTCAACCAATCGGTAAATTTATCCTTCTGCAAATTTATCTTTCGGTAAATTTATCCCCTGCACCCCATTGATATAGACAAAAATCTTGTTAAACCCAAATTGCTTTTGAATCTGAATGAATTGTGTAAGTCAATCGATTCTATTATCATTTTGAATCGGGAATTTTAGCAGGATGGTCTAGTCTAGTTATTTTTACTTAATTTAAAATTCTTCTCAAAAATTCGTTTTCTATATTAGATCTGCCATTTTGAAGACTGTAATATAACATGCAAACTTGGAAAATTCAGAATCTATGAACGCAACAACCCCCGTACCCCAAGTTTTATAAAAAATCTACCTAACAATTGTAAAAAACCGACTTGTTCTCTTAAAAAAACTACCCGTCCTGAATCGCCACCCTAAGTCATACAATTACGACTCTACAAACATACACAATCTCTCCTTACCTGCATCTCGCGATTCAAAAGGACACCTAGTTCCATCCTGGGTCCACTGCACGATCCTCGGCACTCCCCTGTACTCCACCTCCTCGCACGACGAGTTCTTGTTGTTCCTGCTCACGTACGTATTCAAATTCAAGTTCCGACTGCAGCTGTACTTCGTCTTGTCGTCCGCCACGGAAATCGCATTTCTCCCCGAGCAGCCACTGACGCACACGAGCAGGGCGCAACAGGAGAACAATCGCGCGTACATATTTAACGAATACCACGCCAAAATTAGCAACTCAACTATATAAATCTCCGAATGACGTCTAACGCGGCAGCGACATCGACCAATCCAATCCGACGAAACGCTCCCGAGTGCTCTGAAAGGCCGCGACACGCTCGGATTTGGGTTTTATATCCCCGAGAAAGTGACTGCGCGCCGGGACACATCGAAATTTCCGCGTTTCTTCCGCATCGAATCCGAGGCGTTGGGTTTTCTTGTATTATAATGTTCGAGGCCCGTCACGGTGTTGGCCGCCATGATGCCGCGGCTTTTCACGCATCTCCGATCAAAAAGAACGAGTGTTAATGGCGCTTTCGCCCGTTGGCGAGCGAGCGAGTTATACGCGGTCGTGACCAATCTGTGCGGGTGATGTCGACACGGATGACGGGAAAAAACGGCGCGGTTGGCTTGGCTTTTCCGCTTTCGTTGGTCGCGCGCGCGTAGCGGTACAGCGGTACAGCGGTAAAAGTGTTATAGTTTTATAGGGATATTTGTGGGTTTAGGAGAACGAGAGAATGTGGGTTCGTTGTTTCGTCTTTTAATGGATGGGTTTGATTTTTCTCTTTGATTAGTGATCATTACGGCTCGAACACTTATTTATCGCTTCTAAATATGCCGGTGACTTTTAAAATTTCAGCTAGTAACCTCTAATTTTATTTTTAAATTGTAAGATATTGGTATTGCATAGAACACCTCCTAATGATACACGCGTGCCTTTAAAAGTAGTCGAGTACGATAGTATTAAATATTTATAAAATGATCGAAAAACAAGAATTTTTCAATAATAATGTTATATCTCTTCCTTATAATCACAAGAAATATGACATTTCTAGCTTCAAAATGAGTTTTTGAAGTTTATTGGAGATGGACATATGATTCATAGAGTTTTTCTACGGCTGGCATGGTAAACTTGGAAATGCATAAATATATAGCATATGACAATACTATACTAATACATTAAATTAAATAAATAGGATATTGACACAATTTAAGAGGTCCTGTCTGGTCAGCAAATTGATAAACGTAATATTTATGGATTTTATTCCTGCTGAAAAAAATAATAGACGTTTTACAATCAGTACTTTATTCATAAGTACGTATCGACGTCCCTTACGAAGACTAGTACATTTCAGATTTCTCCAAAACTATTTCTTTTCAGAGGCGTCTTATAAAAAACTAGCGCTTTTAAGATTTTCCGATTAATTCCAACACTTTCTTAGATCCTCTGAGAAAATTATAGTTATTGTCTGAAGATCGCTAATTTTCGTAGGAGGTTCCTGATAAAAACTAGGTGTTTTTGAGAAATCTTAAAAGTAAGGGACGTAGATATATTAAATATCTTATTGTATTTTTTATTCACAATAAATATATATATATATATATATATATATATATATATATATATATATATATATATATATATATATATATTATTCTATATTCTACATATATCTACATATATATAATAGAGTAATATAGCTACTTTCCTAAAAATTACTTTATTTATAGACATTACGATGAGAGCACGAGCTGAATTATATAAAATAAAGAATTAAAAAAAATTAATATATAAGTATTTTAGTTTATCTAATACGTAAACGAAAGCTTTTAATTTTTCATAAACTGTTCTATTTTGAACTAATAGCATCTCCCATCTCGGCTTTGCCTGCAATATTTCTACATAGAATTATAATTTCATAATTGCTTATTGTTATTCTATAAAAATTTTCTTTTCATTGACATTGGACTCTAATTTCGTAAACTTTCTCCTTAGTGCGTACTTAGTTGCTTACTTAATTAATGGAATGTAACTACATTAGCTTTATTAAAAATTGATTGACATTGAAATATACACCCCACTACAAAAGAGTATGGGTGCCCTGTTTACCCTCCGAACCACGTGTAGTTCGCGCCCCCCTACCTCTCAAATTTCATTCTCCTAGATCCAAGGATTTTGTGCTTGGCATTTTTCAAGACAGTCAGAACATTCTTCTGTATGTATGATGAGTGGGCGAACAGAACCAAATAATTTCACTTCTTTTAATTCTCATAAAACTAAAAAATTGTATTCTTTTTCCATTACTTTAAAAGGAATAACGTATTTTAAATGTTTCGTTAGCGGCTGCAGTTTGCGATTGGATTGAAAATAACCCCAGGAATGTTAAAAAAAACAATATATTATGATGAAAAAACAGCCCGTAGAGATTGAATTTTGAAAAATATTTTTTAAATTGGTGTTTATATCATGAATGGAATACATTTCTGAAAATTTCATATTTATCATTCTGTTAGTCATCATTTTTTTAGCAAATTTGTACAATAAAGCAACACGGTGATATAAGACTTCAGCCAATCAGAATTCGTATAATTTAAGTTTTGTGTAAAATTTTCGCCATTTTATCAAACATCTTCTAAAAAAAAATTCGTTTAGTTCTATTAGTTTTATTAGTATTTAGTAAATTATTTATTTCAGATTAATAAGTTTAGGAATTTGGGCTCATCAGCTCATTTGTTGGAGATTAGCCCTTACTCCTTCAGTTTTCAATATTTTGTTCCAATAAATTACGATAAGTTGTTTAATATGTATTTAAAGAAATAATTAGTTACAAAACAAAGTCTATTACTTCTTTCTTCAACAAAAATCTCCGAAAGTAACAAAAACTTTTGCTATTAAAAAAAAATTTAAAAAAATGGAATTAGGTCACCCAATTCTCCGAAGGATAAACTTCTACTAAATATTCGAAAAATTGAAAAGTCAATAATTCTTGCACAAAGAATTAATGAATTGCAGAAATCCGTTTACCCTACTCTACTTTTCATTATGTACGATAATGAATTTACTTTCTAATATTTCACAATCCGTATCTACATCAAGCATTTAATTAACCACAGATTTATCATCTCCAAAAATTATAATTGCCGAACCATACATTGCACAAATTACGCGCATAAAATCCACCCATTACAAATCTACAACAAACAAGCTAAAGGAGAGGCAACATTTCACTGGATTCCCCAGCGTATCTCCAGCACCCAATAAAATCCATGAAAATCACATTCGCCATCTGTGTCTCTCGACCACCACAAAAGCACCTCGCATTTAAACATTACCATTCCCACTGCAAGCATCAGCGCGCGTACGTGCATACACTCGTACCCCCCACCGGCGATAACGAACTCCGCGTCGCGCGCGGCACGCAAGCCAAAGCCCCAAATTACGTAAATACAAAGAAAAGAAAAAAAAAAGAGAAATACACCCACACACCAGCCTTCGCGGTGTAATACACTTACAAGAAAGAATAAGAGAAAAAAAACGGCACAAGTGCGACACATGTATTATTTGCTCATTTCACCCACACTCTCCCACGCGCAATATAATATCCATCATACACACACTATTACCACCCTAATCGACTTAGCCGGCATACACCCACACCCACGCGCGCGAGTGTACACACGAGTATGCAGAGAGACATACCGAGGGTATAGAGCAAATGGGATTGCGAGAGGAGCGCTGCGCCGCGCGGCGCGCGGTTTAATACGATTACTGGGTCAGTAGTGGGTATATGCCGATACTGCTGAGGCTTCCTCTCTCTCGCTCTGCCTCCCTCGCAGCGAGCGAGACCGTGTACCTGTCCTACGCTCTCTCCCTTCTGTTACACATCGGGCCGCGCTCTCTCTCTGTCGTCGGTTGCTCCGCCGAGGAAACACAACGCGGAGGGACGCCGTTATTGTTTTAACGATAAAAAAAGAAAGACAGAAAGAGAGAGAGAGAGAGAGGATAGAATTGAGTAGTTTGCGTGGTCTTTTTTGGGGTCGAGGGGTGCGTTGAGTTTATCGTTGTGTACCGCAGGCCGGGACGCGCGCCGTTTGTATTTATACGTAACTTGGAGGCGAAGAGCTGGACCAGGGAGCCGGCGGTGAAGTGAATATTGCAATAGAGGAGGGAAGAGAGAGAGATACATATAAGTAGAGGCAAGGGAGAGAGGAAGTTGGCGAGAGGATGGGGAAGGACGACGCGGAGACGACCGCCCTCAAGAAGGAGCTCGAGGACCTGATCAACAAGTGCAAGGTGAGAGGGGATTTTCGGCGGGGTGTGTAGCGGGAGACACGGACTTGCAAGGGGTGGAGATTTTTTTTTTCATAATGAAAGATGTCAGTTTTAAAGGCTGCGTGTTTTTCTTTTGGAAGTGTTATAATTCCCTCTTAATTTGGAATAGTGAAAATTCACTGTTTCGCAGTGAAAACTCAGCCACTACATAAATTAGTTGATGAGTTCTCACTGCGAAACAGTGAGATTTCACTGCTTTACAGTGAAATTTCCGAGGTTTCACTGTTTCTAATTAAGAGAGATAGATGTACCTTGATGCTGCGCGATGTGTCACGACGTCACGGGAATTTCGAGCTGCTGTGTCGGCTTTAATTTTGGTTTAATAACTCGCGGGGGGACATAATACGACGTAATTGATCTACGCGAGCTTGCAAAGTATGAAATGTAAAATAAGCATGCACGGTCCGAATTGTGGGAATGTGAGTTTTTTTAGATTCTTTGGGGAGAAGGAGGGGGGATGAAACGAACGAGTAAAAATGACAAGTACATGAGAGATAAATCATTTGAATGAGTCGTAGGTAGATTTTTTCATTTTTTGCTCGTTATTATTTACCGTATTTTTGCTGATGGACGATTATTGCGTCATTCGTGTTTTGTAGCATAATGGCGGCAGATTTGCAATGGAAAAATGCAAAGAAAATATTCTCAAAATGAATCGGCAGACTTAGAGTTTAAAAGAGAGCGATGGAAAAATTTGCTTAGTGAAATGAATATAAATAGTGAAAGCTTCGAAGTTTACTGCCGCAATTCTGCAGCAAAGTAAATGTAAAAGGTTTCTTTCACAATTTTGATGTAATATTGCTGCATAGTGTCTTGCGCAATCACCTATACAGGTAGAAATATTATTAGGGTCTGAAGCAGACCACGCACGCTCTGCTATATCAAATTCAGGGGAATTGCGGTAGAATTGCGGCAGAATTGCGATGGGTTCTTGCTACTAGGATCGCACCGATCTCTAAACCGATTTTATAAGGGAGACGCCACCGACAGCAGGAGGCAAAAGGAGTACATATTTTTAGTAATCATTGTTTTTAAATGATTAACTTTGTACTAAGAACAAAAAACTACGCTTTATTAACTTTTTATTCATCAAAATGGTGGTGCTGGGTCCGTCAAACAGTGAGTTCGTTTTTAATAGCTCTATAATAATCGTTGCGGGGATGAACTCCGGCACGGTTCGCCCTAGAACGAAAACCAACAATCTTTAGTTTATAGATAAGAAAAACAACAACCCTACAAGCAAAATTGTAATAACATCTATTTTTGTAGCAAAAGTTTGAACACGTTTTTATCGATCAAACTTTTATAGAAAAAGGTCTGCGAAAACAACACTATATTATAGCTATTGAATATTATTCTTTCTTTATCAGAACAAACGTTTGACCTTCTCGTAAATCCCTGTAATACTGTTTATGCACAGCTGCTGAAAAAGGACTCACCATCAAAGTAATTTTAAACTCACAGCACCAACCCTTCGTAAAGAATTTTTTTTCATTGATATTAAGTATTTTAAAGAAAAAAAATAATTAAATAATATTTTATAGTCTGTCCAAGGTTGTGTCTCTTTTAAACGATTTCTCCGTCTATAGGGTATTTCCAATTTAACTCTTAAGTATATTCTATAACTACTTATGAAATTATGTAAATACTTTTATTATACATTTCACAAACTACAAAACAACTACAAGTGTAGTCAAACTACATCTACAACCGCGTGATTTAATTACTCTTACGACATCCCGTAGTAGTGCAGGAAGCTCCTGGACTCCGCGATGATGCAATTCGTCCATCCCGATTCGGTATCGCGTCAAAACTTTTTACGATCTCTGTCAGTTTGTTTTTACCAGACAAGCCCTTATTTTAAATCTTTTAAAATTAAATTATACGGAATGAAATCTGCAAAAGTGAGAACATTTCTTTTTTATTGATACACAATTCAGAAAGTATCGATCCTATTGCTCCTTCTTTTCCTAAAACCTCGTTCAAAGTTAGAATATCAGTAGAGTGTCATGAATCGTCATCTTATCTCAGGAGGATCAGAAGAAGATGCAGGACACAACGATTGCGGACGTGTGCGGCAGCGCGGGGGACGTGCCCAAGGTCAAGCTGACCACGAAAAAGAACCTCAAGGGCCACATCAACAAGGTGAACTCGGTGCACTTCAGCGGCGACAGCAGGTCGGTTATATCTGTCGAAACTCATTAATTATGGGTATAGATTATCTCGACGGTTCATGCAAAGACTGACGGATTCATTATCTCATCGTTATTTCATTTTACGTTCATACAAAACAGAATAATATGTTTCATATTAGAATTTAGATTTAGAGTCGGACTTACTCAACCGAAATCGATACAAGCTTGGTTCTTTAAATATGTTTGGAAATTTTAAAACTGTACTAGTATGTTCACTTTATCGATATGATTTACTTGTGCACTGTGTTGGGCAAATTTTCTGTTATTTTTTATCAGTTTCTCACCTTATGATAACTAGACGATTTATCCAAAATCTTAATTGCGTTAGTCTTTGTATGTGGCGTGGCTTTAATCCATGATGGAAATACATTTTTGTCAGGAACTATCGAATTCTGTTGAAAATAGTGAAAAATGTATAATATGAATTCGATTATAATATTGTTTAAATTTGTGAAAACATGGAGGAGTCATGGATTCTCAAAATGTTCTCAAATATTAATAATTCGTGATAAAAGTATCTCCATCAGGTTGGTATGTAACTGATATAAAAATATATATTGTAAGACACCGTCAGACTATTATAACTACTTAAATGTGTACCTATAATATTACCGAAATGCTCGGTATTAAGCCGTTCCATTAAAATTATAAATTCTTAAAAAGTCTTGTCTTGAGCAATAATATACTAACGTGTAATGTACACAGTCTTTAGTATTCTTTCTGAACATGTATATATATTCAAAGTAATATGATATACGGTATAAGTGAAGCTAAATCCGATGATTAGTGCTATTGAAGCCTTGTCGCATTCTCCGAAGAATATATCACGCGCTTTATTTTTTTTTTTCTGGGTTAAATCGCAGTTCCTCGATAATGTTTTATAACGATTACAGCCATTTAAAAATCTTTAAGAATATTTTGTTTATTTATTTATGTATTTATTCTAAATTTATTATGTATGTGAACAATAATGGCAAAGTTAAATAATGCCTGAATTAAAAAAAATAAAATTTATTCATGAACAAATCTCTGGAAATTTTAACTTTTCTTATTAGGAACATTGATTTTTATATATTTCTGATAAATGCTTATGACAAACTATTCTAGACATGCATGTTACAACTATAAAATGTATTAAATATACCTAATACATTTATCTGGACACCGATGAAAAAAAATTATCATAGTCACTTATTAAATTTCATAATTATATCATTATTTATTACATATCAGGATTGTAAGAAGCTTTAAATATTTTTTAAATATTTAAAATATTTTCATTTGAACATATATCCTGTTATATTTAAGAAATTAACAAACCTAACTGCTTGAGAAGTATAATAGAGTATGTCTTGGTATCCTTTTCATATAGTCCAGACCTTCCTTGTAGTCTTTCAAAAACTCTCCTTATTATGTCCGGGTTTTACAGTGCCATATGGTAAAAGGACATAAGACAATAAGTAAAGTCTGTCGATCCCGAGTTTGCATAACATTCTACTATACGAGTTTCTTCGATCTAAAATTAAATATAATGCATTCAATCATGTCCGTAACAAGAAAAGTTGTAATTACGATAGAATTGCTTTTATACATTATACAGGTATACTATACTGTTAACCCTCCTGCGCAGAAGTTTATTTTCGTGTATATGGACTAGATCGAATGTAAGTCTGCAACAATATTTTCTGCAAATTCGTAACATTTTCTAAATAATAGCTATACTATTTAGCTTCAATTTGAGAGGTTGTAGATGTCCCAACAAAGTAAAGATTTAAATTTGTGATACAAAATGTATACAAAAATGACGTGCGGTTTGGACGAGTATACTCGGCTCTCTGCGCTGGGGGGTTAAACATTGTAATAATATATGACAAATTATTGTTATTTTTCAGGGGTTTAACAAAACTTAACATACATGTTTTACCAAATAAGGAGAGTGCAATTTGCTTCGTTCATAAATGTTTAATGAATAATTAAATTATTTTAAAATTAAATTATGCGTAATTGAATGATGCAGACTAAACTATTCATATTCACTTTTTTATCACTGATAATACCAAAAGAAGTTTGAATCCGATGTTTGCAAGTTATGTTTATTATAAATTAAGAAAAGAAATCTACGAATTAATGGTTTGAAAGCGTATATGGTTGGCAAAAAACTATCGCTATTATTTAGAGCTCGTTAAAATATGAAAATGAAAAAAAAAAATGTAATTAAGTGAAAAAATCAAGATTTTATCAGACATTCTCTAGTAAAAATAAAAAAAATACCTTTTTCGTGATTTTTACTTTACACAAGACATTTCTGTTCTAATACTTAAGGGGGCCAGTCTGAGTTAAATCCTGTAAAAAGACGATCCATTATATACACTGCAAAAATATTTGGACGTAATCTAAGTTGATGCAAGTTTCTATATCTTATGTTATATGTTACTTGGCCACGATTTAGACACCTCTAAATGGTTTTTATAGTTCCCTTAGAATTCGCTATTCTACGTTATTGTATTTAATTCTTCTTAATCACTTACCACGGTTCTTTCTTAATCGGGCAGTACATTTTTCATGGTCACCGAAGCTTTAAACTATTCTTTAGAAGTGTACTCTTGGACTTTCCGGACTAAATTTCATTAAAAGATTATTCTCTACTCTTAGACACACATATATCAATAATAATAGAATTATTATATTAACATTATTGATATATGTATGTCTTACAGTTAGTAATAATTTTTTTTAATGTAGTACGAAAAGTCCATGAGTACACTTCTAAAGAATAGTTTAAAGTCTCGATGACCACGAAAAATGTACCACCTGATTCAAAAACCCCCCGTGGTAAATGGTTAAAAAGGCTTAAATACAATAATGTAGATTAGTGAATTCTTAGGGGACAATAAAGACCACTTAGAGGGGTCTAAATCGTGGCAAAAGTACGTATAACATACATATTTAAGGTATAGAATCCTGAATCAACTTAGATTACGTCCAAATATTTTTGTAGTCAACATAATGGATAATGACTTTTTACAGGATTTAACTCAGCTTGGCCAGCTTAATGTATTATGATTAATTCGTCATGCATGCTCACACCAGTTATATAAGGCCTCTAAAATAATCTTGGGCATCCTTCTATTGAAGTTAATTATAAATCAAAACTGATTATATATAATCAAAAACAATCTTAGTCTTATGGTTATTTGTCTTAATAATTGTTACTGGATTTTCGGTATTCTCGTATAGAATTCAGAAACGATTAATCGACAACGTAAAAGAAAACATATCGATGGGCATGTCTGTTGCGTTTCCCATGAAAAATAACGCATTTGGATGTTCACCAGGAGAAGGCTAGCACTTTTCGCTATTTTCTCACGAAGACTAGCACTCTTAGCGATTTTGGGCCGCCTGCGATTTTCGGGCTGCGTCTATTTATTTGGGTAATCTGATCTTCTCGGCTAAACCAATAATTTTTTGAGTACCAAAAAAGTCCAGTACCCGACCCACAAAACCAATAAAAAAAAGAATCGACTCAACTCTTCGATAGTTTATCGGCACATTTCTAATTTGTATACTCTTTACCAAAAGTGCCAGACTGTGTGGGAAATGTTCTGAAAAGTTTTAGTGCTGATCTTCGTGAAAACTACGAAAAGAGCTATATAGCCCTCGTATTAAGCACCGATTCAAACCTCATCTCGACAAACCATCCAACATAAAAACAAAATCCCACGAAATAAAAAAAAATCTCTCAGGCACTGCGTGACGGGCTCGCTCGACGGCAAGCTCATCATCTGGGACACGTGGACGGGCAACAAGGTCCAGGTGATACCGCTGCGCTCGGCCTGGGTGATGTCGGTGGCCTTCGCGCCCTCCGGGAACTTCGTCGCCTGCGGCGGCATGGACAACATGTGCACGGTCTACGACGTGAACAATCGCGACGCGACCGGAGCCGCCAAGATCACCCGCGAGCTGCTCGGCTACGAGGGCTTCCTGTCGTCATGCCGATTCCTGGACGACGGACACATCATCACCGGCTCGGGTGACATGAAAATGTGAGTGGGCGTGGAGAGAGAGAGAGATTGTAGGGGGGAAGAGAACTTTATGGTGCGAGAAGTAGATTTGAGATATTAAATAAATGATCCTATTTGGGTTGACTTGGATGCCTGTCGTGACGAAATCTTGGATCGCGTTAATGATATTTTTGACACTATTGGGACATTTTTTGGATAGTTAGGACATTATTCTAAATATTGATAACTATCCTAGTGAAAATGAAAAAAGTAATAAAACGGAAGGAAACGTAAGAATATGTAAGCAAACGCAAACCAACGTAACAAATCGTGAGAAACTGTTGGATTTCGGACGAAAGGAAGAGAATTTTATGGTTCGAGAAATAGATTTGAGATATTAAATAAATGCTCCTATTTGGGTTGACTTGGATGCCTGTCGTGACGAAATCTTGGATCATGTTAATGATATTTTTTGACAATTTTGGGACACTATTGGGACATTTTTGGATAGTTAGGACATTATTCTAAGTATTGATAACTATCCTAGTGAAAATGAAAAAAGTAATAAAATGTAAGCAAACGCAAACAAACGTAACAAATCGTGAGAAACGGTTGGATTTCGGACATTTTTACATTTTCTTACGCTTTTATACGTATTTTTAGGTTTTACTATGTTCCCTTACGTTTTATTACGTTTCGTAATTTTGTGAAGAGAAATATAGCTTAAATTTGTCATCGATAGCTGGCGAGGCATATACAAACCAATTCACGTGCACAAAATGGAAACTTTAAGTTACTTAAGAAGTATTGACACTTAGCAAATATTTTTTTTTTAATATTTGACATTATGGAAGTCTCTTTAGTGAACGAAAGTTTTAATGCGAAAATGTAATCTAAAGTAATAAGACGTAAGAAAACGTAAGAGAACTTAAGAAAACGTAAGAAAAGGTAAATAACGTAAGCAAATATATGAAAATATAATATAAAACGTCCGAAATCCAACACTTTTTTTACGCTTTTTTACGTTTATTACACTGTTATACGTTCTTTTACGGTTTCTTCCACATTTTTAACGTTTTTTTACGTTTTATTACATTTTATAATTTCCACAGGGGTATACTATACTTTTTTATATAAATTTCCACAATGAGTGTGTGAATGTGTGTGAGTGTGTGTGTATGTGTGTATCGTGATCTCGACCGTTGAAATATGTTTTCTGACATCTATAGAAATAAAGACTATAACTGAGTAAGATCGACTAAAACGCTGTCTCAATCTTAATTATTTCTTTTGCATTTCTATGCGTCTTTTCAAGTCCGAAATGACGACTAATTAGCGTTTCATTTTCCATTGATAAAATACGTATTTTCGATACCAGGACCCGAAAGCCCAAAAGCGTTGGTCGCTCTTCTTGCAGTCGCGGTCTTCATATTTATATACCAAAAGAGCATTTCCCAAAGCCTCATTGTTACGTTCACCCAAATGAATTGAAAAAAAAAATGGCATTTCACGATCTTCATTGCATCGCAGTTGTATTTGGGATCTGGAGGCGAACAAGAAGACGACGGACTTCTCGGCCCACGCGGGCGACGTCGCCACCCTGAGCCTCGGCCCCGACGGCAACACCTACGTCACCGGCTCGGTCGACAAGACCTGCAAGCTCTGGGACCTCAGGGAGGAGACGGCGCACCAGACCTTCTTCGGCCACGACTCCGACGTCAACTCCGTCTGCGTGAGTGTTTTCTCTATTCCTCGGTCATTCGGTTGTAAGGTAAAAGTCCCCATTATGGAACACTTTTCAGGTGGTGCAAGATTGTCATCTAATTTACATTATTAAAACTGTTGATATTGGGTGTAAAAAGAATATTGTTTGAAGGGTTATGGTTTATAAGTTAATTTAGAACGTGCAAATTGCAAATTTTTTCTTAATTTGAATTTTTATAAATAAAAAACTAAAGCAATAGCATGTACGTATCCTGAAACACTGTTTTCACAGCTTGTCCCCGTGTTCCAAACTCCATGACCCTATGATGGAAGGGATGATTACTGCATAAATATGGCTTTATTTTATAGGTTTTATTTGTCATTGTTATAGAAATTAATAAAAATCCACATAATATACACTAGGAATGAAGTAAGAATTAAATTGACACCGACTTATTATATAAAAGGTGCTTGCAAAGGTGTTCCATACATAGGAACTAACGTGATTTTGTGTACCCATTGTGGAACAGCTAAATATTTAATGAAAATAGCATTAACATAAAAATAACGTGTAATTAATTCGAATCTATGGATGGAAAGTTACAATTTAAGGTATTATAGGTATTATTAAATCACTTAGATTTATAATTACAGTGAAATAACATAGTCGTAGTGATAAGCTGTCTCGGCTAGAAAAACACTGATTTGTACGGTTCTGAAAACACATACGAATAAATATTTTTTTTAAAGTTACTTTTTGTGTAATAATACTTATGTTTGTATATTTAAAAAGAATTCAAGCATAAATATCAATATGATTTTAATGGTTCTTTATTAATATTATTATTATTTATTATTTTATCATTTTGTTTACTGTTCCATGTAAGGGACACGTTTTTGAAGGTGTTTCATAATAGGTACTGTTACCTTAACGATTATAGATTTGAATTCGTACTTTTTTGGAGGGTATGCATGTCATAACCCCAGAACAAGAGTATAATACATGCCAACACAAAATTGTATTAGATGAATTTTATAATATACTGCAAAAGAATAATAAAATTCAGGTGAAAAGAAAATTTTATTTCGTGAAAAATTGATTCTACTGGCTTGGTATTACAAGAACATCAAATTTTGAGTTGACATAGTCTTGTTCTGGGGGTGCGATGTATGATGGAAATGAATGACCGAAAACTTACTAGTGGAAACAAAATAATTGTTCCCATCTAGCGGCAAAAAGAAAAAATATACACATTTTTGGCATATTGATACTCAATGCAAAGTAAAATTGAAGAATATATCGCTCGTTAGAGTATTATTCGCAAGGAAAATATTACGTGATTTATTATGTGTCGAATTTTATATCATTGATCACCTAGTTTTCCGTATGAGTTTTCTAGATAGATTCAAAAGAATTTAAACTATATAATAGACTTTTCATGTACATACATATTTATATAAGATCTTATTCGGTGTTATTATATGGGTGGTGACACCCAATAAGCGATTGAAACCACAACTTCTTTCCAATTCATATTGGTTTTTATTCATCTGGAAATCTCACAAGCAAATTAACGATTAATCGTATAATTCATTACATATATGGTAAATCATTTAATGACATTCTCGATAATGTCATACGACGATTTGAATATAATTATGATTAATCATATAAAATATCATATGATCAATCAAGTAAAAAATCATATGATCAATCATAAAAAATCATATCATCAATCATGTAAAAAATCATATGATCAATCATATAAAGAATCATACGATCAATCATATTAAAAATCATATAATCAATCATATGATAAATCATATAAAAAACCATATGATCAATCCCGTATAGAAAAAAACTCTCAAGTTGAGTGTTATTTCGTACCCTCAACTAAAATTTGGTGGGTTATTAGACTTGTACAATATAAAAATTCAGTTGAGGGTACGAAATAACACTCAACTTAAAGTTCTTTCCATAGGGATCATATAAAGAATCATATGATCTTCAATATAATTCCCTTAAAGAAAATGATTCTCCTGCTTCAATATCCAACCCTGCAACGAACTAACAAGAAAAAAAAACCGCCACCCTCTCTCGTTGCATGTCGTGCGTTGAAGTACCATCCGTCGGGCAACCACTTCGTGACGGCCTCGGAGGACAAGTCAGCTCGGCTCTGGGACCTGCGCGCCGACCAGCAGATCGCGACCTTCAAGCCGCCCAGCGGCAATCCCGGCTTCACCTGCAGCGGCCTCTCGCTCAGCGGCAGGTTCATCTTCTGCGGCACCGACGACAACAACATCCACATCTGGGACACCCTCAAGGCCCAGCACAATGGTACGGAACGACAATTTAAGCGAAGCAAAAGAGACGAAGTGATAAAAGCAATTGAACATTAACAAAATTGACGATAAACGTCGATAGGTAAAAGATTATTGGTCAGAAATCTACATGATTGGTCAGAGTTGTATCAATTCTGACTTATGACAACTTGTGATTTATTTTTACTGATTCAGGCAAATTTCGATAAAGTCTGACAAAGTTTTATTAAAATCTGTCAAATTTGAAAAGAATCTGTCAATTTTGATAAAATTTATTAAACTCTGAGAAAATTTCTAAGAAAATGATTTTTTAGAACTATGAATTTGGACCTGATGTAATTTGACAACTAATTTGACTAATTGTATACTTTGTAAGGATTCGAAAGAATTGAAATGTTTAATGGAAAAGGTTTTAAAACCATTAGGTTCGTCTGAAAGAACGCTGTTTGTCAGAATTCATACTGTTCATAAATTCTACATAATTCTTATAAATTATTTTAAATTTTTACTACTGAATGGCTGATAACATCTTGATTTTTTTCACTTATTTATCAAATTTGACCATTTTTATTTAAAGTTTCTTTACTTTCCTTGAATCAAAATTCTATTTATCTTATTATAACAAGCTTTAACCCTAGCGTTAGTTTTAAAAGCGAAAAAACTGTGTTGATTTATTTTTATGAAGGCAAAAAGATACAAATAATTTGAAATAATAAATGAATGTTTTACGAAAAAAAAATCTTCTTTATCAGGTATTTTGCAAGGTCACGAGAATCGCGTGACATCGCTGAGCGTCGCCGGCAACGGCATGGCGATGGCCAGTTGCTCCTGGGATCAGAACGTTCGAGTCTGGGTCTAAAGTCACCTCCGACCTACGAGACGAAACAACAAAATAGGAGAAACACGAAGATGCTCGCAATACAAAGCTTACACGATAATATAGATATAATCCACGTCGCCATAAGCCAATGTCTAAAAAGTTCTATATGTTACTGTTGATCGATTCAAATACTTTTATCCGAGTTACGCATCTAAGATTGTTTAGAGAAATTTATCTTTGTTGAAATAAGGAAAAACTATGCATTTACAGTTTAAATAACAAGCAGAGAAATATATTAATATGTTACAACACGTTCCATCGTTTATACACGAAGTCGTAGTAAAGTAAGAATACATAGATTGTACTTGTTGAAGACACTTTGGGTTTTTAATAAATAAAGAAGAAAAAAAGTAAACAGGCAAGAGAGTCATTGTCCTTCTTTTTTTTTTTGCTAACTCAAAATATTGCGTTTATTGTTTGTTTCGGTATAAGATGTCGGACCACAATGTCGCAGAGAGTAACTTCGGTGCTGCATCCCCATCATGCATTCACAATGTAATTCAATAATAAATATTTCAAGTGTCGCCCCATATTTTTGTAAAAATTAATCTACTTTCGCAACGTACACGATTGCGCGTGTTCACGCGCGCGTGTACGCATTCATTCAATGATTTACAATAGAATTTGTGTATCGCTAAACTCGCCGGCGCCTCTCCATATACATATACATATATAACAAAACGATGACGATCGTTCTCATTCTTTTTGTATCGTTTCTTTTTCTTTTTCTTTTTCCTTTCTTAAGAATGACTATGCGCTGTCGCAAGAAAAACATTTCTCTTTGGAAAAATAAACAGAGAAATATTTCACTCTGAGTTTGCTATCTCTCGTTCAATTGAAGCGGAATTTCATTTATTTTTTATTTTCGTTTGTTGGTGTCGTTCAATCTTTCCTTCGAACAAGCTCCACAATCTTTGCTTCGAACGGTCAATGATTTGCAATATTTATAAACTATCAATTGAATTCATTTTGTTTATAAATATAATAAAAATTAAATTAAACGCGTTATTTCGTACAGTTGCGTAATAATCGGCGCGCGTCACGCCGAGAGTGCCATTACGGTGTATCACAGAAAATGTGTATTGGTTTTTAAATATATATTTATAAACGCGATTACTGGTTTAAATTTAAATTTAAACTAGACAGAGTAAAGTAAACCGACCGGGTAAATTCGAATGACTTAGGTACAAAGTTAGGTAAATAATAATAATACTTATTGGTGGTAGAGTTTCAAGAGAGTCGTTTAAGTACTTCGTGCGTCAATCGAGAATACTCGCAATCGGAGACACTCCGCTTACGAGTACTTTCAATCGGCACAAGTATGGCACGATCAAAACTCTGTGCTCAATAAGACAATTTTTCTTTCTCATACTCATCTATACCTAACGGTGTGATACATACAAAGCTCGCTAAAACTTACAATAAAAAGTACATTTTGTTCTCTCTCTCTCAATGGAATAATAGAAGAAAAAGTCTCTCGCTAACGAACGTAAAAATTTCTCACACGCATGTAATTTATCCTTTGGAAAACAAAGTTAAGGGGAAAGGGGGGGGGGGGGGGATCCATGACTACGTTTCACAATACATGCGCGAACTCTTTCTTCTTTTTCTTTTTAATTTCTACGTTAACGCGAACTATTAATTTTATGCCTCTTTACAAGCGCGAATCTCGTCATGTCCTTAAAATCCATCGAGATGAATGAGCAGGGCTATGATGACGGTGGCGCCCGTCTCTTTGGTGGCCCACTCGACGCACTCCAGCTGCGAGTCCTGCAGTCCGTCCTTCTTGCTGGACGTCGTGTACGAGCCAGGCCTCGCCAGCAGCTGGAACGCCGTGGACGCGTTGACTTTCTTGTTTAACTGGGTGTCGATGTATCTGGAAGTGGGGATTCGGCATTTTTAGATTGGAATGATTTTGTCTGGGTTTGTCATCGATTTGGGGAATGTTAAACGATTTATAATCGGATAATTGAGCTTCTTTCTGTATTGCATTAATGAATTTATATTTGGATTGGTTAATTATCAGGAGAATACAAAAATATATGCGAACTTACGAGTATTGCTTTGTGAATTCTTCAGAACTTGCACACTTTATATTGGGCGAAAATACAACTTGAGGATTTTGGTCTTCGCTGCTGGTGCCCGTTGTTAACGAATCAGTATCCAGCTGCTCCTTTGTTAATAATTCGCCCCTATCGAGGATCCACCTGAAGAAGAGAAAATACAAAATTAATTTTAATATATTTACTACATAATAAAAGATTGCGTGTGGTCGATTTGCACGAAACTGTGACGGCGTACGAGTAATTTTATGCGACTGTACATGAATTGTAGTTGAATGTAGTAATTTGATGAAAAAAAACTGTAATTTTAGATTTGTAACGTTTGAAAATATCAGATTGTTCCAAAGTAATTATCGAATAAGGATAGTGACAAGAAATACAGAAAGATTCATACAATTGTAACAATTCAAATTCAAATTTCACTGGATCGACGGTCTCCTTGTTGTAAAAATACGGTCGATTTACGCTAAACGTATAAGCGAAACATTTGAAATTTCGAGAATTTCAAAATGCAGTTTCTCTTATCGTTAAAACTCTTTCAGCCTAAACAATGATCAGTTTCGTACAGACAAGCCCTGTACAAAAATCCTCGATACTCCACTCTAAATCCACCCGACCAGATACACACACGGCAAAATTTTCCTCCACCAGTCAGTCACTTCAGCCACTCCACCGTACACTCTAAACCTAACAGATTAAAAATTGACGCAAAAAAGATTAAACTTAGAAGTTTACTCATTTGCAAAAGGGTAAACTGTTGATTCTCTACTTTATAAAAGTAAAAAGAGAGCAAAAGTAGAAAATGTAATTTTAAACTTGTACAAGAGCAAAGTAGCGACTTTCGTATTTACAGAATAAGTAAATAACAAGGTTTCTACTTTTTTAAGTAGAAAATTATTCTACGGCATTATTAAAGAGTAAATAAAAGAGATAGTCTTCTATAAAGAATATAATGCACAATTTCTTCTTTATAAAAGTATAAAATGATACCACACATTTTCAAACGAGTAAATTAAGGATATAATTTTTTATACAGAATATAATGCAAAATTTCTACTTGTATAAAGAAGAAATTTTGCATTATATTCTTTATAAAAGATTAGACTCCTTAATTTACTTGTTGAAAAATGTATATAAAGTAGAAATTTTACCCATCACCAGTTTGAAACGTGCTAATATATATATATATGTAAACGAGTAAATTAAGGAGTCTAATCTTTCATAAAGAATATAATGCAAAATTTCTTCTATATACAAGTAGAAATTTTGCATTATATTCTTTATGAAAGATTAGACTCCTAAATTTACTCGTTTGAAAATGTGTGGTGTCATTTAATACTTTTATAAAGAAGAAATTTTGCATTGTATTCTTTATAGAAGATTATACTCCTTTATTTACTCTTTAAAAATGTCGTGGAGTAATTTTCTACTTTAAAAAAGTAGAAACCTTAGTATTCACTCATTCCGTAAATACGAAAGTCGCTACTTTACTCTTTTAAAAGTTTAAAATCACATTTTCTACTTTTATAAAGTAGAAAATTAGCAATTCGCTCATTCTAAAGAATAAATTGCTCTCTTTTTACTTTTATAAAGTAGAGAATCAACGGTTTACCCTTTTGCAAATGAATAAACTTCTAAGCTTAATCTTTTTTGCGTCAATTTTGAATCTTTTAGGTTTAGAGTGTATACAATAAGAGAAGAAAGAAGACTAAACCCACCTCACGGTGTCGATCCTCGTCCCGTAAAAAGCCACGTGCCACTTGTCCGTCGTGCTCTGTGGTATCTGATTGGCGTTGATGGTGTGCTTGAGGGGAAACCTGACCCAGCCAACGGGCACGGCGAACTCGGCCAGTGGCTCGCCCTTCTTGCAGATGGCCGAGTCGCCGTCGAGCTTGAAGCAGGAGCCGCAGTAGCAGAGGACCTCGTCGAGCGAGAAGAACTCGTCGGGCAGGACGAGGGACTTCTTCAGCCGGAGGCAGGCCTTCAGGTACTCGCACTTCTTGGAGAGGGGGGCCACGGGCGCGGGCGCCACGAGATTGTTGCTCGTGGCCAGGGGGGTGGACGGCATCGAGGCGTGGCTCGTGATGCTGGTTGGCTGGGTGGCCGAGGCGCTCAGCATGTTGTTCGAGAAGCAGTTGTTCGTTATTTGGAATCCTTGCTGTGGATTTGGTATGGTTTATAGTGCGTTTGGGTGTTAACAATAGAAAAGATTGATGTTAACTGGTAGAATAGAGAGAAGCTAATTGTGTATCGGCGTAATTGGGGTTAAACAGATTTTCATTTGTATGAATTTTTCAACGTGAATTATAATCGTGACATCATGTATATTTTGAAGAGAGTTTGAACAGAAGTTGAGTTCGAATCAGTATCACGGATAGAATAAGTACGGAATAGGGAAGAATACTCTTATTTCAATTATATTTGCATAGCATTACCATTTTCAATTCAACTGTTTAATATTAATTTTTAAAACTTGATATATTTCCAAATACCAATATAATAAAAACTTCTATACGTTTCTCAGAGGAACAAAACATACTACTTTTCATAAGGGAGGTCGAAATTACGATAGCCTTAACTTTATACGCAGTGGTAAATGAAGCTAGTCAAGAAAGAACCTTTACAATTTAAACAAGTTTTAAAGTTTTTGCATTAAAGAAGAGAGGATTGCTAATTACGAATGTCTATATTTCAAAATTTTAAGATAACAGATCTAATTAATCCATAATCGTATTTTAGATCCGCCATCTTGCAATTCTGATGTTCAGATAATGGATTCGAAATCAGTGATCCTCAAAACCATTCTTTGCGAATATTTATAAAAAATAAAACATTCGATTCATAGAGATTTATCCTCCGGTTTCGTTAAACACTCCACTTACTGCACTGCCTTACAAAAAAGCTCGAGAAATCGAAAGTACGACTAAACAGCACTTTCTTACCAGTGAATGCCGATGAAGATTCAGCACCAGCTCCTGCGGCGCGCTGGGCACGCAGTGATTCGAGTGCCACGTCCTGATGTTCAAGCTCGGCGTCGTCGCCTGGTTATTATTATTCTGCGAGCTGTTCGACGCTATGCTCTCGTTAATAGCGTTATTCGCGTTACTCGCGTTGATCGCGGTATTCAAATTCGTCATGTTCGTCGAGTTGATGGCCGAGCCATTCTTGATATTGATGTTGGTGGCGTTGTTGATCTCGACGTTGGTGCAGGACTCGTTGTTGTCGACGACGGAGTCGATGCTGCTGTTGCTGTTGGCGCTGCCGCTGCCGCTGCCCTCGCAATTGTCGTTCACCACGGCACTGGCCGCCGCCGCCGCCGCCGCCGCCGCGACGTTGTTGTCGCGCTGCAAGGGGGGAGGCGTCACGTCCTTGTCCGCGTAGGCGTTGTTGTCGGGAATGTTGTTGGAGCTCGTGGTCTCGGAGGTGGAGACGAGGTCCGAGCAGTGCTCGGAGCAGTTCGTGTCGGATTGCAGACTGCTGGACATTGTGGACGAGGCCGCTGCTTGCTTTAGCTCTGTGTTGAAGAGTGGCGTGTAATTGGAGGAGATGGGTTTTGTAGCAAACTTAATAATGACCGTGGAATATTAAGTGGATGTGACAGTGATTAAGGTAGTTCTTATAGATCCGAGTTAATTACATAAGGATACAATCGAAGTATACAAATTTAGAGGAATCTAGATTGTTTTTAGGGTGAATGAAACCTACGTATATTAATAATGTTGTTGATTCTCATGATCCCATACCACAAAGCATGATCTGCACGACTACGTATCACAAAACCCTAAACAACCGCTTAAGGGGAGGTCGGAGCTTACATGCAGTTACGTAGTTACCGACAATTACGTATTTTTCAGTATTCTCATTCAATTTTTAATGGTTTTCAATTATTTCAGTTTTCAGGTGTTCCTCAGTACATTGAGAACACCGGGCAATTAAAGTTTTTAACTTTTATGAACAATTAAATCAGAATAATGTAACATTCAATGCAGAAATCGGTAATCGGCTCCGACCTGTCCTCAACCCCATACCCTGTTGGGATCGGAACTGCTGTGTGAAAGCCTTCTCTCGCAGCATCACATATCGCCATCAGGAGCAATTTTTAGCGCTGTCATGAAAAAGCCTACTTCGAACTTTCTCTCGTAGCTCCGAATAATGCTACAAGAAGTGATTTCGGCACCAATGTCGTCCAGTTCCAATCCCAATATAGATATATCGTTACATAGCTCTATATAATATAACTCTTTAGTCCCATCACTCCAAACCTTACTACCATAGACGACAAAACTACACAACTATGCAACCTCGTAACCTTATCAACCCCACAACTCAATAACTTCAATCCTCGTCAATCGTGAACAAAATGGTGCCGAAACCCGGGACTAATTACACCCCCTATGATTATGTAATTTAACGGTTATGGTGCCTGACGTTATGAGATTCGAGGTTGCGAATTTTCAGATCATGTAGGTTCGACTCGTGGAGTTTAAGATTATTTTGTGGTTTAACGTCTGGTACTAAGGGATTAGGTTTGTGCATTCCTACTTTGGATCTAACATTTCGGGTCTATGAAGGCTACAAAGTTTTGGGTTATTGGGTTTGCAGTCATGAAGTATGTGGTTTAGAGTCATAACGTTTAAGCTATAAGATTACTGAGTAATAGTTTGAGGCAATTTGCGGTTACGAAGTTTAAAGTACGAGATTTATGGTTATACGGTTAGAGCGTTGTAGTTTATGGTCATTAGTGTTGGTTTCAACAATTAGATTTGAATTCCAGTAATTGTTCTTGATTTTTAATAAGTTGATTGAATCCAGTGATCCGAACTACGCGATAGAAATACAGTTTGGTTCTTGTACATTGCGAAATATCTTTTATTCTTATGTTACCTCGAATCCTTCGTAAGTAACTAAACACTGACACACCCTATACCATTCGTTCCACATATTCTCAAAAGAGCAAATGAAAAATAAACCACCACCTACCTCTATTACTATTCTGCGAATTCCTGCTCGCCAAATCATTGTCCCTCGCCGTCGTCGTCCCCCCGCAGCCCGATCCCTCGACATCGTCCACCTGTCCCCCTCCTTCCCCGCTCCCTCCCTCCTCCATCCCTCCCGCCTCCCCCGAGCAGCCGTCGTCCGCCGGCTCGTCCAGCATCGCCCTGCTCTCCGCGACGCTCTCCTTCTCGTGGCACTCCAGGTCGGCCTTCTCCCTCGAGTTCTCCACATCGTCCGTCTCCAGGGACAGCCTCTCCATGGCCGAGGCCGTGGCGTTGTTGGTGTCGTTGCAGAGCAGCAGCTCGTTGTCGGGCAGGAGGCACGCGGCCCCGTCCCCGGGGGACGCGCCGATTATCGAGATCTGCTCGCACTGGCCGTAGAGGTCGATGACCGCGTAGACGTAGGAGGGGAGATCGGAGGCGGAGACGCCCTGGTCCAGACCGTCGATGTAGAGGTGAAGACGGGAATCCTCGTCGAGAAGGAGGCCGACGGTCGAGCCGGCGTGAAGCGTCTCGAGATTCGCGCCGTAGGAGGAGCGTACCTGGGGAGGTTCATGGGGGAGGGTTGGTTTAGATTAGTTGTTGGTGAATAAGTGGAATTGCGCGATCGGTAGTGCTTCTTTCGAGTGGTCAGTGTTATTATTTTATTTTCATCGATAGTTAGGTGTATGTAATGGGGAGTGAACTCAAAATAAATAGCCTTAATACGATATAAAACAAATTTGAAAATATAGTCAAGAGTTCCGGTCACTTTGATTCATTTCTGGTTATTCTGGGACTTAGGTGATCAGTAACGTTGGAGAAGTAATATTAAAAAAAAGATTGAGAACAAGAGACGGTAGAGTTGATTTAAAATGACACTAAAATTTTACATTAATTTAATAAAAAATTACTTCCGGTATACTTTGAAACACTTTCAGTTTACTACACTTCTGGTTCACTGGTTGACCACTACTGGGTTAGGATAGGAGGTAAAAAATGTGTGTAGTATACAGGAATAAAAAAGAAAAATGAGAAGCAATACAAATTGTACCTATTTTAACACGGAAGTGTTCCACTAGTGAACCGGAAGCGGTCTATAAGCCAGAAGTGACTTATCCATTCTATCTAATAAAAAGCGAATATGAACATCTTGTTAGTACGATGGTTAAAAACGGAGCCCGAAATTCTGACTTAGTAAGAAAATTTTATTAAAAAGGCCCTTGTATATATAATGATTAAACAGGGATATAATGCGTATTATTACTTCGTATTAACATTTTCAACCCAAAAGAAAGAGGATCGCTTACCTTAGTTCCATTGTGTGATATCCAATCACCACATATGATCCAGGAATGTTTCTTTAAACCAAGAGCCGTGACTGGAAATGTCACCTTTTCTGGTGACACGCAAGAAACTCCGCACAGCATCCCGGACACCCATCGCTCGTTAACTTTATCGATTTTAACTTGGAATAACTTATTCTTTATTAAAGGCCTACTGGACATGACAACACCTACAATTAACGAATTCACAAATGTTAAATTACGTATATCTCTAAGAATTGTTGAAATAAATTATGCTAAATTTGAAATTACCTTGATTGTAGCTTGCTACCCTTCTAGCAACAGTCTTTTTCTCTAATTGCACGTTCCTACCGTGATTCTCATGAAACTCGTAGGACCAGTCAGACTCCCCTATCGACGCTACCGTCAATTGAGTTGGTGTTGTGGCTATTTCGTTCAATAATTTACCCTCGCCACAAGTGTCCACTGATGTGTCCATACCAACATCACTAAAGCGATAAAAAAATCCAAAATAATGTTTATCACTTATATAGATTCACAAGAAATTGACAACATACGTGTTTATGTGTACGAATACATAAACAAGGTATTTTGCGTTAGCTTTGAAAAAGATTCTCTGAGATTTCAGAACAAAATTACAGATGTAGTATAGAATTAATTTAAATCGACTATTAATTCTTGAATTTCTATTTCTTAAATAATTTTTTAGTTTATAATACGCTGTGTTATTATATAGATGATTAATTATTGAGCCAATCGTATAGTATATGTCACGTTAAGTAAAGAGATTTGTTTTCGATTTTCGACTGTACATTCTTTGTTTACAGAAAATCTTGGTTCAAGCGCAGCGTTGCCGCGTGGATGAATCGTAACACCTTTGACAGTCTAACAAACTATTATAATTATTTGTGCCGTGTAGCTCGATACCATTATAAAAGAAAAACGATCAAGTCTAGTGAGAACTTTTTTGAAACATTAAAATTTCGCTTGAACTTATTTCTCTATATTCTCTTTTAACTCTTTCAGTTTTAACTGCAGCTATATACAAGCCTGGTACCAATCTACACGTTCACATATCTTTCAGATCAATTTTTAAAATATACAGTTTTCAAACTCAACAAGTCGTTTTAGAATATCTGCATAATATATTTATAAACTACCAGTCAAAAAAACAACTATAGCGTCATTTGTTCGTAATTTATCGTCAGTTAAAAATGTCTCTTAACTCGAGATCTACCAGAACCGTATTTTCATTGCTTCAAAACACCTCAAGACTTCACGAAAAAATCCAGTCAGTCATTCCTACCTGCGGATGCCGGGCGGCATGGGATCCAGCAGCAGCTCCAGCGAGTCCTGCAGCCTGAGACTGGCGTTCGGGGATATCGCCGCGTTCTGCTGCTTCGTGCTCGTGACGCACACCGCGACCGTGCTCCCGAACAGCTCGACCACCCCGTAGCACAGCTCGGGCACGCTGGATGCGGCCACGCCCATGTCCTCGCGATTCACGTAGAACTTGAGGTTGCCCTCGTTCGTGCGCTTGAGGCCGATCTTGTCGCCGACGCGCAGCCAGTCGAGACTGGGACAGTAGTTCCAGCAGAGGCAGTGGCCCTTGTGGCGGACTTGGTTGCCTGCGATTGCGGGGAGAGAGAATCATGTTTCTTTAGTTTCTTAGGTGGGGCTTGTTTTTTTTAAAAGAATGTTTTAATGGATGAAGAATTTTCTGAAGATATGTATCATTTCTGTAGATTAATATTTTTTGAGATGAATGTAATAAAATTAAGTAATAAAATTAGTAGAATTGACCGATTAATTTGAAGTGGATCGCTTTTGAAGAATAGAGGTAGGTAAGTAGTAAATGTCAGGCTTTGGTAAGACATATGATTTATAGCTTCTTACGCTTCATATTCATTATTATTTCTTTTTTCAATTTGATATACTGCACCTCCAGAGCAAGACTGTGACAATTCAAAATGTCTTAGATTGATTGATTTTTGAACGCAAAGTGGTTTATATAATAATAAAAGTTCTTTATACCCTTCTAAAACTGGCTTAGAAGGTTGAAAAATTAAAATAAATTTCATACGAAAAATTATTATTTCATGAAAAATTGAATTTATTTGATTAGCTATACAATAATATAGAAATGCGAGTTGTCATAGTATTGATCTGTGATACATATGTACAAATAAGTCTGTTAGCCTCTTTTTTTTCTCAATAGTAAGTAAGCAATCGCTGATCAACCGAAAAGAAACTTTATAACTTGCTAATTAGATCTACTTATGTATTTCTAACGTATCTCTTAACTATTTGCTTTTGTTACGGTTCTACCTACGGAATTTATTTATCACACACGTTCTTCCAATCTATAGCTTTTCGTGCTGGTACACTGATGTTAAAAACAGAACGTCGGTAACTATTTAAATTAAATATTGCAAAAAAATAATAATACAAAATTTGTACTCTTGTCACGGCGTATGACGTATGACGCATGCCTAACCAGCCGAAATGCAACTCGAGGCGATATAAAACACAGGGAAATAGCCAGTTCGGCAGTGACGTAGTGGATAAAACGCCTGCTTCCGGTTCGTGAAGTCCCGGGATCGAATCCAACCGCGAGTATAGAAACGTGTCCACCTTTTTACTATCAACTTCGAGAATAATTAACTCGTAACACTCTTAAATCTTTCAAAGATTACTATGACTTGCCTTTTTTATATAAAATTGTAAGAAATTGTAACGTGACCCCAAGCATAACTAGCAAAATTAAGTTTCATGTAATTAGTATGCAAATTTAACTCTGGGATCTGATAAAACCTATTACCTATACCATTTCGTAGAATGTAAAAGAATTAAAAAAAAAATAAAAGACAATTTTTATATTGCGAAAAATTAAAAAAAAACTGGATATAAGTTTAGCTTTAATTTTTTCATGTAAGTAGTAGCAGATGTGTATTGAAAAACGCGTAACTTTCCCTAATGCTAAGAGGAACCAATGTCTTTTCCTAATTCAATATGTCCTCAAAGCGTTGCGTAAATTGTGAATGGACCCTACAAGTTTCTGTGCGCTCTCCACGGTGATATATAAATAAGTCCCATAGCTTATCCCCAAGCCTAGAATAAATAGCGAATCTTTGGCATCCTCCTTTTCCGTATATTCATTAACCCATTTCTTCCCAAGCGGCCATTTTATAGTCGATTGGTTTTTTGCCTAAAAAATTGTCGAAAAAAAAAATAATAACCAATAGCACTTTTCTGAAGTAAAATTGTTTGCTCTTTCCGATTCTAAAGTCAGAATTATGAAATTTCCGTTAGAAAATATCAAAATGGCGGTTTTTAGGCAAAAAACCAATCGACTATAAAATGGCCGCTTGGGAAGAAATGGGTTAAAAAAAATAACACCAAAACTAACAAACAAATAAAGAACGCACTCACCTGTAAGGTACCAAGCATCCCCGGGTATGGCCGTCATCCCCTGCACGAGATTCATCGAGGACAGCCAGCTCCCGCTCTCGTTGCTGATCAAGCCTATCCTGAGCGAGCCGCTCCACTCCCTCGCCACCTCCTGTATGCCGATCTCGAAGATCTCGTTGTTCTCGAGGGCGGCCTCGCTGAGGAGCACGGCGTTGCTGTACTCGCGGCAGCGCGTCGCCACTGTGCGCCCGGTGTCCAGCTGGATGTTCAGGCCCACTGACTCGTGGAACTTGTGGGTGATCTCGGTCTGGGCGAGGGCCTGGACGACGGAGGTCGGCTGCTGACTGGTCGTGCTGTTCTCGGAGGGGAGGTACTGCTGGAGGGTCATGTCGCGACGCTCGGGCACGACTATCGTCACCTGGTGGACAGAGGGAGACGAGGAGGAGGAGGATAAAGTGAGTGCTGAGTTTTGATTGTGGGATGGGTGGCTTATTGTCCTGCTGAATGGGGATCGGTGGATTTATGCCGAACTTGAGAGAAGTAGGAGTGATGGCTTTTGTTTGAATTCGAGGAGTTTTTGACGAGTTTGGGAAAAGTCGGCAATTTTGAAGATTGCTGGAGAATTTAGTTTGACTCTGAGAAATTTGGTCGAATTAGGAGATATTTGGGTGAGATGTGAGAATACTATCTGTTACGTGTGTTTGGAACAAAGTGACGTACGTAACGAATGAAAATCTGAGAAATACACTCGTATATTGAGAAATTATTTTCACCCCTGATAGATTCTTTTGAATTCTGAGATAGTGTATCGAATTCTGTCAAATACTGAGAAACAACGCCGAATCGAGGATTTCTGAAAAGTTCTTTTAAAATCTGAGAGAATATGACAAATTTTAAGAAATTATGACGAATTCTGTCGAATGCTGAGAACCATCTGTCGACTTTTTCCTAAAATTTCGTCCTTAAAAAATTTGGAAGAAATTAACAGGTTTTGTCAGAATTTGTCTTAATTCGACAGAGTTTGTAATTCTGACAAATATTGCAGAACTCTGACGAATCATATTCACTGGGAATTTGATCATCGAAAAATTGAATGAATGTTAATTTTACTTACGTATTTAGAAAAAATATAGTGAATTCTTGGAACATATTTTTGGCAAAGAAATAAATTATTGCAACAATTCAATAACAAAATTAAATTTAGCAGGAAGATGAATTTTTTTAAAAATAATTTATTTTTTAGGTTAAACTTTTAATATTTTTATACAGCAAAGTATCAACACTACAAAAATCCTGAAAATAAGTCTAATAATGTTTTTTTAATTAAGAGAATGTTTAATTTATCAAGCAGATTTTGATAGTCCCTTTTTAATTTACTTTTCTTTTTATACTTGAGGACGATACTTATGTAAATAATATGCTGAATAATATCTTCGGTGTATCATCTGCAAAAAATTTTGTATCTCGCTAATCTAAGCGTTGTGTCGATAAAATTATAACATTTCGTAGCCTTATGAAGACGTGTTCTAAACTCTTAGAAAAAAAAAAATGTTGGCATATATTTTCTCTAACAAAGCATCTCCAGTTGTTAGTAATTCTTATATCCATTTCTCAGTCGTGCTTTAGAGAATAATACATCTTTTATCATCCAAATGTTGAATGAACAATACTCTTGCCTTAGAATGAATGACTCTATCGCTCAGTGAACGCTTTAAAACAAATTTTTAATCGTTTTTGCTGAATCAAGTTAATTTTGAATGAACAGGCTATGCTACACTTGGCCTCTATCATTAGAGTGCCATAGAGGCCGAGTGTATCATACCCTGTTAATTCAAAATTCACTTGGCTCAGCAAAACCGATGAAAAATTTGTTTTAATACTCTTGCCTATCATTTATGAAAAAGTGTACTTTCCTCAGCAAAACCCTCAACGTACAAACTAAACCAACCCAACTTCTCGACTGACCTGCGCGCACTGTCCGTACAGATCGACGACCGGATAGACGTGAGCCGGGAGTCCGGTGCACGCCACACCCTGGTCCACGCCGTCCAGGTAGTAGTGGAGACTGGAGTCTGCGCACCTCATCATGCCGATGCGATTGTTCTCGGCGAGCTTGTCCAGGTCGCAGGAGTAGTTGTTCCTGAGGGAGACGCCGTCACGCATCACCGTCGAGCCCGAGAGCATCCAGGTGTCGTGGTCGATGTCCGTCATCGTCGACGGGAACTCCAGCTCGTCCGGCCTGCGAACGAGAGAAAATTGGCTTTCGTGGATTCAATTGAATGTAAGGATAGTTGTGAGAATATGAGTGTTGTTTTAATAGATATCAGCTGACAGTGTTTCATGACCATGATATGTTTTGGGGAAAATTTTCTTTAACGCGATACCACTCATAATGTTGGTTTTTTATAATGACAGTTCATTCTACAATGTTCAAACTAGTATCTCGAATTTGTACGTGATTCAATTTAACTATTAGTTTTTGAACAGCAACTTCATAGAAATGGGTTGGGTCAAATTGACAACACGATTTTTTCAGAAAATTTTTGTATGGTTAAGAAGTTTACTATTTATTAACAGATATGAGCGCAAAAATATTTAAATACAATTTTAATCCACCTTGATATATGTTTTCTAGTTAAATGTAACTAATCATATAACTATAACAAGTACTTTTTTGCAATCACAGCCTATAAAATGATTTGTTTGATCATTTAGTGAAAGAATATATGTCATAGATTTAATATTATAACAAAAATCGCACAAGAAATCTGAAAAATTAACTTGCATCTAATTTTGAATTTTCGTTATAATCTAAAACCGCTTATAGTATTGGAGCCAATCAGAATTTTGACATCCAACAAGTCTTAAATTTTCAACCCTCAATATCTTCTTTTGTGCATATTCAGGATGCAATCAATAGGTCAAATACTTGCCTACTTACATCTGATGATAGAACCTTATCTATATTTCTAGATGTAGCATGAACTTTCAACAACAAGTCACAAGTATTTAAAAAACCGGGAAACACAAATTCCATTTTCTTCTTCGAAAAATAATTCCTCAAAGTATCAGCTACATTCATCACCCTGAGTGTAAGTAACAACCTCTCCTTATCAGCGCTACTTGTCTAACACGCAATTCTTCTAAAAATAGATTTGTCTCAAACACACTCGACAAACAAGGTACGCAGTACACAGCCAAGGCTCAATCAACCATCCTAGAAGCAAATAGTAAGAATCATCGGGATACCTGATGGCGGTGACGCCGGCCTCGATGGCGCCCGACCAGCGGTCGACCATCTTGTCGATCGACACCTCGAACATCTCGCCGTCGCGCAGCGCCCGATTCGCCACGACTATCGCGTCGTTGAACTCGCCGAGGGCCCGGGGTCGCGAGGCCGTCAATCCGTTGTTCGCTATGCGGGCGTTCTTGCCGTGCACGTGGTGGAAGCGCAGATCGCTGAAAAGCAAAAGAAAGAGTAGAAACATTAGTAAAAGGAAGAAAGTCATGTTTCAATGCGTGATGCGAGTTCGCGTTGTCTTGAAAAAAAGATTTTTTATGAGGAAAATCTTAGGATGTCGATATTGTAATACTTTGCGATGTGGTTTTCGCAATGTATACGGACTTAACGGATGAATTGTTGAATTTTATTGAGTAGCTGCTGATGAAATCAGAGATGAAATCGAAGGAAAAGTCAGCTGATAAATATACTGATGTTCTGACATGTACTTGGAACTAAATTTCACCTGAATATTATATCGAACATTAGATGCTTTATTGTCTGACTTTTGCTTAATTTATCTCCTGATTGTTCGTTATAGTTATCAATCAAACGCCATAAATTTTCATATCAAAAATACAATCAAATTTAGGCTATAATATTGAAAATTCAGTACGTTGTCCTTTTAATTTTAGTGTATTTTTCGAAATTTAGGGTTTTATTATAATCATATTAGTTAATCAATTGGTGGGCCAGTAAACGCGATGCGGTAAAACATATATTTTAATATTTGGACTTCCGGAGCTTGGTAGGTCTTTGTTTTTCATTTCTTCGAAATTATATTTCATTAAAGTGCTTCTAATTTAGATATACTGGTATTAATAGCATCAATTTTATGCAGTAAAAATAACAGGTGTGGCTTATATACTCGTCTGTTACTACTGAACCCAACTTTCAACCTCATTTTTTTTACATTTTTACAAATAAAGGCGCTGACCTACGCTAAACTTTACATCAGTCAAACTATAAAATACGAAACAACCAGTGATATAGTAAACAAATAAAAAGTATCTATTATTAAAAATATAGCTAGATTACTTAAATCAGAATCGGCACAAATAAATTTATCCAGCAATAGATAGTAAAATTTGGGTAACGTGTACTAAGAAAATGACTACTTAGTATAAGTCCTCAACTACATACACGATAAGTTTATAAAAACATAAAATTCTAAAAAGTTAAATTTACTAAAAAATATACATATGCTCTCCACCATTTCAAAGCTGTCCCAATAAACAATTCGGTTGTTGTACAATTCTTTTTTATTCCACGTTCAAATAGTTTATGCTAAAATAATTAGGTCGTGTTTTTTATTTTTACAATTTAACGAAAATTGAAGTAACAACACATTTTAGAGTATATCTAATGCAATAATATTAAACATCTGTCACTTTCAAATTTTTCATTTTTATGATAAAAGAAAAAATACGACCTAATTATTTTTGGCTATTCTACCTATTTCACGTGAAAAATCAACTTTCTATTTTTATGCAACATCCTAATTGACTCTTCCAAACGCATTCGTTCGATATAACGACAAAATCACAACTTCTCTTCAATCTCCAGTCTCCACACACACACACACACACACACACACACACACACACACACACACACACACACACACACACACAACACACACACAACCAACCCACCAGTACAGCGTGGTATTGCTGAGGCTCGAGTTGACGGTGGTGGGACTGCAGAAGTCCGAGTTGTCGACTATCGTCGCCTGGGCCGCCTGGCCGTAGAGGTCAATGACCCCGTAGACCCGCTCGGTGACCCCACTGGCCGCCGCGCCCTGGTCCGCCCCGTTCACGTAGAAGTGCAGGGTCGAGCTGTCCTTGCGCATGACCCCGACGCGATCGCCAACCTGCAGCCGGTCGAGATTCTGGCCGTACTGGTCGATCATCGTCGTGCCGTTGTGCATCACGCCGTTGCCCGTCATCATCCAGGTGCCCGATCTGCAAAACGAGGAAGGATTCAATTTCGAGGTGAGTTGGCTTTAAGGTGCACCGTGAAAAGCGACCGGTGAAAATACTACTGTGGGAGTAGGACGTTATGGGACCTGGTTTGAGAGGAGTAAATTTAATATCTCTCAGAGTAGCTTGTATACTTTGTCAATAGTAAATTTACTGCTTTCGGAATAGTGTATTTAGTACTTTTAAAGTAGGTCCTATAATTTCTTACTCTCAGAGTAATTTTTTTACAGACCACTTTTTACAGTGTGGAGCTACTTACTACCTTTGCTTGAAAAATGTACAGCTTTTTATACATTTTCAAATGTTCTTATAAGAGATAAAATCAATCACACGCAAAATTGAGATCTTCGATAAATGATAATCAGAAGTAAGTATATGCATAATGTTATTATGTATTGGGTATAATATATTAACACTTGATTTTTACAATAAAAAATAAAACATAAAATTAATTTGTTTTTTGTCGAAACGAAGGTAGAGCTCCACCTTCGAGCATAAATATATAAATTTATCAATTCCAACTGCATATAATTTTCTCATTTTGTGGACTTTAATAAGCTAAATAATGCAGGACAATATCGACGTAACATTTTAATTTTTCTGATTAATACTAAGACTTTCTTAGATCCTCTAAGAAAATTATACTTGTGTCTAAAATTCTGAAATGTGCTAGTCTTTGTAAGGGACGCAGTTATAATGATTGAATCGTTTTAATTATAATGTACATTCATTAAAATTGCAATAAAAAATTAATATGAATCGCGATAGACAGCATCTAAAGTATTAAAGTCGTTACACCCCGCCTATCCAAAGTGAATGACGTACCTATTTGTTATTTTGTCTTAAAAAGTCTAATATAAAAGTTTCAAAGATAAATTCTTGAGTTAGTAGGAATTTTGAGTGTCTCAACCTAATATTTTGAATAAAGTTTCTTTTAAATTCGTGGAGGACTTATTTAATTTTTAAGATACAGTTAAATTTATGAAATTAGAATGTTCAGAAAGTGAAATGCCTACCTGACATTCGTCATGGTAAATGGAAATTCCAGTTCTGTTGGAGAATGCGTGGTGACTCCGATTTCGATTGAGCCTGCCCACTTTGTGACTATTTTGTCCAGTCTCACCTCGAATAATTCGTTTGGTCTTAAAGGCCTCGATGTCAAAACAACACCGTTATTAAAATCGTCTATAGCACTAAAAGTAAAATAAAGCTTACGTTAATAAACAGTATTCTCAAAAATAATTCGAATTAATATTTATTAATGTGGCATTAATATTTATTATCAAAATGCAAGAGGATTAAGGACTAAACTGGATGATTTAAGAAATAAATGGCATAGTATAACACCCTCTCCAGATGTCTTTATTCTTACTGAGACTTGGTTAAATTCATCGATAAATGATTCAGAATTAGGATTAACTGGATTCAAGATTTATAGACAAGATAGAAACAGCAATACTAGTAAAAAATCAGATGGTGGTGGTGTACTTATAGCAATAAAAGAAAATTATAAATCTTACTTATGTAAAAACTATGTAAATAATGTTGAACATATATTTGTTTGTTGCAATTTTGGATAAGATAAATTTATTGTTGGATCTACTTATATTAGTCCGGAGACAAATTTTTTGGTAAATAGAGTTCTCTCTGTTAGAATAAATGATAAAATTTCAAAACCGTTTGTAGCAAATTCTGGAGTTCCGCAAGGATCTCATTTAGGTCCCATTCTATTTATTCTTTTCATGAATGATTTGTCTAAATGTATTAAATATTCTAGAATATTAATTTATGCTGATGATGTCAAGATATTTAAGGATATTGTATCACCACTTGATTCTTCAAAACTACAACGTGATTTAGATGCACTCTGTCATTGGTCTTCACTTAATGGGTTAAAGCTAAATTTAAGTAAATGTAAATATATCTCTTTCGTTAGAAATCATAATCCCATTAATTTCCAATATAAAATAGAAAACTATAATCTTGAGTCTGTTTCTCTTATAAGAGATCTAGGTATTTTATTTGACAATAAATTAAGATTCTCAGAACATGTGGAATACACTGTAAATAAAGCAAACAAAGTTTTAGGATTTATCTGTAGGAGTACCAAAGGTTTTACTAATATACGTACGCTCAAATATTTATTTTTCTCTTTAGTTAGTCCTATATTGCAATATGCCTCACCTATATGGTCACCACATGTGAAATACCTTAATCTAATGTTGGAACAAGTGAATCATAAATTTTTGAAATTTTTAGCTTTTAAATCACACGTTTCATTTCATAAATTTGAACATGACTACAGCACACTTCATCAATTGTTTAATATTGTTTCAAATGAAAATATGCATCGTTACAATGATCTTATTTTTTTCAAAAACCTTTTATTGAATAAATCTATTATGGGTGATATTTCAAATAAGTTAACCATTATTGAAAGTCAACACAATGTTCGTTTTCCAGTAATAATCATGAATCTAAATTATAAGTCTACATATGGCATAAATTCGGTCCTAGCTAGGTGCATATCACTCTGGAATAAGCTTCCAAATGAATTAATTACTTGCGAAAGTTATAAATTGTTTAAGATTCTTGTTAAAAGGCAGTTATTAATTTACTGAATTGTAATACTCATTAGTTACTTAAGGTAATATATAGCTATTATTGTTGTTAAACTCTTATGCGTCATAACTCTACATTTTGTTATTATTATATTATGTATTAATGCCAAACTATATTTTTGTAATTTTTTGTATTAGGCCAGCAGGCCTGTTTTGAAATAAAATAAATAAAAAAAAAAAATTATTATGATTATTATTATTACTTAGGTCTATGTGCTGTGCGTCCATTATTAATTACATCTGCACGAGTGCCACAGCATGGATGGAACATTAATCTATCTAAAGGCTCTTCTGTTTCTCCTGCTTCTGTAACGACGAATTTCCAATGTAAAATAATCGTGTTCTTGCAGTATTACAACAATGAGAGATGAAAAAATACACACCTGTGATTCCCTGTAACTGTAACGTGTTTCTTCTGGTAACGAGATTTTGTTCCTCTCTTTCGTCGCGATCGACAATCGTAACTTTAACAGTCATCCCGTATAAATCTATGACGCCCCAGACCGCATTAGGAACTTTGGCAGCAATACCCTGATCAAGGCCGTTTATAAAGTAGTGAAGATTGCCATTGCTTTTTCTCATCATGCCTACCCTGTCACCTTCCTATAGATTACAATAAAACCGTTATGTATGATGCTTAAATTATTTTGATTGTATGCTTGTATTTTGAGTAACTTACTCGAAGCTCATCCAAATTGAATTCACCGTATTCGCGTTGTGTGCCTTTACCATTTGTCAAAATACCGCAGCCGGACATCATAGTTGTGCCAGAGCGCATATTTGTCATTGTTGCCGGAAATTCCAAGGCAGTTGGACTGTGCGTAGTAACACCAACTTCTATACTACCAGACCACTTGTCGACTAGTCTGTCTATTCGAATCTAAATAAGAAAATATAATTAATAATAATTTTTCTTGTACTGTTAAAAATATCTTTTTTGTAAATATTTAAAATAAAATTAATGAATAAACTAATTGTAATGAGTCTACTCACTTCGAATAATTCATTATCTCGTAAAAACCTGTGAGTCATTACTACACCATTATTAAATTCATCTAATGGTCTCCTTCTTTCTGCTGTGCGAGCATTATTTGACAATTTCACCAAAGAGCCTACTCTCTCATGAAACCTTAATCTATCTTCTCTTATAGCTGCTATGCTTGGATTTTTTGGTAAAACATTCAGATTGACATTTAAATTGGCTACTAAGTTTGTGGTTGAAGAACTAGAAGCTTCGTCCATAGTGTAATCGTTATTGATTTCTATCGAATTACTTGTTGCTTCACCATTGCTGCAATTTGACGCTGAACCAGAGGGTGGTTGCACTGTCGTTACTTGAATGCAGTTACCATACATATCGATTACTGCAAACACTCGAGACGGTATATTTGTAGCTGCTATTCCTTGCGGCGAACCATTCACATAAAAAACAAGTTCACCCTGAAATAAAAAAAATTCATTTATATTCTAAATACAGTAAAAAGAATAATGTGAAACATTTATTTTTATTTCTATTCATTACTTTTGATGTCCGACATACTCCAAGAGTATTTCCTTCATCTAACGTACTCAAATCTGTTCCGTATAATTCTAAAATAAGTTCTCCGTCATGAACTATATTGGAACCTGTCATAATCCAAGAACCATGGCGCAAACTAGTAGCCGAGCCTGGCAAATTGGTGTTGTCTGGATCACATGCTGTTACTCCAATTTCTATACTCCCACTCCATATCATTATCTAAAAGAATCATTTGTATAAATAGAGTATTAAGGATGGTTCTTTATTTCTTAACTTTATGGGAGATTCATTTTTGTAGTTTGATTTCTAGTGTACAGCATTAACAAGAATAATAAGAAACTGGATATTTATAATTTTTACCATAGTTATTGTATTCGGTTCTATTTCCAAACATATCTAATACATATATTTTTACACTGACATTATCATCTATTACAAATTATATAGTACAGAGTTTATGATAACACTAACCTATATGAACATATAGAAAAACATTGATTACTTCAATCAATCTTCATAAACATAAAATTAAACTCTAAAGACAAAATCATTAAACTGTATTCCTGATTAACATTGCATCTTTTGACCAATTTAAACAATTTAAAAATAATCACTTGCATTTGATAAACACTGTTATATCAACTAAACATTAAGTCATTAGTATTGATTCAGCATCACAGAATCACTGTTGGTTCAAATAAAAATAACTACAATTCACAAACAAAACTTTATAAACATTAAATTTGGTGCTAGCTTCTCCAAAAAATGCTAATAAAGTACGTTCTTTTAAAACACAAATTTGCTCATCTGTCAAAGAGGATTTGTTTTTATAAAGATGAAAGATTTAGGTACTTTCTTTTCTACCTTCTATTTTATAAAGAAATATAATTTTAGAGCAAAAACAATGCATACGAAAATTATACGTAAACCTTAAAAAATTACCAAAAATCTATAATGAATTTCAACTGGAAGCATTGTAAATCATACAAAAGTTTGTTTTTTAATTGGATTTTCAAACATACAGAATCATGAGAATTGTCACAAGACTAAACCCTATCCAATGCCATGGAACATTCCGCTATTCACCCATCATCAAAGAATCTCCAAGCATCTTCTCAATGAAAAACCCTCTCTCAAATCCACACCAGCACTCGGATGCAAAACATCACAGCGGATAAACCCACCTTCTTGTCGATGCGAACCTGAAAGACCTCATCGTCCCTCATGGGCTCAGCGCTGAACACCAGGCCAAAGCTGTACTCCGTAACATCCCTGATGGCAGTGGACTGGCCGTTGACGAGGCTCACCCGGTCGCCGCACTTCCTGTGAAACAGCAGCATCCTCCTCTGCTCCTCTCTCCCCCTCCTGGTATCTCACCCCAATACCCCCAACACACAACAACAACAACAACAACAGCTCTCCTCTCTGCTCCCTTGAAATGTGAGATGTTCGATTTCGGAGGACGATGACGAGGATCAGGTGTCGCGTCGACCCCTCTCGGCGCACTTTTTATAATATGTACATACACGAGTTATTAACGACCAGAGTTGTTTGCAGCAGCTGCTCTGCACCCCGGCGGTCGCAGTGCTGCTACTGCATTCGCCAGTTCCGTCATTTGGGTGTATGTTATATATATGTTGCGTGTATATATATATATATATATATATATATATATATATATAGGTATGGTATGGGTAGTAGTAGTTAGTCTTTAGTACACAGCTATGCAAGTAGCGCTGCTGGTAGTTGGGAAATCAGAAAATGGATACAGTTGTTGAGAGAGAGAGAAGGGAAAATGAATCGAATCAATGGTGCGCCTGTGCGTGTGCAGTAGTCGTATTAGTCGTGGATGCGTGTGTTTACATTCTTCTTTGTTTAGGTTAGGTCGCTGCAGTGCGGGTGTTTTAAGTTTGATTTGAAAGGATGAAGAAGCTATGTTTTATAGATAAAATAGAGGTATGTTTATATTTTGATTAATCATATGATTTGTCACATGATCGATCATGTGATTAATCATATGATTTGTCACATGATCGATCACGTGATTTATCATATGACCAATCACGTGATGCAAAACATCATATACGTTAGATCCACAATAATGATGATACAATGGTAGATCGCATTGTGTTATCGAGAACATTGTCAGGCGATTAATCACGTATTAATAATCCGACAATAAACGTATGATTTAATTAAGTATCATATGAAGATTTTAGATTCAAAAATAAATTGGAAAAAATTGTTCTCTTAGCTCTCTGTTCTATTTACTAATTGTAAACCTAATTTATCTCATTTAAACATTTTTCAAGATTAATCTCTAATCGATACTACATATTATATGACAATTAAGCAACTGATATTTTCTCGAGAACGTCATATGATTAATTACATGATGAATCATATGATGGTCTGAATCATATGATTAACCCGTTCCTGATGTATGCGTCCTGGCGAATACACATTTTTTCTTCGTTTTTTGAAGATTTCTACGTGATAAACTAGAAACTATATGCATTGAAACGATATGGATTAGATCGAAGTGGATCATTTCCGATTTCGTAATGTGGGCCGAAGTCATTTTTGGCTGCATAAAACCTGTGAAAACGCATACAAATTAAAAAAACAAACTTATTGCAATAATCCTCTAGTTGAGGGATAAAACATTTTTTCTAAATAATTTCCCAGTCTTTCTTCAACTTTTTGATAGTCTATATGACAAGACATAATTATAATCACTCAGTATTTTTACTGTAATAATTTTCAATTGTTTGAGCACTTCTGCGTTCTTTAAAAATCAATCACTGAAAATTCACTGATTGTAAGTGAATGGTCACTGATTCAATTACTGAAGAAAAAGTTCACTGACTCAATTAGTGGTAAAATCAATGATTTTATCAGTGAATTTTTTACAGCTTCAACAGAGAGATCCACTGATTAATCAGTAAAATTTGCACTGCCTAATCAGTGGATTTTCACTGTTTCGGAAAAGTTGAATTTACGGGCCCACACTTATTTATATTAATGAGTTATTTATTACATTATAAATTGAAACATAGCGATAATGGTAGAGACATATTTATTAAGAATTAAATTAAATTATTATAATATTAGAAATTTTTGTTTGATGTTGGAGAGAATCGAACTCTCGATCTTCTGCAAGCCAGTCGGACACCTTAACCGCGCTCACCCATTGAGACATTTGCGTACTACATTTTCGGAGCTTGTAAGGTATAAGTACCTATTATGAAACGGATTTCGGGGTGCATTTTATACTTTTGTAAAATTGGGGTTGAATAAGCGTATAACGTTAAAACTTTTGATAGTATTTGAAGGTCAAGACTTTCCTTGAACAGATAATGCCTTTAAAATACAAATTGAACGTTAATAATTAATTATATTAATAAAATACTGAAGTGGTCCATTGTACGTATTATGAAACAGTGCAATCGCACGATGTCCGGCTGTTTCATAATTTATGTCCATCCCTGGTTAATAAAACTTTTGATATCGGATAAGACCTGATAAAACCGGGTTCAAATTCCGGACAAGACAGGATTGACTTTTTGATCTCATCCTGTTTTATCCGCACGTATCCGGAAATAACCAAGTTTGTATTGATTTGGATATGACCATGTGAAATAGGTTTCAAAATCCGGATAAAATCGGATAAGATCATATAGGTTTAATTTACAATCCGGTCTTATAAGTTTTTTTAACCAGGGATATTATGAAACGTAATAACTATGTAAATATTACTTTATTTGATTGTTTTTACTTACAATTGCTATATCTGCCGTAAACAATGCGCCTAATATACACGAGGAATAATGTCAAATTCAGATTGACATTCTTTTTTTAAAAAGTTTTCAAACAAAATGATCATATTTAGGGTTATGCCTCATAAAATCGACTTCGTAATCTATAAGTTACAGGTTAGGCTGTTAAATTCAATAGACATGCTTATTTTACTTAATTTTCATATGTACAGGAGCTATATCATACAAATGTAGTATTTATTGCTTCACAATACAGAAAATAATATGCAAATAGCTAAAATTATTATAAAAAAGCCCTTGCAAAGGTGTTTTATAAATACGGACTTCCACTAACTTGCGCACCTATTATGAAACAGCAACATATTCAATAAAAATCGCATCAACATTAAAACAGTTTGTAGATAGTTCAAATCTACGGACCGAAATCTACAATTTAAGCTATTGCACATGGTGTCAAGTCATTTATATTTATAAATATAGTTAACAAAGTCGTATAAATTAGCTGTTTCGACTCCCAAAACCGCCGATCTACACGGATTTGGAAACACGCAAAATTGAATGATTTTTTATAATACTACTTATTGTATGACAATACTCATGTTCGTGTATTTACAGATGAAAACATTCGTAATTATCAATAAAAAATTTATATTCGCTTATGCATGTTATTATTATTTCTTATTTTATCATTTTTTACACTATTTCATAAAAAGGATACAGTTAAGAGGGTGTTTCATAATAGGTACTTTTACCTTATGTTTAACAGCTTCCGCACGCATGATATATTTGTAATGTTAATAGTTTTGATCTGAAAAAGAATTTGTAAAGTCAATGTTCTTATTTCTATAGTAATTTAAGTGGATACCAAATATTTATGTTCTAGTTTAATGAAGTATTTCGCTATTCATTTAAATAATACCTTCGTTATCGAAAAACTCAGACTTGTATCCGTTTTGTATAAAAAAAAGGAATATTTTAAGCGCTAAAAGATTGCCTATATTGTTGCTTTATTTTTTGGAAAATATTGAATTCTAAACAAATGAGGTTATGTTTGTCATTGATTTTGTAATTCAAGGTTTTCACAAAGGCTAAGCAATTATAGGTGGTTTTTGACACTCAAAATATTACTTAGTCTCAAACGAGGGGGAGGCAACTCGTAATTTTTCATGAAATAAATTATTGTATAAATAGAAAACAAAAAAGGTGTGTGGTGTAGTAGGAATCTGCGTCGGTAACCGACACCTTCTTATGATATTGCTTCAGATATTGAACTTATAGCGATTTTAAATTATTACGGAAAACTGTGGAATAATCTATAAATGACTGTTAAAAAATTGGAAGTCAACTCTAAATAATTACTTGTGTTCCAGATATTCGTATTTTCCGAGTTAGACTGTATATTATTAACCCCGATTTCTCTATCAGTGTTATTAAACGTATATTTATAATACAAGTAAATGTTTATTTGCATTATAATTATAAATAAATGTTAATAAACAACAACCCACCAACCTGACGCAACATATAAGCTCTTTACTCAACATTTCCGAATGATACTGATTCAACAGTCAAATTCACTGATTTACCAGTGACTTTGAGCTTTAGCAATACAATTCACTGATTTAATAGTGAAATTCTCTGATTCAATAGTGACTTAAGGTTTGACAAGATAATTTACTGATTCTCAGTGAAAACCACTGATTAATCAGTGAAGATGTCGTTCACTGAGACAATCAGCGAAAATGTCGTTCACTGAGACTATCAGTGAAAATGTCGTTCACTGAGACAATCAGTGAAGATTTCACTGATTCATTTTAGAGAGCGAGTTTTGTGCTGTCCAGAAATAAATTTAATTGCTTCGGGTTGGAGAGGGTGCTAGGTATAATTATTTATAGGTTTTGAATTTGTTTCAAAAACCATAAGTAAAAGTAGAGTTAAACTATAATAACCGAAGTCAAAATACAATAAACCGAATAATTATATCTTTAAATTTTAGGAAGTTAAATTAAATTTGTGGGAAATATCGAAAAGACTAAATAAAGTTGATAGTAGGTTCTGCAAAGTTATTATTAGAAATAATCCTGAATATAATCCTGAATATAATAATCCGGGAAATTACTGGAAAACAAAAGGGTTACAAGTGCTAGTGCGTGGTAGCGGTCTTGAGCATTTCGGCATATTTTTTATTCTTCATCATTATGGGTGGCCATGTCCAATTTGGAGTTGTCCTAGCGTCTAGGGAAGAATCGACCAACATTTGATCTTGTGAATTAGGGCATGACTATCGACATATCGGTTACAGATGCATATAATTGTCATAAATCTCTTTTCATTGTCAAAAGCGTCTAATAAGGCACGGTCGGCCTACACTGCCTTACTGATATGAGTCTAGTAGGTCGACCCGGGACGAAAAGCATCACACATTGGTATTTGCATTCTATATACTGAACAATAATAACACAAAAATTACGAAGTGAGTAAAAATAAGGGCGCCAGTAGGAATTAGGAACATTCACGTTGAGCTGTTCTTCTTTAAGAAAATTATTTACGGAAAATTACGCTTTCCAAAAACGTGGAATAAATTATTTAAAAAATGACTAGACTTTACTTTTTGTTGTTGTGAATTATTATATATAGGTGCATTTAAAATTTTACATAGCGTATGGCAATGCATATTTCATATAGCAATGCCGCGAGATTTTCAAGCTTGTCTATAATACTGGGCTCTAATATGCATGTATTTTCGCCATCATAATTATGTTTTCGCTACCACATGTTGTTGTTATTACTAGTAAGTAGTCTACAGATATAAACGTTTATCGATAAATATTACTCTTTTATATCACTAATTATTCTGCAAAATGGGACATCAGAAAATGGATAAATAGTATGATAATAAATAAACTAATAAAACTTATAAAAATAAAGTGTTCAAAAGCTTAGTTTTGGATCAAACATAGAAACTGGGGGCACATAATTGTGGCAAGGCTTAATAATCGAGGGCTCAGTGATATGACGATTGGCATTAATAGAGCACAGTAATGCGAACAAAACGTACTTTTTTGTATTTTCAATAAATCATGATAAAATATTATTTTCTTTTTAAAATAATACTTATTTTACGCATAGAAATGACTAAAGAAACTATATCAGTTAAGTTTATGGTCAATTAATATTTAAACGAGTTGGCTTCTTGGCACAGTAATCGGGGCAAGTACCCTATGTGAGGCGTTGAATACAAAAACGTGCTAAGTCCTTTATATGGGGTTTCGAGGAAAATTCAGAACACTTATTGCGGCCACAGTTGGAGAAGTAGAGTGACTATAACAGTATAGTTCGATTGGACCGTGAAATGCTGAACTGAACGTAAAATTCGGAATTTCAACTTAAAAAAGAGAACTACTTCTTTTGAAGAATGTTTAAAATTTTTATGAAATTTTAGGTAACGTTTTCTGATACCTAAAAATGAAGCCTAATATCCGTAGTTTTATGCAATGGGTCCTAGAATCTAAGATGAAATTTTAAACATTAAATTGTTGACATAAAATGAAATAATGACTTTCTTCTCCTGGAGAATTCCTTACTCAATTCAAAAAACTTCTCTCCTTTCACACTTACTTCTACACTGACGGATCCAAAACGGACTCAGGTTCCTTCGTAGGACTTGTCTCTTACAATCCACCTCCTCTTAATACTGAATTTCAATTTAAAATCTTCTCCAGAGTATCTATAATTTCAACAAAAGCCCTTGCTATCCAATTTGGAATACATTCTCAACCATGACATCACAAATTCTAACTAAACCTCTCTTATTTGAAAGCACAACGTCAATACAATGAAATTCAGGCCAATAAAGAGGTACATAAAGTAAGTTTATGAAATTCTCCTTTTACTCTTCCTTACTTATCTTATTTAAGTCGAATTGTTATATGCATTTTAGTAAACATGCCAAATACGTCCGTAAGTGCCGCGACCAATATAGTTATTAACTAATTTGAAAAGATTAAGAGCGGGTTTAAAAACTATGACTCACATCATTTATTAATTTTTTAAATGATACAAAAAAACAAATTATACGGAAATCGTGTTACGGTTGAAGGAATTTGGCAACTGCTCTTTACATTTTTTCACAATTTCTTGAATTGCTCTAATTAAAGTCAACCCTACAGCGATTTGATTCCACTATAGCAATCATTCTTCTGTATGTATCTCTTGTAATAGTCAAGGAAACCTGTTTTATAAAAGCATATGGCACATTTATAGAGACACTACTTTTATAAGCAATGAGATTTACTTTACTTATTTAGTATATCATTTTTGTACATAAAATGGAAATCCATTCATAAATTTATTTTGTAATTATTTGTAAAATTTAATTTTGTCAATATTTTTAATATATATTTATTCCTTATATTTACGTGATGATATACGAAAAAAACAGAACTTATTGATTTTGATTGATTATTTCTTCCGATCTACGTTATTTGTTTTTGATTTCTTCTTCGAGATATGACAACCAAGTTATAGGTTATGCTTCTCACGTCAAAACATTACTGGGGACATTTTTTCAGTTGGCAATCATACCCAGATTACCCCCAATCTACCTCCACATTACAACATACGGTTCTGGCATGAGGTGTTGTAGACGTAACCTGAATCTCGACCTGAATAGTAGAATTGGCAGGTGAAAATCAAGAAAGAAGATAGAGAGAAGACTGCTTTTTCTATAGGAGAAGGGCTTCGGCAATTTCTAACTATGCCGTTTGGATTATGCAACGCACCTGACACTTATGACCGGTTATTGGTAGAAATCTTACGAGATTTGATAGGTAAAAGTTGTCTTATTTATCTTGATGTCATAATGGAAATAATGCTTGAAGAAATGATAAAGAATCTAGAGACAGTATTACAACGGATTTAAAAAGCAGGTTTGAAACATAATAAGAAATGCATTTTCTTTATAAGAAAGATTGAGTTATTTGGCCACATAGTGTCGGAATAGGAGATATATATCCAAAAAATATTACAACTGTTAAGGAATATCCAATTTCCAGGAATCAGAAGAATGTTAGAAGTTTTGTAGTATATAAACGAATTATCTTCAATCCTAAAACCTCTGTATAAACTTACAGAGAATGAGGTTAAATCTTTTTGGTACGCTGAATGCCAAAGCGCTTTTGATTAATTGAAGAAAATTCTTACAACTCAACCTATTTTAGGTTTTCCATCCCTTAATGATCAGTTTATCTTAGATACAGATGCATCAAATCATGGAATAGGAGCGGTTTTATCACAAATACATGATGGAAAGGAACGTGATATTTCATATTATAGTAGCGTTCTTAATAAAGCAGAAAAGAATTACTGTGTTACTATCCCTGGTAGAAAATTAATCTAGAACTATGTAGATCTATCTAGTTTGCCAAGGAAATAATCGAGGGCCTCGATAAAACTAGATAATTTTCTACCAGGGATACGTAAACTTTTAGCGATTGTAGACTTCTCTAAAGAATTTTATCATTATTTAGTCGGAAAGAAGTTTATCATTAAGGGACTACTACTACCGGTAAAAGATTTTAGTTAAAAAAATCACTCAGTTAAATTTTTGTAAACTTTTGAAGCGTGAGAAAAGAGTTATGAACATTTAAATTTTCATAAATCGCACATCTTTCTGACCGCGATAGAAATTTGTTTTGAGTAATATATATAGTAATATATCAAATCATTCCCCTACTGTAGGCATTTTTAGGTATATATGGAGTATATGGCATACAGAGGCTCTATATTTTATATAAGCTATATTTTATATAGTACCTCTGTATGGGTACATGGCAAGTGCTTAAAAACTATTCCACAAGTTTTGGTTAGTCAGGTTGTTTGTAGGTATGGTGTTTTTTTTTAGATATTTATACTGATCAACGGAAAAGTTTTGGCATCTGATTCTCGGAATTATCAAAAGTATTAGGAATTAGATAAACGAGAACAACACCACTACACCCTTAATCGAATGGCCAGATAGAGCGATAACATAGAATGATATTGAACTACTTGACCAAATTCGTCTCACTGTTTCTTTTAGCTTACATGTCCTCTAAACATGTGACTACTGGAGCTACTTCAGCGGAGATATATACCGGCTCTCATCTTCGACTTCCATTGGACTTGGTTCGAGGGTTTCCCCCAGAGGCAGACAAAACCATTTAGAATGGCAAGTGAAGGCTTTGAAGGAACGTCGCAAGCCTATTTACATGAATAATCTTCTTTTTGTGTCTTGGAGATTTGCGGATGCAGAATACCTCGTCATTGATCTTTTTCACAATTTCGAAAGGGCCTTCCTAACTCTTCTGAAGTTTTGGTGTTTTTCCTTTGGTTCTTCGAGGGTTAAAGAACCAAATGTTGTATTCCTCTTTGAAATCAACGTGTCTAACCCGCTAGTAATAATAAGATTTGTCTTGTTCGATCGAATATCAATTTTTGAGTTAGATGTTAGATCTCATTCAGTTTCTTTCTCAACTGTTGGATGTACTTGCCATTATCAATGGTCTTGTCTTCCTCTGGAGGATACCCTCGAACCAAGTCCAATTGAAGTCGAAGATGAGAGCCGGTATATATCTTAGCTGGTTTAGGGGATCTGTAAGCTAAAAGAAACAGTGAAACCCAACGATCCCAGTATGATTATCAGAGATGAATTTGGTCAAGTAGTTCGACATCATTCGATGTTGTCTCTCTACCTGACCATTCGATTAAGGGCGTAGTGGTATTCTTCTCGTTTATCTGATTCCTAATACTTCTGATAATTCCGAGAATCGGATACCAAAATTTATCCCTTGATCAGTATGAATATCTAAAAAAGAAACACCATACCTACAAACAACCTGACTAACAAAAACTTCTGGAATAGTTTTTAAGCATTTGTCCTGTATCAATACTCAATACTCAATCAATACTCAATAATCAATACTCAATCAATACTCAATAATCAATACTCTGTATGCCATATGCTCTATACCTATTACCTAAAAATGCCTATAGTGGGCAAATGCACTATAGGCTTGACCAACAATTTATTTTCCGTATAATTTGATATGTTACTATAAATACATTAATATACGAGTACATTACTCAAAACAAATTTCTTTCGCTGTCAGAAAGATGTGCGATTTTGTGCAGAAGCAAAGGTTTTCTTTTAGATTTGCAAATTTAAGAGTGTGAAAATGTTTTAGTTACTCAGACACACAAAAATTACTGCGCCGATTCCTATTAAACCTTGAATTACCCTTTTCCTTTTGTGTTAAACATAGATGACATAGAAACAAAAATAATATTCAGGTTATCCAGATAAAATAAAAATATTTTTAGAAAAAACTAATTTTTCTTTTGCTTTCTTCTCTTTGTCATTTATTTGTTACTTTCACTCAAATTTAATTGATGCTAATAACCTTTATGAATTTTTCTGAAATAATTCACAAATAAAGCCTAATAAAAGATCTGATGCTAGATAAAAGTTCCTGGTTACAAAGTCCGGACCGATTTGAAAATATCTGATAGAAGATAATAAGGAATAAGGTATATATAAAGAATAAAAAGTAATTAGTACTTTATTTTTACCTATTTATTGTTATATATCCTATAAACGATAGAAATGAAAGCAAGTATTTATTAAAATATTAATAACGTCGATTTCTATTATGAACAGATTTTTTTAATTGAATTCTTTGAAATTATATTGCTAAAACACTTGACTTGATTTAAAAATATATGGTTCTTGCTCGGCGAGAACGAGCATTCGTTCCAATGAAGTGGCAGCATATCGAAGAAATTAAAAAAATTCGACCAGATATTTTGAACGTCGAGTGTGTATATATATATATATATATAGCTTATGATGGACAACACATACGCACATCAACCTTGTTTCTTATATTCCTTACCCATATCATTTGTTCTTATTTATTTTACTGTGCACAGCCCTTAACGGGCTGAAATTATCGGAGCTACGTGGAACATCACCATGGCAACAATTCCAGTTCTATACGGATCTCGTCTCCATTTCTACCCGAACTCATCCCGATCATTCCGAGCTCTTATCAACGGACCAGGAAGGATACCCACCCCCTTGAAGCATACCCTGTACCAGCCAACCAATTTTGGCGCGAAATTTAAAATCACCCTCTCTCTCTCCGATTCGCAATATATATATATATATATAGCGCTACCAAAGCGCCACCTCGGACGCTCAAGGCGAACTCACCGGGAAGTGGTAAAAAGCAGCAGAAAATATTTAAAAAATGGTATCACTGAAATATAATTGTCAAGAAAAAAACATTTGTAAATTGTTGAAGTTTCGTCGATGAATATATATATATATATATATATATATATATATATATATATATATATATATATATATATATATATATATATATATATATATATATATATATATATATATATATATATATATAATATATATATATCTGCATGAAATTCTGTGTAACAGTATTCGTATATACAGATTCATACATAACGAAAGACAATGTTACACTGGTCTTGCCGAATTCGATCTCTTATAATTAATTATTAAATTATTAATTCGTTACTCGGTGATATTTGTGACGGTAAATTTGAATTTTATAATGAATTTTGAAATCCCCTTAACGTGCGCAATAATTTTGATGGCTGATACTGGTCTGAAGATAATTTTGCAACTCAGAAAAGTTTGTTATATCATTTAAATGTTTTATAGTAAATTTAAGAGTTCTATGGAGTTTTCTTGTGCATGTGCAATAGGAAAACAATACCTTTGTTGCGTTCGTTGCGGCCAATGTATACAAGCTGATTTATACAATTTTTTTTAAATGAAGAAAATTAGGGAAAATTAGAGAAATTTCGACATGGATACCATTTCAATAAGATCGTAAATAATGTGAACGTGGTCTGAACAATTATTTTGAAAAAACTTATTTTTCATTGTTATAAAACGTAACGAAGTTTTTATAAATTTAGGTGTCATTTTTAGTACGTGTAACAGCGAAAAGTTTAAGTATCTTTGTAAGTTAGGTCTGCTACTTAGATAGAAGAAATAGATAGAATTTCAAACAATACTATATATATACAAATAGGGGTAAGATCGTATTATTTGTAGATAAAGTGTAAAGTACCATTAATTTGTAAAAATATGTTTTAAAATTTAATTGTATGTGAAAACATGATAAAATAAATTTCAAGCTGTTTTGACAAAAGCACGTAGCGCAGGAATATGTCCAAAGTTAACAACGAAGTTGTCTATAACTTTTCAAAGCCAAGCAAGAAACGTAAATATTTCTGAAAATAAAATTATTTAAATAAAATGATCACTGTATTATAGTGTCTCAACCATTAAAAGCAATTTACGAAGTGTACGAAAGGCCTTTATTTCCGTACAAGCTATATATTTCGCGTACAAAAATGAAAAAAAAAATTATCATAATCACAAATACCAATAATAATCTAATTTACAAAAATAAGCAGCATCACGTAATTACTAATTTTCTATTCTGATAATAATTCGAGTGATACGCTGCGTTTATTTCACATAAACAAAGCTACTCCGAAAATAAAATCTAATTCCAATGCGTATTTCCGGATAAAAAAGAACTTTTCAAATACACTATATCGTCAGGTGCAGTAGGTCTGTCTCATCCCCTCAATACGAGATAAAAAAAATTCACTCCCTACTTACCTCTCAAAAAAATGTCCTTACAATATTTCTTACTCCACCATCGTAACACCTACCCCCACTTCATCGAGACCTCCCCTCGTCACCGCGCTGCGGCGCTCACTCTCTCCTCTCCCACGTGACTTCTACATACCCACACGCGCACAGCGTACAGCAGCGATCGCCACCTGCGCGAACAGCCGATCGCGCACGGCTCCCCCCCCTCAGTAGTAACAGACCGTTTGATACTTCTTACCTACCTCCTCCTGACGGCGCTGAACCTAATGCACACTGCAGCACGCTCATCGCCATCGGCAGCTCGGCATCAGCAGCAGCAGCAGCAGCAGCCAGCAGCAGCGTATCGTTAAAGATATACCTCGTCGTCGTCGCGGAGTGCAGGCCAGGCCGCGCCGCGCGCTCGGCTCGAAGATCGCAGGTTAGCCGCTCTAGCTCGCGATTACGTCCCCCCTTGGGGCGAGCGAGCCTGCACCCGCAGCCATCGGCCAGCACTCAAGGCACATATATATATATATATATAGGCGCGCGGAGCTGTGCCGCAGCTGTGCAGTGTGTGTTGTTGTCAAGAGAGAGACGTTCTCTCTCTCTCTCTCGCTCCTTTATTATAGGGTGGGCCGCCGTTGCCGCTTTGCTCTGCTGTGCTCATATATATATATATATATATATATATATATATATATATATATATATATATATATATATATATATATATATATATATATATATATATATATATATATATATATATATATATATATATATATATATATATATATATATATATATATATATATATATATATATATATATATATATATGAGCGTATATATATATGTATATACATATGTTGTCTCCCGCGGGTGTGCGTGTGTGTACGTGAAAAAGAAAAAAAACATAATAACAATAAATTGCACAACGTTTCTCTGTGCACTCTGTCTGTCTCTGTCTGTCTGTTTCTCTTTCTCTTTCTCTCTCTGTTCGCCGTTTTGTTGTTCGCTCCGAGCCGGACGCACGAATACGGCGATATAGATATAGATATATATGTATATATATGTATATATATATGTGTATATATATGTGTAGCGTACGTACAGATGTATATATGTATACGGGATATATAGACACGATCATCGACGAGCTAGCAGCTTATTGTTATTTTCTGCTCCGAAAAGTGTATAAGGGGGTTCTTCTTTTTTTTTTTTGCAAGTTGGAGAGAATGAGGTGTGTGTGGGGTGATTTTCTCGCGATCAGCTGTTTCCCTGGGGAAGCCGCCGCCGCCTGCATACGCGCGATATATGTGTCGGTATAACTTGGGGGTATAAAACACACGGCTGTGAGAACTGGCTCCTCGTCGATCGTGTGTTTTTGCAGTCGGTGATTTTGTTTCTTTTTTTTGGTTTGTTTCGATGAATTGTGTACCTGCTGTGTGCATCGTTTGATAGGTAAAACAAGAGAAATGGAGAGAGGGAGAGGGATTGATTTTTGGATGGGTATTTAAATTGAGTTGAAATTTTGGGTGGTCGAGCAATTGATCGGATCATTTGTTTGGTCGGTGTCTGAATTTTCCAATGATAGTGACTACCGTGTGAATTGCTTGGTAGAAAAGAGGGGGAAAGGAAAGTGGGAGATAGGAGGGATTGATTTTTGGCAGGGATTTTGAATTGAGTTGAAATTTCGAGTAGTCCAGCCTTTTTTTGGAGCAATTGATCGGATACTATGTTTGGTCGAAGATTTTATTTCTCATTGATTTTAACTACCGTGTGTGTATCATTCCCTAGGTGAAATAATAGAGAGGAAGCAGGATTAAATTTTTGCAGGGTTTTGAAATTGGTATTGAAATTTTAAGTAGTCGAGTCTTTTTGGAGCAGTTGATTAGATTATGTGTGTAGTTGGCGATTTAAATTTCCATTAATGTATATTACTTGTGGTAGGAAAAATGTTAAGAAAAGTGAGAGAGGATTGATCTTTAGCATGGATTTTTTTAAATTGAGTTAAAATTTTGAGTAGTTGAGCCTTTTTGAAGCAAATGATCAGGTTGCGAGGAGCAGTGAAATTTGGAGATGGGTATAAGTTCAATGCCAGCCTCTGAAGCTATCATATAACTGCGGATCTTGTTACCTATACACTTATATATGCATATCACTTCTCAATTTAATATACTTTGTTCAGTTATCTGACTATACCTACTGTGTATTTTTTTTATCAGTAGAATTGTGCTATAAATTGTTATTTTATTTTAATGGTTCACAGCGATAATTTTTACTGTGAATTTGAATCAGTTTTGGCATGATAGAGCACGGACTATTATTTTCAAAGATTGATTTTTTATTACCTTTGTAAGGAAATAGAATTTTGAAATGAATCCAAATTGTTGAAATACATGCGCTTTAAATATACTGCTGCTATTCTATTATGCTATTAACTCCTCAGTTTCTATATAGTATAGTATCATGAGAAAGAATATACATACTCAAAATTTAAATGCACAATATTTCTGTTTCTTGTGTTTAATAAAGAGAATAATAATAATTGAAATGAAAATTATTATTGTCATTAATTTTATTATTATCATTAGTTTATTATTATTATTATTATTATTATTAAAGTAAGTAAAGTAATGATATTTGTAAAAATACAATTGCAGGAGCAGTCACAAAGCGAGCTTCGAATGACAATCAGGAGTCAAGTTGCACAGGAACGGCTGAAAGGGCAGCGGTGTTGTGATGGTGAAGAAGCGAGCAGCCATCACAGGTACTCGCTTAAGGTGTCGGGCAGTGAAGGGAGCGAGTTAAGTAGTCACGCAGGAGAAGACAATAAGGCTCCTTCGGCATGACTAACAGCAGTGCCAACAGCAACACTGGAGTCGCAGAACTTTTTCACATGCTCGAGTCCAACAAACTCAGCGAAGTCGAGGAAATCAAGAAAGTCTTTCATGATCACTTCTTATCCAGTGAGTACAGTGATTAATTTATTGCAGTGAAAAGAATATATAAAAGTGGTTTAATTTATAACCTCTTAAAGAGGTAATTAATATAATCAAAAGAGTTTATAAGTAACACTTTGGCACCTTTCATTTAAATAATAAAAGTAATAAGAATTTATAAGTAACATTTGGTGCCCTACCAGTAAGTGTAGTGATTAATTTAATACAATTAACAAATATATACAAGTGGTTCATTATAACCTTTTAAAATAGAACAATAAATTGAATTAAAAGGAATGCAGAAGTAACACTTTGGTACTTTATATGTTTAATTTTTAGCTAAGGATAATTGGCTGGTAAATGGACTGTTCGATTACTATCTTTCCACGGATTCTCTGAGGGCTGTTGAGGTTTTAGCGGGGGTGAGAGAGCCACACGACAAGCATCTGTTCGATAGGTTGACCGAGACACTTGCTGCCAAGCCCGCTAACAATGCACAGAAGGTCAGGACACTCACTCTACTGGGTCATGTGGCTCGACGGCAACCCACCTGGCTTTATAAATTGGCGAGCCATACACTATTCAAACACCTGCTTCATTTGCTAAAGGTAATTGAATATATACTTCTATTTTGAGTGTTAATTTATAGATATCTTAACCTATAAAAGTATATGAAACATTAGAATAATATACTACAATCGAATGTAAAAATATCACTAAAAGTTACAATAAAAGTAATTTCTTTTTCCAATTTAAATTGATGAAAATCATGTATGGAAATTAAAAAGTGTCTTACCATTCACGGACATTATCTACTTGTAATTTTCCAGCTGATGATACATTTATTATATATATTCAAATATTATGCTTTTTAAATAATTCCAATTTTCTTAAATGTATCATATATTAAATTATTTATAATATATAATATTTTTTGTTTATGTATTTATCAATATACTAATTTATTTATACATAAGATGGAAAACCTTATTATAATAATAGTGATAATTTATAACGGCGCATCGCATAGCTATATAATAAGGAATGTTGTAAAGAAAGGAAAACATTATTAATAAGAAAAGGAAAAGAAACAGAATTTAGAGTAATCAGTCATCTTGTAGTTAAATATCTACTAAACGATAATAATTACATGTGTCCTTGATCATTCTTTTTTAGTGAACTTTACAAAGGGATTGAATTGTATGAATTTTTGCAACGCAACTATTCTTTCAATGACTCTAATTTTTTTTCAGGTGGAGGAAGACATAGTGCTGCTGATGAGTGCTCTTTTGTTACTGATAACACTGTTACCCATGCTACCGACGGCCCTCACACCCCACCTGCACGAAATTTTCGAAGTATTTTCTCGGCTCGCCTCGTTCCATTACCATCGATTCATGTCCATCTCGTCCGCGAATTCCGTGGCCTTCTCGACGACCTCGACGTTGAATTTGGTCGGCGGCTGTGACGCAGACCAACTCTACCTCCTCCACGTACAGGTATACGCGATATCCTTAATTATTTAAATTGTTGAGGGTATGTTCAGGTGTAATTGCTCTTAAAAAGCGTCTTTATCTGATTTTTGAAAAGTAAAACTAAGACATAGAGTAAGAGATTGTTTCAGAATTTATTAATACATATTTGAAGATATGAAAAAACATTTTTAAATATTATTTTATTCAATGTCTTCTTTGAAAACTAGCCGAGATCGTAGCAATAAAAAAATTGGATAACCAAAGGATGTACATAAAATCTCATGATGCAGTCAACTATTTCTTCTTAAAAAGTGTGTGAATGATTATCGCGTGCGCTAGATTAATAAAAGAAATATTAGAAATGAGCTGATTGGTACATGTTTTTGTAAAAAGTTTCAAAAATAGACATTTTTGTTATTTTAATATCAAATTAAAATTTCATTTGTTAACTAAAATTTTGTATTCTTGTGCTCAAGATAGTGAATCTGTATACGAATACAACTACATATTGATATTTCAAACTGTTCAATAATTTTTTTTTTATTTATGTGCATTGGAAACTTCTTTAATTATATGATCTCTGCTGTTTTTTTATAGAATTTAGTTAATAGAAAAAACATTCTCTTAAATAATTATATATCAATAACTCCTAGGAAGATTTCTTTATCCTGTCATATCGTAATTTTTAAAGAAAATTTGCGTTTTCAGATTGTTTACAGAATGCACCCTTAAGAAATATAGTGGAATAAGTCCATTTTGAACATTTTGCAAACTTTCATTATCACATAATAATTTTATCGATTTAATTATTGTCGTTAATAATTACCTACAAAATTAATTTATTACTCTGTTTAAACTACTTAAATTACAATCTGATACGTTATGATCGTTGAAATAATCACGAACAATGGAACAATTTTCAAAATGGACTTATTTCACTATAGTTCTGAACACTCCATTTTGTATTGTATTTAAGTTTTTAAGGTTTTTAAGTTTGTATATTTAAAAACGGGGTATTTTTATTTGTTTTCTAGGTCGGACTGCACAACCTGTTTCACAGACTCTACGCCATGTATCCGTGTAACTTCGTCTCTTTTCTAAAACAGCAGTATCTTCAGCGTGATCAATTGCCAATTTTCAAAAAGATCATTAGTCCGATGTTAGATTCCGTGCGCATGCATCCGCTACTCGTAACCATGTCCAAAGATTCAGAGATCTCTTCGTCGAGGTGAAAATCGCTATTAAAATTAAAAAAACGTATCAAATTTTCGTGTTGTCAATTAAAAATAATCATGAATATATTTCATTTTGAAGATGGAAAAAAATGGAGCATCACGACGTCGTTGCAGAATGTGGTCGTTTTTCACTACTAGAAAGATCGAGTCGAGATGAGGCAGGAGTTCCGCTCGCCAATATGCGTTTTACACCAATTTCAGGTATGACTGTTTTTACATTTTATAGGGTATCATCATTATTTCTTAAGGAAACGAAGGCTTCTTAATCCTTTCAGACCGTAATTAAATCAGACTACAATAAAAAATGTCTAATATATTTTTAACTCTGTACCTATGGTCCAATTAAGAAACCAATTTTTTTAGAAATTTATTACAATGAACATCGGATGCTTGAACTTGCAATGAAAAAAAATGCATGAAAAAAAAACATTTATTATTTTATTGAACATGTTAATTATTTTACAGAATAATATCAGTGAGTACTTTATTTCATAATTTAAGTACTAAAGAACCGAAATATGATACGTGTGTATAAACATTAAAATTGTACATGTGTACAATATCTTCAGAGTCTGAAAGGATTAAAATTTAAGTAAACCGTCTGAACATAGTGTACCTATTCCACTTAGCAGAGCAAGACTGAGTTAAAACGCGAAAAACAAATCTTTTAAGCTTAATTTTCCTTTTTGAACCTGAACTGTCAAAAATATTTTCAAGGTACTTTAAGATGTGGAGGGATCATTTATCTCTTTTTGTTGGTTGATAATATATACTTGTGAACGTTTAAATGAAAACTTTGGCATTGACGTGTACTTGGTTTACGATTGTATAAGCTACTTTTAACGGATTTACTTGAAATTTTCAGGTAATCTTCCGAACAGTATTCTTTTAAGAGGAGAAGCATGGCACAATTTAGAAAAATTTAGATTTAGGTTAAAACTTGATTTGTTTAAAACTAATTTTAAGCATTTATAATCCATTTAAAATAGCTTCTATAATCGTGCAATGCATAACTTTGATGCTAAAATTTGTATTTCAACGTCTCGCAAGCATTATAGATTAACAAAAAAAGTAATATTGAAACCTTTACGAGTAGATGTATTATTAAAGAAACAAAAAACCCTACTGCGTAAAAATTTATTTTTATTCAATTTGTTTGAATATATTGTCTATTAATTTTTTGGTAATTTTAACGCCAGATTCGTAATCAGCGACCTCAAAACCCTTTAAACCCCATACAGATTTATTGAGTACAGAGCCCCTAATAATTTAAAAAGTTAAATTATCATATTGAAAGTGTCTTTGTGTTTTTTCAGAATAGCGTCCACTATTTATGCATGGTATACTGTCATTTTAAATCAAAAGTCAAAACGTACAGTAGAACTGATGCATCCGTTTAATGACTCTCTCTCTCTCTCTCTCTTTAAACAACAATATCCACGATTATACATTATTATTCAGGCTTTTAAATTCTGTTCAATTCATCAAATATACCCCATCAACAAACATCATCATATCTCATCTATTTGTGCTACAAACTTTCCTCTATAACACCTAAATATCGCGACAGACCCACCCCATACGAACCCTATTACCCTCCCTTATGGAAGAAACTCTCAAGTTGAGTGTCATTTCGAACCCTCAACTAAAATTTGGTAGGTTATTAGAATTGTACAATATAAAAATTCAGTTGAGGGTTCGAAATAACACTCAACTTGAGAGTTTTTTCCATACGGGCTTAAAGAAAGAAAAAAAAAAAAGAAAAGCCGCTTAAACATCAAATATCTTAATCTTCGAGTTTCACCCAAGCCTCGCTCCCTCAAAACACATACTCCACTCATACTCTAATCCATTATTCACAGACTACTCGTGCCCCTACACGCCGATAAGCAGCACCAGCGAGTTCCCGGTGGTCGTCGAGACGGCGAACCTGCCGAACGGCAGCAGCCAGGACGGCAGCTTCTGGTCCCCGAGCATGCTCGTGTCGCCGCACAGTCCGCCGCCCGCGAGCTCGCTCCAGGCGACGCCCCTGTCGCAGCACGAGGCCGCCGCCGCCGCAGCCGCCGCAGCCGGCAGCAAGTCGACGCCCTCGACGCCGGGCGCCGCGACGGGTGGGGGTGTGCTCGCGGGCGCCGGGACGACCAGCGGAAGCGGCGGCAGTCGCAGCAGGACCTCGCCGCCCGAGGCCGCGGTCGAGGCCACGCCCGAGACGACGCCCGTCAAGGTATGGCGGATATCGCATTGCTTTTGGCTTTTGCTGGCGCGTCGAGAGAATTGTTTTTAAATGTATGTATGTAAATGCTTGTATGTATGTATGTATGTATGTATGTATATATATGTTTGTATGTATATATGTATGTATGTATATATGAATATATCTATGTATGTATGTATGTTTGTATGCATGTATGTGTGCAATGAATGTATGAATGTATGTATGTATGTATGTCTGTATGCATGTATGTGTGCAATGTATGTATGTATCAATGTACGTATGAATGTGTGCATGTATGTATGCATGTATGTATGTATGTATGTACGTATGAATGTACGTATGTATGTATATAAGTATGTACATATGTATGTGTGTATGTTTGTGAGTCTGTATGTATGTATGTATGTATGTATGTATGTATGTATGTATGTATGTATGTATGCATGCATGCATGTATGTATGTATGTATGCATACATCTCTGCTTGTAAGTCTGTATGCATGTATGTATGTATGTATGTATGTATGTATGTATGTATACATCTCTGCTTGTGAGTCCGTATGCATGTATGTATGTATGTATGTATGTATACATCTCTGCTTGTGAGTCCGTATGCATGTATGTATGTATGTATGTATGTATGCATGTATGTATGTATGTATGTATGCATGTATGTATGTATGTATGTATGCATGTATGTATCTATGTATGTATCTATGTATGTATGAACGTATCCCAATACCGAATTAAATCGTGAAAATAAACTTGAATATTCAAGACTTTTCTGGTGTTTTTATTTTCAAGCTGAGAATATGTGAAATTTAATTAAGAAGATTATGATCTCATTGAGGGAGCTCACAATACTCTGAATTAGACATAAAAAATCTAACATCGACATTCACTTACCACGTGCTTTGTTGTGGCCAATTTTTAACGAATCGATATGAAGCTTTCAGAAATCATTTAGTATACTCACGTAGTTATTATTTTATGTATTATGCAAATAAATTCTTAATTTATCATCCGATTGGTTACGAAGCAGCGTGTAGATCTACGTGCAAAGACTTATTGCGATGACGATGACGACCCAGTCACTCCCAGACATTCCATCTGTCTGTACACGCACCCATCCACCACCCAGTCACGCACCAACTAGCCAACACACTCACGAACTCATTCAATCACACGTCATCCGCCCATGTACCAGTTACCTATTAACTATAACACGCATACTAGTAAATTCATACATATAGGTAATTAGATATGCATGTATTGTAGGAGTTAACCCATTATCGGCTATGCATAACCTACACGGTCTGGCCTTCTGAAAATTATTTGATACATAGCATAACGTTGAGATACAAAAAATGGCAATAAAAAATAGTTATTTGTTTAAGCAGTATTTTACTTAGCAGGTTGAGCGCTATCCATGAAATTAAGTGACTTTCTTCAGGGGTTAAGGGTAGTATAAGAAAATTTTAAAAACAATGGAAAATTGAAATTTTTATGCGGCATTTTACAAATTTTAGCATTCTTATAACGTGTTCTCATCATTAATATATTCTATTGCTTATGAAGAACAAACGCCTTTTTAGCCATAACAGTTTTAAAAATGTTTAGCTTTTATATATGAACATTGTCATTAACAAAAATTTATGAGCCATATATGGCTCATATAGCCCCTGAAGAAAGAAATCCGTGATCGTATATGGTACACGTAGCGTTCAACCTGTTAAACAAATTACAAAAGATTGATTTTCATTGGAAACTAATAATCAATCGATTCTAAGGCTTTGTATATTGAAGCTTTTTATAACAAATTTAAAAAAAAATTATGCATTTAACTATTGTTTTGTTAATCATTTTTGCCGTCGATTCGATTGACGTCGTCAAAGTTGGCAAAAAACAAAGTTAAGAAAATAAAAATTTTTGCTGAATTGTTTTTAAGTTTTTTTTTTATAAATTATAACGATTATTTCTTTAGTAACTTTTATTGTAAAATCAATTGCCGTTACTAAAACTAATCTTTTTTTTATAAAAATCAACAATTCATAATTTTTTTAAACAAAAATTGTATTTTTCTTGCCACTTTTTATGATTTAATGTTATGTCATAAATCAGATAGTTTTTCGGAGACCAGATCGTGCAGATTACTTGTGGCATATTATGGTTTAATCAACTGAAAGAAAATAGGGTTTTAATTCAATCTAACAATTGGATGAAAACCGCTTAATATAATAAGATTTGATAGTAATTATATATATTTTCGCAATTCCAGACATTTATCTTATACGCTTACAGTATTTTTTAAATCTCTGAATATTTTGGGTAACATATAACCAGCAAACATAAGTTTTATTAAAATATGTCTCTAATATAAAATGTACAGTCGTCGGTGCCGGCAGTCGAAGGATCGATTGCAGGGCTTTTTCGCGCGGCTGTCGTTAAAAGTCGTTAAAGAAAGTACACGTATAAGATAATGGACGAGAGATTATTATAATGATGTCATTATAGCGATGTTATCATTGTCGTCGTGTTCAAAGGCGAACGAAACTGAACGGGGGAGGATATTACTCCCGCAATTTTGCATACGCGAAATGTTGAAAAGGTTATTTTGAGTAATTACTGAGGGGAGACGTGTTATTTTCTTTGGGCTATTCTCTTTTTCTTCTCTTTTTTCTTTGTTACGAAAGCATAAAGAATGGTATATTTATCTTAAAATAGCGAATTTACTTTGATTGTTTGAATTGCGGTAAAACGTTCATGTGAATATATCGAATGAAATTTAGCTATTATTTTCTACAATTTTGCTGCCGCAAAGATGCGACAGTAAAACAAAAGTATTGCTAAAAACATGTTAGAAATATTTTTTGAGACTGAAGAAATCAAAATACACTGTTTTTAGAAAATGTCTGTATGGATGTGTGTGTGTGTGCGTGTGTGTGTGTGTCTGTGTGTGTGTGTGTGTGTGTATAAAGGTGGATCAGTATTACCCTACATAAACACGGTGAAACTTAATGTTTCAGGGCTCATTTTTTTTGTTTTTCTTAAAGGAAGGCGGCACAATAATTTTTTTTTCTTTTTCGATTCGTTTTTGCTTTTTAGCGATTTTTTGATTTTTGAGTTTTAGTTTTTCGGGTTTTTTAATACCTTAGAAATAATATCATTGATCCGGCGAAAAGGCATTTGAAAGAGCATAAAATTACCTAACTTTTCCGACCTGCAAGGTTGGATAAGATTTTCTATTCTTTTGTTATATACGAAAACGTAACTTTTTGCCTAAACAGTTATATTTCGGAAATATATGACGGAAAAATTATGAAAAAATTTGCTGTATAGCCGCTATTTTGTATTTAAATGTAAAAAAAATATATATTTTGTACTTCAATATATGTATAGTAAACCCTAAAAAAAGAAATTTGATCCCTTCTTTCCTACTCTTGTAAGAAATCGTACAAATTAGGCATTTTTTCGGGCTGCTAGAGTGGTGTTACCCCTTAAGTATCTTTTGGGCCAATTTTTCTAACATAAAAACTTACAGAGTTATTATCAAACAAAGAGGTACATTTTTTCATTAAAATAACGCATATTTGAAGCAAAATATCTCATAAAATACCTCACAAGGATCCATTGGAAAATATTATATGTGCTAGGCTTAATTTTTAGGTATCAGAAACAACCTCCTTAAGTTTGATAAAAAATCGTTTCCCACAGGGTGAGCACTTTCCTTGTAAGTAATTTATTTTATTAGACCGACCATTTCATTTAGTAAGAAGATCGTCTATCTTTGTCACGTATGTCATGCTCTATACAGGTAATCAATTTAGCGCTAACAGTAGTCAAAACATTCAAGTATATTTACTTTATGTCACTTGTCGAGCTTCCAAAATACGCTGAAAGTGCATTTATTGATAATTACGCTCTCGGTATACTCATCAAAGCTAGAATCCTGACCTCTCATTCGAAATCATCAGCTGTGCAAACAAAACGCGAACGACTATGCGAAATACTCAACTAATTTACTTAGGGGCCATCCATAAATTACGTAACGCAGGGTTTGAGCACTTTTACACACCTCCCCCCTCTGTAACACTTCGTAACGCTATGCAAGACCCCCCCCCCCCCTAAAAATACGTAACGATAATCTTCACCACCCGCCTATGGCATATCAAAAAATTATTTTATTGTTATATTTTTTGGGAAATGTTTTGACTATTATTTTTATTATGTTATTCAATTGGCCACAGGGAAGTTAAATGAGTCTTATAATCATTAATGATCGGTGTTAGTGAATGACTTTGATCGTCATCAGAATCAAGATATTTTTAATATAGCAACGTATTATCATGAATAACGATCTTTCTTCCAGATTTAAAACAAACATTTGCGTCATTTACATTAAATAAATTATAAAAAATTATAAAAAGTTTTAAAACAGTACCAAATTTCGTTAATAACCAAGTGTTACGTAACGTCACACTACACTCCCCACCGCTCCCCCTTGTAACACGCCGTAACGAGCGAACCTACCCCCTCCCCGCCCCCTCCAACGTTACGTAAGTTATGGATGGCCCCTTATAGTAGAGCCCCGATTATTTTCACTTTATACCAACGACCAAAATTAATTAAAAAATAAAAAACTAGAATTCCCAAAAGCAATTGCTTACCAAGCAACGATACTCATACTTTCACTACACTGAGCGAATAGATCGGTCAGACTTGCTGAACTGTTCGGTAGTTTTGACCGAAGTGAGTTCGGTAGTATGTATACGGCAAGAATAGCGGAACAAGTTCGGCAGCTGAGTCTCACTTTTTCACAAATAATCAATATTTTAATGAATTTCTTATTTTTTTGTTACTGTAACCTTTTTATATATGATTAGTTAGTCTAAGTTACATTTTCGATGTTCTACTTTAACCTTACTTCTGTTTTACCTTATCACAAACGTGATAATGAGGCTACAATAAAGCGCAACACCATACATCACTTTTAATACACATCCGCCAAAACAGCCGAACTATTCCGCAGTTTTTACCGAACTCCTCAGTAAGAATGACAGACTACGGCCTCCGCAAACTTAGCAATGCGACTTCGGCAAGCCTAATTGAACAATTCTCTTAGTGTACACTTATCCTTGTCCCAGTCCACACGCGATCCCACCCAAAGTAACCATTATTACCCCTCCACACGCACATCGTCGCTCATGCCTCTCCTCTCATTACCACGCATTCCAGGACCTGCGCCAGCTGCCCAGCCGACAGATACCCGTGGGCTCGGCCGCGGTGCGCGCCCTCTCGGCCTTCGGCAACGGGGGCCTCCTGGGCGGCACCTGCGCCCCCGGCTCCGGCGTCAGTCGGCCCGCGACCCCGACCCCCGTCAACCACCAGCACCACCAGCACCACCTCGTCGCCTCCTCGATGTCCTCCTCCTCGTCGGTCGTGAGCTCGGTTCTGGCGATCGGCGATGGGGCCAGCTCCTCGATATTCGACAGGAAGCTGAACAAGATCGTGGCCGACAGGCAGAACGCCCTGAGGCTCGAGCAGGCCACGGCCACCAGGCAGGAGGAGGAGGCGGCGCCGCCGGCGGTTTTGACGATGGCCCAGGTGAGGAGCAGGATGTCGACGCCGACGGCCGCCCTCACGCAGACGATGATGATGGCCCAGGTGACGAGCGAACAGATGAACGCGATGCTCAACGGCAGGCTCGAGTCCTGGCAGCATCAGCAGCTGCAGATGGAGGACCAGGAGGTAGGACTTTTTGGGATTCTTGACGGGGAGGTTTTGAATGGGAAAGGGGTGTTGTAACGCACGCGATGTGTGTCGTGACGGAAGCGACGTCGTATCGTAACAATTTACGTAAAGATGTCTTGATTTTTCAGAGTCAGGTGCAATGCGATGTCGGGGAGTTAGCGATCTGAAATCTTCATTTTTACATTGGAAATACAGTTTTGAATAATTTAATTTCTTTTAATAAGTAATGCAGTCTTCGGAGACTCCACCCCGATAGTTATGACATCGGAAAGTTGTAATATCGTACTCGGTGTTCTTTTGGCTGGGATGAATGAGGTTATGGGGATCGTTTAACACCCTGGCGCAAGAATTTCTACGCAAGTCGTTTTCAAATGCAGTACTTTTCTACTGCATATTTTTAGACCGACTAAGATTGTTGTAAAGCTTTTCGAGGTTGCTGATTATGATTCTGTAGTCAGATTTGCAAAATTCAAAATGTTGGATCCAATATGGCGGATATACGTCAAATAATCATAAACTATGTGATTGAAGATGACTTTGATGTGGTTAAAAATGATTAATAAAGTACAGTCAGATTTGCAAATTTCGAAATGGCAGATCCAATAATGCTATAAAAATACTTAACGGAGGGTCGTAATCTAATGCCCAAACAAATCCCCCAATAATCATTTTCAAGTTAATTTACTAGCATTTTCTTTCACACCAATAAAATATCTACCTCCTAGTCGCCATATTGGATCCACCATTTTGAATTTCGTAAATCTGATCGCGGATTCGTATACAGCGATCTCAACAACCCCCGACTGATTATTTTTAAGCTAATTTGAGTATTTTTCATATTCCCCAAAGTGAATCAATAAATGCGCTCTGTAAAGTAACTTTTATTCAATTTTCTATATTTTTTGTAAACAATTTATAACAATATTTATAGAAAACAAGGCTTTGAAGCACTGCATAAATGTAGTATGTATCTTCAGCTTTAGTTTGCGGTGTCCCAGATTTTTTTATAGTTGCGTAGGTCAAAAGTTATGATCGTAAATTCTATTAGGATGAATATATTCGGATGTACAAGAGGGTTATTGGGTTAAACCGCTAGCGTCGAGCGTCCCCTGTGAGTCACACCTGTTTCACGCCCGCGAAAAAAGTTGTTTAATCGTTGTAAAGTTTTCTAAACCGTTTGATTCTTTTGTTTTGGATAGACAGTAGATAGACCAATGAAACTGTTAGATATGAATGAAAAAATCAACGCATATGAAATAAAAGATTTATTTTGTAGTTCTATCGATTGGCAAGAGCAGTTTTACTTAAAGATGGTTTTAAACTCTCTCGCTAAAAATTATATTTAGAACTTGTTTTCACTTGAATAAGCTATTCGAGGTAGATGATACAAACATTTTAAAGTTAACAGGCTGTTTTCTATTTCTTTTTTTGATGGAAAAAGGACTCTGGGGTTTAGAGGGTTAAAGAAAAGTTGCTATGAAAAAAAACATTTGCATTTTGTTATTGTTAATAAAATAGAAAAAGTTGTTTTTTTTCCACAATGACCAGTTAGGTGTAGTCATGGTATTTAAATGCCTGCAGGCACACGCGCTTTGGACTAAAAAAATATTGTTATTTGATTAGATAATGAGGGATCAAAACGAATATGTCAGTATACTTTAAACTCCTAAAGAGAACGTTTGTTTGAAATTATAATGCAAATAAAGATACTATAACAGAAAAGAAATGTGTATGGCGGAAGAAGTACGTATTGCGTTATCGATTTTTTCATAAAAGTTCGGAATACAATTTATTTTTGGAATCCTCTGATAGGTACTTGTATAAGAACACTCAAACTATCATTATAATATAATTACCATGCTCGCTATTAAAATTGTATTAATATAAGAGCATGAACGACATATAGTAGTTTCTCGAATCAATCTTCTAGAGTATTTTTCCATCTACTTAGACACTTAGAATTCGGAACTTCTGAGGACTATTCTGCAGTTACTCATATATTTATATATATATATTTAGTAATACATTCAAGTCCGTCAACGCCGCCGTTGGCCAAATTGAACGAATATTATTAACAGTTTTTAAATCATTATAGGTATATTAAAAATCCTTTAAAAAATCACGTTTTTTAATATTAACTATCTAAAGATTGATAAATGAGAAAAAAGAATAACAGAAATGTAATCAACATTTTTTTTGCCAAGTGGTTTGGTTGTAAAACAATTGCATCGGTTTATCCTTGTTAACTATTTTTCCTTGCTCTGTATGCTATGCTTTTGCAATAATGAACTCAAATAATTACAAAGAACATGTCTACTAATTTTTGCAAAGGTTTCGGATATCGTTTCTTCGAGGAGATCCACCTCCTTCGGATCCAAGGACTTCTCCGAGAAGGATCGCCAGACGTTCAACGATCTGTCGCGCAGGGTGCGACTCAAGTTTTACTGCAAGGTTCCGACGCCAATACCATCCTCGAAGGTTTGTTGCGAATCAATTTTCATCGTATTCAGTGAATACAAGCAATGTGATATTAAAGTAAAAGTACCATTATCGGGACGCTTTAGCTCCATCACTTGAACCAAGCAATCGTGCATTATACTTTTATTACAATTCTTGCAAATGCTTAATAATTTATGAAAATAGATTTACAAATCAATAATCTTTTGAATAATAATAATAATAGTTATTGTGAACTTATCCAGATACATGAACGTGTCCCGGTATTTTTATTTTTGTCTCTAAGAAATGCATTTAATCGTATAAATGTTGCTTAATTTCTCACCTAGTAAACGTGCAAAATAGATGCTTCATATAGGCAACTAAATTTAATTTCGGTCCAGAAATTTCGAAAATCAGACTTCAGAATCCAAGAATCTTAATCTTTGTCATTGAATTATCATATTTTTTATCGTTATTTAGATTCATTTTTGCCATTCTTCTAGGCTAAAAACGAATTGACATATGTATACAGTAAAAAACATGTGCGTAAACTATTAACATTTTTTGTCAGTGAATCGTTTATCCGTGAAAATGACCAACAAATGACGTGTTAATTTATCACATATTTTATCATTCAAATTGTATTTGTTTTCAAATGTTTATTTAGTAAAAAATATTAATAAAACTAGTACACTTATGCTGATTATTGAAAATTAACGACTATGATACTGGAACTCGAAGAAAAAGTAGTTGCTTGGGCCTTTCTGTTTGTTTTCATCAAATAAATCGAAGCATACATTGAAACTCTTTTAATCAGTACAGATATAATGTGTACTACAAATATCAGCGTAAAAATGAAAGCAGATTTTAAAGCTAGAATATACACCGTACATTCTTTAAATTCTCAATTCACTGTCACTTTGTCCGTCAAAGTTACAGACAAAACGCCTGTTAACCGGCTTTAACAGACGAAAAGTGTACGTAGTGAAAACATCGTAAAATATTACGATATTGACATCCTAAATAATTTCTAACAAAACTTCGTTTGAAAATGATGTTTGTATAAAACGTTCAAGCGCAACTGCAATACCGCAGCAATCCTTCCAAGAAATTCCAAACAAGCTTCCAACATACCAATAAAAATACCCTTCTTTATCAATGCAACGCATATCCTACCATTCCGTCCGAAATCTAAAGCGCATTCTCGTCTCATCTCGAAACAGACGCGTCGCCGAGCGAAGTCGTGCCCCGACGTGACGGCTCCCGCGCGGCCCGAGGTCACGAGCGAGCGCTCGACCCAGACCTGCGGCCTCCTGCCCTACGAGTGCTTCCTCCTGGACATCCTGGACCAGCGCGCCCAGGCCTGCGCCAGCAACGAGTCCCAGACGGGCGTCGGGGGCCTCGCCGAGTCGGCGAGACTCTCGCCCAGCGCCATGCTCGAGAGATACATCGAGGTGTGCTCGCGCAACGGCGGCTACTCGGAGCCCAAGTCCAGTGAGTATCGTAGGGATAAACCGATCGATTGCCCCTGGGATTGATTCGATCGAAGCGACAATCGTTACGGAATCGTAGCTCCGCGATAAATAAGGGCTCGATAATTTAGATGAGTTGTTTTACAGTGCCTGCGTTTGAGTTTTAGCAGTGCCCGGGTTTGACTGTAGGTATAGAAATAATCAAGAGATTTCACTTGAATTTTGTTGAAATTTGATAGATTTTTTAAACAGACAATCTTATTGGAAACAAATCTCCACGACCCCAAACTCTGTGATCTAAAACCATAAAGCATGAACCGCGTAATCACGAACTCAAAAACTCAAACCTAGCAAATCTATAGCCTTATAACCTTGTGGTGTTTAGTTCCATCTCCTGTGTATCAGCAATGAAATGTGACTGAACATAAATACGCCATCTAGATCCAGCCTGTAGGTGTACATTTCTAATTGCTCGCGATAATCACAAGACATCATCTTTATCAGTACCAACCACTGCATTTTTCAGTTTTCGTTCTATAAGTGCAATCACCAAAATTGGCACTATCCGTTCACTCAGTGCAACCATTGCATTTGTTTCCGTAGCTATTCTATTACTATTGTAACCACTGAAGTTTTTCACTGCCCGTTTTATCTGTGCAGCTACTAAATTTATTCAGTAAGTGTTCTATTAGTGCAACTACTGATAGTTTTCGGTGTCCATTCTATCAATGTTTTTATCAACGCAATCAGTGCATTTTTTCAGTGCCCAGACTTTTATTACAACTTCAATCTTCGTGATCTGCAACTTCGTGAAGGAATGAATGCCATAAACACGAGCTCTTATGGTTTTATTTATTTTCACGGTTGTTTCTGCACACAATCTTTTAAAAACCTCTATGATAGCCCAATTTTATTTAGAGTTATGGGATAACGCGATATGGGATTATGAAGTTTAGAGTAGCGGAATTTGCAGTTATGCCGTTATTGTTTAATTATCACATTTTAAAAAAAGTTACTTCTGAACAAGGTATTGATACAAAAGAAGATAACGAGTAACTTATTTAGGTTGTATATATTTCTTAAAAAAAGAAAATTACACCAATCAACATTAAGTGTATTTTTGTACCCGAAAAAGATAAGCGCTTTTTTACTCGGCCCGCTAGGCATGCATATATACATCTTCTTTAAAATCGGCCTTCGTAATCAACTTGTTTTCCACTTGATGCCATCGATTATGAATACCAACTCAGCTACCCAGTACACGCATCATAAACACCCTCTATATTCTCTTAAACCCCGCGAACCTTCAAACCAAAAAAAGCCCACCCCTATTACAAAATCTCACCTGAGATCTCATGCCAAAATCTCATGTAACAAATTGTTTGCTTTTTATGGGTTTTAAACCACTCTTAGTCGATTGGTGAATATTTTTTAAAAATTCGAACTTAGAAAATTTATCAAAAATTTTGACTTAAAAAAATATAGTTTGGTTTCTCAAAAACTTTCTAAGTTCAAATTTTTCAAAAAGTCACCTATCGACTAACAAGGAAACCGCCCGAGGTGTCCGCCTCCGATATTCCTAAATTTTTGATATGTTGTAGATGATCGAAAAATAAGAGACACGTATTTTTCTTTATCGGTCCAATCCGATATTAAAGGGGTGAAAACTGCCCCTAAAGTTTACCCCCGAAAACGTTTTTCTTTAAATACCTTAAGTTCTAATTAATATTTCGAAATGAAACACAATGGAAAATACTTCTCTTTTAATGACGAAACAAGCAAGTATAGTGTGGTCCCCGGGGGTGGCCACCCCTACTTTTGATTTCAGAAAAACCTTATTTTTTAAACTATTAATCCACGTCCTCTACGACACATCAAAAATTCAGGAAAATCGGAGGCGGACACCTCGGGCGGTTTGCTCGCAATAACAATGTAAAACACGTAAAGAAAGAAAATGAATTACACGAGATTTTATCACGAGACCTCAACTGAGATCTCACTCGCGATTTCGCACCCCATTTCAAAGACTAAAGCTCTCTTCCGTAGGACCGGCCTCGGTGAAGCACAGCTGGCCGGGCGGCAGGCGCAGCACGAAACCCGACGACGAGGAAAACGGTCCCGTGCCTCTGCAGCAGCCGCAGCCCCAGCACCACCACCATCACCATCATCATCATCAGCAGCACACCGGAGCCGACGAGGTCAACGAGACGAGCAGCAGCAGCGGCAACAACAGCAGCGGGGGCGGCTGCTGGGGTGAGATGGACCGGGCCAACCAGCAGATCCAGCTGATGCAGATGCAGCTGCAGTTCGAGCGCCAGCGCAGGGAGGTGCACGCCGAGCGCAACCGCAGACTGCTCGGCAAGCTCAGGGAATCGCGCGCCCTCGAGGAGCTCAACACCGCCATGGTCAGTGCCGCGATGGGTAGTCTTTGTTTTTTTTTTCTCTTTCGGGTTAGAGTGGAGAATCTGGCTTTGTCGAGCAATGTTGGTTGCGAGAATGGGGATGTCGAGACCGTGGATTTATCGTGGGAGAGAGATTCTTTGGGAGGATTTTGGGAGGTTTATTTTTCGTCAATATCTCGAGTTTTGTAAGGACTTAGATTATTTTACGATACTGCTCTATGGGGTGGTGCACAACGTAGGTTAGTCATATTAGACATGGGACATCGAAAAACCACCGATTGCTAATGTGTCCGCGCTAAGTTTGTTAAGTAAAGTTTTTACACTGAAAAAAAAATTCTTAAATCTAAGTAAACATTTTCTTGAATCGTACTCAGAAAATATTTATAAGAAAATAGTAAATATTTCTTAAATTAATAAATATTTATTGAAATTTAGTAAATATTTATTGAATTGATGAATACCAGTCTAAACATAATTAAATATTTACTATTTTCAAATAAATATTTTCTGAGTACGATTCAAGGAAACGTTTACTTAGATTTAAGAATTTTTTTTTTTCAGTGTACAAGGGTACAAAGATTAAGAAACAATGCTATTCGGAACGTAATTATACGAAGGATTTTGTTAAAATAATTGATACGCAATTTGTATTTAAAGTAGTTATTATTATATACATTGGCCGGGTTGTTACAACGCGCGTTGAAACTGCTGCTCTGTACAGGGGTTAAAGTACAACTGGCCTCTGTGTCATTCTTTTTTGAGCTAGAAAATGAGCCGCCGAAAGTCGCCGCTGACGACCGCTGCAAACATATACATAAGAAACTCGAGAACGTTATCGCGTTTGAACTATACAGAACGTTTTAGAGACCTTTTGCAATGAAACTTATTATACATTTTATTATTACTAATGAATTCTATCCGTAACAAATGCTTTTCTTTCTTAATTTCATCATAAATCCAAAACGAGCGATCTCACCGAATATAGTCTCAACCAAATGTTGTATCTATATACATTATCTATGTACGTTTGAGATCAGCTTTCTTTGTCAGCTGAGTTTGTTCTATTTTGTCGGTAACAAACTCTCGAATTTCGAGACAAACAATAATGAGCGGAAATAGGATTATTAAAAGAAATACCTTAAAGGAATTGAGTTTGACGAGGTGAATATTTTGCAATCTATTTTCTCATATTTGGGTTGCAGACGAAAAGCCTAAAGCTAGCGGAAAACGAAATTGAGGCACTAAAGAGCGAACTGAGTCTCAGCAAGATGGAGGCTCGCACGGCGGATAACAAGCTGAAGGAGGCCGTTCATCACTGGCAGACTAAGGTAAGCGTCAATCATAATTGTCAATTATAAAAAAAAAAAAGGTATAATAGACGGTAGTTTAAACTAGTCCGTAAAGTGCGACTTTTTTACACGAGTGCAAGAAACGCACACACGTGTTGCTTACATTATTTTTTCTACAAGAGTGTGTAAAGTAGGCCCGACTAACAACATATACGACTGTGATAAAATAAGTTGATAAAGGAAAACGGCGGGGATTAGGGGGGCGGAGTCCCCTAAATTTTTTTTATAAATTATATATTAATTTTAAATTAAAAAAATGATACTGTAAATCTAGTTAATAAAAAATAAGGAGTGATTTAATGGAGCATCAATTCAATTCCGATATACTTCAGTTCTTTTCAGTAAGAGGATTGGGTACAAAAATGCATGTAAAAGATAATAAAGAATAATAACAAAAAAGCTCGATAAATTCGAGCACCAGAGATAATAAACCTTGGCATTAATTTCATAAAAAATCATTACACTATGTACACCTAGGATCACTTCCGGTTTGCTATGTGTCATTGCCGGATCACCGATAGTCCACTTCCTGATTAAAATACAGAGTAAAAAAATATATGTAAAGTAATAACAAAAGAATATCGCGAAGTATAATACAAACAGTGAATCGGACCGTGGACGACAATGCGAATTTAAGCTAATTGATATACAGTGTGTCCAAAAAGTATGGAAACACCTAAATACTTTTGCAGCTAAAATATTTTTTCAATAGTTCAAGCTCATTCTTATAGTAACTTTCAACGAGGAATTCAATGGTGACCTTGAATTCGACCTTGAGATTGACCTTCAAGGTCATTTCAAGGTCAACTTTGTTCTTTAAATGACCTTTAGCTGAATTTCAAGGTCACCTTTGACCTACGACCTGAGCAGATATTTGGACGTAAAATTCCCCGCTCTTTCGATTGCCGGTGTCAAAAATAGAGGTTACTATTTAAGAAAACAAAGTTGACTTTGAAATGACCTTGAAGGTCAATCTCAAGGTCGAATTCAAGGTCACCATTGAATTCCTCATTGAAAGTTACTATAAGAATGAGCTCGAGCTGTTGGAAAAATATTTTAACTGAAAAAGTATTCAGGTGTTTCCATACTTTTTGGACACCCTGTATAATGTATCATAGTATGAGCACGAAATTCACAAATTCTTCTCACCCTTATTGAAAAAAGTTTAAAGATCTACAAAAACCAATTATGCAATAACATAAGAACCTTATTTTACGTTCAAACGAAGATGAATACTTAATCCCCGTGAATCGCAAACTAATAAAGAAAATCGGCCCACCAATGTGCAATTTCCAGTGCAAGGAGGAGCAGCAGCGCAACGCCACGCTGAACGACCGTATCGAGCTGCTGGAGGACGAGCTGAAGAACGAGCGCAAGAAGGTGACGGATCACGAGAAGCAGACGCGCGCCGCGGAGGCGACCCTCTTCGAGGCCGCCCACCAGCTGAAGGAGGCCCTGCGCGCCGCCAACCAGAGCGAGGAGCTCAAGCGCGTGCTCGACGCCGTGCAGAAGAGGTTCCTGCTGCTCGGCGAGGTAAGTGTATTTCTGACTTTGACGACGGTCAAAATATCGAGTCTGTCTATAAAGTATTGTCAAATGTTAGCATTTATTAGGAATGAGTGTAATTGATAATGAATTTTCGTTTTGGGTGAATAGGCTCAAGCGAGGATACAGGAGAAAATGAGCGCCCCCGTTCACATGGCCAGGCAAGAGGCTGCGCAGATACAGAGGTCTTGGTCGGAAGAAGTATCCAGTAAGTTACTTTTGCACTGCTTGATTTTCAAATTAACTGTTATCCTTTAATGCACAACTTATGTACTTATTTTATCATTCAAATTTATTTCAATCTCAGTCAATTATTTGTAATGCGTGTCGAAAGATTCGAAACGATGAGTTATTTCATATCATTTTCATTTTTTGGCAAATCATCGATATAGGTAAAACTTATAGAATTTTGAGCGGTCATTCAACTGGTACCTTTTATTTCAAGTCTTGACCCCATTTTTATAGTCATTACAAAGACGAATGTAATTTTCTAAATGGAAATAGGTACTTTTGATAAGAGCATTTGAATTACGTTAGAATATGTTGTTATGACTCAAGGTCAAATTAACGCTTAAGAGGGTGTCAAACCATTCAAATTTCCCGCCGAAACTCCTAACCTTAAATCTTTGACCAAGGTATGAATAATTGATTACAATTAATAAATAAACCGAATTATGAAAAACCAAGGCATGATTGCCCTTCATTTTGTAGCATTTTACCACTCTGTTAAGTTTCAGGCAATAATATCATTTGAGTCTAGATGATGGGAAAAAATAATCAATTTAATGAGCTGAAAATCCCCTAATTTTCAAGCATTTTTCGTCATCATTTTTGATTGTTCATAACTTTACAACAGAACAATATTTTTATATGAAACAAAGCTTAAATTGAAGTTATTTTAGTCAACTCTTTTATCGTATTATATCATTTCTCTAGCAAAAGGACTTGCGGAGTTATGATTCGAAGTATAGGTGCCATTATTTACTGAAATACCGCGTATTTTGAACACAAAAGGTCATATCTTGACCCCAAGGGCCTAAACTATGGGCGTTAGGCATCATTTTTAGATACCAGAAACTACTTCCCAAAAATTTATAGAATACCATTTCCCATAGGTCGTGGACTCTCCTTGTTAGTTAGGGGATAGAGGTTTGGTTGATAGGTGGGCCATTTGGTAATTCTATGTTGTAGGAACAGTGATGACATGGTTGGTGGTAGGTGCTGGATGGTAGAAGAAGGTAGGGATGGTATGGGATGTTGGTGGGGGTAAAATGTAGGTGAAGGGGGGGGGGTTGGATGGTGGTAAAGGTCGGGGTCCGGTGGCAGGTGCTAGGAAGAAGTATGGTGGAGGTTGGATACGTCGTGGGGATTTTGATAGAGGTGTAGAGATTGATGGTTGGGGATGTATGGATGGGTGATGAATGAATGTGATGAGAGGTTATAGGCGGAGTATATGATGGGTGGAAGATAGATATTGAAAAGAAAATTGTGAGTGGGAGTCAAAAGTGGACAGTGTATGGTAGGTTTAGGACGATGTGAGTAAGCGTCAAGAGTGTACAGTGTGAAGCGAGGGGATAGGGGATGATTGTTTGGTGGATGGAGGTTGGTTGGTCTGGTGGGAGTGATATGCGGTGTGTGCAGTGTATGGTGGAAGGTGAATGGTGGCAGTGGGGATCGGGAGTCGACAGTGAAGAGTAAGCATGAGGGGTAAGGAATGGCTCGCGGATGGCTTGGGGTGACTTGGTGCAGTGGAGGTGATAGACGGAGTGCGTGTGGTGTGTGTAAAGGTGATTAGTGAAGGTAGATATTAAGGCGTGGGCGTTGAGTTGCGATGGAAGTTACGGGGTTGGGTGGTGGTGATGGAGGTGAGGTGTAGAGGTTAGGTTGTGGGTTTCGGTTGATGATGGTGGTAGGTAGAAGCGGGTATAGTGACATGAGGATTAAGGATGAGATGGTGGATGGTTGAGGTGGATCTTGAGAGTGGATATTAGATGATGGTTAGTTGTACGGGGTGGAGGATATTATTGGGGATGGGTGTAAGAGGGGTAAGGGGTAGATGATGAGGGTTGATGGTGGGTGGTGGTAGGTAGTTGTAGGAAGCGGTTGATAGTGTGAGAAGGCAGTGGATGGTGATTGATGAGAGCATATGCTGGATGCTGAAGGTGGTAGGTCACATTGACCTTAAGCCATGATTTACGGTCTAATAAAGACTAGATTAAATAAGACGTTACTGCGATCTAGTAGATTCCTTATAGTCAAGAGTGTTTTGACCATGATTTGACCCTTGCAATCAACGTGAGCCAGGGTCATAAATACATATTCCAACGTAAAATTTTCTCTTTTGATTGCCGGTATCAAAAGTAAGTCCATCAATCAAGTCTCCAAGCGAAATCTTGTAACTTTCGGTCAGGTAATTTTTCAAAAAGTTCCCATGCTTTAAAGGCTTAACGACGCGTTATATAAATCCGAAATTGAGAACTATTGCCTTCGATCCTAACAACCACCAGTATTTCTAACCGTATTCTCTCTCACCCCTGCAATTACAGATTTACGCCGTCAGTTGGACTCGCAGACCCTTCACCTGGAATCCTTAAAAGCCCGGCTCTCCGATCTCGAGCACAAGGACGCGCGCAAGGAGGTGCAGCTGGTCGACCAGCAGCGGCTCCTCCAAGAATCCAAGGAGAAGCATTCGGCCGAGCTCGAGGCCGTCGAGTCCAAGTACAAGGCCCAGCTCGAGATCAATCTACTGCTCGAGGGCCGGGTCCTCGAGCTGCACGGCAAGCTCGAGCAGGCGACGGCGACGGGGCCGAACTCCGGCCCCGGCACCGCCTGCAACCTGGCCTCGTCGGCCTCCCCCAAGGAGCGCTCGCCCCCGCTCTCGGCCAGTCTCGCCTCCTCGAGCGAGGGCAGTCTGGCCTTCATCCACTCGGCGATGAACGACTTCTGCTGCGACCCCGCGGGCGAGATCGCCAACCTCCAGGCCATCGTCGAGCCCGCCACGACGGCTCAGCTCGGCGTCGCCCCGACGGCCAAGACCGTCACCGCGAGCTCATCCACCGCTGCTGCTCAGCGGTAGGGGGTGGGACAAAGAGGAATGAATTTTTGGATGTACATTGATATATGAGATTGATCGATGAATTGATTGAGGGAGAGATTAATGAAGTTGTTGTATGTATGCATATACTACGGAGAGAAAGAGAGGGAGAGAGAGGAGTGTTTTTTGTAGCTGCTGATGATATATATTGTCCAGGAGGTGATTTTTTGTGTATAAATTGCGAAGGACCGCGCGAGGGAGGACGACGACGAGGAGGAGGTGGTGATATTTCAGCGTACGCGTGAGGATCGAGGAGAGGAGGACGAAGAGGCGGATTTATATGCGGAACTGGGAAGAAGGCTTGCGCGTACACGTACTCGAACACAGACACACACGCTCAGGTATACTGACATACGGACATACACACAGATGCAAATTTACACGTACAGTTAAATACACGTCATGCTTTGAAACTCTTCGTTGAATACAAAGATGGAACGCGTCTTTGTGACGAATTCGCTCTGAATAAAAGTAATATTTTGTGAGCATACGATTGGTGTCTTTTTTATTTACATTAAATGGGTTATTCGACAAATTTCAGAAATTGATATTTTGCCTTTCAAATAACTCGTTTAACATTGTTGCATGGATTTACCCTTATTCTTTAGACTAGAAAGAAGTTTTTAGTATTAGACATCTGAAAGGTCATTGAGATTGATGACAGTTCTTTTAAAATGATTGTTTAATAATAAATCATTGTCTGGTAAGTCGACTTCTTAGTGTTATGTCCTGATTTCGTCAAACTAAATTTCAGACATCAGGACGCATAATCGATATGATCTACTAAGAAACTTAATTTAATGTTTAATTTAAGTACTTACTTTGCTGGAACGCCTGCAACAACAGCCTTTCTCGTTTTCAGCCGATTGTGGGACAAATAGTAGATTGATCACAATAATTTAAACACAATAGTTTAATGATTTTTAAAAATAAAAATATTTATTTTTTAGTACCCTAGTGTGAGAAATCTATTAAATCCTATTCACCAATACAAAAATTACATATACATCCTATTCGCAAATAGGATCTTTTCAGATTTGGAAAAAGGAATTAATAGCATTTAGTAGATTTCTCACACTAGGGTAAAACGGTATTTAATTAATGTTTTGACAAAGATTTTATTGAATATGCAATTTTTATAATAAGTACGATTTCAATTTATTTTATATAAATTTTGCATACTTTCTAAATATATTACTAACATTATAAATTGATTGATCTACTTTTTTCGCTGATTAGTAATTATTAATTTTCGATTTTTGGTAGTGAGCTACGACACAGCCTCTTTCGCCCTTACGAACGAACTGAAGACCTTTTGCCTCACTTCCAATATATACTTGAGAGGAATATTTACTTAAAAAATATAATATGAAAAAATATAGCGTTATTTTGAAGCATTCTTAACCCTCAATTACCTACCTTAAATTTAGTCACGAAAGTAGCGTAATTTTTTCAGAATTCTCTCCAATTTCTCTGATATTACCGGTGCAGCGCAAACGAAATCAAAAAACTCTCGAGATGTTTTTCACTCTATTTTAGGCAATAAGAACATAAGAACATTTAATACTGATTGAAGAAAATTTTTCATTGTTTAAATATTATTATAATAACCTATTATTTCATGAAAAATCGGTATAACGTTACCATAATATGTTATATGTTGTATGTTGCTTATTAAATTCGCAAGCAAGTATTTGTAAGTATAATATACAAGATCTTCTATTACCATTATTTTATAACTAACTTATTTTAAAATCTTTATAATCTTACTTTATATAAAAGCGCAATTTCGCTCTTTTATTGACTTTGAAATATCAAGCAAATGGATTATTTGTTACTCAGCTATTTTTGAAAAATGAATAATTTTTCAAAATTTACACGTAAATCGCGTTTAAACAGAATAAATCGATTCTGATCTTTGATGGCATTCGACCCTTTTGCCTGACCTTATCTTTGGCAGCGTATGCTATAAACAGTTTAAGGTATATTCCATTGAAGTAAAGCATTACCAAGACGTTCTCCAGCATGCGTTTTTTTTCTCCTTTCCGGCCAATCGGACTTGTTGACTAGTTGTCGATCCGATATGTACCCAATACCAATGTTTTTTCTTCTTTTAAATGAAATATAACTGTTCTTCAAACTTCATCATTCAAACAATTAAAAGCCTTTCCTGCTTCGACTCTCTAGGCATATCTGGTCTTGGTGATGTCTCGATGAGTCCAAGCACGAAGAATTGAGAATGTTAAGGTTATTTTTAACGTTGAGTGTACAAACTTGTATTGTACCACGTACAGGGATACCCTTTATTGAGTAAGAAAAGAATCATCGAAATTGGCACAGTCATTTCCTGAGTAATCGGTATAAACATAGAGGTATTATTTACAAAAATATGGTTTATTGGTTATACTGGCGTTGTACTGACACTGTACTTAAAAATTTGTATTCCGTGACCTAAGTTGACCGATCGCGGACAAACATACATATATACATACAAACATACATATATACGCGTCAAGCTGAGAACCTCAAGTCAACAAAAGTATAGTTACTCGCAACTAAAGAAAGATTTGACAAAACAGTGGAGACGTTTTTGTTCGTTATCTGATTTGAAATTTTGATGGTCTTATTTTGTTTCTTGAAAAATTTTAAGGGAACCCATATAAGACACCGCGGCCAATTCATTGGCACTTATCTTCCTCCAACCTTATAAATGTTCCAAAAGAAAATTTCTTTTTTCTATTTAAATCTGTTATGCGTTAAAAAGTCAAAACAATTTAAATCTTTAAATTGCCATTAAAACCTATGCAACAGTATAGCGTAGAAAACGAAAAAATATTTAAACTGTATAGTTTTGTCTTAGTTTGCGGAGGTGACCTCGGTGGCCCCTACTCGGGGAGGTCCGTCCGGCACTCAGGAATTGCCCATTGTGCCATTCCTCCTAGCCCATTATTCGCGGACCAAAACCTACAGCCTCCTATCAATTGCCCGTGTAACCTGATCGATGGACTCTAGTTTTTTCGTCCTATCGTAGTCAGCTCCAAAAAAGGTACGCCCCACGCCCTTTGTCCTGTCCCTACGAAGGCTGGGCACCTACACATTAGTTGTAGGGTTGTCTCTTCTCTGTAGCCGCACCATCTGCACTTACCTTCCTTGTGCATCCCCATCTTCTGGAGAAGATGACCTACCTTCCAATGCCCTGTTAGCCAGCCAATAGTGGACCTGAGCTTTATGCTGTCCAGGTCTCTGATGGCTTTAATCCATCCATACTGGTGGGATGTCCCCCAGCATTTCCTTTGCCTCCCCTGGGTAGTTGGGTTTAGGGTTTATGATTTTATTATCAAAATTCCTTAATTGCCAATTACATGGCTTGAACTTTGAAAATTTTCGCTTGGGTTAATGTAGGACTAATGGATTATATATAGGACTTTGAAAATTTCCACTTGGGTTAATGGGTTATAAATAGGACCTTGAAAAATTCCACTTGGGTTAATGGGTTATAAATAGGACTTTGAAATATTCTACTTGGGTTAATGGGTTATATAGGACTTTGAAAATTTTCACTTGGGTTAATGGGTTATGAATATGTATACCTAACTGTTTTGAGTAACATGTAAATAATGGTTACAATGTCCAGTTATTTTCTAGAAATAGCATCGGAAATACGAGAAGTAGCGCAACATATGTTACTGGAACTAAACTTATGAATCATTTCTTTTTTTTTAATTATTCAAAATAAAATATTTATGCAAAATGAATAGTATAATAAAATCGACCCCTCATACTAAGAATAAAAGAAATCATTTTAAGTCGAAGACTAACACGATTCAGCGCTTGCGATGAAGAGTAATGAATCAACCAGTTCGCGACTAAGACTAACCGAATTCACAAGTTCTCGACGAAGATTAACAGATTTTGTGAGTCCGCGGCGACGACTAACATAATTCAGTAGTTCAATGTGAGGAATACTGTATTTAATCATTGAAATCTTTAGGTAAAGAGAGTCGTGTAGTATGAATACGTTTTAAGTATGAACATTTTTTAGTTCTGGGCCACCACCACACGCGTCATGAAGTGAACTTTTTATTAATTTTATTTTGTATTTATCATTCCGTTGATTTGATCTAAAAATGTCGACATTACGAAAAATTCACAAGTGGTGGTAACTCAGATCTAAAAAGTGTTCATACTGAAAGCTTATTCGTGCTGCACGACTCCCTTTATTTAAAGATTTTAATGATTAAATACATTATTCCTCGTATCGAACTACTGAATTCTGTTAGTCTTCGCCTAGGTCTTGCGAAATCTGTTACTCTTCGCCGCGAACTTGTGAATTCGGTTAGTCTTCGTCGCGAACAGGTTAAAATCTATGAAACTTAACTTTTTAAAATCAAACGAAATTTTTCCTATCAGGTGTTCTAACATCAAAGTATAAAATTAAAATAATCTATAGAAACTATTTCTCATTTTGGCTAAAGCCAACTACAGAATATATTTAAAAATTCAGCACCCCCCTCCGATATTTTAGAAATTGAATTCATTCATTTCATTTTTTGTACAAAAAAGGGTATTTGCATTATCGCTCATACATCACGCGATTACAGGAGCAACTCTAGATGAATCTATTTATAATTATCAATATGTTTCTAAAACATGAATACTTTTTAGAATGAGGATAATTGAAAATAGAAAAGTTAAGAATAAGTATTATCTTTATTAATTTTACCAATAAAAGTATATACTTAGTCATGCTACATTTTATTCCAAAAATAATTATGATATGGAAATCTATTAAAAGTCAATTACACAGTTAATTTATCCAAAATGGGTCGTCTAATCGCGTGTATTTTCAAAGATTATGAAGCATAAAAGAAGATGAGTTTTACCACCATTTAAAAATTTGTAACACCTCATTTCATGTAAGAGAATGTTGAATTGTAAAGGTCAGAAAGAAAAATTTTGGCTGTGCTTTGAACATTTATGTTGATATCATAAATCTAATACTATATACTAATCTTATAGTTACCTTGATATATTACATATTATGTTATTGCTTCCTCAAAGAGGAAACTTTATGATAGTAACAAAGAAGTGTTGCTAAAAACATGTTAGAAACATGTTTTAAGACTTAAGAAATCAAAATACACTGTATTTAGACAATGCCTGCATGGATGTGTGTGTGTGTATGTGACTGTGTGTGTAGACGTGGAACATCAATACTCTGCATGTACAGTTAAACACGGTGAAACTTATTTCAGGGCTCATTTTTTTTTGTTTTTCTGAAAGAAAGAGGAGACAATAAAATTTTTCTTCCTTTTTCGATTCATTTTTATTTCTTTATCGGCTTTTTGATTTTTGAGTTTTACATTTTCGGGTTTTTTAATACCTTAGAAATAATATCATCGATCCAGCGGCAGGCATTTGAAAGTGCATACAATTACCTAACTTTTCTAATCTGAAAGATTGTATAAAGTTATTCCCTTCTTTGCAAGGGGGTCGTAAAGGTTATATCGGGTGAAAAAATGTAAGGGTGAATGCACTATAGCTTTCAGAGCTTTTTAATTAATTGGAAAATAACCGATCTATACAATTAAGTTAAGTATATATAACTTATTTTCTATCTATGTAGGGGAGAGTGGGGCATATTCGTACAGGGGTAAAACTGCTCATTTTGAATATCTTTTAATAAAACCATAGTAAAATTCTGCAAAAAATATATGTTAGTTTTAGAATTTCAAGGCTTAAGATTGCTTATGTAATTTTTTACACAGGTGGTGTGATTTTCAAAGTCCTTTCTATAACTTTTTCAATTTATAATTTGATCAATTGCAATAATAGTTATAAATAATTATTCATTCCTGCACATTATACGTGGAAAGTAGTTTCAATTACGAAGATTTTGAGAGTTGCTAAGCCTTGAACAATTGGAAATTGATGAAGTTATAGTAACTTGAAGAAAAAAATCAATTTGGAGCAAACTTGTACACGTAATCCTAAATTTACCAATATTATTTTTGCATACATTTAAGCCTGATGAACAATGTTTCTGCAAAAAAAACTCAACATTTTTACCCGTAGTTATTTTTAAATCTTGAAAATCAAATTAAAATTAGACACACGGAAAAAACCTGAAAAATCGCCTTTTCGTTCGACTCCCATTTAAATAGACACGTGTGTGTGAATTTGCCCCATGGTCAGGGCGAAATAGCACAAAATGACTTTTTTTGTATACAAAATAAGAACTTTAACATTTTAACAATGCATTTTAAAACTATGGAATGTACATCTAAATTCTTCCCTATATTAATTTGTTGAAATTTAACAAAATTAAGGCTTGAATGTTTTAATTGCAATTAAAATCACATTTAAACCTATAAAAAGGAAAGTAATAAATGCACTTTTGCAACTTTTAAGAATCCAAAATCACTAAAAATTCAATTTCCAAATAAGAAAGTAAATTGAACTTGAATTGTTTTGGCCTGAAGCCGCAGAATTATAAAATTAATATTAGTATTATATTGATCCTATATCTTTTCTAAGTATGGTTCCAGACACACATAATTAAAAACTTTAAATTAAAATTTTCATATGATAAACTGAAAATCATAAAAGATAAATGTGTCCAACAGGTTGAAGTGGATTATCCCTGATCTCGTAATAGGGACCAAAGTTACTTTTGGCCGACTAGAAGCCGAGCTAAAGCTCTCAAAAAGTGAAACACATTTCTAAATACTTTTTAGAAGTATTTTTAACATTCTGAGGGTCTGGTAAATAAAGAGTTAAGAGGTTCATACACTAGTAAGTCGCAGTTTTTAAAATTTTTATTTGAAAATTCTTTTCATCTTTTCGTTAAACTTTTTTTGTATTTAAAAATATACGGAAATTCGCAGAATTGCAAACAATTAAAATTTGGCACTAAAATTATGCTTTTATAGCATAAAAAAGCCAGCAAAGCGGTTACCGAAGAATCATGGCCACTGCACATGACGTTTTAGTAAAATAGTATTTTAAGAAAATACACAACTTATGAAATATCTTCGAGATTCTAGGTATTGAATTTTCATAATCTTTTAATTTCGAGACTTACTAACGAAAAAAGAATACTTTCTTCTGTTCAAAAGAATTACTACTGGTTCCTCTCTTAAGTTAAATCAATCAAACAGATGTTTTATTTCACTTCTCTGTACCCTAAATATTATTTTTTATACGCTAATTCTATTAATAAAAATACATTGCTGCTCAATTGAACAGAAAAAATATAAATGGGATATTATATATATCTTCGTGAAAAGAATTTGTTTAAAAACTTTCAAGACGGAAGGGCAGATTCCTGGAACATATGAAAGTACGCGTACATTTGTATTTTACGTACCACGTAATGTAAATTATTTATTTAAATTATCATAACTTGTTAATTTTTAAAATTTTGACATCTTCCAAGTCATCAAATATCTATATTATTTATTACAATATTTAAGAAAAGACGATAAAAAAATCAGTTTTACTGTCAATAATAGGTAAAATGATTGATTTCTGTTCAACGTAAAAAAGTCTTTGTGTTTCATTCATACCTCTCAACTTTCATGTGATTATTTTTTAACTATACAATTACAAGATTTTGTACCAATTTGAAGACTGCTTTCACGACTTTTAAAAAAAAACAGTACTGCTATAAGTGCTTCCCGTATGGACGAAACTCTCAAGTTGAGTGTTATTATGTAACCTCAACTGAATTTTTATATTGTACAAGTTTAAATACCCTCCAAATTTTAGTTGAGGGTACGAAATAACACTCAACTTGAGAGTTTTTTCCATACGGGTTTGTATGTAGTTATGCTTTCTTTTATTTGGACGGAGATCGTTTGCATACAGGTATAAACCCGACGACAATAAATATAAATGGCTAAAACGTAAGATCAACTCTCAGTAGGTATTGCCTCATTTTAAAACTAAATAGATCATTTTTGATGATAGCAATTTATTTGAGCTTTTTATAAATTTTCATTAATATTTACGTAAGATATGTGTGTAACGCAACCTCAGCTGTTATCTCTATCTATACGGGCAAAGCTTGAAAACTTCAGAACCAATTTTGACTTAATTTTAATCAGCGTATAAGGTAAAGTGCCCAGTACTAAGACAAAACAAAAATTGTGACCAGTACTTGAATAGTGACAAAAATTGTAATTACTGATAAAAATGATAAAAAGATGTATTCATTGGCATTCATTCGGATAGTGTATGATCTGTAGTAGATAATTTGTCCAAAATTATGTTAATTTACGTCTTAAATTTGTTATAAATGTAAATATAACATTTTGAGGTTATGTAGAGAACTGTAATATGCTGAATGTACTGTCCAAGTTTACGTCCAGTGTTTTTCTGAACCCAGTAGTTGGACACATTTAGAAGAGGGAAAATAGTGCTACATATTAATTTCCTAACCTCACGCTAGTTCCCGGCGCCCCGCGATGTTTGTGCCCTAGCTGAAGGCGAGAGAACATGCGCGTCGCAGCGGGCACTAGATTGGGGGTAGGGATTTAATGTAGCACTTCTTTCCCGGCTCGGCGGGGAAAGATTACGCACTTTATGGCGGGGTGTGCTAATAAAGACTTTGTATGTATAGTGAAATATTATAATATAATAATTTAACTCACAATACTGTCAGAAATAAATTACGCCATGATATATTACAATAAATTTCGTCATTGAAGACAAAAATAATCATAAATAGTAGTCCGTTATACCCTACAGCCCATTTAAGTTATACACCCAGTCTCCGTTACGTATGAGTCACTGCTAAGTCGTTGGCGTATTGAATGACTAATTTGAGGAAAACTTGTTAGCTTTGAAAGACAAAAGGGTAGTTTAATGGATTGTTAAAAGTAAAAAATTAGCTACCTACATGCAACGGACTTTTGTGAGCGGCATAGTGGAAAAATAAAAGAGTTTTCTTTTTTAATTTTTGACAAAATATTTATAGTAATTAAAGTTATGCATATTAAAGGATGTTATATAGTATTATTTTCAGGAACAATAGGGAATGATAAAAGGAAAATTTCGACATTCACAAAACACAGAAATAATTTATTTTAAAAATAGTGTAATTTATTATTGTTAAGTAATTGCGATATACATTTGGTTGAACATAAAATTATTTAAATCATCATTATACGTGCATTATAAATCACAATTATCAACATAACATCCAAACATTTAAAAAGTTTTTATTAAAAAAATGTTTGGTTATTGTCGTCCTTAAAAACTACTTATTTCTACGATTAATCTTATTCGACGTGTATTAAATATTAAAAATCATTATTCTTATATAATTAAAAAAAGGTACAATTCATATATAAGATACAAGGTACAATTCATGTATAAGATACAAGGTACAATTCATATATAAGATACAAGGTACAATTCATATATAAGATACAGGGTACAATTCATATATAAGATACAAGGTACAATTAATATATAAGATACAAGGTACAATTCATATATAAGATACAAGGTACAATTCATATATAAGATACAAGGTACAATTCATCTATAAGATACAAGGTACAATTCATATATAAGATACAAGGTACAATTCATATATAAGATACAAGGTACAATTCACTAAGATAAAATAAAACTCACACTTAAACGCGTGTGGAGGTTGATGGAAAAGGGTCGTTTGGTTTTCAGGAATTTTTGGAAGAAGAGGATTTGGAGAAGGTCTTTACGTTCTTTTAGAAGCGTTTCTGAGGTTTTGGGAAGGGAAGCTTTTCCATCTTATACCTTTTCACGCAAACCTCCAGCGATTCAGCCGCAACATCAGACTTTCTCTTCTTGCCACCTGTATCATCGACGTTCTCGCGCTGTCTCTCGATCTCCTCAAGCTTCTTCTTCAACCTCAGAATCTCGTTCTGCGTCGAGTTGATTCTATTCTCGGTATCCTCTTCGTCCAGCATCGATACCGGTATTTCCCTCTTGACCGGCGCTTCATTCCTTCCGTTTTTTAGCACCGATAGCTGGTCGTCCGTCTTCACTGATGCTTCGAAGTCCTTGATTCTTCTATCCAGTTGAGCCAACACGTTCCTCGGGAAGACAATCGATGTCCACGTCTTCCTAAGATCTTTCAACGCAAGCAAGCGTCTCTCATTGCCAGTCGAAGCTTTCAACACGTGGACGAACGATCTTACAATGTTGTTCGAGAAGAGTTTAGCGTACGGCTGCGCCACGGTTTTAGCGATCGAGTCGATCAGGTAGAGAACCGGCAGCTGTACGTTGTAGTGCACTATGGCCAGGTGATCCTCGATGATCTGGACGATAGTCGGAGCGTAACCCAGGTTCTCGCGGGCGAGCTTGGTAAGGTCCTTGATGACTGTACGGCTGGACGTGCGCAGGTTGAGCAGAGAGCAGCTGTAGGTCTGAGCGACCATGCGCTCTATGCTTTTTCGGTCTACATATGTGGCCATGTTATTTGTATGTACTTTTTTTTATTTATTTACTTATTTATTTATTTACTTATTTATTTATTTACTTATTTATTTATTTACTTATTTATTTATTTACTTATTTATTTATTTACTTATTTATTTATTTACTTATTTATTTATTTACTTATTTATTTATTTACTTATTTATTTATTTACTTATTTATTTATTTACTTATTTATTTATTTACTTATTTATTTATTTACTTATTTATTTATTTACTTATTTATTTATTTACTTATTTATTTATTTACTTATTTATTTATTTACTTATTTATTTATTTACTTATTTATTTATTTACTTATTTATTTATTTACTTATTTATTTATTTACTTATTTATTTATTTACTTATTTATTTATTTACTTATTTATTTATTTACTTATTTATTTATTTACTTATTTATTTATTTACTTATTTATTTATTTACTTATTTATTTATTTACTTATTTATTTATTTACTTATTTATTTATTTACTTATTTATTTATTTACTTATTTATTTATTTACTTATTTATTTATTTACTTATTTATTTATTTACTTATTTATTTATTTACTTATTTATTTATTTACTTATTTATTTATTTACTTATTTATTTATTTACTTATTTATTTATTTACTTATTTATTTATTTACTTATTTATTTATTTACTTATTTATTTATTTACTTATTTATTTATTTACTTATTTATTTATTTACTTATTTATTTATTTACTTATTTATTTATTTACTTATTTATTTATTTACTTATTTATTTATTTACTTATTTATTTATTTACTTATTTATTTATTTACTTATTTATTTATTTACTTATTTATTTATTTACTTATTTATTTATTTACTTATTTATTTATTTACTTATTTATTTATTTACTTATTTATTTATTTACTTATTTATTTATTTACTTATTTATTTATTTACTTATTTATTTATTTACTTATTTATTTATTTACTTATTTATTTATTTACTTATTTATTTATTTACTTATTTATTTATTTACTTATTTATTTATTTACTTATTTACTTATTTACTTATTTACTTATTTATTTATTTACTTATTTATTTATTTACTTATTTATTTATTTACTTATTTATTTATTTACTTATTTATATATTTACTTATTTATTTATTTACTTATTTATTTATTTACTTATTTATTTATTTACTTATTTATTTATTTACTTATTTATTTATTTACTTATTTATTTATTTACTTATTTATTTATTTACTTATTTATTTATTTACTTATTTATTTATTTACTTATTTATTTATTTACTTATTTATTTATTTACTTATTTATTTATTTACTTATTTATTTATTTACTTATTTATTTATTTACTTATTTATTTATTTACTTATTTATTTATTTACTTATTTATTTATTTACTTATTTATTTATTTACTTATTTATTTATTTACTTATTTATTTATTTACTTATTTATTTATTTACTTATTTACTTATTTATTTATTTACTTATTTATTTATTTACTTATTTACTTATTTATTTATTTACTTATTTATTTATTTACTTATTTATTTATTTACTTATTTATTTATTTACTTATTTATTTATTTACTTATTTATTTATTTACTTATTTATTTATTTACTTATTTATTTATTTACTTATTTATTTATTTACTTATTTATTTATTTACTTATTTATTTATTTACTTATTTATTTATTTACTTATTTATTTATTTACTTATTTATTTATTTACTTATTTATTTATTTACTTATTTATTTATTTACTTATTTATTTATTTACTTATTTATTTATTTACTTATTTATTTATTTACTTATTTATTTATTTACTTATTTATTTATTTACTTATTTATTTATTTACTTATTTATTTATTTACTTATTTATTTATTTACTTATTTATTTATTTACTTATTTATTTATTTACTTATTTATTTATTTACTTATTTATTTATTTACTTATTTATTTATTTACTTATTTATTTATTTACTTATTTATTTATTTACTTATTTATTTATTTACTTATTTATTTATTTACTTATTTATTTATTTACTTATTTATTTATTTACTTATTTATTTATTTACTTATTTATTTATTTACTTATTTATTTATTTACTTATTTATTTATTTACTTATTTATTTATTTACTTATTTATTTATTTACTTATTTATTTATTTACTTATTTATTTATTTACTTATTTATTTATTTACTTATTTATTTATTTACTTATTTATTTATTTACTTATTTATTTATTTACTTATTTATTTATTTACTTATTTATTTATTTACTTATTTATTTATTTACTTATTTATTTATTTACTTATTTATTTATTTACTTATTTATTTATTTACTTATTTATTTATTTACTTATTTATTTATTTACTTATTTATTTATTTACTTATTTATTTATTTACTTATTTACTTATTTACTTATTTACTTATTTATTTATTTACTTATTTATTTATTTACTTATTTATTTATTTACTTATTTATTTATTTACTTATTTATTTATTTACTTATTTATTTATTTACTTATTTATTTATTTACTTATTTATTTATTTACTTATTTATTTATTTACTTATTTATTTATTTACTTATTTATTTATTTACTTATTTATTTATTTACTTATTTATTTATTTACTTATTTATTTATTTACTTATTTATTTATTTACTTATTTATTTATTTACTTATTTATTTATTTACTTATTTATTTATTTACTTATTTATTTATTTACTTATTTATTTATTTACTTATTTATTTATTTACTTATTTATTTATTTACTTATTTATTTATTTACTTATTTATTTATTTACTTATTTATTTATTTACTTATTTATTTATTTACTTATTTATTTATTTACTTATTTATTTATTTACTTATTTATTTATTTACTTATTTATTTATTTACTTATTTATTTATTTACTTATTTATTTATTTACTTATTTATTTATTTACTTATTTATTTATTTACTTATTTATTTATTTACTTATTTATTTATTTACTTATTTATTTATTTACTTATTTATTTATTTACTTATTTATTTATTTACTTATTTATTTATTTACTTATTTATTTATTTACTTATTTACTTATTTACTTATTTACTTATTTATTTATTTACTTATTTATTTATTAACTTATTTATTTACTTATTTATTTATTTGCTTGCTTGCGTACTGCTCTACTAGCTGGACTCTGCTGAACTACTCTATAAAGGCTCTACGATCGTTATTTATAGGCATCCGACCTTTACAGTTTATCAAAGCCGTAAATGTCGGTAGTGGGGGAGGGCAGGAGTGCAAATGTACCTACCTTTGCAATTCTAGGAGTAAGGTTTGGACACATTGGTCGGTAATCACGTTCAACACTCAATTATGGAGATAATAGCTCTTCTACATTACCCATTTATAGTCTAGACACCATTTGAGGGTCAATTAAACATTGATGATCCCTTTGCAGTCGAAGGTTTACTGTCGTAGCCTAAGCCTTTTCATTCGGATTAAAGGTTCGTAGTATATTTCCAGAATTGTTGTGATTCATAAATGTAATATATTATTCATCAAATGAAATACAACCTTTATTGTTGTCTTACAATTCTTAAAATTCAATTTGAAATTACTTACATTATATTTATGTACATGATAATGTTTATATTCAGTTCATATTTTAGTTTTATTTATATTATAATATTCTGCTTTCTAGAAGTTTTATTATACTTATGAAAATATACCAAGAATCGCGGGTATGGCAGATAAGTAGTATCCAGCTCGCTAATTTTGACCACTGCTGGAATATAATTTTAACAATAATTGATGTGTAGAAAATATTGTAAAGCAAATTTTCTATACAGTAATCAAATTTGTAACTTTCTATATTTGTTAGTTCTTGATGAAGAACATAATTGTTTCAACTCAATATTTAAAAAATTTAAAGAGGTAAAATTTTGGTTTCCGCACAAAAAACTACGCTATGAAATACTGTGTATACGTATCAATTATAAAGTTTTTATTTTGAACGATGCTTAAAATTAGTGAGTCGGATAACATGGACTTATTCTCCGAAATCGGGTTATGTATCGTCCTCGTTTTGGGAGCGTCTATATATCACAATCTGTTAAAGTTAGCCCCGGATATAAATTTATTTTCTAACAGTAAAATGTATATCATTTTGCATTGTCAAAGCATTAAAGATTCTATAAATGAATACTAGAAGTCTGGAATTTGGAAAGATTATAAAGCCTTCCTACATATTAAATAATTCGATATAACAACTTTAATAACATTGCAAAATTACAGAAAGTTTTGAAAAATCCAATAATGATATCATGCCTTACATTTGCACTCAATATTTTTGCATATTTCATTTCAATTTAAGGGTTAGCTCCATTTACGTAAATACAGTCGAGTCGCGGGGACTGAGAAGCTGGGGACTGAAATTACGTGGAAACTGCAATTCTCTTATACACGGGGATATCTCGGGGACTGAAACGCTCCTATGCTAAATACACATTGCAGTCCCCGAGAATTTAGGTCCCGAGCCATCTCAGTCCCCGCGACTCGACGGTATTTAAATACAACTTTCATAAACAAAAATTATTTAATTACTATGGAAGACGGGTCAAGAGTAAATACGAAGCGTAATTCAGTTTCTAAATCTATTATGACAATATGTACATACAATTTTTTTTAAAGAAAATCCTTAAAATATAAAATTTTATTACTTTCTTAACCTTCACTACTAACCATCCTACATAGAAAGCTGTATTAGAAGATTATACTGTAAAAAAATACACCTCATTTCATTGTTGCATATATTTTTTAAGGCAATGGAGGTAAGAAGTCAGTTATTGTTATTGTAATATCATATACGTTACATGGCATACTTGTAGTGAGGAAAACTAATTTAAAATTTATATTATTTCTTTATAATTTTTGTTATAATTAAAATTATAATTTAAATGGTTATCTAAAAAATAATTTGTTACCTTTGGGACTGTAAACAGCACTTAATGACCCTCTTTCTAAAGTGGAATAAAAAATTTAAATTTTCTGACTTAAATGTTACTAAATGAATAATAAACAATGATTCATTAAATTAGCTCTGTCGCGTAGTTCCGTTCAATTTAAATAAAAATGATTCAATATCAATTTTCAGACTTACTGACCTAAATATACGTTATAATATATTAGAAATAATAACAATTCGCATACATATACATACAAAAATACACTCATTTTACTTATTTATTGGAACAATCGGAATCTATAATTAAAAAGATACATAGATTTTTGGTAAAATTTGAATTATAAAAACTTGCAAAGTTATTGTCAGAAGAAGAGGTAAATATTTGTATTAAAATAATAAAAACGCATAATTGGAGTAAAATACCTTATAAGTCGATATCAGGGGCCCATTGGAACAAATAACGGGTGCTAGGCTTTATTTTTCATAACTTTTGTCGGACAAATTTGGGAACGTATAGAGGAAAGCAGATAACACTATATCTTACATATCAAAGTGAGAGCACTATTGCGTAGTAAGATGTTCTTAAATTTCTTGATTTTTGTCAGCACAAAATAAGATTTAAGCAGCGATTTTATTAATCCAGTACATATTTTGCAGGCAAACAAATTTTATTTGCATCTAACCATTTAAATTATTAGAGAAAAAGTCCACAAGGTCTGTTTTGATAGAAATCATGCACTGCACGGATGTGACATATCTCTGATGGTACACGCCTGAACGTATTGGTTGTTTGCTGTATGTAATTACTTGTGATCAATAAAAAATTTTTTAGCATTGCGGAAAGAAGTGTTTTTCTAATATACATGTATGTAAATTGTGAATTTATTAATTTTATCATCAGTAATCAGTGATCACATATATTCAGATGATAAAGTAGGGCTAAGTTAGAGCAGCCAACTTAGATAAAGCGAATATCCATAGTCTAATACGTCATCTAATACCAACTATACTTACTGAAAATATATATAAAATGAAAATCTTTGGAGCAACTTTCGTGAAATTATAGTTTAACTAAACGACTTTCACAGACATTTCTTGATTTTTCGACTCCTTTGGTAAGGTTTTTATAATTCTTATTTTTTCCTCTTATCAAAACTTTTCACTAAAATTAAATGACAAAAAATAAGAAATATAAGTCATTCATTTAAAAAAATTTAATTATTTGGATTTTTTATTTTATACCCCACAAGTAATCCAAATCGGTTAAACATTTTCAATTTTTAACCAAATCCTCAAAATAGCAGTCTTTTTTAAAATTTTTGATAAAATCATTGGAGTATGCTCCCTTAAGTAAATAAAATCTAAACTAAAGATCTGAGTTTAATCTCATTTGTATGCCTCATTCTAAAGGAAATGATGGCATTTTAAAAATGTGTCTCGGAATTCTTAAAATTTTTTAATTAAAGCAAAGTTATTAATTTAGCTTTTATGCCGTGTTGTAAATCATCGATTTGAAATTCAATATTTATTTTTGATGATTAAAGACCAAAGTAAATGATCCATGTCGCATTTATGTGACCCTTGTTATACTAAACTAAAATGTGTAATACACAATTTTTAAAAACGTGATGCATTGAATAAATTCAGTTTTTACCATGACACATCTACAATTTTATCTACAAAATGGTTCCGTCCCATGTGTGATCATATCTTATTATACATAAACATAAAAACTAAGCGGCTTTTGCGTAGTATCTTAAAAATTTTAAATATTTAGCTCGCTTAAAAATGAATTATCGACCAAAAATAACCAATGTATACATAGAGGCCATATCATATGGGCCAAAAATGCCGTTTCGTAAACGCAAGTCACGTGCTTCCATTTTGTTCATAAAAAATGTACTAATGAATTTTGCAGAAATTTAAAAATTTGGCAGATTTGCCGTTATAAAGTATAAGTTAATGCTTAAACGTTTAATTGAAGCTGCTTTTTGTTTTAAGATTTTTTTAAATGGAAAATGGTACTTACGAAGTTTATATTACAACATATTATGTGTTTTACAATAGCTTGAAGATCGAAATATCAATTAATTCATTTACAAAGTTGAAATGATGCTTAAATGGCATATAATTTTTCAATTTTGTAACAATAGGAAAATAAGGAAATCACAAATGAAAAGTGTCCATCTTAGCCCTACTTTCTCCTACCATCGTCACAGGGAACAGTTACATTTCCTGTGCATCATGTACACATCACATCAGTGTAGAACTTCTCTTGCAGTTTAATGTTACCGACATATGTAGTCAAGTATCTACACATACGTGGTCAACTAACGACAAGGATTTGACATCGTTTGGATGGCCGATTTTGCTCAACTTAATTACAGAAGATACTTTTTTGACCAGAATTAAAAATAAGTGTTTCAGTATTCTTAGTTATAAACGAACACATAAAGAAATATTAAGTAGCTTATATTAAACTTCAATTACGTGTCTCTTAAAATCTCTCTATTTCTCAGCCAATCTCGACCAATTTATAGTAGGCCTAGAAAATGTCTAAAAATACTTCAGTCGATCAATTTGATAATACATGTAAACAAAAGAAATATACCGATGATTACGTGAAGGAACTAATATTGTATTAAAAATTATAAGAATTTATACATATAATATTCATTATAATAAAAATATTCAACCCCACTATCAGGGACGTATTAGCCATTGCTGCATCTTAGTACCTCCTTGGAGGTGATGCTAATTCCATCTAGTGCAAGTAGTGCGGCCATGTTATCCGAGCAGATGGCCATTGTCCTCTGCACAATGCCACTAGCCGTTAGCCATTCCCTAATAGCCCTGACATCCGCCTGGAAGACCGTCGCATGGGGGTCCAGTGAGCACGCCAGCTCTTGCGTGCTGCCCATTCTTCATGCTCCTATTCCCACTTCGTCGCCGCCCTTAGAGCCCTTCGTAAACCAGACGATACCCACCTTTATGAGGTCGTGTGACCCTTCACTCCATTCTATCCTGTCCGGGAGTATGACCCTGTAGGTGTTTGAGAACCGGATCCTCTATGTAATCGTCTCGTAGTCTGCTCTGTCAATGGCCGGTAGAGCTCCTGTAACAACTTCATTGTCCCTGAATGGTTACAGTTCGGTGCTTCCTTTATCCTGCAACAGGTCTTGAAAGCGTTGACCCTATAATCACCTTGTTCAGTTGTGGGATGTCCAGAAAAACTGTATAAAAACTTAACAATTTTTTGAATATCGAGAAACATGTTTTTCAATTGACAATAAATTTTGCAACACTATAAAACTGTTGATTAAATTTCTTACTAAGCATATAAAAAGTGCATACTATTTTTACAAATAATTTTTTTTTGTAATTTTATAATTTTATTTGAGTATATGAACAAACGTATTTATTCACTTAATACAAAAATATCATAAAAATAAAAAAATGCTATAGGGGAAGGTGGGGCAGTACGGGCACCCTAACTTCAAAAGAATCCTGTACTTTCTATTTTGTACCAATACAAATTATTAAAAGTGCTTCTTAAAGTAGAATATCTCAAGATTTAGATATATTATTTTTTATTATAAAATATATATTGCATTGTTTTTTATAATGCAAAGTACAATACCGCTAAAACTGCCCATTTTCCCCACCCGTGGGGCACGATTGGCATGGAGGTGGGGCACGATTGGCACGGTGAATTAATGAAAAATTTATTTAAAAAAAAATATTGGACGTTACTATTAAATTTGCATTTTATAGGATTGAGGATCAAAACTAAAAACCAGACCATTTCATTAACACTGACTCTTGCACCAACATCTAAGACTCCAACTCCGAAATGTTAAGGGCGCAAAAGTAAGGTTAAGAAAATCAGCTGTTAAACTCGGCGGAAATAAATTGACGACTCACGTATGCCAATCGTGCCCCGCTAGTGGTGCCAGTCGTGCTCCATTTTAGAGTATTTTTATATGTAATATTACTTTTTTCCTAAGCATCGGAAATCATCAATCAAAAATACTATTAAAAATTTACGATTTAAACTGTAAAAGTAATTCCCTTTCGAAGCTCATATGATTTATTTGTTCTTGAGAAATAGATTAGAATTATGGAAAAAACAACGTTTTGAAGTCCTCAATTTCTAATAATTCTCATACGATTTGTATTAATTTTTTTAATTTAGGATTTGCAGAGGGAAAAAGTAAAAGCTATTTACAACATATAAAAAATACTATCATGTTAGAATATTCATTTATTTAGTGAACATTTGAATGCCCAATCCACCCGCCAAACCCATCGTGCCCCATCTTCCCCTAATACCGAAATGAATCAATAAATTTTGAAAATTCTTTTTGATTTCAAATCTTTATCAAAAATGAGGAAAAAAATGAGTGTGTTAAAAACTTGTTAAATAAAAAATCATATAAAAGAAGAATCAATATAAAACAAAAGAAATCGATAAATCTTAAAAATTCTTTCTTATTTCAAACCATGATAAAGAAATGTATCCATTAGCTTTGATTGGTCAAATATTACTGCGTAATAATAAATAAATAAGCCATCAAAAAAATTAAAAAAAAAGAAATCATAAACATGAAGAATCGTTATAGAACAAAAAACGAATCAATGAATCTGAAAATTTATTTTTATTTCAAATCTTCATCAAAAGACGAAAAAGATAAGCGTTGATTGTTAAAATATTACCATGTAATATCTAAGAAAATAATAAACAAAAATTACTTTAAAAGAAAATAAAACCTCAAAAATCTTGAAAAATAAAAGTCCTCATGGTCTAAGCAAATATCTTAACCAAGAGATAGTTCAAATCTACCTTTCTGAAAATTTCCAAAAGGAATAATTCCGTTTTTCTCAAGTTACCGTACGACATAGAGAATCAAATTTTTCTACAAAATGATTTTTTTCTCGGCAAGAAAAAAATACTCCAAACTACTAATCATATAAAATTTTTTCAATAAATTTCCATGATATATTTCCGAGATATAACCGTTTTAAAAAATGTACGTGTCCGTGTAGGGAGAATCGCCCAGTTTGGAACAGCAGTCAGTTTGGGACATTACTAGTTTGGATACTTTACATGTATATGCAGCTGAGATGGCTCCGGCATTTGAACTGAAATTATAAAAGAACCTATTAACAAAATTTCCGATTTTTAGGTAATTTGTACAATTTGTACAATCACCCGCGCAAAATAAAATGATTAGCAATAAATATACCTCTAACAATGCACATATATACGTACAAAAAATATTATAATTATTATAATAAGGTAATATTTTCTTTAAAAATATCTAAAAAGTAACAATGGAACATATTTACGGTAAATAAAATTCGATTATACAAAAGTGTCCCAATGTACAGGACCGTGTCCCAAAGTTAGCTACACTCAGCCTCATTTTTACATTGAATTATAATCACTATAATTCCGTAATCTTAGACAAAAGCTATCTATAGGGACTTGTAAAATTAAATTTGATCAACATATATGGTTAACATTATATACACAAAAATCCTTAAGTGTCACAATGTGGGCGACTCTCCCCTGTAACAAAATAAGGAAATTAATTACCTTATTAAATTTCGGGTCGAGAAAGATAGGTAATTTTAAGCACTTTCAAATGCATTTTATCTGAATTGATTATTTTAATATTAACCTATAAAACGCCTGAAAAACTAAAACCTAAAAATCGAAAAATCGCTAAAAACAAAAAAGCAAACAAAAGTATTTTTGTAAACGGTTCTTAATACTCGGTTTTGGTAGTTAAATGGAAAAAAAAGGATTAAAAAATTTGCTGCGAGTTATTATCAAAAATATTATTTATCAGCCGCCTTCGTGTGTCAAAACCAAAGAAATGAGCCTGGACATACACACGCACACACACATACATGCGCGCGCACACACAGATGCACACACACAGACCACACACATACACACACATACATACAGATACATCCGTGCGGACATATTCTAAAAATAGCGTATTATGATTCCAAATGGCCCAAAACATGTTTTTAACATATTTTTTACAAAACTTTTTTTACTATTTCAAAGCTTCTTTTGGAAGAAACAAAACTGGAGATGCAAAAACTTCAGCACACTTTGACAGAAATATTGAGTCAGGACCTGCTTCTTTGTTACAGTCAAGTATTAAAAATACTTTACAGTTACGTCGGGTGTGATGTTTTGCTGCATTCGAATTTCTCGTTAATAAGATAGTTTCAGTTACTGAACAATTAATAGAAGCATTTATTTCATAACACTATATACAACAGCATGCCTATACAAACACATTATTCTAATTTATCTTTTTTTGTCGATTAGTTGTGTAAATGAAGTGATCTTCAGAATGATGAAAACACGGTGATATATGAGGCAGATGTTTTCAGGATCTTAAAAAATAGTAAATAAGAAAAGCTATTGGGATGTTTAATAAAGTAAGCGTAAAAAATAGAAAAAATGTACAGTCATCTATTAATAACTTAAGGGATAACACCATTGTAAATACTATGATAACGCAATGATAAAATGAACCGAAAATGTGATTAAAGATCTTTTTTACATAAATATTTAAGTATATTTAGGACAGATCGTAGATGTAGACTTTTAAAAGAAAACGAACATTTATTGCAAATTACATTAGTTTGCTTTCTTTTATAGAAATTAGAACCAAGTGTATAATAATGTCATTTTTGCAGGTTAAACAAACCGCTGCTAACTACTTTAGCAGAATGCTTTCTTATAGAGATTGGATGCATAAATATTTATTGAATATTTACTTTGAAAATGTTATTTTATTAATATACAATAATTTTACGTTGTAAACTTATATAAAAATGGTGCATGGATTTAATATTAAATTGATGAGACACTGCCAACTATACATCTTCTTTGTGAAAAATTGGACATTATATGTACATATATAAAATGTATCTAAAGTATATAATAAAAAAATTTCAATTTTTACAAATTTAAAATCGCATTTCATTAAAAAAAGATTATGAGTATATATAAGATACATCAATCGAAAGAATGTTAAGTCAGTTTATGAATGTATGCATTATTTTTACATATTTAGCGTATAGAATGAGAGAAATTCTTTTTTCAATTTTTCGAATTTCAAAATTAAAACTTGCATTTCTATAACAAAAATAACTTTTAAGTATATGTAAGTTACACCAATCAAAACAAAATTTAGTCAGATTACGAATGTATGTATTATTTTGACATATTTAGCGTATAAGAAAACAGACATTTTTTTCAATTTTCACTTATTCTCAAAATTTTAAATTGCATTTTTTTAACAAAAAGCACGTTAAAGTACATGTAAGATACATAAATTAAAAGGAAATTAAGTCATCTTTATGAATGTTTGCATTAAGATACACCAATCCAAAGGAAATTATGTCTGTTTAATAAATATATACATAATTTTGACATATAAAGCTCATAAAACAATAAAAGAAATTTATTTTATTTTTAAGAAATTTTTGAATCTTGAGTTTTTTTAAATAAGCTATAAGTTTCGACAATTTGTCGACATATCAGCCCGAAATACGTTCGCATTCAATCGTTACAAAACTTTCTCTTTGTGAAAGCAAACAAATTGCGTAAATAATTGTTTATAACATAAATAAACAATTTTAAATCCGTATGTACTTCACCAAAGTTCTATTTCAAATGAGTTGGATATAATACGTTCAAGTTACACTGAGTGACGAACTGAAAAAAGTGATTTTGAGAAAAACGTGTTTGTAATTTTGGGCAATATTATTTTATATTTACACCTATTTCACCTAGGTATAATTATCTCAATTATTGTTTGTACTCTGCAATGACTACGTTGTATAGAGATGTTCTCTTTAAAGAAAAATTTCTTTTATCTTCGCCTTTTTTGAAGTTTGAAGGCTCTAAAAGCATTTTTCGCCGCTTCGACGTATTTTATGCAGCACTTTATATTTCCGTCAAAATTCTTTTGATATAAATTATTTTTGTAACTATAAGATATGACTTAGGCAAAAAAATAATAAAATGATTTTCTGAATTTTTAAAGTGGTGTTACCCCTTAAGTGGTTTTGCCCAGTCAGGTGGATGAAAAAATGCGTTTTGTTAGTCGATTTTTGTAGAGTAATCTGTGAAACTTTTTTTATCAACTAAAGGCTTCCTTGAAAGAAGATATCTTGAACTTATTGTAATAATTCGTCGGTTGCAAAATATTATAGTATAGTGACGTTACAGCCACACTCCTAAAAAAGTAATCCTTTAAAATTAGCGTTGTGTAGTGGGCACGATTACTCAACATTGGATCAACAGAAATGAAAAATCTGAACAAAGAATTTCTAAAAAAATAATTTTTGACAAAATGGCGACCGTTTAAATAAAAAGAACGCGAATTTTTAAAGTTGAAATTATTTATTATTTTTCATTTATTGTTTATAAAAAATAGAATTTTGGTTAAAAATAGAAGTCCCTTTTCAGCCACAATGACAACTTATTGTATTAAAGGATAACTTTTTTAGGAAGGTGTCTATATAAACTCCACTAAATTGTAATATTACTTTTAAATAGGTAAGCCTTCAGTTGATAAAAAAAGTGATTAGATTTTTCTAGAAAAATCGTCAAACAAAATGACTCGTTTCAGCTTCTTGACTATGGGTGTAACCCCTTTATTATTATGGATTGTCTAAAAACATCGATGTTATTCTTTGTAACATTCTAAAGTCATTATCTTACGGTGATGTTAAACCATTGTTACCGAAAAATAGGTACGGGATGGTTCATTTTTTCTTCTTTCATTTAAATTTCAATTTGTAGGAAATATTTCTCTGGGGTGTTATTATTTTTTATTGAAACACCAACGTTCCAGAGAGATATTCTGAAAGATATTCTAGCAAAGATTTAAAATTGAATAAAAAAATTGGGTCCTCGTAGTTTTTGGATGGTGGATGGATTTAACAGCATTTTAAAATTGGTGCAATCACGCATAAACGTTTGATAAAAAAAATACTCGAATTACCGATGCAAAGTTGATAAAATTCATCACATATGTTCCCGCTCCTGATAACTCGCAAGGCCTGCTACATCTCAATGACATAAGCTTCAATGCTTTCTGACATTTGATCGAACTTTCGTACCAATTAGTGAAATATCTGTTAATATATAAAGCAGATTTTCTTAGTTTTAAATTGTGAAGAGCATTTTATCTTTTTTCTCTATATTTTAGGTGGATTTATCAATAGAATAATGAATGTCATTCTTTTAGTCTTAATTAAATAATTAACAAACTTACGTTTCCTTAAAAAGATTTCCACTATAATCTATGAGCTTTTGTCCTGGCCAAGTGAGATAAAATATATGTATTAATAAACCAATTAAAACAAAAATAAATCTTCCACAGTCTACAATTTTATCGAGTCTCATTACAACCTGTAAACAATTAAAATCTTCAATTTTAATTTCGTCTTTTATTAACGTTTAATTTGTTACATATTTTCACACTTGAACAAAAATGGCCTTTTTGGTGTTGTTTTAGAATAGATTGATTGACAGATAGTTAAATATATCCATTTATTTCTTATTTGAAAACAAAATATTACATGATGGAAGAATTGTTTTAGAATATCCCGGAGAAAAATAAAATTAATATATAAATAATTGTAAGTGACTACGGTTCAATTTATGTCGTTTTATAAATGTAAATAAAAAACCCTTTTGAAAGTAGTTCAAAGGCAATGAAGGAGTCGATTGCATCAGAAATAGAAGCAGTCTGCAACTGTAAGTTTTAAATGTTTTTCAACTAATTCTCCTCGACTATGGTAGGTGCCTAAACCCGAGAATAATACCCGCTTATAACCAAGAATAGGAACGTTGTGTTGCAACATCATTTCGCCTATTGCTAATTGTCAAACGTTGAATAAAATAGAACGAAGCATATCAGTGTTTTAATTTATTGCCTTCAGAAATATGATGATTTTGCATATTTTAATTACAAAGGAGATAAAAGTTTCATTTTGTTTTGAACGTAAGTTACAAGTGATTTATCAAAATATTAAAATTGTTATAAACCTATATGTAACCGAGAATATGAATATTCTTTTTCGGTCCATTACACTCTAGGATTTATATTGGCAAACGCATTAAATAATATTGTCACAAGCAAGAAGTGAGTTCTTGAGGTACACTCGGGAGCACAAACTATTTTTCCGAACGTGCCAGTTAATCACCGTCAAAATATGCATAGTTTATGGCGTGGGGCGCATAGTTTATGGCGTAAGCAGTTTACGCCATAAACTATGCACCTTTTCAGGTCATTAATGAGCACATTCGAAAAACTAGTTTATCCCTCGAGTGTACATTTCGTAAAATATATAGTACATTTATAAACCAAACAAATCTATCTGAATGGTGATGTACAGAGAAGTAAAAAAAACTTTCTTCCTTTTAATAACTACTTACTATGACGGAATTCAAGGTTATAGTAAGCATGGACGTTCCCATTTCAATCAGAAAATATAGAGAATAAGTTGTTTGAATAGTCTCAGTAAATCTGAAATAATATGAGCATACATTCTTGTTACACGTGAATTTAATGTTTTTTTTTAAACAGTTATATATTTGGGTAATAAAGGAGCTTTTGTAAATATGATATTGGTATAAAAGTAAATGAATCATATTACTCTTTTTTAGTATACTTAACGCTACAACATCTTTATGCAACTGAATCGTCTTAATAATCGCATCATATTCGGCCGCTTCAACGATATCATAAGCCGACTCATTTCGTTTTCTATAAATTTTTTTATATTTTGTCAAACGATATCTATAAAATTTATCAAATATTCATTTGCAGTACTTAGTTAATATCTATTTTAATGATTTCAACTCACTTGACTATGGAAAACAGTCCGAGACAATGCTCGACAATAGCAACGTACATCGGATCGGTTGAACACATGATGAAAACAGTGATAGTACAGACCAAACTATCGAATGCGTAGATTTGAAAGTAATATTTCTCCTTTTCAACGAAGTACTCACCTGCGAGGATGTAAATTCTCTCGCGAGTTCCATTTGATAGTGGCATCAAATAATCCAAGAGGATCGGAACGAATGGCGTTGTGACGAAAAGGTTTAAGGCCGATAACATGTACACTATGAGCAACAATATTTTATTATATTTAGACCATAAGTTCGATAAATGGTTCCAATCACTTCATAAAAAATTGTCATTATTCTCAATATAAAACATTTATTTGTATATATATATAATGCAAAGTTTGATTAAAATAGTACATATTAAATTACGAAAAATATATAATACCATACAAATTAGGTAGAATAAGGTAGAATAAGATAAAATAGCGTAAATATCATGCAATATGGCTTAAGCTAATTGGTTAGCTGAGGAAAGAAATTTGTTACGGCTATAGTATGGAAAGGAGCGATGCACTTTAAGCAACGCGTATGTGTTGCTATTCACGGAGGAACTCAAGCATTACTCGCATGACAGTAATCGGCGCAAAATACACACGACGATCTTGCGCTTACCGCCTCGAGTCCATGCGCTGTCATGTTACCGCGAAAGCGCTACGAGAAAAGCATCGAATACTAGCGCGCGACATTTGCATGAATCTCTTGCCATCGTGGTACGAGCTCCCTTGCAAAGAGTAGTTAGGCTACACCTCCTTGAGAATGCAGCTGAGAGCAGATGTAGTGCATGCGCTGTTATTCGCACTTATAATTTTTAAACAATTTTATGTAAGACGCCCAAATATTCGTTAGCTTGTGTAAGAAAGCGGCCTGTATTTAATTAAAAAAAATTGTGTATGGCTCTATACAATTTTACTCTATACAATGGCAAAAAGCAAGGATTCTGAAAGTTTTAAAACTTTTAATACTTGGTTATATCATTAATTTCATCAATGTTAAACTTCTAAACCTTGATCTTACACATTACAATAAATAACTATTGTCGGTACCATATTTACTTATTAGAGGACTTTGCCATGTGTACTATTAGAGTAACCAGATAGTGTATATTTGGGAATGCAAACGTATATAAAACCAGTGAAAAAATTGTTTACGAGAAAAAAATTATATTAAATGAAAGGGGAGAATAAGACCAACTAATTTTATACTAATGAGAAAAATTAGTACAAAAACCTATAGCGATAATTAAAAGTTATTTGTGAAAAATTAAAAATGGAGCTTTATTAACCCTTTCGGTCACCATGTCCTTTTTACAGGACACTAAGTTTTCTATCTACAAAACCTATTTTAAATTTAATTTTTTAGCTTTTAACTATGATATTTAGTAACTATGAAGTTTAATATAAAAAGTTATAGCATTAAAATGGAAGAAATATTTGGAATTTGTTGAGTCTATGATTGAAAAAAAAATTGTGAGCTATATATTTCTTTATACTGACTTAATTTTCTTATACGTTCATAAAAATATATACATTATAATAAAACTTACCTTATTGCTAGAAATTACGAAGCGAAATTACGAAAAAACTCGAGCAATTATGATGGTAAATTTTCTCTGCACATCAAGTCAACAACAACGCAGAATGCGCGCGAAAATCTCCGAGCGGCGAGTTCTCGCAAGGGGGTGTGGCCTAATCGCTCATCGCAAGAGAGCTCATACCACGAGGGTAAGAATGGCATGCGAACGACGCACGCCCGTACACGATACTTTTCTCGTAGCTCTTTCGCGACAATAGCGCACTGACTCGAGGCGGTAAGCGCAAGATCGTCGTGCTTTTTTGGCGTCAAGTACTACCGTACAGCTAATGCATGCTTATAAGTAATACACTACTGGCCTTACTCTTATACTAACTTTGAATAAAAGAAGAGCGAACGATTAAAGCGCGTCGTTTGATGCGATAGGCGTAACAAATTTATTTCGGTGCAGATGTGCACGAATCGTACTTACACAGAGTCCATCACTCCTGCCGGTCTCGGATTTTGATAATAGTTTAGAAGGTATTATTTGATACCATAAAGGAAACCTGACACCCGTCGTTTAGTCTAATGGGCCCTCATATTCGAAATTTTAGCTATTTACTCCGAATATACGTTATTTTAGTGAAATAAGGTACCTCTTCTAGACATTATAACTATGCATGTGTTAGCACTAGAGAAAATGCCTCGAAAGATAATAAAAGAAGGCAAAAAGAGCTTTAGGTTGAGACCTGAAAAGTTAAAAAATATTAATCTGAGCCAAGTTATTAACAATGAAATATGGTCATTAAAAGTTCATGAATATACGAGAAAATTAAACTGTTGTTTTAACACGCGTATGTAATGAGCCCTTTTCCATGCATCTAAAGCGAATGACAAGTTGAGCATTTCGAGCGTTTTCGTCGGAGCGGGAGGTAATGACCATTACCTCCCGGTCCAAAATCAAATTTGTAGAGAAATTTTGAAAATTTTTGGAAAACTGGAAAATTTTGGAAAATTTTGGAACATTTTGTAAATGTTGTAAAATTGTTATTTTGAAGATGAAATTGTGATTTAATTCTGTAAGTAAATGAAGCTCGATTCAAAATGTGCAACTCTCCATTTGCCCTATATGTTTAAAAAAGGGCCTTACATGCATTTGTCAAAATAAGCTCGGGTGATGATTTTGGAACTCGTCTCCGTCTCGGGCCCCTTCGGCATCCTCGATGACGACTCGTGTTAAAATCACCTTACCCAGGTTAGAAATGGCCTTCTTACCCCCTAGTTGCACAATATACTATTAATTTAATTATTTTTTCATGAATTCTCAGCAACCATGTAAAATTTTTAATAACTTTGGCTTAGATTAATAGTTTTTAACGTTATAGTCTCAAATTAAAGCTCTTTTAGCCTACTTTTATTATCTTTCGGGCCAATTCTTCTAGTACTAACACATGCATAGCTATAATGACTAAAAGAGGTACCTTTTTTTCACTAAAATAACGTATATTTGGAGTAATATAGTTAATATTTCGTATATATGGGCTCTTTAGAATAAACTACGGATACCACGCTTTATTTTTAGGTGCCAGAAAACACCTCCTCAAACCTTATCAAAATCCGAGACCCGCAGGGTTGATGGTCTCCTTTTTAGTATTAACTTATTACAAAATAAGAGAAACACATATAACAGAACGTGGCAAGCTCGTGAATGTATCTTTCGGTCACTAAAATTTTTCTTGTGAAGCTAAGATTCAAAAACTTATTTAATGCATAATATATAATATAATATATTAGTAATATAATAGCTCACAATTATCTGAGTTGTTAAAATCAAAGTTTTAAAATCGATGTTCACTTGACGGTATTAGCACTTTTTTTAATGATTTAGGTATATCTCAAACAATAATGCTCGGCACGGTGGGATTAAACGAACTTTAAATGAAAGTAAATACCACCCTTGATTTTTGTATTGGATATGATAGCTAGACCCTTTAAGAATATTTTCGCACAAAACCCAAAATCTCTCAATTAGCCGTTTTTGAGAAAAATTAGTCCAAAGTTTTGAATATCGCTTTTTGTTAATAAGTTACAGACATTGAGCAAAGATTGCAATTATTGTTGGTAAATATTACATTTTTAAGCACTTTTCATATTGTAACGAATAATATTACCTCCTCAATAGAAAAGTCGAGAGTCGAACGGTTGAGCGTTTATGTATCGTATGTGTATATACGTATGTGGATGGGTGTGGTACGAGACAAAGGTCGAACGAGGTATGCGACGTTGGCCCTTTACGGCACCCAAAACGAAATGCGAGGAGCTGCGAAAAATTGCAAGTAAGCGAATGTTTCGCGTCGCGTGTACGTTTTGAATGCTACTGATTGATTCGTTAGTATAAATTATTGTTATAATTTGTTGTAGTGCTTTTCTGCAATAATTTCTTAAAAATAAAATACATAGTAGATTGATTTTAAAGTTGCGTGGAATTATTATAGCGTCAGGTCACGGAGTGGCATAATCGAGAGGCGTGATTCGTAGTCCATCTTTCGAAACCACTCGTGGCGAGAATTCGAGTGAAGCTCCTGACTCACTATGCATTAGATAAAAAGTTCTTTTCTTGACATCCATTGATTTACGGTACAATTCGCAACGTCGCTGCATTCACAAAAATATATCAATTGTCACCATCTTTTTAACGTTTTCGCCGGCGGCGATCAATTATATTTATCTCCGATTGTGTTAACGATATGCAAAAAATAGATCATATTATGTGTGTACATTATTTTGTTTGTACTCAATTGTCATAATAATAAATACATTTATTTAATCTTAATCTTTTTAAACGAACACCTAGATACCTAACATTTTCAGTAAAAGGTATTTAAAATAATATTTTACAGTATCCTGACGTAAAAAATATTTAAAAATGTTATATTTACCAGAAATAATTTCAATATTTGCTTAATTTCTATATCTAATTTACAAAAAGCGATTTTTAAAACGTCGAATTAACTTTTCTCGAAAACGGCTAATCGAAAGATTATGATTTTTTTTCGAAAATACTCCTAATAGGTTCAGGTATCATATCCAATACAAAAATCAGCCATGAAACTTTTATTTAAAGATCGTTTAAGCTCACCGTGCCGGATGAAGCAATAAAAAATATAGTTTTGTTAAACTCGCTCTTTCGTCAACATTATATTTTCTGTTTCCTTATTTGTGCATTATTATTTGAAATAAAAATCACCAGAAAAGTCCTAGTACCGTTACTGCATCCGGCCCTTCACCTATATACGGGTAGTACTATTCAAATTTTAAAAAACATTGTGCAGCGGGGTTTACGAGAATGATTACAAATTTTTTATATGAAAATATATGTCGAAAGAAGCTCATTTTCACCTCTTTTATCCCCTGAGGTGCCTCGTGGCTCCTGTTATAATTACTAAATTTTCTAAGGTGGCCAAAACAGCAATTTTTAAAAGAAACTGCAGAGCCTTTTCAATCAATTTAAAAGTTTCAATAAATAATTTCTTTATCTTTTTACGAACTTTATGAAGAAAAAAATATTAGACTCATTTGGCAGCTCAATGGGCCACTCCTTCATGTTAATTTTTTCGTTTTGAGAATACCTTTAATTTCTTTTTTGAAACGTTAAAATTCGTCAACTATAACCAATGTTACAGTCTTCCGAAGTTAGGTCTTATTTCGAAAAACGCTAATGGGCACCACTGTCACCAATTTCTACATGCTCTACATGCACTAACTTTTGAGACGCGTTACGTTAAGTGTGGAACGATGATACACGGATCACAGTCTGTATCAGGAGTACATGGAGCTTGCCTCGACTGCAGAACAACGTACAAAGAAAGTGCAAAGACGAGGAATATCAACCTCTCCAAGGGTTAGGCGAGAAGGAGCTGAACGATGTAATTGCTTCGGTGGTAGAGGAGGGATTTTAGTAGGTCGACCTGAGCCGGAACGTACCAACCATATAGGTTCATGAATTGGTTTTCGTTGTTGTTCCATTTTCTATCTGAGCGCGAGGAATGGAGCGAGGCTCGGAGGTATTCACTTTGGTCTCCCTTGTGGGCAATAAGTTTAAGGATGCAGCTCGCGTGACCTTCCCCGACACCGTTAAAAATCTTGATGTTGTCATAGATTTAAAATTAACATGGAAACCATATATTGATCAAGTAACTAAGAGTGTTAATCGTGTATTATACGGTCGTAGATACTTTGGAGCATGCACGACCATAGCATTGCGCAAGCAACTTGCAAGTACTCTGATTGTTTCTCATTTGGACTACTGTTCTCTAGTGTACTTTAATGTCTAGAGAGCTACGACGTGACTGCAAAAGTTACAAAATTCGTGTGTGACATATATGCAGCGATCGGAGGGACGAGCACACCACACTATACAGCTTAGGACTGAAATGGCTGAGTATGGATCTGCGTAGGAAATATTTTACTAGATTATTACTTTATTATTGGACCATTAAATTGAAGCAGTCCACCTGCTTAGCAGATATAATAATAAAAAGCCAATGCAGGACCTCCAGTAGGTGAAATTCTCAGGAACTCCGAGTTCCAGCAACGTGCAACATTACGGGTTTCTCAATCCCCTGCCATATTAGGTATGTACTATCGATGTAAAAGATCAAATTGGCTATGCGTAGACACTTGCACATAGAATATAAAAGTTTTAATCCCGTTAGCCGAATTAGATGTTATTATGTATTTGTATTTTATTTGTTCCGTTCTTATTTATTTTTATTTTACTTTTCATTTTAACCATGTATATGTATTTATTAGGGTGCTTAAGAGTGTAAATGTGCACATGATCGTAAACTGGTAACTTAACGGATTTTTAAATTAGCGAATCTTTAAGTCGGACAGAAAAATTTGTATCAGACTTTTTTTCTTAAAATCGCTCAAATTAAAAAAAAAATAGAACGAAATAACTACTCTTTCTATATTGTTTATAAAACTGTTATAACCAAATAAGTTGCCACGAGTAGTTTTCTGATAATTTATATTTCTCAATATACTGAGATCATAAGCTATCATGAAATATATACAATAAAATATATAATGTTTACTGGCGGACGGGTGGACACTCAGGCAGACGTTCGTACCAAGGTTTTGGAACCAACGGTCTTGGTTGTGAGGAAGGAGATAAAAAGAATGTAAGAAAAATAAGCAGTGGACGGTAGACACCAAGTCAAGAGAAAGAAAATAGAGACAACGATCAAGAACTGACAAGAGTGATGGAAAACATACGTCAGAGGCAGATGATCCGCGAGACTAATGAAGGAAGTCGATAAATGGATATAGTGCAGCATGAGGAGATCAACTAGTATGTAACGCAGTTCCTCACTGGAATGGGTACTTCTGATTTTAAATCAAAGTGCCAGCATTGCGGTCGTGTAAAGGAGGACGCAAAATACACGTTAATTGACTGTGATAGCTTGACTGATGACAGAAGAGAACTGGAGACAGAAACAGAACGAATTTTTTCCAAAAATATTATTGGGTTATTGCTGAAGGACAATAAAAGCTGGGACGAAATCGCAGTTTTCATTGAAAAAGTGCCACAGCAGAAGAAACGTATATAAGAATCATGAAGAACGCTTTGGCAAAGTGGAGACATCCACCTTGAAGTAATGAGAAAGCGATTTTGGGGTAGTTAAAAGGAGATGGCGATTGAGTGGCTACTGTTGACGCAATTAAATTAATTCGATCAAGGTAACCGGTAACACTCCGCCACCTGAGTCCTACACATGAATTCCTTAACTCCTTGAATAAAAGAAATCATATACTAATAAAGAAAATTCTATATATATTTAAACACTGATAGAAGTTACTGCAGAATTTAGTATAATTACTATCAAAACTGTAATTAGCCCCTTTTCATGTGTCTATTCTGGAGAATTCGCAATTAACCACTTTGAAATTCGAACATCACTTGTTGATTTATCAGTCTTGCTAATATAAAATTAATCATCAAAATCATTAATATTTTATTTTATATATAAGTGAATAATAAACAAGCTGGAATTAAGAAAATGGTTATTGAAAGTACATTTATTGTTTCAAAATACGTACAACAAAATACTTGTAATTTTATTGAAATTTTATTATTTCAATTCATTAGAACATTGGGGACTATTTTTAATCTGCTAAGTGCAATTAAATGGAAAATAATTTAAAGAGTATTTGTCAGATATACGTACTTATAAAACCAATAGTGAGAAGTCGTCCTCTCTCGGAATACTCGAATAGTATTTCTCGCTCTTCCTGATTAGTAATTATTTGGAAGTTTTTTGCAGTGCTTTCATACAGAAATTTTACCTGTGAAAATTTAAAAAATACATTTTGGAAAAATTATCTGGATTACATGATGATTTCAAATAATTTTGCTAATTTAAAAACAGCATAATTGCGTTCTTTTGGTGGCTTTTAGAGGTCATAAACAAACGGATTTAGGTGTTGTTTGCTATTGTTGTTATTTGAATCCATCCTGAATTTCGGCGACACTCAATCCGTTTGACCAACCTTATTTATGGCAGCGTGCGCCATAAAAAGTTTAAGATACATCCCATTGATGTAAAGTATTCCGAAGATGTTCTCCAGCAAATCGTCAGCGCCTGCATAAAAATACACGCCTATTATCTGTGGACATGCAGCAACGACACGCGTCTATTAGTTGATCAGACGAAAAGAATGAAAGAAAAATACAAAGCTATCCCACGGTTATTCGCTTACGTGAGGAATCAGTGCCACGACAAACAGCAACAGCAGGAGGTAGAAGATGATGTTGTTCTTGAGACTATTCTGGTATGGCCATATTCCGAGAGCCTCCTGAAAGCGCTTGTTGAAGATAAAGTAACGACTATCGTAGATGTCTATTCCATTCTGTACTTCGCTTTTCATAATTCTATATCTTCTCGTCTCTTTTCTTTTACTCTTACTGACTAGAAAGTAAGCAATAATCGTAGCATGACTGACACCCGGCTGCAGGTTTCTTTTTTACTCTGCTGTGGCTAAAGTATAAGATAATAGATGCTGGATTATTATAATAATGATATTATTGTCGTTGCGTTTAAATAAAGAATCATATTGATAGCGATATAGGAGACTATTACAGACTGTTGGATCGTTCAACTCATGCGCAATTTGCATATGTGAAATTCAGAGGGTGTAATATTGACGCTTAATGTTAAATGATTATGCATAATTATGTAATATATGCTGAAATAGAAAATTTACTTTGATTGTCAAGATTATGGAAAATTGCTAATTTGTCTTATCATTTTCGAGTGAATTGTTTAGTGTCTATTCACTTTTATTTTAACGATTAAATCATAAAATTTAATGATTTTGTCAGTAGTAATATTCACCATTTCTCCGTAACGCAGATGGTTTATTCTAAAAAGATTTTATTTTTGTCATAATTTTGTTTAATGTCCATTTGCCAGGGTGGGGTCACTTATTAACTTTTCAAATGTTAACTTAGTAGTTAATCAAAATCAAAACTAATTGAGTTAAAAGTTAAGAGTTAGTAACTGAAAAAAATAATAAAGTTGAAAGTTAAGTTATAAAGTTAAAAGTTAAAAGTAAATTTTATTAAAAGTCAATTTTTATTATTGGTATCATGTATATCATTCCTATATATTTAAACCATAAGTTATAATCAAAACTAATCTTTTTAAAATATATACATATAAATATACATACATCGCCGTTATATCTATTATTATAATAAATTGTGTTATCCTATTTGAATTCGGATAAGAATTACAGTCACACGAATCAAAAAAATTGTTCTGGTCTTTTGCGCCAGGAAGCATTGAGACTACGTCGAGCAAACCAGGCGCTGCTTAAGGAACGGTTGAGTTGGCTACGGTGACAGGCGAAGATGAAGCGACAAATTAATCAGCTAAGTCGTCCTCCAATCTGTTAGACAAACACAAACACAAATATAGATATAACCACTCACATTAATACAAATAAAAACACAAACACAAACATAAATACAAACATAAATATGCATTTAAATTCTCAAATAGAAATTGTTAGCGGCGAATACCGTAGTTTCTAACATTTCTTGCGAAAATCATAGTAGGTCGTTAAATCAGACCTGATTAGGATATGAAACGACAACGACAAATGCTTAGCTATTGACATTTCTAATAGGTTAGAAACAGAAAATGGGTCGTATCCTCCATAGAAAAATTCAGCGTTAGGATATAACTTCTAACCAGGTCTTCATGATGGAACTATGTACATCGTTTTTGGAATTATTTAATCAATTTTCGCCAGGTATCGCGAGAGCGTAGACATGGCCTCTGCTCTTGCTCAGCAATTATCGCTATTAATTGTTAATAAACATTGTTGTTGGGTGAAATATACAGCTGCATCAGTGTTTAGTAAAATTTGTGTCATTTTGACCTGTTAATTATTAAAATCCATCCGGCCTACAAGCCGATGCGCTTGGATTTCATAAAGCATCGTTGTGGCCGCGTGTTTCTGCCTGTCTCTTTAGCCAGTGCTCCAAGCTTGGTCGGTCATAACCAATAGTACGCACGTTCCTCTGGTTTCGGAGCCGCTTTTTCTTATACTTTGTGCGATTCTTCCATCGGCTGCCAGACATTCTCATTCCTTGACCATCATCAGCTGTTCGTTGAACATAAGGTTAAAGGGTACTCTTTGGATCTGCTGTTTGCATCTCCATTTCTTGCACAGCATTTGAACATCGATGATCATCTAGTGCCCCAGGAAGTCCATCATTCAACTACATTCTTCAAATTTTCATCGTACTCTTCTAAAGACACACTCAACGACCAGGTTTTACGTCGCAACTTTTTCAGTAGAGACTAAGAATTAATAAATAATGAACTGGAGAAAACTGACTGGAGTCATCTATTTGGTGACAGTGATTTAGATAAATATGTCTCAGTATTTTACAAGGTAGTTTCTAGTCTTATTGATAGGTACATACCACTTAAAACACAATACTCCAGTCAGTATCCTCCTTGGTTCAATGCTGATTTAAAAAGTCTGATTATCTAAAAGCACATCCATCACGGTAAATGGAAAAATAGTTCCTCGTTTTCAGATTATATAGAATTTAAGAATATTTGTGCACAATACATTACAGTTTTTTTTTCACCGTCAGAGAAATAATAATAGTGTTCCATCTACTATGCATGTTAACTCCATAAACCCAATCATACCCATAAACATCGTAAACCGAATACACTCATGAACTCCATAAAACCCATAAAAATCGTAAACCACATAAATCCCATAAACTCCGTAAACGTAGTAAACCCCAGAAGCTTATAAATACGTTATATCCCATAAAAGTCATAAACCACATAAAAATCATAAACCCCATAAAAATCCTATAAACCCCATAAACCCCTTGAATCCCAATAACTTATAACCACCAATAAACCATAGACACCATAAAACCCATAAACATCATAAACATAACCCCATAAATATAATAAACCCCATTTTCCCCATAAAACCCATAAACATCGTAAACTCCATAAATTGAAAATAATGTCGACAATCCTCAAAAATCCGTAAATTTTTACGATGACACAATATTTGCTAACATAAAAAACATAACAAAGCATTAAAATGACAAAAATCAATAAAATCATTATAATCATAAGTGATAAGATATATATATATATATATATATATATATATATATATATATATAATATAATATAATATATACATATATTGCTGCCGGCACCTCTGACTTTTTAGCAAGAAAAATTTGTTAAGTGCTTAATACCTTGGTGGCAGGCAGTCGGCACCAGTGATGGGGTCAGTGGTTGGGTGGGGGGTCGCTTGGATGGGTGACCGCTCGCACAACCAAGATGAACAACAAAGGTGGCCTTTTCCGGTAGGTAAGAAAGGATACTTGACTTGCAAATTGACTTTCTTACCACCTCGCGTCCTAGCGAAGGTTTTTTCATACGAGTTTTCCCTCTGTCACAGGTTGCTGACCTGCCATTGTCGGTAACTTGGACGAATGCGGAAGCGAACGCAGAAGGGGGATGGGCTTGTTATGATCAAATACCTCCACGCAGAAATGGTGGGGTTATCCTGTAAAAACCCAAAAGGGAATACAGGTAGGAAGGAAAAGAAATTTTTAAATTTTATTTTTATATATATATATATATATATATATATATATATATATATATATATATATATATATATATATATATATATATATATATATATATTCTGCTGTGTGAGTTCTAAATCGCGAAACAAATATTTTTATTTACGCGCGGAACTGATCTATGCTCTGGAGCTTCTACTGTACTATTATGGGATGGCTCTAGCTAAATGGAGATGGTAGAAAGATGTATCTGAAGTGTCAAGTTCGTGTAATGCTGGGTGAGGAAGTCACAATAAGCCCATTTATTAAATTATTTATTAAGTATAAAAGACTGGGAGAGTCACCATTGCTGGTGTACACAGTTCGAGCAGCGAGCGTGGTCTGCTGCATGACGCTTCAGCGTATAAAGAGATCGAGTGGCGACCTACAGGTAGCGCCACCTGACATGAAGGACCGTGTTATGTTCCGCAGACTTAAGGGGAGGTCGGAGCGAACTTTACCATTGTGACCTCCACCTCACGCCGTATTTTTCATTATATGTCTAAAAATCACATAGTAACATCAAAATCGAAGTTGATAATAGTTTGTTATTATGTAAAGAACACCGGACAACAGCAATTTTGTTTATTAGTAGCCTCAAAAGTTTTCTATTACCGTTTCTTAGCCTTACTGATAGCTTCACCTCGCGCCGTATTTTTCATTATTTTACGAAATTGTACGCAATTATGTACGCTTGAAGCTTTATAAACATTTATTATTATGACAAGAACACCGGACAACCGCATTTTTGTACCATAAATGACACACAAATTTTTATTTTTATGATATTAATTTTTTAGGTTAGGTAAAATCTGCACCAATCAGGATAGCTCCGACCTTCCCTTAAGCGCTCCCAGTTGAGCGACAGACTGAGCGCTCTCAGCTGGGCGATGGATTTCTCTGTGGATGCATGCGCTTTCAGTTGAACGTTAAAGGGAGAGCGCTATCTACTGAGTGATAGACAACCGTGTGGATGTAGGCATTCTGGGCTGAGCGGTAGAGTAAGCGCTCTCAGCGAAAGATGTTACTTCTCCTACTCTTAGTTTTTATTCTTACCTTGAACCTTGTTGTTCTTCACAGTTATTCATTATTATTATAGATAAATTATATACATTGATATATACGATCTTTTCCTGATTTATAAAATTTTCGAATAGATGACTTTTAAGAAACTTTATATATCAGTTAAGGATTGATACGAATTTTATATTGGGTGATAGTAGGTAATATATTATTTTAATAGAAATCGTTTATTTTGAACTCTAATTTATTTAATATGTGTATTCCAAATGAGTTTACAGTTTCTGATTATACATATGTTAATTGAGTTTAAATTCGCTCGCTTCGGGGTTCTAAACCTGAACTCGCGTATAATATATTATTATTATATTATTTATCTTTAAGACTTTTTGGGGCTGACGGCCACCTTTATACGTATAGTCAAAGAGCGTCTAAAAAGTGGTACGTGAGGTGTTTATAACCTCTCCTTTCGAATGGGAAGGTGGTGCACATCAGAACCTCTTCCCCAATGAGAGACTGGCAAATTTTGGTGTCTCTGACCCGGTTGAAGGTGCTGAGGCCGCGCATTGTCCTCGTGCGACTATCCGCGACTCGACCGCGGTGGTGATGATCTGTATTTATTTAGTTATAAATTAATAAATTATTATGATAATCAGGCAGGCATTTATTATTTTATAGCGTGGCGACTAAGAAGAGTAGGGAGCTACGATAGGGACTGCTAGAGCTGTGCTCTGGCGGAAAAACGTGAATAATATTAAACTTTTAGTATGAAAGTTCTTACCTTGTTTATTGGAGAGCAGCAAGGAATTTTAGAGAGCATAAACGAAATTGTTTATAATAATTATTATACTATATGGATAATTTTATAGAATAGAAAGATTTTATCACACAAGAAAATAATGTTTTAGAATACACCATTTACAAGAATTTATTTTGTGTATTGTACACGTTGTGCCCACGATGGCATACAATAGTTATAACTTATTATAATAGAATAATAAGAGAGCTTCCGCGCAGTAAGCGATTGAGAGTAAAACTGACTCTGCTCGCATGGGCCGCTGCCCGGTTTTTATAATCCCTAGCCTTCGATGGGAAATTTTCAGCGGAGGCTGCGTATGCGTGACTTGTTTATCGCGCCATTAAGATAGCCCACTTGGTGAGAACAGTTGCGTTCTCTTCGCTTTTCTGGAAATTGAATTACGTGATCTTACTATCATTTTAGCGACTTTGTTTTTAAGTACTTCAATTTCCAGAAAAGTAGAGCGCGATATTATTTTAGTATAATATGTCGAGAAATTTATTTCGAAAGCTTCGCAACGAGCTGATATTTGCGCGCGCTAAGATGAATGCACGTACATACATAAACATATATACACATACATTTAAGGTGGTTCTTTCATGAGAATCGACCATAAAGATAAAAGATTGTACAATGATTTGTTTACGTCTTACAATATCAGAAACACTATAGTATAAAAGAAGGGTACTTTAAGTGATAAAAGAAATTTTTCATGAAAATTTCGATATGGCAAAATTAGATATCGCATAAATTAGAGAATAATTTGACAAATGATCCGAATTTTTTTATTTGTTATCCGATTTTAATTTTAAAGGTCTCATTTTGTTCCTTGAATGATTTCAGGAGAACTTAGCATTATAATAATTGAAAAACATCGAAAAACCTGCAAAGTTGCAGCCTATAGTTTATACTTACATACGCACAAACTTACAAAAACACGTTTATGTAAGTAGTTATAAACAATTGAGGGTAAGAAGGATTATGGTTAAAAGTCAAACTTTTTTTATTATTCAGTCTTACGAACTAAAATTGTAAAGGCTTATGTAGGATGATATTAATAGATTCTATATCATTTTTTAGTTCAAAGTATCAATTATTTTCAGAGCAATTTATAAAAATCGTTTATCTTAACAAAAATTACCAGTTTTCAAAATGTCACTTGCGCATAGCATATTGAGAAAAATATATGAAAAAAATTGAGTTACTTCCTTATTTGGCCAATAAAAGAAACTGTTGACAGAATTGGAAAAATCGTCTTTTACTTCATTAAAACAATATAGTCTTCATTTGACTTATGAAAATGCTTTAAAAATTACGTTTTTTAATACTGACTGATGGATAAAATGAGATAAAAAGAAAAAAATTTAAATGGAATCAACAGTTTATGTTCTGCATGTACTAAGGTATATTTTCTGATAGTTCTGAAAGTTTTTGAAATTTTTATATGTAAAGTAACGCAGAATGACGTTAAATAACGTAATATAACGTAAAATAGCTCAGAATTAACGTAAAAACAACGAAAATTTTCTAAAAGTAGGCCAAAATAACGTAGAAAAAGGGAGATATGGAGAAGGTTCGATTCTTATATATAAAGAAATGTAGAATAACGTAAAAGAACATAAAATAACGTAAAATAACGTAAAATGACGCATAAATAACATAAAAATAACAACAAATTTCAAAATATAGCCCAAATTTCGTAATGAAACGGAGATATGAGGAAAAGCCGCGATTCTTATGCACGGCGACAGCGGCGAAATAATTTTATAATACAGAGAAGATATAGATATATGCGTGTGCGTGTGCGTGTGCGCGTGCGTGTGCGGGAGCGTGTGCATGCGAGTGTGTATATGTGTGGCTCATCTGGGTACAATACTGTGCAAATTGTTTAAAAGCTTAATTATCAGTTATCATTTGAATATTACATATAACATATAATATATTACTTATTTCGCCATATTTATCAACCAACAATGTACTATGACTGATACTGAGTACCAGATCAGCGTAACTAGATACTGTATTAAATAATAATAAATAAAATATTTTAGCTCAGGCTACCAATAAAATAACAAGAAAAAAAACTCTAAATGCTTTGAATAGTTATAAAAATCGAACATTCAAAATAGATAATTGATAATTGTAACATACATTGTTACCTTGTTTAAACTTTTGTATATATATATATATATATATATTTATAACTATATACACAAACTATATTGACTATTGTGCAAACATTAAACCAAACAAACCTTAGTTGCATTCTAAAATAAGATGCTTCAATTGATTCAATAATTATTCTAAAACATAAATAGCGTTAACAGCTGATTTCATTATCGGAAAAATAGTGTATATGCAAACAAATATTTTGTATAATTAATATATCTGTGTTAAAGTTATAAAATATTAATAATAATTATCATAAATCATTTTTGTAATATATAATTTATACTGCATTATAAAAAGGTGAAAGAATAAATAATAATTAATAAAAATCACCTTCATAACATTAATTTTGCTAATTCTTTCCATCAATTTTTTAATACATAAATAAAAAAGTAGTCGTAAATAACGGAAAATTCCACTTGGATCAGAATATGTCACAAAACCATAAATTACTGACAAGAACACGCTATCAAAGTTTGCCGAAGAAATGGCGCCACTGAATCGAGGGTATAAAGACACCCCTTCTACTGATCTACACTGATTTCCATCTGAGCTTCGGAGCAGCACAACCTTAACAAAAGCATTGTCCATCCAAGGACTCGACTTGGTCGTCTTTTCATTCCACGAGCAGTGTAATGTCCTAGTTGTGCTGTGCTCCAGGCGATTTTGTGCCACATACCAGCCACTCTGTGTTACGAATTTATAATTCGTGATATGTGGTTCGTCGTATTGCTGCTCCTCAAATCCGAAGAGATGCGAGATAAGTGTAAAGGGGGAGGGTTGTTGTTTGAAATAAGTAACCAAGATTAAGATAACGTGGTAGTTTATTCTTCGTAGTTACTTCGAGAGGTATAAGGGAGAGACGCATGACGCGGCGCGGTTTGGGTAGAATGACGTCGTCCCGGTTCTCTGGTGGATTCCTCTCTCATTATCGTGTCTGGGCCTGGGTTCTTTAAATAGGCAGAAACAGCTGATGTGAATCTGCTGATGTTGAGCCGCGTCTTCGAGCCGTCAACCTGGAGTTTCGGTCGTTTGCGAAACTTTGCGTCAGCGTGTGTGGCTTGCGCACACTGAATATTGGCTGAGGCGAGGCTCAAGCTACACATCGTTATATATATATAATAACGATATCTATAGAACGTTATTAGAATATTATATTATGACAGTTTATAACTGCCTTATCTGCACGTTAGTTTCTACAATAATTTACAGAAGTATATTATTGACAATGATAAATATCCTTAAATTACGTTTGCAGCGGAGATGAAATTTCCATCGAGTAAGTGCATCATATTAGTTTCCAATGTACTAAGCATTTCAGTATTGAATTCAATTTGATTAATATATTTATTAGCTATTCGATACAGCCTATTCATTGGTGCATTATCTAGGAAATTTGATCTCGTCCGAAGCACTGTAAATCTGCGACGGCCTCTAATATTACATGGATTTGCTTGGTATGAATGTGTTCATTTTTAAAATCCGTGGTATCGAAAAAATAATTATTTATTTTATAATACGTAAGCATATCATTTAGTTCTAAAATTTCACTTACTTTAGGCATATTCATTGCTTGCCTTATAGTTGAATAGTCATTATTTAGTTGACAAATTGGTATTTTACACATAAATGCCAGTTGACGAAGTGCAATGTTTTGAACTTTTTCAAGTCTATAACAATGGAGTCATAATGCGGTCTCCATATTGTGGAAGCATATAGGAGCGCTGGTCAGATAAGAGACATGTAAAGAGTCTTTTCATAATAACTTGACATTAGGACACAAATATGCCTTATAATTCCGGGTTTTATCACCAGATGGATGCAAGTTTTTGTATCCATACACAAATTTATCATTTCTATTCCATATATATGACCAACTCTGGAGTATCACTTAGCGTCTGTAATAGGTACTTGCCAGCATTGCACTGACGATGGCTCATTGGCAAAGTACTGAAGCCAAAAAGCTATTATATAATTTTTTCATTATTTCTTAATAAAAACTTATTTTCGCATTAATTTCTCTGTCGGAGGATAAACTGTCATAATACAGTCACTAATCCGAATTGGAGAAAGCGGAATGACAAAAGTCCGTTGAATAAAAAAGTCATATGGGTTTATAGCTCGTGGAGTTCAATAGATTCTCTTTAAAATAATTAAATATTCAAAGAGCAATCAGTTTGCATTTTATATTTTCTTGCCTATTGTCAAGAAAGTGTAAAATGGAAATTTCTTTTCAATATATATTTTAGTTTATTTAATTTTATTTTATGTACTCTTTTTACACTTTACACTTTTATATAAAGTTATTTTTTTTAATCAAGGATTAGAAATCGATATTTTTCATCAAATTAGTATTTATAATTTTTATACGGGTATTTTAAGAAAAATGATTATATAGTTAATTTTTTAAAGGCACTAATCAATCTTAAATTTGAAAAAAGAAATTTTTTTTTGGCAATAATTCTAAATTTAAATTACCAATACCCATAAGACATTTTAATGGTCATAATTAAAAAAAGGATTTTTTTTACATTGAAATGCACAGGAAATTTTTTAATTAAGATTATGCTAAAGTAATCCGTCACCTAAAATTACGAGGACCCACTTTTTTATTCAATTTTCAATTTTGTGTTAATACCTCTCCGGAACGTTATTACCAAAAGCTTACCAAAAGCTACAACCCTCCATAGAGATAATTCCTCAAAATTGAGAAATAAATGAAAAAAGTGTTTCCCGTTTTTACTGACAATATATTGTTGTACCTACCGTAGGATTCCGGGAGTCAACAATAACGAAATTGATTTTATAAGTCTCATTTTACTCGGAAAACATGTAATTTTAAGTTGCATTATATATGTAATTACAAAAAATGAATGATAATTAAATGTATTCTGTAGAAAATATTCTCTTGGAAGTTCGATCCAGAGCGCGCCATCAGCTCCTGCTCCTATGTTGAAGAATAGGGCTCGACGATGACGTCCAGTAACGTAGCTAGTCCATTGGAACGAGAGGTGTCTCTGAGGTCCGGAGAGCATGCGCCAGTGGTATTGAAGCGGCTTGTAGATGTTGCGGTGACTTGTAGCTGAATCACTGTAAAACTTTTTCTCGATGAGATACACTCGCAGTTATTCCGGCGGAATGAAAAAAATGAAACAAAATAATAAATAAAAGTTTGCTTTTCTAACGTGGCCCTAGACGCGAGGTACAGGGATTTATCTCCTGGCTGCTGAATGGTGGATACTAATGTTAAATCGGCCTCTATTTGTATCGACGCGCGTAAGTAACATGTACAATACTTTGTATTTGATAGATATACTTTATGCTATAATTAAAATGAAATTGAAGATAATCAATTATTTGAATTCATCAACAGTCAATCATACGATTATAAAGGAAATACTATCTAGTTTTTCTTCGAAATCTTGAGTTTCATCTAAAATACTAGGAATATAAACATTATCATGTATATAAATATAATATAAGAAAATACAAATTTAATTTTAAGAATTGTAAGACAACAATAAAAGTTCAATTTCATTTCATGAATAATATATTACATTTATGAATCACAACAATTCTGGAAATATACTACGAACCTTTAATCAAAATGAAAAGGTTTAGGTTACAACGGTAAATCTTCGACTGCAAAGGGATCATCAATGTTTAATTGGCTCTCAAATGGTGTGTAGACTATAAATGGGTAATGTAGAAGAGCTATTATCTCCATAATTGAGTGTTGAATGTGATTACCGGCCAATGTGTATGAATCCAACCCTTACTCCTAGAATTGCAAAGGTAGGTACATTTGCACTCCTGCCCACCCCCACTACCGACATTTACGGCTTTGATAAACCGTAAAGGTCGGATGCCTATAAATTACGATCGTAGAGCCTTTATAGAGTAGTTCAGCAGAGTCCGGCTAGTAGAGCAGTACGCAAGCAAGCAAGCAAATAAGCAAGCAAACAAGCAAGTAAGCAAGTTTGCAAGCAAGCAAGTAAGCAAGCAAGCAAATAAATAAATAAATAAGTGAATAAATAAGTGAATAAATAAGTTAATAAATAAGTTAATAAATAAGTAAATAAATAAATGAATAAATAAGTTAATAAATAAGTTAATAAATAAGTGAATAAATAAGTGAATAAATAAGTGAATAAATAAGTTAATAAATAAGTAAATAAATAAGTGAATAAATAAGTAAATAAATAAGTGAATAAATAAGTTAATAAATAAGTAAATAAATAAGTTACTAAATAAGTAAATAAATAAATAAGTAAATAAATAAATAAGTAAGTAAATAAATAAATAAGTAAATAAATAAATAAGTTAATAAATAAATAAATAAGCAAATAAATAAATAAGTAAATAAATAAATAAATAAATAAATAAATAAATAAATAAATAAATAAATAAATAAATAAATAAATAAATAAATAAATAAATAAATAAATAAATAAATAAATAAATAAATAAATAAATAAATAAATAAATAAATAAATAAATAAATAAATAAATAAATAAATAAATAAATAAATAAATAAATAAATAAATAAATAAATAAATAAATAAATAAATAAATAAATAAATAAATAAATAAATAAATAAATAAATAAATAAATAAATAAATAAATAAATAAATAAATAAATAAATAAATAAATAAATAAATAAATAAATAAATAAATAAATAAATAAATAAATAAATAAATAAATAAATAAATAAATAAATAAATAAATAAATAAATAAATAAATAAATAAATAAATAAATAAATAAATAAATAAATAAATAAATAAATAAATAAATAAATAAATAAATAAATAAATAAATAAATAAATAAATAAATAAATAAATAAATAAATAAATAAATAAATAAATAAATAAATAAATAAATAAATAAATAAATAAATAAATAAATAAATAAATAAATAAATAAATAAATAAATAAATAAATAAATAAATAAATAAATAAATAAAAAAAATAAACAAATAAATAAATAAATAGATAAATAAGTAAATAAATTTAAAAAAAGTACATACAAATAACATGGCCACATACGTAGACCGAAAAAGCATAGAGCGCAAGGTCGCTCAGACCTACAGCTGCTCTCTGCTCAACCTGCGCACGTCCAGCCGTACAGTCATCAAGGACCTTACCAAGCTCGCCCGCGAGAACCTGGGTTACGCTCCGACTATCGTCCAGATCATCGAGGATCACCTGACCATAGTGCACTACGACGTACAGCTTCCGGTTCTCTATCTGATCGACTCGATCGCTAAAACCGTGGCGCAGCCGTACGCTAAACTCTTCTCGAACAACATTGTAAGATCGTTCGTCCACGTGTTGAAAGCTTCGACTGGCAATGAGAGACGCTTGCTTGCGTTGAAAGATCTTAGGAAGACGTGGACATCGATTGTCTTCCCGAGGAACGTGTTGGCTCAACTGGATAGAAGAATCAAGGACTTCGAAGCATCAGTGAAGACGGACGACCAGCTATCGGTGCTAAAAAACGGAAGGAATGAAGCGCCGGTCAAGAGGGAAATACCGGTATCGATGCTGGACGAAGAGGATACCGAGAATAGAATCAACTCGACGCAGACCGAGATTCTGAGGTTGAAGAAGAAGCTTGAGGAGATCGAGAGACAGCGCGAGAACGTCGATGATACAGGTGGCAAGAAGAGAAAGTCTGATGTTGCGGCTGAATCGCTGGAGGTTTGCGTGAAAAGGTATAAGATGGAAAGGCTTCCCTTCCCAAAACCTCAGAAACGCTTCTAAAAGAACGTAAAGACCTTCTCCAAATCCTCTTCTTCCAAAAATCCCTGAAAACCAAACGACCCTTTTCCATCAACCTCCACACGCGTTTAAGTGTGAGTTTTATCTTAGTGAATTGTACCTTGTATCTTATATGTGAATTGTACCTTGTATCTTATATATGAATTGTACCTTGTATCTTATATATGAATTGTACCTTGTATCTTATATATGAATTGTACCTTGTATCTTATATATGAATTGTACCTTGTATCTTATATATGAATTGTACCTTGTATCTTATAGATGAATTGTACCTTGTATCTTATATATGAATTGTACCTTGTATCTTATATATGAATTGTACCTTGTATCTTATATATGAATTGTACCTTGTATCTTATATATGAATTGTACCTTGTATCTTATATATGAATTGTACCTTCTATCTTATATATGAATTGTACCTTGTATCTTATATATGAATTGTACCTTGTATCTTATATATGAATTGTACCTTGTATCTTATATATGAATTGTACCTTGTATCTTATATATGAATTGTACCTTGTATCTTATATATGAATTGTACCTTGTATCTTATATATGAATAGTACCTTTTTTTAATTATATAAGAATAACGATTTTTAATATCTAATACACGTCGAATAAGATTAATTGTAGAAATAAGTAGTTTTTAAGGACAACAATAACCATAGTTTTTTTAATAAAAACTTTTAAAATATTTAGATGTTATGTTGATAATTGTGATTTTGCGGATAATCATTTAATTTAATTATATTATTTTCAACCAAATGTGTATCGCAATGACTTAATAATAATAAATTACACTATTTTTAAAATAAATTATTTCTGTGTTTTGTGAATGTCAAAATTTTCCTTCTATCGTTCCCTATTTTTCCTGAAAATAATACTGTATAACATCCTTTAATGTACATAAATTTAATTACTATAAATATTTCGTAAAAAATTATATGCTAATTAAATAAATAACACAAGTTGAAAAAGAACAATTTCAAAATTCTAAAAAAGAATACCCTTTTATTTTTCTACTATGCCACTCACAAAAGTCCGTTGCATGTAGGTAGCTAATTTTTTACTTTTAAGAATCCATTAAACTACCCTTTTGTCTTTCAAAGCTAACAAGTTTTCCTCAAATTAGTCATTCAATACGCGAACGACTTAGCGGTGACTCATACGTAACGGAGACTGGGTGTATAACATAAATGGGCTGTACGGTATAGCGGACTATTATTTATAATTATTTTTGTCTGCAATGACGAAATTTATTGTAATATATCATGTCGTAATTTATTTCCGACAGTATTGTGAGTTAAATTATTATATTATAATATTTCACTATGCATACAAAGTCTTTATTAGCACACCCCGCCATAAAGTGCGTAATCTTTTTCCGCCGAGCCGGGAAAGAAGTGCTACATTAAATCCCTACCCCCACTCTAGTGCCCGCTGCGACGCGCATATTCTCTCGCCTTCAGCTAGGGCACAAACATCGCGGGGCGCCGGGAACTAGCGTGAGGTTAGGAAATTAATATGTAGCACTATTTTCCCTCTTCTAAATATGTCCAAATACTGGGTTCAGAAAAACAGTGGACGTAAACTTGGACAGTACATTCAGCATAGTACAGTTCTCTACATAACCTCAAAATGTTATATTTACATTTATAACAAATTTAAGACGTAAATTAACATAATTTTGAATAAATTATCTACTACAGATCATAAACTATCCGGATGAATGCCAATGAATACATCGTTTTATCATCTTTATCAGTAATTACAATTTTTGTCACTGTGTATCTTATACACGCTGATTAAAATTAAGTCAAAATTGGTTCTGAAGTTTTCAAGCTTTGCCCGTATAGATAGAGATAACAGCTGAGGTTGCGTTACACACATATCTTACGTAAATATAAATGAAAATTGATAGAAAGCTCAAATAAATTGCTAATCATCAAAAATTATCTAGTTAGTTTTAAGAGGCAATACCTACTGAAAGTTGATCTTACGTTTTAGCCATTTATATTTAATGTCGTCGGGTTTATACTTGTATGCAAACGATCTCCGTCCAAATAAAAGAAAACATAACTACATACAAACCCATATAGAAGAAACTCTCAAGTTGAGTGTTATTTCGTACCCTCAACTAAAATTTGGAGGGTATTTAAACTTGTACAATATAAAAATTCAGTTGAGGTTACATAATAACACTCAACTTGAGAGTTTTGTCCATACGGGAAGCACTTATAGCAGTACCGTTTTTTTAATAATTCCTGAAAGCAGTCTCCAAATTGGTACAAAAACTTCTAATTGTATAGTTAGAAAATAAGCACGTGAAAGTTGAGAGGTATGAATGAAACAGAAAGACTTCTTTACTTTGAACAGAAATAAATCTTTTTACCGATTATTGACAGTAAAACTGATTTTTTTATCGTCTTTTCTTAAATATTGTAATAAAAATTATAGATCTTGGAAGATGTAAAAATTAAAAAAATTAACAAGTTATAATAATATAAATAATTTACATTACGTAGTATGTAAAATAAAAATTTACGCGTACTTTCATATGTTCCAGGGATCTGCCCTTCCGCCTTAAAGTTTTTAAACAAATTCTTTTCACAAAGATATATATAATATCCCATTTATGTTTTTTTCTGTTCAATTGAGCAGCAATGTATTTTCATTAATAGAATTAGCGTATAAAAAATAATATTTAGGGTACAGAGAAGTGAAAAAGAACATCTGTTTGATTGATTTAACTTAAGAGAGAAAGCAGTAGTAATTTTTTTGAACAGAAAAAAGTATCCTTTTTTGTTAGTGAGTCTCGAAATTAAAAGATTATGAAAATTTAATACCTAGAGTCTCGAAAATATTTCATAAGTCGTGTATTTTCTTAAAATACTATTTTACTAAAACATCATGTGCAGTGACCATGATTCTTTGATGACCGCTTTGCTGGCTTTTTTGTGCTATAAAAGCATAATTTTAGTGCCTACTTAGTTTTTATTTTATTGACGAAAAACAAAAAGAAATTATTAAAGCGGATATATCATTGGTTACCGCAAAAAGAGAAGCACCACTTAATTGTCTGCAATTCTGCGAATTTCAGTATTTTTTAAAATACAAAAATAGTTTAACGAAAAGATGAAAATAATTTTCAATTAAAAAATTAAATAACTTCGACTTACAAGTGTATGAACCCCTTAACTCATTATTTACCAGACCCTCAAAGTGATCAAAAATACTTCTGATGAGTATTTAGAAATGTGCTTCAGAATTTTTTGAGAGCTTTAGCACAATACAATATTTAACATTTCCTTTTTTGCTTTCTCGGCTTGTATGCGGCCAAAAGTCACTTAGGTCCCTATTACGAGATCAGAAATACTTCACTTCGACCTGTTGGACACATTTATTTTTTATGGTTTTCAGTTTATACATGAACAATTTAATTTAAAAATATAATAACAATAATAATATTGTAGTATGTGGCTTCAGGCCAAAATAATTCAAGTTCATTTTACTTTCTTTTTTGGAAATTGAATTTTTAGTGAATTTGGATAGCTAAAAGTTGCAAAAGTTCATTTATTGAATTAATGAACCGCGCCAGGCCGAAATTAGCCAATTTCAAGACTCCCGTTTTCGTCAAGAGGATATTTGCCGGCTTCAAATCGCAATGAAGAATCTATATTTGACAAATGGAAAAATTATTAGATACAATGAAACCAATAGATAATTTAAATAAATACTAATTTATTTACATTAATATACAGACCTTATTCGAATGTACTGAAGTCAACATTCCTACTATGAAGAACCTTTTCAAAGGTACACTCGTAAAGTACGTATGTTTGAAACCCCGATTAAATGTAATTGTATTAATTTTAATTCTAATCGTAAGATGATTCGTGGAACTATGAACTCTTATAAGAATATGGTTACCGGTGCATTGCATTATCTGTGCTAAGTATTCGTTCGATTCCCTGATAGAAAATTAACGAGTCGAATTACTTAAGATATCAACGATTAGCTAATCTCGTTAGCTAATCTTAACTAATATTAAGGATAAAATCAAGCTTAGGATTCGCTAAGAGATCTAAATTATACAGATAAAAAAATTGCAGTATATAATTAAAAATATTTTTTATTTATCACGTACATCAAATCAAAAGTGCATGCTCCAATTTAATTCCCAGCAAAATACAGCAGACCGTTACACCGCGTCGCATATTTAAATCGGAGTTGTAATTTATTTCGGAGTCTCACCATTGGATTACACGTGATTGTTTTTTGTGTTAAAAACCTTAATTTATTTATATTGTTAATTTTTTAAAGCAATTGAGTAATTTATTAACTATAATTGTTAGCAAACGCAATATTTTCAAAAAATATAAATCATTTAATAACCTAAAAATGATGTAACGATCAACGGACTATAACCATTAATAGTGTCATATATCTAACTAATATAGATGTTAAGAGTACAAAAAAACATGAAACTAAAAAAATTGTCCGATAAACCCCTCGCGCGACTTAGAATTGAACGTTTCAAAGTAAATGTTCTTCAGACGAAACGAACAAACTTATATATATTTTGTGTAGAATTGTTGTTCGCAAAAGCGCGAAAACGTTTTACTTCACCATAACCCGGGATATTTATTTACAAAGTGGGGATAGATTTGAAAGCTGAATGTACATACATTTTAATCATTTACAATTAAACACATATTATCAAATAGTTACTCTGATAACTAAACTTAATCGATTCATTATTAAATTACTTCTGAATATATTTTTTAAATTAACGAGTTTTTAACTAGTCCGTAACGAAAAAACGTCGCCAGGTACCGGGGTTTTTAGCTAATTCCTTAAGGATATATTAACTAATCCATATAAAATTACTTAAACTATAGCTAAGAACTCCTCAACGTTTCTACCAGGGTATTATTGGAATGATTTATATGAGGAATTCCACAAGAAATATTACTTAAACGGCTCAAAAAGTAATAGAGAATAATATTGAGGCATACCTTTGCAACCATTTTTTTATCACTTATATAACACAGTCATATAATTGATGTAAAAAATATCCAATATGCAAAACAGATCATGTTATTTGTTTAAATTTACACTGGACGTGAAGAATAACTTTGAATTTCGCGTCGAAAGTTTTTGGGATTTCATGCCTCTGTAATACGATTACGGTTATGTGAGGTGACACATAAAGTTTGGATACGGAAACATCCAAATTTCAAGTTTGACATAACACAACTAAACACGCATGAAATAACAAAGATATTCGACGCGAAATTTAAAGTTATTCTTTACGTCGAATATACATAAATTTTTATATGGGAATTTAACATGGTAATTGAGGACTAAAACCGGTCTTCAGTTTACTTGGCTTTTCAGGGTGCAAACAATTTTTTTACGAATAGAATATAAAGAAGAGAAATAAAGCTTACATTTAAGACAAGAACAATTTCAAAAGTTATGAACGAGGAAAAATAGTGAATATCATGATTTTTTATTTTTTACCACGTGATGTTTCGTGTTTGTTCACTATATTTAATCGTCCATAACTTTTGATATTGTAATTCTTCTTTTAGGTGGCACGTCTCAAATTCAAGCTTTTTTCTCTACATATTTCGCTGTATATTCGCTGTATATCTCGCTGTATTCTATTACGTATATAAAATTGTTTGTACCCTCGACAGCAAAATAATTATTATAACATTTTTAGTCCATGATTCATATGTTAAATTCCCATAAGAGAAATTGATATACGTTTTATAGAACGAGAGAAGAAAGGTTGCAGAGGTGTGCCTAAACTTCTTTTCTAAAATTCCGACTACACTAGTCTTAAAAAATGCTGCCGATGAATTGGCACATAGCTTTTTCAAACTAAATAATTTGTTTGCTATCATTGATTGGTAAGAATACATTACCGAGTATTACAAAACAAGAGAAATAAATAGCTTATTTAAAATTTCAGATTGAAAAAAATAGACAATTTTATGCTCATACCAATGTATTTAAACTGAATCGATAATATTATTTCAAACATACCATTAAAACTGCAAACCAATCACTCAAAAATCGACAAAACGCTAGAAAAACAAAAACACATCGAAAATAAAAAAAAATATTTTTGTCTTCACTTTCTTGAATGAAACCAAAACATTAACCCTGAAACATTAATTTTGACCGTCACTATTCAGAGTACTACTGATCCAAATCCACACATACACACACGCACACACACGGTTTTTATATATTACATTAGATAAGTTTATACATTAGATAAGTAAAAAAGGGCATTTATTCATAAAGAAGGCGTAATTTTTTTACAAATTATATATCTAACATAAGTTATTTTAGAGAATAAAATACGATTGTAAACTTTATATATGCATCTAATATGATCACATTTTATGATGACCATAACTATGAACGCATTTGTATATTTCATTGAAATTTGGTAGATTTATCAGAAATAACTTACAAGGAGAGCCCACAGCCTGCGGAAAGCGGTTTGTTTTCGATGAAGCTTAAGGAAGTTGTTTCTGGTACCTAAAAATGCTGCCTAGCAGTCGTAGTTTCATCTCATAAACCCTTGGGGTGAATATATTTGATCTTTTGTATTCCAAATACGCGTTATTACAATAAAATGGTACCTATACTTCGAATCACAACTGCAGTTGTTTGCGAGAGAAATGATATTTACTCTCGCAAAGTTGTAAATAATCCAAAATAATGACGAAAAATGCATAAAAATGTGAGGGTTTTCAGCTCCTTAAATTCAGTAGATTTTCATGCATGTTTCGTTATCAGTTTTTTTTGTTCATTACTTTGCAACAGATTAATATTTTTATATGAAAAAGTTTAAATTAAGACTCTTTTAATCAACTTTTTTTAACTTTTTACATCATTTCTCTAGCAAAAGACTTTTGCTTCCTCATAGGGGAAGCTTTGTGATGCTAAAACAAAAGTTTAGCTAAAAACATGTTTGAGATATTAGGACTCACATTTTTTCACTCGATATAACTTTTACGATCTCCTTGCTTAAGGTGAATTCCCCAAATCCTACTTCAAAAGAAGGTATTAAAAAACCTGAAAACTCTAAAACTCAAAAATCAAAAAGCCGATAAAGAAATAAAAACGAATCGAAAAAGGAAGAAAAATTTTATTGTCTCGCCTTCCTTTCAGAAAAATGAGCCCTGAAGTAAGTTTCACCGTGTTTAACTGTACATGGAGAGTATTGTTGTTCCACGTCCACACACACACCCGCATACACACACATCCATGCAGACATTATCTAAATACAGTGTATTTTGATTTCTTAAGTCTTAAAACATGTTTCTAACATGTTTTTAGCAACACTTCTTTTTTACTATCATAAAGTTTCCTCTTTGAGAAAGCAATAACATAATATGCAATATATTAAGGTAACTTTAAGATTAGTATATAGTATTAGATTTATAATATCAACATAAATGTTCAAAGCACAACCAAAATTTTTCTTTCTGACCTTTGCAATTCAACATTCTCTTACATGAGATGAGGTGTTACAAATTTTTAAATGGTGGTAAAACTCATCTTCTTCTATGCTTCATAATCTTTGAAAATACACGCGATTAGACGACCCATTTTGGATAAATCAACTGTGTAATTGACTTTTAATAGATTTCCATATCATGATTATTTTTGGAATAAAATGTAGCATGACTAAGTATATACTTTTATGAGTAAAATTAATAAAGATAATACTTATTCTTAACTTTTCCATTTTCAATTATCCTCCTTCTAAAAAGTATTCATGTTATAGAAATTTATTGATAATTATAAATAGATTCATCAAGAGTGGCTTCTGTAATCGCGTGATGTATGGGCGATAATGCAAATACCCTTTTTTGTACAAAAAAATGCAATGCTAGGTCAAATAGGAGAATATTATAGTTAAATTTTGAATAATTACATAAATTGCGTTCAATTTCTAAAATAACTGAGGAGGGTGCGGAATTTTCCAATATATTTTGTAGTTAGTTTAAGTAAAAATGAGAATGAGAAAAAGATTCTATAAATTATATTAATTTTATACTTTGATGTTAGAACACCTGATAGGAAAAATTTCGTTCGATTTTGAAAATTTAAGTTTCATTTTGGCCTTGTACGAAGAATAACAGATTTCAAAACTTAAGACGAAGACTAACCGAATTCACCAGTTCACGACGAAGAGTAAGATTTTGTAAGCCCTAGGCGAAGACTAACATAATTCAGTAGTTCGATACGAGGTATAATGTATTTAATTATTAAAATCTTTAAGTAAAGGGAATCGTGCAGCATGAATAAGCTTTCAGTATGAACACTTTTTAGTTCTGGGTTACCACCACTTGTAAATTTTTCGTAATGCCGACATTTTTAGATCAAATCAACGGAATGATAAATACAAAATAAAATTAATAAAAAGTTCACTTGATGACGCGTGTGGTGGTGACCCAGAACTAAAAAATGTTCATACTTAAAACGTATTCATACTGCACGAGTCTCTTTACCTAAAGATTTCAATGATTAAATACAATATTCATTATATTGAACTACTGAATTATGTTAGTCGTCGCCGCGGGCTCGCAAAATCTGTTAGTCTTCGTCGAGAACTTGTGAATTCGGTTAGTCTTCCTCGCAAGCGCTGGATTGCGTTAGTCTTCGACTTAAAATGATTTCTGTTATTCTTCGTATGAGGCGTCGATTTTATTATACTATTCATTTTGCATAAATATTTTATTTTGAATAATTAAAAAGAAGAAATGATTCATAAGTTTAGTTCCAGTAACATACGTTGCGCTACCTCTCGTATTTCCGATGCTATTTCTAGAAAATAACTGGACATTGTAACACATCATTTACATGTTACTCAAAACGGTTAGGTATACATATACGTAACCCATTAACCCAAGTGAAAATTTTCAAAGTCTTATATACAACTCATTAATCCAAGTGAAAATTTTCAAAGTCCTATTTATAACCCATTAAACAAAGTGAGAATTCTCAAAGTATTACAAGCCTAACTATATATAAGCCAATAAACCAAGTGACAACTTTTCTCCTATGAACCGAAGTGGAAATTTTCAAAGTCCTATATGTATACCTAACATATAACGTGTATTTGCAATTTCAAGAATTGCATTATCGTATATGCTATAATGCCACTACAAAGGTTGGAGATTACAGTTTCGTTGTATGCGGTATTAAATTAATTTTATCGCCGTTCATAAAAGTTTACAATAGGCTATAAATTTTAATAAACTAGAAGCTGATTTTGCGCGCGCATGGACATTTCTTTTGCTTAGCTATAGTGGGCAGTGACGTATTATGGCCTACGCCAAATACGCCATGTCGTAGGGCGCTGGCCCTAGGGGGGGGGGGGGGGGGGCAAGATACCAGGACTCAAAGAAAAAAAGGTCTCGCTTTGCTCGATCGAAAAAGATCAGAACAGGCAAATAATCTACTTCCGCAACAGTGTCGAAATGTATAAATAATAAAATAGTAAGTACTTATAAACTCAAAAGCCAAATAAACCAAGCTGGGCAATTGGCAGTAAATAAATTTATATAATGAAATTGTTAACCCTAAACCTTAAACACAACTACCCCAAGCTGAGCATTTTGCAATTAAAAAATTTTAATAATTAAACCATAAACCCTAAATCCCAAACCCTAAAACCAATTTCCCCAAGCGGGGCATTCTGAACTTAAAAAATTTAAATAGTACACAAGAAATTCTAAACTTTAAACCCAACTACACCGAGCTGAGCAATTTGCAAATAAATAATTTCAATAATAAAACCTAAGCCCTAAAAACAAAATCCAAAAAACCCAAGCCGGGCCATTGGCAGTAAATTTAAATAATAGAAATGTTAACGTTAAACCCTAAACCCCAAACGCAATTAACCCATGCCGAGTAATTTGCAATTAAACAATTTCCATTATGAAATCGTAAACCCTAAACCCAACTACCCGGAGCAGAAAATTTTGCAAAAAAATAATTTCAATAATAAAATCATAAAACCTAATCCCAACTACCCCGAACAGAGCATTTAGCAATAAAAACATTACAATAATAAAACCGTAAGTCCTAAACTCTAAACCCAAATAAGCCAAGTTGAGCAATTTGCATTAAACTTATTTAAATAATAGAACTGTTAACGTTAAACCCTATACTTAGTTAACCCAAGCCGAGTAATGAAATTTTTTTATAATAATAAACGCAAACCCTAAACCCTAAACCCAACTTCTTTTTCTCTAATAATTTAAATGGTTTGATGCAAATAAAATTTGTTTGCCTGCAAAATATGTACGGGATTAGTAAAATCGCTGCTTAAATCTTATTCGGTGCTGACAAAAATCAGGAAATTTAAGAACATCTTACTGCGCAATAGTGCTCTCACTTTGATATGTAAGATATAGTGTTGTCTGATTTCCTCTATATGTTCCCAAATTTGTCCGACAAAAGTTATGAAAAATAAAGCCTAGCACCCATTATTTGCTCCAATTATGCGTTATTTTAATACAAATATTTTTTTTATTTACCTCTTCTTCTGACAATAACTTTGCAAGTTTTTATAATTAAAATTTTACCCAAAATCTATGTATCATTTTAATTATAGATTCCGATTGTTCCAATAAATAAGTAAAATGAGTGTATTTTTGTATGTATATATATGCGTATTGTTATTATTTCTAATATATTATAACATATATTTAGGTCAGTAAGTCTGCCAATTGATATTGAATCATTTTTATTTAAATTGAACGGAACTACGCGACAGAGCTAACTTAATGAATCATTGTTTATTATTCATTTAGTAACATTTAAGTCAGAAAATTTTAATTTTTTATTCAACTTTAGAAAGAGGGTCATTAAGTGCTGTTTACAGTCCCAAAGGTAACAAATTATTTTTTAGATAACCATTTAAATTATAATTTTAATTATAACAAAAATTATAAAGAAATAATATAAATTTTAAATTACTTTTTCCTCACTACAAGTATGCCATGTAACGTATATGATAGTACAATAACAATACCTGACTTCTTACCTACATTGCCATAAAAAATATATACAACAATGAAATGAGGTGTATTTTTTGAGAGTATAATCTTCTAATACAGCTTTCTATGTAGGATGGTTAGTAATGATGGTTAAGAAATTAATAAAATTTTATATTTTAAGGATTTTTTAAAAAAAATTTTAATGTACATATTGTCATAATTAGATTTAGAAACTGACCTGTCTTTCATAGTAATTAAATAATTTTTGTTTTTTAAAGTTGTATTTAAATACCGTCGAGTCGCGGGGACTGAGATGGCTTGGGACCTAAATTCTCGGAGGCTGCAATGTGTATTTAGTATAGGAGCGTTTCAGTCCCCGAGACATCCCCGTGTATAAGAGCATTGCAGTTCCCACGTAATTTCAGTCCCCGGCTTCTCAGTCCCCGCGACTCGACTGTATATATGTAAATGGAGCTAACCCTTAAATTGAAACTAGTATGCATACAGTTAGACCCCGCGCACTATACAAAAGCTCTGCCACGGCGGCCAATAGTATTGAAGCGCTACGAGCCTAACTTAACAGTTTGCGGAGGCTGAACATTAACAGTGCGCTGAATTATATAGTGCACGAATTCGCAGTGCGCGGACTTTGACTGTAAGGATAAAAAGAATATCAATTTAAAATAATTAAAAAAAATACTTGACGATCGTCATTAGATTTCAGTGTTTTCTATAATATAATTGTAAAAAAAATTATCATGATTATTAAAATTTGTTTTATTTTAATTATCTATATACAGACAGTGATAAATAATAAATATTTATGTAACAAATAATAAATAAAATATAAAAATGGTTGAAAAATACTTGACAATTATCATTAGATTTCAGTGTTTTCATTAATTTAATTATAAAAAAAGTTATCAAAATTAAAATTTGTTTAATATTTATTACAGTTTGTATATAGATAATTAAAATAAAATATATATTTACATTGAATTTAATAATTTAATAAAATATATTTTATTAGCAGACCATTTTTATAAGAACAAATTTTTGTTACATAGTTATTTACATATTATTTTAAGTGTATTTTTTAAAAATGAAATCAATAAAAGTTAGCAATACTTTACTAGCTTAGACCTTTTTAAAAGGTATTTTTTGGTTTACATATTATTTAAAGTGTATCATTTTAATATCCCTTACTACATAAAATCGAAATTAATAAAAGGTAGCAATACTTTCCTAGCTTAGACCTTTTTAAAAGGTATTTTTTGGAAGATTTATATTTATGTTGAATTTAATAAAATATATTTTATTTTAATATTTTACATTCTGAATCACAACAATTCTGGAAATATACTACGAACCTTTAATCATAATGAAAAGGCTTAGGTTACGACGGTAAATCTTCGACTGCAAAGGGATCATCAATGTTTAATTGACTCTCAAATGGTGTCTAGACTATAAATGGGTAATGTAGAAGAGCTATTATCTCCATAATTGAGTGTTGAATGTGATTACCGGCCAATGTGTATGAATCCAACCCTTACTCCTAGAATTGCAAAGGTAGGTACATTTGCACTCCTGCCCACCCCCACTACCGACATTTACGGCTTTGATAAACCGTAAAGGTCGGATGCCTATAAATTACGATCGTAGAGCCTTTATAGAGTAGTTCAGCAGAGTCCGGCTAGTAGAGCAGTACGCAAGCAAGCAAGCAAATAAGCAAGCAAACAAGCAAGTAAGCAAATTTGCAAGCAAGCAAGTAAGCAAGCAAGCAAATAAATAAATAAATAAGTGAATAAATAAGTTAATAAATAAGTTAATAAATAAGTAAATAAATAAATGAATAAATAAGTTAATAAATAAGTTAATAAATAAGTGAATAAATAAGTGAATAAATAAGTGAATAAATAAGTTAATAAATAAGTAAATAAATAAGTGAATAAATAAGTTAATAAATAAGTAAATAAATAAGTTACTAAATAAGTAAATAAATAAATAAGTAAATAAATAAATAAGTAAGTAAATAAATAAATAAGTAAATAAATAAATAAGTTAATAAATAAATAAATAAGCAAATAAATAAATAAGTAAATAAATAAATAAATAAATAAATAAATAAATAAATAAATAAATAAATAAATAAATAAATAAATAAATAAATAAATAAATAAATAAATAAATAAATAAATAAATAAATAAATAAATAAATAAATAAATAAATAAATAAATAAATAAATAAATAAATAAATAAATAAATAAATAAATAAATAAATAAATAAATAAATAAATAAATAAATAAATAAATAAATAAATAAATAAATAAATAAATAAATAAATAAATAAATAAATAAATAAATAAATAAATAAATAAATAAATAAATAAATAAATAAATAAATAAATAAATAAATAAATAAATAAATAAATAAAAAAAATAAACAAATAAATAAGTAAATAAATTTAAAAAAAGTACATACAAATAACATGGCCACATACGTAGACCGAAAAAGCATAGAGCGCAAGGTCGCTCAGACCTACAGCTGCTCTCTGCTCGACCTGCGCACATCCAGCCGTACAGTCATCAAGGACCTTACCAAGCTCGCCCGTGAGAACCTGGGTCACGCTCCGACTATCGTCCAGATCATCGAGGATCACCTGACCATAGTGCACTACGACGTACAGCTTCCGGTTCTCTATCTGATCGACTCAATCGCTAAAACCGTGGCGCAGCCGTACGCTAAACTCTTCTCGAACAACATTGTAAGATCGTTCGTCCACGTGTTGAAAGCTTCGACTGGCAATGAGAGACGCTTGCTTGCGTTGAAAGATCTTAGGAAGACGTGGACATCGATTGTCTTCCCGAGGAACGTGTTGGCTCAACTGGATAGAAGAATCAAGGACTTCGAAGCATCAGTGAAGACGGACGACCAGCTATCGGTGCTAAAAAACGGAAGGAATGAAGCGCCGGTCAAGAGGGAAATACCGGTATCGATGCTGGACGAAGAGGATACCGAGAATAGAATCAACTCGACGCAGAACGAGATTCTGAGGTTGAAGAAGAAGCTTGAGGAGATCGAGAGACAGCGCGAGAACGTCGATGATACAGGTGGCAAGAAGAGAAAGTCTGATGTTGCGGCTGAATCGCTGGAGGTTTGCGTGAAAAGGTATAAGATGGAAAAGCTTCCCTTCCCAAAACCTCAGAAACGCTTCTAAAAGAACGTAAAGACCTTCTCCAAATCCTCTTCTTCCAAAAATCCCTGAAAACCAAACGACCCTTTTCCATCAACCTCCACACGCGTTTAAGTGTGAGTTTTATCTTAGTGAATTGTACCTTGTATCTTATATATGAATTGTACCTTGTATCTTATATATGAATTGTACCTTGTATCTTATATATGAATTGTACCTTGTATCTTATAGATGAATTGTACCTTGTATCTTATATATGAATTGTACCTTGTATCTTATATATGAATTGTATCTTGTATCTTATATATGAATTGTACCTTGTATCTTATATATGAATTGTACCTTGTATCTTATATATGAATTGTACCTTGTATCTTATATATGAATTGTACCTTGTATCTTATATATAAATTGTACCTTGTATCTTATATATGAATTGTACCTTGTATCTTATATATGAATTGTACCTTGTATCTTATATATGAATTGTACCTTGTATCTTATATATGAATTGTACCTTGTATCTTATATATGAATTGTACCTTGTATCTTATATATGAATTGTACCTTGTATCTTATATATGAATTGTACCTTGTATCTTATATATGAATTGTACCTTGTATCTTATATATGAATTGTACCTTTTTTTAATTATATAAGAATAACGATTTTTAATATCTAATACACGTCGAATAAGATTAATTGTAGAAATAAGTAGTTTTTAAGGACAACAATAACCATATTTTTTTTAATAAAAACTTTTAAAATATTTAAATGTTATGTTGATAATTGTGATTTTGCGGATAATCATTTAATTTAATTATATTATTTTCAACCAAATGTGTATCGCAATGACTTAATAATAATAAATTACACTATTTTTAAAATAAATTATTTCTGTGTTTTGTGAATGTCAAAATTTTCCTTCTATCGTTCCCTATTTTTCCTGAAAATAATACTGTATAACATCCTTTAATGTACATAAATTTAATTACTATAAATATTTCGTAAAAAATTATATGCTAATTAAATAAATAACACAAGTTGAAAAAAGAACAATTTCAAAATTCTAAAAAAGAAAACCCTTTTATTTTTCTACTATGCCACTCACAAAAGTCCGTTGCATGTAGGTAGCTAATTTTTTACTTTTAAGAATCCATTAAACTACCCTTTTGTCTTTCAAAGCTAACAAGTTTTCCTCAAATTAGTCATTCAATACGCGAACGACTTAGCGGTGACTCATACGTAACGGAGACTGGGTGTATAACATAAATGGGCTGTACGGTATAGCGGACTATTATTTATAGTTATTTTTGTCTGCAATGACGAAATTTATTGTAATATATCATGTCGTAATTTATTTCCGACAGTATTGTGAGTTAAATTATTATATTATAATATTTCACTATGCATACAAAGTCTTTATTAGCACACCCCGCCATAAAGTGCGTAATCTTTTCCCGCCGAGCCGGGAAAGAAGTGCTACATTAAATCCCTACCCCCACTCTAGTGCCCGCTGCGACGCGCATATTCTCTCGCCTTCAGCTAGGGCACAAACATCGCGGGGCGCCGGGAACTAGCGTGAGGTTAGGAAATTAATATGTAGCACTATTTTCCCTCTTCTAAATATGTCCAAATACTGGGTTCAGAAAAACAGTGGACGTAAACTTGGACAGTACATTCAGCATAGTACAGTTCTCTACATAACCTCAAAATGTTATATTTACATTTATAACAAATTTAAGACGTAAATTAACATAATTTTGAATAAATTATCTACTACAGATCATAAACTATCCGGATGAATGCCAATGAATACATCGTTTTATCATCTTTATCAGTAATTACAATTTTTGTCACTGTGTATCTTATACACGCTGATTAAAATTAAGTCAAAATTGGTTCTGAAGTTTTCAAGCTTTGCCCGTATAGATAGAGGTAACAGCTGAGGTTGGGTTACACACATATCTTACGTAAATATAAATGAAAATTGATAGAAAGCTCAAATAAATTGCTAATCATCAAAATTATCTGTTTAGTTTTAAAATGAGGCAATACCTACTGAAAGTTGATCTTACGTTTTAGCCATTTATATTTAATGTCGTCGGGTTTATACTTGTATGCAAACGATCTCCGTCCAAATAAAAAAAGCATAACTACATACAAACCCATATGGAAAAAACTCTCAAGTTGAGTGTTATTTCGTACCCTCAACTAAAATTTGGAGGTTATTTAAACTTGTACAATATAAAAATTCAGTTGAGGTTACATAATCACATTCAACTTGAGAGTTTTGTCCATACGGGAAGCACTTATAGCAGTACCGTTTTTTTTAATAATTCGTGAAAGCAGTCTCCAAATTGGTACAAAAACTTCTAATTGTATAGTTAGAAAATAAGCACGTTAAAGTTGAGAGATATGAATGAAACAGAAAGACTTTTTTAATTTGAACAGAAATCAATCTTTTTACCGATTATTGACAGTAAAACTGACTTTTTTATCGTCTTTTCTTAAATATTGTAATAAAAAATATAGATATTAACTATAGATAGTAACTATAGTCTTTACTCAATTTTATTACTCAATATTTATGCATATTTAGATAAAAATAGGTAAAATTTGGTATTCAGGGGTAACTGATTCCGAATCAAACATTAGAATTTCAAGAAACAAAATGACGGAGGCTGTAATTGTAGTGTTTACTCGATTGTATGCATCTTTTGATAAAAATTGTTAAAATTTGGTATACAGGGATTTTAAGGGTCGCTGATTACGAGTCAATTGTCAGAAATTTAAAAAAACAAAATGGCGTAGGTTGTAACTGTAGTGTTTACTCAATTTTATGCATATTTCGGTATGCATATATTGTCTTCGTCTTGCAATACGCATTCGCCTGCGGCTCATGCTTGCTCGCCTCATCTCGGTCTATGAACCACACGCAGGCAAAAGAAGGCTAATATTCACGCTTCGTACACAAAATACTATTTTGTAAAATTAACAATATTTTTTTAAATATCATGTATCATGTGCTTGATTTGCTGCAATAAATAATGAGATGATTATAATATAAACTTAAATTAATAAATAAACGCATTATAAAATATTTTGGGTAGGAATATTATTAATTCAATTCTTTTTGAAAAAAGTAACTATATACGTAAGTTTAATAAATATATGTATGCGTGCGTGCGTGCATGCATGCATGTGTGTGTGCTTTTGCTCGGTTACATTATTCGAATTTATTGACAATTAGAAAGTTTCAGTTACTGAACAATTAATAGAAGCTTTTATTTGATAACATTTTATACTACAGTATACCTAAACAAACAATTTATTCTAATAGATTATATTTCTACTATTACTTTTTGTCTATCGATTAAGTGCGTAAATGAATTAAGTTGTCTTCAGAATGATGAAACCACGGTGATATATGAGGCAGACGTTTTCAGGATCTTAAAAGAATAGTAAATAAGAATAATTATTGCGATATTTGTTGAAGTTAGCGTGAAAAAATATAATTTTTCGGATAACACCATTATAATTACTCAAAGTTGTAGTACTTTTTTGACAATCTATTGTGAAGAAACGATAAAATAAATCGCATATCTAAAATATAATTTTTAAATAGAAAAATTGTGAAAAGAATAGATTACAACAAAAAGATCGCTGCCAATTCATTATCAGTTAGCTTCCTCAAACTAAATAAATTGTTCCAATATAAATTTCTTTATTCTCATGCGTTTATTTAAATAGCTCTATCTCATTCTTATTAATATTATAAAAAAATATAAGTTTATGATCATAAATTGCATTATCGATTTCAAAATATCGTAAAATAGAAAACTCAGTATAAAATAAAAACTTATCCAAAAATCTTTATTTTTTTTCTGATCAATTCAGTACCTCCCTCTGAAATTGTTCAAGGAATGAAACGAGACCTTCAAAATTCTATTCAGATAACAAATAAAAAAACACTGCTAATTTATTGTCACTTAGCTTCCTCGAACTACATAAATTGTTCCAATATAAATTTCTTTATACTAATAAATTTTTTTAAATTGCTCTTTTTCTTTCTTATTAATATCTCAAAAAAGGTGTATTTTTTATCATTCTTTGTTATCAAATCATAAATTACAAAAAATTATAATTCTTATGCTTATTATCATAATGCTTATGATAAAAAATTGGATTATCGATTTGAAAATATCGTAAATAGAAAAATTGTTATAAAATAAAAACGATCAAGGAATCTTTTTTTTTCTAATTTTGTATGATTATCAAAAAACAGATAAAAGCATTCCGTAAAAGAATAAAAAATATAAAGTTAATATATTATTTTTAATCCGTGAATTATTTTCTTCCGTCGATAAAAGTCTGTTGGAAATTTTTGAAAAACTAAAAGTTGCAATTGCAGATGCGTTATAAAAGGTTTATTGAAGGTGTATGCAATATTTTAAATCATGATCTTTAATAGAAAATTTTCTAGACGTTTTTTCGTTACGGACGCATCGGCTGGCGTTAACGCGTGTTTTGAATCGGCAGGCGCCGCTATTCCTATCTATTTCAGGCATTGTAGCACTTAGAGTACTAGATTGCTTTTTTACGTTTTCGTTTATATCTTTGAAAGTAATACGGTAACCTGGATCTTCTAAACGGTAAAACATTAATTTTCGTGGTTTCTTATTATTTATGTGCAAACTAGATAAACTTTGATCGTCATTATCTCATAAACAAATGCGGTAAAGCCCTTCTTTGCCCTTGTGTGATTGCAGTTTTCGTTTTTTGCTCGCAATACGCACTCGCCTTCGGCTCGTGTTTGCTCGACTTGACTCGTATTACAAACCACGTGCGGGTAAAGATAGGCTACTTTTCACCCTAGGTACACAATATACTATTTTTGCTATACAATTAATTGGACCTTACTTTTAAGATTCTAAGATATTATTTAGGAAAAAATATAATAAAGTGATATTCGAAAATTTTCAGTGGTGTTACCCTACTCCTAATTACTATTAAGTGTAGAAATTAATTACCTTCTCGTTTGCATCGACGTGTCCTCGGATAAAAACCGCTGCTAATTGCTTTAGCAAAATGCTTTCTCAAAAATAGATCCTAATAAATCGAGTTTGACAATTTAATAATGGAAACTCGCATTAAATAAAGTAAAGCTACACTGGTGGAAAATAAATCTAGAACTATGTAGATCTATCTAGTTTGGAATTATTAATCATGAACTATCATAAAAACGCATGAATGTCTATGACCATGCCTGTATATCCCCGGTCAAGTTTCTGGCATAATGGTGCATGATATTCTGCACAAGCATGTACCATGTGAAAAAATTTTGAGCATTATCTTGTATGATCATGGATGAACATTCATGATAATATAAACTCAAACCGACCAAAATTCATCAAAACCTCGGATAAAAAAATTTTCATCGTCAAAGCTTTCTCTTTGAGAAAGTAAATGTATCGTTTCTTATGTATTTTTACCTGTAAAATACGAATCCTAAGGTCTATTTTTGCAAAAAGTGGTCCAAAAGTGTTTGAAATTCAATTATTTAAACAATTAAAAAATAATTTTTTATCTCGTTTTTTTTTCTAGAAATATAGGTCAATTTAAGCAGAAAAGCATAGAAGGTTCATTTATTAGAAGTCTATTTTAAGAGAGTTATGATTTTTTGATGTTTCATTTTTGCAATTTTTTATCAACTTTCGGCATTTTTTATTTAAAATTAGTCAAAGAATCGAAAAAATTTTAAGTTTAAAATTGAGGTATTTGAATTTGAATTTTTATTGTTCAATTTTGATTAAAGAAAATAAAAATTTCATCCCTCTTGTACGAAACGTATTTTGGTTCTCATTATTACCTAACCAGGGTCAACGTGACCCTGTCACTCTTCTATGGTCTTTATATTGGAGATAAATGAATCAATTTCAATATTTTTAAGTTTTAGGTTTTCAGGTTTTTTGATACCTTAGAAATAATATCATCGATTGAGTGGTAACGCATTTGAAAGAGCATAAAATTACCTATATTTTCCGACTCGAAATTTTGAATAAGCTATTTCCATTGTTTAGTTATACACGAAATCGTCATTTTTTTCCAAACGGTTATATCTGTGAAATGTAAGAAATTTTTTTTAAAAACTTGAGATGATAACGATCTTTATATTTAAATAATTGTAATACATTACGTACAGAGAAAAAATTGCTGTGATAAGGATTATTACCTATCGTTGTGTAATTTTAGTAAAAAAATATCTTTCGACAAACTATCAATGATAAAAAAGAAGACCTTTTTAGAGCTATTAATTAGAAATAGGTATAGCAATTTAAAATTAATTTATTAAAACAAAGAATTTCATATTCGAACAATTAATTTAGTTGAAGCTAAGTGCCAATGAATTAGCAGCGGTTTTATATTTTTCATTGCCTAATTATTGGGTGTCACGCGGTAATTTTTGACCAATCAAAGCTTATTTTTTACGTTTTTCGATATTACGGAGTTTGCTTTAAAAAAAATCGAAAAATACTCTTCAAATATTGGACAGTAACACGGCCGCCAGAAAAGTTTGCATCCTATTCGACCGTGTTCACTATTTTTTCTATATTATGAATAGTCTAAAGAACCGAAAAAAATTGTTCTTGTAAGTATGCCCGTCTAAATAATTTTTGTCACTTTTTGGATTAAGTTGTTTCAGTTTTTCCGTAGAATTGCTCATATACATACATAAACACATGCATACATACATACATACATACATAGAAAGATACCGATATACATACATATTGTATGCATACATAAGATATATAAATTAACACACATACATACATACCTACACTTATGCAGATATTCTTACAACACGTAAACATACACAAATGCCGAAATGCTCACCCCCCACACACATGTACGGACATAATCACACACGCATACAACGTATACAAACACATAAATGTATACAAACACATAAGTGTATACAAATACATAAGTGTATACAAACACATAAATGTATACAAACACATAAGTGTATACAAATACATAAGTGTATACAAACACATAAATGTATACAAACACATAAGTGTATACAAATACATAAGTGTATACAAACACATAAATGTATACAAACACATAAGTGTATACAAATACATAAGTGTATACAAACACATAAATGTATACAAACACATAAGTGTATACAAATACATAAGTGTATACAAACACATAAATGTATACAAACACATAAGTGTATACAAATACATAAGTGTATACAAACACATAAATGTATACAAACACATAAGTGTATACAAATACATAAGTGTATACAAACACATAAATGTATACAAACACATAAGTGTATACAAATACATAAGTGTATACAAACACATAAATGTATACAAACACATAAGTGTATACAAATACATAAGTGTATACAAACAGTTACACACACATGCACTCACATTTACAGACAAATCACACACACAATCACACACACACACACACGCACTTACACTCATATACGTTTACATTTACAGACAATCACACACATAATCACACGCATATATACACTCATACATACCCACAAAGCATACCCGCATACAGATACTCACACACTCATACATACACATACACACTTATGTTGCTCTGAAGCAGGTTTAATTGCGGCTAGGTGGCAAAACTTCTTTTTATTATTGCCTACGCGCAGAAATAACATCATTTTTTATAATTTTAACATGATTGCATTAGGCTCCGCCTTCTAGGATCATACCTTCTAGGATCTTGAAACTTTTTTCCCTACCTTGGTTCAGATTTGCTCCATTGCATGTGTACAAATAGTGTGATTATTAAAAACGAACTCGGTCAAAATGACCCTGGTTAGGTACAAGAGGGTTGAGCACTTCAATTTTTCAACTAAAATAAAGTATCCAATTCTTTGACTAATTTTAAGTAACAAATATTGTTACAAAATTTTATGTAGCACCTTAAGTTTTTGAGAAGAAAATGTTTAAAGGTGATATAAACTGCAAAAATGACACTTCAAAAAATCATAATTCTCTTATTGTTAGATTAGAATTTTGGACCTTATAAACTTTTTCGCTTAAAATGATCTATAATTTCAGATATACATACGTCCGGGATACAAAATTAATTTTTTAAAATTGTTTAAACTTTTGCATTTTATATCTGTTTTGTATTATAACAAAACAGTTATTATATGCGGAAACTGATACACGACATCATTATGAGAGAGCTATTGACTATTCGCCTTGAATATAGTTACTCTAACCTATACTTTGGTCTCTTCCGTCTTTTTTTATCTTCATAGTGGTGCCCAGGAGACGACATCAGCACGGATGATGTTGATTTACCTTCATAGAGACTCGCATCCCAGTAAGATACTTACCAGGATGCTGTGTATTGGTTTTTGCATATAATAAGTGTTTTGTTATAGTGCAAAACACGTATATTATATGCTTTGTAATGATACACAGCATCCTTATGAAAGAAGTGTTTGTTATCTACTGAGCAGTTGCTCAATGCTATGTGAAAATGTGGAAATGATGTAGAAATATGATATTCATTTAACTTTGATATTTTAATAACATTAATCTTTATAAAGATGATATAAGAGTAACACGATTATAATGTATATTTACAATAGTTGAAATACATTCTTTTAATCGCGCACAATAAACAGGTTTGAAATTATTGGATAAGAGACTTGATGAAGCTGCCGTGGACTGAATCTCCCGGCAGTAGTGTTTTACTGAATGTTTCTGAGCAATTCCAATTTCCTCTATCTAGAATCTCTTGGACTGGTGGGTTATCGATCCAAGCTCGAAAGGCAACAGCTGATCTGAGGCTGCCTGGGGAAGCGTCTATTCCAGCATCCTTTATAACTGATCGAATCCATCCCGCTATGACGGTTTTTAACGCAGCTTCGGTTGGTCCAGTAATGTTGATGATCAGGGCATCTATATTTCCTTTTAACCTTATTTCTTCTGATATTTTTAATATTGCTTTGATTAGCGTTATGGGACACAGTCAAATGTTTGAGTTGTTTGATAGTTTCCATCCAGACTGTTGAAGAAAGCACGATCCGATTTGGAACCGAAGGTGGCAATATATGATTTCATCCTTATTAAGATTGACAAGGCAGTTTTCTGAGATTTCTTATAATTTGTGGTCGTGTATTCGTCGTCCTGAAGATAACAGAAGTAGAGGAGTGTGCCTCGAAAGTTCGAAAAGAGATAGTTTCTTAGTTGGTTTTGATAGCCAGTTTAGAAGAATCTGGGCGTCCCAAATTGGTGACACGTACTAGGAACGTTTGTTTTTGTAGCACCAGTTTAACCACCTCTGAATGGCAGCCTTCTTATAAGAAGAGGGATCAGTTTAACCACCTCTGAATGGGAGCCTTATAAGATAGAGAGCCTTAATTCAAGGCTTTTTATTAAATTAATATATTTTTTTAATTTTAACGTTGATTGACGCCAACTTTTAACCAGTAAGCTTTTCTCTTGCGCTGGCCTATCGTTTGTTAAGGTTTTCCACATTCAATTTTCCATGCTTGGAGAGAGTGAGAGAGAAGTTCCACTTGACTGGGGGGTTTGACCTGTTGACTGGTCTATCAGAACTTTGTTCAGGTTGTGGATTATCATAGGTGGTTCCAGACTCCAATTACATAGGTCCGGCATCCAAGAGGTCTGGTCCCACTTTAGAGCTATTACTGCGTACTGACCTTTGCAGTGGTTCAAATGTGTAAGGACTCTGGGAATTACGAGTAGATTGGGGGGCGGAAGCACCCAACCTAGACTAAAACTCCATGATCGACTGAAGACGTTTATGAAGTGTGCACAGGGATCTCTGTAGTCCAGTGATACATATCTTTTGACCACCGCTGACCTCTCTGATGTGATAGGTATATTTCTGGCGTTCCCCATCTTTTGAAAATTTCTTCTCTTGCAGCTGGAAGGAGGTGCCATTCGGGCAAAGGTTTTCCCGTTGTACCTGCCCGGGATATGTGATGTAGATAATGTTATCTTTAGCGAGTCGACCATGTGGAGAATCTAGTAAGTTAGGTCTAGTAACTCCAGCAAGCGAGTCCTTCCTTGTTGATGTAGGCTACTAGCGTTTAGTTATCTGATTGGAGTAGAACATGTGCGTTCTGGAGATGACGGTCTTTCCATTGCAGCGAGAACTGCGTACATCTCTTTCTTGTTCGAGTGCCAATGTTTTTGTTTCTCGTTCCATGAGCCCGAGACGTGTAGATCGTTTATTTGGGCTCCTCAGCCAGAGTCTCTGGCGTCTGTAGTGAGAGAATGTGTTACTGCCTTCTTGTGTAGATAGGTCGTCGAGGCTACGGCATCTTGCCACCATTTTAGTTCCGAGATTACCTGTATGGGAATCGTTCATTTTTCTCTCCATCTGCCTTGGCGAAAGAGAGTCGAGAACTTTTGTAGGTGGCGGCAATGAAGACGCCTTTTGCTAACCGAAAAATTGGCGAAGTTCAGCGGACCAAGGATTAAAGCTGATTTAGAGTACAGCCTTCCTTTTGAAGTTATTTTCTCCATTTTCCAGAGAGACTTCCATTTTGAAGTTTGATTTTCTCTAGTCTTTTATGAGTAGAGGTTTTGATATAAGAGGGATGCAAGTACCTGATATGATTTTCAAGATGTAGTCGGGGGCTCCTAACTCCGTCCATTTTTGTTGAAATTTGTGTAGCTAACCTCATGAGAATTCCATGAAAGGCAGTCATTTGGCTTGCTTGTTGCAAAATGGAACCTCTACTTTAGGTTTCTGGTTGTCCTTTCTATTTGTGAATTTAGGTTTGGTGAAGTTGCATCTGGTCTGCTCATCCTTGTTCGATATAAATTGGTTAGGCTGGTGGGGACCCCTGTAGAAGTCTCTCGAGTTATTGGTTTCAAGCATCCTGATTGTTGTTTTTTTATGAACGTAGGCCGGTATAGCTACCCAGCTTTGAGAATCACCTAACGATTGAATCAAAAGAGTTAGATTTTCTTTTGCGAACAGGTATTCAGGACTGGGAGATATTTTTCGCAGGGATATTTGAACATTTTTTTGGGAAGCTTAGAGAGAATGCGTTCTCTTCTGTATGGATGCATTCTGTTCTTTTGCCGCAGATAATCAGTAATGTCATGTCTAGATTATCGCTTATTTTGCTGCTACTGAAAGTGCTTCTGCTCTGAAAGAGCATGATAATTTCTCTAATAATGAGTCTGCGTTAAGGTTAGATGAATTGGAGTAGGTCCATTATACAATACTTTGGAGATTAATTTTTAAGAGATCTTTGTGTTCTAGTATGGCATTTGATAGGCCAACAAGAACGCGTTCAGTCGAGACAGAATGATCTTTTCGATTGTCGAAGTAACAGAGCTCCTCATTAATCTTGAGCTCAGTAAAGTCTGGAGAGGCTGTGTAGTTTTTTAGAGTGTTCGAGTATCTCACCTCTTTCCATTCTGAAGTGTTAAAGCGTTGTAGAGTGGTGAGCGATGCCGGGTGTTCTGGTTTAGCTGGGTGAGTTATTTTCCGCTCGTCCACCTCAGTTTTAAGTTCTCCAAGGTTCGAAGTTTTGGGCTCCGTTGGATTTGAAAGAAAAACCTGTGAATTGCCGGTGCCGAGATTCCGCTCGAAATTCTGCTGAGATTTTTGAGAGAGTACTACTTCAGCTAAGAAGTTGAGTTCCTTTTGCATTTTCGTTAGCTGATTGCTGTTTTCGGCCCGAGGTCTCTTGCGCGGAGGGAAGGGTAAAGACCTTGAAGATTCTAGGGAACTGTGCTGTGAGTCATTGCTTTGACGTTCCGAAGGTGGTAAGTCGTTTCCCCTGATCCGGTTTGACATGATGTTCTGCGAAAAGTAATGAGTCGATGTTAGATAGACGAAATTACTCTATGCTATGAAGGGAAATCAACACGCTCTGTGCTGATGTAATCTCCTGGGCAACCACTCTGAAGATAAAAAATGACCGAAGAGACCAAAGTATAGGTTAGAGTAACTATATTCAAGGTAAATACTCAATAGCTCTCTCATAAGGCATACAATAAACAATTTTGGACCACTTTTTGCAAAAGAGACCTTAGGATTCGTGTTCTATTGGTCAAAATAAATAAAAAACGATACTTTTTACTCAGGGTCATGTCGATGCAAACGGGAAGGTACCCAGCTCGTGGACTATATGGATTGTTTAAGAATATCATCGATTTTCTTTGTAACGTTCTTATTAAATGATTATCTTATGTTCCAGAGAGATATTCTGAAAGATATTCTATCCAAGATTGAAAATTTAATGAAAAAGTAAGTCCTTGTATCTTTTTGATGACGATTGGTTTAGAAAATTACCCGATAATTACCGCTGCAAAGTTGATAAAATTCATCACGTATGTTCCTGCGCCTGATAATTCGCAAGGTCTGCTACATCTCAGTGACATAAGTTTCAATGCCTTCTGACATTTGATCGAACTTTCGTACCAATTAGTGAGATACCTGTTAATATATAAAAGAGACTTTCTTAGTTTCAAAATTTTTAAAATTGTTTCATGGTAATAAATTTCTCAATATTATAGGTGGATTTGTTACAATTATAAAATAATAAAAACCATTCCTTTAGTCTTAATTTTATTATGAATAAACTTACGTTTCCTTAAAAAGATCTCCACTATAATCTATGAGTTTTTGTCCTGGCCATGTAAGATAAAATATGTGTATCAATAATCCAATTAAAACAAAAAAATATCTTGCACAGTCCACCATTCGATCGAGTCTCACTACAACCTGTAAACAATTCATATAAAAATTTTTTTAACTCTGCAAATGGTCTCACTAACATGTTTGTAAATATTTAAATTAAATTTAGTCTTTTATTAACGTTTAAATTTAACAATTTAAAAATTTGTAAGAGTAATCAGAACAATATTTATCTCTGTATTATGGATTAGCGTGAACGGTCTGTTTGATGCTGTTACAAAAAAGATAGATCGATCGACAAACAAAGACAGATATCCATTTATTTCTTATTTGAGAACTAAATACTACAGGATGGTATATTTGTTTTAGAATATCCCGGAGAAAAATAAAATAAAAATATAAATAATTGGAAGTGAAAAAAGGTTCAATTTAAGGCGGTTTGTAGGCGTAAATATGAACCTCTTGAATGTATTTCAAATGCAATGAATGAGTCGATCGCGTGAGGAATGGAAGAGGTTTGCAACTGTTTTAAGTATTTTATAGCTAATTCCCCGCAACTACGGGGCAAAATCAAAGAATCCTACCCGGCTATGCCGGGAATTGGAACATTATGTTGCATCCTCTTTCCGCCTATTACAAATTCGCACCTCGGATGAGAGACATTGCACAAGGCATCATAATCGAATCTATCTGAATATTGATGTGCAGAGACGCGACAGGGCTTTTTTCGTTTTAATAATTACTTACTATTATTGTATTTAAGGTAATAGAAAGCATAGTTGCTCCCATTTCAACCAGAAAATATAGAGAATAAGTTGCTTGAATACTCTCAGTAAATCTGAAATTATATGAGCATGTATTTTTGTTACACATGAATTTAATGTTTTTTTTAAGCAATTATAAATTTAGATACTAAAGGAGCTTTTGTAAATATACTTAACTGTATGACATCTTTATGCAATTGGATCGTCTTAATAATTGCATCATATTCAGCCGCTTCTGTGATATCAAAAGTTGACTTATTTCCTTTTCTATAAATGTTTCTATATGTTGTCAAACGATACCTATCAAATTTTACAAATAGAGTCATTTGCAGTATGTAATTATTGATTATTTCAATGATTTCAACTCACTTGATTATGGAAAACAGTCCGAGTGAATGCTCGACAATAGCAACGTACATAGGATCGGTTGAACACATGATGAAAACAGTGACAGTACAGACCAAACTGTTGAATGCGCAGATTTCAAAGTAATATTTCTCTTTTTCAAAGATGTACTCACCTGCGATTACGTAGATTCTCTCGCGAGTTCCATTTGATAGTGGCATCAGATAATCCAAGAGGATCGGAATGAATGGAGCCGTGATAAAGAGGTTTAAGGCCGATGCCATGTATACTATGATCAATAATCTTTTATTTTATTTACACCATAAACGTTAGATCAAATATATTCATCTTCGTGCACGAGGCAACCGGCTGTAAAATAGTCATAACTACTTCGTGCATGGGGCAGCGATGCCATTCAGGGAAGGTAGTACTTAATTGCACGACTTATTATACCTATAGGGTAAGTGTAGGTATTACTGATGATGCCCCGATTACTGCGTATTTTACAAAGTCAACAAAAATACTACTTTTCAGTAACTATTCCTTTAAAAATGATTTATTATCGCTTTAACTTTTGAGAATGTGCATGTTTATGCAAGAATAAACCTACAGACGTTCATCGCAGTAATACACACCACACCTATGCTTGTATTACTGAGGGTCTAACCTGGGGTTTACATACACAGCAATCGGCGAGCAGTAATGCATGCCATGCCTCTAAGTAAGTAAATTCAACCCACTCGAAATACGGTGGCCTTCAAAAATTATGGTGACTACAAAATTTGACCACACGCACACACACACAAACACACACACACACACACACACACACACACACACACACACACGTACACACACATACACACACGCACACACACACTCACACACACGCACAAACACATACACACACACGCACAAACACATACACACACTCACACACAGACAGACATTTTTTAAAACCAATATATTTCGATTCAGGGACCTCAAAAACATCGAAATACATCGTAATCTCAGATTTAAAAAAAAATCATCGTTACAAAGCTTTTCCTTTGAAAAAGCAAAACGACCTGTGTGTCATAAGCAGCGTGCGCAGTAATGGAATGGGCTGCGGCTGCCGGGCTCCGCCTTAATGTTGATAAAACTGTTTTTACGTGTCTGCGTGTACACACACTTGCCCGGAGTGTGAGAAACTCTCGTCGGCTACCGAATTCTGGACAGTCGCGATTATTTCTCTGGGGTCGTTCGCGCTCAGTCGGCCCTCCGGGATGTTTTCTAAGCAACATAAATAATGTCTGTGCTTGCAATTGCTCTCGAATTATTTAACCTTTATACTTAACATTGGCGACGATGATAATAAATCTGAAGAGTATTTCTCGTTCTTCCTGATTGGTGATTATTTGAAAATTTCTCGCAGTGCTTTCGTACAGAAGTTTTACCTGTGAAAATTGAAGAAATACATTTTGGAAACATTTTCCGGATTATATGACGATTTCAAATAATCTTGTTAATTTAAAGAGAAGCATGCATAAATGCGATCTTCAATTGGCTTTCAATCATAAAAAACAAACGGATTTATTTGTTAATATAGTTGTTATTTGAATCTATCCTGAATTTTAACGACACTTGATCCTTTTGAAACAATGAATTGATTGATCGTTACGAACTAAATTTTATGCTTTTGACCAACCTTATTTATGGCAGCGTGCGCCATAAAAAGTTTAAGATATATCTCATTGATGAAAACTATTCCGTAGATGTTCTCTAGCACATCACCTGTGCCTGTGCAAATGTATACGCCTATTATCTGTGGACACACAGCAATGACATGTATTTATTAGCTGGTCGGAAGAAAATAAATAAAGCAAAAATACAAAGCTATACCACGGTCATTCGCTTACGTGAGGAATCATCGCCATGACAAACAGCAAGAGCAGGAAGCAGAAGATGCTGTTGTTTTTTAGACTATTCTGATATGGCCATATTCCGAGAGCCTCCTGAAAGCGTTTGTTCAAAATGAAGTAACGACCGTCGTAGATATCTATATTCTGCACTCCGCTTTCCACCATTCTGTTCCGTTCAGTTTGTTTTTTCTCTTACTGACTAGAAAATATACTATAATTGTCGCGAGACAAACTCCCGACTGCAAGTTTCTTTTTCGCTCAGCTGTGGCTAAAGTATAAGATAATAGATGCTGGGTCATTATAATAATGATGTTATTGTCATTGTGTTTAAATAAAGAATTACGTTGATAGCAGCGTAGGCGGCTATTACCGACCATTGGATCATTCAACTCACGCACAATTTGCATACGTGAAATATAGAGAATGTTATGTTGACGCTTAATGTTAAATAATCATGCATAATTATCTAATATTCGCTAAAATACAAAATTTACTTTGATATCAAGATTATAGAAAATTGCTTTTTTGTCTTATCATTTTCGTGTAAATTGTTTAGTGTCTATTGACTTTTCTTCGATAGCGTGTGTCATTTGGCCAGCACTTGAAAATTTAATGATGTCAGTAGTAATACTCACCATTTTTCTGTAATGCAGATGGTTTATTCCAAAAAGGTTTTATTCTTGGCATAATTTTGTTTAATGTCCATTTACAATATTAAATTACGGAATACTGATGATATCTTAGCCATATTTCATTAATCACATTTAGATATGTACAGCAATATAGGGGTAATCAGAGCTACTCGCAGTTCATGTGAAACGTTGGTCGACGAAACAAATTTTAACGCAAAGAAACTGTCGAGATATATAAAATCATTGTAAATATTTCACAATACCTAAAAAAAAGAGCTTAAAATAGCTTCAAAAACATTCGTGTCGTATTCAATGGAAAAGTTATAACAAAACAGAAATATCACCATTTATAAGTAATTTTATACTCCATCAAATGCAAAATGAAGCGATCATAGAGACCCTTGGCTCAGTGGATAAGATGCTTGCCTACCGATACAAGACGCTCAAGCTGTCCAAGTTCGATTCGCAGTGAAAATTCTCGAGAATTCCTTTTTCGAGTTTTTCGTCTGGAAAAGATCTCCGACTGCGCATTGTGCTTTAGAGCAGGACGTATACGCCCATGTAGCCTCCTCAAAAGTGTCTGAGACCCTAGTAAACAGGTGATCGGTTTCGCTCTACCGACATCGGACAACACAACAAACAAGTATATAAAATACAAATGTAAAATACAAAATCACATATGCATTGTGACATATCAGAGTCCCATAAAAGAGAGGACACATGGCCATTATATATACATATTATACATTATAATACAAAGAAAGAAAGAATTAAACAAACATATTATTTCTAAAATACAAAAATAATTTACATTATCGATTTCAGATTATCGTAAAATATCGTAAAATAAAGAAATCAATATAATACAAGAACGGATTGATGAATGTCTAAATTTCTTTTTAATACAGAATCTTCATTAAACAACGAAAAAATGAACCCAGAGATGCAATACATTACCGTGCTGTTCTCGAGATATAAACAATATAAAAAAGATTAAAGAAAGAACATAACTTCAAATAACTTTTCATAACTTCAAATAACTCGGAATGTAAAGGTATTTATAATCTGGGCTTCTAACAGTCTCAAGAGATAGTAAAAAGCTACCTTTTTAGAAATTTTCAGAAGGTATAATGACGTTTTACTTAAGTTATCGTTCGTCAGAAAAAAATGTTAACCAATGGCTGAAACTCCACGTTTCAAAATGCGATCAGAAAAAAAGATTATCGGCATCGAACTCGCATAAAGGGGAGTATGGACGTCAATAAATGGCTGAATAGTTTGATAATAGATCGCAATGTTGGACCACAGACACGTCGTGTTCAAAACAGTGTGAGAGAAATTAAGTCGAGGATTATTCCCGCGGGTGGGTTCGGAGTAATCACCCGAGGGAATAGTCGGCTTTATTCCCCTGTTGCATATATAGAACTTTATTCTCGACTTACTGTCGCCACTTTATTGATTTGAAAAGTAAGACCCACGGAGAGAGAAATAAATAGTTCAAAATTGAAACAAAATTTGCGATAAATAATAGTACATTATGCAACAAGGGGCGAAAGTTGCAGATTTTTCCCGCGGGTGAGTTTACTGCCCGAGCGAAAAAATCTGCAACTTTCGTTCCGTGTTGCATATAATATTTTATTCCACTCTCGATCGTGGCCACTTATTGACCCCGAAAAATAGGGCCGACACGTTTTTTTTATATTTTTCTAGGTTCATCTAGAACAATGCGGATGCACGCGCTCTAATAGAAAATATGTAAATATAGTATATTACGCATCTAGGGAGGTAAAGAATTGGCGAGTCCATAGCACGTGTAAAATGCCACCCGAGCCAAAGGCGAGGGCGGCAAACACGTGCTATGGGGTCGCCATTTTACCTCCCATGGTGCGTTAACTATTTTTCCTCACACCAGCACCGAAAATACACATTTCACTCCAGGCGCCCGGGAGGAAAAGTGGTACTTTCGGTGCAGGTGTGGGGAAAAAGATTTTGTTTATTTTGTAATTACAATTTCTTTATTTTTTGTAAAAAAACCACTAGATGTATATCAATTTATTATAAAACGAATAATGTTGTATAAAAAATAATTGTAAAAGAAAAAAATTTCAATTTTACTTTCGCCCTGCAAATTTTAGTTTCGCCCCGCAAATTTTACTTTCGCCCCGCAAATTTTACTTTCGCTCCGCAAATGGGTTTACGGGAAATATATGTTTATATACTTTCGTCCCGATTTTCAGGGGCAAAAAGTGGCCATATCGGTCGAGTGTGGAATAAAATAAATTTGTGGGAACAAAGTAGATAAGAGCGAATTATATGTTACTTTTCTCTCACTCTTCAGGTCAATCACGTGACCATTAAGGTTGAGTCGGGAATAATAGTACATTCTGTAACAAGGGAATAATCGACTTTATTCCTGTGTTGCATATAGAACTTTATTCCCAACTTAATTGTGGCCTCTTTATTAACTTGAACAGTGGGACTTTCGGTAAGAACTAGAAATTATTCAAAATTTATATTAATATAGAAAGAAATAGATCAAAAATCTTTTTTTACTTTTTCACCTTCAATTTGAAGCAAGAAAGTAGCGCCTTTTTCCTTCATGTGGCCATTACGGTTGAGTCGAGAATAGACGTACAGTTTTGCCCACTAACGAAAATTTTATGAAAATAGGCCCTCAAAGAATTCAGACTTCCATAAACATGGGATACTATCTAGTAGCCTAAACTTGGGAAGTCCAATTTTCGAAAATGGGCCCTAAAAGTGTTTACGCCCTCCTAAACATGGGGTATCATCCGGATGTTACCCCATGTTTAGGCGACCTAAATACTGAATAGCGTGATTTTGCAGTTTAACAGGCGTGTGTTTGCCGAGTCGCAAAACATTTGGACACTGATTGTCTATTGTCTGGACTTTGAATTTTTAAAAGCTAAAATATTTTTAAGGGATTCATTTCCCTATATCCCAGCAAATAACTGTGTCAAGCTGATGCAATGTACCGGATATTTTAATGGCTTTCCAACTGGCAAATTGTGATGTTTATGTTTGCTTCCCAATGCTGTAGCTGCTCACGAATCATCACATATCATACGGTCACCATAAACATGAGGAACGACTGCCTGTTATGCACATTTAACTATATCTGCATTATACTTATTTAATTTTACAGCAATTGAAAATTTTTTGGAAAATAACCTTTAAGCAGCTTGGTTAACTTTATGTCATACAATATAATTTTGAAATGTTTATAAGGGAGACCGGGGCGAGACAAGCATAGTTTATATTTAATGCTATATTATATCTCAATATTTATGTGCAATAATGGAATTATAAGTATACCGCAATGTATTTATGTTCTTAAACTATTCAACTACAATTTGCACTTGGTTTAAGATGAAAACTAACATTAATTTTTAGGTGAGAGCTAAAATTATAAAAGAATATATTATGCCCGTTGAGTCCCGTACACCGGGGCTAAATGGGCACAGCTTCGGTGCTCAACGGGCACCCATTTTCCCGCCATAATTAGTATAAAAAATAACCTTCTAATATGAAAAATGTTATAAATAGGTATTTGGTGATTTAATTATCAATAACTAGGCTTGTCAGGTATGCTACGCGCGCCACAATCTTATGTCCGCCATCCATCGTCCATGTGAAATACAGAAAAAGACATTAGTACATATTTTGTACACAATATTTTTATACGTATTTCTTATAATATATTGCAGATGATTACTAATCCTGTTATGTAGTTTTAACTTAAATATTAAACAATTTGTTTAAGAAGAAAAGATTAAATGATGATTTTATAGACTATTATGTGAATCAAAGGGTCCTTACATATAATACAACTATAAATGCATTAATAGAACAATTTAGTTTACATAACCTATAAGTGATGTAAGTATTAATCACTCGTAAGGTAAAAAAAACACTTAAATATCAATTTATGCTCAAATCTAACACTTATTACCAAACTTTTCTTCGAACTGCAGCTATTGTAATACTATCTTCGTTTTATGATTAGGATATTTGCTGCAACGTTTTATTTATAAAATGATAATTGATGATAACCACCATAACGCTTTTTTAACCAAATAATCTCAAGATTATTTACATTTACCTTACATATAAAATACGATCAATAAAAGAAAACTAACAACTCGCACAATGTCCAGAAGTTTCTGACACACGAATGAGATAATATTAATAATTTTGTAAAATAAGATGCAGCAACTTAAAAACATGTTTTGTAATGTAAATGGCTCAAAAAAACATGCATTACTGGACAGTCTCCATTATAGCTTCTTAAATATGATTAAATGTTTTAAATTTATATACACAAGGTCTTAGAGAGTGGTTAAGGTACATACGCACACATACATAGTGATTGAAAATTTTGATTTAAAGTTGTAAATATACTCAGTGTCGGTTAAAATTTTGGGAATCCCTTAGAATTGTTTTTCTTACTAAATAGTTAATATAAGTTTTTATTTTGTAACGCTTTATACAAAAACATAATAAATATATACAATTTACTTAATACAATGTCTATTCCTTTTTCATCGATGAATTGCATACATAAATATACTGATCTTCAAAATGATGAGAAGACGGTGATATATGAAGCGGACGTTTTCAGGATCTTAAAAATTAGTACATGCAACATTACTAATAAGTTGTTTGTTAAAGCATAGTCATGGATCCTGTTCCTGATCAGCTAAGTGCAATTCCTAACCAGCTCTTGTTTCCATAAAAACAAATTTCACATAAACTTTTTAAACTTTGTACACGCTTTTCTAAATAATAATAATTAATTCTAAACCCGAGTTAATAAACTTATATATGATTATAATATTATATGTATATAGTTATATATATTAATATTTGGGTTTTGTTTCTATATAACGATACATAATTATATATAATTATATAAATATGTTTTACTCAGAAAGTCTCAAAAAATCTTTTGCAACAATAAGTTTAAGGTAACATTTATGTAAGAAAATGATCAGGATTCGGGTCCTGATCCGGAACTGGGTCTGTTACGCTGTTTAAAACTAAATAGAATAAATTTCAGATGTCAATTAAAAATATTAATCATGTACTAAAGTTTTTCTAAAAAAAAATTTTCGACGTTTTATGGAACATTTTAAAGTAATCGTCTTTATCCCTTGACTTAAAAAACAATTAAACACCCACAAATTGGAAAGAAACGTATATATTCGGTTTGATGAAGTTATAGTATATTGTGCAACTAGGGGGGTAAGAGGGCTATTTCTAGCGCGGGTGAGATGATTTTAAGACGAGTGTTAAAACCATCACCCGAGCTAGAAATTGCCCTCTTCTCTTGTTACATACCGTACTTTTTTTGACAAGTGCATGTAAGGCCCTTTTTTAAGCATATAGGGCGAATGGGGAGTTGCACATTTTGAATCGTGCGCCGTTTACTTACAGAATTAAATTACAGTTTCATCTTCAAAATAACAATTTTCCAAAATTTTCCAAAATTTGAAAACCTTTATTTAGGACCGGGAGGTAATGGTCATTACCTCCCGCTCTGGCGACAACGTTCGAAATGCTCAACTTGCCATTCGCTTTAGATGCATGGAAAAGGGCCTATTGCATGCACGTGTTAAGAAAAAATCTATAATAGTATATTGTGTACCGAGGGCGAGAAATAGGCTTTTACCGCCCGCATGAGTCTGCTGTAGGAGTCGGACGCGAGCAAGCACGAACCGAAGGAGAGTGCGTTTTGCGAGTCGAAGACGGGTACTTCAAACACACAAGGGCGAAAAAAGCCTCGCGTCCATGGTGCACACCGTATTTTTGTGACATATGTATTCATTTTTGCGGTTTTACGTGTCTATCAGGCGTAACCAGATGTGGCCGTTTTTCGACACGGTGCAACTGTCGTCCTGTTTGAAATCAAATATGTATACCTACACATACATTGATTTATACACACTCACACCCATATATACACGTACACACATATATACACGCATAGAGATATACATACGTATACATATGAAATAGTTATTATCGTATATTAAAGTTTTTCAGGTAAATGAAAGAGAAGATAATTTAATTAATTTTAATTTAATAATTAAAAGTCTTTCCGTACGTTGTAACACGCACTCATGGGCGCACGCACGCACGCTTAGTGAGCTCAAAAGTCTTTACCGCCCTAGAGCGATAAAGGGTTTTACCGCCCACTCAAGCGGGCGGTAAAGGATTTTACCGCTCCCTCGGGCGGTCGGTAAAGAACATTTTATTTGTCGTCGGTCGGTAAACGGCCACTTCTTGTCCGCTTTAAATACACGAAAAAGCGCGAAAATCGTGGATGTGTTACAAAAAATCTATTGTTAATATTTTACAAACCTCCGATTGTCTAAATATTAATTAGCGTATTCCCCTTATTTAACTTATAGAACTTTCATGAGAAGATGAAATTTATGAATACACAAATGATATTTTATAATATTTTATAGTTAAGTTCTTTGACAATCTATAAAACATAGTATATACATAAACGTTTGATAGAAAATTACTTAATGCTTACCGCTGCAAAGTTGATAAAATTCATCACGTACGTGCCCGCTCCTGATAATTCACAGGGTCTACTGCATCTCAATGACATGAATTTTAATGCTTTCTGACATTTAATGGAACTCTCATACCAATTTGTGAGATATCTGGTAACATAAAATAAACGTTATTTTGAATCTCGCAATGTTTCGGATACTTTTTCTGTAAGACATAGTTAATGAATTTTACTAAATTTTTTACTCCAATTTTAGTATATATTATGCAAAAGTACACAATGATTTTATGACAATCGACTTATAACAATATTAAAAATTTGTTTAATTAAAAAACACAAATTATTGATTTAACATTAATTAGAGAATGTTGTCAGCGTACATCACGCGTTAACTACGCGCGGTTCCTTATCCCCTACCACGATCAATGAGCTTCCAGAGCTCCACTGTATACATGCAGAAAGCTACTCGCTTGAGATAGACATCCACCTGCCACTTTGACGTATGGACTTCCACCCAGGACACCCAGTCTAAGGCTAAGCCAGAATAAACTACGTTCATATTTTCCTTTACATATTATGATTTCTGACCATTTTACGATCATTTTAAGACTAGAATGTAAATCTTGTTATAAGTTTTATTGCATTATTAAATTAATCATGTATACTATCAAAGATTCTGTTGCAACGCCGTTACCCTAAGCGGGTCCTGGGCGTAGTCGTCCAGAGCGGACGGGTGGGTGCCTATCACCACTACACAGCGCGTCCTCAGGTTGCGGATAGAGGAATGACCCCTGAGAAAGAGGTTAGCTGCGAATAAAGCGAATAAGCAGTCGCGGACAGCCGATAGGCCCAGGCGTGGGTGTGATGAGCCCGCACTGGCGAACGCATTCATCTAGAAACACTACGCAAGCACCGCAACAACTACAAACACTATACAAAATCTCCTATCTTTCTTCTTCTACCTTACTCTGTAATCTATCTCTTTTACCACACATTTCAAACAAAAAATGGGCCAAAAATCCTGCTGTCGTGGAGGATGCGGGAGCGATGACAACTGCCCTGAGAGGGGATGTGTAGAATGATTCGCCACCTGGTCTTACATGGCAACGAAGCCAGCGAAGGCGCGCTGCCTTGCAGGGGGGCGTTAGGATATGAGAATGAAACCGAGTGTGTCTGACGACGAGTTGACTATGTCCTCGCCAAAGTCAGAAAGCTCTCATACTTAGTTCTAGGGAGGTATGAGGGTTATCACCCCTAGACGGATGGACTCACCTGCGATCGGAACAGGATCCAAAACGCGCGGGTTTAACTTACTATTATGGCTCAAAGAAAACAAAACCAAACCAAAACGAAAAGAAACTTAAGGGTGGGAACCTGGAATGTACGCAGTCTACACAGAGCAGGCGCGTTCCGGGAAATCATAACTGAAACTGAGAGGTACAATTTAGATTTGGTAGCAATACAAGAAACCCGATGGAAAGATAACGCGATGCTAGGATCCGGTAACTTCACCTTTTTATATGGGGGCGCGAGCGGGCATTCTCTAGGCACCGGATTTCTTGTTAACAAAAGCATCATACATTCCGTTAAAAGTTGCAATTTCGTGAATGACCGACTCTCGTATATCATCATCGAAGGAGCGTGGTATAATTACGTGGTTATTAACGTCCACTGTCCCACGGAGGACAAAGAGGAAGAAGTAAAAAATCTTTATTATGAAACTTTAGAGCAATTAATCGACCAATTCGCGTCTTACGACACCAAAATAGTAGTGGGGGATTTCAGCGCTAAAATAGGGAGAGAGGAAATGTTTAGGCCCACCATAGGCAAAGAAAGTCTGCACGAAACCAGCAATGATAACGGTATTATGGTCATAAATTTCGCAGCCGCAAAAGATCTTATAGTCAAGACCACGTGCTTCAAGCACAAGGATATACACAAGGCAACGTGGACATCGCCGGATGGGGCCACGCACAATCAAATCGATCATTTTCTTATTGATAAGAGGCGCCACACGAATGTACTCGACGTAAGGACCTATAGGGGGGCGGATTGCGACTCAGATCATTATCTAGTAGTGGCCAAATTAAGAGCCAGATTAGTAGCCGGTCAAAATAGTAAGCGAGCGAACAAAGTAGAAACCTTTGATATTGGAAAACTACGAAGCGGGATAGAGCGAATCAAGTACCAAGTAGAAGTTAGCAACCGATTTCAGGCGCTCGAGGAAACGGAGGAACAGACGGGAGTAGATGACGATCCGAACAGGTTGTGGGGGGCTATCGAAAAAACTATAAAAGGGGCCGCGAACAAAGTACTGGGTAAGAGAAAAAAAGGCCGAAGAGCAAACCATGGTTTGACGAAGAGTGCGAACTCTGGTTTGAAAGGCGCAAGAAGGCTAAATTAGATAGTGTACACAATGAAAGCGGTAGGGCCGTAGAATAATATCATGAAATAAGAAAGCAAGTACGTGTGATTTACAGAAACAAGAAGCGCGAGTATCAGAAAAATGAAATTAGAAAAATAGAAACTAATAGTAGGGAAAATAACCCGCGCGAGATGTACAAAGGAATAAACGCTATTAGGAAGGGTTTTCAGAGTAGATCGCAGTTAATGAAAGATAAGGACGGGAACCTCGTGACAAGCGAAAATGAACTATTGAAATTATGGAAAGATTATTTCGATAAGTTATTAAACGTGCATGAAAACTCCGAGGAAATGGGAGACGAAATCCACACTGCTGAACTCCATATGGACGAAACGACCTACAAAGAAGTAGAGGCCGCGATCAAAAAGCTAAAAAACAATAAAGCCGCAGGAAACGATTCTATACCAGCTGAACTACTTAAATATGGAGGCACCGCGCTTACATCTAAAATTTTTTATCTAGTATGTGCTATTTGGAGAAATGAAACAATACCAGAAAATTGGAAAGAATCCATCATCATACCGATCTTTAAAACGGGAGATAAAACAGACTGCAATAACTACCGGGGAATCTCACTTTTAGCTACCTGCTATAAAGTTCTGTCAAACGTAATACAGGCCAGACTCACACCATTCGCGGAAGATATAATAGGAGATTATCAGTGTGGATTCCGGCGCAACAGGTCAACGAGCGATCAAATGTTTACCATAAGACAATTATTAGAGAAAAAGTGGGAATATTACGAAACTATACACCAGCTATTTGTGGACTTTAAGAAAGCGTACGACTCTGTCAAACGAAGCAAAATGTATGAAATCCTAGTGCTCCTTGACGTACCAAAAAAACTCGTAAAATTAATTCAAATATGTCTGAACGGAAGCACTGGAAAGGTCCGAGTAGGCGGTAATGTATCCGAATCGTTCATGATACGCGACGGTTTGAAGCAAGGTGACGGGCTTTCAACGGTACTCTTTAACCTGACGCTAGAGCATGTTGTTAGAAAAATGCAGGCTAGCGAGCTAGGCGCAACACTCAACGGAACAACGCAAATTTTAGGCTATGCGGATGACTTGGATATAGTGGGAGATAATGGTGAAACGGTGGCGAGAAATGCGGAAATCCTTATAAATGCGGCTAAAAACACGGGGTTAGAAGTGAGCGAATCGAAAACGAAATATATGATCATGGAGAAACTGGGCATTCGCGAAGCAGAGGGGGATCTCAGAGTCGGAAATTTCACTTTTGAAAAGGTTAGCGAATTCAGATATTTAGGTACAACTATAAATGATCGAAACGAAATTAAAGCCGAGATTAATAAGAGACTTCATTCGGGTAATGCCTGCTTCTACGCTGTGAACAGATTACTTAAGTCAAAGCTACTGTCGAAAAATGTCAAAATAAGGATATATAGGACTATAATAATGCCGGTAATCTTGTATGGGTGCGAAACCTGGGCGCTCACTAAAGCGGAAGAAAATCGTTTTAGGGTATTTGAAAATAAGGTTCTGCGGAAAATATACGGGCCAAAGAAAGATGAGGAAACTGGGGAGTGGAGGAAACTGCACAATGACGAGCTACATAATTTGTACGCGTCACCAAATATTAACAGAATAATAAAATCACGGAGACTAAGATGGGCAGGGCACGTGGCAAGAATGGGCGATGATCGTACAGCAGCGCGCATAATGAAAGGAAAACCGAAAGCAACGCGACCTCTTGGTAGACCTAGACGCAGATGGGAGGATAACGTAAAATCAGACGTAACTGAAATTGGGCGGGAAGGCGCGAAATGGATGGGGTTGGCACAAAATAGGGAAACGTGGAAGGCTTGCGTAGATGAGGCGATGAACTTTCGAGTTCGAAATGCCATTAAAAAAAAAAAAAAAAAAAAAAAATACTATCAAAGATTACTGTTCATGTACTTTGAGGCTGTCGGAATAGTACATTGTGTAACGAGTGCGGTATAGTGGTCAATAGCGCACGCGGGCCCGTTGGTGCAAGACTGTAGCAAGTGCTACATGTCGCCCAAGTGGCGCTATTGGGCACTACACCGAACGAGTTTCACATACTATTTTTTATTATAAATGTTGGAAATTTGACATATATTGCGTGGGGGATTTGTGTACGCTAAATGGTCAAAAGATACTACGGGTGTTATTTCCTATAACGCCCGCAGTGTGTTATTCACCATTTACCGTGCACAAAACCATCACGGAATATGTCATTTTTCCAGCACGTATGATCAAAAGTAATTTAAAAATAAATTAAGGATTTGTTCTAATAAGTTAGTATTAGTAGTCTATTTATCACTCTATCTACATTTAACTTTATTATGTTGATAATATTTATATTAACATGACCCGTGCCGGAAGATTATACATTATGTCATTAATGTACGTTAAGTTTTAAAATTTAACGTACGATAACGTTTCGTAAACCTTACGTACTGCAATAGTATAATTTATAATCTTTCCTCAATAGACATGTCAATATAACAACGTAAAAATGTTATTAGTTAGATAATCATACACTTATTGGAATTTAAAGTATCATTGCCGAAGTAAAGCAGTCACGACAACTTATTTTTCTTAACAGACATACATTGTACTAAAAGAAGTGACTATGGTTGCAGTGGTTTTGTATGTAAAAGTGAAGGAATAAAAAGATGACAAAGTAATTATACATTAATCTTATTAGAACTGACTCTAGCATTTTTAATTTAAACGTATGTTTTAATAATTTTGTAAACTATTAGAAGTTGCCATAAAATTATTTAATTTACAGATTCTGAAACTGTTATCCATACATCGTAATCCCAGTTAATACGTGGTGAAACGCCGATAAAGTTGTTTCTCTATTATTCGGATTTCATCACCAGGGTCATTTTTACTTAAGTTATATTTATGATGCATTTAAGGTTCCAATGCTACATCTGAATAAAAAGGGGACCAAATTTTTTTATGGAATTTTCTTCTCATTCTTATGCATCAAACTTTAGAAAAAATTATTGAAATTTAGACGTTAATATAGAAAAAGCTCTTTAAGAAATCAATAGAATATCGGGTGATCGGCATCCTTAATTTTTTTGTGTACTGGCATGTTTTACTTTGCTATGCTTTGCTTTGCTTTTGCTTTAGAAATCTACCCGTGAGGCCGGTTGGCATAGAGTATTAAGATGTGTACTAGCGAAACATCCATTAGTCGCTAATGCTTCCTTAGAGTAATGCATGTATTAATTTTAATTATTTTAAAATAAAATAATACATCATTATTATAATAGTATGTTGTGTACCATTGGGGAAAAGTAGGCTTTATTCGCCTTCGTGTGAGGTTTGACATATGAGTCGAGGGCGAGCAAGAACGAGTCGAAGGCAAGTGCGTATTGCGAGCAGAAGACTGAACTCCGAGACCTATTGCAAAGACACAAGGACAAAAATGGCCTCTCCCCCATGATGCACACTGTATTTCTTGTCAAACATGTATTGATAACGTGTATTTTTATGCCTATAAAACGAAACTACATTTGGTCGTTCTTCGACAAAACAGCGGTGCAAACACAGGCTTATTAGACTGTAAAATCAGTCTGCTAGAGTTTTTAGGCATACCTAAAAATGTGGTATCATCCGGATGGTACTTGAAGTTTAGGGTTGCCTAAACCTATTTATCGCTATATGGGCATGAAATAACGCGTTCAGTTATTATATAACCTGGAATATATTTGAATATAAAGGTCATTATGATTTGGATAAACAACTCAGCCAAGAGATAGTGAAAAGCTTTTTGGAGAGTTTAAAATGAGAGATAAAATGCTGCTGATATATTCTATTAATCGTTGGAAATATAAAATTGGATTTTAATGCTGCATTAGTGAGGCAACTGACTGGCACAAGAAATGGTTAAATATATATTGAACAAGCTTACGTTTCTTTAAAAATGTCTCCACTATAATCTATAAGTTTCTGTCCTGGCCATGTGAGGTAAAATATATGTATCAAGAGACCAACTAAAACAAAAGCAAATCTCGCACACTCTAGAATTCGGCTAAATCTCGAAACAACCTGAAAAAAATGAATATAAAATTATCTTTAAATTGTGAAAACTGTATAACAAGCATAAGTGAACGAAATGTTTTTCTAAATTTATTTTCCAAATATCAATTTAATTTTGATGTTTTATAATTTTAACCTTTAATGATTATATTGTTATGATAATGAAGTTTAAATTATGAAGAGACAAACGGTTCTAAATTTCCATGAATGTACACTAGAACTTACAGGACGGGTCAAATAAAACATAAACGATAAGATAAACGATGAAAAACCATGGTAAATTTAGTGTACGCTGTAAAAGAACGATTGCAAAAAATGTTTTGTGAAGCGATTTGTAAAACATTTGAAATGGAAAACTCAAGATACTAACGAGTACAACAAAGATGCTTCGTAGAAGTAAATAAAATTGAAATGCACATTTCGAAAAGAAGTGAACATGCATGCTTGTATACTGTCCTAAACACAAAGCACGCTGTACGCGATGCGTCATGCAGGCACTCTCAAGTATTGAGAGTGTTCGAAGATGTGAAATGTGTCGTAGAACAGACACATTTAAAACGAAATTTTCGATTGAAAAATAACGAATATGAAACGATTTATTTCACAACTGATGAAATATTATATAAACTGCATTAAAATTTAAATTATAAAAAAAACCGCTGCCAATTCATTGACCCTTAGCTTCCTCAAACTAAAAAAATGTTCCAATATGAATTTCTTTATTCTAATACATCATAAAAGATAAATTACAAACACTTATAAGCTTGTGATCATAGATTGCATTATCAATTTCAAAATGTAAATAGAAAAATCGTTATAAAACGAAAACGAATCGAGGAATCTTTCATTTTCTTTTCTGATTTTGTATGTTTATCAAAATAACGATTAAAAATTGTTTTGTTTAATATAAAATGACCGCGACATCTTCAAGATATAATCCTCGCAATAAAATTAAAAATAGTATAACTTCAAATATCTTGAAAGGTAAGAGACCTTACAAGTCTTGGAAAAGAGCTCAGCCAAGGGATAGTTGAAAATTACCTTTTTCAGCTCAATTTATTTTTATTTTATTATAGAGAAGATAGATAATTTCATTATCTTTCAAATGCATTTACACTGAAACGATCATATTATTTCTACATACCAAATAATATACCTCATTGATTTCAGAATAACGAAAAATAGAAAAATCGTTGTAAAATATAACCGAGTCGATGAATCTTAAAATTTATTTTTAATTCCGAATCCTCATTAAGAAATGAAAAAAATTATAAATGACTGCGCCATTCTCAAGATGTAAGCGATAAAAAAAAGTTTGAAAAAACAAACCTCAAATATCTTGAAAAATAATCCTCATGATCTGAGCAAAGAATTTAGGCAAGAGATGGTTAAAAGCTACCTTTCTGGAAATTTTGAAAAAGAATAATGGCATTTTAATCAAGTTATCGTTCGACATAGATAATCGAATTTTTTCACAAAATGATTTTTTTCTCGGCAAAAGAAAAATAAAATGGCTAAACAATTTTATTGAACATTGCTCTTCATATTCCTAATCATCTCAAGTTTTTTCAAAAACTTACTTATTATGTTTCTGAGATATTAAGATACCGTTTAAACAAAAATTACGTTTTCATGTATAACAAAAGAAGATAGATTTTATGCTCTTTCAAATGCCTTTTCGCTGGTTCGATGATATTTTGTGTAAGGTATTAATAAACCCGATAAACTACAATTTAAAAATCGAAAACCGCTAACAAAAACAAAAAGAGATCGGAAAACAAAAATAATTATTTTTGAGCCACCTCCCTTTAAAAAAATAGAAAAAAATAGGCCTGAAACATTAATTTTTACAGTGGATTACTCGAGATATGATGGTATACATCCACACACACATACACACACACGCGTGCACGCACGCACAAACACACACACGCACACACACACACGTACTCTCACGCACACATACACATGCACAAATACACACACACTCACACGCACACGCACACACACACGTGCCCATACGTACACGTACATGCACACGCATACACACGCTCGAACGAATGCACATATACACACGCACGCACACATACACCACATTCATACAGACATTTTCTAAAAATAGTGTATTTTGATTCCCAGTATCTCAAAACATGTTGCTAACATGTTTTTAGCAAAACTATTTTTTTACAACCATAAAGCTTCCTCTACGAGGAAACAAAAATATATGATGTTAAACATAGAGGGAACCAGATTTTGAAAATGTATTCTCTTTAAAACATTACTAGAATATTTTTTTTATATCAACATTAAAACCAGTTATCATTGTTTCATAACTATAGAAACACTTTCAATTTTTAGACCTATTTACATCAACGTAATATTTTTATCTATTTTCAAATTCTGTTTAAACCATCCGTGAATTTGTTATAAGTTAATTTAGAAAAAAGATTCTGGTAAAGTTTTATAGAGAATACATTTTCCTGGCGTATGCTTTATGTAAAATTATCCTCGGATTTTTGCTTCCAAAGTTACAGGTTTATTAAAAAAAAGGTATAATATACATATTTAAACGTGAACATTTCTGGTATTTCTATAGTTATGAGACGCACTGTACTCGAATACAGATAATTGTAATACCAAACACATATTAAAATTATATGCTTTCGAGTAATCGTATATTCGTACAAATGTTTTTCTAATTAATTCAAATAAAGACAGTATGTGCTATCAAATAAATATGCATCTAATACTGAAATTCATTCGTATGATTAATAGTTGGTCTAGAATGTAATTTGTCTATATTTTAAATTTAGAAAATATGGAATTCGAAAAATATTGGTTCGAATTAAAGAAAAATCATTTTATGAATCAATGATAAAGTGAATCGTCTATGTCATTGCCCCCCCCCCCCCCATTCATTCATTTGTTCATTCATCATTCATTCATTCGTTCATTCATTCATTCGTTCATTCATTTATTCATTCATTCATTCTTTCTTTCTTTCATTCGTTATTTTATTCGGCGCGTCTATTCGTTTATTTATTCACCAATTCATTCATTCGTTCTTTCATTGATGCGTTTAACATTTTTGTTCCTATTTTTACCTCCAAAATTTTTAGGACTACCACCCTCTCAACGATATGATTATCATACGTGACTTTTCAGTTAAATATCACATTTAAATCCTAAGTTAAAAAGCACCTGGCGCTGTTAGTACTTGGATCGGTGACCGCTCGGAAACCCTGCCATACCAATGATTATTCCACAGATAGGGAATGAAAATTTAGGTGCTTTTCGTGGAAGTAAAAAGTGCCTAAGTTTGATTTGTATATCGGCTAGGTGTTCAGTTCAAAGGACACACAGATTAGGATTAGGTTAAAACACTCCTATACACGTGTGGTATAAATGTTCCGTAACAAGGCATAGGTATCGGTATATGTACAGGTTGGTTAATGTGAATATATACGTCTAAAGTAAAGAAGGACCTTGCCCTTTTCAATAACTACTAACTATAATTGAATCCAAGGTTACAAGTAGCACAGTCGCTCCCATTTCAAACAGAAAATATAGAGAATAAGTTGTTTGAATTGTCTCAGTAAATCTGTAATTATATGAGAATACATTGTTGTTATACTTGAGTGTAATATTAATATTTTGTAAATTTGGTATTGGTATATAGGTACATAAATAATATTACTATTTTTAAATGTACTTAACACTATAACGTCTTTATGCAATTGAATCGTCTTAACAATTGCATCGTATTCAGCGGCGTCTATGCTGTTAAAAGTCAAGCCATCATCTCTTTTTCTATAACATTTTCTATACTTTCTCAAACGGTACCTATAACATTTGATAAATACAGTCATTTAGAGAAGTTAAATGATGTTTATTTAAATTATTTCAACTAACTTGACTATAGAAAATAGTCCCAGACAATGTTCAACGATGGCGACGTACATAGGATCGGTCGAAACGAGGATGAAAACCGTTATAGTACAAGCCATGCTGTCGAATGCGTAGATTTCAAAGTAATATTTGTCATTTGCACCGAAGTACTCGACTTGGAGAATGTAAATTTTCTCGCGCGTATCATTGTTCGGCAATGGATCCAGGTGATCCAAGACAATCGGAATGAACGGCACAGTGATGAAAAGACCCAAGGCCCACATCATGTACACTATGAGTAAAATTCTTTTATCATATTAAAATAACAAAAATAATCAGTCGTGTTTTTCCGAATATATCTGTATACTTTTGTAATTTTTTGTTAATTTTTATACTTCTTGCTCAATTGTCTAGCACATATGCCATCACCGTCCTCCATAATTATTCCGCCATCTTGAAATAGAAAATTTTCAAATTTCGACTTCAAATTCGTGATTAGCGCCCCAGAATGCATTTGGATACCAAGTTTCAGATAAAATCGCCGAAAGTAAAAATGTTGTCACAAAAAGGTCATTATTGCGCCAATCTCGTCTTACAGGTTAGAATATTTTTGGCTAAAATTTTGTTTGTGAGTATGTTATATGATTTTGTCAAAGTGTTCCATAGATCAAAAAATAAAATTTAGAGTCACGGAAAAATGATTTTTTTTTGAGATTATACTATTTAATTTGTTATAAACAATTATGAAACAGCCGCCGAACATCATATTGGAGCCTAGACCTAGCCTGTAGTAAGTAAGACGTTTTAGTGCCAGATCAATGTGAATAAGAGGCTCGGTATTGGCCCTAAATGCTTATTTTGCCGATATATATCTGATTATGAATCGTCGTCTAAACACCGGCTAAGACATGGGTCAGGCTTACTTTAACGTCGTCAAATGAATTTTAAATTTTCAAAAAGAGAATCTTAAAAATTATCGGCAGTGATTTCCGCCGATGCTTAAGCTAGGCCTGTTTCAAGGCTGCTTTTATAACAACTTTTTATAATTTGTAATATTTGCATCTCATCGTCAGTTACTTGAAAAAAGGTTGCTCCAATAGTCGTCTGAGCACCGGGCCAGCCTTGGGATAAACTCGTTAGATTTTCTTATGTCTCTCGGCAATATAACTTTTAACTGATCAGCATCAACTTCTGCCGTTGCTTGCGCCAAGCCTGCATTAAGACTGCTTTTATAATAATTTTTATTTTCTTTAAAATTAGCAAAAGAGCAAGAAATGATCTATTAATGACCTGCCCGATGCCTGAGTCAGCGCTGGGCCTGCCCCGGAAAAAAAATTGCCATGCTAATTTCGCGTTAATATACCTTTTAAATAATCGGCATCAACTTCTGCCGTTATTCACGTCAAGCCTGCTCCAAGACTCCTTTTATAATAATTTTTATACTTTTTAAAATTAGCTATAGAATGAAGAAAGCTCGATAAATGGCCTGGCCGACGCTCGGCTCAGAATTTGTCATTGTGAAAGATAGGTAATTTTATGATCTGTTTAATGCATTTACACTAAATTGATCATAATATTTCTAACATGCCAAAAAATTCGAAAATCTGAAACTCACTGATTCCGAAATATTACTGTTTAAACCAAATATGACATTTTTTGTGTATAACAAAAGAAGAAAAAGAAAAGAGCCTATCCAAAATTTGTCATTGTAAAAGATAGGTAATTTTATGATCTGTTTAATGCATTTACACTAAACTGATCATAATATTTCTAACATGCCTAAAAATCCAAAAATCTGAAACTCAAAATAGATTAAATTTGAAAATCTAAAACTCAAAAAACAAAAAATCGAAAAATGTTTATAAAACAAGTCGATGAATCTTGAAATTGCTTTTCAATTTCAAATCTTTATTAAGAAACGAAAAAAATAAACCATTTTTGTAAAAAATGAACTTGCCATTCTCGAAATATAACGGAATAATCGAAAAGTTAAAAAAATACATAACCTCAAATATCTCTGAATATAAAGGTCGTATCATAATCTGGGCAATGAATTCAACCAAGAGATAGTAAAAAGCTAACTTTTTGAAAAGTTTCAAATGATATGCTGCCGATTTACTCTAGTTAGATTTTTTACAAATAGATTGACACCCGCACACACACGCACACACATCCATACAGACATTTTCTAAAAATAGTGTACTTTGATTCCTAATGCCTCAAAACATGTTTCTAACATGTTTTTAGCAAAACTTTTTTTCCCATTACAAAGCTTCCTCTATGAGGACGCAAAAAAGCAATTGTTTAAAGGTAAAAATAAATTTTTAAGTTGTCATAATAATATCACGCTATTTGAAATTCAAATTCGCCGCCATGCACTAAGCAGCAGACGGCATGAAATGAACTTGGTTCGTATATAAGGAGCTCAAGCGTAATATATAGTATGTAAGAACGTTTATTATATGTAGTTGTAAGTTAAATAATATATAACATAATAATGTGTAAATATATACTTAATTTTCATTTCTACTATAAGCAACAACTTAAGAATAACACTCAATTAATTCTTTCAATTGTTGTATTACCAAAAAAAAAAACTTTTTTTTTTATTTAACGGCAGGCTTGGCCCAAGCTCTAGACGTTACTTTACCGATACTCGAATGACTTTCGCAGAGATCTCTGAGGAGAAACTGACCCAAAGCTCAGACGATGTTTTGTCAGGAGTCGAAAGACCATCGATTAAGGCAAGCTCTACTCGATGATTATTTGAGCGGGGCCTGGCCCGATGCCTATAAACGATGTTTCTCAAAAGGCGGAAGAGCGTCGGCTTACGCACGGCCCAGGCTGATCTTCTAATGTCGGCCTAACCAGAAAAGCGTTTCGTTAAAGATCTCGGTCAGGCTTGAGACGATAGTTTGTAAAACGATCGGCAATCGATAAACCAGGCCTGGTACAGACTCTAGCCGAGGGTATTTTCAAGCCCGGGAAGGTTCAAAATTCACCAGGGTCTCCTCTTAATGGGTTCGAGGTTTATGGCTTTGTGGTTTATTTTTTAACTAGTAATTTAATACAAATTACAAAAAGTTATTAAGGTATTATACTTCAAATATGTCGAAAACTCCTGGCTGTATTATACCTTGTTTTTGACATTACATTTTTTGTGTATAATACCTTAAGTATTATACGTTTCCAACCCTGCATATAGGGCATCATTACCAGTGTTTATTTGATTCATTTATTTCACTAGTCGAAATCAAATAACGAAATATTATTCTCATCCATTCGTAAAAAACAAATTTTAAGAGTATCTGTCAGGTATACATACACATAAAAACAGCAGTGAGGAATCTTCCTCTCTCAGAATATTCGAGAAGTATTTCTCGTTCTTCCTGGTCGGTGATCGTTTGAAAATTTTTCGCAGTGCTTTCATACAAAAATTTTATCTGCTCAAATTCAAAAAGTTTCACATTATTATACCAATTGCCTTGACGGGTTTGTGGAGTACACAATTTATTTAAAATAATCTTGTTTATTTATGGTGAGGGTACACCGATTTAAAAAAAACATTATGGTAGGCTATATTTGGAGTTTAAAATTTTGTTCACTATGTTGTTATAAAAATAGAGGTTTTTTTATAAAATCTGATGTCATTTTATACCTAGTTATTAAACTTATAAATAATATTGGATTAAATTCCAACGTCAAAAAATTTCTAAGCTTTTCGCAAACCAAATCATACTACTGTAATGAATATAAGATTTTTAAAATAAAGAAGCATTTAGTCCATTCAGTACCTGTGTGATACACACTGTTTAAACGGTACTCGAGAGTATTCGATCTAATTTACCGAAAATCCTCTCTTTCATTTGCAATGTCCAACTCAAACACATTTTGATTCTTTTTTTTCACATTTTTCGTTATTTGAATTACATCTAGATTCACAACTCATTCAAGTTGAGTAGCCATATTTGAGATTCAGATTGAGATTGAGTTTGAGTCACGACTATGAATTTCAGCCTCAGTCATGCCATTGTTATTTTTACTTGAACGACATATTCATAACCTAATTTTCCCATGCAAATTAATTTTCACATAATTTTATTCTAAAATATGAATTAATAGTTATCTCTCTAATTTAATCATTCGCATTTGATTATTTGAACCACTTCTAGATTCATAATTGTATCTTATAATGCAAAATAACTTCGTCCTGGCTCTTAGATCGAATCATTCGCATCAATTACTTATGCGAATAAATATTCTTAGCTGTCTCTAGAATTAATAGGGAATTTGCACGTAATTCTTGTATATCATATTCTGATAGATAATAGTATATTTCCTTTGTGACTTTTTAAATTTTTGTAATACATCGAAAACTAAAGAAGATATAGGTATACGGAAATGGTCGCAACGTCACATTACTGTGTCGGCTCCATTGAACCTTATAACAGTGTCACGTTACAAAGAAACTTAAAGAAGGTATAACTTCTTTAAATTTTAATTTTTTTTTTAAATTCAAACGGATTTGCACGAATTTGAAAGTCGGCTTAGAGTCTATATCGATATCACAGACACCAACAGGGACAACATTTTCATGCAAATTCCCTATTCTTCGTGTTGGTTGCTGGTAGGAGTCCTAGAAATTCATCTTCACGCTGGTTATTCGAATGACCTCTACAATCATAAACTTTTGAAAGCTTAAGAAGCTACCGATTTTTGGTAAAAAAATCGATTTTTTAAGTGGTAATATACTTTTTTAACCCTTTTTCTTTCAAAGGTAAAAGGTTTTACGTGAAAACTAATTTTTTTTCAACTTATTTGAAGCTGTAGATTTTGTTTACACTTATCAAAATTCCAAAATATTTTTCATTGTGTTAATGATTTTTGTGTATATTATACCTATAAATTATAAATAAATGTTGAAATGTAATTTTTATTTATAGGGTGTCTTGCACGTAAAAATAAAATTTTAAGAACCCTTATGTAAACAAAAATAAAAAAGTTGAAGATCTTAAATTATTATTTTACTAGTACTATAATTTTATAATTTCGCGCGTGTTCCATTTCAAATTTCAGTATAGCTGGTGTAACATGTCTTGTAAAGGACGATATTTATTTTATCGACGGAGCGATAATTGCATATTTACTTTTATGAGGAAAATATTTTGTCTTCACAGTAAAAACAGTGGATCAAGAAGTATATTATCGTATTATAAATTGATTAAATCAGGGAAGTATTATTACAGTTTTATAAGTAATTTGACTGTTAGAAAAAGTTGATTTCTTCCCAAATGGAAAAATTGAAAGGTATTATAACGCATATCGCCGTATGATTTTGATACATTTAAGGACGATGCGGTAGACTTGTGTACGATGACGTACATTCACGTACGTTCGCGTACGTTTTGGGTACGGTTCGAACATTTTGTACAGCATTATACGGAAACGTACGCCAACATACGCGAGCGTACGTGAACGTACGGAAACGTACGCGACCATACAAAGAATTGCTGGAATATACTCATTCATACGAAAATGTACAACTTTATACATTTTAGAGATAAAGCAACTTTTATTCATATAATTTTATTGTACAAAAGCATACGAAAAGATACTCGGTTGTACGAATATGTACAGAAACGTACGTAAACGTACGTGAACGTACGCGAACGTACGCGAACGGACGCGAACGGACGCAATTGTACATATATATGCAGAAACGTATGGAAACATACGCGATTATACATGTATGTACACAATTGTGCAGAAAAGTAGTATTTATTTATTTTCTGATTTTATAGGTATAGATGTACATACATGCAAGGGAATTTTGAATGACTGACAGGAGATATTTTATTCATATTAAATGTTTTATAAAAAATATTTATTTGTTTTGTAATTAAATCTTAATTCAGTTAACATATTTAGCAATCATTGCTTTGTTAAGGGAACTTATAAATAGATGGTTTTTTATTTTCATCAAAATACATGGTCGATGTATATCATTATAAGTTATAACATTTAAATCATTTGTTTGCGGTATTGTACAATGTTTTAAATGTTTACGTGAGTATTTTGAACTAGATAAGTGTCTTGGATGTCTATTTTATTAAAAAATATAAACACATTAATTGTACCATTATATTCTAATTTACAAATTTTTTGAATTATACCAAAATCACCATCTTTTGTTCGAAATACAGAATCGTTGGTGTTTTTACATTGATAATATGTGCAAGAAGTGTAAGGACATCCATTGAAAATAATTTTGCAATACATTGTACATTTACTTATTTTTGAGACATTAAAAAAAGTTCTTAAATATAACTGTTCTAAATCGGAAAGTTCATGAATCTTTCCACGTCCTAATAAATTACAATTTTCAATTTTTTCATAATTCTTCAGTCTGTTATCATTGCATATATTATTACATATATTTCTTGTATCATCTGAAATATAATCTCTTTGTTGAAGTAAAGATAATTACTGATATACCATTAGTCTATAAACAATTTGTTGCGCAATACGATTATTACATATTTTCTTTTTTAATAACAATCAATTTTCATTTTCAAAATCAAATGTACTATTGGCCCATATGGGACCCCAGTTTTCAACCGTATCTTTTAAAAGTTCGAAAATTTTTTGAGAGATTATTGTTTTAGTTTTGTAGAACGTTTATGTAAAACCAAAGCATAAAAATTATGATCATGAATAGGTTTAGAAATATAATTATTTATATGTTTGAGCAACAAGCTCTTTAAAAAAATATTATTATAGAATAATGTTTCTATGTATATTTTTTGTAAACTTTAATTATTTATTTAAGATCGCAATCGTTACTATAAGGTTTGTAAAAATATAAAATAAATTAAGCAAAATATAAAAAGTTTTTTATTTTCTAATACAATAAATTTTATCAACGGTACTAACAAAGTTTATTGTACTGGTTTTTAACTAACCATGATTATTTAACAATTGATTTTGTAATATTTCCGTAAAAAAGAACTAAAAACTATAACTTTAGGTTTCTGCATGATTCCGTACATTTAGCTACATCCGCGTACGTTTGCGTACGTTTGCGCACGTTGCCGTACAGTCTGATATCAATATTTTTCTGCAAATGTACTCTAAGCGTAGGTTTCTGCGCGATGCTGTACATCAATGTACATCCGCGTACATTCGCGTACGTTCGCGTACGTTCGCGCACGTTTCTGTACAATGCTGTAAAGAATGTTCGAATCTCAACCAAAACGTACGCGAACGTACGTAAATGTACGACATTGTAACAGTTACGTACTTAAGTGTATGAAAAACTTACGGTTTTAATTTCCATTCGGGTTTGTATCTTCTTTTCGTTTTCAGCAAAACCAGCATATACAATCAATGGACTAAGAGTAAAAACAATACCTTTTTAAGAGAAATATTTTTTCACATTTTTGAAAGGCATGTAGTTAATTGTTGTACATGTTTAAATTGTTTACACTTTGCAAGTATACTTTTTTATAAATTTTACTTTAGTGGAATAAATCTTTTCAGGGTGTATGAGTGTAGAATGACATATTTAATGTCAAAATAGTTACTTCAATAAATAAAAAAAGCCATAGATTTTACGCAGGTAAGCTATTCAAATGTATTAGTAATCGAATTGACTCTTTTAACGAATACAAGCTCAGCACGCTGTTACTCAACTTATGTAGCTAAATAATAAAAGATACTCTAAAATCGGGATATATAAAAACGGAAGAAATTATCAATAACTTGGAACAATGACAGATTAATTTGCAAGAATATCAATCCCATTGTCTTGTTGTTATCTTATAACACTGCTTTCGACCTAAAGAACCGAATGAAAAATGCTTTTACAATGTAAAGTTTAAGCTGGTTCGTCACTAATGTAACAAACATCTTTCAAATTTTAAACATTTTTAAACGCCAATATTTTTCGTTTTCTCAAGTGATCTCGGTTTTAGTGACATTATTGTGAAAAGTGTTGAATGAAACAAAGTTTTGTTTCTTTGAGATCTGTAGCTATACCATGGAATATTTAGTAATAATATGAAATTTATTAAAGATACAGCTAAAATTTGTTTTGTTTCTTTTGATAATATTTTGACTTTCATATCATTATGTGAGATTAAACTTGCGCCTGATGAATATCGCTCTTGCTCGGAGCAAGAGCTATTTCTCCAAGACGAGAATCGTGTAGGGCAGGATTCATTTAGAGCCGATCGAATATCACTCCGACTGAGAGCGAAACTACTCTTGGATAACAGAGAATCGGTGCCGGTTACGATTACCGTGCGCCAGACGAATATCTCTATTGCTCGGAGTGATTGATAAAAATTGGTGTGTAGGAGTTTTAGGAGTCGTTGATTACGAATCAAATGTCAGAATTTCAAAAAATTAAAAGGCCGGTGCAAGTATAGTTACTATCAGCGATCCCAAAAACGGTTATATACCAAATTTTTCCAATTTTTATCGGAATATGCATAAAATTAAATAAACACTAAATATAGTGTTAACTCAGTTTTATGCATATTTCGATAAAAATTGGAAAAATTTGGTATATAGCGGTTTTTGGGATCGCTGATTAGGAATCAAATGTTAGAATTTCGAAAATCAAAATGGCGGAGCAAGTAACTATTCAAAACATTTCTGCAAGCTACATTTTTTCCAACTTTTCCCTCGAGATACATCTCTTTCAATTGTCTATGAGAACGCTTTCTTTAAGAGTGATTGAGAAAAACTCTTGAGAGGATAACTCTTGGCAAAAACGATATGACAGAGGCAGTCATGAATATCGCTCTTTCAAAAACTGATTCTTTTAAAGAGCGAATGTAAACTGAGAGCGAAGGGAATCGTTCTCTATGGGATCTTGTTTGCAAAGAGTGATTGAGAAAAGTTTTTAATAAGATAACTCTATGCAAGAACGATATGCCAAAGGGAGTCTTAAAAGAGCAAAATAAAAAAATTCCGGAAAAGATGTATCAATATTGACTCTTTCCCAGATCGCTCTGAACCTCTGGTTTCTATGACATATATATGCCAATAGAACTTCCTTAACCCATTTCTTCCCAAGTGGCCATTTTATAGTCGATTGGTTTTTTGCCTAAAAAATTGTCGAAAAAATTTTCTAACGGAAATTTCAAAATTCTGACTTCAAAATCGGAAAGAGCGGACAATTTTACTTCAAAAAAGTGATTTTGGTTATTATTATTTTTTTTTTTGACAATTTTTTAGGCAAAAAACCAATCGACTATGAAATAGACGCTTGGGAAGAAATGGGTTAAGCAAACATTTTTATGAAGTCTATAGTTAAACATCGTAATTTTCCTTAAATAGGTCTGTAGCACTATTAAAAACTCAAACGGCATCCTGTTCTTTTAAAAAATGAACATTCTTCGGCCCAACCAAAATAGTTTATACACATCATAATCTTCTCTTATTTGACCAGAATAGAAGTCATAGGGCCAACGGGTGTCGAGATAACAGCCCGTGCTCTAGTAGACCAATACTCTTAATTATCCATTATCTCGACATATTTGTGTCAACGACTAAGACTACAGCAGAGTAAAACCCATATCGTTGTAAGAGAAGAACAGAAAGAAACAGTAGCTTATACCTAAAGTTATAGCTCGTTTGACAATTCAGCTAAGATTCTAATCGACATTCTCATGTGAAGTAGAAGCACTCATTCTACCGAAGGTGTCTGAAATTGGCAGATTATCCATTCATGGAGAATTCTCATATGGCAGTTTTGTTAGGAACCTTTATCCACTCTCGAATTGTAGGAGGCAGGGTCATCAAGGATAATGAAAATGAGTCCATTGCTACTTCAACATTATTAGGCCGGATAACAGCAGGTGATATACCAGTAGATAATTGTGCACCCTCTGATGCAATTTCATCTTTTCATTGTTCAGAAGAGTTGTGGTTAGATGAGATTTTGCAGAATCTTTGAAAACACGAGGAAATTTTAAAGCAGAACTTGTACATTAGGGTGTCGCAAAAAAATTAGTTTTCTTTTATCAACTTTCAAGTGGATTCTGGTAGGTTTCGATGTAAAAAGTAGGTATGAATTTTTTCAAATTTTTCAAAAATTATTTAGAGGTCTCTAAACCATTTTTTAAAAGTCGCATCTTTTTTGAGATTATACTCATTTTTTCATGTAATATTTACATCTAATTAGCTAAATATATGTTAATATCTTTCTAATAATTAAAGACAAGTTCAGGTGCTTTACCGTATTAAGAATATTTCTTTATAACAAGCACGATTTTTGCATTTTTCGTACCTGAAAAGCGGGACTAAAGTGACCGATTTCCAACCAGTTGCCGAAAAAAAGCTGGAGTGGACAAAAATCGTGTAAAATTTAGATGTTCTATTCTAATACGCTCGTGGTTGCAGTGCCGAAAAACAATCTCGCCTTCCAGGCAGCGAAAAACACGAAAATCCAAACATATGTCGCCAAAATATGGTGTGCATCAAGGACTAGTGAACTTTTTGACCTCGTGCGTTTGCAGTACTTATCTCCGACTCGCGATATACACTCGCCTTCGGTTCGTGCTCGCTGGCCTTCGGCTCGTGCTCGCTCGCCTTTGACTCGTACTGCAAACTCCACACTCGGTCTAGAAAAGCCCACTTTACGCCCTTGATGCACAATATACTATTTTCTTAAAATTAATTTTGAACACATTTTAACAGCAGTCTTAGTATGGCATGATTTATTTTTCAAGTACTAAATTCATTAGTAAACAATTATTTTGGTCGGTGACTCCTGGCTCCGTAATCAAGAGCTCCGTCGTCAAGATCATCTCCCTGCACCCACGCGAAGATTAACCATACCTCTTCCCGGTTTTAGTTTTTATTCCTACCACTCCTAGTATGTTATTCTAGTACGAAGGTGAGCGGAATGTACAAAATCAAGCTAATATACGACTCTAGCCCATCTAGTTCACGACAATTACGCCACCTTCCACGACGCCAAGACGCCAGCCGAAATTAAAATCCGAAAAAAATATTATTTCATTATAACAACACTGTAAACCGTTTTCTAAGAGTAAAAACTGTAATTTCAAGTAAAAAACCAAAAATCGATATTTTTAAAAATCAGTCTACCCTCACCCTGAGACATGTAATTGTTATGTTGAAAAATGTCTTTTTTTCGAAATTTACACTGACTCAACATAAAGTTTCGGAAATATTTCTTATTATAATAAATTGATTCTTAATTTCGATAACATTCAATTCTTTCGACTAACCTTATCCATGGCAAAGTGTGCCATAAATAGTTTAATGTATATTGCAAGAGTGTAAAGTATCATGTAGATGTTTTCCATCATTTTGTCAATATTGTTGCCATTGTAAACGTACATGCCTATAATCTGCGGAAACACAGGAAAGATACAATTGTTTAGTCAGTCAGTTCGCTGCACAAAAATATAGATCAGAAATACAAATACAATCTCACGGCCGATTGCTCACTTGAGGCGTCAGCATCCCAATAAAGACCATCACAAAGATGCTACAGATGATGTTGTTCTTGAGACGGCTCTGATACGGCCATATTCCGAGGATCTCCTGAAAGCGTTTGTTCAAAATGAAGTAACGACCGTCATAGATCTCCATTCCGTTCTGCATTTCGTTGTTCTCCATTATCTTGTAGTATCTGCGACTCTATTTGTTTTTCTTTTCGACTAGGACATAAGATAGTCGTCGCATATCAGACATTCGTCTGGAGGTGTTGCGTCGGTTGTTTAATGTCGTTAATAAAGTATAAGATAATAGATACGAGATCATTATTTTAATGATGGAATTGTCATAGCGCTTAAAGTAGAATTACAATGAATCTATTACGGATAGTTAGATTCATCTACTCGTAGGCAATTTGCATATTTGAAATTCTGAAGAAGTCATCTTGAGTATATACTAGGGAAAAAATAATAGAGGAAATAGTGAACATAAAAAATTTCTTTGATTGTTTATATTATAGAAAATTTGCTTGTTATTATCAACTGAAGTATTAAATTTTTCGTCAATTTTCCTCATTGGCATATGTCATTTAGTCAGTTCTTGAATACACAATAATATCGACAGCACCCTTACTATAATAAAAAAATTGACTTCGATTATTAAGATTATAGAAAATATACTTATTATTTGATTGTTAAGATTATCGAAAATTATTTGATAGAAAATTTTCTTGGGATTGTCAAATAAATTATTTAGATTTCATTCTGCTTTTCACGTTGACGTATGACACTTCGCCAGTTTCTACAATTTCAATGACAAGGGTAGCATGTATATCTCACCATGTTTCTATAATGTTTGGCATATTTGCCTAAAAAAGGTTTTATTCTTGTCTTTTTAAGATTTATTTATCAAATATCAACATTTTAATTACTTCACATTCGCAATATCGTGTTACTGGTCCTGTATAGATAATAATATGATATTTGAGTAATATTTCATTTATCGCATTTGAATTATTGCAGAAAAACTGATGCTGTAATAATACGAACTATTTTACTTCAACGTTAACAACTTCATAGTAGGAAGCTATAACTTGATAGTAGGAAGAATTTTCAATAGGCACTTTATTTTGACAAGTTTTTATTAGTTTATTTATTACTCTGTAGGAAGTAATAAAGTTATATTTACGTACAAATATTTATATTTACAGACTATTTAGTAGCAGTAACAACATGTAGTAGCAAAAACATTATTAGCATGCTGAAAATATACAGGAGAAAGAGCACAGTAATATGGACAATTTTGAAAATTCGCGGTATTATGAGATGTACTGTTAATAAGTAAAAAAATGCTTCATAGTTGCTTTTTTATGTTTTTTCATTGAATTTAATCACTTTATAATATGTCAGTACTCTTTACATCATACAAAAATACAGCTGCTAACTGCTTTAGCACAATAATTTCGCAATGGGATTTAATACACAATAGCCAAGATGGCGGGAGGAGAGAAATCTCCTCCTGAGCCTAGTGATAATTGCTATAAGTGTCACCCAAAAGTAAAACATGCTGTAGTTATATGTATTATTTGTGATACTTCTTACCACCAAAGTGGTTTTGAGCTAACAAAAGAGTATAAATATAGGAGTGAAAGATTTATTATTTGCCCTGAACATAGAGGCCTAAAACTAACCTAAAAAATTGATGAGGATAAGATAAGAAAAAGTTTTATTCTTTGAGCAAGCGAAGAAATTACAAAATACATTAGTAGGTACAAAGTACCTCACATTATCATACATATATAGAAATTACATAGTTAAAATTCAGTCTTGTAAAGCAGCCTTCTTCCACTAAGTTCTTCAAGCCACTAAGTGATCGGTAGTACAATAAATAAATTAAAATAAAATAAAATACAATATATTAAAAACGACATTAACTATTATACACTTATATCACAACCAGAAATAAGAAGACTAGACATCTATGGCACGGTACCCCGGGCTTGCAGCGGACTTACCATGGATTTACATCAGGTACCGTTTTATGTATCTTTTAAACAAACTAAGTGAATTGATGCACCTGCTGATGCGGGGGATCGAGTTCCAGAGTCGTGCACCCTGCACTCTGAGGGAATGTAAATCCGTTTTTGTATTCGACCCTGGAACTGAAAGCTCTCTCATATCCTCACTACGTGATGACGACCTATGATACCTTAACCTTAAGTGATTCAGCAAAATTGTTAATTTCACAAATAAAACTGAAGAAATCCGAGGAAATAAGACAGGAAATATTAAACGAAGTATCAAACAAAACTCTACAAATACAGAACGCAACAAATTTTGGAAATGAAGATGAGTATGAATTAATGATAACAGAAAATTCTCTTTTGAAACAAATTAATAAAGAGTTACAATAAAAAAATTAACTTCTGAGAGAACTACTAGATAGGCAAAAAGAAATTAATTTTAAGAAAGAAACATTTTCTGAATTGATAAACTACGCTAAGCCACCACAAAAACGAATCCCTGAAATAACAATAACAAGGCGTGACAAGAATGATAATAAAATTAACATTAAAAACAATGTAACTAAGTGCCTAACTAACGATAAGAGTACACAAACCAAGAATAAAAACAAGGATGAAATAGTTATTAGTTGTATGAACTGTGATAGTGTAAGTGCAACTGAAAATCTATTAAAATAAAAACCTGAGAATTAGAACCTGTATCTAATATCAAAGCAGAGGAATTAAATAATCCTAAAATTAAAATTGTAGGTATTGATAATTACACAAATATGGACAATGTTAATATAGTAAACGACATCAATATAAGAAATTTTAGCAACTTTACAAATAAAGGTAGAGTTTTACATATATACAAAAAACAAGGATAATCTAAGCACTGTCTTAATGGAGGTGCCAGCTGAAATCTACAAGCATATCAAAGAAAATAAAAACAAAATCTTTATAGGTCACCAAAATTGCAGAGTATATGATTTAACAAACATTAGACCATGTGATAAATGCGGCAGACTTGGACATAATGAACGAAAGTGTAGAAACGAAGCAGCTTGTCTTAAATGCTCAGAACAGCACAAAACTAATGAATGTACAAATAATACCATTAAATGCCTAAATTGTGTTTTTAATAACAATAAATGAAAGACTAAATACAATATAAATCATATGACATCAGATAGAGACTCATGTAAAGTTGTGTAAAATAAAATAAAAAAATATATCAACTCAACTGATTATCCTGTGAAACCTAATTTACCAACATGGAGTATTTTAATGAGGAAACAATAGCAGAAGATAGGTAATAGTCAAAATTTAGCGACACAGGTGACGGCACAACCCGGAATATCATAATGAAAGAATACATTAATCTACCTGAATAGGTCCAAAATAAAGTTATTCGACAAGAAGATTCCTATCATGATCTACATACACTTAATACTGAAAGGGACATTAAATCAAATACTATATTATACGTTAATATTAGAAACTTAAATGCAAATTTTGAAACACTACAAATTTTGTACTGAATCTTGGAACATTCAGCATTATGATTACTACAAATTACTAAGATATGATATATACTATAATGAAAGTGATATAAACAAGGCAGACGGTGTCGTTGTATATATAAGGAAAAAGGTTATTCATTCCACTGTGATAATAGAACTTGATGAAAAATTTTTAATATAATTATTAATTTGAACAATAATAGTAAGCTTTAAATGTCAGCTATATATAGATGTCATGATCTGCACAGTACAGAATTTAATGTGAATCTAAAAAAATATTTAGAACAAAAGCGAAATAGTAAAAATTACTTAATAATAGGTGATTTTAATATTAATATTTTAAAACACAATATAATAAGTGAAGAATTCTTATATAATCCATTAGAGAAAGATGATATTACTCTGGATTTTTAAATATAACAAGACCAAATGATAATAACAATAGTGAGAATTGATCATACATTGACAATACATTTATAAAATCAGATACTATTACTACAAATACTTGTAAACTATTAATGCCTATGCCAGATCATTATCCGCTGTTCATAGACATAAATTATCCTGAATATTGAAAATCAAGAGAAATAAAAACTTTTTATAATTACATAAAACTTTTTAACATAGCAAGATTAATACAAATCAATGCAAGATTAATATGAAGCTATAAACTCAATAATAAGTGATATCCAAGACTGTTTAGAAAAGGTAAAATATAAGGTAAATCATAATGGTAGACATACATTACTATATAATCAAATGAAAAGCAATCTAGATAACACACAATTAAAAAATGAGTATAAAAATTATGGTAAAACTCTAAATAAAGTAATTATAGATTTTAAAATGAAGTATGAAAGAAATATGGTTAAAGCTAATAGTAATAATGGTAGACAGGTATGGAGACTAATAAGTTCTAAAATTGGTAAAGAAAATAAGAATAGAAAGACCATTAGTCATGTACGTAATGAAAATGGTGAAAAAATAAATGTATCTACTGAGATAGCTAGGAATATGAATAAAGGACCCCGCAGAATCCTTATGGGAAACGGTTCTGTCAAACGCAAACGAAACTTTGGATTCCGGTAGTTCTTAGCAAGAGCGAAAGCGGATATACGAGCGGAGCCACGAGTTCGGGAGGGCCCGCGCAGCGACAGAAGAACGGGAACGGACAATGACGGCGTGGCAGGACGAATGGCTGGGTGAGAGGCAACGACCACAACCACGTCGACAGCAACAGGCACGATGGACCTACGGACTAATACCGGAACTGGCTCCGTGGCTGGGCAGGCAATTCGGGGAGGTGAGTTTTTACCTCACCCAGTTCTTGTCTGGGCACGGATACTTCAGACAATACTTACACAGAATGGGGAAGGTTAGAACGCCGGCGTGTACTTACTGCGGGCACAACAAAGACGACGCGGAACACACGTTTTTCGTGTGCCCGCACTGGACCGAAGAACGACGAAGACTGGAGACCATTACGGGGCCGACAGTGCCAGCCAACATTGTTGCAACGATGTTGGAGAGCAAAGACAAGTGGGACGCGGTAGCATCGTATATCGAAAAGGTCCTCCGCGCGAAACGGGAAGACGGATGCTTGGCCGACGGGCCAGGCTGACGAAAAGACAAAACAAACGAAACTTGGCAGGACTGACTGAGGACGAAAGAAGAAAAAGACAGGCGGCCCCCCACTCGAAGTAATGCGAAAGCGGTACCGGGTGGGGGGCGTTCGCGGCACACTCGTTTTTAGTGGATAGGACACGGCGGCGAGCCCGCCTCGGCTGTAATCCGGCATTGAGCACGGACATCAGTTGAGGATGGACAGCGCGCCAGTGGAGTCCCACACTACCACCCCAGAGTGCAGGAGCTCAGGGGATGGTGTCCATGATGATTTTTGCGAGTTAAAAGAAAAAAAAATGACGTTTATGCACTAGATAGGCAAATTGAGACTGATCCAGTGGGAGCATGTGGTCTAATTTCGGGAAACTCCAAGTAGTTGCGGCATGCACCTTGGATAACTCTCAAAAAACCGAGAGTCATGGTGCAACTCTGAAAGGGTCAAATATAAATACAATTTTTGAAGATCCTCGGAGTTCATTATTGTCTGACTCAGACGAAGAGGACGAAAAACCGCAACAAAAGGTAGAGTACCCAGAAATTGAAATATTAATTGAGAAAATTGCAGTAGCTAGTAGATACAGGGAACCCAATTATCTGTATTTCAGAAGAATTTTAGAAGAGTTATATAAATAAACTTGAAAAATATCCAACTTTGCCAATAAGTGGGCCTGTAATAAAAGGAGTAATTGGTGTACAAACAATGTGGTTGAAAATCCAAATTTTCGCTGACACACAAGTGGATAAAAAAGGAAAGAAAATTAATTTTATGGTGGTTCCTAGATTGTCTAGGGACTGTATTTTGGGTATAGATACTCTAAAGGATCTCGGATTTGTAATTGATATAAAAAGGGAGAAAATTTATATAGAAGAAAAGAATTAAATAATTGAAACGCTTTTATATAATAAAGGAATTTTTAGTCTAATTGAACTGAAATATCGATATATAGAATCCATAGAGGATGAGTATGTTGAAAATTTTGATGATTGGAGTGAGATGGAGGGGGAATGTGTACTGAGAGACGACACAGACTGTCTCGAACCGCTATCAGAATAATAATTATACTACCCAAAAAGGGAGTAATTCGATGAATGAAAATTTTCAGGGTGAAAATGACCTTTGTGATATAACTTGGCAGGAGGTTGAGGAGAAATTCCAAAACTGCACAAGTGAAAATAAAAATACAATTGATAGACTCAAAAACCTAGCATGGCAGTATAAAAAAGTTTTTTATAAAAAGCCAGGGCGCTTAAAGTATTTTGAGTACGTTTTTAAAATACAAGATGAATCTCCCTTTTATGTCAAACCTTATCCGATCCCCATAAATCACCGAGAAAAGGTGAGGGCGGAAATATACAAAATGCTATGTTGCGGGTATAATTAGAAAATCTAATAGTGAATACATCAGTCCACTTGTGGCAGTGATAGAGATGGATGGATCGATGCGTTTGTGTCTCGACGCTCGAGAATTAAATAAAAGATTGGTTACAGACCATGAATCTCCTCAAAATATGGAGGAATTACTGCAAATTTTGTGATGAAATTATACAAGTTAGACATGATTGGAAATTTTACAATCTGTTATATTTATGCAACAAACGTCAGCATTTCAGACTGTTTGGGTTATTTAGGCCTTTGGGGGGGATTTGAATTGCGCGCCGTAGCTCGCCGATCGCCGCGTATTACAATCGGCCGAGTAGTTGCGCGCGCCGCCGCTTATCGGCCAAGCGCATGCGAGCGCCACGAGAGCGGAGGTTCTCGCGCGCCTTATGCACGTGTGGGGTAGTTCCGTTTTTTGGGGTAGTCCGATGCACTGCCACAGGCAGTGCATCGGACCCGAAACGGGATTTTGAAATATATTGTACGAGAAGTTCGGCACGTACGTCCTTATCAGGACGGTCGACTTCTCCCTACATTAATTGGCTGTGTCGGGTGTGTGTGTGCGTAATTCGAGTCGTGTGTGTGTGTATTCGGTGTGAAGGACGATTGGGAAGGTCCGGCCACGTGCCAGCTCCCTCGACGTGCCGACTTCCACACGGCGATCACCTACGCGGCAGGGCCAAAGGGTCTGCCCGTGGTCCAGGTACGGTTCCCTCGAAACGTCGAGGCGCCCTGCGACCAAGAAGGTGCATCCCAACCACGTGCAGCCAGGACATTACGTCGCGCTGTCCACGTTTCTCCCGTCTAGTATTTAAGGTAAGAGAGCTCTCTTGCGCGCGCTAAAGGTACCTCACAGCGATAGAATAATTGCGTTTGTCACCTGCTCTCTCCCTTCCTTTTTGTTCCTATCTTAGAATCTCTTTTTGTTATGTACAATTTCATCTTTATTAAATAAATTATTCGCTTGCCCCGGCTTTTCTCTCTGCCTCGTGGGAGTTTTTACGCTAAGGCAAGTTGTTTTATTTTCCCGCGAAAAATTGTGTATTTATTTGTCTACCCAGCCTTCCCTCACTCATTCATTCATATATATATATATATATATATATATATATATATATATATATATATATATATATATATATATATATATATACATTTATTTTTTCTATTTATTAGCATTTTCTTCACAGACCTTATGAAGAACAGTCTTATGTTATTCATAACGAAGATAAGATTTCCACGGTGACTCCGCCCCCCAGCAATAATAATAATGACGGATCGGTTGCACAATACTCTGTAGAAAACTTGAATTCGCACGATAAATGGTTGATTAACCTTTCGAACACGACTCTCCCTCGCTTTGTTAATGAGGTCCTGTGCCTTGGTGATAAATTTAATTTTAATTATGAACTTAAAAAAATACTATGTTTGAATTTTATAAAGATATAGAAACGACTTTAAAATACAATGACAACATTGATAAAAAAATTAGAGACGAACTCCATTGTATTCTCAATAGTACAATTAAAAAACGGAAAATTTTATTAAGGATAATAAAAATTTTATGTTTACGAAGGCAGATAAAGGCAATGTTATAGTAGTTATTAATAGAGATTGTTATAATAAGAAAGTTGAAGAAGCTCTTACACAAAGTATTATCAAAATTTTTAAAAATTCCCCCTTTCCAAAATGATTAAAGATTTTACAGATCGAGGGCATGCATCTGACTCGTAGGCCTGTTTTTGATTGGGAAAACAGAGGGCCAATTAAAATCGAGCAGGATAATGCTATACTAAGGAAAGAAAATTTAAGGAGCAGGGCGCCAGTCTGCAAGTATCATACGAGAAAGCTAGGCAATTTTTATAATGGAGCGCATCGATGATTGTATCAACCTATTTGTGTAGGAGTTCAAAATCATTGAAGAGAAGGGGAGCAGGAAGATTAATTCTCAATGTTGGTGGAGGAGGTGGAGAACTTAGTGGGGCGGAAATAAGGAAACGAGAATTCCATGAGGGATAGCTCGTGCTGCGAGCCGTCAACCCGGAGCAGCTTAGTGGAGTGGAGATGGAGAGGGTGCCTGCCGGGTAGGAGGAGGTGACAAGTGAGAAGGCTATTCTGCTGAACAAGATATTCAAGAGGAAGAAGAGGGAAAATTGTGCATTAAGTGGACGCGCAACCGATTTGAGGAGAGACGAAGAGGAGGGCGTATTTTTACGACCAGAAGAAGAAAAAACACGAGTTCATCGTCCATGCAGACGGACATGCATGAACCGGCGGATGAGAATAATAATACCTTTCGGATTTTAAGGAATGGTACGTGTTAAAGAGGAAGGCGGTCGAAGAGAGAAATGAAAATGAAGCAAAGCGAAGGAGAGCGATCATAGAGAACGATGTGTATGATGAGCATACCTACAAGTGTTATGCAGAAGATTACTTTAAAAAATAAATAAAGGAATTTAATCGATCGTGGGAGTCGCACAAAATGGCTCAGTGGTCGGCTACCCCAGGATTCAATACTATTACTCCACCTCCGATAATTCGGAAGCCGGTGGACAGAGATGATTAGATAAAGACTCATAATCGGTGGCAGCAGGAGAAGGAGAAGTTGAAGCGTTGTCGCTGGTAAGTTGACCGTGAAGAAGAAAGTGCGCGTTCGCGAAAACTTTAAAATTCGTACGTTGACAGCGACAGTGCGCGTTACTATCAAATATAGGGAGTTCGAAAATAAATTTTAATTTTCTTGTAAAATATAAATTTATTTCCGGGGGTCCATAAAAATGGATCCCGTTATTAACTGTTTAAATAATTTATTTTTTTTAGATCGGTGGCATAAAAAAAACTGTACATAGACAATGGTCAACATAAAATTTTATAGTTGTGTAAATTTATGTAAATAGAATTACATCGATAGTAAGTGAAAACAAGTGAATCATTGATAATTATTTATTAAGTGAAAAGACACTGAATATAGTAAATGTATATAAATTAAAAGTGATATGATCAGTTTGTGCGAAAAACTGGGAGTTCATAGGAATACATATTTTTGAATAAAAACATAAATTCATATGAGGGGACTATGTAATGGCCCAAACTATAGCTTTTTATAAAATTTTGAATATTCTTAATATACTCGAAATTCGCACAGGCTGATCGGCGGAAAGCGAATATCCGCACAAAGAGTGGGAACTTGACTGCTTAGTGACGCCGGCGGCGCGGTTCTTACCGCAGTCGAATTTGCGGGCTGGATGTCGATGTAAAAATCAGCAGTCAGCACACAGTCGCCTAGCGAGCAGGACCTCACTCCTCTCGCGCTTATAAAAGTGATTTGGACGGCTATATTATATATTCGCTAGTTTACTTATTACTATTAGCGAATATATGAGCGAGCGCAAGTTGTTTTTATGGTGTGGAACTGTGATATTAAATAAAGGCAAGACATTCGACTTGCTTAACCTAAAAATCTACTATTATTTCTTTTATATACACAAGTATGAATCTTTCCAATTTCCCTATTTCTTTCTTTCATTTAGGTACCTCGGTGGAAAAATAAACTAAATGAAATATAATTATCTATTTATTTAAATAATAAATAATATACAAATCAAGAACTCTTACATGTTCAATTCTAAAGTTGGATGATTTAGGTCATCGTGTCTTACGAATGCTATTTGCCGTTGAATTATGTTTTCATCCCTATTTATACGTACTAATTGTCGTCCGTCAAATCCCCGATTACATACGTTACAACGAATACGCAGTGGTCTACCACCCCTACAGCCCATTTTGGATCACTAACAGACGTTACGTAACAGAAGAAACAATAGATGAATACAGTATATAATTTTATACTGAATATAAAATAAGTATAGTAACTCAGTCCTGCTGGAACCTATCTACAGTGCAGGGTAATCATGCATGATCAGCCCTTTACTTATGGACTGAAGATCCTGATTGTATACAGTGTTTGTGATTACCTCATCCCCGCCACCTATCGGCAGGCTGTAGAAGCTTTTAGCTTCTTCAACTGAGTGATACAAATAACAACTCTTGGAAGTAGGAAGCAGGGCTGTATTTATGAATATATAAGTTTATGGGATTTAGGCTTATGGGGTTTGGAGTTATTTGGTCTAGGGTTATAGAGTTTGGGGTTATGGGGTTTGGAGTTATTTGGTCTAGGGTTATAGAGTTTGGGGTTATGGGGTTTGGAGTTATTTGGTCTAGGGTTATAGAGTTTGGGGTTATGGGGTTTGGGATCCTGAGGTCTGCGGTTATGGGGTTCTGAGTTTATGGGGATTGGGTTTATGGGGTTTGGGGTTATGAAGTTTGGGGTCATGGGATTTGGGATTATGTGGTTTTCGGTTTATGGGGTTTGGGGTTATGAAGTTTGGGGTCATGGGATTTGGGATTATGTGGTTTTCGGTTTATGGGGTATGGGGTTATGGAGTTTGGAGTTATCGGTTTTATATACTCATATATATACATGGACATGCAGTCTTACACCAGGTCAAAGCTATTGTAAAACGCACGAACAGTCCAACTTCAAAGGACCATATCTTAAGACCATGAGTTTTAGGACTTAGTGCCCATTGACACTTTTGATCTATACATTAAGAACTACCAAAATCCAAAGTTTCAGAGCGTTTGACAGAGACCCATTTCCCATAAGGATTCTGCGGGGTCCTTTGACTACATATACACACGCATACACGCACGTATGCACGCACGCATGCACGCACACGCACACATACACTCACATACACACACACACGTACAAACACACACATACACACATAGGACTGAAAGGAATCGATTGATGTGTCAAAGATTGCAAAATTCATGTATAAGGTATAATGTGGTGTTAGGAGCATATCAGTCCCTACAGAAGTAAACTTGTCTGGATCGATTTATAGGGTAGAAGGGCATATTGTGCTGCAGTACTGTTATACAAAAAGTTATTAACACGCACCAGCCCGCGTATCTCGCGGCCCTTTTTAAAAAAAGAACCGGGCTCGGACCTTTAGTAGGGCAGACTCTAGGGAGCTTTCGGTTCCATCGTCACACCTATGGAATACGATTCTTCACTGTATTAAGCATCTGCCTTCGTTAGGCAGATTTAAAGCGCCAATCCGTAGGTATTGCCATTGTAGATCCAACGATGTGGACTGTGTATATATGTAATAAAAATTGACGCTAGTTTTACTAAAGTTGACTCACTTGTGACAAAATTATGTGATATTACTATGTGATAAATGTAAAATATGACTGTATCATCTATTCTATACTTATAATGTATTATTTTTTGTATTTCACAAATAAACTATATTCGATTCTATTCTAAACATATACGTTTTCTAACATATCATCGTTATAAAGATTTCTATTTGGGAAAGCAAAACCTTAATTAATATTAATAAAGCTTACCGCAAAACAAATTGATAAAATTACTTGAAATTGTAATAAACAAATTTAAAACAGAGATTACTAGGGTAAGTGTGCTAGTTACTGCGGAGTTTTTTCTAGCTTAACTTTAAATTAAATTATTAAATTAAATTAACTTTAAATTACCATGAAAGGCAAAATATGATAAGAAAATACATGTATCTTTTTTAAATTAAAGATTTTGGTATAATCTAGATGGATAGATACGATAGCAAGCTATAAATTATTTATTTATTTCGAAAAAGAGTTATTAAAAAGAAATCTTCCGAAGTGTACTGCGGATGTGCATATATTACTGCGTTTCAAATACTGCGGAATGACTAATTACTGCGCTTGTATTACTGTGGATTTCTTGTACACATACAACTTCATATTTTTTTATTAAATATTATTGTTTTGTAGAAGTATGTGAATGTACGAGTACATACTCCAGTAACAAGTCTTTCACTTGGGCACCTTTAAAAATAAGAAAATTCTAAATACCCAGAGATAAATATTACGATTAAGGTATACGCGGTAGAGTAAAGTTAAGATGCTATAAATCCGCAGTAATAGAAACCATCGGTATAGTCAGTAGAGCATCAATTACTGCGGACCAACCCATATAATTTGAAATAAATAAAGATCAATAAACAAAATATTCTATTTTTTGTGTTCCAAACGTTTCTTTATGATAACTAACCTTTAAAAAAAATATATTTTGTGAAATTCCGCATTAAGATGTACAGTTTTAATAGGTTTCCAATGTACCTGAAGTATTAGAAGCATCCTCAGTAACTGATACACTTACCCTATTGTAAAATAAATTAAATAAATAATATTTTAATCGGCACCAGTAGAGTGATACGTGTATAAGACAACAATAATACATTGTTGTCTTCCCATTTATGGTGTTATGTCTCATCTAAACTCAAAATTCAGCCATTAAGGTGATGCTTAATCCCCCTATTACCAGCGAATACGGGGCAACACTTTTTCATTTATTTCCCAATTTTCTTCCTCGTAAAAGTCTGGACGGGTTTAGCATCATCTTAAAAGACACCGAATCTACTATTCTTGTCTAAACCGATTTTGATTAATGGAAAACTAAGAGTTATTCCCAATTCGTTAAAAAAAAGGAATATTTTTAGAGCTAAAAAATATCTAATATTATTTCTTTTCTGAGAAAAGTTCGGAATACAGAACTTAATCCCCTTTTTTGCATTCCGAACTTTTCTTAGAAACAAAATAATATTAGGTACTGTTTAACTCTCAGAATAATCCTTATTTGTAGACGAATTGCGGATAACTTTTAGTTTTCAATAAACAAATTAATAGCGAAAATTAATAGCGAAAATCGGATTAGACAAGGACAGCAGATATTGCATCCACTTCACAAAGCATCTAAATTACCTTATTCCATTTAAACTAATAGAAAAATAATTTAGTTTTTCTTGATTTTCTCACAATTAAGAAAAGTGGAATTATCTGGTTTTCTTCGCCCACTTCTCAATTATATAATATTTTAGCAGTAGATCTTCAAAATTATTTAATGTTATATAGATTAGGTTACCATTGCGATGCCCGAATATTTGTATACCTATATTCCCGGGTAAAAAATATGCAAAAGAAAAATTATACGGGAAAACACGAATTTACGTGTGCAGGTTGCTAAGCTATCTGGTTTAGTAGAAGCCTTAGTTAGGCGGAGTAGATACCAGGATCAGAGATTAGAGGATCTAGAGATAAATATAGCCCAATTAACGAACGAATGTAATGATTATCAGTGTGAGACAGAAAAAGTAAACCGTAGACAAAATAGCTTATTCAATAAAACCGCAGAAGCATTCAGGTTAGTAGATGGTCGGTATATAGCGCTACTGAAGAGGCATGAAAAACATACAAAACTTTTAGTAAAGTTAGCTAGCAAAAAGCATAATCAATCAAACGGACAGGTAAACTGTTAAATGTATACCGGAAAATTAAGTTTCATCGCTCCTCTTTTTGGATAAGTTCTCGTTTATTATTATATGTATTTATTATTATTTGTATTTATTTACTTTTGGTTTTCTTTGTTGGTGTTTTTAAGGCTAAAAGTTTGTTTAGGATCTTCATAATTTTATCAAGTGCTTATATAAAAAAAAATTTCGATATTTATCTGATTCCTGACTCCGTTTGGAATATTTTTATTTATGTTATTCTATAAATATTTCTGACGTTAGTAACCCTATTGTATATTTTGTAAGCTAAAGATTAATTTGACGTTTTATTGTGATTTCTTATTATAAATTGAAAAAAGGTGCGTCTTCTGTATATTAAGTATACGGATGAATATCTTGTTAGGCAACTTGTACTAAAAATTTTCTTCGGTGTTTATAATTTATTTATATATTTTGTTTTATAGGTTATATTGACTTGGAGGACCCGTTCTGGTACCCTCTGGTCCTGATGACATGTCAGAGGAGGTATTTGTTCGGACAAGATGGAGAGAAAGACTTTAAGTGTTCCAGGTGTGCTTCTAGCAGGCATCATATTTCCATGCGATATGTCACATAAGAATATTTCGCGTATATTTAATTTATTTTAATTTAATAATTAAAAGTCTTTACCGTACGCTGTAATATGCACGTACGCTCGCTGTAGTGAGTTCAAAAGTCTTTACCGCCCGCTCGAGTGGGCGGTAAAGAACATTTTTGTCGTCGGTCCGTATACGACCACTTCTTGTCCGCTTGAAATTCACGAAAAAGCGCAAAAATCGTGCATGTGTTACAAAAATTTATTTTTAACCCCACTTTCTTAAATAAAATGAGCCCTGAAATATTAATTTTGATCGTGAATGAATCAATCATTATAGAAACATGTTTTGAGACATTAGGAATCAAAATGCACTATTTTTAGAAAATGTCTGCATGAATGTGTGTGTGTGTACGCGTGTGTGTAGGCGCGGGCATCGATATCGACATTCGACACTACTCAAAATGCGCCACTTCCCATGAGCCTTACACACATTAAAAAGTCCTATAGATGCACTTATTAAAAATAATACGGTAGGTAACAGGTAGGTGGGGCGCAATTTCTAGGTTGGGTGATGATTTTAGCACTCGTCTTTGACTCGGACACAAGCTCACACACAAAATCTCTGATTAAAAAATGTGTACATCCTTACAAAGCTTTCTCTTTGAGAAAACAAAATGGTTTGTATAGGTATTTTTTATTGTAAACATGATTAATTAAGTTAAAATATTTAGTTGTAGTAATTTTCCAGTAAACGATAAATACTAATAGAAACTGATAAAATCTGATAAAACCTAATAAGAAATTATATAAACTGATAAAAACTAATAAAGACTATTAAATAATGATAAAAACTGATAATTTTTCCGAATTCTTAGTTTTTATCACTATTTATCAATTTTTATCATTATTTATCAGTCTATATCAGTTTATATCAGTTTGTATCAGCTTTTATCTGGTTTTATCTGTTTTTTCAGTTATTATCAGTTTTTATCTAAAATAAATGCCGCCAAGGCTGACACCCGAAAGGGTTAATATGAATTATTATGCAAAATAAGATGCAGCAACGTTAAGAAAAACTTTTTGTAGTATAAATGTCTCGAAAAATATGCACTACTGGCTAGTCTCTATTGTAGTTTCTTAAATGTGATTGAATGTTTAAATATTTAAACTACAATAGAGACTAGCCAGTAGTGCATATTTTTGGAGACATTTATACTACAAAAAATTTTTCTTAACGTTGCTGCATCTTATTTTGCATAATGATTTATATTAACCCTTTCCAATTAAAAATATCTGAAATATACTGCAGTATTAAGGCAAGGCTCAGTATATCATTCTTTACAACTCATATTTCTTCCAAAATTTGTGACGATATATTGAGAGTCTACTGCATTTATATTCGCTGTCGGTTTAAATTTCGGGATTTTCCTTTGAATTGTTTTTTGTTACTCAAATAGATAATATAAGTTTTTATTTTGTAATGATTTATACAAAAACATAATAAATATATACAATTTATTTAATACAATGAATTTTGTCTATTCTTTTTTCATCGATGAATTGCGTAAATAAATATACTGATCTTCAAAATGATGAGAAGACGGTAATATATGAAGCGGATGTTTTCAGAATCTTAAAGATTAGTACAAGCAACATTACTAATTAGTTGTTTGTTAAAACATACAGTCACGAATCCAGTTCCTGATCAGCTAAGTGCAATTCCTGACCAGCTCTTGTTTCCATAAAAGCAAATTTTACTTAAACTTTGTACACGCATTTCTAAATAGTAATAATTAATTCTAAACCCGAGTAAAAAAACTTATATATGATTATAATTATATATGTATATAGTTATATTCAGTAATATTTGGGTTTTGTCTCTATAACTATATATATAATTATATATGTATGTTTTACCGGGAAAGTCTCAAAAAATGTTTTTGCAACAATAAGTTTAAGTTAACATTTTATGTAAGAAGATGATCAGGAATCGGGTCCTGATCCGGAACTGGGTCTGTTACGCTAATTAAAACTAAATAGAATAAATTATGTACACTCGACGTGGATTAATTCTGATTGGAATGATTTGAAAATTCCATCGTGTAACATGGATATGGTCAATAGTAGGTTAGGTCGGCGGAAGTCACGCTTTGGCGAGGAGTTCCGAATCTCATGAAACGCGTAGTCTCGATGGCGAAGAGAAAACGAGACGAACGAACCCGAACAGAATCGAAAAATCAAAATTAAAATGCATAATAAATTATATATTGAATAAATCTTATTTATACACAGTTGTGTATAAGGCGTTTTTAATTATTTAAGAAATAAGGGCTAGGTATGCCCATATCATACGTTGCCTCGGCACTGTAATCGTGAACCTTGATTAAAAAAGAAATAATAACAAAAGGTTTATAAGTTTTTATGTATCTTATTATTAGGTCAGTCGGGTTTTCTAAAAACTTAATATATTTCTATCGAGTTCTATTATTTAAATATTATTATGCTGTAACAAATGTATTCTGTTATATTATAGTTAATAGGAAGAAGGCAAAAAGTTTACATGCGTGCAGTCTTATATAGCTTAAAAGTATCTGCGAGTGCACACTTCAAGAAGTTTTTTTATAAATAAACTGAATTTATTGATGTAATTATTTTACCTTTTGTTATTATTTCTTTTTTAATGAAGGTGCACGATTAAAACGCCGAGGCAAAGTATGCCATGGACACACGTAGCCCTTATTTCTTAAATAATTAAAAACGCCTTATACACAACTGTGTATAAATAATATTTATTCAATACATAATTTTATTATGCATTTTAATTTTGAATTTTCGATTCTGTTCGGGTTAGTTCGTCTCGCTTTCTCGTCACCATCGAGACTGCGCGTTTCATGAGGTCCGAAACTCCTTGCCAAAGTTTAACTTCCGCCGACCTAACCTACTATTGATCATATCCATGTTACACGATGGAATTTTCTAATTATTCGTATCAGTATTAATCCACGTCGAGTGTACTAAAGTTTTACTTAAAAAACAATTAAACTCCCACAAATTAGGAAAAAAATTATATATTCGGCCTCAGGAGATTAAAATCTATAAAATCTATTGTTAATATTTTTATAACCTCCGATTGCATAAATATTAATTAGAGTATTCCCTTTAAATAACTTATAGAACTTTCAGAAAAAGATGAAATTTTATGAATACACAAATGATACATATTTTATAATATTTTACAGTTAAATTCTTTGACAGTCTATAAAATATATATATAATTATATACATAAATGTTTGATAGAAAATTACTTAATGCTTACCGCTGCAAAGTTGATAAAATTCATCACGTACGTGCCCGCTCCTGATAATTCGCAGGGTTTACTGCATCTCAATGACATGAATTTTAATGCTTTCTGACATTTAATGGAACTCTCATACCAATTCGTGAGATATCTAGTAATATAAAATAAACGTTATTGTGAATCTCGCAATGTTTCGGATATTTTTTTTGTTGGAAAAAGTTGGTTGAATTTTACTAAATCTTTTACTCCATTTATACTATATATTATGCAAAATTACATAAGGATTTTATGATAATCGATGTATAACCATATTAAAAAAACCATATTAATAGAGATAGCCAAATATACGGTGCAAGCATCGCAGATTAGAGGTATACAAAAATTTCAAGGATTTAAATGCTCCAAAAAATTTAAGCTCGTTTTTCTCGAAACGGGTTTTTTCAAACTGAGCGCACTCATAGCTTCAACACCATTGCATGGATCAACTTGCAATTTTTATAGTAGCTTCACAAATATATTATCCATCGAAGTACGTAGCCGTTTTTTGATATTTTGAAAATTACTTATTTTATTAACAATTTACTACTTTTTTAGTCGAAAATTAATACGTTTTGTTCAGAAGTGCACAGTTTATACAAAAATTGGAATAAAAAAAAATCCTACGTACTTCGATAGCTATTAGTATGTAGCTTCAGAAAATTTTTGGGTTTTTTGTTCCAGCTCTCACGGTTTTCGAGGAATTGGTGCGCCCGCGGAGCACCTTCAAAAAAATCTTTTTCCGCAGATCTGCTGTAGCGCCGCCATTTTGTACAAAAATCATAATAACAAAATTTTTTTTCATACATCAATATGTGTTAAATGAACCGTCTAAATATGAATACTATTCCTTTTCCCATAATCCCAGAATAAATTGTCAAAATTAGGCCTTTTTTTCGGCCTCTAGAGTGGTGTTATCCCTTAAAAAGAGAATAAAATTGCCTATCTTTTACAACTGCAAATTTTGGATAGGCTCTTTCCCTTCTTGTGTTATACACGAAAAAAGTCATATTTAGTTTAAACAGTTATATCTCAGAAGTATATGATGGAAAATCATTCAAAAAATATTAGATGATTCAGTGAATCTACATACTAACATCTAATTACATATAATTTAAATATTTAAATAATTTTAATAAATTACGTACAGAGAAAAAGAAGCTGTGTTAAAGGATAATTACCTATGGTTTTGCAATTTTAGTAAAAAAATATCTTTGGACAATTCATCAGTGATAAAAAAGTAGAAATTTTTTTATCTATTAATTAGAAAGATGCGACGAAAGTCCCTTTCATCTTCTAATTCATTAAGCAAAGTAAAGCACGTGAAGCAGAGTGTGAAGCGCACGCATTTAGTGGATTTTTCTCATAAAGAAAAACAATCGTATTTTTTTTATGTTTTTTCAGTATCAATTTTTCGCAATTGTATTAAAAACTTATAGGAATTTTGCATTTTTTAATACATATTTGATTTGAAAACGGACGAATTATTGAATATTTTGGAAATTTATGGAATCTCAAAGTCACATAGCCGGTAATCAGTATTCTCGGGGAACCAGGAAATGTCAAAATAGAAAAACTGTTTCTTGCATAATGCTAACGCGTCGCCTTTAATTTCCTAGATCTGCTCATTTGGTCGTGTAACCGTAAAACTCAGACGTTCGCCTTCTAGCGGCGATACGTGAATTACGATATGACAAATGGTTTATCAGTAAATAATCGTATGATTTTCTTGCAAGATCCCATATACTCGTCATTTAACGCTTAAGAAGTATATTTGCACCTGAAATGTCTTAAAAAATACGATTAAATAAAATCCTGTAAACATTTATCTATCTTGGGTAATGTAAATAAATACATATACATTGTATATAGGAAAATACATATTAACTTATTTAAACTTATTCAATTTTTAATTTTTTCTTTAAGCAGAAATTCCTGTATAATCTATAAAATGGTTAAATAGAAATTACTTATAAGTGTAAAGTTAATTTCTATCTCATAAAGTACTATAAATTTTTTATCAGAAAAATCTAATAAAATGTTGTTTATATATTTGTAAAAACTCCTCTATGAGTATTTTCCCAATAAAACCAATACAAAAACAGTACACTTTGAATGTCTTATAGAAATATGTAAATTATTTATTAGGTAAATTTTTTTCCTCATAGCATTGCTAGATATTTTATACGATTTTATGAGGTTTTATTGGATCCCTCCAACCGGGGTCCTTGCGCTCAACGTTTATTAGCCGGCGCGCCAAACCTATAGTATTAGTCAGTATTAGTGCCGGAGGAGTGCTTGCCCCGAGGATATCAGTACCGGGAGATTCGACTGTACTTTGTATTTAATCTTTAAAATTCTTTTTGTTTTTAAATTTTCATAAAAATACATAAATTAATAAAATATATATCGTCGTCTATGCTTAGCACCACTAGTTAGTTCCAATGGGCCCTTGTATTCGAGATATAAGCTATTTTACTCCGAATATACGTTATTTTAGTGAAAAAAGGTACCTCTTCTAGTGATTATAAATATGCACGTATTAACACTAGAAAAAAATGGCTTGAAAGATAATAAAAGTAGGCAGAAAGAGACTTAATTTGAGACCTGTAACGTTAAAAAATATTAATCTGATATGAGTCAAAGTTATTAACAATTGAAGATGACCACGACATTCTAGAAATATAAGCAAACAAAAAGAAATTTCAAAAAGTACATAACCTTAAATATATTTGAGTATAAAAAACATTATGATTTTGGCAAATAACTCAAACAAGATACAGTAAAAAGCAACCTATCTGAAAAAATTCAAATAAAATTCTGTTGATTTACTCTAGTAATCGTTGGAAATAGAGAATAGGATTTAAATGATATATTAGTGAGGCAACTAACTGTCAGAGGAATGGTTAAATTTATATTGAAAAGCTTACGTTTCTTTAAAAATGTCTCCACTATAATCTATAAGTTTCTGTCCTGGCCATGTCAGGTAAAATATATGTATCATGAGACCAACTAAAACAAAGGCATATCTCGCACAGTCTAGTATTCGGTCAAGTCTCGAAACAACCTGAAAAAAATTAATATGAAATTTTTATTTAATTATGAAAACTATATAACAAGCATAAGTTAACGAAATGTTTTTTCAAATGTATTTTCTGAATTTCAATTTAATTTTGATACTTTGTAATTTTAATCTTTAATGATTATATTGTTATGATCGTGAAGGTATAATTCGATGTATAGGTACTACTCTCCCATGCTGCATCTCAATTGATAAACACGTATTTCGGCGTCGCAGTTAACAAAAACGTATTCGAAATTTCTGTTCACGAAAATGCATTTGGATTATCAAAAGAAACCATCAGTGATATAAATTTTAAGTAAGTCAGACATAATAATAAAACACAAAGGAGTGCATATGTGCAGGTACACACGTATTTTTAGTGTATATGTGTGTGCGTTTTAGTGTTTCTGCGTGTTTCTATTTATATGTTCATTTATGAATCTTTTGTGTTTTTTTATACGTGCGTTTTGTGTGCGTGTATGTGTATGTGTATGTGCATATGTGTGTGTCTGTGCCATGTTGCAATATAAAATATTGAATTCCTTTAAATTATAATTAAATAGTTTTGTATTAGTTAAAAAATTGCTAGTTCATTCATGTAAAAATTTTGTGTACTATAAAATTCTTATTGAAACTATTAAGTTTTAATTCTCAAGGGATCGTGTTTATGGTTTTCAATTATTCTTATTAAAATCACAAAGAAACAGATAAAAAATGAACCTGGTATAACTTATAAATTCCTATAAAAATTCATTTTGAATTTCTATTAATCGGATTTTTAGGTGAAAATACACACTAACATTTTTATTGGTTTTTATGAGAGTTTTTTAACGGGGGCCGTATCTACTGTACATAATACACTTCCCCCTCGTGCATTCTCTGTGATTAAATACAACAAAAATTAATTTTAATAAAGTTATATTAATTAAATTTTTATAAAATACTTTATACAATTATGAAACCATTTCTTTATGTAATCAATACTTTAAGTAACATTTTTCGGTTTTAAAGAGGTTAACCTCATTATATAATATTTTTTTGTGTTAACCTCTTATACATGCTTTTTCACGTTTCACAGCATTGCATAATAATTAAATAACAATTTAATATAGGATGTTTTAATGAACTTTATTCATTTATAAAACCCCTGCAATTAAAGAAAGAAAAACACAAAGCTTCACCTTCGAGAAAAAAAAATTTTTAAATTAATAATTTTTAAAATAAAGAAAAAACGTCCGTGCATGTGTGCTTGCGTGCGTGTATGCGTGTGTGCGTGCGTGTGTGCGTGTGTGTATCTGTGTACACTGTAAAAAAGCAAATGTAAAATTCAACTGCTGAGTTGCGGAAATAAAGCGACCCCTGTTGGGAAGATGATTTTTACTCTACTCAATAATTGAAATTTTCAATTTTCGTGATAATTTCACATTCCCGATATCCAGCTTCAGTTTTTGAGGTTAGGTTGAAAATGCGCAAACTAAAGTAATTGAATCTAGAGCTCGTAAGCACTCGTATTCATTTCTATTATACTTTAAACTTAATTTATTGGTAAACCTCTAATTAATTAAGTGCAAAAATGTCCAAATAACCGACTATTGCACGAGTTTCAGAAACTTTCCAGGTCTTCTAATTTCTAGTATAGTTCATGTTGAAACTGTAATTTTACATAAATAAAGTTGAATTCTACTACACTGAAAGCTGTACTTTTACACAATCTGGGAATGTAACAATCAGACTAACTCAGCAGGGATCGCTTACTTCCAGCACTCAGCAATTGCAATTTACATTTTTCTGTAGAATTATCAATTGAGTGCCCTTTCTTAAAAAATATACACTTATGGGTTGTGTACAATTACACTATGTAGTAAAAATTACATTACTGAATTAATAACTTTTCATATATCCAGTAATGTATATTTTTTACACGATTTGTGGCATTTTACATTGCCACGTGATTTTTACATTTGCTTTTTTACTATGTACCTTATCGTAATCAAAAGTGGCATCCGTTGCTAAATGGATCTAACCGGACCTATCTAAATTTTGAATGAATGTTCAGTCAACCAGCCTTTAGTAGTTTACCATTCTGCTTGTAACATTTAAAGGAAAATAAAATAACTTTAATTTATAATTGAAAAAACACGTTTTAATATTAAAATATGAAATCAAGAGTGGTCGACTTTTGACTCTAGATGGTCAGGTTTGTCAACCACCCTCGAAATGATCAATTTTCCATCCGCTTTACATGCATGGAAAAGGGCCTATTTCTTGCACGAATTAAGAAATTTCCTTTACTTGAGACCGAAAATAATGCGAAATGTGCCATTTTTTATTTTTTATACTGTGTGTTTAAAAAATGTTTTTTTAAACCTTTAATTACGAATCGAAAAATATTGGATATAAGTTATTCAGTTAGAGAACGCTCTCCACCCCGCGAGTGCCCAGACCTCTTTGTATGATCATGATACAGAACCTCGGGCCGTGATATGAGTTAAGACCAAAAGTTACCTGCAGTGGTTATAAGGTTCATCTACAATAACTCATAGATTTATATGCATATTGGCTACGTACACATCACTAGCGAAACCACGAATTTGCGGCAAGCTTGAGAACTGCCCGATTGCTAAAATATTTTTTTTTTGAATTACTCTATCATTTCAAACGGTTTCAAACTTTTTCGTAAGGTAAATAGGTTTATCTTATGTTATGCAAAATTTTGCCAGCGTTTTAAACGTCTGGTGATTTAAAAAGACAATTTTTCTTTAATTCTCTCATTAAGCTAATACATTTCGGATTGGAATAAAACACACATCCCCTTATGTACATTTGTTATTTTGTTAAATAGGAAAACAATATTTTTTTTAATAGGTTATATCTTGTGAACAAACCATGGAAATTTAAACTAAATTTGTATGATATTATTTTTCTATAATTAGGTTATGAATAAGTAATAGCGGTTTACATTTATATACTAGAACAAATAATTTCACATAGGAATGATTAACCAAGTTTGAGGAAGCTAAGTGAATTGGCAATGAATTAGCAGCGGCATTTTATTTAAAATTGCCGCCCTTGAAAAGCTTAAGGGTTTTTTGTTTGTATTATTTCAGCATTATCTTTCTTGAAAATTGCTATAATTGCCTTAACCCTTTGTGGCTTAGTGGCTATTATAATAGCCACCTCATTCGTCTAAGATTTTTATGTATAAAAATTGTATTTATAGGTGTATATAAATGATTTTACATTCTTCTATTAGCTAAGAGGTTTCTCTATAATACTAATTAACAAAAATTCAAATTCGTAATCAGCGACCCTAAAAACCCCCGAGTAACAATTTTCGGCTTAAAATATTGAACAGAAAAATGTGGGCCACAAAGGGTTAACTCGTTTTACGGAATTTGTTTTAATATTTAAGCATTTTCTGTCTGTTTGTCTGTCTGTCTGTCTATTTATTTATTTGTACACTGGACCAGGCCTTTTACATTTTTGTTCATATTTTCTTTATATTTGTTTTTATTTTAGAGTTGCCACCCCCCTCAAAGATATGATCATCGTGGCTTTAGAGTCAAAAATCACATCTAAATCGTAAGTTAAAATGCGTTAGCACTTGAATTGGTAACCGCTCGGAAATCCCGCCCTAACAATGATTATTCCGCAGATGGAGAATGAAAATTTAGGTGCTTTTCGGAGAAGTAGAAAGTACCAAAGATTGATTTTTCTATCGGCTGCTCTATGTTGTAAGAGTGTGCTGTAAAAAGGCATATTGATATACATGTGCGGGTTGGTAAATGTGAATATGAACGTTTAAAGTAAAAAGGGTCCTTGCCCCTTCTATTAATTACTAACTATAATTGAATCCAAGGTTAAAGTAAGCATAGTCGCTCCCATTTCAAACAGAAAATATAGAGAATAAGTTGTTTGAATTGTCTCAGTAAATCTGTAATTATATGAGAATACATTGTTGTTATACTTGAGTTTAATATTAAACTTTTGTAAATTTGGTATCGGTATGTAAGTACATAAACAATATTACTATTTCTAAATGTACTTAACACTATAACGTCTTTATGCAATTGAATAGTCTTAACAATTGCATCGTATTCAGCCGCTTCAATGCTATTAAAAGTCAAGCCATCGTCTATATATCCTTTTCTATAACATTTTCTATACTCTCTCAAACGGTACCTACAAAATGTCATAAATACAGGCATCTAGGTAAGTTAAATGATGTTTGTTTGAATTATTTCAACTCACTTGACTATAGAAAATAGCCCCAAGCAGTGTTCAACGATGGCGACGTACATAGGATCGGTCGAAACCAAGATGAAAACCGTTAAAGTACAAGCCAAACTGTCGAATGCGTAGATTTCAAAATAATATTTGTCATTCTCACCGAAGTACTCGGTTTGGAGAATGTAGATTCTCTCGCGCGTCTCATTGTTCGGCAGCGGATCCAGGCGATCAAAGATAATCGGAACGAATGGCACAGTAATGAAAAGGCCCAAGGCCGATATCATGTACACTATGAGTAAAATTGATGTATCATATTAAAATAACAAAAATAATCGGTCTTTCCACACTTTTAAAACGAAGCTTTCAAGTTTGCTTTTGACAAAGTATTTTGCTTAAGAGGAGTCCGTATCTACTGTCCTTGTCTAATCATGCTTTTGCTATTTATTCAAATTGTAGTTTGTTAATTGAAAGACTAAAAGTTGGCCCCAATTGATATTAAAATAAAGAATATTTGGAGACCCTAAAAAGTATCTAACATTAATTCCTTTTAGAGAAAACTTCAGAACGCGAAAATTGAGGTTAGCTTTTCCGTTTCGAAGTGTTCTCGAAAAGGAAATAATGTTAGATATTTTTTAACGTCTCAAAATATTCCTCACTTTAATACCAATTGGGGCCAACTTTTAATTTTTCAATTAACAAACTACAATTTGAATAAATAGCAAAAACGTGATTAGACAAGGACAGAAGATACGGACTCCTCTTAAGATAGTCATTAAAACAAATCTTATAATATTAAAATAATAAAGCTATTTACGTTATTTGAATTAATGAAATTTTAGTATTATTATAAAAGGGGTTAAATTGTTAATTAATTTAATTATTTAAAGTGTCATGGCCGAAGCAAAGTAGTAATTACACTTTCTTCTTCGTTAATAATCATATAAAACGGATGAATTGAAAAACTAATTATGTAAAAATATTCTATTAGATTTATAGTTTCAGAATCTGTAAATAAATAATTTAATGACAACTTTTAAATAGTTTAATAAATGATTAGAAAATACGTAAGATTTAAAAATACTAGAGTCAGTGCAAATAGAGTTAATAACTTTTCACCTTTTCACCTTTTTATTCAATCACTATTACATATAAAACCTTTACAACCACTTTCTTTAGTACAATTTATAATTATAATTAGTTTTAAAATCCATCCGCTGTGTATGTTTATTTAGGAAAGAAGAAATCGTCAAAACTGCTTTGCTTCGGCCACGACACTTTAAATCCCAACAATAAGATGTAATACGCGCCAACGTGCGAACGCAGGCGGCGAGTGCGAGTAAGTACAGCGAAGACCAATTCAGAGTAGAGGGGAGCGATTAAGGAGCGGAAAGGTGCGCGACTCGATCACATATAGGCAGGTGAGGCGCGGGCTCGGGATGAGTCTTATCGAGATCTCCGACGACAGCGGTCTGTCTATATCCAGCGCCTGCCGTTCGCTCGAGTAAGCGAGGAGCTGAGGCTTTACGTGTACGCGTAGCCGGAGCCAGCACGCTTAGGTGCGTACCGTCACGGACCCAGTTCCTGATCAGTACCCACTTCCTGATCATTTGGTTACATTTATTACTATTTGACATTAATTTATACAAAATTTGTTTTAAAAGAATAATTAGTAATAGTAAACTATTTGGCAGTCATATAAAAGAACTTTAAAAGTTACTAGTAAAATACATTTTTAAGATAAAAAATGTTAAAGTTGGGCGTTGTTGGCAACGTCATGATTGACACCATCTTACTGCATTTGACTACAAGTGAGCATGGAAAAAAATTTACATCATATCTTCAAAATTTTGTAATGGGCCATAGAAAAACTTATGTAATTAAGATATTCAACAGTTTATTTGTATAAATCACTTAAAACATTCATATAAAATATTATTGATATTTGTAAAAACGTGTGATTAGAAATAGGGTCCAAATTCTTATCGTTACCCAATTCCTGATCAGTATTAATAACGTGTTTTATGTGTGTTTAAAAATCTTAAAATACACAAATATTTGTAATAACACAATTCTATAAGTAGTTTTAATCCATGTGTAAATAATTTATCAGGCAAAAGTCGCACAAAACGTGAAAATAAATCAGAACACTATGTGCGTTTTATAGGTTATAAATATATGCTCGCACGGGAGTTTATATCGTGCAGTATACCGAGTGCGAATAACCGAACACTTTTACCTCGCCTAAGTTTCACATTTATAATCACACAACCAAAAAATGTTATATTTTAGTATATGTACCGTATTAGTATTGTTTAATAAGTTTTAATTTACCATATAAAATACTTATGCGTCAATAATATATGTTATCAGGAATTGCTCCCACAGCTTTTTTTCTTTGAGGCTTTACATTTAACTTAATTTTGATTATTTATGTATTTTTTCAATTTTATATTAAAGATTTACAGTTATATTTGTTATTAGAAATTTCATTTTCCATGAATACCTCGTTTTTATGCTTTGACACAACAAATAACGTGACGACATGCGTTAACTGATCAGGAACTGGGTCCTTGACGGTATACATGCGTACCTACTTAAGGAGTAACGCCACTCTGGCTTTTTCAAAAATACAATTTTTTTTGGCTTAAAAGATGCTTAAGGTTCCTAGAATTGACATGCACCTGGTCCCAAGTATGGAGCAGGCATCGCAGATTGAAGGTACAGTGGAAATTTATATACTTTTATCGCTTTCGAAACTTCAAATGCGTTTTTCTCGAATCAACATTTTTCAAAACCTCGGGGAAGGTTACGTCCTCATTTTTAATTCGATTGACTGGAAATTTCAAATGTATCTTCGTAATAACATTCCTCATAAGATGATTTTTGATATCATGTTTATTTTTCTTTTTCATAAACAATTTACCGCTGAATTTTTGTTCAAAAATGCAATTCTTTTGTCAAAGCAGTGTCATTTTGTCAAAAATCAATATTTTTATATTAAGTTTCAGAAAATCTTTGATTTTTTGTTCCAGGTTAAAAATTGTTTGAGTTAGGTGCCCCGAAGTGAAACTATCTCGAATAAAAATATTTTCGTACTTTCCACAGTACAGCCGATATTTTGTACTAAAGTGTCAATAAAAAAATTTATCACCAAAAAACATGTACTATAACCCCTTATTAATGAATTTCCTGTAAACTTTCTCGTTTCCTCATAAAAAATGACGCAAAAACGCTCATTTTTGAGAGAGCCAGATGGTGTTACCCTTCACTCTTTCATACTCCCATTAAACATGCTAACGTCAATCTATTTAAATAAATACTAATATAACCCATTCTGTCTTTTTACACTTGTACATGTCTTCCCTATGCACACTTGGAAGTACCGAACCCTCGTCGGCATCCTATCGATGGGGAAATAGAGTTACTTTGAAATTGGATAATTGAATTTGGGTTGTTGAAACCAAAAATAAAGTACATTTGTGATTATACAACATGTCTTTTTATTCTTATAGCACAGAACTAGAACAGATTCAAATTTAGTAAATAATGTTCGAATTATGGTAAATTAAAAAGAAATACTTTTGTTTGCCAAACGGCTGAAGTGAGATGTCACACAGTTTGACCAAGACATTGTCCCACGAAATATCCTCTCATAATAGATAGAGGCAAAACAGTTTTGCATACGATTCGGTGAAAATGCATAAATCGGGCACTTCGTGCACGCTATCCATGCAAAGAAATCGGAATTCTCACACTGAATTTCAAAAAATAATTTGTGAGAAAGAATTTTTTTACTCATAAAATACAAGAAAGCGAAGCCAATTGTTAAGTACCTCGCTTTGTCCCATCTTTCCCTGTATGTATTAATAAAAAATAACATTTTAATTACATTTCAGGCAGTAAAATATATTCCGTTACTATATTCGATTCGTTACTTATTGTTGTATGTAAATCTTAAGATTTTGTGTATGCACACGAGCTCAATCTGATAATATCAATACTGCTTCAGTATTAATATCGTATCCTACAATTTTTGCTAAGATTTCTATCGTGGTCCATTTTTTATAAATAATGTACTTGCAATATTGTGATGAAAAAAACCATTGTACACTAATTTAAACTACCTATCTTCATTCTAACATTACATTTAAAATACTCGGTTTCCTACAATTTATAAGAAATAATATATTTACCTAATATTTACACAAATATTACGTAGTTCGTAATTTTGACATGCTTGTTTAAAATTTGTGTAAAATTTATATAAAATAAGAAATTACACATTTTTTACATAAATATTTGTGTACACATGCTTGTGTAAGATTTACACAAATTTTGCGTAAAATTTTACATAAAATGATTTACACAAATTCAAATTTACACAGGATTCCTATTTCACACAAAATTGTTAAGTGTGTGTGTGTGTGTGTGCGTGTGTGCACGCGGACGTCGCGGACGTTCGTGCGTGCATGGAAGATGTGTGTGGAAGTATGTGTGTATTCGTGGACATATGTGTGAGGAAGTCGGATAATTTGGACGAATACCTTATACACGTATGGCAAATCCAAATTATCCAATTTTTAAATACTGGCGTAGGTGCGCTCAATTTAGGTTCGCAGTCACCAAAAACCTATATGTGTGCATGTTTGTATTGTATCTGCCATCTTGAATTTTGTTATTTTGACAATGAATATGTGATCAGCTGTTACACTAAAGACATGCATGTGTATAATTTTCAATGTCGTTGAAATGTGGAACCTTCTTGGAACTAAGTACGAAATTTGTATTATAGATGGTTTAGAAGTTTTTCTCCAAATGATTAAAGCATCTACTGTGCGGAGTTTTAGCAAAATTTATCACGTGGCTAGTATGAAAATAACCTAAAATAGTTAAATAATTTCGATTACTATTGAAGTTAAGCCCTAACCCCGAAAACGTATTATGCATTACATCGCCAATATGTTAAGTGATATACCAAGTTTCATCAGTATTTATCACGTAAAAGGTATTTATAGATTCAAAAAACCCTATATTTTGGTGATTTTTAATTTTTATTGCCAAGTGTAAAACTCTGAACCCACTAATACTTTATATAATCGATTGCATATAATCTAATAGATGTACTTGATTTTTTGCATCAATTTTATACCGCGGAAAGTTATTTTTCTTATCAAAAATGGTGCAAACACCAACGAAATCTTCAATATTACCTTAAGTAATATCTTGATCCCACTACATCCTTTAGAAATAAATTCTGTGTATTTTTCTATATAAATCTACAAATTTTTAATATAATCTACTATGTGGAAACTCCTCCTAAATTAATTTTACTCAAAATCGCATCAGGACTAGGTTAGAAATATCGATATATATAGGCGCGCCTATAGTTCCTGTTCTCTAAAACCTGTACGCATACGAAAAAGTTGTGTGATTTTTTAACTTTCCTTGAACTTTACAAAGATACATTATAGTTTTATAATTGTATATTTAGTTTTCCAATATATTAGTAATATATTTTCTGTTGTATGCTTGATTGTATAATATAAGTATTATCGAACAAAATAATAAAGAAAATCTCAAAAAATGATTAGATAATTATGAAATATTAAATTATTTATAAAAATAAATTATGCATTTATAACCTTGAAAAATTTGCCAATTTTCTAATTGCACACTAAAATATCTGGATTCGAAAATTAGTTATCCAACTTGTTAAATGCGATGGATGTAATTTTTTATTAGTAATGAACAAATCTTTTAGCTACGTATTAACTAGAAAATAAAATACTTAATAATCATAAAAGAAAGCCTTATAAAGCATATCAGAACATACTAGGACAAAATTAATTTCTTTACAATAACCTTGAAAATGTATAAGTTTACGATATGTAAAAATGACTGAAATTATAACTTATATGGAATTATAGCGTTATAGGTCATAATTTGATACGTAAATGTAGTAATAATAATCTCGAGGGTAAATTCAAGAGAAGTTAAAAACTAGCTTTTTTATGCATGCAGGTTATAAAGAATATATAAGTATCTATATGCGCACCTATATATATCGATATTCCTAACCCTTTTCCAGTCGCGCTTTTGAGTACAATCAACTTAAAAGGACTTTCCACAAATTAGATTACATTGAAAATTTGTAGATTTATGTACAAAAATACGCATAATTTATTTCTAAAGGATATAGAGGGATCAAGATATTACTTAAGATAATATCGATGATTTCGTTAGTATTTGCACCGTTTTTGGTAACAAAAATCACTTGCAGCGGAATAAAATTACATAAAAAAAATTAAGTACATCTATTAGATTATGTGGAATCGATTATATATATTTTTGCAATAACAATTATAAATCACCAAAATTTGGGGTTTTTTGAATCTTTAAATACATTCCACATGATAAATACTGATGAACCTTGACTAATATATCAATTAAAATATTTTCAACGTAATGCATAATACGTTTTCGGAGTCAGGACTAAACTTTAGAACTAATCGAAATTATTTAACTATTTTACGTTATTTTTATACTATCCACATGATAAATTTTACTGAAACTCCGCACAGTAGATTCTTTAATCATTTAGAGTTTAGTGGCATCGGAATTAGCGGGTTCACACTTCTAAAACACCTATAATACAAATTTCATACTTAGTTCCAAGAACGTTCGAAACATCAATGACATAATTTTCATGTGTATAATTATTCAACTTTTACATGTCGGCGTGTGTTAATTTCGAAATTCGGAAAGCGGATCGTATAAGTTAAATTTGTTAAAATAAAATAGTAATTAAATAATAAATAATATTTAATTGAAGTGTTTAAAATTGTTATTTTTCTTTCCCTATATGAGATGGTAGTGGGGTATGATAGTAGGTAGTTTTGATGTTAGATTTACCTTATATTCCGTTTAAAAACATTCATTCACCCGGGTGAGTTTTAATTTGATGGAACTTCCTTTGACAGGTTACTATTGTGAATTAATTTAAAGTATATGGATGACCAGAAAAATTAGGTTAACTTTTAATTTAAATAAATACCACATCGCATAGTTTTTACATAATGCAGTCATAAATAAAGAAATATGCAAGTTTATCATTTTATATTAAATCTTGACGTACACTCGACGTGGGAAATTTCTGGTCGAATGCGTTTGAAATCCTCCAATGAGCTTAGCGAAAACATGCGTTCGATCCAATGAGACCCAATGCATTCGACCGGAAATTTTCCACGTTGAGTCCAGTAGGCAGAGCTGGAACGAAGCGCATATGCATTACATTAAGTTTTTTCTTGTCTATCCCTATCTGTTGCAGACATATATTTTTACTTGCTAACAAAGAAAGCTTCGAGATGGTAAATTTTTACTATTTTTAAAATTTCGTGTGTACGAGCGAGTGTACACTCATGTCTTCGAAACTACCCCAATAATGAAGGGGACACATGTTTATCAATTTCCTAAAAATGTGCGTCCGCTATTGCCGTTTGCTGCCAACTAACTGTTAGTTTGCAGCTATGTGGTTCATGAGACAAATTTGTTATGTCTTGTACATTGTTAAAAATGCATACCGTATTTTACACAAAATTTGTGTAAATTCCAACTTACGCTTAGATATGTTGATGCTAACAATCATGCACTGTAAAAAATAGTTTTGTAAAATTAAGGCATATAGCATTGGTAATAGCCCTATCAATACTGAATTTACCGAATTTAAAACATTTTTCTGTAAATAAATCAATAACAAGATAATATTTGACCGACACCTGCACCGAAAATACCACTTTTCCTCCCGGGCGTCTGGAGAGAAGTGTATTTTCGGTGCTGGTGTGAGGAAAAATAGTATACACACCATGGGAGGTAAAATGGCGACCCCATAGCCTTCGGCTCCGGTGGCATTTTCCTCGTGCTACGGACTCGCCAATTCTTCACCTCCCTAGAAGCGTAATATACTGTTATAAAAACATGTCATTAATAAGCTAAGAACTCATCTGGGGACAGCATTATCAATGTTTATTTGATTCATTTATTTCGCTAGTAAAAATCAAATAACGAAATATTATTCTCATCCATTCGTGAAAAACCAATTTTAGAAGTATCTGTCAGGTATACATACACATAAAACCAGTAGTGAGGAATCTTCCTCTCTCGGAATATTCAAGAAGTATTTCTCGTTCTTCCTTGTCCGTGATTGTTTGAAAATTTTTCGCAGTGCTTTCATACAAAAATTTTATCTGTTCAAATTCAAAAAGTTTCACATTATTATAATAATGGCTAATTGACCTGATGGGTTTGTGGAGTACACAATTTAAAAAAAAAATTTGTTTATTTAAAGTGAGAGTACACCGATTATCAAAACTATTTTTAGGTCTTACATTTGAAGTTTAAAATTTTGTTCATTAATTTGTTATAAAAATATAATTTTTCATAAAATTTGAAGTCATTTCATACCTAGTTATTGAAGTTATAAATGACATTGAAATAAATTTAATCGAAAACTACAGCTGTTTTACAAAAAAATGGACTTGATGTCAAGTCTCTAGACGAACCAACATTAAAATTTTCTAAGCTTTTTTCAAACCAAATCATATTAATACATTATACCGGTGTCTGCGATAACGGTGTGTGCGAAAGCTAGTCGGCGCATAATAGATCCCTGAAATACCGGCGTTACCCACGCCGAATATTAGTTCTTGAACGATGCTCGCAACCAGTGCGATGCTAGCCCGGTTGGCTAGATGCTTGCCTCCCGTCCCGGTGAGCGTGAATTCGATTCCCGAGAACATCGCTTTATTTTTCTAATATTTTTCGTAAACCAGATCCGTTACAAAATATAAGATTTTTAAAACAAAGATTGTAAACATGGCATGTACAAAATCAAAGCTATATAGGGGAGAGTGGGGTAGCCCGGGCCATCGAAATTTTAATGCAAATAAATAGTTGGATATTGTTTAAAGTAATACTATAAAAGGTTAAAGTCCATGCGAGTATGAAAATAAACCTAATTAATAAGAAATTTAAAAGATAAATTCATTTTATGGGTAGAAATAGCAATTTGTTTAAAAAGGCATTTTAGGTTATGTCCATACACGTCACGGCAATCACGCCACCTCATACGTCGTCAAGACGTTAGTCAAGCAAAGCTCTGCGCCAATGAGGAGAGAGAGGCTTTTCGTCAACGTCTGGCCGTCGGCGCTCAGAAGTGCTCTCCTTCGCACCAGGCACTTGCTCCATACAGTACCTGTGCATATACACCCCGTTAAACGTTACTCAATCTAATAGTACACGATCTACATACTTTACTTTCTCATATTTACTACCATAATAAGTAACAGGGCCAACGGGCATCGAGATAACATTCCGTGCTTCAGTAGACCGATACTCTCAACCATCCCGGTTGAAAGACTCTCATAAAAACCATTACAATTTTTTATGAGGTTTATGGTGTGTATTTGCATACGAAAAATCCCATTAAACCCACTTCAAAATGAATTGTTATAGGAATTTATAAGTAATACCAGATACTATTCTTATCTGTTTCTATTTGGTTTTAATAAAAATAATTAAATACCAAAAAGGGGATCCCTTGAGAATTAATACTTATGGTTTCAATAAGAATTTTCTAGTGCACAAAATTTTTACAGGAATCAATTAGCAACTTTTTAATGAGCATCTAACTATTTAATTAGAATTTATAAGACTTCTATATTTTAGATTTCTACATGGTTTTAGTTGATTTTTCTGATAAGGAAGCAATGGTTCTTTTTATGATTTTTCAGTATAAAATTTTCATAATTATATTGAAAATTTATATGAATTTTATTTCTTTGATAATTTAATTTAAGTATATGTGAATCATATTATTTTTTGGAAATTTATGAACTCGCAAAGTCATATATCCGGTAATCAGCATCCTGGGCGATCCAGTAAATGTAAAAAAAAAAAGAGAGCTCCGAAGAACTGTTTCTTGCAAAAGGCTATATCGTGGCGCCTTTAATTTCCTTTATCCGCCCATTTGGTCGCGTGACGGGAAAACTCAGACGTTCACCACCTAACGGTCCCTCATAATCTACGAGATGATAAATGATTTATCAGTAAATACTTATATGATTTTCTACTAAGATTCCATATTCTTGCCATTTAACATTTAAGAAAAATGCATATATAAATACTTATATTTTTACATCCATTAATACGTGTATTTCCACCCGAAAAGTCTTAAAAATACGATTAAATAAAGTCTTGTAAACATATTTCTATATTAGGTAATGCAAATAAATACATATAATTTATCTATAGGAAAATATATATTGAACCATTTAAACTTATTATATTGTTAAATTTTTCTTTCAGTCGTACTTCCTTTAAAAACCATAAAGTGGTCCAATAGGAATTATTGATTACTTTGAAATAAATACTTTTGTTATAAACTCCTATAACTTTTTTATCAGAAAATTCTTATAAAATGTTTATATATTTGTAAAAACTCCGTTGTAATACATATTTTCCAATTAAAACCAATATAAAAATAGTATACTTTCAAGCTCTCATAGAAACATATTAAATGTTTACTAGGAACATTTTTTCCTCATTAGATCGCTAGATATTTTATGGGATTTTATGAGGTTTTATTGGATCCTTTTAACAGGAATCTAGTATCTCGACATATTTGTTTCAACGACTAAGACTAAATCAAAGTAAAACCCATATCGTTTTAGGAGAAGAACAGGAAGAAACAGTAGCTTATACCTAAAGTTATAGCTCGTTTCATAATTCAGAAAAGATGTCGATGCTCATATGACGTAGAAGCACTCATTCTACCGAAGGTGTCTGGCTATAACTCGCTCTCAACTTAGCGTCGCTTGAATTTTGATTTCATAAATGGTCTGAAATTGGCACATCATCCATTCATGGAGAACTCTCATATAAAAGTTTTTGTTAGAAAGCTCTATCCACTCTCGAATTGTAGGAGGCACAATCATCAAGGATAATGAAAATGAGCTAATTGCTACTTCAACATTATTAGGCCGGATACTATCAGGTGATATACCAGTAAATAATTATTTATCCTCTGATGCAACTTCATCTTTTTATTGTTCAGAAGAGTCGCGGTTAGATGAGATTTTGTAGAATCTTTGAAAGCAGGAGAAAATTTCAAAGCAGTGCTTGTACACTCGGGTGTCGCAATAAAACCATTTATTTTTCTTTTTAAACCTTTAAGTGAATTCTGGTTGGCTTTGACGTAAAAGGTAACTATGAATTTTTTCAGTTTTTTCAAACATTATTCAGAGGTCTCTAAACCGTTTTTTAAAGATCAATTACCTTTTTTAAAATTACTCACTTTTTTACGTAATGTTTACATATAATTAGCTAAACATATGTTAATATCTTTCTAGTAATCAAAGACAAGCTCGGATACTTTACTGTATTAAAAATATTGTTTTTCATTAGATTTAATCACATTTTAATAGCAGACTTAGCATGATTATGATTTTTCAAGAACTAAATTCATAAGTAAACCGTTTTTATTTGGTTGGTGACTCCTTGCTCGGTAATCAAGACGCCCGTCATCAAGACTTCCCTGCATCCACTCGAAGATTCTAGTACGAAGGTGAGCGGGATGTACAAAATCAAGCCCATATACGACCCTGACCCGCCAATCCACGACAATCACTCCGCTTTCCACGATGCCAAGACGCTAACCGAAATTAAAATTCGAAAAAATATTAATTCATTATACAAACACTGTAAACTGTTTGCAAAACATAAAACCTTTAATTTCAAATAAAGCAAAAAAAACGATATTTTTTTAATAAATCGGTCTGCTCTCACCCTAAGACATGTAATTGATATGCTTTTCGAAATTTAAACTGACCCAACATACAGTTTAGCAAATATTTCCTATTACAATAAATTGGTTCCGAATTTCGATAACAATTGATTCTTTCGACTGACCTTATCCATAGCAACGTGTGCCATAAATAGTTTAAGGTAGATTCCAAGAATGTAAAGTACCGTGAAGATGTTTTCCATCATTTTGTCGGTATTTTTGCCCTTGTAAACGTACACGCCTATAATCTGTGGAAACAGCAAAGATGCGATCATTTAGTCGGGCAATCAGGTATACAAAAAAATAGATCAGAAATACAAATACAATCTCACGGCCAATCGCTCACTTGAGGCGTCAGCATCCCAATAAAGACCATCATCAGGATGCTACAGATTATGTTGTTCTTTAGACGGCTTTGATACGGCCATATTCCGAGGACCTCCTGAAAGCGCTTGTTCAAAATGAAGTAACGACCGTCGTAGATCTCCATTCCGTTCTGCATTTCGTTGTTCTCCATTATCTTGTATCTGCGTCTCTCTTTATTTTTCTCTTCGACTAGGATATAAGATCGTCGTCGCATGTCAGGCATGTCTGCAGGTGTTGCGTCGGTCGTTAAATGCCATTAATAAAGCATAAGATAATAGATGCAAGATCATTATTTTAATGATGGAATTGTCATATCGCTTAAAATACAATAACACAGAAACTATTACAGGTAGTTTGATTTTTCTACTCTTACGCAATTTGCATATTTGAAATGCTAAAGAAGTCATCCTGAATATATACGAGGGGAAAACTAATAGAGGAATCATAGTAAAGATAAAAATTACTTTGATTGTTTAGATTATAGAAAATATGCTTATTATTTGATTGTTAAAATTATCGAAAATTTTGCTTGCGATTGTTATCTACATTATTTAGTTTTCATTCTACTTTTCACGTTCACATATGGCAGCCGTTGCTGCAATTTCAATGATATGGGCAGCATCTAGATCTCACCATGTCTCTACAATGTAGATGGTACATTTGCCTAAAAAAGGTTTTATTCTTGTCTCTTTATGGTTTATTTATCAAACATCAATAATTTAATTACTTCGTACTCCCAATATCATGTTACTGATCATAGATGCTATTTTAGTGATATTTCACTTATCGTATTTGAATCATTGCAACAAAACTGATGTTGTAATAATAAAAACTATTTTAGTTCAACGTTAACGAGGTGAAAAATTTTGAATAGACACGGTACTTTTATAAGTTTCTATTAGTTTACGTACAAACATTTATGTTTACAGACTATTCAGTAGTAGTAACAACATGTGGTAGCGAAAACATTGTTAGCATTGTGACAATATACATGTGTAACAGTACAGAAAGTATAGTATTAGATTTTAAAATTTCGCGCCGTGAAAAGTCGATGTGCGAACGACTTTTCGATACAGATGAGTGTATGAATGTATGTATTTAAAGTGTGGGTGAAATAAATGTATGTGTGTGTTCGCTGGCCAAGGCAATTTTCGAGAGCGATGAGTAGAAGTAGACTGCGGCGAGGAGGCCAGCGTGATAGAAGGCTCCTGCGCATATACTGTATTTCTTTATATCTCTCTCAAGCAAGTCGAAAGTCCCGAAAGGGGTAAGTGTATAAATTTTATATAGGTATACGTGACAAGATCTTATGTATCGGGAACGAGAACATTTATATTTCCGGCTCTCCGTGTAGTTTTTCAGACGGTGGCATTTTCTGCGAGCGAAGCGCATAAATAACAGCGATAATTCGACGAGTGGTGTTCATTACGAGTGCTGCATCCAGGCATAGTCAAAGGACGTGAATGGTCAACTATACGTCGCAGAACGCTTCGAAATAAACCGTAGATTCTGCGCGCATATTGCCTTCGCTAAAGAGAGTAAGCTGGAATCTATATATATATGCTCTGTCTATTATTCGCTACACCGAAATTAAAATAAATGTGCGTTCGAGGAATGTCGCTTTTCATGAGAGCCTGATAAAAATAAAATATAACTCAGATTTCTAAGAATAAGAGATACGCACAAATAAAACATTATTAACATTAGAATTATTTGACTATCCGCGATACCGCGGAATATTAATGTATACGTATTGGGACGCGCTCATTGTAATGGGTTATAGCCTATAGACCACTAAATTGTGACGATGGCAGATTGGGTCCTGTCGTGATTATATATATATGTACATGCGAATGGGTGTGTGAATGCTGGGTGTGGATGTATGCGCAGGGTGATTTAAAAAAGGAAGAAGAAAAACCATGTATCTTGCGAATTATTTTGTAATTATTAAATGATATTCATCAAATATACTCGAACCATCGTATAGTCGTGAACCTCATTTATACATTTTTTTTGTTGATTCTGATTGTATACCTATATATACTACTAATACTCCACACATGAGATAGAGCACAGTAATATGGACAAGCTTGAAATTCTCGTGGTATTATGAGATATACATACTGTTAATAAGTAAAAAAATGGTTCATACTTGCATTTTTTATGTTTTTCCATTAAATTTAATCACGTTATAATATGTAAGTACTATTTACATCATGCAAAAAAACTTTAATATTAATGCAATATTTTTATAAAGTAAGTAACAGGCTAAAACTTTCCGTCAAACGAATTGATAAAATTACTTGAAATGGTTATTACATATTCAAAAAAATCATTATTATTGTAGAATAATTTAAATACGCAATATTTCGTGTGCATTGTAAACATTAAGGGATAAACTTAAATTTTAAATATATTGTAATCGTTAATAGTTAAAGGATTTTATCTTTAATCTAAAGTTAAGTACCCTACAACTCAAATTAAGAGGAGAATACATTAAAATTCAAAACTTTTAATTTTTTACTTATTTATATTTGTGTATTTGTGGTATGTTTATGATTGAATCTTATTTAATTCTTATGATTATTGTTGAGGGTTTTACTATTTTTAAAAAAAAAAACACGATTCTATAAACAATTACTTGCACAACAATTTGCATCCAATGTCATTCTGATATGAATAAAATTCTCAACATTATCTCAACATCATTATTATTATAGCATCGAAAATTCGCAAAAAGTTCAATGATTGAAACGCACGAAAAGAAGATGTTTGTTTGTCAGTAGCATAATAATTTCAGTACACTCTTAATCAAAAGTTTTCATCTATCAATGATGCTATTATTTAAAATCTCAGTCCTCTCTTGAACCTAATTTTTCTTATCTCATTTTAGGACCAGAAGTAGCTACCAAATCATTCGGTGCTAGCAGTGGTTCAGAGTTTTTTCAAAACTTTCTCTAAGCTCCACTCTTTGAAAGAGTTATTATTCCGAGTTTCAAAATAATTTCGCTCCGGAGCGAAATTATTCTTGGATAACGAGAATCGTGCCGGGCTCTATTCTCTTGCACCTGACGAATATCGCTCTTGCTCGGAGTAAGAGCTATTTTTCGATGAAGGAAATCGTGCCGAACAGGATTCATTGTATGGCCGATCAAAAATCACTCCGACTAAGAGTGAAACTATTCTTGGATAACATAGAAACATGCCAGTCGCGACTCTCTTGCGCTTGACGAATATCGCTTTTGCTCAGAGCAAGAGCTATTTATCTGCTAAGAGAATCGCGCCGGAAAGAATTCATTGCAAGTACTACTATAAATCACTCCGACTGAGAGCGAAACTATTCTTGGATAACAGAAAATCATGCCGGGCACGATTATTTTGCGCCTGACGAATATCTCTATTGCTCGGAGCAATTGATAAAAATTCGTATATGAGGATATTTGTGGTCACTGATTACGAATCAAATATTAGAATTTCAAAAAACTAATGGCGGAGTAAGTATCACTACAGTGTTTTTAGGTTTTTACTCAATTTTATGGATAATTCGATAAAACTTGGTAAAATTTGGTATACGGGAGTTTTTGGGTCGCCTATTACGAATCAAATGTCAGAATTTTAAAAAACAAAATGGTGAAGCAATTAACACGACAGTGTTACTGTAGTAACATATATGTTTAAAGGGACCTAAACACTCTAGTATACCGGATTTTAAAAATAGGCCCTAAAAGTGATTAGGCCCTCCTAAACACAACAATAGCCTGATTTAAAAGAACGCCCTGAAAGTATTTAGGCCAAGCACGTTTCCCTATTTTGTGCCAACCCCGTCCATTTTGCGCCCTGCCGCCCAATTTCAGCTACGTCTGCTTTTACGTTATCCTCCCATCTGCGTCTAGGTCTACCTAGAGATCGCGTTGCTTTCGGTTTTCCTTTCATCATGCGTGCCCTGCCCATCTTAGTCTCCGTGATTTTATTATTCTGTTAACATTTGGTGACGCGTACAAATTATGTAGCTCGTCATTCTGCAGTTTACTCCACTTCCCAGTTTCCTCATCTTTCTTTGGCCCGTATATTTTCCGCAGAACCTTATTTTCAAATACCCTAAAAAGATTTTCTTCCGCTATAGTGAGCGCCCAGGTTTCGCACCCGACAAGATTACCGGCATTATTATAGTCCTATACATCCTTATTTTGACATTTTTCGACAGTAGCTTTGACTTAAGTAATCTATTCACAGCGTTGAAGTAGGCATTACCCGAACGAAGTCTCTTATTAATCTCGGCTATAATTTCGTTTCGATCATTTATAGTTGTACCTAAATATCTGAATTCGCTAACCTTTTCAAAAGTGAAATTTCAGACTCTGAGATCCTCCTCTCCTTCGCGAATGCCAAGTTTCTCCATGATCATATATTTCGTTTTCGATTCGCTCATTTCTAACCCCGTGTCTTTAGCCGCATTTATAAGGATTTCCGCGTCTCTCGCCATCGTTTCACCATTATCTCCCACTATATCCAAGTCATCCGCATAGCCTAAAATCTGCGTTATTCCGTTGAGTGTTGCGCCTAGCTCGCTAGCCTGCATTTTTCTAACAACATACTCTAGCGTCAAGTTAAAGAGTACCGTTGAAAGCCCGTCACCTTGCTTCAAACCGTCGCGTATCATGAACGATTCGAATACATTACCGCCTACTCGGACCTTTCCAATGCTTCCGTTCAGACATATTTGAATTAATTTTACGAGTTTTTTTGGTACGCCAAGGAGCACTAGGATTTGATACATTTTGCTTCGTTTGACAGAGTCGTACGCTTTCATAAAGTCCACAAATAGCTGGTGTATAGTTTCACAATATTCTTTTTCTCTAATAATTGTCTTATGGTAAACATTTGATCGCTCGTCGACCTGTTGCGCCGGAATCCACACTGATAATCTCATATTATATCTTCCGCGAATGGTGTGAGTCTGGCCTGTATTACGTTTGATAGAACTTTGTAGCAGGTAGCTAAAAGTGAGATTCCCCCGTAGTTATTGCAGTCTGTTTTATCTCCCTTTTTAAAGATCGGTATGATAATGGATTCCTTCCAATTTTCTGGTATTGTTTCATTTCTTCAAATAGCACATACTAGATCAAAAATTTTAGATGTAAGCACGGCGCCCCCATATTTAAGTAGTTCAGCTGGTATAGAATCGTTTTCTGCGGCCTTATTGTTTTTTAGCTTTTTGATCGCGGCCTCTACTTCCTTGTAGGTCGGTTCGTCCATATGGAGTTCAGCAGTGTGGATTTCTTCGGAGTTTTCGTGCACGTTTAATAACTTATCGAAATAGTCTTTCCATAATTTCAATAGTTCATTTTCGCTTGTCACGAGATTCCCGTCCTTATCTTTCATTAACTGCGATCTACTCTGAAAACCCTTCCTAATAGCGTTTATTCCTGTGTACATCTCGCGCGGATTATTTTCCTTACTATTAGTTTCTATTTTTCTAATTTAATTTTTCTGATACTCGCGTTTCTGTTTCTGTAAATCACACCCACTTGCTTTCTTACTTCATGGTATTCTTCTACGGCCCTACCGCTATCATTGTGTACGCTATCTAATTTAGCCTTCTTGCGCCTTTCAAACCAGAGTTCGCACTCTTCGTCAAATCATAGTTTGCTCTCCGGCCTTTTTTTCTTACCCAGTACTTTGTTTGCGGCCCCTTTTATATTTTTTTCGATAGCCCCCCATAACCGGTTCGGATCGCCATCTACTCCCGTCTGTGCATCCGTTTCCTCGAGCACCTGAAATCGGTTGCTAACTTCTACTTGGTACTTGATTCGCTCTACCTCGCTCCGTAGTTTTCCAATATCAAAGGTTTCTACTTTGTTCGCTCGCTTACTATTTTGACCGGCTACTAATCTGGCTCTTAATTTGGCCTCTACTAGATAATGATCCGAGTCGCAATCCGCCCCCCTATAGGTCCTTATGTCGAGTACATTGGTGTGGAGCCTCAATAAGAAAATTATCGATTTGATTGTGCGTGGCCCCGTCCGGCGATGTCCACGTTGCCTTGTGTATATCCTTGTGCTTGAAACACGTGGTCTTGACTATAAGATCTTTTGCGGCCGCGAAATTTATGACCCTAATACCGTTATCGTTGCTGGTTTCGTGCAGACTTTCTTTGCCTATAGTGGGCCTAAACATTACCTCTCTCCCTATTTTAGCATTGAAATCCCCCACTACTATTTTGGTGTTGTAAGACGGGAATTGATCGATTAATTGCTTTAAAGTTTCATAATAAAGATCTTTGACTTCTTCCTCTTTGTCCTCCGTAGGACAGTGGACGTTAATAACCACGTAATTATACCACGCTCCTTCGAAAAGGTGATTGGTATAATCACAGAGATTTCTCTCGTAAGTTAAATCAATTAAACAGATGTTTTTTTCACTTCTCTGTACCCTAAATATTATTTTTTATAGGCTAATTCTATTAATCAAAATACATTGCTGCTCAATTGAACAGAAAAAAACATAAATGGGATATTATATATATCTTTGTGAAAAGAGTTTGTTTATAGTATATTACGATACATGTGACCTAAGTAGCCCATAATTGCACGGTGCGTAGTTAGCGCCCGAGCGTAGCTCGGGCGATACCGTCGCACCGTGCAATTATGGCTACTTAGGTCACGAGTATCGTATACTATTTTGTAGCACGAGTGACATAAACCCGCCACCGACATGGGGGACGCTGTAGGGTACGGGGGTGGGCCGGGTGGAGGGCAGTGGAGGGGGGGGTTCGGGGGGGCGGAGCCCCCCGCATAAAAATAAATACAAATATAATCCAAAAAAACATAAAAAATAAATTAAGGAAATTACAAATCATATAAACAAATTATTATTTAACCAAAATTCATTAGTTAATTAATAATCAATGTCAACCTTTATACATTCTTTGAATAGAACCTTATATAAATAAGATATTTTTTTTTTTTGAAAAAATAATAAATGTTTATTATTAACAGTTAATTTGAATATATTTATTTACCCTGTCTTGAAATTTTTTAAATTAAATTTTAATAAATTTATGATATTAATTATGAAAAAACAATTAATACTGAATTTTAAATTGAATTCCAGATTGAATATTCAAAATACGCGCCAAATTGTCATATACAATCAGTTGAACTAACCTCTTAATTTGAAGCATTATTTTAAGGATTTATAATTATTCTCTGATACTTGACATGCGTATTTACCAGGTTTACTACTTCTTCTTTCTATTATTATGAACGAAAACGTTTAGTTTGAGTGTTTTTAGTCTTTGTTATAGGATATTACGGATTTGGGGCCTATGTGAATTCATTATTACACTGTGTAATAAAGCGCCACTTAGGTCACGGATAAGCGTGGCCTAAGTGCGGGTTTAGGTCACACAGTGCTATAAAAAACTTTAAGGCGGAAGGACCGATTCCTGGAACATATGAAAGTACACGTAAATTTTTATTTTACATACTACGTAATGTAAATTATTTATTTAAATTATTATAACTTGTTAATTTTTTAAATTTTGACATCTTCCAAGTCTTCAAATATCTATATTTTTTTATTACAATATTGAAGAAAAGACAATAAAAAATCAGTTTTACTGTCAATAATCGGTAAAAAGATTGATTTCTGTTCAAAGAAAAAAAGTCTTTCTGTTTCATTCATACCTCTCAACTTTCACGTGCTTATTTTCTAACTATACAATTAGAAGATTTTGTACCAATTTGGAGACTGCTTTCACGAATTTTTAAAAAAAAACGGTACTGCTATAAGTGCTTCCCGTGTGGACAAAACTCTCAAGTTGAGGGTTATTATGTAACCTCAAATGAATTTTTATATTGTACAAGTTTAAATACCCTCCAAATTTTAGTTGAGGGTACGAAATAACACTCAACTTGAGAGTTTTTTCCATATGGGTTTGTATGTAGTTATGCTTTCTTTTATTTGGACGGCAGATCGTTTGCATACAAGTATAAACCCGAGGACAATAAATATAAATGGCTAAAACGTAAGATCAACTTTCAGTAGGTATTGCCTCATTTTAAAACTAAATAGATAATTTTTGATGATTAGCAATTTATTTGAGCTTTTTATCAATTTTCATTTATATCTACGTAAGATATGTGTGTAACACAACCTCAGCTGTTATCTCTATCTATACGGGCAAAGCTTGAAAACTTCAGAACCAATTTTGACTTAATTTTAATCAGCGTGTATAAGATAAAGTTCCCAGTACTAGGACAAAACGAAAATTGTGACCAGTACTTGAACAGTGACAAAAATTGTAATTACTGATAAAGATGATAAAAACATGTATTCATTGGCATTCATTCGAATAGTTTACGATTTGTAGTAGATAATTTATTCAAAATTATGTTAATTTACGTCTTAAATTTGTTATAAATGTAAATATAACATTTTGAGGTTATGTAGAGAACTGTAATATGCTGAATGGGGCCTGCGGCCGCTCAGTCGGTAGAGTGTCGGATTCCCACGCCGGTGACCCGGGTTCGAATCCTAGTCTCTGCCGATTGATACAAGCACCTCTGTAAAAATTACATGGGCTTTGTTTACAAACACACCGCAGACCCCCGTCGTCGATTAGCACCACATGGGAGCACAAACATGACGACGTTAAAAAAAAAAAAAAAAAAAAATATGCTGAATGTACTGTCCAAGTTTACGACCACTGCTTTTCTGAACCCAGTAGTTGGACACATTTAATGCATATGTCCAACTACTGGGTTCTAACTATATACAAGTACTGGGATCAGTTTGACACATGATGTCCAACTACTGCGATATATAGTTAAATTTTTAAACGTATTTTTTTAGTATAAAAAAGTATGCAAGCGTATTTTTTTTGTACTAATAAAAGTAAAACATGCCGAATTAACGATTAGATTAAAGATTTGAGAAAAATATAGAGTTTTGGCTCTACAAACACTGATTCCGTATTTTCGTTTCAAAAAGTGTCCAAGTACTACCTACTTTACTTTAAGAGTATATTGTACTACCGAAGGTCTTGAAATAAGAGTAGACACATCTGGTCGCTAAAAAGAAAGTAGTCACATACATGAAAGTTCAATAAATAATTTATCATAAAATGTAACACCCCAAAAAATAAGATTTACTACATATAAAAATACATTTTATACTAATAAATCATGCTCAAGAAATCATGTGGCCTAATTAAATTTCTTCAAAAACCGTTCGACATAAAAATGATTTTTTTACTATATTATCTATAGAATATTATAGAATATTACATAACTATCAATAAATCTAATGCTTTTTAGAGAGATATTTAAAATAAAAGATTCACTCACGCAGATCATGCTCAAAAAAGCCAAAATGTGATTTTTATTATAAAAAAATGTGCATAAAGAGAAAGAAGTCAGATCGCCATATTGCACTAATCAGCAACATAATTAGCAGAACATTCCTTTCATTCTAAAATTTTTTTGTGTTTTCAAAATTTTATAAGTCTTGTTATATCTACATTATAAAAAATAACAGTATATTATGCACCTAGGGACTAAAGTGAGCCATTAAATGCCTGCGTGTGGTTCGGCGCCCGACCGGAGCGAGGGCGTCACACACGCTGGCAAACACTGGCTCACTTTATTCACGCGTGCAATATACGATTTTTTAACGTACCTACCGAAAAGTACTCGTTCACCACCGAAGAGGGACAATAGTGCTACATATTAATTTCCTTACCTCACGCTAGTTCCCGGCGCCCCGCGATGTTTGTGCCCTAGCTGAAGGCGAGAGAATATGCGCGTCGCAGCGGGCACTAGAGTGGGGGTAGGGATTTAATGTAGCACTTCTTTCCCGGCTCGGAGGGAAAAGATTACGCACTTTATGGCGGGGTGTGCTAATAAAGACTTTGTATGTATAGTGAAATATTATAATATAATAATTTAACTCACAATACTGTCAGAAATAAATTACGCCATGATATATTACAATAAATTTCATCATTGAAGACAAAAATAATCATAAATAGTAGTCCGTTATACCCTACAGCCCATTTAAGTTATACACCCAGTCTCCGTTACGTATGAGTCACCGCTAAGTCGTTGGCGTATTGAATGACTAATTTGAGGAAAACTTGTTAGCTTTGAAAGACAAAAGGGTAGTTTAATGGATTGTTAAAAGTAAAAAATTAGCTACCTACATGCAACGGACTTTTGTGAGTGGCATAGTGGAAAAATAAAAGAGTTTTCTTTTTTAATTTTTGACAAAATATTTATAGTAATTAAAGTTATGCACATTAAAGGATGTTATACAGTATTATTTTCAGGAAAAATTGGGAATGATAAAAGGAAAATTTCGACATTCACAAAACACAAAAATAATTTATTTTAAAAATAGTGTAATTTATTATTATTAAGTAATTGCGATATACATTTGGTTGAACATAAAATTATTTAAATCATCATTATACGTGGATTTAATAAATAAATGATTATCCGCAAAATCACAATTATCAACATAACATCCAAATATTTAAAAAGTTTTTATTAAAAAAATGTTTGATTATTGTCGTCCTTAAAAACTACTTATTTCTACGATTAATCTTATTCGGCGTGTATTAGATATTAAAAATCATTATTCATATATAAGATACAAGGTACAATTCATATATAACATACAAGGTACAATTCATATATAACATACAAGGTACAATTCATATATAAGATACAAGGTACAATTCATATATAAGATACAAGGTACAATTCATATATAAGATACAAGGTACAATTCATATATAAGATACAAGGTACAATTCATATATAAGATACAAGGTACAATTCATATATAAGATACAAGGTACAATTCATATATAAGATACAAGGTACAATTCATATATAAGATACAAGGTACTATTCATATATAAGATACAAGGTACAATTCATGTATAAGATACAAGGTACAATTCATATATAAGATACAAGGTACAATTCATATATAAGATACAAGGTACAATTTACTAAGATAAAACTCACACTTAAACGCGTGTGGAGGTTGATGGAAAAGGGTCGTTTGGTTTTCAGGGATTTTTGGAAGAAGAGGATTTGGAGAAGGTCTTTACGTTCTTTTAGAAGCGTTTCTGAGTTTTTGGGAAGGGAAGCTTTTCCATCTTATACCTTTTCACGCAAACCTCCAGCGATTCAGCCGCAACATCAGACTTTCTCTTCTTGCCACCTGTATCATCGACGTTTTCGCGCTGTCTCTCGATCTCCTCAAGCTTCTTCTTCAACCTCAGAATCTCGTTCTGCGTCGAGTTGATTCTATTCTCGGTATCCTCTTCGTCCAGCATCGATACCAGTATTTCCCTCTTGACCGGCGCTTCATTCATTCCGTTTTTTAGCACCGATAGCTGGTCGTCCGTCTTCACTGATGCTTCGAAGTCCTTGATTCTTCTATCCAGTTGAGCCAACACGTTCCTCGGGAAGACAATCGATGTCCACGTCTTTCTAAGATCTTTCAACGCAAGCAAGCGTCTCTCATTGCCAGTCGAAGCTTTCAACACGTGGACGAACGATCTTACAATGTTGTTCGAGAAGAGTTTAGCGTACGGCTGCGCCACGGTTTTAGTGATCGAGTCGATCAGGTAGAGAACCGGCAGCTGTACGTCGTAGTGCACTATGGCCAGGTGATCCTCGATGATCTGGACGATAGTCGGAGCGTAACCCAGGTTCTCGCGGGCGAGCTTGGTAAGGTCCTTGATGACTGTACGGCTGGACGTGCGCAGGTTGAGCAGAGAGCAGCTGTAGGTCTGAGCGACCTTGCGCTCTATGCTTTTTCGGTCTACGTATGTGGCCATGTTATTTGTATGTACTTTTTTTTATTTATTTACTTATTTATATGCACTTTTTTTTATTTATTTACTTATTTATTTAATTACTTATTTATTTATTTATTAACTTATTTATTTACTTATTTATTTACTTATTTATTTACTTATTTATTTACTTATTTATTCACTTATTTATTTACTTATTTATTAACTTATTTATTCACTTATTTATTCACTTATTTATTTACTTATTTATTAACTTATTTATTCACTTATTTATTTACTTATTTATTAACTTATTTATTCACTTATTTATTCACTTATTTATTTACTTATTTATTAACTTATTTATTCGCTTATTTATTTACTTATTTATTAACTTATTTATTCACTTATTTATTTATTTATTTGCTTGCTTGCTTACTTGCTTGCTTGCTTGCGTACTGCTCTACTAGCTGGACTCTGCTGAACTACTCTATAAAGGCTCTACGATCGTAATTTATAGGCATCCGACCTTTACGGTTTATCAAAGCCGTAACTGTCGGTAGTGGGGGCGGGCAGGTGTGCAAATGTACCTACCTTTGCAATTCTAGGAGTAAGGGTTGGATTCATACACATTGGCCGGTAATCACATTCAACACTCAATTATGGAGATAATAGCACTTCTACATTACCCATTTATAGTCTAGACACCATTTGAGAGTCAATTAAACATTGATGATCCCTTTGCAGTCGACGATTTACCGTCGTAACCTAAACCTTTTAATTCTGATTAAAGGTACGTAGTATATTTCCAGAATTGTTGTGATTCGTAATGTAATATCCCCATTAACCAGACTTGCCGTGGCAAAATCGCGGCAATAGTTGCTGTGCAATGTTTGTTAACAAGTTGCTTCCAACTTGCTCTCAAGAAATGACGAATATCAAGGATTGATGTCAATGTGCCGTAAAAATGACTGCAAATGCTTGCCACCAAATTGCTCCCATATACGAACGCAGATTTACTTACATTTTATGTATAACTGTTGCTGCAAGTTTTGTACATCAATTTGCTTTCAACTTGTTTTCAAAATTATTAAAATATTATATTATTTTATTTTCAATATTATTCACATAGTATTCAATAAAAATACTCATATTATATGCGACAGTGCGAGAGAGGTGGGGAGGAAATTAATAGCAGTATATTGATGGAAATTTGTGTAATATAAAAATCGAGAAATATGATGATAATATAATGGCAATGCATTCCCATTATACGCCTGCACATCATGAGCAATAGTTGTTTTAATTTTGCCTTTACTTTGCCCTCATAATTTACTTCAATACTTGATACAAAATTTCCAGCATATACGGACGCAGTTTTACGTCAAATTTAAGGAAATCGATAGCAAAACGTGTTTGTCAAATTGTTAACAATTTGTAATACATCTGGCTAATGGGGATATTATTCATCAAACGAAATTGAACCTTTGTTGTTGTCTTATAATTCTTAAAATTAAATTTGAAATTACTTACATTATATTTATATACATGATAATATTTATATTCCTAGTATTTTAGATGGAACTCAAGATTTCAAAGAAAAACTTGACAGAATTTCCTTTATAACCGTATGATTGACTGTTGATAAATTCAAATAATTGATTATCTTCAATTTCAATTTAATTATAGCATAAAGTATATCTATCGAATACAAAGTATTGTACATATGCATATGTAATCCATTTATAAAAGAACCATGGCGATTAATATCGACATGGAGGCCTAAAGTATTGTTAGACATTAGGCCTGCTGTTGGAGCAGAGTAAGAGCTATATTCAAGACTAAAATGTTGTTGGACTTACTCCTCAGTCTGTTATTAGCGGACCAGCAGAGCTGTATTCGCGACGTTAAGATGTAACAGCTGAGCGACTTTCGATTTTTGTTATAACCTTACCTATAACCTCGAAAGATTACGCAATCAGATTCTGATTGTCGTATCAACAAACTCAAAGGTTATTGATTGGGAGTAAATAAGGCTAAATTATATATTTTTTTATACATTTTGTATAAATATAACAGCATTATATAAATAAAATTAAAAAATGGACATATTACTAAATTAACATAATCATTTATAGCTATAATCATATACTTATTACTGTGAACTATAAAGTAGATTTTCTAAAAATGATCAAATTTTATTTCTTTTTATCAAAATTTAGTTCCAGATATATTTCGAGAAGAACATGTTATTGCGTATTTTAAATAGGAAGCTGCAATTTTATTTTATTTTAGTTTTTTTATATTAAAATATTCTGCTTGCTAGAAGTTTTATTATACTTATGAAGATATACCAAGAATCGAGGGTATGGCGGATAAGTAGTATCCAGCTGGCTAATTTGGACCACTGCTGGAATATAATTTTAACAATAATTGATGTGTAGAAAATATTGTAAAGCAAATTTTCTATACAGTACAAGTGGTGGTAACCCAGAACTAAAAAGTGTTCATACTGAAAGCTTATTCATGCTGCACGATTCCCTTTACTTAAAGATTTTAATAATTAAATACATTATACCTCGTATCGAACTACTGAATTATGTTAGTCTTCGCCTAGGGCTTGCGAAATCTTACTCTTCGTCGCGAACTGGTTGAAATCTGTTAGTCTTCGTCGCGAACTGGTGAATTCGGTTAGTCTTCGTCTTAAGTTTTGAAATCTGTTATTCTTCGTACAAGGCCAAAATGAAACTTAAATTTTCAAAATCGAACGAAATTTTTCCTATCAGGTGTTCTAACATCAAAGTATAAAATTAATATAATTTATAGAATCTTTTTCTCATTTTTACTTAAACTAACTACAAAATATATTGGAAAATTCCGCACCCTCCTCAGTTATTTTAGAAATTGAACGCAATTTATGTAATTATTCAAAATTTAACTATAATATTCTCCTATTTGACCTAGCATTGCATTTTTTTTGTACAAAAAAGGGTATTTGCATTATCGCCCATACATCACGCGATTACAGAAGCCACTCTTGATGAATCTATTTATAATTATCAATAAATTTCTAAAACATGAATACTTTTTAGAAGGAGGATAATTGAAAATGGAAAAGTTAAGAATAAGTATTATCTTTATTAATTTTACTAATAAAAGTATATACTTAGTCATGCTACATTTTATTCCAAAAATAATCATGATATGGAAATCTATTAAAAGTCAATTACACAGTTGATTTATCCAAAATGGGTCGTCTAATCGCGTGTATTTTCAAAGATTATGAAGCATAGAAGAAGATGAGTTTTACCACCATTTAAAAATTTGTAACACCTCATCTCATGTAAGAGAATGTTGAATTGCAAAGGTCAGAAAGAAAAATTTTGGTTGTGCTTTGAACATTTATGTTGATATTATAAATCTAATACTATATACTAATCTTAAAGTTACCTTAATATATTACATATTATGTTATTGCTTTCTCAAAGAGGAAACTTTATGATAGTAAAAAAGAAGTGTTGCTAAAAACATGTTAGAAACATGTTTTAAGACTTAAGAAATCGTGGAACAGCAATACTCTGCATGTACAGTTAAACACGGTAAAACTTATTTCAGGGCTCATTTTTCTGAAAGGAATGCGAGACAATAAAATTTTTCTTCCTTTTTCGATTCGTTTTTATTTCTTTATCGGCTTTTTGATTTTTGAGTTTTAGATTTTCGGGTTTTTTAATACCTTCTTTTGAAGTAGGATTTGGGGAATTCACCTTAAGCAAGGAGGTCGTAAAGGTTATATCGGGTGAAAAAATGTGAGTCCTAATATCTCAAACATGTTTTTAGCTAAACTTTTGTTTTAGCATCACAAAGCTTCCTCTATAAGGAAGCAAAAGTCTTTTGCTAGAGAAATTATGTAAAACGTTAAAAAAAGTTGATTAAAAGAGTCTTAATTTAAACTTTTTCATATAAAAATATTAATCTGTTGCAAAGTTATGAACAAAAAAAAACTGATAGCGAAACATGCATGAAAATCTACTGAATTTAAGGAGCTGAAAACCCTCACATTTTTATGCATTTTTCGTCATTATTTTGGATTATTTACAACTTTGCGAGAGTAAATATCATTTCTCTCGCAAACAGCTGCAGTTGTGATTCGAAGTATAGGTACCATTTTATTGTAATAACGCGTATTTGGAATACAAAAGATCAAATATATTCACCCCAAGGGTTTATGAGATGTAACTACGACTGCTAGGCAGCATTTTTAGTTACCAGAAACAACTTCCTTAAGCTTCATCGAAAACAAACCGCTTTCCGATGGCTGTGGGCTCTCCTTGTAAGTTATTTCTGATAAATCTACCAAATTTCAATGAAATATACAAATGCGTTCATAGTTATGGTCATCATAAAATGTGATCATATAAGATGCATATATAAAGTTTACAATCGTATTTCATTGTCTAAAATAACTTATGTTAGATATATAATTTGTAAAAAAATTACGCCTTCTTTATGAATAAATGCCCTTTTTTACTTATCTAATGTATAAACTTATCTAATGTAATATATAAAAACCGTGTGTGTGTGTATGTGTGGATCTGGATCAGTAGTACTCTGAATATTGACGGTCAAAATTAATGCTTCAGGGTTCATGTTTTGGTTTCATTCCAGAAAGTGAAGTCAAAAATATTTTTTTTTATTTTCGATGTGTTTTTGTTTTTCTAGCGTTTTGTCAATTTTTGAGTGTTTGGTTTGCAGTTTTAATGGTATGTTTGAAATAATATTATCGATTCAGTTTAAATGCATTGGTATGAGCATAAAATTGTCTATTTTTTTTTTTTTAAATTTTAAATAAGCTATTTATTTCCCTTGTTTTGTAATACTCGGTAATGTATTCTTACCAATCAATGATAGCAAACAAATTATTTAGTTTGAAAAAGCTATGTGCCAATTCATCGGCAGCATTTTTTAAGACTAGTGTAGTCGGAATTTTAGAAAAGAAGTTTAGGCACACCTATGCAGCCATTCTTCTCTCGTTCTATAAAACGTATATCAATTTCTCTTATGGGAATTTAACATATGAATCATAGACTAAAAATGTTATAACAATTATTTTGCTGTCGAGGGTACAAACAATTTTATATACGTAATAGAATACAGCGAAATATACAGCGAATATACAGCGAAATATGTAGAGAAAAAAGCTTGAATTTGAGACGTGCCACCTAAAAGAAGAATTACAATATCAAAAGTTATGGACGATTAAATATAGTGAACAAACACGAAAAATCACGTGGTAAAAAATAAAAAATCATGATATTCACTATTTTTCCTCGTTCATAACTTTTGAAATTGTTCTTGTCTTAAATGTAAGCTTTATTTCTCTTCTTTATATTCTATTCGTGAAAAAATTGTTTGCACCCTGAAAAGCCAAGTAAACTGAAGACCGGTTTTAGTCCTCAATTACCATGTTAAATTCCCATATAAAAATTTATGTATATTCGACGTAAAGAATAACTTTAAATTTCGCGTCGAATATCTTTGTTATTTCATGCGTGTTTAGTTGTGTTATGTCAAACTTGAAATTTGGATGTTTCCGTATCCAAACTTTATGTGTCACCTCACATAACCGTAATCGTATTACAGAGGCATGAAATCCCAAAAACTTTCGACGCGAAATTCAAAGTTATTCTTCACGTCCAGTGTAAATTTAAACAAATAACATGATCTGTTTTGCATATTGGATATTTTTTACATCAATTATATGACTGTGTTATATAAGTGATAAAAAATTGGTTGCAAAGGTATGCCTCAATATTATTCTCTATTACTTTTTGAGCCGTTTAAGTAATATCTCTTGTGGAATTCCTCATATAAATCACTCCAATAATACCCTGGTAGAAACGTTGAGGAGTTCTTAGCTATAGTTTAAGTAATTTTATATGGATTAGTTAATATATCCTTAAGGAATTAGCTAAAAACCCCGGTACCTGGCGACGTTTTTTCGTTACGGACTAGTTAAAAACTCGTTAATTTAAAAAATATATTCAGAAGTAATTTAATAATGAATCGATTAAGTTCAGTTATCAGAGTAACTATTTGATAATATGTGTTTAATTATAAATGATTAAAATGTATGTACATTCAGCTTTCAAATCTATCCCCACTTTGTAAATAAATATCCCGGGTTATGGTGAAGTAAAACGTTTTCGCGCTTTTGCGAACAACAATTCTACACAAAATATATATAAGTTTGTTCGTTTCGTCTGAAGAACATTTACTTTGAAACGTTCAATTCTAAGTCGCGCGAGGGGTTTTTGGGACAATTTTTTTAGTTTCATGTTTTTTTGTACTCATGTTAACATCTATATTAGTTAGATATATGACACTATTAATGGTTATAGTCCGTTGATCGTTACATCATTTTTAGGTTATTAAATGATTTATATTTTTTGAAAATATTGCGTTTGCTAACAATTATAGTTAATAAATTACTCAATTGCTTTAAAAAATTAACAATATAAATAAATTAAGGTTTTTAACACAAAAAACAATCACGTGTAATCCAATAACCTATGGTGAGACTCCGAAATAAATTGCAACTCCGATTTAAATATGAGTATATAATTAATATTTTTAATTATATACTGCAATTTTTTTATCTGTATACTTTAGATCTCTTAGCGAATCCTGAGCTTGATTTTATCCTTAATATTAGTTAAGATTAGCTAACGAGATTAGCTAATCGTTGATATCTTAAGTAATTCGACTCGTTAATTTTCTACCAGGGAATCGAACGAATACTTAGCGCAGATAATGCAATGCACCGGTAACCGTATTCTTATAAGAGTTCATAGTTCCACGAATCATCTTACGATTAGAATTAAAATTAATACAATTACATTTAATCGGGGTTTCAAACATACGTACTTTACGAGTGTACCTTTGAAAACGTTCTTCATAGTAAGAATGTTGACTTCAGTACATTCGAATAAGGTCTGTATATTACTCCAGTTTAATGTAAATAAATTAGTATTTATTTAAATTATCTATTGGTTTCATTGTATCTAATAATTTTTCCATTTGTCAAATATAGATTCTTCGTTGCGATTTGAAGCCGGCAAATATCCTCTTGACGAAAACGGGAGTCTTGAAATTGGCTAATTTCGGCCTGGCGCGGTTCATTAATTCAATAAATGAACTTTTGCAAGTTTTAGCTATCCAAATTCACTAAAAATTCAATTTCCAAAAAAGAAAGTAAAATGAACTTGAATTGTTTTGGCCTGAAGCCACATACTACAAAATTATTATTGTTATTATATCTTTAAATTAAAATGTTCATGTATAAACTGAAAACCATAAAAAATAAATGTGTCCAACAGGTCGAAGTGAACTATTTCTGATCTCGTAATAGGGACCTAAGTGACTTTTGGCCGCATACAAGCCGAGAAAGCAAAAAGGAAGTGTTAAATATTGTATTGTGCTAAAGCACTCAAAAAATTCTGAAGCACATTTCTAAATACTCATCAGAAGTATTTTTGAACACTTTGAGGGTCTGGTAAATAAAGAGTTAAGGGGTTCATACACTTGTAAGTCGAAGTTATTTAATTTTTTAATTGAAAATTATTTTCATTTTTTCGTTAAACTATTTTTGTATTTTAAAAAATACTGAAATTCGCAGAATTGCAGACAATTAAGTGGTGCTTCTCTTTTTGCGGTAACCAATGATATATCCGCTTTAATAATTTCTTTTTGTTTTTCGTCAATAAAATAAAAACTAAGTAGGCACTAAAATTATGCTTTTATAGCACAAAAAAGCCAGCAAAGCGGTCATCAAAGAATCATGGTCACTGCACATGATGTTTTAGTAAAATAGTATTTTAAGAAAATACACAACTTATGAAATATTTTCGAGACTCTAGGTATTAAATTTTCATAATCTTTTAATTTCGAGACTCACTAACAAAAAAAGAATACTTTTTTCTCTTCAAAAAAATTACTACTGGTTTCTCTCTTAAGTTAAATCAATCAAACAGATGTTCTTTTTCACTTCTCTGTACCCTAAATATTATTTTTTATACGCTAATTCTATTAATGAAAATACGTTGCTGCTCAATTGAACAGAAAAAAACATAAATGGGATATTACATATATCTTTGTGAAAAGAATTTGTTTAAAAACTTTAAGGCGGAAGGGCAGATCCCTGGAACATATGACAGTACGCGTTAATTTTTATTTTACATACTACGTAATGTAAATTATTTATTTAAATTATTATAACTTGTTAATTTTTTAAATTTTGACATCTTCCAAGTCTTCAAATATCTATATTTTTTTATTACAATATTTAAGAAAATACGATAAAAAAATCAGTTTTACTGTCAATAATCGGTAAAAAGATTGATTTCTGTTCAAAGTAAAAAAGTCTTTCTGTTTCATTCATACCTCTCAACTTTCACGTGCTTATTTTCTAACTATACAATTAGAAGTTTTTGTACCAATTTGGAGACTCCTTTCACGAATTATTAAAAAAACGGTACTGCTATAAGTGTTTCCCGTTTGGACAAAACTCTCAAGTTGAGTGTTATTATGTAACCTCAAGTGAATTTTTATATTGTGCAAGTTTAAATACCCTCCAAATTTTAGTTGAGGGTACGAAATAACACTCAACTTGAGAGTTTTTTCAATACGGGTTTGCATAGTGGAAAAATAAAAGAGTTTTCTTTTTTAATTTTTGACAAAATATTTATAGTAATTAAAGTTATGCACATTAAAGGATGTTATACAGTATTATTTTCAGGAAAAATAGGGAACCATAAAAGGAAAATTTTGACATTCACAAAACACAGAAATAATTTATTTTAAAAATAGTGTAATTTATTATTATTAAGTCATTGCGATATACATTTGGTTGAAAATAAAATAATTAAATTAAATGATTATCCGCAAAATCACAATTATCAACATAACATCTAGATATTTTAAAAGTTTTTATTAAAACAAAATATGGTTATTGTTGTCCTTAAAAACTACTTATTTCTACAATTAATCTTATTCGACGTGTATTAGATATTAAAAATCGTTATTCTTATATAATTAAAAAAAGGTACAATTCATATATAAGATACAAGGTACAATTCACTAAGATAAAACACACACTTAAACGCGTGTGGAGGTTGATGGAAATGAGTCGTTTGGTTTTCAGGGATTTTTGGGAGAAGAGGATTTGGAGAAGGTCTTTACGTTCTTTTAGAATCGTTTCTGAGGTTTTGGGAAGGGAAGCTTTTCCATCTTATACCTTTTCACGCAAACCTCCAGCGATTCAGCCGCAACATCCGACTTTCTCTTCTTGCCACCTGTATCATCGACGTTTTCGCGCTGTCTCTCGATCTCCTCAAGCTTCTTCTTCAACCTCAGAATCTCGTTCTGCGTCGAGTTGATTCTATTCTCGGTATCCTCTTCGTCCAGCATCGATACCGGTATTTCCCTCTTGACCGGCGCTTCATTCATTCCGTTTTTTAGCACCGATAGCTGGTCGTCCGTCTTCACTGATGCTTCGAAGTCCTTGATTCTTCTATCCAGTTGAGCCAACACGTTCCTCGGGAAGACAATCGATGTCCACGTCTTTCTAAGATCTTTCAACGCAAGCAAGCGTCTCTCATTGCCAGTCGAAGCTTTCAACACGTGGACGAACGATCTTACAATGTTGTTCGAGAAGAGTTTAGCGTACGGCTGCGCCACGGTTTTAGTGATCGAGTCGATCAGGTAGAGAACCGGCAGCTGTACGTCGTAGTGCACTATGGCCAGGTGATCCTCGATGATCTGGACGATAGTCGGAGCGTAACCCAGGTTCTCGCGGGCGAGCTTGGTAAGGTCCTTGATGACTGTACGGCTGGACGTGCGCAGGTTGAGCAGAGAGCAGCTGTAGGTCTGAGCGACCTTGCGCTCTATGCTTTTTCGGTCTACGTATGTGGCCATGTTATTTGTATGTACTTTTTTTTATTTATTTACTTATTTATATGCACTTTTTTTTATTTATTTACTTATTTATTTAATTACTTATTTATTTATTTATTAACTTATTTATTTACTTATTTATTTACTTATTTATTTACTTATTTATTTACTTATTTATTCACTTATTTATTTACTTATTTATTAACTTATTTATTCACTTATTTATTCACTTATTTATTTACTTATTTATTAACTTATTTATTCACTTATTTATTTACTTATTTATTAACTTATTTATTCACTTATTTATTTACTTATTTATTAACTTATTTATTCGCTTATTTATTTACTTATTTATTAACTTATTTATTCACTTATTTATTTATTTATTTGCTTGCTTGCTTACTTGCTTGCTTGCTTGCGTACTGCTCTACTAGCTGGACTCTGCTGAACTACTCTATAAAGGCTCTACGATCGTAATTTATAGGCATCCGACCTTTACGGTTTATCAAAGCCGTAACTGTCGGTAGTGGGGGCGGGCAGGTGTGCAAATGTACCTACCTTTGCAATTCTAGGAGTAAGGGTTGGATTCATACACATTGGCCGGTAATCACATTCAACACTCAATTATGGAGATAATAGCACTTCTACATTACCCATTTATAGTCTAGACACCATTTGAGAGTCAATTAAACATTGATGATCCCTTTGCAGTCGACGATTTACCGTCGTAACCTAAACCTTTTAATTCTGATTAAAGGTACGTAGTATATTTCCAGAATTGTTGTGATTCGTAATGTAATATCCCCATTAACCAGACTTGCCGTGGCAAAATCGCGGCAATAGTTGCTGTGCAATGTTTGTTAACAAGTTGCTTCCAACTTGCTCTCAAGAAATGACGAATATCAAGGATTGATGTCAATGTGCCGTAAAAATGACTGCAAATGCTTGCCACCAAATTGCTCCCATATACGAACGCAGATTTACTTACATTTTATGTATAACTGTTGCTGCAAGTTTTGTACATCAATTTGCTTTCAACTTGTTTTCAAAATTATTAAAATATTATATTATTTTATTTTCAATATTATTCACATAGTATTCAATAAAAATACTCATATTATATGCGACAGTGCGAGAGAGGTGGGGAGGAAATTAATAGCAGTATATTGATGGAAATTTGTGTAATATAAAAATCGAGAAATATGATGATAATATAATGGCAATGCATTCCCATTATACGCCTGCACATCATGAGCAATAGTTGTTTTAATTTTGCCTTTACTTTGCCCTCATAATTTACTTCAATACTTGATACAAAATTTCCAACATATACGGACGCAGTTTTACGTCAAATTTAAGGAAATCGATAGCAAAACGTGTTTGTCAAATTGTTAACAATTTGCAATACATCTGGCTAATGGGGATATTATTCATCAAACGAAATTGAACCTTTGTTGTTGTCTTATAATTCTTAAAATTAAATTTGAAATTACTTACATTATATTTATATACATGATAATATTTATATTCCTAGTATTTTAGATGGAACTCAAGATTTCAAAGAAAAACTTGACAGAATTTCCTTTATAACCGTATGATTGACTGTTGATAAATTCAAATAATTGATTATCTTCAATTTCAATTTAATTATAGCATAAAGTATATCTATCGAATACAAAGTATTGTACATATGCATATGTAATCCATTTATAAAAGAACCATGGCGATTAATATCGACATGGAGGCCTAAAGTATTGTTAGACATTAGGCCTGCTGTTGGAGCAGAGTAAGAGCTATATTCAAGACTAAAATGTTGTTGGACTTACTCCTCAGTCTGTTATTAGCGGACCAGCAGAGCTGTATTCGCGACGTTAAGATGTAACAGCTGAGCGACTTTCGATTTTTGTTATAACCTTACCTATAACCTCGAAAGATTACGCAATCTGATTCTGATTGTCGTATCAACAAACTCAAAGGTTATTGATTGGGAGTAAATAAGGCTAAATTATATATTTTTTTATACATTTTGTATAAATATAACAGCATTATATAAATAAAATTAAAAAATGGACATATTACTAAATTAACATAATCATTTATAGCTATAATCATATACTTATTACTGTGAACTATAAAGTAGATTTTCTAAAAATGATCAAATTTTATTTCTTTTTATCAAAATTTAGTTCCAGATATATTTCGAGAAGAACATGTTATTGCGTATTTTAAATAGGAAGCTGCAATTTTATTTTATTTTAGTTTTTTTATATTAAAATATTCTGCTTGCTAGAAGTTTTATTATACTTATGAAGATATACCAAGAATCGAGGGTATGGCGGATAAGTAGTATCCAGCTGGCTAATTTGGACCACTGCTGGAATATAATTTTAACAATAATTGATGTGTAGAAAATATTGTAAAGCAAATTTTCTATACAGTAATCAAATTTGTAACTTTCTAAATTTGTTAGTTCTTGATGAAGAACGTAATTGTTTCAACTTAATATTTAAAAAATTTAAAGAGGTACAAATTTGGTTTCCGCACAAAAAAACTACGCTATGAAATACTGTGTATACGTATCAATTATAAAGTTTTTATTTTGAAGGATGCTCAAAATTAGTGAGTCGAATAACATGGACTTATTCTCCAAAATCGGGTTATGTATCGTCCTCGTTTTGAGAGCGTTTATATATCACAATCTGTTAACTTTAGCCCCGGATATAAATTTATTTTCTAACAGTAAAATGTATATCATTTTGCATTTTCAAAGCATTAAAAATTCTATAAATGAATACTAGAAGTCTGGAATTTGGAAAGATTATAAAGCCGTCCTACATATTAAATAATTCGATATAACAACTTTAATAACATTGCAAAATTACAGAAAGTTTTGAAAATCCAATAATGATGTCATGCCTTACATTTGCACTCAACATTTTTGCATATTTCATTTCAATTTAAGGGTTAGCTCCATTTACGTATATACAGTCGAGTCGCGGGGACTGAGAAGCCGGGGACTGAAATTACGTGGGAACTGCAATGCTCTTATACACGGGGATGTCTCGGGGACTGAAACGCTCCTATACTAAATACACATTGCAGTCTCCGAGAATTTAGGTCCCAAGCCATCTCAGTCCCCGCGACTCGACGGTATTTAAATACAACTTTAAAAAACAAATTTATTTAATTACTATGGAAGACGGGTCAAGAGTAAATACGAAGCGTAATTCAGTTTCTAAATCTAATTATGACAATATGTACATTCAAATTTTTTTAAAGAAAATCCTTAAAATATAAAATTTTATTGATTTCTTAACCATCATTACTAACCATCCTATATAGAAAGCTGTATTAGAAGATTATACTCTCAAAAAATACACCTCATTTCATTGTTGTATGTATTTTTTATGGCAATGGAGGTAAGAAGTCAGTTATTGTTATTGTACTATCATATGCGTTACATGGCATACTTGTAGTGAGGAAAAAGTAATTTAAAACTTATATTATTTCTTTATAATTTTTGTTATAATTAAAATTATAACTTAAATGGTTATCTAAAAAATAATTTGTTCCCTTTGGAACTGAAAACAACACTAAATGACCCTCTTTCTAAAGTGGAATAAAAAATTAAAATTTTCTCACTTAAATGTTACTAAATGAATAATAAATAATGATTCATTAAGGTATCTCTGTCGCGTAATTCCGTATCTACGCGGGGCCGCGTGGAGGCACACAATTTTATTTTTCTAAGAACTAATTCAATTTAAATAAAAATGATTCAATATCAATTGTCAGACTTACTGACCTAAATATATGTTATAATATATTAGAAATAATAACAATACGCATATATATACATACAAAAATACACTCATTTTACTTATTTATTGGAACAATCGGAATCTATAATTAAAAACATACATAGATTTTGGGTAAAATTTTAATTATAAAAACTTGCAAAGTTATTGTCAGAAGATGAGGTAAATAAAAAAATATTTGTATTAAAATAACGCATAATTGGAGTAAAATACCTTATGAGTCGATAGCAGGGGCCCATTGTAACAAATAACGGGTGCTAGGCTTTATTTTTCATAACTTTTGTCGGACAAATTTGGGAACGTATAGAGGAAATCAGACAACACTATTTCTTACATATCAAAGTGAGAGCACTATTGCGTAGTAAGATGTTCTTAAATTTTCTGATTTTTGTCAGCACCAAATAAGATTTAGGCAGGGATTTTACTAATCCAGTACATATTTTGCAGGCAAACAAATTTTATTTGCATCAAATCATTTAAATTATTAGAGAAAAAGAAGTTGGGTTTAGGGTTTAGGGTTTTTCCGTTTATGTTTTAATTATTCAAATTTTTTAATCGCAAAATGCCCAGTTCGGCGTAGTTGGATTTAGGGTTTACGATATTATTATAAAAAAATTTCTATTATTCTAATTATTTTAGAAAATCAACGTAATTTAAATATAATTATTGAAAGCTTAACTATAATATTCTCCTTTTTGATATTATAAATCTAATACTATATACTAATCTTAAAGTTACCTTAATATATTACATATTATGTTATTGCTTCCTCAAAGAGAAAGCTTTATGATAGAAAAAAAAAGTTTTGCTAAACACATGTTAAAAACATGATTTGAGACTTAAGAAATCAAAATACACTATATTTAGAAAATGTCTGTATTAATGTGTGTGTGCGTGCGTGCGTACGTGGGATGGTGCGTGCGTGTGGACGTGGACCAGCAATACTCTGCATGTACAGTTATACGCCGTGGAACTTATTTCAGGGCTCATTTTGTTTGTTTGTCTGAAAAAAAGGCGGCACAATAAAATTTTTTTCTTTTTCAATTCATTTTCGGTTTTTTATCGGCTTTTTGATTCTTGAGTTTTAGTTTATCGGGTTTTTTAAAACCTTAGAAATAATATCATCGATCCAGCGAAAGGCACTTGAAAGAGCATAAAATTACCTAACTTTTCCGACCTGATAGTTTGCATACAGTTATTCCCTTCTTTTGTTATACACGAAAACGTCATATTTTGTCTAAACGCATGTATCTCGGTAACATATGATGAAAAATTTTTGAAAATATTTGAGATGATTGGGTATATGAAGAAGAATGTTGAGTGAAATTTTTGAGTCTTAACCTTTTTCTTTTGTCGAGAAAAAATAATTTTGTAAGAACAATCGATTTTCTTTCTCCGGCGATTACTGAAGTAAATCGGCAGCATTTACAATTACATTTACATTTACATTTACATTTACATTTACATTTACTGATATCTCAAAAACGTATCGGTCATTTTTTAACGTTCAGGTCTAACTTTTCTTGTTTTAAAATGAAGATTCAACATTCAAAAAAAATTGCAAGATTCATGGACTTATTTTTGTTTTATAACTATTTTCGATTTTTGCGTTTAAGATTTTTTGTTTTTTTGGTATATTAGAAATATTATGATAAATGTATTGTAAATTCATTAAAAAGAGCGTAAAACTACCTATCTTTTAGAAGCGTAAATTTTGGAAAGGCAGTTCTTTTCTTTCTCCTAAATAATTTTTAGAATAAAAAAGCGTGACTACACGGAGGGATATGGTCTAGTAAAAATTACTATTTCGTATGGTAATGGCGGTAATTGCACAATCGCAATACCGTAGAGGAGGGTGACTTTAGGCCGGTGGGGCGACTTTGGGCCAAATGAAGAAAATATGATTTTATATCCAGCACTGCAGAAAGTACGCATTTTGAAGCGATCTCACGTGGTTACCACATCGAAATCATATGGATTCCACATGATTCGCACATGGTTCCCGTATGGTATCTTATGGGAACCACGTATGGACCGCGTGGGCTTTTGGAAAGATTTCTCAATAGGATCCCAGTTGAAAACACATGGTTCCCATATGAATTTTACTTGGTTCCTACATGATCAACTAAAAAATATAAATATTTAATCAAATAAGCTAGATGATATTTACGTGGTAACCCCATTAGCCAGGCTTGCCCTGGCAAAATAGCGGCAATAGTTGCTGTGTAATGTTTGTTAGCAATTTGCTTCCAACTTGCGCTCAAGAAATGACGAATATCAAGGATTGATGTCAATGTGCCGTAAAATTGACTGCAAATGCTTGCTACCAAATTGCTGCCATATACGGACGCAGATTTACTTACATTTGATGTATAACTGTTGCTGCAAGTTTTGTACATCAATTTGCTTTCAACTTGTTTTCAATATTATTAATATATTATATTATTTTATTTTCAATGTTATTCACATAATATTCAATAAAATTGCCCATATATGCGACAATGCGAGAGAGAGAGGGAGGAAATTAATAACAGCTTATTGATGGAAATTTGTGTAACATAAAGGTCGAGAAATGTGACGACAATATGATGGCAATTTATGCCTATGATACGCCTGCACATCATGAGCAATAGTTGTTTTAATTTTGCCTTTACTTTGCCCTCATAATTTACTTCAATACTTGATACAAAATTTCCAGCATATACGGACGTAGTTTTACGTCAAACTTAAAGAAATCGATAGCAAAACGTGTATGTCAAATTGCTAACAATTTGCAATACATCTGGCTAGTGGGGAACCTGCAGGTAGTCCCTGTGAGTGTTCCACGAAGTTCCCATATAAGTTTCCAATGGGTCTACAGATATTGTAAATATATGCACTTATGAAAAAACTTTAAGCTCCAGAAAGTTCTTAAAAGCTATAAAATTCATAAAATGAGTACCTATATAGGTGTTACCATGCGAATGATAACACCAAAACTGGGGGCTAAGCTAAAGAATTCCTATTTTTAAAATTCTATTTAAAAAAAAATAAAAAATATTAGCTTTAGTAGACTATATAGGTACCATGTGGGAACCATGTAAAATATATATGGAAACCATGTGTTTTCAACTGGGATCCCACTGGGAAATCTTTCCAAAAGCCCACGTGGTACCTACGTGGATCCCATAAGATACCATATGGTACCATGTGGAAATCTTGTGGAATCCATATGATTTCTATGTGGTAATCATGTGGGACTTTTCACGTGGGATCAGAGGCATTTAGATTTGAATGTCAGATCCTTTAGATACAAAATGAACCAAAAAGAAAATTATTAAATACATCTAAAAGTGATTTTTGTTTTTTTTTTTAAAGTAAACAAAAATTTTACCAAATTTCCAACCTTGAAAACGTTTTTCTGTTAGAGCGCGAAAAGGGCTGCTATTCCGCCATTTTTGGTTTTCGTGTACAAATTTTTGACCAATTATTTATTATCCGAGCATCTTGTTAAACATAAAATGAGTTTGTAACTAACTTGAAAGTGTTCAAAAATTAAAATTTAGCTATGAGATATATAGAAATAAAAAAAGTGGCTCAAAGTTGCCCCTCTAAACGGGGTGACTTTGACCACCCTATTTTTCATACATTACTAAAAGGTACACTTCAAATTTTATTCCTAGGGTGTGAATATATACTATAGCTCAAGACTAAACTTTTAGCGCCTGTTTTAGAACTTAATTTTTTTCAGGAAGCAAACTGAGTAGTGTCAAGTTTTACAGTGGTCCAAAGTCACCCCGCTCTACGGTAATTAATTTTATTTTAGTTGTAAATGCTACATTAGTAACAGTTATTGCTATTTATCTATTAATATGTACTAGCGAATGTAGGATATTCTGCTAAATTAGTGTAATAAATATAGCGTATAGTATAGTGTTGTTCTAGCTATTTTTCGATTTTTTAATTTTAGTTTTCTTTTTCTTATGTTAAAAATATTATGATCAATTTAGTATAATTTTTAGAAAATCATACTGTTAGTTTGAAGAAGCCAAGTGCCAATGAATTGGCAACGGTTCTCTTTTAAACATGGTCTCAAATTTTATATTGTAATGGGTAAAATAAATTAGATCTCATTCATTATTAATCAGTTTTAATGAAACATTTTATTTTTATTTTTGTTTTTTGAGATAAGTTTGTACAATGTGACTTATTTATTTTAACAGATAAATATTCATAAAATAAAACAGAGCTTGCTGTTTGAGTAAATAGTTTTATTAAAAAATGTGGAAAAAGTGTTTGATTCTAATATTTAATATAATATAAATATAAGCTGTTATTGCTAGAGGCTGACATTATGATTAAATAAATTTCAACTTATATTTTTTGTTTTACTTATCAACACAATAAAAGTTTGATTGTTCAAAAGCACGATAAAATACAAGATGAGTGAGTCTCACTCAATTAAGCACTTAAATTTAAAAGTGATAAAAATTCAATATCATAACTATCACTACTCTTAGCTGGCTTCCTGGTTCTGTCTCTTCTGCACCATTTCTCTGATATTGTTTTCACTTTCTTTTAAGCTTCGATGCAAATATGCTTTATTACTTTCCAGAGTCTTTATCTTCTCTTCTGCTACCTTTGTCCGCTTCTTGAGATCTGTTTTAATGGTGTCTGCATCTTGGAGCAAGAACATGCGACCAACAGATTCAAATGTTCTCGTAGTATCTGGTAATGTCTTCATTTCCAGCTGTGTAAGCTCAGCACGCTGCTTTGTTCGTTTAAGTGTCTCAATTTGTACATCTGATAATTTGAGCTTTTGCCTTGTATCAATCACCTTCTCGTGAAGCTCTGCGAATGCCTTCTTTAGTTCTTCATCGGGTACACGAGCCATTGTTATGTGTCTGTTTTCTTTATAGCTGAAAAATTATAAACTATAGATATCAATTTGAATTGTTAATCATTTTTATACTTAATTATCACACTTCATTAGAAGTATCACATAGTTTTCAATTTATTTTTAGCCTATATTTAAGAAAGTACTTCAATTTTGAATAAAAAACTATTTTAATTTAACTTTAGGTATATTAATAGAATGTTTCATATAAACATTCAACCATGTGCAAAAGTAAATCAATAATTAAATATACCTTATATGGATATAATTACCTTACTCAATTTATTGTATTATTAATACATACAGCGATGCTCTATAAAAGGCGATAGATATAAATGTGAAAGTGAGGTTATAATATCCGACGTTGCCAGATTTCTATCATGAAAATAGGCGCTAAATTTCAAATCTAAAATTCTCGATTATAACAGCCAAGACTAAACCTTAATGAACAAATAAACAAAATGATGATCATAATTACTTAATCAATACATTTTTATCAAAAATGGATGTCTATGTCAATTGTTTATACAATAGATTTTAATTTTAGTACAAAAGTAGAATATTTCTCTCATGTTTTCAAAGCAACAACTGCACTTGCAACCGCAGCTGACCGCCGCTACATGCGATCTACCTGCAAACATAACCTAAATAGCGGAGATAACAATCGTTTTTACTGTGCTATTATTATTGCAGTCTTTCTTATTAAAATTATTTTAATTCCGCGAAAATGGCAATCGTGGGGAAGATGAAACTTAATCTACAACTAAGAAATATTCTTAGGAACTGTAAGTATATTAAAGACATTATTAAAATAATTTATAATTGAACTTTATTCATTGCTCTGTTTTTCATAACCTGAATGTTTACCATTTTAATTTAAATAATAACACTTCTTTGTAATTATGTCAATTTGTTTTAGTTTCACTTGAAAGTCGTAGTATGTCAACAGCAACAGCAGAAAAAGCAGAAGAAAATGAAACAAACGATCAACAATCGAAGGTTCCCAATGAGCCGTTTGCACCGCTAAGTTATCGTTTTGTATATCCAGAATTCTTACCCGATCCAAATCCCTTGCATAGAAATAAGCTAAGAGAAAAGTTGGAACGAAGAGATATGTTGGCACGCAGGTCACAGATAGAGATTCCTGAATTTTACGTTGGTTCTATTTTAGCTGTAACTCATTCAGATGCACATGCTCCTGGTAAAACAAATCGCTTCCTAGGAATCTGTATACAAAGAACAGGATGTGGTTTGAGAGCAGCATTCATTTTAAGAAACGTCATTGACCATTTAGGAGTTGAAGTTACTTTTGATTTGTACGACCCAACAGTTCAAAAGATAGATGTCATAAGGTATGAAATATACGGTTTTCATTTTGGGTCCAAAGTATTTTAACAATTTTTCAATTTCTCTTTGGATAATAAGATATTATAATTTCTTAGAAATATTTATTTTTAAACTTATTACAGGCTTGAAAAGAGATTAGACGAAGAACTATTTTACCTTCGTGATGCCCCACCAGAGTACAGTACCTTCCCTTTGGATATGGAACCAGTATATCATGCTGAAGGTACAGCGGTGCCTGTAAACAATATGAAAGTTCCCCTGAAACCGACACCTTGGCTGCAGAGGTGGGAAAGAATGAACATGCAAGGAATCATTGATTGCACGACCATGGTGAATGAAAAACGAAGGAGGAAGGCAGCTTTGAAAATGCATCAGAAGCCATGGGAGAAATATGATCTTATGAAGATGTATAGGTATGTACATTTTTTTCAATAAATTAAATGCTCGTTTAAGAACCAAATTTAGTTCAAATATTCATTAACAATTATTTAAAATATTCTTCAACTGTACTTTTGTAGAAAGTTACTACTTCTAATATAGTTCTTATTTATTTAAAATAGTCTTGCATAATCAGATTTCATATACAGTAATTTAGGAAATTAAAAATAAATTTCAATAACAGGATAATGAATAAATCTTTTTAAAGTACTTTATCATTATACATTTATTAAACATATTTTTTTACAAAAGTACATTATAAAGAATTTTATTTTGAAAACAATTTTCTATAAAAAATAAAAAATTTCAAAAATTTTATTTTTGATTGATTCTTACTATTCTCTACAGCTTGTTTTTGAAAATATTACTGATTCAAACAATTACCATTCTTAAAAATAATTTTTTATTTTAAATTTATGTATAAAAAGTAGATTTGTACTTATTTTAAAAAAAATTGATACTTGATCCACGTAATTGCTAAATATTTTAATTGATTAATTTTGCAGAGAAACTATACCTGAAGAGGAACAAAGAGAAATATTTGCAGAAATTCATTCTAAACTACACGAATTAGAATTGCATCGTCACAAAATGAAACGCAGCAGAACCTTCATAAAACCAAAGAAAACTGGATAAATAATTATTGTTTTGTACATTTCTTGTTATTATAAAGATTTTTTAATAAAGTATATAGCTATGATAAATTTACACTAAGTTTATTAGTGAAAAATACCTTATAGTTTTTATAAGATTTTAGACCGTCAATACAAGGATTAAAAAAAACGTCTTTAAATTGTGAAACAATTTGTTTTATATTACAAAGTATTCCAGTCACAGATGATTCTATATTAAAATTACATCGAAGGTCAATGAAAGCCGTTTTTTTATATACAAAAAATATTTGTAATATCTCGAAGTAAAGAGAACTACTTGTTTATGTTATCTAGATTATTCGGCTTTAACATGAATCTTTATGCATCTCTGATCTTTTCCTTTTTCTCTTGTGTACAAGTAAAGTTATCCAAGGCGATACAAAAAAATCTTAAATCTAAAGAGTACCAACTAACGTAAATTCATGGAGTCTTAAAAACTTAATAAATTGTTTTACTCACAATATTCGTCAAAAAGAAACGTCTTGTGTGGATACAAAAAGCGAAATGGCAACGACATTTTTTACAGAGCAAAAATAATCATCTCTGTTCTTAAAGAATCAGGAGCTGCGATACAGAAAGTTGAAGGGAAAACCGCATTCATTTTAACTTATACATTATTACGAACGATAGGAATTTTGTAAATATTTTACACATCGGATACACAGTATGAAAACAAAGTATTCGATTAATTTAAATTTAAAATCGACGACGTGATTAACTTGATAAAAGAGCCACGTTTATCTCTTTTACCATTTTAATACGATAAAGCATTTTTATAAGGTGTTCCTTAGCTAAAGGAGATGTCGAATACCAAACGGGACTATCTGGTACGCAGCTTCGCTCCGGTAATAGGTAAAATACGTCATTTCTTGTTTTTACACTTTCAGGGCTGAAAAATAAATAATTTATTAGCTTACAAGTACATTAATTACCCTGTTCAAATCAAATGCAATTAAACTTACCATTTAGAAAGATAAAACTCATACAACTTCACGGGACACCGCAATGGATTGTCCTCGTTTTCCTGCTGCTCATAAACTTTTTTTTTCTTTGAATTGGCTTCTAATAAAAGAAAACAAACATTTGTTAGACAAATGAGCTTTAAATTAGATGAAATTAATTTGATGAATCTTCTTACTTGACTTACCAAGAGCAGATTGCGGTGGATAAAACCGTAGTAAAACGTTTCTGGATCCAGGCACTTTACCCGCAACTGAAGCTGGCGGTGCGGCTGGATTTCGTTTCCAGTGTTTCATTATATGAGAAAAGGAAAGCTGCATATGTTCTTCAACGGACTGCAAAAAGCACATCATTATAAATTACAATTTCACATAAATGGAAAGAATACATTATTGATTATGGTAAAAATATGTCTTACCACTAAGTTGAAGTGTTTTGTATTAAAATACATAAGCGTATTGAGCAATACGTGCGGCGAGTGTGCACCAAGTTGCTTGCATTCCCACAAATGCTCTTCTTCCACTCTGGTGACGACATATACTGGAGATAAGTATACGACGTTAGTTAGAAGTCATTTGATTAATTGTTAAAACAATTAATTTATTTATAACTTACATGCGTCATTATACAGAGAAGTAAATTTTTTAGCAACTTCGTTGAGACAATCGGTAAACTTCTCGTAGTAAGCATCCGTAAATATATTGTCTATCCTACTATTCTCGAACAAATATTGTTGAATTCCTGAAATAAAAAAATCATATTTTAATTAATAAATTAAAATTTACGCTTTTTAAAAATACTTTTCAATATTTATTATTGAGACTATACCTAAACATAAGTAATATATTGTATCCGGTGCGTATTCGGCACCATTTGGTTTCCGAACTTCTTTGACGAACAGACAAAGCGAATAATTCAATTCATCCGCCGTCAGTTGAAGTAGATCTGTTTTAAACAATTTCAACTTCCTCGTTGGTGTACTCTGTTTCTCCAATTCCGCATTTTTTGTAATAACCTGATCAAAACATTAAATTTTCATTCATTATACATATTCCTTCACCAATAGTCTATTGCCAATAAAGTTTTCTTTTTCCGACCAGCAAAATTGTATATTATTACTGTACGTTTATGTAACTAATCTGATTGAACTAGCTCGATTGAAAATAGCCAACTGGAAAATCTGATGGATTTCCAGGTGGACATTCAGGTAGGTATCCACCCTTTGTTTTTGGATAAATTAAGTGGATCATTTAACTGAAAGATACATATATACTAATATATCCAGTTATATATTTACCTGAATTAGTTTAAGTACGTGAGTGTTCAGAAATATTAATTAATTTATTAATTAAGAATTAGTTTTTATGGATATCTTCCTAGATATTCAGTTTACCTTAATTTATGTCCAAAAAAATATGTTTACACCTACCTGGATATCCCTTAAGAAATCCAGGTAGTTTCTCAACTGGCTATTTTCAACGGGGAAATGTGTCTTTGTTTTACCATTTACTTCCTAAAACCTACACTGAATTTCCCAAAGGGTCAATACCTGCTCTTTCAAACTCCAACGTCAGATTTCCAAAATCTTTTTACTGAGATTAGGTATGGCAGCTCAAAAAACCGACCAAAAATTATTTCTAAATTTCATCAGTTTCGATCCGAACGGCAATATTCCCAACCCAGTAAGGAAAAATAAAAAATCCGATCTAATTGTATTCTCAAAGAGCAGGTATCAAACCATAAAGTCATATAGTCAATAATTCTATTACCCTTTGTCAATTAAAAGCCAGTCGGTAGAAAATAGTCGATTGCAAAGTACCTAACCGATTACAATTCATTTTATTTCTATCTCAGTACATGCTTCATTTTGAATCAATCTTAGTCTATTCATTATTATACGGGCTCGTGGTGACTGATGATGCATTCATAACTTCTATTTTGTTGAAAATTTCGCGAACGGGAGTTTGTGAAGGGGTTCCGAAAATCAATAACAAAATTTTACCTGAGAAATGAATAATTAACTATAATTATAACAGTACTCACAGACACCCAAAACCCAAACTCAGTTGCCCTTCATGCAGTAATGTTAGACAGACCCCTATACAAAGTTTCAGATATCAACATCCACGACACTCTATAATATTATCGTTCGAAACGTTGACAAAATTTTACCCCAACAACTTTTAGGGTGTCGGTCATTTTGATGTCTCAGACTTGCTTACCACTTTATGGATTGACAATGTATAAAGAGTTTTCTTTCCCACACTCTGAAAAAAAAATTTGTTAAATCTAAGTAAACGTTTCCAAGAATTGTACTAAGAAAAGATTTATTTGATAATAGTAAATATTTAATTATGTTTAGACTGGTATTCATCAATTCAATAAATATTTACTAAATTTAAGAAATATTTACTTTATTTAAGTAAATCTTTTCTTAGAACGATTCAAGGAAAAGTTTACTTAGATTTAACAAATTTTTTTTCAGTGCAGTACTGTCGCGTTTTTACATTAATATTTTGTTATTTTAATTAATGTATATTGTAATTAAAACAATTCAATCATTACATTAGCCAGAATTTTGTAGTTCTTCAAAGTTTACAAAATGTACCATTATCGTTAAAACACATTTTTATGCTTCAATGATCATGAAAATACTAAAATTTATCAAATCTACGACATCACACTACGACATACAGTACTACAGGAAAGAAATTTACGACCTTTATACGGGTCGCATGGCCCTTAACGTACTTAAGGAGTGTCAAAGTCAATTTAGAAATTCAAATTTCCCGCCTTAAATGTTACCGACCGAACAATGAATAATTTGATATAACTCTATATATATACCTTATTATCCAAAACGAAGAGGTCATTGTCCCCCGTAATACAATTATCTACCACTGTGCGAAGTTCAAACAAAAACTTCAAAATCTCTAAGAACGGCATTGGAACAAAATTTGAATGGTTGAATGGTCTGGGCTAATATAAATTTTGTTCCAATGACATTCGTAGAGGTTTTGAAGTTTTTGTTTGAAACTTCGCACAGTGATAGATAATTGTATTACGGAGGGCAATGACCACTTCGTTTAGGATAATAAGGTATATATATCGAGTTACATCAAATTATTCATTGTTCGGTCGGTAATATTTAAGGTGGGAAATTTGAATTTCTAAATTAACTTTGACACCCCCTTAAGGAGACGTCGGATACCGACAGTAGATTCCTACTATCCTACACACGTATTTCGTTATTTATTTACAAAGTTAATTGTTTAATGACAAAATAATAGCTGTCCCCAATTTGTTTTACAGTAACCTAATTATATGTCCAAGCTGGTTTCATATGATTGTTTTGTTTTCGAGAAAACTTTGACAAACTTAGTATGTAAAGGTTAATCTCCACGTAGTTGGCCCTCATAATGTGTTAAAGTTTTCTCGAAAACAAAACAATCATATGAACCCAGGTTGGACATATATGTAGATTACTATAAAACGAAGCGGGGACAACTATTATTTAAAGAAAAATATGATTTCTCTTAAAATTATGAATGAAAACTCAATTAGACAAGGACAGAGATATCCGGCGTCCCCTTAAGGTAGTTCTTAGCCACTAAAATAGCCTTATAGATAAAAATTAGTATTATAGTACACGGAGAGAATTTTCTAATAAAAATTCTGACGAAATTCGCAGTAAAAATTACCGTGAATGACTATAAAGCTGGGACACTCTAACTTTCCGGCAGTTTTTATTGATATTTACGATAAATTTTACCGTACTGAAGGGTAAAATTTGCCTGCCGCAGAGTAAAAGTTCCCTGTACGAATCTTAGGGAAAGCCAAAATTTGTGGTAAAATTTGTACGAAATATTTTTTAAAAATCTGGATTTTCTTCCAATTGTTGTAGCAGTATCGTTAATACTTAAATAAGTAGTAAATTATACACATTTATATTTGAGTTAACCTAAAATGTGTACACGCTCAGTTGTTTCCTTTATCAGCTGTCTTCTTTTTCTCAAATCAGGCCAATTTTACCATTCAGTGCGGTAAAATTTATAGTCTGTGCAGTAAAATTTGTAGTCAATGAGGTAAAGTTTTTAGTAAAATATCAGTAAAAATTGCCAGAAAGTAGGACTGTCCCAGCTTTATAGTTATTTACGGTAATTTTTACCCTAAATTTCGTTATAATTTTTATTAGAAAATTCTCTCTGTGTATAAAAGAGTTTGGTATAATCAGTGAAAGTACACGATACTAAAACACGGTGTTATACACTAGAAAAAAGATGTTTCATATTAATTTATGTTTTTTGAACCGAGTTATTGATAATACAAAAAAAAGTTACTTAACGTTTCAAGAATTATACATTTCTCATTGGTTTTTAATGTTGCAGGGATTATGTTTCTCGTTGAATATATATCTTTAAGTTGACCACGAAAAAATTTGTTTTTCATAATTCATAATCTATAATAAGTGGCTAAGAACTACCTTAAGTTAACGAAAACGACGAAGGGCAAGCGAACATTATCACTTTCACAACTACACTTAAATTATTCACTTCACGGAGAGTAAAACTTGAGGCGGGAAATATCGACTTTCTGATTCCCTTCAAACTTGTCCAGCAAATTGCTCCTTCCTCTCCACTATTCATTATTTATTTCTCTCTCTCTCTCTCTCTCTCTCTCTCTCTTTCTCTCTCTCTCTCTCTCTCTCTTTGTCTCTGAATAATTGTAAGAATCAAGCAAGAATGAAAGTGTGTTTTATACTTGACGTGATAGATGTACGTGCAATATAAATGTGTGTGTGTGTGTACATATTACTTGTTATCTACTTATTTTTATATTACTAAGTTAACGAAACGATACGTGATAGAACTGACTACATCATGTTATGTTAGTTTATAAATTGACGACCTGTGATAACGATCCAAAACTTTTAAAAATGCAACGACTGATAATGTGGCAACTAATTTCAACTAAACGTACATACAGTTGTAAATTTTTCTCATAGTCACGAATAAAAATTATATCTATCTCTCTCTCTCTTTTATTAGCGTGAATTATTGTAAGAATGATTAATGAATGTGTGTGTATTTTATTTACGACATGATAGATGTACGTGCAACTTGAAGGTGTGTGTGTATATATATTCTTTTTATTTTTATTTTGTTATCTCTAACTATATTTATTTTTGTGTATGACAAAGTGCTCTGCGATTGACCTTTTTGACTTTAACTTTATATCGTTATATTAGACTTTATAAATTGACGACCTGTTATAGCGAACGAAGTTTCTATTCCATACAAGAAAATGCAATATGAATGTAAAAGTGTCCAAGTGATAACAAGTGTATAAATCGACTGATCTTTTCTTTTTTAACTATACCGTCACGGACCCAGTTCCTGATCAGCTAAGAGCAATTCCTGATCAACTCTGATTTCCACAAAAGCCAATTACAATGAAACTTTTTAGACTTTGAACAAGAAAATCTAAATAGTAGATAGTTATATCTGCATTCTTCAAAAAAGTTTTTGCAGCAACAAGTTTAAAGTAATATTTTACGTAATAAAATGATCAGGAATTGGGTCCGTCATAGCCACGAATAAAAAGTATCTCTCTCTCGAACGTACCCACTGCCGCCAGGCATTGACTCCGAAGGTGTACTTGAGCGCCATGTTGGCGTCGGGCTTCTCCGCCGGCTCGACGAAGCGCGGCTGCAGGGCCTGGGCCTGGCCCCCGGGCCCGGCGCCGATCCCGGCCCCGTCGGGCGGCGGCAGCATGCCCTGCGCGTCGTTGGCCGAGGAGGCGCGCCTGGGCCGCTTGCTGGGCGCGCACCGGTTCTTGTAGGAGCCGCGCTTGCGGCCCCGCGTCGCGGGTATCCTCTCCGCCGGCGCTGCGACGGGTGAATTTCATTCGATTGATCGATCGATCGATTGGTTGATCGGTGGGAGGGTGCTTTTTGTAAGTGGGAGCGTTGATTGAATGTTGGAGGGTACTATGGAGGTATTGGGGTTTTACGATGGTTGTACTGGGGTGAAAGGGGTACTGTTTATTGCTTGGAGTGGTAAGTCATTAGTGAACATTTGGGAAATAATGGTAAATGTGAATCAAAGGTTTATGGTTTTTTCAGTTCTTGTTAGTATTGTACATTTGAAACGTAAGTTTTGCTTACGTTTTTTTATTATGCGTACTTAGATTGGATGGTAGGGGAAGAAGCCTTTGTTTCGAATTCTGCATTGTTTCAAGAATGTTTAGTAATTTTTTTTGTGCAAAATAATCAAAAGTTTAGATCTGGGAACAGTTTTTAGTCATTTACTGGTTGGGGGTCTTTTTGACCCCAGAGTTCAAGATAAGGGTTAATTATACATAGTGCAATTTATTTTAATTGTGTTGATTGCTGTTTTTGTTGTGGCCCTTGTACTTTTTTTATGATAAAGGTACAGCAATTTCCATTTTTTTATAATAAATAGCGAGACTCGTGAGTTTTCACTGATTACATTTTCTCGTGGTATAAAAAGTGTATTTTATTTGTTAAAGATGCCAACAAATTTATTTTCGTACAAGATAAAAAAAATACCAATTTATTTGAACAGGTTAAGTGCTACTCAATGCAAATATATACCGTGAATTGCTGCAATTTTGTTTTTGCATTTTGCGTCACTGAAAAATAATCATTGATAAAACTATGTATGCAACTCATTTTTTTTATTCTTTACAATCTGGAAAACAAGTAAAAACGTCAAGTTTTTCTATTAAACGTTTGAAATTTCAATCAATATTCTAAAAGATCGAAAAAATCGACGTATAGATTAGTCGCGTTCAACGTGTTAAGCTAATTTTGATGCTTATTAACTAAACATTAATTAGTAAGATGACTATTAAAAAAAGTTTTTCTTTTAAGAGAGCACATTTGATGCATACTTGCAAGAGGATTGATTAATTAGTTCAATGCACAGTCGATTTATTTAAATAAAATTCATGATTTCTAAGAGATCATGAAAAAACAATCTATCAAAGGATACTTTTAACACTTCTAACACCTACACTCTAAACCTAAAAGAATAAAAATTGACGTTAGAAAGAATAAAAGTAGCATTTTATTCTTTTCGCAAAATATAAAACGCTGATTTTATTCTTTAGAGAACTTGACAATGACCTAAACGATTAAATTGTACAAATTATTCTTTTATAAAGAATAAACTTCAGCTTTTATGCTTTTGTAAACAATAAAGTTCAGCTTTTATACTTTCGTAAAGAACAAAATTCAGGTTTTATTCTTTTGTGAAGAATAAAATTCAACTTTTATTCTTTTGGTTTAACATTAAGGTTAGATTTCACATTCCGAAGTTTTCTCGAAAAAGAAACAATGTTAGGTACTTTATTGTAAGTGTGAAAATATTCCACATTTTAAGTTGAATCAAAGGCAACTTTTAGTTTTTAACAAATTTCTATTTGAATAATTAGCAAAAATGTGCTTAGACAAGGATAGTATATACAACGTCCTCTTAAAACAAAAGAATAAAAGCTGAATTTTATTATTTACAAAAAATAATTTGTACGATTTAATCTTTTAAAGTCACTGACAAGTTCGCTAAAGAACAAAATCAGCGTTTTATACTTTGCGAAAAGAATAAAATGCTACTTTTATTCTTTCTAACGTCAATTGTTATTCTTTTAGGTTTAGAGTGTACAATGAATCTTATTGTAAAATGACCAAAATCTTAATAATTCGACTCGAACCATATAAAAACATCCAATCTAAACACGTAAATAAATAACCAACCCTAGATTAAATTAACATCGTATGCCAATTTGTTATAAATCATCCCAGTTTCAACATACTGGATCCCATACCTTCTCCCCACATTTCCAGCCGATATCCAGAAACTGCAAAAAATACCCCTCTTCCCCACTCAAATTCTTCCAAAGCAAGCCCCATTGCCAAACGTCTCCCCTCTCAAATCTACCGACATAGCCAGGCGTGCAACGTACCGTCGTTCTCCGAGGTCTCGTCGTTCTGGGGCCGCTGGGGCGTCTGTATCGTGTTGGGCGTGAGGGCGGTCTCGAGGTCGACCGCGGGCTCGTCCAGCTCGCCGGTCGCCAACTTCAGGGCCATCTGGAGCATGTCGTCGCCGAAGGCGTTCGACGAGTCGACGCCCTCCTCCTCCTCCGGGCTGTAGGAGTCGGCGTGCGCGCCGTCGTTCACCTCGCCGTCGTCCCTGGGAGAGCGACAAGTATGAGGGAAGGGAGTTTGGTTCTTGGCTTAGTTTTGTGCTTGTTTTTGTAGGTAAGTTTGTCATTGGTAGTCATTGGTTGTTTTTTGGGGAGATGTAGTTTGTTTGAGGTGGCGCTGAACCGACTCGTCACCGAGAATTACGGATTCACTGTTTTTTATTTAAGTTTATATTTTTGGTGTATGTCTCTCTGGAACGGTGTGGTTTCAATCGAAAGCAACAACGAAAATAGTTGCTCCCCGAATTGACCGGTAACAGGAGGGTTTAGTATCACCTTAAGGGGACGCCGGATATCTCTGTCCTTGTCTAATTGAGTTTTCATTCATAATTTTAAGAGAAATCATATTTTTCTTTAAATAATACTTGTCCCCGCTTCGTTTTATAGTAATCTAAATATATGTCCAACCTGGGTTCATATGATTGTTTTATTTTCGAGAAAACTTTGACACACTATGAGGGCCAACTACGTGGAGATTAACCTTTACATACTAAGTTTGTCAAAGTTTTCTCGAAAACAAAACAATCGTATGAAACCAGCTTGGACATATAATTAGGTTACTGTAAAACAAATTGGGGACAGCTATTATTTTCTCATTAAACAATTTACTTTGTAAATAAATAACAAAATACATGTGTGGGATAGTAGGAAACTACTGTCGGTATCCGACGTCTCCTTAAGGCAGTTTTCGCAAGCGAATGTGTATTTTGTAGGTTTTTGATTTTCAGATTCTAAAGTGTAGGTATGATACAAAAAGATAAATGGAAACTTGGAAACTATCATGTATAATGCAAATTGTATCACATAAAATTGAGATTTACGAGCAATGGAAAACTTAAACTTAAAGCTGTTGAATATTTTTAAATTCGCGTTTATGTTACGTAAATCTTGGGCTTTGAAGTTCAATAACTTTATTAGACTATCAAAAAACAAGTTTAGTTTTTCATACGTGCCCTCTTGAGCAAAATATACGTATTATTATAGTTAATGAGGTCAAGTAAGTAATGACAATGTGTTATAAATCCGCCGAAAAACCTCATTTTCGAAATTAATTATTAAAGACAGTAATTATAGACAATATAGCACATTTCAATTTCACGTAATTCTCTTGATTTTCACCCTTAAAATTACAACTTTCTATTCTAACAGAAGAAATATTATGAAATTAATTCAAACTACACTGATTTATGATATGACACTTTTCTTCATTAAAACTGTATTATGCATTGAGAGAAAATATTATGAAACACTGTGCACTACCTAAATTAGTATACATTATACACGTGACTTTGTATTAGCATATTCCTTTCACTCTTAAAATAGAAAAATCACGAATCTGAATATTGCTTTTTTAAAACATACTTCAACAAAGCAACTAGATAAACGAAACCTATTAAACTTTCATACATTTTCACTTACAAATAAAACGCACAAAATTATAAAACCATTACCGCATGATCAAGAACACGCTGCATGAATACATCAACGCTGGACACTGTACCGGGCAAGAAGAAAATGTTATCTCAAAGGGTGTCAAATTGCCGAGCGCGCAAAACGCGTGTGTGTGTGTGTGTATTTGAAATGACGAGCGCGCGCCCCCGTCGCCGTCCTGGCAACGCCTGATTTTCATATCAACAACACTGATGGACGATTTGAAACGCGTGGCCGAGCGAGGCTTTTCTTCCATTATGGTGTTCCTGTCGAGTGTCGAGTAGAAGTTAAGTTTGGGACACGGGACATTTTTTAATGCCGGAATGTTGTTTTAAAGTCGATTTGATTGATTGGAATAATATTTTAAAGAACAATTATTGTATAAATAGAAATGTTATATATTTTTGGTTTGACACTAATACGAGTAAGAAGAATGTAGCAATGTAATCTTCATTTTACTCTTGAAGCATCTTTTAAAAGATTAAAAATAATCTTATGGCTTTAATTGCGTTGATACTATATAGGCAATTTATTACTATTGTTTATTACCTTAGATAAGTAAAATCTTGATTAGCTATTAAAATTATAATGTTTCAAGAATTTAAATTATGTAAATTACGTAAGTAAATGAAAAATTCAAAATAGTATGTAAATTATCGAAGAGAATTTTTTATACGCAGGATTCATAATATAAATTGGTTTTAGCTAAAGAAAACAAAGAAATAAATATATTTAATTTAAATGTAGTGTAAGGGCGTTCACTGGATAAATGAATTTCTTTAACATATCATGAAACTTTTATTATGTCAATTTAGGTGTGTTTTATACGTGGTTCAAATTTCAACCCTCCTTGCGGTATCAAAAATTAAGAAATTTAACTTCAAAGTTTCAACTTTCAACATGGGAGCCCTATCTTGATCTCTCGGAAAAGGGACATATTTATTTATTGTAAACTAAATTTTCTTTAAATAGTTTTATAAAATTATCATGTAACGTAAAATAAGCATAGCAGTAAAATAAGAATCTGGGCATAGCGGTACTGTTTTTAAAGATATAACTATCTAAGATTGTGCTTCAGTGTTATTACTATATCGATATCGTAGTACAATACAAGCAGAAGTTAACGCCATATTTCGCTGAAAATTTCACGGCAGTGTTTGCGTTTTCAAATAGTCGAAGTGGAATTTCTCTAAAAAATTCTGAAAACACAATCATAGGTCGGAAAAAATCCGCACAGCATAATAAAGACACTTACTGTCTGGGAACAATTTAAAAATAAAAGATAAAAAAAGTTATCTAGATAAATATTTATAGATAATGTTCATTACTTTAATTCAATAATTTCTCTAGATATTTGATTATCTAGATAATACTTTATGGAAATAAATTACCCTCTTTTCACAACATTGAGTAATTGGTAGATATTTTATAAAACTTTGGTAAAAAATATAATGAGGGGAGTTTGTCACCTCACACGACATTTCAATCAACTGTATCTTTGTTAATAATCATTTAATTGAGATAAAAAATATTCTATCTGGCGGACCTAATGGATTTTTTCATGCAAGTTCCCTATTCTGCCGCAATATTCCAGCAGGTACTGGGAATTGCAACAGAACATGCATTGTCAGACTATTACTACACTCTTGTGCTGAAAGACGGTCACATATCACTTACGGCAAAATTGCAAATAGCAAAGAAAAAACTTTGTATCAAGCACCTTGCAATAGAATTGCAACAGACTTGTGGCGGAAGAATGCAAAACTTTCATTTTACCATTACTTTACTAAGGTAGTGAACCCAATTATTAATCAATTAACTTCAGACCGAGATTCCTTTCTCAAAAAAACATGTTTATAAAGAAAAAATTAGTTTGAATGTGGTTTTATCAGTTAATTTACTATTTAGTTATAATAATAACGATGGGTTTGAACATATTTTTTTATGTATTTATTTAAAATTTTACTTAAATTATAAAAGCTCCATAGAACCAATTGTCGATCAATCTTCACACATGAAACGTAAGGGTAGGAATAAGAACGGAGCAGAGGTGCACTCAAAGTCTGATCGACTAATCTAAATCTTTTTTATATGAAGTTTGACTAAAAACGACTAAATTTTTAATGGTCGATTATTGGTTCATCAATATTTTTTATACAAAAAGCGTTTATCTAACTAAAAATATTAGTAGAAACAAGTGTAAAAACTGTCTATTTCGTCAGAATGATCGACAATTGGTTACTGATGGAGGACTGGTTCCACTACCTTACAGCACCCTTCCATTACGCCGTCCGCCGTCCATTACGCAGACACTTCTGCACTGCAATTCTGGCGCAAAAATCCCAGAGCAACCCCCGCCAAAACTCTGACTCACCTCGCTTCGTCGTTGGAGTCGGAGTCGCTCTCGTTCTTCTTCTCGGTGGCCACCATCTCGGCCATCATAAGTAGCTCCGCCTCGAAGGGATCCGAGGGTATCTTCTCCTGTATCCGCTTGATCTCCTTGAAGATGCCCTTGGCGCTGTTGCGCGTCGTCGGTATGAAGATCGGCACGGGAATGGGTATGGGAATGGGGACGGGCACGGGGAAGGGCATGCTGTACATGTGGACGGGGAAGGGGACGTAGATGGGCACGGGTATGGGGACGAAGACCCGCTCGACGGCCTCGGTCTGGGTGGACTGGTCGCAGGGTATGGGCCGGACGGAGACGCCCTTGGTGTGCATCTGGGGCCGGCACTGGGTCATCTTGTTGCCGACGTCGACGGGCGAGGTGGGCCGCGTCACGACTTGCTGCTTGTAGATCACCTGCGAGTGGGGTGGAGACGAGATTTTACTTTTTTGCTTTGTTTTGGCTGGGATAGTGGCTTGCTTGATAATTCAGGGGAAGGACATTTACTTAAGGGGAGGCCGTATCTACTGTCCTTCTCTAATGAAAAACTAAAAGTTCACCGCAATTGGTATTAAAATAAGGAATATTTTGAGAGCTTAAAAAGTATCTGCAAATATACAATTATATTAAAAACGTACCAAGAAATTGCTTTGGTACATTTTTATTCAACAGGTGCAGTTTTCTAAATCTCCAGTCTTAAGCAAAGTCTCCACGTAATTTTTCACATTTTCTACTTTAGATCAAATCGACGGCCCTTGCGTAGATTAGCACGTTTCAGCACTTTCCACGAAGAGTAGCACGAATACTAGTACTTTTCACAAGTTTCCCACTTAGACTAGCACTGTTCATAAATTTCCCACGAAGACTAACACTTTTCGCATAGAATATATAAATTAGTGCTGTACCGATAAACTCTCGAAGAGTCGGATCGATCTTTATTTTTTCGGGTTTGGAGCGGGTATTAGACTTTTTGGTCCTCAAAAGATTATCGGATTATCGGAGTAATTCAGGTTACACCCGAATAAATAAAAGTAACTCGAAAAAACCAGGCGGGGCTAATCGCCAAATTGCTAGACTTCTTGGGAAAATCATAAAAAGTGCTAGAAGTGCTAAAAGTCTTCGTGGTGAAAATCTAAATGTGCTTTTCTTCGAGGGAAACGCAATAGACGTGCTAGTCTTCGTAAGGGTCATCGATATATATTCAAAGACTTTCCTATAACACCAGTATTCCATTGCTAATCACACTTTGAAAATAGCTCCATTCGATACAATTTTTAAACAATTTGATTTTGTATTCATAATGCAATAAGTTGATAAAACTTAAATTGATGAAATGAAAAGACTTAATCTTTGGGTAAACAGCATCCATTTAAATAATATCAATTTATAAGTTACTTTACTACTTAAATTTAAATTCTCTCAAGTTTTTCGTATTTGGTATCATTTAAAATTTCATCAAATACTTTATGAAATCTCAACGTTTTTCATTTAAGTATGAACTTTCCTAGCACCAGTGCATCCAATACGACACATCACTTTTTCCGTTTTATACAACTGAATCAACCACTGGACTGATTTCAATTTTTTGGGGCTTATTTTTCTCGCGAACAAATGTCATATAACAAACAGTGCCTCAAAATGTTCATGTACAAAACTTAAAATTTTTACAAAACCTCGGAAATGCTCGATTTCTGTAAAACCCCCTTACCATTTTAATGGTTAAAAAAAGGAAAATATAGTTTAAAAACTGTTTTTCAAGTCCACGCTTTCATTCAAAATGCACGAAAAAAGTCATTTCAACGTGGAATGTTCTGTTCGCTCCATTCATTCTTCGTATCAAAATAAGTGTCCCCATAAAAAATTTAAAATTGCCCTTAAAACGCCCTTTAAATTTCTCTCTTACACAAACTATCGATCCATACAACGTCAAGTGCGTACAAAGATCGCTTCTAACATTCGCCCCGTACACCCAACGTTCCTTAACTCGTCTCGCGCTCTTCAAGAGCGCACCAATACGACTACTTACATTTGTGCATCAGACAAATGAGCGCCATCAAAATTCAAATAACCTTATTGATACTAAACCGACTCGCCACGGACAATTACGAGGAACTACTGTTATCATTTACTTTACAATTTTGTGTAAATATCTCTCTGGAACGTTGTTGTCTTAACCAAAAACTACAATCTCTCATAGAGATATTTTCTTAAAATTGAGAATTTAATGAGAAAAGTGGTTCCCCGTATTTGCCGATAACACGAGGGTTTAACATCACCTTAAGAGGAAGTCGTATCTACAGTCCTTGTCTAATCACATGTTTGCTAATTACTCAAATAGTAGTTTGTGAATTGAAAAACTAAGAGTCGTCCCCAATTCATCTTAAATTAAGGAATATTTTGAGACCTAAAAGAGTACCTAACATTATTTCCTTTCCGAGAATAGTTCGAAACGCCAAACCTAACCTCAATTTTCGCGTTTCGAAGTATTCTCGGAAAGGAAACAATGTTAAATATTCTTTTAGATCTCAAAATATTTCTTATTTTACGAAGTATCGGGGACGACTCTTAGTTTTTCAACTAACACACTACTATTTGAATAAATAGCAAAGATGTAATTAGACAAGGACAGTAGATACGGCCTCCTCTTAGCCCATTTCTTCCCAAGCGGCCATTTTATAGTCGATTGGTTTTTTGCATAAAAAATTGTCGAAAAAAAAAAAATAATAATAACCAATAGCACTTTTCGGAAGTAAAATTGTCCGCTCTTTCCGATTCTAAAGTCAGAATTTTGAAATTTCCGTTGGAAAATTTAAAAATGGCGGTTTTAGGCGAAAACCCAATCGACTATAAAATGGCCGCTTGGGAAGAAATGGGTTAAACGAATCAACGCGGGATTGGATGTACGGCATCCACTCCAGCTCAAGAACGAAACGCCACTCACCGGATGCGTCCCCTGCAGGGTAATATTCTGCATGCCCGTGGCCATGCTGGTCTGCGCGTTGGCCATCTGCACCGTGCTCTGGGCCTGTCCATTCGCGATGGCAGCCAGACTGGTCACCGACGATATCACGGGCAGGGTCTTCTTGGGTCCCAGCTGATCGGGCCCGGATCCCGGCGAGGGCTGTATAGGCCTGGGCACCTGTTGCTGCTGCTGCTGCTGCTGGCCCGCGGTGGGCACGGCGATGGCCCTCTTGGGTATGCCCGTGGGCACGGGATCACCGCCCACGGTGGCGATGCCACCGACGGCACCGCCGCTGCTCGCGTCGCTGGTAGGGATGGTGATGGGGGACTTGGTGTACTGGGCCTGGAAGTTCATCACGCACTTGTACGAGCAGAAGTTGCGGATCGTGGCGTCGGACATCGTCAGGTGGTACTGGGCCTGGGAGTTCTCGTTGCAGAAGTCGCAGTTGATCCGCCGGGCGGAGACAGCGTTGATGGAGACCTGTGGGGGAGGAGAGATAGATATAATATTTATATGTAAATATTTACAAAAATTTTTACATACAATTTTGCATTTTAATGTCTCACGTTTTCAGTTTCTTAAAATAACATATCACGTCGTTACTTAACTAAAATAAATTGTACACATGTGAAGTCAGGTACATAAAGTATTGCACTTTGTTGTCAGTTATAAAATTTGTGTTTTCTAAATCGTACTTATTATACCTATCAGTCGCTTGAATAAAATTACATACATACATTAACATACGTTTCCATTCGTACTAATAAATACATGCATACTTTTTTAAAATTGTTTTGTCAAAGAGAGAGAGATTGAGAGAGAGAGATTGATGAGTGCGGGTGATGGGGGCAGATGTGGTGGTTGGGAGGCATGTGGGGATCAAGGGGCAAATTGATTGGGTTCTGAAGTGCAGGGATAAAGAAGATTGAGTGTGAGGAATGTAGTTAAGGGGAAACACCACTCTAGCGGCCCGAAAAAATGCCTAATTTGTACGATTTTTTACAAGAATAGGAAAGAAGGGATCAAATTTCTTTCTTGAGGATTTACTATACATATATTGAGGTACAAAAATATATTTTTTTTTTACATTTAAATACAAAATGGCGGCTATACAGCGAATCTCGTGAGAAGCCTTTTTTAAACTGGGAGAACAGATTACTCGTAAACTATTGCATGGATTGGATTTAAATTTTTACTGTAGTCTCACAAATAGATTATATAAAGAAGTACGTTTTTTTTAGAAACAATTTACATCGTTTTTTTTCGAGAAAAATCGACTTGTTTTCAGAAGTGCGCCATTTCTACAAAAATTGAAATAAAAAAAACCCTACGTTCTTCCAAAGTTAACGTTATATAGATTAAGAATTTCTTAGGTTTTTGTTCCAGGTCTCATACTTTCCGAGAAAAGTGTTCTCCCGTTTGGAGTACTCTTGTAAAAAATCGTACAAATTAGGCATTTTTTCCTCCGCTAGAGTGGTGTTACCCCCCATTTCTTCCCAAGCGGCCATTTTATAGTCGATTGGTTTTTGCCTAAAACCGCCATTTTGAAATTTTCCAACGGAAATTTCAAAATTCTGACTTCAGAATCGGAAAGAGCGAACAATTTTACTTCAGAAAAGTGCTATTGGTTATTATTATTTTTTTTTCGACAATTTTTTAGGCAAAAAACCAATTAACTATAAAATGGCCGCTTGAGAAGAAATGGGTTAAGGGGACGCTGAATATCTCTGTCCTTGTCTAATTGAGTTTTTATTCATAATTTTAAGAGAAATCATTTTTTCGGAAAAATAATAATTGTCCTCGCTTCGTTTTATAGTAATCTAAATATATGTCCAATCTGGGTTCATATGATTGTTTTGTTTTCAAGAAAACTTTGACACACTATGAGGGCCAACTACATGGAGATTAACCTTTACATACTAAGTTTGTCAAAGTTTTCTCAAAAGCAAAACAATCATATGAAACCAGCTTGGACATATATTTAGATTACTATAAAACGAAGCGGGGACGACTATTATTTTTTCAGAAAAATTATTTCTCTTAAAATTATGAATGAAAACTCAATTAATTAAGGACATAAATATCCGGCGTACCCTTAAGTACCTTAGTAATCAAGAATATTTAGATGAAACTTTAGAGATTGTTTACTGATATCTAAAAATGAAGTCCAATACTCGTGGTTTTATCTAATGGGCATTTGTACGGTTGATATCGGCGAAGTTCATTAACGTTGTATAGTATATATATAAATGCTAATGTTTCTTGGCTCTATCTCAGATTTAAAGACCCATTGGATAAAGCTACGGGTTCTGTGCTTCATTTTTAGGTTCCAAAAGTCGATCCCCAAAGTGCTGCAAGGACTTTTTGCGAATGCCGAAAGTATACTTTGACGAGTGCTTTGAACACTTTTCGCAAGTGCAAAAATACGTTGCTCAAATACAAAAGTACTTTTCACCAGTACAAAAGTATGTTTCTTAAGTTTCAATGATATTTAGAAAAAGGTACTTCAAGTATTTTTTACAATATGACTTTTATAATTAACTTTTCGTTAAATTTTGTTTTACATCATTTTTGGTGAATAATATACTTGTAGGTAGTACTTTTTTCTGCATTCCAATTACTGCTATGTTTGTATAAAATTCTTTTTCCCAAGTATTTTATTACTTGAGAAAGAAAACTTTTCTACTTGAAAAAGTACGTGAAATACTTTTTACAAATACTGCAAACTTAAGAAAAACTACTGAAAGGAAGAATATACTTAATTTCTTGCTAAACACATTTGCTTTTATAAAATGTACGATTTTGCTTGCCACTGGTTTGGTGTATCTAATCAGGGTTGAATCTTGAAAATGAACAGAAAGAACAGAATTGAAAATAAACAGAATATAAGAAAATTTTTTATTAGGATTTGAAGCAAGGTACTATAGAAGTTTATACACGAGCTTTTTACTCCTTAACAATATTCTAAAATTTGGTAGGGTTGATAATTCCATTTAGTTAATACACAATTTTTTGAATTACAAAAATTAAAGTTTTTAAGACGTTAACATTAGCATTTTCCGAACGTGCATTTACAAAGCCAATTTTTAACAAATTCATATAAACAACTGTACAAAAATCAACATACATGCATACCTTAAACCATAAAATTCGCTATTATTTATTACATTTTTACGAGTGTATAACAAGTTATAAGCAAAAAGAAAAAGAAATGATTTTATTTGCATATTAATATGAATTTTAAACATTTTCAAAGTATCCCCTTCTCAGCCTTTAAGACTTCTGACTCCAGAACGGCGCCATTCAACAACATAAACATTATACATATCGTTGCAGTAGAAAAGAGCAGCGGAAATGTTTAGTAAGAAATGCTACGCTTGAGTAAAATGTGTGAAATCACACTAGTACGATAATTGAGGGTTAACCTTAGCACCCTTGGTGCATTAGAATTGGGATATTGCATGGAAACAATTTCGAAACCATTAGGTCCATCTGAAAGAATGACGATAAATATTCGACATGTATTCAATTCGACGATTATTCACCAATATGCAACAGGTTGAAAAGTCGTGCGACATCAAGATATTGTATGAAAATATAATATCGTGATGTCACACGACTTTTCAACCTGTTGCATCTAGTGAATAATCGTCCAATTGCATAAAAGGAAAAAACACTTGTTGAATATTTGTCTACATACTTTCAGATGGAACTAATACGAAAATTTTTTCATGCAACATCCCAATTACAGCATTAATTATTTTGCAATAAAAATTGATTTAATGCAAACAACGTGACTTTTCTTAAGCGGAAAAGGGAATCTAAATATAAATATTTTTTTAATTACAAGTAATTATTTACTTCTCGGTCGGTAAAAATCAAGGGGCGAAATTTGAAATTTTAACTGACCTCCTTAAGGGGATGCCGGTACCGACATCGCAGTTTTTCATTTTATTCAATGAATAAATTAAATTTTCAAATTTCGCGAACGTACGCACAATCTGTTTATCACTAAGAATGTGCGTATGTTTGTAAAATTTTATTAAAGTAAAAATTGACTGCGTAAAACGAAAAATCGATAATGTTGGTAACTGGATATAAGGTATAGGACTTTGCTCTCCCCTTAAAGTAAAAAGACAATTCGTCCAGCAGTTCTAACTGGGCACTATTGGCTCACTTTAACAGTAAGCTTAAAATTAGTTACGATAATATGCGGCAATTAAACGTCAACGTGAATTTTAATTTTCTTCATTCAGAGAATTGTGAGTTACCTAAATGAGATAACTGCACTTTCCAAATTTATGTTTCATTTTTATTTTATTTGAAGTTTTATGTTCATTTCCAAGTTTTTACACAACCATGTTCCCTTAAGGTTGTTAAGAAATCTATGAAGAAAAAGAAAATTTACCTGATATAAAGTTAAACAATTTAAACTGCACATCATCATGACTTGTCCAGTCTTCAATTCTTTTTTGATCATATCAAAATTGTACTTTTTGACTTTGCACCAGTTGCAGGGAACGATTTTTCGATTCGTGATGATGAAGACATTCAAGCATGTTTTGTTACAGAAAGTGTGAGCCTCGTCCTCGTAAAACACGACGAAGCCCTTTTTCGTGGGTAACTGGAAGTACTTTTTACAGGTGGAGCACTGGTCCGGATCAACTTTGTTAACGAATTTGAAGGCAGCAAAGCAAGGATCACTGCAGATGGGTACAGATGGATTTCTGTCGATCTGAACTTCACAATGCATGACTTTTTCCTATAAAAAAATTATTTAAGAAAATTAAATAAAATTTATTTTGACATTTAACAAAAATAACATTTTATACCAATTTTTCATATTTACCTCCTGACACACACCGCAAACTTTCTTCTCTGGAACTGGAGGCTCTGTGGAATTCATTTTGGAATACTTCTCCATACAATCTTGCGTACAAAAATCTTTAAACTGTCCTTTGTCACCTACAGGAGCTAAAAATCCTTCAGTACCCGCACTAATGTCCTTTTGACAGTAACTGCAAACTTTCAATCCCTTTTTAAATTCCTCCAAACACGTTGAACAGCAGAACTGCCTGACATCGTATCCAAAGCGCACACAGTATTTTCCCAAACTGACAGGTTGCACAGCACCGTTGCAATTTCGACAGTAGCTGCCATACCTGGTCTGGAATTTCCCCAAACATTCTTCATTACAGAATTCCATTGTTTCCCATGACAAATTTCTCTCATCTTTTGCTTCCACTATAAGCAGACAATTCGCACAACGTTTGTCTCTCTTGGAATTCACTCCTTCGCTGGGAATGTCAGTGGCTTTGTTGTTGTCCGCTGTAAAGGCAGTTTTGCAAGCCTCGGAGCAGACGTTGAAAGTTTTTGTGCCCACTTTTACCTTGAGTGGGCAGTTTTTTTCCTCCTTGCACTGTTTGCAGACTTCTTTGGAAGAAATTTCTTCGATCTCGGGATTTTTGGCGTCATCCTCTATGTCGATTATGTCCGAGGTTACCAAAATTGGACCTTCGGGCGACTTATTGACTTGTATGTCATTACTTCCAGTGGTCAAAGCTGCTACTTTCAAGGCCTCACTCTCTTTAGTTTTTTCTGTTGACTCGGTATCTGGTGTATCTTTACTCTTTTCAGTGTCCTCTGGAGTTTTACTCGTTTTATCAGCTTCACCCTCAGTCACAACATCTTTTTCCTTATCCTCCTTTTGTGCATCGTCGACTTTGTCTTTTTCACTAGCCTTATTTTCTTTTGTACTGTCGGGGATTATGCAAAGTTCGTCATCTTGACCTGGTAAGACTTCTGTAGTGGGACTGCTATCATCTTTTTTCTCCGAGGATACTTCTGTTTCTTTTGATGCATCTTTTGGTGGTTCAGCAGCTTTTTCAGTTTCCTCCTCTGGTTTTTTAGTGACTTCTTCTTCATTTTTATCCGTGGATGGGACATCCTACAATAGTAAATAAAAAAAATAAATAACATTTTCAAGTATAATATACACTATATAAACGTAAAACTTTTATGAACGAATAGAAGCTGATAAACTTAAGATTCAGTAATTTTGTAAATTTGAAGAAAAATAATTTATAACAAACCTTTTCTTTTTCTTTTGTACTATCGACATCTTTTGGGCTATCCTGTTCTTCAGTAGGCTTTGAGGTTTTATCATTTGCAGAATCGACTTCCATAGCTTCCATACTTTCAATTTGAGTAGTGAGATTATCAGCTCCAAATGGATCCTCAGCCTCTGGCTGACCTTCTTGCGAATCATCCTTGTCTTGGGTAATTTGAACAAACTCTGTATTTTCTACTTCATCATTCTTTTCATTGGTGACTTCCTTTTCGCTTTCATTCTCCATATCAATATCAATGCACTCTGCTTGATCTGATGATCCCTTTTCGGATGATTTTTTTTCACTGCTCTCATCTTCTACCGGTTGAATATCGTCCTCTGTACTTTTTTTGCTATCTGCATCTTTACTAGGTTTTTCCTGTTTATCATTATCTTTACTAGATTCCTCCTCCTTACTAGAATCTTTACTAGATTCTTCTTCCTTATTTTCATCTTTACTAGATTCTTCTTCCTTATTTGCATCTTTACTAGTTTCTTCCTCTTTATTAGTCTCTTTACAAGGTTTCTCATCTCCAACAATATCTTTACTAGATTCCTCCACTTTATTAGTAGAATCACTTTCTTTAGTACTAGATTCTTCTTCACTTTTTTCAGGTTCTCTTACACTTTCACTAGGAGTTTCAACAGTCTTACTAGAAACTGCCTCAATTTCATTAACTTCCGATTCATTCTTGTCAGCTGCCACTTCTGTGGTTTTGTCACCCTCTTCCGTGTTATCAGCTTCTTCACTTTTGCTAGATCCTTCCTCACCTTTAGAAGAATCTTCTTTTTCACCCGGAGTTTCACTTACCTCTTCTTGAGTCTCAACTTGATCTACTTCCATTGCAGTTTCTTCATTTGCAGTTGGATCTGTATCCTCCGTCCTGCTAATTTCTGGAGACCCTGCCACTTCCATAGGAGTTTCGTCCGGCAATTCTTTATCTTCAGCAGGTGCTGCTTCGTCTGTTAATTTTTCAGATTCTTCGCTGACTGCTTCATTAATTTCGGCAACGCTAGTTTCTGTGCTTTTTTGTGCAATCTCTTCGCTTGATTTGTTTGACCCATCCACTTCTGCTCGTTCAACCTCGTCGTTCGACTTGTTTGGCCCATCCGCTTCGGTTTGCTCAACATTCTCACTTAACTTTTGCTGCTCATCAACATCCGTTTTCTCAACACTTTCACTTGACTCTTGCGGTCCATCCACTTCCGTTTGCTCAACATTTTCACTCGACTTCTGAGATCCTTCCACTTCCGTTTGCTCCACATTGTCACTCGTTTCCTTACTCGTAGGCTCCATTTTTGAATCTGATAAGAACAACAGACAATACTTTTAGAATTGTATAAAAACATATAAAATACATCATTCACTAGAATTCAGCTTGAAAAAAGTATGCAAAGTAAATAAAGCTGAAATAACAAACACGTCCGCAATCAACAATAAACCTAACTTCTCAACACACACTTTCGACTTTTTCCCCAAACTCTCGGTATACCCAGAACCAATTACCCTCAATTTCGAAAGGCCCTCCTTCGAACACAAGACCGACCAACAAACCTGTCAACAATCAACCTCCCCAATCCAATAATAATTCCCGAAACTAAAGACACACGCTTTACCAAATTTCTAGGTTATCCGAAGCCGGCGACCCGCGCTTTCCCCCATATACAACAATCACCCAGCTCCCCCGAAGAAAAACATTCGATCGCGTCCCCATCGGCACCGAGCGGACTCACCGTTGCTTTCCCAGTGTTCAGTATCGCGGCAGGTGTCCCACTGCGGCAAGAATCATCACAATCCGCGGGGCATGGAGGATCGGCGCGGAGCAGCAGCGGCCTCGGCGTTTCGCGGGGCGGCACAATTCTCGCTCCTCTCGCGGAGTTCAGCCCGGTCCGCGTTCGGCCCCAACCATAACCTTGAACCGCGTCGGCGCGCGTAGTCCCCCCCTCCAAGGGATAGAAATTCAATAGTTGTCACTTGGAGAGGATTAGAACTGCTCGGTGTTTCCGCGAGTCGTGTGCTTATCGAGGCGAATGTATGGAGACGCGAGAATTGTATCGGCGGGAGGTTTGAGTTAAGTTGGGAGAGAATTGAACGCCGTGGATTTGTAGGTTAGGTGGGACTCGGACCGCGACGCCATTGTCGCGAGAGGGAACGCGACGCGACGATTGGCTGGATTGGGGTGGTGGTTTTTTTTTTCTTTTATTGTTTGGACTGATTTTTGACAAATGATAATTGATCGGATTTGAAAGTTCTGCCGTGTTACCGCATGGATGATAGAGGTGTATAGTGGGTAATTATAGGGAATTGTTTACTTCGAGAGAGATTGGTTGCTTCCGATCTTTGGCTTTTTTGCATAAGAATGGGCGAGTGTGCCGTGGATTTTCGCGAACCAGGCGCGTGGTTTCTTTTTCACTTTTCCGCGGCTCTGAGATCGAGAGAGAACATGTGTGATGGAGGTATTTGAGATATATAGGGTGAGTCTACAGTCCTGTGACTTGTGTGCATAGTGATGACAAAAAATATGTTCATAGTCGTTGTAATTTTAGAACGTTTCACGTGCCCTTTGACATAGCGAAATATTGTCTACTTTACTTTAGAACAGATGTCATAACCTTGAACCCAAGCGATAGCAGGAAACGTGTATACATTGATAAATATAGGAATACTTTGATACGTTTTTCTGGGCATCGCAAAATTTTGATCAATACGGAACTAGCATTTATATCTATTTTATATTTGTAAATTAAAATGTAGTTAAATACACAAAATCACGAGTAATACGTAATAATATGTTTTTGATGTCATACATATTTTTATATTTACTTTCATTATTACTGAAAATTTGAAGATTTTGTAAAAACAATTTCAAACAGACCTTACAGAAATTCAATACGGCGAATATTTTGAAGATTTTATATTACTCTGCTCCAAAATGATAAATAGTAAGAATTTATTTTCACTTTTACAATAGTACACTTACCGAAGTTAATCTAAATTATTTCTGTTTTCCACGAACGATCTTTCTTTTTGGCACGTATCGTTCTGAAGAGGTTACGTTGATCGACAATTTGGCCGCCATTATTCGGGCCAATCACAGGTCGTTTATAATACCTCAAAAAAAAGTCACTGGTCGTTTATTACCATTAGGGTGAAATTAGATGAGACGGAATAGACGACGGAATAGAGCGTGCGTTAGAAAATCTATAATCAGACGCGTAAAGAAGAGAGGTGATCGGAACAGCGCTGATTGGAGATTTTCTATTATATGCGCACAGTTTTTGTGTTAACTTTTGTAATTCTTTGTAATTTCTCATAGTTATCTGTAAATTTTTGTAATTCTTTGTAATTTCTCGTAATTATCTGTAAATTTTTGTAATTCTTTGTAATTTTCTATAATTTTCTGTCTGAATTCCGATAATTTCACAAAAGATCACAAAAAATTGCAGAAAAATACAGTACGTTATAGAAAACTACAAATAATTACATAAAATTACAAAAAATTACAGAAAATTACAGAAAATTACAAGAAATTACAAAAAGTAATAGAGTATTACAGAAAATTACGAAAAATTATAGAAAATTACAGAAATAATTTCCACCAGGGGTCCCATCTGATTTCACCCTTATATCAATGTTGCTTATGAGCAAAATATTTAGTAATTTATTCGATTATTTTAACAATTAGCAGTATAAAAGTGAAAAACAATAATAAATAATGTATTTTCACAGGATTGTATACAAGAAAAGAAAATATTGCATTGATCTGCGACATTAGTTTAGTTATTTTTATGCTGTGACAAAATCACAAATGGGAAAACTGCGGCTTTTCACTTTTATAATGGTTTATATAAATAAATAAAAATTATTTCTATTTTCTCAAATATCGTAGAGCGGGGTGACCACTTTGAAGCTTTCCATTGCTCAGGTTCGCTTTCTGAAAAACATTACCTGTTCGTAATTTATGAAAAATAGGGTGGTCAAAGTCACCCCGCTTAGAGGGGCGACTTTGAGCCACTTTTTATATTTCTATATATCTCATTGCTAAATTTTCATTTTTGAGCACTTCCATGTCAGTTATAAACTAATTTTATATTTAACAAGATGCTCCGATAGTAAGTAATCGGTCAAAAATTTATATACGAAAACCAAAAATGGTGGAATAGCAGCCCTTTCGCGCTCTAATAGAAGAAAGTTTTCGAGGTTGGAAATTTGGTAAAATTTTTTTGTTTACTTTCAAAGAAACAAAAATCACTATTATATATATGTATTTAATAATTTTCTTTTTGGTTCATTTTGTATCTAAAGGATCTGACCTTCAAATCTAAATTCTTCTGATCGCTTCAAAATGCCTACTTTCTGCAGTGCTGGATATAAAATCATATTTTTTTCATTTGGCCCAAAGTCGCCCCACCGGCCTAAAGTTACCCCGCTGTACGGTAATATAATGATCTACATTATGGATCTTAACGCAAATCGCATTCCGGAGGTTATGTATGCATTCCAAGACTGGTCCATGTTCCGTTTTTAAATTTGCTATGAATTAATCTAAGCATTTTTATTAATTATTTTTATATGTAAATACATGAAAGTCACAAAGTATTATTGATTGATAATTAAGTTTTAGATGCCTTTGACGTTTTTAGCCAACTCAGCTGCTACTCGACTTGTTTCAAATAAATTAAAGGGCAAACTATATACACATATGGTAATTAATCTTGAATCGAAGCGAGTTTATAAAATATACATAACTCGCCAAAAATACAAATATCTTGATATTTTCGTTTTCTCAAATAGAAAGCTTTAGTTTTTTTTTGTATATCCTATTGAAAATAAACATAGGCTTTTGTTTCAATTTAATATATGTGATTAAAATATGTAATTAAATCATATGATCAAAAAATGATAACTAAAATGATTTTTATTGTTTCCCATACTTTTTACTTTTTAGACTGTACATTTTTGTTCGTTTCTATTGGTTTTTACTTCAATTTGTGTGGGAAACTGTTAGAAAATGTCAAAATTTGTCAAAGAATGTTAGAAAATGTAAAATTTCGAACAGGTCATAGGAGAATTTAGCGTTTTCTAACACTTTCTAATATTTTCGAACATTTTCTAACATTTAAAAAGAATTCAAAACAACGCATTCAGTCTTTTATTAAATGTTAAAAAACGTTAAAAAATTTTGAAAAATATTAAAAAAAACGTCCAAATTTGTCCAAATTTGTCAGAAACGACGTCCTACACTTTTTAACATTTTTTATCAAAAAACAGACATGTTTTGACACTTAAGATTATACATTATTATTAAATGTTTAGAAATGTTCAAAAATGTTAGAATTTAAAAAACGTCTAAATCGGTTAGGATATGTTATACAACGATGGAATTGTAGTAATCAAGAAGCATTCGTATAAAATAAAACAAATTACAATTTCGTTTCAAATCTAATCATTTTCATTTAAAGTTATGCCACAGTAAAAGATATACTCATTTTCTTCCAGCTTTCATCGCATGTCAAATTTAAATCACAAAGACACGCAACAAGATCACACGCTAAAAATATATGTTCAATAATCAACCTACTGACACAGCTACACTAAATTACAATCACCGTAAGACCCTGCTCTCTAAAAAAGAAAACGTTAAAATATCCCGACCTGCACCTATCCCAGCGCTATTTCATACCAATTTCCTCTCTCCGATTGGCCGTCCGCGCAGCCAAAACAACCACACATCTCCCAACCAATCCCCTCAAGGACACGTGAACAGCCCCGAACACTCCGCGCATGCACGCTAAGTTACCTTCTATGGCTTCTTTAAAAATCCATCCGACAAAGACACCCTTCAACTCTCAACTCTCAAGGTGCTTTCACATGGAGCGGAAATTTTGCAGCGGAACGGAAACGGATCATCTGTAGCATAAATCTTTTCCGCTACGTCGCAAATTTACCTTCCGTCGAAACCCCAAAACGCATAACCTAAAATAAGCAACAGGTTAACTTTAGATTTTGTTCCGGTGATGTGTACGTACATACTAAAACAAATAAATGTGTATTTAAATAAAATATCCAGAATTCCATTTAAGGGGACAGGCCTCGGTAAAACCTAAAAAAAGACTTTTTTCACGAGTCCACAAAACTTTTTACGTTTAAAAGCAATCATTTTGAAAATTATTATACTATCAATACACAACACCATCTTAAATTTTACCGTTGTAAAATCTCAAAATCTTGATCCTATATGTCACAATAAATCATTATTTTCAATACCATATTTATTAAAGGAGCTTTGATCCTTACGCGATTCTATAGGTGACATGATGAACGAAAATTCTTTTCTCTACGGTTATTCGACTCCTTTTGACATGTATTACAAAACGAGTGGAGCACTTTTTCGTTAAACTTTTTTTTATTATTTTTTTTCGGAGTTCTAATCAATTTTTTGATAAAAACTTTTTCATATTTTTCAAAAAATTGATTGGAACTCCGAAAAAAAATAATAAAAAAAATTTTAACGAAAAAGGGCTCCATTATTTTTATAATACATGTCAAAAGGAGTCGAATAACCGTCGAAAAAAAAATTTCGTTCATCATGTCACCTCGAATCGTGTGAGGATCAAAGATCTTTTAATAAATATGGTATTGAAAATAATGATTTATTGTGACGTGTAGGATCAAGATTCTGAGGTTTTACAATGGTAAAATTTAAGATGATATTGTGTTTTGATAGTATAAAATTTTTTAGAATGATTGCTTTTAAACGTAAAAAGTTTTGTGGACTCGTGAAAAAAGTCTCTTTTTGAGTTTAACCCAGGCCTGCCCCCTTAAGTTCATCATCATAGAAATTTATCGGTAGTGATGAACAATCAGGGTGCGTTCAATTTACAGTGACCGTTCGTTGATCGTTCGTTATGTAACCCATGTAGTATATATATATACTACATGGGTTACATAACGAACGATCAACGAACGGTCACTGTAAATTGAACGCACCCTGATTGTTCATCACTACCGATAAATTTCTATGATGATGAACTTAAGGGGGCAGGCCTGGGTTAAACTCAAAAAGAGACTTTTTTCACGAGTCCACAAAACTTTTTACGTTTAAAAGCAATCATTCTAAAAAATTTATCACCTAATTTTACCACAATAAAAATTGTGTCACCTATAACCAAAATTTACCACAATAAAAATTGTGTCACCTAGAAACTCTTACATTTCGATGTAGCGCATCAGTGCAAACATTAAAACCTCAATATCTCGAAAACACGAAAAAGTCAGTTAAGTGGTTATTCCCGGAAGCCACAGATATATATATATATATATATATATATATATATATATATATATATATATATATATATATATATATATATATATATATATATATATATATATATATATCTGTGGCTTCCGGGAATAACCACTTAACTGACTTTTTCGTGTTTTCGAGATATTGAGGTTTTAATGTTTGCACTGATGCGCTACATCGAAATGTAAGAGTTTCTAGGTGACACAATTTTTATTAAATAAGGTATTAAATACCAAGTTAATTGCAGCCTTGGGGTCAACAAATACTCGTTACATGAGTTACATCCCCGAGAAAATGCAAATAAGAGCACAAAATACTGTAGTTAAATGGTTATTTCGGGAAATTATATATATACATGCTATAACTCGGGTAACCGTATTTTCGAGCATTTTAAGAGGTTTCCTTTACTCAAAAAAAATTTATCATAAAGAAAGTAATAAAAAAGTAGCGTTTAACTAGTTTAAAGCAAGCTCCAAAATTATTGTTCGATTTTTTGGGTGTATGTTACATTCGAGAATGTACTTAAGTTATTATTACGGGAACACGGTAGTTTCATTTTTGTAAATGCTATAATAATTATTTAAAAAATAGTTAAGGTGGTAGGGTAGTGACCCCAGTAGTCGGCCACTTTGACTATTTTCTATTAAAAAATAAACCCGTAGACAAAATATCGCTAGGCTAATGATTTTTGAGTGATCTATGCCATTTAAACATTTAATTCTGACGTTAAAACAGTTCAAGAACCATAAAATAAAAATTGTTTTCGATATATCTTTATTGATATGTGCTTACAGGTGGTCGACACTAGAATTTTTTAATTTTTGCAGAATTTTAGTTGTCGGCCGGGACTGGTCGGTAACCCTTGTCCAAAGCCACTTTTAATTGTAATGATCATTACAATTAATTAATATTTAATATTTATGCATTATTTTAGAACTATACTTCAATCATAGAACTATTTTTTGTTATTATGTCATTCTTACCCGTATAACCCTTTCGGCTTTTTACAGGATATCTCCACCACCTCTGTGAGGAGGTATTTTCATCCTAACACCCCATCTTAATTTCCCACACTAATCCAAGTTACCGACATAGCAGATTTCTACCTATACCGATAACCTGTAAGGATGAAAAACTCGTAGGAAAAACCGCTGCTAGGACCAATGTGCAGTCTGAGTTCTTTTTCCGGCAGAACACAGAGAGGAAAAATCCTCGATCTGCTCCCACCGGGAATCGAACCCGGCCGCTCAGGCTAGCGTCTTAGCCAACTGCGCTACGCTGGCCCTCAATCATAGAACTATAACAATAATAAACAATGTTTTTAAAGCGCGATGTATTGCCTTAAATTGTCCTGTTCGACTACGCTATAAAGCGGTCGAGTACTAGATTCCTATGGTCGACTACTACTAGAGCTTTCGCCATATTCTATTAAAACACATATTATAATTATCCTGCAAATATTTTAAGCAAAAATAAACATTTTATCAAATCCTAGAGAACATTTAAAGTGTAATAGAACCGGTAATTTATAAACAAAGATGTTTCTGAATTTATTGTAATAACTTGAATACAAGTTTTTCCTTAGATGGCCGACTACTGGGGTCACTACCCTATCAACCTTTACAAAAACAATATTTTGTTGAAAATGTATAATATAAAGTTTTAAAGAATGTTAAATCTTTTATGAACGATTTTAGAATGAACTTAAGTGCGTAAATTCCGGGCACAATTTTCACGAAGTTGCAAAAGTGGTTATGCACTTGGCTAGCATTGGCATATATACGTAAGTTTCGGTACTTTCTACGACTTTTAAACGAAAAAGGGTTATGAAAACGTATTAAAATCGATGTAAAGTCATTTTTGAAAAAAAGTCAGTTAAGTTTATTCCTGCGAGCCGCAGAAAGAACGATTGCCGAACGATCACTCTAAATCGAACATACACTCAGTGCCGGTAGGTAGTCTCATGTTTACATATACATTTAGTCACAAATTTATTTATAAACTAGCATGACCTACACATCATAGCAACAAGACCGTAAGTTAACCTGCTACTTATTTTAGGTTATGCGTTCCGCTGATCAGTGAAAATCTTGAACGTTGCGGAAAAAATTTACGCCGCGGGCGTATTCCATTTCCGTTCCGCTGCAAAATCTCCCCTCCATGTGAAAGCACCCTCAAGTCTCAAACCAAACTCCCCCCCTCTCAGACAAAGCCGCAGAAAGCACATTCACACGGGCGCTCAGCTGTGCGCGAATCGCGCCGCCACTATTGGACCAAGTCACAATAGAAGTGAATCGGACGCGCGCATCGTCGTCTGTCAGACTCGAGTCCCACACTCCCGTGCACCGTGCACTTGTGTACCATTACCCCTGGAGATCAATTTTGCGCGTGTACACAGCGAAAGAGGATAAAAGATACACGCGCGCACGCGAGAGAGAGAGAGCGAGCGAATCAAAGGTATAATGCTGAATCGCGAGTGCGATTGCGGCGCGCTGTGATTGTGCGCGGTGCGTCGAAGTACAAAGGACATCGCGCGTCGAGAGGCCGAGCCGAGCTGCACCGAGAGAGTTGGAAAAGGTATATAGGATATACACCTGGGTAGTGGGTATTAAAATTGGCTCGCGGTGTCTCGCGAGCAAGAGGAGAAATTTTGCGCAGCGCGAAAGTTTGTCACTTTCTTGGAATTATTTTCGGTGGGTGTATAGACGGTTAGGTGCGTACTTATTGTTGTAGAGCTTCTTTCGAGGGAAGGAGCGTGCAGTGACGTCAGGTGTTTCGCTGTCTCTCTGCGAGTGCGTCGCGTGCTCGTTTGTGTATACTTATGTGCACGGCTGTTTTGGCAGTATTTTGAAAAGGCGGGTAATCGTTTCAAAAATAAACGTTTCCCTCGGTATTGCGTTTTTGGGGACGGTACATAGGCGGTGAGTTAGTGTCATGCAGACGCCAGAGTGTACTTGTATAGATTTTTTTTGTGAATATTGGAGTATTCGGTGAATTGTTGAATATTTGTTTACGATATAAAATACGGGTTCTTTTTTTTCTGTACCGTGTATTTGTTCCTTTTTAGTTACTTATTTATAGACAGGCATAGCACTTCTCTTAGCATTGTATACATATATGGTTTATTTGCTTTTCCATAATTACTGGGAGCTTTCTTTGGTGTTTTAATGACCACACAGTGAATAATAAGCGAGTTTCTAATCTGAAAGTATTGTTGATAATAGGAGAGATGGCTGATAATACTCCAGAGGTGGAGAAACAAGATGATAGCCTTGAGGACAGTTTGTCTTCCGAAGAGTGGACTATCATTTACAAGAAGGAATCAAAGTCCAAGGATGAACCCAAGGAAACTGTAGTCCCCGAGGATGCTTGTAATGTAAGAAATGTTATAAATGTTAAATTCTGTTAAAGTTTATCTACTAAAGTACTTTTCTACTTAATATTATTTTGTGTTCATAGTTCATAACTATTATTAATACGGTTACATGTGTTAAATTGATAATACACTTCTTAATGCAAATGGTACTAATATTTACATTAAATTTAAGTAGCCTTGACAAAGAAATTGCATGAATTTCATTTATTGACTTATTGAACTTTTTTGTTCTTATACATAATGAATAAAGTTATGTACAATCCGTTTGAGAACTTCTTGAAATTTGATATTTTTGTAGAAAAGAATACATTTTTATGAATTACTATAGGATGTTTTTTTAACTTTAGCACTTTATATTTTAGACCGAAAAAAGCACTAAACCTGAAGTTGATCATGTTGAGAAAGGTGAAGAAGCCGGAGAGAAAGAAGTAGAATCAGATGATGTGTCCATACTATCCGATGAAAGTGAACCAGAACACCTTACCTTTGAAGAAGGTAGAATTGAAAGGATAGAGTGGCAGGTCGAAAGAAAGCAGTCAGCGCAGTCAAGAGCATTAGCTCCTAAACCTACATCAGTAATTAATTTGTTTTTATACATAAGAGGATATCGAAGGGAATTTTGATTGTTTGAAATAATCATTACATAACAAAATGACTTATTTTATGATTTATATACATTGCCAATAGATATATATGTGGTTGCACGATATGAAATTATTTTAATTATGGTTAAAAGTGCATTTCTTTCTGTATAATTTCACTGAGATACAGTAATAACTTCCAAATTGATTATTTTTTTACATCAGATTGATTATTTTTTTCAAGGTCTTATCTATATATTCTGTTACTTTCATTTCCTGTAAACCTATAAATACTCTTAGTCATAAGAATCTTGTTCTCACAAAAGTTGTAAATTTTATTAGGATGGAAGTATAACATCAAACGCCTTAATTACTTGCTCTCTGGTAGCCTTGATTCTGGGAGTCATAATTGCTGGTCAAATAGTGGAGTATCAAGGAAACAAACCAAGCAGCTTTACTGGAAATACTGAAATACAAGAAAAATTAAAGGAATTGGCTGGAATAGAAGAAAAGTTAAAAGAATTAAATGATGGTAATATTTAATCTTCATAGAAAACAAGTATTTTTGTTAGTTAAAATACTAATCAATAATAATAAATAACATCATATTTATATTTTTAACAGTAAAACAAGCTTTGAATCAAATTCGAATAAGAATGCCTGAAATTAAAAAGTTAAAGGACGAAATAACGTACGAAAAGTATGAAAAGAATAAGCCAAAGTATTCAATCGAAGATTTCAAAAACTTTGAAAAACTGAACTTACAAACCCTCTTGAACTCAAATGCTCACGACAGTAGACTGGAAATGCTTGAAGTCACTTACCAGAACTTTTGTTCGACAATAAATAAAATTAATACTTCCAGTCAAATAAATGAACCATGTAAAACACCAAAGGTACTCTCAGATATGATTGCTTTTAAGAAAAATTTGAAACGAGCCTTTGAACAAACTCAAGAAATAATGTCACCTGAAAAAAGGTATGTAAAAGTATTTCCACTTATGTGACACTTTTGATAGTTATGATTAGTTTTGAGTATCATTTAATTTTTTCAGGGTTTTTGTTGATGTGGAAAGAAAACTTGATTCTGTTTCTGAATTTTTATTATCTGAACTATCAATCTTATTTTCAAGATTTTCCTTGAAAGTTCAAGAAAGATTGAATAAGTTTGGATACAAAATAAACAAACGACTGTGTTCACTAAGTAATAGTGAAAAAACTAATGACGAATTTTTCAATATTTTGATAAACAATGACAATGATTTTTTTGTAAATAATTGTAATGAAACTTCAAGTTCAGATCCAATTGTAATTGATTCTAAATCAAATACAACTAACAAAAAGGAAAAACATGGAAGTAAGAAAAGGTCACATGAAGAGTTGAAAAAGAATAGTAACAAATATGATTATAAAAATGCAAAAGATCATAAGAAAACCGAAGATTCAAAAGAATATAATTCTTATGAAAAAGAGTTCAATGAAGAAATTAGTGAAAAAAGTAAGGGAGAACTAAAAAATGATAACAACTGGAAAAAAAATAAATACAATACGAAAGAAAAAAATTCTCAAGATGAGATAAAACACAAACATGAAAAATTCGACAATAGCTTTAAAAATGATTATAACAAAAAGAATAAAGAAGAACATGAATTTGATAATTCAGTTGAAAATAAGAAAAGGGAACATGATCATGATCGCAAATTTGAATATATTCAAAGAGAAAATGATTATGATCGTAAATCTGAAAATAATAAACGCGAACATGACTATGATCACAAATGGGAACATAATAAGAAAGATAATGATTATCATAACAAATTTGACAATAATAAAAAAGATAATGGGAATAATCATCAGTTTGAACATAGGAATGATCATGGATTTGATCATCAGTTTGAACATGATAAGAAAGATCATGGGTTTGATCATCAGTTTGAACATAAAAAAAAGGACCACGACTTTGAGCGTAAATTCGAATACAACAAAAAAGATAATGACTTTGGCCGCAAATTCGATCATAGCAAGAAAGAACGCGACTTTGATCGCAAATTTGAAAACAAAAGAAATTATGATTATGACGACGATGACTCAAAATTCATTATTAATTTAGAAAATGTCGTAGACGAATTCGTCACAAGTGGTGAAGAAAAACCAAAATACAAGAAAGAAAGAGAATATCCTCAAAGACCAGACGGTTTCAAGGAATCCAAGTATTCGAAGTATCAAGGAAATGAACGTAGGGACAAAAAGGATAAATATCAACCTAGTGGCGATTGGCAAATGCAAAGGTATGTAGTTTTGTAAACATCATAGGCAGATACTGTGTCTTTATAATTGGACACAGATATAGATACTCAAAGTATCTAAAATACAAGGTACTTTTTTGAAAAATATTTAGAGCTTGTGCATAATTTATTTTTATTGAATAACGCTGATACTTGTTTGGCACAGTTTTTTGGATGAATTGTATCTTTATTTTTATATATTAATACCCTTAATATCGTTTTTGTATTTTAATCGTTTAGAATTTAATCACATACTGTATATAAAGTAAATTTAGAAGTTTTTGCATACTTTTTGTTTATTAAAATGTACTGTTTTTTTGCTCACAAAAGCTTGCCTGTTATTTTATCAACATCAAAACATCATGCTAGAGTTAAAAAGAAAATGCAAATATTTTATTCATACATTTCGAAAAGTACTTTTGGTATCTAAGCACTGCCCATACCACTACTATTCGAGGAGTTGAGTTTCAAAAGACAAAATTACATCTATCATGCACCAATTTTTATCATTAAATTATTACTTGAATCATTGCCTACAAATATCGTTATGAAAAAATACTTTTCAAAAAGGTAGATTCTTTCATATAACGATACTTTTAAGGGGGTCAAAAAGTCAAGCATTCAAATTTTCTACCTTGATTTTACCGACCAAAATACTTAAATTTAGTCAAACCAAATATGCGTGCTTTTCATTGAGTAGTAATAGAACGATGTACGAACTTTCAGATCTCAAACGGCACCATAAATAATTATTGAAATTAAATGTTGACAAATTTTCATTCCAATAATTTTGTAAGATGCTGTCGTTTTTAAGGTCTGAAACTTCGTAAATAGGTGTATCCCTACTCAACGAAGGGCAAACGAGTTTGGATGTTGTCTAAATATAATTATTTGTATAATTATAAATAATAATTCACTTCTCGGTCGGTAAAAATCAAGGCGGGAGATTTGAATTTTTAATTGACTTACGCACCCCCAGATCAACACTATCGCATTAATCACAATCAACCTTTCTTACACTAATGTTAGTGCAAAAACTTGTTCAAAAACCCAGAACCTTCAGATATTATATATTACACTCCCAGAACAAGCCAACGTCAACTTAAAAATTGTTCAACTTTCCTATCGCGCACCAAATTCAAACTCACACAAAAAAATACAATTCAAAAACTGCTTAAAAATATCTCTAAAAGCCACAATACAATTTTGAAACTCAACCGTCTCCGCTCCCCCCACGGCGATACACCCCTATAGGCTACCTCGCAACCATTTTAGCTGACCACCATGCTTCTGTTTTTCTGTTTTTCTGTGTGTTGTCTAGGGGCAAAGCCCGCGAAAAACTCCGGAATTCTGATTGGTATTTTGTCCGAGCAGATTCGCGCCAGAGGGCGAGGATCGTCGAGCTCAGGGACGACGAGGCAGAGGAGGAGGAGGAGGAGGAAGTGGAAGCGGAAGCGGCGAGAATGCCATTGAGTCCTCCTCCCTCCCGTAGATACCAGCCTCGCCGTCGTGCCGAGAGCGAAGAAAGAGAATCGCGCAGCAGCAGCAGAAGCAGCAGCCGCAGCAGCAGCAGTAGTAGTAGTAATTGTGGCGATAATTTGAGGAGACGAGTGCTGAGGCGAGTCGGCCGTACTTGGGACTTTCTGAACGCGAAGCTGCGAAAGTACTTTTGAATTGTGGACGTTTTGAAGATTGGAGGGATTGGTGGTTCACGTGGATGGGGGGAGGGGGTTAAAGGGAATCGGGTGATGAAATGGTGTATCACGTGATTTTAATTGTTACTTGGTGTAATCATTGATATCGTGTTATTCTGATTTTATTCATCACTTGGTATATTACGTATCACTAGTTATCATCTTTACGAAAAAAATTATTTAAAAATGCTGTACTGAAGAAAATTAGTAAATGCAAATAAATATTTATTTTAGTACTCCTCCAGAAAATTATTTACTTGAAAGTTGTAAAAATTTATTAGTTTGAATAACGATTTATTTTGTTTACATACATGTTTTCTAAATTAAAAAATGTATAATTTTAGTATGAAATAATGATTTTCTAGGGGATACTTGAAATGAACCTTTATTTGAACCTCTACATTAAGGGTATCAGCCTGATAACACTACCCGTAAGAGATTTCAAATCTACGTATTTCGCCATATTTAACATTTTTTGAAAATTTGTATTTATAACGATATTTTTAAGTAATAAATCTAAGTAATAAACTTTTAAGTAATAAAGTAAGTGTTTATCAGGTGATATTTAAAATCAAGCTATACATCACCCGTTTTTCACCTTATTTATAACCCGATTTCTTTTAGTAGGGATTGTTCTGCTATCTCTGGGGAGAGGATTGAAGAAAAAAAACACATACGTTTACACTCCTACACACATGCGTACTCGATGTATTATTCACACTTTTTCTAAGATCTTTTAATAGGAGAGAAATATAAAAGAACAAAATCGTCTTTTACCGCTTGTCATTTACGGCGATATACTGCTTAATAACTAATTGCGTGCACTGAAAGAGGATTCGTTGAAATTTGAAGAGTTTTGAATTTTTAATTGCAGAGACTTGCGTTTATTCTTAAAATTTTGTACCGAACAATTTTGGATTTTCTAAGTTTACAATAAAATATACGATTAAGCTTTCATTAAATCTAAAGTGTTTATTTCATTGTTAAACTCTGAATTAATTATTTGCTCTCTTGACGTATAAAATTTTCATTGATAAACGTAAATTTGCAATTAACAGTTTAATTATTTCGATAGCACTTAATAAATATTTATTAAGGTACAATAATTGTATTACAAACAAAAAATTTTAATTTTTTTTTCGGTTTTATCGTTCAAGAACAATCTACATTAAGTAAATATTCATTATGTGGTATTGGACCAAATATTTAGTAATTTTAAATAAGTTTAACTTCAGTGCGTTAAATCAATATTTTTATCTCAGACAACTTACATGCTTTACTGATATTAGATACATACAACGCGATAATTAGAAACTGACATTGTAGGAAGAGAATTATGTAAAAGTAAGATTTAAAAAAAAGTATTGCAGAGATAGATATTTTTGTTCCAAGTATGTTTATATAGTCGTATATTATACATATAATGTAAGAAACCGTTTGCTGTGAGATAAAGTAGTTACTTGTTTTTAAGAGTGAAGAATTTTGTACATTAAAGCGATTAATGTAAAAAAAATGTACATGAAGTATTATAAACCAGTTAACCAGATAACTCGGAATCGTTAAATAAAGTAGTCAAGAATACCATCATTATCGGCGATCTTCATACCGCTTTTTTTTCGACCGGAAATTCAAGATTATTTATTATTGAAGTTTTACGCTTGTATAAAATTACTTATACGACTTGTAAAATTCAATAAAAATGTGTTATTAAAAATATATATTTGCACTTGAAAAGTTTTGATTTGTCATTTTATTTTTCTTCTATCCCATCCCTTGATCATTTTAACATATGAAATATTTATTTACACCGAATATTTGTTTTTATTTAAAATTTTAGATTCCTCTATAGTAAAATTTAATTTGTTTACCAACAAAGAAAGTAATGACAAAGTATAGGTTAGTATTTAAGAAGTTGATGCCAAAGGTTATAAAATAAACATTTATTCAAAATTGAACAGAAATTATTAGAAAAAGAAATAAAATGTTTAAGACAAACTTAAATCATGCTCTAGAAGATGTTTCAAAAGTAAATTCTTACTTTAAGTTCGATCAGAGCTTTTTTGAAGGAGAAAATCATTTTGAGATACCGAAAATCGAAAATATTGAAATAACAATATTTTTGAACAGACTGATCGGAATCTTCAACATTTTAATGACAAAACTGGAGTTTGCTGTAAACCAATTTTTTTCCTAAATAATAACATTTTTATATAATTAAATAATAACATTTTTATATTATTAAATAATAACATTTTTATATTATTAAATAATAACATTTTTATATTATTAAATAATAACATTTTTATATTATTATTATAGTAATTATTTTACAACTTCCTAGGCAACCCTACCTTTCATCCTTTCGCACCCGAGTGTCCTTGAAGTTTTAAAAGATGAAGATTTGAAACAGATCATTAGTGCCTTCATTCCATTTTCTTATTTTCAAACTGGGTCTGAACAAAGTGCATTTTTAAGTTAGTAAAGTTTAAATTATTAATACTAATTTGTTTGTTGTCAAACGTGTACGAATGCGCGTTTTTTTTTATTGCTATATAGCCAGACTAAAGTAGCCGTTTTTCGACGGGAGAGCGAAAAATAGATCAGCAGGAAACAACTTACTTTACGCCCGCTTCCAAATGAGCAGACGTAAAGTAAATTCTAGAAAATAATCCCTAATAGAGTTGGGCCTAAACACTCTAGTAGGCCGATTTTACAGTCTAACAAGCGTATGTTTGCACCGAGTCGAAGAACGGCCAAATTTAGTTTCACTTCATAGGCATAAAAAAACACGTTATCGATATATGTTTGGCAATAATACGATGTGCAGCATGGCCTTTCTCGCCCTGGTGTGTTTGCAATACTCGTCTTCAGCTCGCAATATGCACTCGCCTTCGACTCGTATTGCAAACATCACACGCGGGCGAAGAATGCCTACTTTCCCCCCATGGTACACAATATACTTTTTCATAACCCTTTTTCGTTTAAAAGTCGTAGAAAGTACGGAAACTTACATATTATATATTATATATATTACATATTATACATATACTGCACCTTCATGCAAATTGTACCCAGAATAACTGCTTAAGTTCATTCTAAAATCATTCATAAAAGATTTTAACATTCTTTAAAACTTTATATTATACATTTTCAAGAAAATATTGTTTTTGAAAAGGTTTATACCACTCTAACTATTCCTTAAGGTGATGCTAAAGCCACCGGTCACCGACAAATACGAGGAACAACTTTCTTCATTATATTTTCAATTTCAAGTAAATATCTCTATGAAACGTTATTGTCCCTATAGAAAACAATAACTTTTCAGAGAGATATTTTATCAAATTTAAAAATTGAAAGAAAATAGTGGTTCCCCGTATTTGACGACAATAGGGGGGTTTAGCATCACCTTAAATAATTATTATAGAATAACAATCTTAAGTACATTCTCGCATGTAACGTACACCCACAAAAGCTAATAATAATACCCACATAAACTAATAATAATTTTGGAGTATGCTTTAAACTGGTTAAACGTTACTTTGTTATTACTTTCTTTATGATAAATTCTTTCTGAGTGAAGGAAACCTCTTAAAATGCTCAAAAATACGTTTACCCGAGTTATAGCGTATATATATAATTTTCCGGAATAACCACTTAACTATAGTATTTTATGCTCTTATGTGCACTTTTCTCCGGGATGTAACTAATAGATTTTAACCCTAAGGTTGCAATAATCTTAGTATTTGATGCCTTATTTAATAAAAATTGTGTTTATTTAATAAACTTAAAATCTCAATATCTCGAAAACACGAAAAAGTCAGTAAAGTGGTTATTCCCGTAAGCCACAGATATACTAATATTAGTAAATTTCATAGTAGTTTTTAAAAGTTGGTTTGTAAGTTTTTTTTTGACAGAACATTTATGACACATTTAAAACGATAAAACTAAAAATTAAAAAAATTTGATTTATAAATATAGTACAGTTGTGAAACATTTACAATACACATTTTTGAAATCAATCCTTGCAAACAAAAATTCATTGTGCAGATTCAACAGAAGCAGGCGATTGGGAAAATTCAAAATCGTCGATTGAGGTAACGACTTCGAATGAAAAGGACTGTAACTGCTCACATAAATCTCATGAATCGACTAATTCTGTGAAAGATCGTGCGAATGTCTACAAAGCCGTACATGTATGCAAAATTAACTCAATTGTATTAATTTATCAATTATTTATGTAAACAATGGGATTTTAAATGTCTTATTTAGATTTTAAATTCTTATCCACTCATTCGTCAAATGTCAAAAGAATTTCAACATGATATTCCTAAATCAACCCTTAATTTTCTACGACAAATCAAATATTTTATGGAGTTCGTTATTTCCAAAGTAAAATTAATGCCGAGGGAAGAGAGAGAAAAAGAGCTTCATCTCCGTTACGTTTTCAAAGAGATCGAACGATGTAAATGTGAAATTTCTGGTACAAAATATTAAAAAGATATTTCGCGTACGTAATTTTATACGTCTTTTGAATCATACAATTAACATGTACGATATGTTTGTAGAATTGACAACTTCCTTAGAGGAGCAAAAATTGAGTCATCGTGCGGAGGCAAATGAACTTTCGGAACAAGTTAACAATCTCATGGAAACGTGGCAAAATATAAATGAAGAATTTAACAGTCAACTCGCGCAAACATTGTAAAGGAAATAATATATTTTAGATATGATAAAAACGTTAATTAATGACCAGTAACTATGTAATACTAGTTATATGACAATTTTTCAGAAAAGAAGCAGAGGACAGTTTAGCAAAGTCTATTGCAGATTTTACGGAGAGAATGGAAAATCATCAGAAAATGTTTGAAAATTTAAAAGTACAAGTGGAAAATGAAAAAGCATACAATCATAAAAAAGAACATGAAATTCAAGGCAAAAAGTATTATTCACTTTATTCAATACAAAGCATAAATTTCGAAAATTGGATATGTTTTTTGTATAATTATGGGTTCATTATAGGTTTAAAGTGGAATCTCAATTATCGTCTTTGATAATGAAGTTCGACACGGATATCGGCGACAGGCAACAATATTATGACGAGTTGAAAGATGAATACGACGTTTGGCAAAAAGAAAAATCACAATTAATGGTTATTATTCTTTTATATACATTTAATTCTATTTCTGTTATACACAAAGATAAAAAAATGAACATTTCATAGGATGACATGGAGGAACAGCTAAACATTTACGAGAATATCGTAAGAGAGAGAGAGGATATAGAATTCGAAGCTTACAGAGAAAAGTACACGAAGTTCGTGAATAATCGATGCGCCAAGTTGATTCAGCGGTGGTGGCGAAAAATATATAATAAGAAGAAGAAGGTTTAAACTAATAAAAATTGGAATAGTATTACTATTTCTTAAGTTCATATAAAAATATATTCTTATAATATTTCAGGGAAGGAAGAAGAAGGCTAAGAAGTGATGCACAATTGCTGTTTTTAATAAAGAAACTGAATGATTATAAATTATTTGTAGTATTGAGTTGAAATATATGAACAGAAATAAATCTGATTGTTTTGAATAAATAACATTAAGTATTACGAGAAGAAAATTTAAATTATTATGAACCCAAATAAAAGAATGTCATAAAATCGAAATGGTAAATAATGCTTAGAGTATAACTTCGCTCGATATGTGACATAATTTCACGTACTGCAAAGTTTCAAAGCATAACAACAAGTTATAATATAAAAAATATTAAAAAATGTACCATATTAAATTAAGGTTTAAGTAATGAGTAGTTAATTAATTAGCAAATTGTGTAAATAAACTTCGCCACGATGGCTGACGACGACGACGAGAGAAGGGACGAGGATCCTCGTTTAGACTTTATCCTGCAGTACCTGCTCAAGACGAACAAGCTCAAAATGGAGATGTGGTTCAAACTGACGTCCACTAATGATTACAAGGTACTTGCACCCTAAAAACTCCTTCCAAATTATAACCTGTATGATCGAATCTCGACGAACTTAAACTTTAGTGCGACTCAATATTTTGGGTTTCAAAACATATTCTTCTAGCAGAGCTTAAATAATTTATTCGGTTTAAAAATTGTATCGTTCAAATTTGCTTTATCATTCATAGTGTAATCGCTACGATATACTTACAGCATACCTCGGTATTTTTGGGTTTATCCTAAACGATTTAAACCCTTAATCAATGCTGTGCCACTTTAGATTGTCAAACAATGGAAATTTGAAGCCTTAGTCTTGTTGACTTCCCTCTATCTTTGGTACTGGGATGAATGATTGTTTTTCGTTTAAAAAATGTGCTGTAATTTTTTGGAGATGCTGAAAACGTACATTTAAATATATCACTAACCTAAACAGACAAAGACCCTAATTTTGACCCTAAGAGCTTGTTTAAGTATCTGCTTCTTCAGAAAACAGCCTTTAGAAACTTAAAATCGCGACTCCAAAGCTAAAAGTTCCCACACAATTGCCCTCTCCCTTTCAATCCCTCCTTATTTCAGAAAATCATACTGAATTTCTTCGACACGCCAACGGAGAACATGCTGATAATGGATATCTCGCCGATTGGTCTCGTTCCCTACTCATTTCTGCAGCTGAACTTCAAGACCAAGTATGCTTACTTTCTGAGACGCGAGGCCGTGAAGATCACCCATGAGAATTGCAGGAGCGTATTGGTGCCTGGAGAGATGACGCCGAGGTCCTTCGAAGATCTCGCCGCCGTTGTCGAAGAAGTACGTTGCAAATCGTACCTTCGGGGGTTACTTTAGAATACAACGAAAGCTTGGACGGCATAATATAATACACGTGATATACGCTTCGATACAAACAATTAATTAAATAGAATTGGTTTGGTCGTTTCGCGTAGAAAGGGTTGAAGTAGAAACAAACATGTATGGTCAGACGTCGTGTTATACTTACGGGATGTTTAACTAACTAGTTAATTAAAGTCTATGAGGGATATTAGGGATTCATAATGAAATGATAAAATGGAATTTACTCTAATTTGTGAATGAACATTGTTTTGTAAGAAAGAATTGAATCACATCTAATTATACTACTGTACGAAAGGGGATGTTAGATTTCATGAAATGCTGGGTTACAACAATGGGGCATGTTATACTTATTGGGTATACTAATGGAACAGTTTTAAAATAAATGTTAGAATAGTATTAATGAAAATAATACCGATTACTCGTTTTACGTGTAAATAAAATATCAGAGAAAAATAATATAACAGCCATCTTAATCTTATATAATTTCTTTTAATGTTCATCTTTTGTATGACTAACACGTAGTTTTCATCCGCAATAATTATTATTTTACACTTTTAAATATTTTTACATTTTTCTTTTTTGTTTAAATATTTTTTCATTCGTATGTATGTTTCCTTGAAGTACTTTCTTATTAATAGAATTTTTCTAAATTTTTTAAATTAGTCTTATGTTGACCATCAAAAGTGTCTCATTTTACTCCATTTGAGACTAATAATACGTTTTTGTATCAGTACTTTGCTTTGCGATGGGTTAATAAAATGAAAGTTCACGAAAAACAAAATAAAGATGAAAAAAGTACAGCAATAGCCACATCCGATTCTTATAATTTTTCGACAACTTAATCTGCCCCTTTTTAAATCTAAATTTTGAACCGTTTTAACCCTAGAACTCGATGTAAATAAATTTGCATTATTTTAAATAGCTGCAACTTCCTTTCTCTTATTGGCGTTTATCCACCTGCAGCCTCTTGGCCTAGCAAGTGTCTCATACCTATTATTTTTGAATCTCTTTTTTTTCCCATATCATCGGCGTAATATCCAAATTTTCATTTTGCGCTTCATCCTCCAAAACACGGGAGCAAATTCCCTCCCGTCTATTCATTCCCCTACACCATCAACTTCTTTCCTCGAACAATCGGACCGTAATGCCCGTAATGCGGACCGGACCCTCCTTTCCAGGTCTTCATCCCCGTCCTCGCGAATCCCGGCGATCACGCCAAGTGGCCCGAGGTCGTCGCCGAGGACGTCCGACGTCACGTCTACGACCTTCGCAATCTCATATGCCAGGTAACAATTAAAACACCTTGTAACCTCACACGCACACACACACACACACACACACACACACACACACACACACATACATACACACACACACACACACACATACACGCACATACACACACACACACACTCATCCTCATCCTCGTACATATCCCCTTTTCTATACACCGAAACCAAACGATTCGAACCCGATAAGATTCGCAGCAAAATAAGCGGCGAGACCATGCTGCCGATGCCGATGGGGACCGAGCAGCTGTACCGCGGGGACGCGGCCGTGTCCTTGCAGCTGCGGCGCAACATCGAGGAGATCGTCATCAAGTGGACGGGATACATCAGCGAGGTGCTGCTGGAGGACAGCAGCCAGGCGCTCGAGGGCGAGGAGCATCCGCTGCCGAGAGCCGGTTCGATCATTTGATTTGTTGGTTGTTGAAGGGGGAGTCTTGTAGCTAACTGTATTTTTAGAGATTTTTGGCCGGTTTTAGCCTTGACAAAGTCTTTTTGATAATTTTAAGGTGGCACATGATTGGAATAAAATGGAAAATATTGTAATTATCTAATAATGCATTGTTGTATAAAATGGAACTGTAGCTCTCGAAGGTTAAAAAGTCATTTTTAAAATTTTTCAAATTTAGGAATTTCCTAAACTTCTTATATGAAGTCATTATATTCTGCTAAATTTTTAATATAGTCTTTTTATCTCCTTATCGTCTACAATATAATTTGTTTGCTATTTTACGCGCAAGCGTTTTAGATAAAAAAGATTTATATATTAACAGGTAATTGAGTGTGGCTAATGCATACTTATAACCAATTTTTGCAAATCTTCACAAAGTTAATTAAAATTTCAAACATTTAACACTAACTTAATACACACGTCTACCTCTTTCCAACAACTCAAAGAATACAAAACTCGGTTGCATAAATAGTTTTATTCATTTTTACTATTATGGTAGCACAGAATATAAAATAATTTACGTCAATTTTTGACACTCGCATGTAAACATAATTATCAATTTTTGACGTTGCAGGAGAATCAGTAAGATTTTTCTGATTTTTCTTCTTCTTAAGTTCATAGTGTTTTATCGCTATGTTTTTTCTTTTAATTAGAACTTATGTTTTGGAGGAAAAGGCTGAAAAACGTCGAGTCCATTTACGATCAGCTGAGGGATCCACGAGTCAAGAAAATGGCGTTTATATTAGAACAATCTAAGAGTTCTTATTTACCGTGTTTACAAACTATTTTTAAGGATGTAGTGGGTGGTAAGGTTCAGGATTACTTCAAAAACTTAATGGGAGAAAGTACGCTGATTTGAATAGAATTTCCTGAAATTTCCATACATTTTGGTTGATAATTGTAAAAATACCTATAAACGTTTTTTTTAAAGCATGATTATTTATAAAATGATTTGTCCAAAGCCATACCAAGTACCTTTGCACTTAATCTCATTTTAATACGAATAAAATGATTAAATTAAGCCCAAGAAAGTTATAACGTAAAAAATTCAATAAAGAAGCTCAGTAAATTCAAAAACACGAAAAACATGTACCTTGGCCATTTTCATAAAACTTTTAGTGTACTCTCTTCTGAATTAATTAAAATTTATTTTCAACGACGATTTAAAATTCTAAACGAAATATCATGTAAAATAGCTGTGATAGAAGCGCGCGATATATGTCTGTACTTACTGCCGCTGGAGAAGTACTTTCAAGATATTGAGGGCGAGTCCCATTTCCCCAGCATCCAGCCGCGATTAAAGCCCATGATGCACTGCATCTGCTTGACCTGGTCTCGTTCCAAGTACTACTGCAAGAGCACTCGCATTGTCACGCTCTTCAAAGAAATTGCGAATCTGATAATAGTGCAGGTAACTGCGATATTTCATTATTTCAAACTTTAACACCTTGGTTTCCAATTTTTTCTTTTGCATGTAAAACAAAATATATTCAGTATTGTTGTGGTATATTTGTATAAAAAAATGAAAATAGAACGTATGTTTTGATTAATTATCTTAATCAATATATAATAACACATAGTTAATTAAGAAAAATGAAGCAACAAATTCGTTTTCATATTGAATTTTACAAATTTTTAGATTACGTTAATGTTGCTTTGGTTGTTTTTGTCAGAAATTCATTAATTCATAGTATTCTGCTTTTAGCAATTGGCAAATAATTTAAAATATTTATAATTTTATAATTTTGAGTTAATTAATTTATATATATTTTTGGTTGGCCTTATCGTCACCTATAAAACATGAACACCATTTATAATTATGTAGGTATTTATGACAGGAAAAATCTGTACAATTTTTATATATATATAAAAAGAAACAGAGCACTCAGATAACGCGTCTCTTGCCCCCCTTATCCATTTAAATAGATACTTACAGAAACTTATCAAAATCATGTATTAAAAAAAAACCGAGTAGTAATTTAATAGCAAATGGAAGATAATGTTGCATTGAAATTACTCTCCTTCCCTCAAGAAGACACTCAATCTCTATAAATGGAATTCCTCTAGGGGTTTTAACAGGTCATCCTTTTACGATAAGGCTCAAACACTATGAATGATAATATTCTGTATCTATTTACAATTTTACACGGTCTGAGCCCTTTCAGCTCAATAGAAAAGGTATAAGGGGGGTGTAGGTAATGTGGCCACCTTAAGGAACTTTCGATTCCCAGTAGATATATATTGGGTTTTGTGTTCTTTTGCGAAAAAATGTACTCTCTGAATTTTAATTAAAGAAGTTCTAAGTAGCTTAAAATTGGCCACTTTACCAACACTGATGGTAAATCTATAACTTGTTATGGTAAAGTCGTATAGTAAGTACCTCAAAAAGTCAAACTAGCCTAACCGAGACTTCTTTTATGTGTTATTTAACTAAATGGCGCCGCAGCGTACGCCTTGGTGTAGATATTTTGGGATTAGCAGGCTTAGGAATTTACCTTGCAATGCATTCGTATGGCCACTTTACTAACCGATAAACGTCAACGAAAGTTGCAATTTCGCATAGAAAATAAACTCTACGACAAAAACTGGCACATGAATCTTAAAATACGTAAAAAAAAAGCTACAATTTTATGTACCGTATAATTTCTTTTTCGCTCATATCACGCTGACACAAGTAGTTTCTTTACATGCATGCACTGCCAAGAAATCAGAGTTTTGACGCGCTTTCGCGCGTAAACATGACACTATCTTATAATTAGAGGGCGCTAGCAGCGGGGTCACCGCGCCTCTCAACATCCATTGTCACATTACGTATACTGTAGGAGTCACAGCGTCCAAAAATAACGCATACATCGATATCTCGTGTAGATGGCCACATCACCTGCGTGGCCACATTACCTGCACCCACGATACATATGTATATACACAGGTACCTAAGAAAGATGTATAAAATCCCATAGGCCACGGACTATCTGGATCCCACGTCGCTCTTCCAAGGCGAAATCGAGGACAGCCTGGCGAAGCTCACGCGAGCCATCGCCACGCTCGAGCACTTCGAGGACGTGTTCGAGGTCTTCCGCGGCAAGGTGCCGAGCTACTTCAAGCACGCGCGCGAGCCCGTCGGCTGGACCTTCCACCAGAAGCTCATCTTCGGGAGGCTGATCCTGTTCCTGAAGCGCTCGAGGGAGCTCAAGGTTTTTATGACGGTTTTTTATTTGGGTTTGTGTAGTTGGGTGTACAAGGTATGTTTGATAGGATTCGAATGAAAGTGGTAGGAGAAAGTTTGTTTATGGGATTGGTGTGATATTCGTAAATGAGAATCTTGTAATAAATGTATGTGGTTTATTACAGGAGATCTGTTTTCGAGAAAATCTCTTTTTTAAGTAAGTTTGCCTTCAGAAGAATCTCAAAAGAAGCTTTTCGCAATAAATTTCGTTTCTACTTTTTTCCTTCACTTTTGTTTTACTTTGACAAGACTGCGCTAGATGTGTTTGCCTGTCATGTCAAATGATTTGAAACAATCGGCAGCTAAACGATTAAAATGAGATACCAAAGTAGATCTTAGTGGGTTAAATATATATAAGTCTTCTAACTGCTTATACATTCGTATAATTTTATCTTTTAATTTTTAAAAAATGTAACAAAATATAGAACTAACTATTCTTCCTAGAATCAACTGTTCCAACATATAATAAAAAAAGATATCATTTCCGACTAAAGCCTGATAAAATCTACTGAAAAAAAACCTAACTAAAACCTTTTATCTCAGACCTGACATAAATTGAAATAGTCAAGTGCGATTTCTAAATGTACATGCTTACAAAACTTTGAAGGTATTCTTTTCGTGTATTTTCAGTCTATTTTCGAGCTTGCACAAGAATATTTCAAACTGGAGAAGGTAGAGATTGCCGGTCTGAAGGGCAAGAAACTCGGTGCGATGGTCTTTGATATCTTCGAGAATTTCGTCAAACGTTACAACGAGTTTGCCAACGTAACCTACGAGATGATGTTGCCGGAAGATCCTGGTTTCGATGAAGACGTTAAAACCTTTATGGACAAGGTGCGTATTCATATACGAATTTTTTATACTGCTTGTAAAATCAGATTGTATACTAAAAATAATCTCGTGAGATGTCGCGGAAAATCTCACGTGAGATCATAAAACAACAAAAAAATCACGTGCACGGGGAAATCTATTTGACCTTTCCTGGAAAGTTGCTGATATTTTTCATTTTAAATGCCACGTAAAGTATCATGTGACGTTTTATGTCGAATTCTTATGTGATATCTCACGTGACTTTTGACATTATTTTCAGATCTTTGACATTACATATATCGAATAGATTTTGTTGCAAATTTTAATGATACATTTTGTGTTACGGCATGTCACATGATACATTACGTTTCTTTTAATAGTGTCAAAACGATAAATGTCTATTGTTACAGGTTGAAGAGTATGACAGAAGACTAGGCACGATTTTCCATCAAGCCTTTTCGGAATGCCACACGATAGAGAGCATGTATAAGTTTATTATTAATATTGGAACTATAGTCTCTAGACCGATCATTTTTCGACAGCTGTGGCCTTATTATGAAAGCCTAATCGCGAAAATGCATTCCGAATTGGATACGGCCAAGGTATGCAATTTCATTTATAAAACTGTTTGTTTGGAGAAAGATATTGAAAATGAATCGAATAAAATCAATCGAAGATTTTAATCTAAGAATTTTTTTGAAGTCAATTTTAATTATTAAGTGATACAGTAATAGCTTTAATTTTTTTTATAACGCAAATGTTTTCAAGATTGTAATAAATTCAACACGTTTCTAGGTGATTCTCGATGAAAATCTAAAGATGTATGAAACTGCAGGTCAAACGGAGAGCGACGAAAGCTTTCCTCCGGTAGCCGGTGAGCTTTGCTTCTTGAAAAAACTGCGAATCCGCATCACGAATCCGATCGATTGGACAAATACGATCGACCATCCACTCATTCAGTCCGAAACCATGACGTTCGCTTACGAAAAATACGAGGAACTCGTTGTAAGATACTTTTACAATCTTTCCAAGCATAATGCTATTCTATAATTCTTACTGATTTCTGATAATTATACATTGTGAAGGGATTGATAGGTGAGAAGGAGGAAGAAATATTCAAGCAGTGGGCGGAACAAGTGCCGCAATGGTGTGAAAAGGGTCTGGCGAATACGCTTTTCCTCAAAGACGAGAATAATAGATTGGCGGCCAATTTGGACGAGGACTTGGCGATGGTTCTGCGAGAAACGAGATACATGGTTATGATCTTGGAGAAGGAGGATATACCCACTGAAGCTTTGGATATTTTTACGAGATCCACGTTTTTCTATGATTCTAATTTGAAGCTCAATAATATTTCAAAATGGTATATAATTATACAAAAAATAGTTTCAAATTTTAGGTTTCTTTATATATTTAAAAAAAAACTAATTTGTACAGCATAAAGACTCTTACAGCTTCGCATGTGCTACTAAATTACACAAACTCATTGAAAATTGAAAATATAGTTAGTTTTTAAATTTTGTATCTAACCAAAATCACAAGGATTTGAAAGAATGCATAAAATTGCTATTTTTGACATTTCTTATAGTATTGGGTACATTTTTAAAATTTAATACATTTAAAATTTGATTTTTACATTTAAGGGGGTCCGAAAGTCAATTAAGAATTGAAATTTCACGCCTTGATTTTTACCGACCGAGTAGTAAATAATTATTCATAATTATAAAAATATTTATATTTAGACAAAACCCAAACTCGCTATCCCTTCATTGAGCAATAATGGATCTATGTGCAAAGTGTCAGACATTAAAAACAACGGCACCTTAAAAAATTATTGGAATGAAATTTTATGAAATATTATTTTAATAATTTTTTAAGGTACCGTTGTTTTTAAAAGTTCAAACTTCATACATAGGTCCATAAATGCTCAATGGAGGGCTAGCCAGTTTGGGCTTTAGCTAAATAAACGTAATTTTGTTTTTAAAATGTTAATTCTAATTCTTTATTACTGTAACTTGGTTTATTTTCAATTTTTGACCATGATATAGGTTCAACAATGTCAATTGAACCATAATTATCAAAGACTGTAATAAATGAATCCGACTATCCGCCCATACATTCGAACCTCACTTTACTTACACACTTCTATCCAGGCACAACGAGATCAACGACGTGGCATCAGAAATCGAAGCCTACTTGATCAACGAAGAGATGCAGGCAATAGAAGAGCTCGTAGACTACGGCCAGGAGAATTACACGTGGAACTCACCTGGTAACCCAACAATTTCACCATTGTCCCCTCCCTTATCAAACTACCCAAACACGTCCAAACCCTAAATCCTTCGTCTACATTCACCTCAGAGGTCTCCGAGTACGTGGAGAAGATCCACGACATGGTGGGCAGTCTGCACGGGCGGATCCTGCGCGCCCAGGCCAATCTGGCGTCTCTGCGCCTGCAGCTGGACGGCTGGACACTGGTGGCGGTGCTCGTGCGCAAGGACCAGAGGCCCAACCGACTCCTGGCCGTGGCCGACAGGAAGGAGACGTTCGAGCGGAGGTATCGACAGGTCGCGGCGGACGCGGAGGAGCTCGAGCGCGTGCTCGAGGAGAACTACAAGCTGTACTTCGACCTGATGCCCGAGGTCCTGGAGATGGCCGAGGGTGAGAGGGGATTGCTTTGGGGGAGTCGGAGGAGCTCGGAGGGGATGGGAATACGATGAGTGAGAGTTGGTTTTTCGTTTTAGTCGATAACGCGGAGTTGGAAGATGGCGAAGGAGAGATAAGGTGATTATTTTGCGTTCTAGTCTCCTAGGACGAGAGTATGACAAGTTAAAATTTGTACAATCTTTTTTAATGCGTAAGAAGATGAAAATTGTACACGGTTCTTGAAAATCAATTAAAATAGCTTTAAGGCTTTGTAATGGATTAATAAAATTTAAGAAGAACCATTTTCGTGAATAGAATTTGTTTTGTCAGTCAATTCCAAAAAATGTGGAATTAACAGTTGTCATAGTCTTGATAGTGGTGCAATATATTTATATTACGTTTAGCCATTCAGTCACAATGTCCCCTATAAAAGACATTAATTATTTGGAACGTCAAATTAGTAATTCTTAGTTCGCTGAAATAATATTCAGATCATTAAGTAATTGACATACCAATATAGTTCTTTTTTAAATCTGCTTGATGCAAAAATAGTGTACTGTATACAACGGGAAAAAGCAGATCTTTCTCGCTCTCTAATTTTTTTCTCCCGCACGTGCGGGAAAATTTGTTATATATATAAATAGAAAATCTAAATTTTAATTGCACATAAATTATTCTTTTTATCTTTATTTGTGTGATGGTGGACGACTCAAAATGCCCGAATTCCCATTCGACTTGGATACATAAAAAGGACCTATTCATGCACTAATTAAAAAAAAATACGGCGTGTAACAGAGAGGGGAGAGTATTTTCAGTTTCTGATGCTGATTTGAGCACTCGTATTAGTTTCGGGCGCCTTCGGCACCCTCGACTTCCACTCGTGCTAAATCTTCATTCTCGCTTAGAAAAACACAATTTTTCCCCCTTGTTGCACAATATACTATTTTTGTCCGCTAACTACTTTTTTGCCCGCCGGTCGGAAAACGGCTACTTTGGACCCTCTCTACGTGTATCAAACAGCGCGAAAATCGTGCTTATGTTACAAAAAATATATTGTGAATTGTATAGCGCTTTTCTCGATACTCATTTTTGTTTAACATCCACAAGTTATTGACACGTGCAAATAATTGTAACTGTAAAAATGTACACCGTGGATCAATGACATGCGTGATTGGTCTCATATCAATTATATAAACATTTCACGGGCCTACTCGTAACTCGAGTATAGAAAGCTCCATTAATAAAACTTCCTGTAAGAAAGCTAGTTTTCACATTTGATTTAATTATACAAAATATCAACAACATTATTATCTCTTCAAGAGCAAAAAAGCGTGACTGAAAGGGTTAAAGGTTCCCGATGTGATATTGACTTAAAACTACAAATTTCAATTGACTTACCTGCTTACTGTATCGCAACAGAGAGGAGGACGCGGGAATCGGCGACGAAATCGCGGGAACGGAAGAAACCGGGAGCGAGAGCAAAGAGTCCGAGGAGTCCTTGACGCCTTCCGAAATAGAACGTCGAGAGGAAGAGGCGATACTGGAGGCCGAACGGGAGGAACATCGCAGAGAGAAGTGGAAGCCGTACCTCGCCTACGTCGACGACATCATCGCCAATGTCCTCATTCAGGCTGCTTCGTCGAGGTGGAGTGAATATTGTCTATATACTGTAATAATACTCTTGAGATGCGAGTTTATAAATGCCTATATAATTTATGTTGCAATAGTCCATAGGTCATTGTAGTGATTCGTAGCCGATCGAGGTAGCCGACGAACACCACCTTTTATTTAACGTACTTTGACCTACTGAATTCGAATTTCTTGGTGTTAAAACCTGAAAATGGTGCCTTTAAAAGGGTATTTCTCTATATATAGAACATAAAATAAAAGAAAATCATATGAGTGTTATAAAGGTCCGATGACATAAATAGTGAAATGTACTTAAAAAGAGTCCATATCTACATGAAAAAAAAATGTTTCAATAAATTCGCGATGTCACAAACCGTTGGTTTGGACAAACAAGCGGCTATCTGTTATACTTATGAGGATGTCGACCTAGCAAACTTTTGCCAGATGGCAGCACGGTGAAATAAGACTCCAGTCAATGAGAAGCGGCGATTCCTATGTTCTGATTGGTTGGAGTTTTTTTCCCACTCACGGCATCTACTGGCCCGAGGCCGGCGCTCGTCACCCTCATAGGGGAGACCAAGTAAAAGTGAGCCAAAAAAAGTTTGAGCACGAATATATAAATCTATTTCAACTATCAATAATTCGAAATATATTAAAAAGGTTAATATAGACTTTATTTAATATGCATTTCAAGCACTAAGACTCTAATGTAATTGCAAATATTTTAAAATTCACTTACAAGAAAGAAAATGAGAAGGCCTATTTTGTCACGAGCTTGTGGTATAGTGAGCCTTTGCATGAGGCAAAGTGAGTTTCAATAAATATGCGGACAAAAGTTTAAATTACGATAAATTAATGTCTTTTTTAACTGTTAAACGTAACTTAATCGATTTGTTAACATACATTAAAGCTTTACAAGATGTATTTATCAATCATAACCGTACAGCAAGTTTGAGGTTACACTTTCTTATTTACATTGTTTATATAAGCTCTCTTTACCCTGGTCAGTTAGTCCTGAATGTTCTTGCGACGTAAGAATGTTTTTTAAGAGATTTATGTATTGTCTTATGGTATTAAAAACATGTTTATTTAAATTTTATTGTAATAAGTGTAAAACAAAAATTTTCTGTAATAAGAGAGCATATATAATACTTCTTTGTCTATAAACCAAAATATGCAAAATTATCATATCAGGTGGCTCAAAAATTCATTGTTAAATTTTTTACTGAATAACCGATTATATGCACCACGAAGCATTTAAAAATCATTATTAACTTAGATTATTTTGTTATATAAGTGAAATTAATATAAATGTCTTGTTTATGTCGAAATATAGAGAAAGCTCACTTTACCCCGGTGTCCCTTACATAGCAGATAGCTACTTGTTCGTGCAAACCAACGAAGTGTTCATATTGTCAATAAAGAAAAAAATTCAGTAAAACCTAAAATGACTATATTGTTTAGAGTTTATGAAAATTTGAAACAATTACAAAAATTAATCTAGGGAAGTGAAAATAAACTTTAAAAAATCGAGGGTAAAATTTGATGAAATAAGTGAGAAAAGATAGATTTTATCATAAATTAAGAGAATTAATTAATTAATTAATTAAAATGTTGTTTTTCCTTTTATAGAGAAACAAATTTTCGCTTATATGTTTAAGATTTTATAAATATTTATCATGCTCATATCTGTTTTATGGTCTCCTATCAATATTTTATCTGGAGCTGTAGGACATCCAGGGGCATCCTCATTTTGTTCTCATTTAAATATTAGTTTTGGTCGGCCAAAAACGTCTAAAAATATGTTTTTCTCAATAAGCATATAATCTACACTTACCTTTTTGAGGTTTCTTCTGAGTTGAATAAAAATATTTTATTAAAAACTACCAAAACTATATATTTCTAAACATTTAATATGTAAACGTTTCAAAAAATATAGCTGTGATATTTTTTTTTTTACATAAACTATTACTAAATTAAAACTAATACATTCTTATATAAAATTATCTTCAAAATTAGCCCTTATACATTCCACTATACTTACGATAAACGTAATAAAAAAATATTCCCTATTTTATCTATGATTTTACATTGCACTCAAAATGTATGGGTTCACATGGATTCTCTGAGCGCTGTGTGGTTAACCATTTTCATACTCAAATTACCAAATCTATCCATCCAGCATTCGTTACATTCTGAACGAAACCGACCCGAATTCCGAGATTGAACCGCTCTTCGAGATACAGCTTCTGCTGGAAGTCTGGGGCATCGCGTACAACCCGTCAGCTGAAGTCGACAAGTCGACGGGATTCTATGCCCTCTACGAGGAAATCATGCTCGACATCATGAGGATGGCCACCCTGATACCCAGGGTCGATCCGGAAAAGGTGGAAGAGCGCGAATTTTACACGGTGAGTGAATTTTTCATCTAGCGCCTGACCACATATCATGTTTTTGTACTTGAAAAATATTTAAACATATTTATTTATTATTATTTTGTTAACGTATGTGTTATTGTTATTCTTCATTTTTTTTATTAAGTTAAATTAAGAATCATGTTTATCTAAGCTCAACTCTACATTTATATGCAATAACATTGCTGATGTAATAGATTAGTTTCTTTTATAAAAGCATCATAAACATTTGTTTTTTTTTCTGATACATTTTTTATTTAGTGAATTTAAACTTAAAGTTAGAATTTTTCTATGTTATCTTTACTTTAGAGGGTCAAATTATTTTTCTAATTCCAATGTATTTTTGACTACACTCTGTCATACGTTTATTTTATGATGTAATTTCCCAACACCAACAGAGCTGTCCTTTATTTGTGTTTTGATTATTGGAATGAAAATTGCAAATAATGCCAATAATTATTTTACAAAAAATTTACATTGGAACAGATTGATCTTGCTGAAAACGAAGATATAGTATATATGCTGGAGGAAACCTCTTCACGCGTGAAAAAGGCATTGAAAGAAGCCGTAGAATATGCAGAGGTAAATAAACGGCTTTGACTATACACTTATTTAACTGCTAAGTATCTTAAATTTTTCTCCCAAGTATTTCTCAAATTTCAAAACTAAAACTTTAGTTACTTTTCGAATGAATGATATTTAATTTTTTATATGAAATACATAATATTAATTTTCGTAACATTTTTGTAAATAGATAGATTGCATTAGACAGCGAATACCTGAATAATGCTTATATTTAATTTTTTTTTGCAAAAAATATATATTACATAATACATCTTATTGATGATAAAATGATTGATGATGAGCAGATTGATGACAGAATTATATTTCATAAGTAACAAGCATTGAATTGAAGAGCGACATACCTATAATAACATTCTTTTCTTTACAAACTTATTTTTATAATAAACTTATTGTTTTAAGGTGATGCTAAAGCCACCTGTCACCGACAAATACGAGGATCTACTTTTCTCATTTCATTTTCAATTTTGAGTAAATATCGCTATGGAAAGTTGTTGTTCCAATAAAAAAGAACAACTTTCCATAGTGATTTTCTCTTAAAATTGAAAAATGTATGAAAAAAGTGGTTCCCCGTATTTACCAGTAACACGGAGTTTAACATCACCTTAATAACATATACCCGTTAATGAAATTTAATGTAAAAACTCATATGTATTAGTAAAAGTCATTATTATTGATCTCATATATGAAGGACATATAAATATCGACCAGATTTCCATTTTATCGACTTATCACATTTTAATTTGTTTTCTGTAATCAATAAATATTTTGTAAAACACGCCATTGTATTTCCTTTGTCTACACACCAGGAAGATTTATTTAATTATTAACTGCAGAATAAAATGATTTGAAAAACATACAATCATAGTAAATATATTATAGTTTAACATTTTATAACCAATTATTTCCTCTACAGTTAGTAATGAACCCTCAGAATAATATTGCTTCCTCCTAAAGGAAGCTTTATTATAGTAAGAAAAAAGTTTTGCTAAAAATGTGTTGGAAACAAGTTTTGAGCCATTGGCCGAATACGCTGACAAAAATACAAAATTCAAAATGGTGGAATCAATATGGCGGAAGAGATTTTCAAAATCAATCGGATTTACTTGAAACTTACTACTCGGTAGTTTTCGAAGTCGCTCGGAGACTTAAGGGGGAAAGCCTGGGTAAAACCCAAAAAAATACTTTTTTTTACGATTCCAGACAACTTTTTATGTTTAAAAGCGATCATACTGAAAATTTGTATTGTGTCAAAATACAATAATACCTTAAATTTTACCGTTGTAAGACCTCAAAATCTTGACCCAACACGTCACAATAAATCACTGTTTTCAATACCAAATTTATTAAAGGAACTCGAAAAAAAATAACAAAAAATTTTAACGTAAAAGTACTCCGGTTTTTTTGTAATACATGTCAAAAGGAGTCAAATAAATATGGTATTGAAAATAGTGATTTATTGTGACGTGTAGAATCAAGATTTTGAGCTTTTACAACGGTAAAATTTTAGATATTACTAAGTATTTATAGCATACAAATTTTCAGAATGATTGCTTTTAAACATAAAAAGTTTTCTGGACTCGTAAAGAAGTCTTTTTTGCAGTTTAACCCAGGCCTGCTGCCTTAAGAGTTTATGATGTTAATATTACAAAAGAAGTTTATTAATAAAAAAATGAACAAATTGATAATTATAATTAATATATTAAATCAATGTTCATTTCATATTAGAACAGTTGATTAGTTTGAAGGAAGTTTCGTGCCAATGAATCGGCAGCGTTTTTTTTGTATACATTTTGCATTTGACACAAAACTCCATTAAACAGTCACTTAATAAACACGATACTTCAAACCTATCAAAAAATTAACCTATCACACTTTAACCTCTCACTAGAAATTCGATAAGTACTCCTGGCTGTGGACGGAGGACCAACTCGACTACCTCGAGCTGTTCCTGCGCTTCGGGCGCACCCTCACCGAGGACGAGAAGATACGCGTGGCCCAGGCCGAGGAGAACGAGCCGTTGGAAGGACTGCCCAATAAGAAGCCCAAGCTCCAGGACTTCAAGCGCGAGATGGATAAGTTTCTGGAGCTGTACAATGAGTGCGAAGCGATCGAGAATGTAAACGTCATTGAAAAGTGGCTGAGGGTCAATCTGAAGGCTATGAAGCAGGGTTTGCTGAATACCGTTTGCAAATGGTCGAATTTGCTGAAGCAGCATCTGATTAATAGAGTTAATAAGAGGTATGATCGGTGTATCTTAAGGAGGGGTTTAAGTTGACATTTAAATTGCTCCTCTCAGATTTTATTGAGTGATAAATTCATAGTAGGAAAATTCATTTTTTGAGGCTGGATGAAATCATTTATTGGACAGTAAATAACAATTTTTCAATCTAACTTAAAATCTAGTCTAAAATGAAGCCAACATCCAACTGGATTTGATTATAATTCAAGTGGTTTCCAGAAAATGGAATGGCAAAATGTATTTCCGATTGAGACTATGGATTGGAGAAATGGATTTCTAGTTGTAGACTATTTTCTAGCTGGATTGCCTAAAAGTTCACTTCGTATGTAAAATGATATCTCATACAAATGTATCATCCTGATGATAGCATCTATGTTGGTCAGCATTTTACTTTAAAATATTATTATTTTAGGAAACTCAGCACGAAATCCAGCTGGAAAACAGACCTGAATTTCGATTTGATCAGAAATCTGCCTAGACATAGTCAAATCCAGATGGATTCTAAGCATCTATATCAAGTTCAAATTTCCCGCTTTAAATCTTACCGAATAGTAAATCAATAAAGTAATCAGTCCATTTATATTACTTATAATTTAATGCATAAACCAAATGATGTGCAAAACAAGTCATCCACAAACAATAGTGTATTAATATTGAATTCTTCATTACTTGGTCGGTAAGATTTGAAGCGGAAAATTTTATGTTTAATGGACGTTGCCACTCTCTTACCTTTCATTCTTGCAGCATATAACAAATAATTAATGATATTTGCCGTGAATTTTGATTTCATTAGTTTGGAAAATTTGACAAACTTCTTGAACAAAGCTCACGCGAGATTCATGAAACCGGTGGATAAGGACGATTACGACGGACTTCTCGATACCATCTATTACTTGAAAGAAGTTCGAGATCGGACAGTAGAAATCGACATTATGTTCGATCCTTTGAAAGTACGATTCGTTTTCTTTTATTACAAAGATAATTGTCAATGAGCTGTCTGCGATAAAGATTATTGCACGATATTGTCAATTATGTTGTTGTTAGGAAACGATTGAATTGCTGGGCGAGTACAGCGTGGAATTTGGCGAGGAAACGTACGACAAGCTGTCGGAGCTGCCGGAGTTCTGGAACTCGGTAAAGAAGTTGGCAGCACAGGTTAAGCAGGTGGTTGCGCCCCTGCTCGCCACTCAGATCGACTGGTTGAGAAAGAAACTGACTTACTTCGAGTATCGTCAGAGAAAGTTGCTTGAGAAGTTCCACGGCGAGGAAGTATTTAGGTGAATCTGACGATTCCGTAAAAGTATATTTATTTTTGTAAAGAATTCGTTTCTTAGAATCGTTTTAGTACAGTTTTGTCGTACAAAAGAACTTTGGCACGCTATATAACTAGTGTAAATATTAATTATACTTACAAACATTTAAATTAATGCATCAATCAGCATAGGTTGTCTATTATTTTTCTCAGATGACGATCAAAATTGATAATTTATTTTACCTAATTCTGGCTTTTGTTTCGAGTTGAACAATTAATTTAATAAATTAAATGAATTTTGAATTCTGGCGAATGGGAAGATTACCGATATTCAGTTAACAGTGCATTGTTGTAGATCATGGCATAGTTTCTTTGTAATCAATCACAATTTTTACGATATCTTCAAATTTGAAGAACATATAATCAAAACTTTTAAAATGGTGTAACTTTACTTCCGCCGGCATCATTTACTTTTAACGGTGTGACATCAATCAACGCGCTTTTAATAAGCTAAACTTTTGTAAACATTATCATCTTTCAAAATAAAAAAATGAATACACGTCGGCTTAGATTCTTTACGGACCATATACACGAATGCCGATTAGAAACTAAATTTCGTTTTCTTCCCTATTCTGAACATCTCTATAAATAGTTCATACCTAGAAATTTTCTCAGAATATCTCATATTTTGTCTCTAGGATTTGGCAGAATTCATCGGAATTAGTCATAATTAGTTCTCAACAAAAGTACAAATTCATAATTTTGACAAACCATTTTCATCGAACCAACCTTCGAAAACCTTAATTTTCACAGCCCTGAATGCGAGGACATATACATCAAGCTCGACAGCATCAACGACAAGGTCGAGGAGCTTTGCGAGGAGTTGAGCGAGCTCTCGCGCACCGCCGAGATATTCGAGCAGCCAATACCGGAGTTCAAGGAGTTCGTCCAGCTGCGTCGGGAGATCAGGATGCTCAAGAACCTCTGGGATTACGTGAACGTGATCATGTCGAATCTGTCACAGTGGAAGATGACAGTGTGGAAGAAGTTGGATATCGAGGGGATGGACGTGGAGTGCAAGAAGCTGACACGAGAGTTGAGACGTTAGTTATGACGATGTGACATGTCTGTATTAGTATGGCTTATGACTAACAGCATATTTGGATAGACTTCAACGTACTTTTTACCTAGTTTTAGCGTAGCGCACTTGATTATATTGGTTTAAGATTGAAATTGATATTGGAATAACAATTGTGTTTTTCATGCTTGCAGTTCTTGATAAGGACATAAAAAGTTGGGAACTGTATCGCTTTATCGAAGGGCAGTTACGAAACATGATGTCGTCTTTGAGAGCAGTTTCAGAATTGCAAAATCCAGCGATCAGAGAAAGACACTGGCAGCAATTGATGGCTGAAACCAAAGTATTATTTTAGTTACTTTAATAACCACATCATATGCACGTGTATTAAATAATGCTTATTTGCGTAGGTGAAATTCACAATGGACGATAAAACGACGCTCGAATCGCTTTTGAAACTCGAGCTGCACAAGTACGAGGAGGAGGTCAAGAATATCGTGGACAAGGCTGTCAAGGAAATGGGCATGGAGAAGGTCTTGATAGAATTAAACAAGACGTGGAACGATCTGGAATTCGAAAAAGAGGGTCACGACAGAACCAAGTTGTACGTTTTGAGGGTTGGCGAGGAGACGATCGATACCTTAGAAGAAAATCAAGTAATTGACATTAGAAAACTTTAGTAATTTAAACACCCAGCTGACAACGTTAATTCATTTATATTATATCGGGTGTTTTCTCGTTGTTGAACATCTTCTTGTAAGGTACAACTGCAAAATATGCTGGGCTCCAAATTCATCGCCTACTTCCTGAGAGAAGTGACCGAGTGGCAGCAAAAACTGAGCAACGCCGACGCGGTCATCAATATCTGGTTCGAGGTTCAAAGGGCCTGGATGCATCTCGAGAGCATATTCATCGGCTCGGAGGACATCAGAAGTCAGCTGCCCGAAGACTCGAAGAGATTCGAAAGAATCGATCGAGAATTTAAGGTTTTATATAAGATAATAATCTTAAATTTTAGATGACATTGGGTTTCTATGAAAGTGCCTAATAAGTTTCAAGAATCTTTGCTATTTAATTTCATCCAGATTAAACCTAGATTAACCTCTAAATGTTGTACATTAGCATGACAGAACGTTAATGTCAAAAAGATTGTTAACCCGGTAGAGATGTAGGGATCCTGGAGGACCCACAATTTTTTTCTTAAGATTTCTATGTGAAAAGCTTAAAATTACGCAAACTAAATATATGGATCAGATTAAAGTGGTTCATTTCCAATCTCGTGATGGGAGCCTAAATCATATTTTACTACGCAAAACTCGAGAAAACTTAAAAAATTAAAAAAATAATATTGCAGAAATTCTCTACTTAAAGACCAAAACATATTTCTACATGATTTTTCAAAGTTCTTTTTAATATTTTGAGGGTTTCGGCCTTAACGGGTTAAAATAGGGGAGGGGTCGATGACTCAAGTGGTATAAACGCGTACGTACCTCTTAAGTCAACGGCCGCTCAAGGGTCGTGGGTTCGAAGCTCCGTCAGTCCGAATTTTTCTGAGACACTAGTTATAAACATTTTTCAAATCAATCTGAAGAAGAATAGCATCCGCAGGTGTTAAAATTTCTTTATACCTAAATATACTTATATGTATATTTTTAAATCATCCGCAAATATTAAAACTTTAGAAAACTTGGTAACACTGAAGGAAGATCATTAACTGATACATTGAAAATCAAGGGGCTGATAAACGAATACTAGGTACATTACAAGAAATTATCTCAAATATGATTTTATACAAACAGTCATTTGCATCATTAACACATAATGATACATTTAATAGGTGATTAAAATCAACTATTTAAATTACTTTAAACGATAACAATTAAGTCAATAACATATTAGCAAGAAACTAAATAAATGCACTGATTGACATGTTTTTCGGGGTATGATCAAGCAGTAGTCAGGTTTAACTTTTCCTCGCCATACCGGATCCGGCCCGGATTAGACGTTAGCTAGAATAGACACAAAGATGGAGTGTTAGCAGCAAACGTCCAACATAACTATATTATTGTCCGGATGATCAGTAACGCGATAGTATGCGTAGTTTTTTAAATGGCTTAAATAGACTTAGGTCGCTCTTCGAGCAAACGGTTCGTTTATCTAGATAAAATGTTATCTATAGAAAAGGAGTAGCTACATAACGCATTATATCTAGATGAAAAAATAAATATTTTTAAATTGTTCTCTGGGCTGTATATAATGTCCTTATGCTGCATAGACTGGTTATGAACACTTGTTTATAGAATAGCATTTATTGATGTTCGTTAATTATTTGGCCAGGAATTGTTAAGAGACATGATGTCGAATTTGAACATAGTCAAGGCAACGAACAAGCCTCGATTACTGGAGAAACTCGAGGAGCTTGAAAAGCAATTGAGTTTGTGCGAGAAGGCTCTTGCCGACTACTTGGAAACGAAGAGGCTGGCCTATCCGAGATTCTACTTTGTCTCACCCGCAGATCTTCTTGATATTCTCAGTAGTGGTAAATGTCAAAACTTAAATATTTCATTCGATATATGGTACAATTTTGAATAATGTTTTCGTTTTGTAGGAAACAATCCTGAACTGGTTTGCAGGCACTTATCGAAGTTGTATGACTCGATAGCTAATTTAAAATGGAAGTTGGAAGGCGGGAAACATTCAAAAATGGGTATATTTCAATAAATATTGATTGTTTAATGGTATGGAAAATCATATAGTAATTATTTTATTTTTGACAATGATTAGCAAATGCTATGATAGCAAAAGACGGAGAACTAATGAGTATGCAGGGACTTTGTGACTGTAGTGGAAAAGTAAGAAAAACAGTTATTTATTTAAATTATTATTATTCTAATTTTTTTCGTCGTTTTATAATTAGTATTATCGAAGCCTAATAACATAAATCATATTTTTATTATCAATATGCGGAAACATATAAGGTCTTAACTTATATAGATGTGGATTGCAGTAGATAAAGGTCGCGTTTAGTCAGCCACTATATTTGTGTACTGATGTTTCTAATACTTTGTATTCTAATTTAAATAAAAAAAAATCCAATTAATATTAGTAAAATTGCATTTAAAAACAGTATAACTTTATCAGGTATTAATTAAAAATTTACTGTTTGTGCGAGTATAAATATAAGTCTTGGTCGATTTTCGGCGTATTAATAATTGAATTTAAATATAGCTTTTGACCATCCACTCACTAGAAATTGTCATGTTTCTAACATAATATTTAAGCAAAAATCTAAGCATAAATCAAGTAATTTGTGCATTTCTCACTAACTAGGAGAGTAGATTTACAAACCGATATTTGCTGAAACTTTGAGAGGTGTTTCTGACACCTACAAATAATGTGTAGCACCCTAAGTCTTTTTCAATGGACCGTTATTCTCGAGAAATCAACCAATTGATCTCAATTTTGCGTTATTTTAGTAAGAAATGGTGTTTTTACTTTTTTATTTACGATAGAGGCACCATTTCTTACTAAAATAACGCAAAATTGAGATCAACTGGTTGATTTCTCGAGAATAAGGGTCCATTGGAAAAAACTAAGGGTGGTACACATAATTTTTACGCGTCAGAACACACCTCTCAAAGTTTCAGCAAATATCGATGTCCAAACCTCTGACACTCTCCTAGTAAGTTTAAGTTAGAAACTCGCAATATTCTTCAAAATTGTTTCCGATAATCTAAAAATAATCCTAAAGTATATTGCCATCCAGTTTCCACCTATGTACAAATAAAAATTTCAACATTTTAGTTTATCGCTAAATATCGGTAAGCAAATCCCAACCTTCGATCACGATATCCAAATAAATTATCCACTAAAAACGTCTTATAAAAACCCATCACCAAACTTTAAGCTTAACATTTTCTCCAACGTTCTTCCATATCACTCTACTAAGGTAAAGTACCCAGTACCGGGACAAAGTGAAAATTGGGAGCAGTACTGGGACAGTAGCAAAACACTTCTATTACTATTAAATCTGATAAAAGTATCGATGCATTAGCGTTGTTTGTGATGTTATCTTTGTAGTCAAGACGATATTTTGTTAATTTAGAGCTTAAAATTATTATAAAACAAAATACAAATCTTTTGAGGTTACGTTTTAGAAGCGTGTATAGGCGAATTTTAATCCCACTTCACATGCCTCTCAATTTGCATAACCTAGTAGTGGGACACATTTAATAATATATGTCCCACTACTGCATCCAAAGGATGTCCCAGTACTGCGTCCAGCTCGATATAGCCCGTCCCACTTCTGTATCCTTGTGTACATTTTTTCAAACATACTCTTTTAATATAAAAAAAGCATTTTAATGTCTCTGTATGTGCATAAATAAGTAAAATTGATTGCAAATTAATGGTTAGATTTAAATGTTTTGAACAATTTTGCTTGTTGGTTCTAAAATCGTTGTCCGTTCGTGAATCACATTAAAAACTGTCCCAGTACCGGGTACTTTACCTCATAACCTAAATAAAAGAAGCCACGTGCTCCGCGCGATTCAGGTGGAACTCTGGCTGAACCGCGTGACCGAAGCGATGAAGCGCGCGGTGCGGTACCACTTCGGCCAGGCGGTGACGTCGTACGCGGAGAAGCCGCGCGAGCAGTGGCTGTTCGACTACGAGGCCCAGCCGGCCCTGTGCGGCACGCAGATCTGGTGGACGAGCGAGGTCAACATGTCCTTCGCCCGGCTCGAGGAGGGCTTCGAGAACGCCCTCAAGGGTGCGTCGAATTTTTATCTTGCGGATGAAATCTCGCTGGAGGCAATTTGTTTGGCGAAATTTGGCGAGATACGAAGTGGCCTGGCTAAAGCTTGACAGAGTTTGCCCAAAATTTGCGAAACGAGTACTTTTTGGGACGCTTTGTATGGGTTAGGCAAGTTTAGCAAGAATGGTATTCTACGAAGAAAGCTCATGTTGTTCAAATTTGCCTAATTTTACGAACTCTTCGTATCGTTGTTAAATAGGCGTAGACGTTGCCCAAATTTTCTATAATATGCTAAACATTGCCAAGAATAACTAAAATCCAGCATGAATATTACTTGGATTTGCCTGGCTAGGCCGAATTTCATCTGCCTTTGCAAAATGCCTGAATCTCACTAGTTTACCAAAATTTGGTCTATTTCTGCCAGATTAGATAAACATAAACATAGTTTGTCAAAGATTAGCAAAATTCGTCAAACAACAAATCTTCTCCACTAATTTTGAGTGATACTTATTGAATAATTATTTTCCCGGAATCGTTTGACCTGTAGATTATCAAAAAAAGCAGATCGCGCAGCTTTCGGCGCTGATCTCGCTGTTGATCGGCGACCTGACGGAGAACGACCGGCAGAAAATCATGACAATCTGCACGATAGACGTGCACGCCAGAGACGTCGTCGCCAAGCTCATTACCATGAAAGCCGAGAATTCGTCGAGCTTTCAGTGGCAATCGCAACTCAGGCATAGGTTGGTGAAATTGATATATTGTAACCCTTCGTTCTTTTGTGATTCTTTCCTGTCAAAATATTCAGCTCAAAATCTAACTAGAAATTTTTACAGAAATCCAAGCAGTTTTAATTGGATTTGCCTTATGCTTTCAGACTTTTTCCACCTAGATTGCTAGGCTGAAGTTAGATTTCTAGCTGGATGTCTAGTTAGATTTTCAGCTAGATTTCGAGCTAAAATGTTGGGACTCTTTAAATCAATGTATGTAACCCCGTAACGAATGTAAAACACTCTTCATAGTTCACAGCCGACAAGCCAAGGAAAATAGCTTTAAAATATGATCGGTATCTTAGATATTATAAATATTTCCTCGTAAAATAAAAACTTAAGCTAAGGGTACACCATTTTTCAATACTTTTTATAGGTCTCAGATTTGGAGTTCAAACATTTTTTCACTAATTTGTTATGTAATAAAAGAATATTCTATTTTTATATAATAAATTAGTTAAACATAATTTTCATAATATTTAAAGTCATTTCATCCATAATTATTAACAAGCTCGCTCCTAAATGAGCTTATTAGCAAGCTCGCTCTAAAACGACTCTACACCTGCATCGCGCAAGCATGTTTTTATTTATCATTTTTCTCGACAAACATTATTTAAATGACGTTTCTGTAAAAAATGTTAAGTAGAAAAAAGTTTTATTTGTTCTACAACTTTAGCGTGCAATTTAATAAAAATATGAAATGTATTCAATATGCAGTTATCCTATAATGCCTGAAAATAGATACGTCAGCTTTATATGATGAGACAAATAAATTCTATTAATTTCAACCAGTTACACCGCAGCCTCGCTAGGCTATTGTATAAATTTGATTCCGTACACACATACATCCATACATACACTCTTTGCTATAACGAAGACATAAGGCTCTCCCTTGGGGCTCACCCAAAGAACAGAAAATCGATTTTTTTAAATGGTGTACCCTTTCTTTAAACCAATTATTTACATCTAAACAAATTAAAATTTGAATATTTTTATAAATATATATAAGTATAGTATACCTATATATACGAAGATCACATCAACGTCCCTTACGAAGACTATCACATTTTAGATTCCTCAAAAACACCTACTTCTTTTCAGTGTCCTCTAATAAAAAAACTAGCACTTTTTAGATTTTCTGATTAACATACTAATACCTTCTTAGATCCTCTAAGATAATTACAGTTTATGTCTAAAATTTCGAAAATTGCTAACTCTTGTAGGACCTTCCTGCCAAGAACGAGGATTCATTGAGTAATCTGAAACGTGCTAGTCTTTATTTACTTCCAAGAAGTATATTCGGTAATGAAATATTCAAACGTTACCGTCGCGTGAAATCGCCTCCTATCCACAATCGTTAAGCGTAGATGGGACGACAAGCAGGGCGACTGCTTCGCCAACATCTGCGACGCGTGCTTCATATACGCCTACGAGTATCTGGGCAACGTGCCGCGTCTCGTGATCACGCCGCTCACCGATCGCTGCTACATCACGCTCACGCAGTCGCTGCATCTGGTGATGGGTGGTGCGCCCGCGGGTCCCGCCGGTACGGGTAAAACCGAGACCACCAAGGACCTTGGAAGGGCGCTCGGGCAGATGGTCTACGTGTTCAATTGCTCCGAGCAGATGGATTACAAGGTAGACACTCGGCCTGGTGGATGGTGGATGTAGATAACGTTTGGATGACTGCTTAGTAGATTTTAATAAGGTTCGATGTTGGTGGAAAAGTTGTGCTTAGCGTTTACGTATTGGGAAATGCTGAGGAATGAGACATTTTCATGGTAGGATGAGGGCGTCGGTTACTGTGGGCCAAACCAATTACTTTCATTAGATTTATTTCGTATTTATTAGAAAATAGTAGATTCAAATATTGATATTCAGCATCTTAAGTTTAGTACGTGTCGTAATGAAGCCGACTATTATTATATTGTTTGTTATTTTACGAGAATAAGTCAACAGTTAATAATTGGACGAGGTAACATAAGTGACCCATTTACTCTAGATGCATGAATTTTAGGTACGATTTAGTTCAATTTTGACTTTGACGTATAATAGTACCAATTACAAAATGCCAAATCGACCATTTTCTAATACATCGACTCTTACAAAATACCATGTTCAATAGCTGTCTAGAATCATCTTGGACGGTTCAAAATCAAATTATGAATAAAAAACTTCCAGTCCTGTGGAAACATTTACAAAGGACTGGCGCAAACCGGTGCCTGGGGATGTTTCGACGAGTTCAATCGCATAAGTGTCGAAGTACTCTCGGTCGTAGCGGTCCAGGTCAAAAGCGTGCTCGACGGCATCAAAAGCCGCAAATCGACCTTCATGTTCTTCGGCCAGGAGCTGAATCTCGTACCCACCGTTGGCATGTTTATAACCATGAATCCCGGTTATGCGGGAAGGACGGAATTGCCAGAAAATTTAAAGGCGCTTTTTAGGTGAGAGGAACTCTATTTATATTGATAATATAACGGAAGATTGTTTTCTTAAATTCCTTAGTATATTTCTCTCATTAGTATATTTCCGTGTATATTTTACTTCATGGTCATTATCTTGCTTACACTCTAAACCTAAAAGATTAAAAATTGACGCAAAAAAGATTAAACTGCTGATTCTCTACTTTATAAAAGTAGAAAATGTTATTGTAACTTTTAAAAGAGTGAAGTAGCGATTTTTATCTTTACGGAATGAGTAAATACCAAGATTTCTACTGTTTTACATATATCTAAGCATACAACCTCCTTACAACAATTTAATGATTTATTTGCTTAAGATACTACTTAAATTCATCTTTATTATGGATCAAAGCATTTATAGTTGATTTAATTTTATTTGTGTACACTGTGATTCATAATAAACATGAATTTAAGTCGTATCTCAAGTGAAGATTTTATTAAATTGACTAAGGAGGTTATATGCGTAGATATTTGTGAAAAAGTAGAAATCTTGGTATTTACTCATTCCGTAAAGATGAAATTCGCTACTTTACTCTTTTAAAAGTTACAATAACATTTTCTACTTTTATAAAGTAGAGAATCAGCAGTTTATTCTTTGCAACTGAGTAAACTTCTCCGTTTAATCTTTTTTGCGTCAATTTTTAATCTTTTAGGTTTAGAGTGCATGCGTTCATTTTAAAAAATGCACTTTTATCAAAGGATCTGTCACCTTGCTACATAAGTATAACAAACAATTTCAACACATTTGTCCTCAACTTTGTACACTTGCCATCGTGTCGCGACCGTACCGCTTGACTACTCGCGATATCTCTCACTTACACATTATACCCAATTATCCCAGTAAACTATCCGAAGAATCATTTCTCAATTTTCAGACCCTGTGCCATGGTGGTTCCCGATTTCGAACTGATCTGCGAGATCATGCTCGTCGCGGAGGGCTTCCAGGAAGCTCGGCTGCTCGCGCGCAAATTCATCACCTTGTACACGCTGTGTCGCGAGTTGCTCTCCAAGCAGGACCACTACGATTGGGGTCTGCGAGCCATCAAGTCCGTGCTCGTGGTCGCGGGTAAGCTCAAGCGGGGCGACCGGCTCAGACCCGAGGATCAGGTGCTCATGCGCGCGCTTCGCGACTTCAACACGCCGAAGATCGTGACGGACGATGTGCCGGTGTTTATGGGACTCATCGGTATGTTTGGAAGTTTTGTTTGCGAATATTGTTTGCTAAGGATTAATCATTTACTTACTGATGTATTGGATCTATTCAAACTTACAAGTCTGAGTTATTTGCTTAGAAGTCCTAGAGCTTTAATTGAATCGAGTTACTAATTCAATATTGTATTTCACCAAGCTATTTCTAGAGACTATGTAAGTTCATCAAATATTTCACCAACTAAAGCTAGATTTTTGAAATATTAAATGAGTGTAAGGTTTCCTACAATATAGTATTCTCAATAAGTATTAATCATTCAAATTGGTATCTTAAGTGAGGAAAGAAGCTTTAATCTTAAACTTACTCTTTTTATTACTTTGAAAAACTTGGTTACTAACTATTATTTGATTTCTTTAAATGCAAGTAACTTATCCAATTGGACAAATATATTCTATATGATAGTGTAACCCCGATAAAGTTTTTAATACAATAACAAAATGAAAATGATACATATATTTCACGATATAAACATTTTATTATTACCGTGTATATATATACGTGATCCTAATGTATAGGTGATCTTTTCCCTGCTCTGGACGTACCGAGAAAACGTGATATGGATTTTGAAAAAGATGTTCGAAAAGCCGCTTTAGATCTTAAATTACAGCCTGAAGATGGTTTTATATTGAAAGTATGATCTACTTGGTGTATTTACATAAAAAGTGTCGTTACAAAAAAATATTAAATTTCTGATACTTGTATTTAGATTGTCCAGCTGGAAGAACTGCTATTCGTGCGCCATTCTGTGTTTATCGTCGGTTTTGCCGGAACTGGAAAAACACAAGTTTGGAAGACACTTTTCCGTACTTATCAGAATCAGAAGCGCAAGCCATTTTTCAACGACTTGAATCCCAAAGCTGTGACGAACGACGAGCTTTTCGGAATCATCAATCCAGCTACTAGAGAGTGGAAAGACGGGTAATTCTTAAATGAATTAATTATAATTATAAAAATAAACAGAACAATAGTGAATCTCGTTGGTAATTTCGTAGATTGGTCTCGATACTGATGCGAGATCAAGCGAACATGCCAGGCGACGGTCCCAAGTGGCTAATCTTCGACGGCGACATTGATCCCATGTGGATCGAATCGCTTAACACCGTCATGGACGACAACAAGGTGCTCACCCTAGCCAGCAATGAGCGAATCGCCCTCACTAAACAGATGAGGCTACTCTTCGAGATTTCCAATCTCAGGTTTGATAAGATGTTTTGACTTGAGAGTTGGGTATTTCTTTGTTTATTTAGAGATTTATGAACAATTGATTTTAGAACTGCTACACCGGCGACGGTCTCGAGAGCTGGGATTCTGTACATCAATCCGCAAGATCTTGGATGGAGTCCGTGAGTATGAGAAGAAATAGCGTACACTATCGAATATTTGTTGTCGACAATTACGTCTATATATGAATCTGTTCTCAGATTTGTACAGAGCTGGATCGAAACTCGAGATCCAGCCGAACGCGGAAACCTATTGGTCCTGTTCGAAAAGTACATACCGCTATTGCTCGACGTGACCAAGACGAAGTTCAAGAAAATCACGCCGATTCCAGAAATTTGTCATCTTGAAATGCTTTGCAACTTGCTTGATTGCTTCTTGACTAAGGACAATGTACCCCCTGATTGTCCTAAAGAATGGTACACTGTTGCAAAGTTATGTAAAGAAATGTAAATGGTAATTATTTAATAGTAATATAATTGGATGTTATTGTCAAAAGGTACGAGCTGTACTTCGCGTTCGCCTGCATCTGGGCCTTTGGCTCGGCGATGTTTCAGGATCAGCTGGTCGACTGGCGCAATGAGTTCAGCAAGTGGTGGCTCTCTGAATTCAAAGCCGTCAAGTTCCCCTCGGGTGGATCAGTGTTCGGCTATTTCATCGATCCGGAAACGAAGAAACTTATACCCTGGGAGGAAAACGTTGGTAGATTCGATCTCGATCCGGATCTACCCCTTCAGGTATCGCCATTTTTCTATTGAGCAAGCTTAAAATATTTTTCAACTTTCGGAATCTGAATATACAATCTTGGGGTCAATAATGCTTTCTTGATTTATGAATATAGGTTACACTGGTACCTACTGGCGAAACGGTGCGCATCCGGTTCTTCATGGACCTGCTGATGGCACGAAAGGTACCGGTGATGCTGATCGGTGGTGCCGGTTCCGGGAAGAGCGTCATAGTCGCAGACAAATTGTCTAGTCTGCCCGACAACTTCAATGTGGCCAATGTGCCGTTTAATTATTACACCACGTCAGGTATGAACCAGTGCCAAATAAAATGGAGAATCTTATGATGTTCCTGAACTAAATATATATTCACGAAATACTATGAAAGGCTATGTGAATCTGAAAGAAAGATTTTATAAGAAAATTAAAAACAAAAGAAGTGGTTAAAGTTAATGATAAAAAATGTATAAATAGGAAAATATAACGAAAAGTGTATGTTTCGTCCCAAATTACTTGTTAGATGGTTAGATATGAAATAGCAGACGGATATAAATCTTACTAGACGATACTATCTTCTCCTAGATTTAGTTAGGAAGAACTATTTACATTATCGACTACATTTTCACTTTCATCAAAACTATATTTTCTGTAGAGTTATATGATTCTAATAATAAATTACTCTTCGATTTGTTAATATTTTTTTTTTAATTTTGTAATTACTATTTTGAGGAACTTCTTTTAGTCCATGATAATCTCTATCAACAGAATCTTGTACAAATAATAAAACCAGCTAACAAATATAAGCTACTACTTCGAATAACGACACGCAGTGTCAGGTAGGTCGTTACGTCCTCTAATTAATCCAGGAAAACAACTTTTCGAATAATATAGTCAAATTGAATGTATAAACTAAAGATTGATATTCGGAATCATGCAAATGAATAAAAGATATACGTATAAAAAGCTAATTTTATTTCGAGACGAGTAACGATGTGCCGCACTTTTCATTAAAGGTCTCTTGCGAAAAATTTTCAAAAATGCGTCTTTTATGAGTCTACTTAAGAATGTTTCATTAATAAAATTGTATTTTCTAGAAATGTTGCAAAGAGTCTTAGAAAAACCACTGGAGAAGAAAGCCGGTCGCAATTTTGGTCCACCAGGAGCAAAGTCTCTGGTCTACTTCATCGACGACCTGAACATGCCCGAAGTGGACACTTACGGCACCGTTCAGCCGCATACCATAATACGCCAGCACATGGACTATGGCCATTGGTGAATAAAGTTCATATTGATAATTTTTTAAACTGTTATCGTCATATATTTGTAATTGTGACTCAGGTACGACAGACAAAAGTTCACGTTGAAGGACGTTCACAACACTCAGTACGTCTCGTGTATGAATCCGACAGCAGGCAGTTTTACGATAGATCCTAGACTACAAAGGCAATTTGCTGCTTTCGCCGTGAGGTGAAATTATTTTTACAACTTCAAAAATATATGAAAATCAGAGTACGAAAAACGTAACTTGATTTTTTAATCAAGCTTCCCCGGAAGAGAAGCACTGATCACGATCTACACTCAGATACTGGAACAACACTTGTCGAATCCTACGCACAAGATAAATCCGCTCATCCTCAAGATAACCGATCCATTCCTGGATGTCGCACTTTATCTGCATGAAAAAGTCACGGCGACCTTTCTACCTACGGCTATTAAGTTTCACTACGTGTTCAATCTGAGAGATCTCTCTAACATCTTTCAGGTATAAATACTGTTAGCAAAAATTTAAATAGCCTGCTACTCAATTCCACATACATTGGATACTTCAGCTAGATTTGAACGTATCTTTAAGTTAAAACTTTAGGTCTTTCTCCAACTGGAGTTCTTAAAAAATCACATTTTTGCAAAATGGTGATCATCCACATAAATAACGAAGTTTTGGGATTGAACCATTTGGAAAATCTTTCTGTAAAAGAGATCCTAAATTTCAGCTTGGAAATAACATCCAAATATAGATGAAATCCAGTAAAATTCGGCTTTTTTCAATAAGTAACGTCAATATTACAACATCAATATTGTAACATTATATGACAGGGTTTACTTTTTGCAAATGGTAATACGATACCGAACGTCGTGACCTTCCTGCGTCTATTTGTCCATGAAGCTACGAGAGTCTACTGCGACAAGCTCGTCAGTTTTGAAGACAAGAAAGCTTTCGACCAATTGCTTCGTGACGCTCTAAGGAAAAATATTCCTGTACGTTCATTTTTATTCACACACTTGTTCAGCTTCTAATTTAAAATAGAATGTTCTTGGATTATCGTTCGTGTATTTAATAGATGCTGGAAGAGGACCCGATCTTTGCCGAGCCAATTATATTCTGCCACTTCGCAGAGGGTATCGGCGACCCTAAGTACATGCCGATACGCGATTGGCCGCATCTGGAAAAATTACTCTCGGATGCCCTCATGAATTACAATGAACTGGTACGAATACTGAATTATTTTTTCCATATAACTATTATTTTATTGAATATTATATTAATAGGAGATCGCTTTTGCAGGTATCGGCGATGAATTTAGTGATGTTCGAGGACGCCATGTACCACGTCTGCCGAATCAATCGTATTTTGGAGTCACCGAGGGGAAACGCGCTGCTCGTTGGTGTTGGCGGAAGCGGCAAGCAGTCGTTGTCACGATTATCATCCTTCATTTCTTCTCTAGAAGTAATAAAATCTTTGTATAGCATATTAATCAGCAGATATTTTGTTTTGTTAATTCTGTTATTTTAATAAACCAGAAGCGATCAAAGTATGTTGAAAGTAATTTTGTATTCAATTAGTACATACTTTCATTGTTGTTGTCGATCTGATTACTGGCCCGTTATTTTTAAAAAATATTTTTTCTTGTTATTACTTTGTAAACGCATATTTTACCATCTATTAACCTGAAAATAGATCGCAACTGAATCGAACGTGATTGAAAGTGAACCAGACCCGTCGTATGCAATGAGGGTCTTATATGACCCCAGCGTCTTATTGATCGCGCGTCTCTTTCTCTTTTCTCTTTTAATACGATGTAGTAATATATTGGATAATAGAATAGAAACGTTTAAAAGTATCTACGAATTTTTTGAGATTTTTTGGAAACCAATAAATGGTTGAAAACAGTATAATACGGCGATAATAAAAAAAACACATTGCAAACGAAAGGTTACCATTTATTTTATATCCAGTTTGAGTTATGCATTTTTTATGTTAGACATACAATTTTACAAAAAAATAAAATTTTAAATGCGTTAGCGAGTAATAAATCTTTGCTTGTTACAAATGTAGTTTTTAATTCTACCATTAATTAACCAACTTCAATCATGAATTTCAACAGGTTTTCCAAGTCCAGCTGAGGAAGGGCTACTCACTGAACGATCTCAAAGCAGATCTGTCGGTCCTTTACATGAAAGCCGGGGTAAAGAACATTGGCGTGACCTTCCTGATGACGGACTCGCAGGTGGCTCAGGAAAAGTTCCTCGTAGTTGTGAACGATATGCTGGCATCTGGCGAGATCGCTGACCTCTTCCCCGATGATCAGATCGAAGGCATTATTGGTGCCATGCGAAACGAAGTGAGAAAACGTTCTTTTGCCGTTGCATTATTGAAAAATAGTATATTCTAAGCGATTGGATAGTTGAAATAGATGCATGGTTAACAATTTGTTAAATTAAAAAGACAAAATTCTAAAAATAGGTGAAACAAGCGGGAATATTGGACACGAAGGAGAACTGCTGGAAGTTCTTTATAGACAAGGTGCGAAAGCAGCTAAAGTGTATTCTATGCTTCTCGCCGGTCGGCGCGACGCTGCGAAAACGAGCCAGACAATTTCCGGCCCTCGTCAACTGCACGTCGATCAATTGGTTCCAAGACTGGCCACAGGAAGCCTTGGAATCCGTGTCTTTGCAATTTCTCGCGGTAATTAAGTATCAAGATCAGATAACTGACCGATTCTAAATGAAACATAAAAAATACATTCTCATAGATAATGCTCATCTATAGGAACGTGTCTACATTCAAAAGTTTATTACGTTTACATCTCAGCTGCACTGTTTAGACAGTACAGTTAGGTACTCGTGTTCGGGCACTCGGCGAGTAATTCGAAACGACCCTTGAATTGTGACTTGTGACATCTTCTATTATACTGATTAGCTTAAATTTGGATTGCCATTGTCAGTCCACTAAACCATTTGATTACTTCCTATTTTTCGTTTTCATTATTTCACGCTTTTACTCGCTACCTAAACCCGGAAGCAATCCATCAGTGAACCGGAAGTGATCCAAAGTATACTAAAAGTGGTTTTCTCTTAAATGTTCTATTAATTTAAATAGGAGCTCGATGTACTTCCGGAGGAATACCGACATTCTGTTTCCCTGTTCATGTCGTTCGTGCACACAAGCGTCAACGAGGTCTCGAAAATTTATCTACAAAACGAGAAACGATACAATTACACGACGCCTAAGTCGTTTCTCGAGCAGATCGCCCTCTACACGAAGCTGCTGAAAGAGAAGACAGTCAATTTGAAGTCTAAGATTGCGAGGCTGGAAAACGGTCTGGAGAAGCTCAATTCCTGTGCTGGACAGGTAAATTAATGTACTATGATAAAAAAACTAATTCTCATATTGATTTTTCTTAAATAATGCGTGAATAAGTTTAAATGTATGCCAAATACGTGTGATTCGTGTTGAAATGGATGTTCTCGCTGTAATTTTCTTGTAACGAGATTTTCTTTGATACTACTTTTATTAGTTTTTTAAACTATGCATATAACTAGTAGTATTGAGTATCAGTTACAATGTAAGAAATTAGGATCCGATTTCTATTGCTGAATTTGAATCAAACCTTTTTGTTTGACATGTATAACCATAAAGAATCCATACTTGTTAAGAACATAAATGAAAGCCTATCAATAATAGCCTTTGAGTACAATCACTGTTATCTACAATACGAGTCCGACTTTAATAATAAATATAATCATTATCAATCAGGTAGACGAATTGAAAGTAGTATTGGCCGTTCAAGAGGTCGACCTTAAAAAGAAGAATGAAGTAGCCGACAAGATTCTGGCAGAGGTCACTGCTGAGAACACCAAAGCAGAAGTTGAAAAAGCTTTCGGTAAACGAAAAATCGATTACAAAATAACATCGTAATACGAAAATAACACTCCCGTTTAATTTTTAGTGTCCGAGGAGGAAGAGAAGGTTGCGGAGATCAAAGAGAACGTCTCGGCAAAGCAAAAGTCGTGCGATCAGGATCTGGCCAAGGCCGAGCCTGCAGTCCGACAAGCCGAAGCAGCTTTGAATACACTAAACAAGGTAATGAAAATTGCTAAGCTAAAAATTAAAAAATGTAGTAAAGATTGCTACGGAGAAAAAATTACAAAAGAAACAATGTTGACCTATCCTCAAAACTCCTTATTTTCTTGTTAAAACGCCATAAACAATTGAATAAATTTAATGTGCACTTGTGCCTTATAGCTGAATTACGAAATATAGGTGGATAATAACTACTGAAATGCCTGCTTTATTGAGAAGAATGAATACTAACATGTAATATTGAAAACCCAATTATTTGCAATTCCTTTTAAACGCAGATTACCCATGGACTTAAGTGCTTATGTATAATGTTGTTCATTTAGTAATATTTTCCGAAAATCGGATTCCACTACTAATTTTAACTGATAATGACATTTTATTAAAACAATAATTGTTTAAACTATACTTGCAAAAAATTGGCTTTTCATGCCTTCCTTGTATAAAGCAGGCCTTACCCATTCATTCTTTGCAATTTCACCGTTGGTCTAAATATTTATTTTTTCTTCTTTAAATTCAATACTGTTGGTTCTTCGATAGAACAACCTGACAGAACTGAAGGCATTCGCATCGCCGCCCGCGGCCGTCGAAAAAGTGGCGCAGGCCGTGCTGGTACTGTTTTCGCCGAAGGGCAAGGTACCCAAGGACCGCAGCTGGAAGGCCTGCAAGGTGGCGATGGGCAGCGCCGATCAGTTCCTCTCCAATCTCAGGAACTACGACAAGGAGAACATTCACCCGGATGTCGTCAAGGCCATTCAGCCGTACATCAACGACAAAGGTAGTGTATTTCTATTCGTACTGATTCAACCTTAGTGATTCATTCTTTAGTATGTGAACCTCCCACACCCTCCCGTGCAATTCGAATATATCTATCATTCGAAGTCAAGTTTGTTCTACCGGATAAATGGCAAATGGAGCTTTATCAGCTCAAAGAACAATATCATTTGGGGCGTAAGAAAAGTAAAACAAAAACTATTATAAAGTATACCTACTAAATCGTAGAGTGTACAAATACCTATATGCTGAATTAAAAAAAAAAATTATTGGGATTAGATTTCTACGACATCGTGTAGCACATTATAATGACTTTCTTAGCATACAATTAAAAAATATATCGAGATAATATTTATAATATTTTAAATTTTCAAAATTCCATCAAAATATAATTTATTAATAATATTATAATACACATCGTGTATTTAATTTCTTTTAATGATAATAGTGAGAATATGGTAAATACTCCCAGTAAAATCTAAAAAAAGAAGAACTGAAACTAAAATAATGCAATTTTGTAAAGTAACTTTGCTTGATTATGATTTTTGCAGAATTCGATCCGGATTTCATACACTCGAAGTCCCAAGCTGCAGCAGGTTTATGCAGCTGGGTACTGAACATCATGGTGTTTCACTACATAAACGAGGACGTCAAACCGCTGAGACAAGCATTGGCGCAGGCTAACGCGGAATTGAAAGCTGCCTTGGACAAACTTACGTCTCTGCGCGCTCGCCTAACGGTAAATCGTTTTTCTCACACTTTTTTGTTTCGTGAGATAACAGCTCGTAAAGCTAATTAAATTGATTCTAATAATAAGTTGTTTTCCTAATTTTCCTTAAATTATATTTATCAAAAATTCGCAAAAACATTTTCTAAAATACTCAATTGTTCAGATGCTTTTTATTGGTAATGAGTGATTATAAGAGACGTTAATAAGTGTAAGAATATACATGTATGAAAATACGCGTATCTTTTAGGAATTGCAAAAAGTACTAGAGGCGTTAGGCGATAAAATGGAAATCGCGATGGCCGAGAAACAAAAGTGCCAACAGGAGGCGGACGCGACCGCGACTTCGATAGACTTGGCAAACCGACTCGTTAATGGCCTTGGCTCGGAAAAAGTTCGCTGGGCGGAAACTGTCGAGGTGTAAGTATATATTTAATGATCAATTACTAAACTGTATTATTAACAAATGAAAAAATAATTTATTTTAATTGGCTTTGCTGAGCCAAGTTAATTTTGAATTAAACAAACTTTGCTGCACTCAGCCTATATGGTTGGAGGTATTTAGGAAAGCGCATTTCTTTCCAAAAAAATAAAAAATTGGCGTTTCGCCCAACCGATCAGAATGAACTCCTCGTTTATGTCAAGGTCGAATCGTCTTATTTGCCTATATGTGTGACAAAAGAGACGCTTCCACCTGGCGGCAATTTTATTATGAACTTTATTTTTATCTAACCATGTATAGATTTGTCTGACTATTGGCTACGTGCACATCACTAGCGACACCACGAATTTGCGGTAAGATTGTGAACCGCCCGATTGCTAAAATACAATGGGTTATGTGGAAAGTTACATATAATATTTTTATTATAAATTACTATCGTTTCAAATGCCATCAAACATTTTTGTATTATCTTATATTAAGTTTGTATAATTAAGTTTATCTTACATTATACAATATTTTTCCAAGGTTTTAAACATGTGGTGATTTAAAAAAAAATATATTTTTCTAATTCTCCCATTAAGCTAATACCTATATTTTAGCAAGCGAATAGTTCTGAGATTTGCTACTAAAACAGTTAAAATACGTGGGGCGCTAGTGTCATGCACGTACCGAATATCCCGTAAATTCTACTGTGGCCTTATAGCCATACGTTCATATTAGCTTTAATATTTTTCATTCAAGAATTCTTATATATTATTTGCATACTAGATTTCTTCTACGATTTTTATTTTCTTAACATAAGTAAAATTTAAAAAATAAATCACTAGAGAATATTGAAAGTTCTTATTTTGTTAAAGTTTTGTTAATCTACTGTTAGAGTTCAATTTTAATATAATGTTTTAAAAATTAATATTTATACAGACACATATAGCTTTAGGAATTGTTAATGTAAACGCTTAAAATGAGGACAATGTACCATGATTTTTTAATACAAAAATAATATATTAAAAGCGCTAAAACTTTATGTTAGATATATATTTGTAAACATAAAAAATAATTTTTTGACGAAAAAAGCATGTATATAGTATTATGTGGACGTTTGCAATGGCTTCGGTATCAGAGGTGTGAAATGTAGTATCCACTGCAGGTGTTTAAAATAGAAAAACCAAAAATATTTTGTTATGTTATGATAATACGCAGCGACTAAACCTATTTTTGCGAAAAAAAGTACAAAATTTGTCAAATGATAGAACTTTGAAAATAAGTTACATTTTTATGAAACAAAATCGTTTTAATTGTGTCATAAAAGTTATAAGACTCAAAGAACTTGTTCATTTTATAGGTTCCGTCGGTGAAGAATGTGATAAAATACATGTGTCCGTCATTTGTTCACGATTAACCGCATATTTGTCAAGTTATCTGTCTCATCTTTTCAAAAAATGTATTTTTCAGATAAACGCTTTTAAAGTTACGGACCTGCTCGGCGCACACGTATAAACTAAACTGTAGACACTTTTAAAGCGCGAGTTACAAATTTAAATTTTAGGAACATACTTTCCACATTAAAAACTATCTATTTCTTCAAAGAAAAAAAGACGAATTTTTTAGCCATTTACATTGAGTGCTCCCCTTAATGTAGAAAGGTTATTTATTCAAAAAGATGTGCGACTTGTAATGTTATAATTAAATGTAACTTAATAAATTTAAAATTGTATTTTCAGTTAAATATATTTTATCATAACTAGAATGTTAACTATAATGTACGCTTATGTCAGCGTCACTTACTTGTCATTTAGAAATTGACAAACAATACTGAGCTCACAGATTTGTTTCAGGAATCCAAATGGACATTAAAAATAAGCAAATTATTCGAAAATTATTTACAAATTGAATTAAATTAGTAGTATATTTACAACACATAAGAGCGTTAGACCCCTATCTAGTGGTTCCAACACGTCCCCGAATGTTTCACCACAATCCATGACTTACACTTCTGATACTCTACTCATTATCAGTCAATAATTGCCAATCCTAAAAACTGCTTTTCCTAAATTTCCCCAGACTAAAGGATTCATGCATCAAGGTACCGGGCGACGTTCTGATGGTCACGGGCTTCATCTCCTACGTGGGCTGCTTCAGTCGCAAGTACCGTCTGGACCTGCTGAACGTCCACTGGGTGCCGTTCATGAACGGTCTTAGCACGCCGATACCCAGGACCGAGGATCTGGATCCGCTGACGATGCTCACGGACGATGCGCAAATCGCTCAGTGGAACAACGAAGGTTGTTAACGCCATTGTGGACTAAGTATAATTCTATTTTTTTACTTTACGAGAGTAGAGGGCTTCAAAAGGGAAATTGTGTGTAACTCTAATGAGACGAAAGGAGAAGGGCCCATAAGACCTGCTTTGGGTCCCAACGAGTAACAACTCAGCTTTTGTTGTTTTGATATTTTTAACGAATTATTTATTATAATCAGTAATTTTAAGCAAAATGGCTATTGGGCGACAATAGGTAAAAGCTTAAATTAATTTGACCCTTGTTAAATGATGTAGTTGTAAGAAGCAATAAAGAATTACGTGTAGATCAAATTATCTGCTCTTTCGCCGTTATCTTAATTTAAAATTAATACAAATGTTTATCTAACTTTGGCCTAAATTCTCCTTCTTTACTAAATTATCTATCACTCATGATGTTCAAAAGAAAAAGGCTTTTTACCTTAATCCAATGTAAGCATAACCAAGTAATCTATCTGAATACACTTTGAAGGTCTACCGACCGATCGAATGTCAGCTGAAAATGCGACGATCCTCACGAATTCGGCGCGATGGCCACTGATGATCGATCCTCAGCTGCAAGGCATCAAGTGGATCAAAACTAAGTACGGCGAGGATCTGAAGATCCTGCGGCTAACGCAACGCAACTATCTGGACAAAATCGAGTTCGCGATCTCAAACGGTGAGATTGTCTTGTTGGAGAACATAATGGAGACAGTTGACGCGGTGCTCGATCCTATTCTGGGGCGAGTTTTGGTGAAAAAAGGACGGTAAATGAAGGATTGAACTCATTTTCCTAAGTATATATCACGTGCCTAGAGCAAAGCTATGACAACTCAACATTTTTATAATATTAATGCACAAAACGCGTGCGTTTAGTGTACATGCCTATCGTCCATTCTATTCTCCTTCTATCCGTTATACGCCTTGCTGGTCTCCAATCCTCACCCCGGGCTCGAAATCGCATGTCCACTTCTTCCTTCCATTCTCGGCAGTCCAGAAAGTGAGCCCTGAGTAGCCCCGCTAGAGCCTCCTGCCATTTCCTGCCCATGCTCCTGTTTCTAACTTGACCGAGTCCGCTTCCGGTCTTTTTGGGCTTTGTAGAACTCTGCAGAGCCTAGCCGTATCAGATACATCCTTTAAACCGCTGCAGTGTCCTCTCCACTCCTGTACCTTGGCAAGCTCAATCTCCTTTTTATATTCTCTTTGTGCTGTTCTGTACAATAGCATATCCTGTGCGCTTTTGGTGCATTTGGATATATTGAACAGTTTTCTTAACTTTCTTCGTCGTTCCTCAAGACAGCTGTTCCACCAGGGGACTCCCTTGAGTATCGTCTTTTTCTTTAGTTCGCAATTATTCTGATACAAGTCTATTATTATATCTAGTAGAACTTCGAAGCAATGATGCTGCCAGAAACTCGAGCAACCTGTCTCCTCTGGAGTTGGTGTTCGAGCTACCCAAGATGGTATGGTGTGCATTTGCGTCGCATCCCATGACCAAACTGAGTCCTGTGGATTCAGTTTCCCTTACCAAGGCTGTTACTTCTTCCGGTGGGCACGTTGCCGTGTCGTGTGGGAAGTATGCCGCTGAAACCAGTATATCTTTTACCTTCCGTTACTCACCTTATATTTAATCCTTGTCTCAGCTTGGAGTCCCTTGATAATGAGGTACGTCCTTGTCGTGAGAATACTGCTACTAATTAGTGTACCGCAATTATTTATACATGCATTCTTGACCTTATGAATCCAAGGTTCTTGGATTAGGCGTATACCTGTGTACACCTTAGTCAGTTGTCTGACTAATACCGCCGAGGCGCTTTTGCTATGGTGTAAGTTTATTTGCGTTAACTCGATTGTGGGTGTCGTCATATGACCGGTCGCTATATTCGTGTTCACGCTGAAATCAGTAAAGATCTATAAATTTAACCATAAGATTCAAGCAAACGTATTTTCACTCATGAAAAAACTTTGTTTCTTAGTCAGTTTCTAAAAAGATCAGAATTTTTAGTTGTCTTAATCTGGAGATGCTATATATTGATTCTAACATAAAATTAAATTATCAATCATTGTTTAATTTACATTCTAAAATAAATAAAAATTCCAATTCAGAGCGGTAAAAATCGGCGACAGAGAAGTCGACTACAATCCCCTGTTCCGTCTAATTCTACAAACGAAGCTGGCCAATCCACATTACAAACCGGAGATGCAAGCCCAGACTACGCTGATCAACTTCACCGTGACGCAGGATGGTTTAGAAGAGCAACTTCTTGGCGAGGTGGTGAAGGCCGAAAGACCAGATTTGGAGGCAACCAAGTCCGCACTTACTAAGCAGCAGAACACGTTCAAGATTACATTGAAGACGTTGGAGGATGATTTGCTGCAGAGGTATGAGCGGGCTTGATATTCTTGAGGATATTATGGGTTTAAAAGAATTGTTGAGACTTATAACTTATTAGATTTTTTAAATTCATTAGTATATGATTTTGCAAAACGGTGATGCTTAAAATAGCTTATTTCAGCTCCCTATAAGGATGATATTATTGTCGTACTGGGCAAGTCTCTAAACCAAAAAATGAATTTGAAAAGCAGTTTAATTTTTATTATTCTTTTTGTCAATATGAAATAATATCTACCAGGTAATTTAAACTAAATGTTTTTTGTTATAAAAGATCTCACTTTGTATCAATACAACTTTGCATAAAAAGAACTTTCCATGCTTCGTTTCCGACGAATAGGATGTTTCTAGGTATATTTTGACATGAAATACTTTTACAACCAAAGAATTCCCTTTGAAGGATTGATTGTCTTAATAGATGGTACGAATATCATGATATATATTTATTAATTTATTAGAATCTACCTGTATCAAAGTAACAAATCTAAAATGCCATAGTAAGAAATGCCAAAGTATCTTAGACAAACAAGATATTTTCGGTTGGTTTTTGGATAGGATACCAGTAAAATTCTAAAAATAAAAATATATCGGTAGAATGAGAGCTTTATGGTATTAAATATGCTTTAAACATGGTTTTAATGAAAATAAATGTTACCGTTATATTTTTATAACAGCCTCTTTGATAAAATATACATACGCAAGAAATCATCCAATTCCCATTCCTAATCAACAAGTCAAATTAAAATAAAAGAAAATCACCAAACCCACCCGCAATTTTGTAGACTCTCCTCTGCCGGACCGAACGTCCTGAGCGACGTGGCCCTCGTCGAGAACCTGGAGACGACGAAGCGCACCGCCGCGGAGATCGAGATCCAGGTGGCGGAGGCCAGGATCACGGCCGTGCGCATAGACGAGGCCCGTGAGTGGTATCGCCCGGCGGCATCGCGCGCTAGTTTACTGTACTTCATACTGAACGACCTGAGCAAGATCAACATGATGTATCAGTTCTCGCTGAAGGCCTTCAGCGTCGTGTTTCAGAATGCCATCAGGTGCCTTTGTGTGACACATTTTTTATTCTCGGCGCGTTTCCGAGATATTTTGCAATTGTCTTGTCGGGTTCTGAAGTCAGATTTTAGACATTCTAATTTATATCAATGATCTAAAAACCACGAAAATTAGTATATGAATATCGGTATAAATGATTTTGTGGATAGTCGATAAATTCGTAAATTCTATCTTTAGAATAAAAAAAGTAATTTCTCTATTTAAAAAAATCAGTTTTAACTTTATTTGTTTATGAATAATATACAATCTATTATTATAATTATTGGGATTTAAAGTCTAATTGCCAAAGCATGACAGTAACGACAGTTTCTTATTCGTAAATAAGCATATAAAATGGATGAATTTTAAAACTAATTATTATGCAGAAGAATTCTACATCCTAGGTATCACGGCTTTAGATTGTGTAACGAACATAATTTTATGACAACTTTTAAATAGTTTAAATAATGGTTAAAAATATGTTAAGTTTAAAAATACCAGAGTCAATTCAAATAGAATTAATAACTTTGTAATCACCTTTCTATTACTTCACTTTTACATTTATAACCGCTGCAACCACTTTTTTTAATACAATTGTTAAGTATAATTAGTTTTATAATCAATCCGTTGTATATGCTTATTTAGGAAAGAAGAAATTGTCGTTACTGCCTTGCTTCAGCCATGGCACTTTAAATCCCAATATTATTGGTTATAATAACCCTTGGAGATACATAAAGTAAGTATCAACATACCTATCAGAATAATATTAACTCTTTATCTTCAGAAAACTGTGAACAGGACATGGTAAAAACGCAAGAAAAAAGGGCACTATCAAACAAATAATTAATGTATGAAAATATTGTACACGTTATACAACGACATAATAAATGTTGCCTACAGTTACTTTTAGTCCACAAAAATGTCGATAGGAATAACGAAAATTCTCGATCGTACGTACAAATGTTCGTTTTAAAATAGGTTTGCTGTAGAGGCGGAAACTATCGGAAAGCGTGTCGCCAATCTCATCGACAGTATCACCTATCTGGTTTTCGTTTACACCAGTAGAGGACTTTTCGAGGCCGACAAGCTCACCTTCTTGTGTCAAATGGCTATTCAGGTATTATAAAATTTATGTTTATCTATCAGAATACAGGGAAATCGCGTTATATCGTCGCACGCTGAGCTGTAGCAGCGGAAAACTCTTGATAAGGGCGACAGATTAAAGCTCTCCCATCATCATGCGACTGTAAATTCTGATATACTATTATTAAAATTACCACTATCGATTATAAATTAAATTACAAATTAAATATAAAAAAAATAAAAATTCATTTTACCGGGTGAGAAAAAGAACATTTACATAAAATGACAAAACTCTTTCAGTGATATCACAAATTCTCAGTATTCATTTATACTCTGTTATTTAAAGCAAACTCTATTAATTTTACAAATTTTATTATATACAGGGTGTTTCATTTTAATCCTTCCACGCAGGTTACCTCTGTAAAAACGAATGATATCAAACAATGACCTCTACAAAAGTTGAAGGGGACAGAGGGGGGCATCGAATGGTACCAACGACCTTGACCTAGAACTCGATTTTCAAGGTCATTTGAAGGTTACAGTGTATTTTTAAATGGGTACCCTATTTTTGACCCCGTAATCAATGATATTTCAAGTTTGCTTTAGTGATCTTCAGAAGGTCATTTAAAAATACACTATAACCTTCAAATGACTTTGAAAATCGAGTTCAAGGTCAAGGTCGTTGGTACGATTGGGTGGCCCCCTTTGTCCCCTTTAACTTTTGTAGAGGTCATTTTTTTTATGTATCATTTGTTTTTACAAAGGTTACCTGCATGGATGGATTAAAATGAAACACCCTGTATACGAAATTTACGATACGGTTTTCTCAGTGTACTTACACTATTTCTCTCCGTGAGTCATCAATTTGAATTTCCATCTCCATTCTCTCCTTCGAATTTCCGTACTCCCACCCTTCCAGATCCTCCTGCAAACCCAAGAGATAAACCGCGCCGAGGTGGACTTCCTTCTGCGCTACCCCTACGACGTGAACATCGTCAGTCCCGTGGACTTCCTCAGCAACGCGAACTGGGCGGGCGTCAAGCTGCTCAGCTCGCGCGAGGAGTTCGTCAACCTCGACAAGGACATCGAGGGCGCGGCAAAGCGCTGGAAGAAGTTCGTCGAGTCGGAGAATCCGGAGCGCGAGAAGTTCCCCCAGGAATGGAAGAGCAAGACGGCCTTCCAGAGGCTGTGCATGATGCGGTGTCTCAGGCTCGATCGCATGACTTACGCCGTCAGGTGGGTGGTAGATTGTAGGAGGTGGGCTTCTCGAGATTCGATTGCGTTCTGAACCTATTGTTCAAATGAGTAGTTTGTATTTTTTAGAAAATGGGTAGGGACGTCGATTTACAATTCAAATTTCCCGCCTTAATTTTTACCGACCGAGGAATCAATAATATGTTCAGAAAATAATTCTATTTAGATAAAACTGGATTTACTTGCCCTCCGTATATGGATTATTCACCATTCTAAAGAGAATTAAGAATAATAAGTACATGAAATATTGTAAAATGGTAAACTATTTCAACACCGAGGGTAACTAAGTTTGAGTGTTCTTTAAATATACGTTATATTTAATAATATTCGATTGTTCACTACTTGCTCATTAAAACAGTGTGGTCGTTAAAGGTAACGTTTGCGGCTCATTAAGAGGGCTAGCCTAAGTTAAATCTTGTAAATAGTCATTATCAATGATGCGCACTGCAAGAATATTTTGACGTAATCTAAGATGATGCAAGTTTTTATATCTTAAATATGTATGTTACATGTAATGTTGTGACGATTTAGACCCCTCTAAGTGGTCTTTATAATCCCCTAAGAATTCGCTAATCTACATTAATGAATTTAAGCCTTTTGAACTACTTACTGCGGGCTTTTGAATTAGGAGATACATTTTTCATGGTCACCGAGCCTTGAAACTATTCTTCAGAAGTGTATTCATGGGCTTTCCGAACGAGATTTCTTTAAGAAAATGATTTCCAACTGTTAGACACATATATATCAATATTGATACTATGAAAATACTATAAAAATTATATTATTATTGATGTATGTGTGTCTAACAGTTGGAAATAATTTATTTTAAGAAATGTTGTCCGGAAAGTCTATGAGTACACTTTTGGAGAATAGTTTGAAGTTTCAGTGACAAAGAAAAATGTAACACCTAGTTAAAATGGCTTAAATTCAATAATCTAGATTAGCAAATTTTCATGGGACTATAAAGATCACTAAAAGGTATCAAAATCGTAACAAAATCACATATAGCATACATATTTAAGATATACGAGGGTAGTTCAATAAGTCTTTAGAATGACCAACAGATGGCGCGCGAATCGCTCCAAATCATCTGTTTTCAGTCAGCACCACTCCCGACTAGATATATGGTGCAGTCACAGTCCACATCTTCTGAGTTTACGTGTTTTTATAACCAATTGAAAAAAAAAAATTGCTTGTTAAGAAAAATGGAAAAAAACGAGTTCAGAGCGGTAATTAAACATTTTCATTTAAAGGGTTTAACTCCATATGAGATAAAAAATTAATTGGACTCAGTTCATGGCACATCTGCCCCTGCCTTAGCAACGGTTTATAACTGGGTAAATGAATTTAAGCGTGGTCGTACATCAATAAGTGACGAACCACGTTCAGGAAGGCCCGTAGAAGCAACTACTCCCGAAATCATCAATAAAATCCACGATATGGTGTTGAAGGATAGAAGATTAAAAGTGCGTGAGTTAGCTGAAGCCACAAGGATATCTATAGGTGCAGTTGTTTCAATTCTACATGAAAAATTAGGCATGAAAAAGCTATCGGCAAGATGGGTGCCGCGTTTGCTCTCAGCTGAGAATAAACGCAATAGAGTGGTCGCCTCTGAGGCTCTTTTGGCGCGCATAAGTCGGAATCCTGAGGAATTTTTTCGTCGATTTGTGACTGTGGATGAAACATGGATACACCACTACACTCCTGAGACAAAGGAACAATCCAAACAGTGGATTTCCACAGGCGAACCAGCTCCAAAGAAGGCAAAGACCGTAAAGTCAGCTGGTAAGGTTATGGCTACAGTTTTTTGGGATGCACGTGGAATTATACTTATTGACTACTTGGAAAAGGGTAAAACAATTACTGGTGAGTATTATGCATCATTATTAGAGCAGCTGAAAGAAGAAATTAAAAAAAACGACCACATTTGGCGAGAAAAAAAATTCTCTTTCATCACGACAACGCCCGAGTTCACACATGCTTCGTTTCAATGGCTAAAATTGAAGAACTAAAATTCGAATTGGTCGAACACCCACCGTATTCACCAGATTTAGCCCCCAGTGACTTTTTCTTATTTCCAAACTTGAAAAAATGGCTCGGTGGACAGAGATTTACGGACAACGAAGACGTCATTGCCTCTGTAAGTGCTTATTTTGAGGAACTTCCGAAAACGCACTTTTCTGAAGGATTAAAAAAACTTAAAAAGCGATTGACCAAGTGTATAAGGCTCCAAGGAGATTATGTTGAAAAATAAAAAAAATTTACCCAAAAAAAATTGTTTTTATACTTTATTCTAAAGACTTATTGAACTACCCTCGTAAAAACTTGCATTAACTTAGATTATATCAAAATCTTTTTGCAGTGCATAGAATGGATAATATGATTTGTTATAGCATTTAATCCGTTGAGGTCACACCTACGAATAATGATATAAAGGTCATACGAGGTCCAGTGAATCCCCCGCATAAAACTAGTCAACATACTTTAAGGTCTGTTCATTATAATCCAATAATTTTTTTTATTAGAATTTAACATGACGAAAACATTTGAATAACAACATTCTGAAAAATTTGACTTGTAAAAATATTCATAAAATTTTTATATTTTGAGATAATTAACAAAAATTTAGGGGTGTATTCTCTAGTAAGTATACTTTCAAATAAAAATTAGTTTGATAGATGGTTTAAGCGCCACAGGTTCGATTTTGAATTTTATTTGTGCAGATACCCTCGGGAACCGGGTTAACTCAGGCTGGCCCTCTTAAATTAAAATATATTGTCAAGAATATGCAATTGATTTTAAAAATCGTAATTAAAAAATTAAACTGCATTAAAATATTTATTAATTTGCATAAACAAATATGATGATGATTTTGTAATTATGATTTTATAATTTATTTGGTGTATCAATATGAACAACGAACATTTAATTTATTCAATTTTCATTATAAACAATTTTTTGTGCATTAAAAAATGAATCATGTTTTAAACAGATGTTTTGTGGAAGAGAAGCTAGGTCCGAAATTCGTTGAAGCGCGCTCTCCGCCTTTCACCAAATCCTTCGAAGAAACCAGCTCTATAACTCCAGTTTTCTTCATATTATCTCCCGGTGTTGACCCTCTTAAAGTAACCTACTTTCATTTTAATACTCTTTATATTTCTTATTACAATCTGAAAAAACTGTTACCTAGTATCAAAAATATAATCTCAATAATTTTTGTATACTTCAAATACGTTTCCTAAGTATTTTGAAGAATTTATTAATTTGTATAAGAATTTATTATTTGAAAATTATTGACTAGGTTGTGTTCTGGTAGTAAAAAATATTTCTTTAATGCATAAACAATAAATATCGAAATCAAATATGAAAAAAATTTAATTCTTTTTTTTTTATGTGAAGAAGTTTTTTTAACCTTTTAAGACTCTTTTATGTTGTAGTAAAAAAATTATTGAAATATTTTGTTAAACTATATTACAGACTATTACTTCTTAAGACAACGACTGCTCAAGGGGCGTGGGTTCGAATCCCCGTCAGTCCGAATTTGTCGGGTACATTTAAAGAATAGAACATTGTGCAACAAGGGGGAAAAATTGTTTTTTTTCTGAGCGGGGATGATGATTGAGCACGAGTGGAAGACACGAGCACTCGTGCCCAAATCATCATCCTCGCTCAGAAAATGCCCTTTTCCACCCGTGTTACACATTGTATTTTTTTAATAAATGTGTGATTAGGGCCTCTTCCATGCATGCAAAGGGAATGGGGAAATGGGTATTACGAGTCATTGATTATAGATCTAATAGAAATTTTGGAGCGGGAGATAATGATCATTACCTCCCGCTTAGGCGAAGACGTTCGGATATTTTCATGCACGTGTTGAGAAAAATGTTTTTCCGGATTTTTCGGCGGCGTAGATCGCATAAGGGAATATGTATACAAAAAGTCTGTTTGTCCACTGTATCGAGCAAATACAGTTAACGAGTTAAGAAATTTTGAATAAATATAAGCTAATAATATTTATTTAAAAAAATATTTGTACATCTCAGACAATAATCCACTAAAGAAAAAAGCTTATCAAACTACAAAAAAAATAAACTCTCTTTCTATCATTCGATCCAATGCTTTTTGTTTACAACAAACAATCAACATCATCCCCCTCTGATCAGGACGTAGAGAAACTGGGCCAGAAGATGGGCTTCACCGCCGAGGCCCACAAGTTCCACAACGTGTCGCTGGGCCAGGGGCAGGAGCCCGTGGCCGAGTCGGCGATGGACCTGGCCTCGGCAGAGGGCCACTGGGTCATCCTGCAGAACATCCATCTCGTCAAGAGCTGGCTGACCAGTCTCGAGAAGAAGCTCGAGCAGCTGGCGGAGGATCCGCACGACGATTACCGGCTGTTCATCAGTGCCGAGCCGACCGCCGATCCGCACGAGTCCATCATACCTCAGGTGAGAATATGTTGGTATAGGATTTATGCGTGTGGTTTCATAGTGTGTGTAGGAAAGCCGCCGTGTTCATTGTGTTTGTTAAAAAATCTCTCTGGAGCGCTGCTGTTTTTGACTGGTAAAGTAGCATATCTTTCACGTAAAACCATCATTTGCGGGGCAAAAGTAAAATTGAAATTTTTTTCTTTTACAATACTATTTGTTTTATAATAAATTAATTCACATCTAATGGTTTTTTATAAAAAATGAAGAAATTGTAATTACAAAATAAACAAAATCTTTATTGGATATTTTCTATTTGAGCGCGCGCATACGCATTCTTCTAGATCAGCCTAAAAAACTATAAAAAAAAACGCGTCGGCCCTACTTTTCAGGGTAAATAAGTGGCCGCGGTCGAGAGTGGAATAAAATTCTATATGCAATACGGGACGAAAATAGATTTCTTGCTCGGATGATTACTGCCCCCGAGAGAAGATTTTTCCCTCGGGTGATTTTTCCCTCTCGTTTAGTAAACGCCCCCTCGGGATAAATCTTTTCACGGGCAGTAAACCCACCCGCGGGAAAAATCTGCAACTTTCGCCCCTTGTTGCATAATGTACTATAAAACGGAAAATTTAATAAAAAATGTGGGACCTCATAATTTTGTGTAAAGTTTGGGTTAAGCGTAACGTAAGTACGTAAGCGCTTAGAGAACTATAGGGGATAATAATGGTTCCCCAAATCTCTGTTTATTAATAAACTTTTTAATCATAATATGTATCTGTTTAATCTCACATCTTTTCGTGGTATGTTTTATATATTTCTAAGTATAATAATAGTAGTATATGGTCATAGTAAAAAAATTCAATGATGAATAATAAGCTTGATTTGAAAACTCAAAGTAGTTTTAAAACTGTATAATAACTTTGTATAACTTTGCGATAAAGAAGTTCCCACAAAGGCATTCAAATACTCATAAAAAATGATTAGGTAGCACATTCTTTAAAAAAATACAAAAAAGAATAAAGAAAATAAAATATATTTTAAAGAAATTTTCAAATATCCAAATCGTTAAGCTAATTGACGTAAAATGCAAATAATTTGTTGGAATAAAAATAATAGAAGAACTTATTATAAGAATCATTAGAAAGAATGCAGAAAAATTTTCTAAAGAATTCTAGAAAGATTTCAATAACCTTTTCTAAAAAGCTGTGTATATCATTGTGCGTGTATGAAAAGTATATAAACTTTATAACACGATCAATAGTAGAGCACAGCTAGAAAGTTCGTTCTTTACTTTCAACTTTGACCTATAAAATTATATAACAGAATGATCAATTTTGCCATGTGTGCTAAATAAACATATTTATTACATTGAAAATTTCCTACAGGGAATTTTGGAGTCAGCAATTAAAATAACCAATGAACCGCCGACAGGAATGCACGCCAACATACACAAAGCTCTCGACAATTTTAGCCAAGAAACACTGGAATCGTGCACAAAAGAAACAGAGTTCAAGGCGATTCTTTTCGCTCTGTGTTACTATCATGCGGTTGTCGCTGAAAGACGACGATTCGGACCTCAAGGCTGGAACAGGGTAAACTAATTCAATCTATAAACCTGTGACCATTTATTTAAATTTTTATATTTATATACGAATACATCGGCGTGTGTGCAGAGCTGTCGAAATTTTTAATTCGATTAATTCAAATAAATCAAATTTCAAATGAATTGATTAAATAAAAAAAATTGTGACTTAAATTTGAACCACAATTCTCTTTTAAATCAGAAATGGTCTGTATTCAATTAATTAATTAATCAGCCAAATTATTGTTCAATTCATTTTTGAGTTGACATTTTTCGTGTTAAGTAAAACGTCGTGTAGGTTAAAAAATTTATTTTCGCTTTAAAAAATCAAGGAATGGGGCTTCATAATCTGCGGTCTACACTACAATACCGCCTTAAGGGGGTCCGAAAGTCAATTACGAATTTAAATTTCCCGCCTTGATTTTTACCTACCGAGTTGTGAATACTTATTTATAATTACAAAAAATACTTATATTTAGACAAAACCCAAACTCACTAGCCATTTAATAAGCAATTTTATAAAATTTCATTCCAATATGCCGTTATTTATAACGTCTGAAACTTCGCACATAGGTCCATTATTGCTCAATGAAGGGCTAGTGAGCTTAGGTTTTGTCTAAATATAATTGTAAAAAATTATTCACTACTCGGTCGGTAAGACTCAAGGCGGGAAATTTGAATTCTTAATTGACTTTCGGACCCCCTCAAACGAATTTAAAAAGTGCAACTGCGCACACCTTCTCTGAAACCATAACCCAAACTCCCCCCAGATCTACCCGTTCAACTTCGGCGACCTCACCATAAGCGTCTTCGTCCTCCTCAACTACCTCGAGAACAACAACCGGGTGCCGTGGGAGGATCTGCGCTACCTCTTCGGCGAGATCATGTACGGCGGTCACATAACCGACGACTGGGATCGCCGACTCTGCCAGACCTACCTGCTCGAGTTCCTCAAGCCCGAGCTCGTCGAGGGCGACTTGAACTTCGCACCGGGCTTCCTCGCGCCGCCCAACACTGATTACGTCTCCTATCACGAGTACCTGGATGAGTATCTGCCGGGGGAGAGCCCGGTTCTGTATGGGCTGCATCCGAACGCCGAGATCGGTAAGGTTGTTTGTTGTTATGCCGAAATGCAATGCATTTTTGTCAAGTTTTTGGGCGCGTTAGATCGGAAATGGAAATGGAACGATGCTTTCTCGAAGAAGTACCGACTGAGTGCTTTGGGGTCTTAGATTTTGGATCATAAATTACTTAAACGTGAATTAATGATTAAATGAGTTAATTAATATTCGATTTAAATGAGAAGTAAATAAGAAACGCGTATTTTACATTCTGTATTTTATAAATGTCCAAAAATGATGTCTTGTCGGTATTTTTATGCGCTTAAAATATATAAATCGTTTACTCGACAAGTCTACTCGAAAAGTACACACCGGGATTACACTTGACAAACAATAGGTATATTAAAATAGTTTCTATTGATTTATGAATGGGACAACATTTTTATTAGATTATTTTTATTGGCGAAATTTTGTCTCGATTAACATTCAAATCGAGTTGGGGATGAGGAAAATGAACACTATAAGTTCGTAGAAATGTTAAGTTGGTAAAGTAGCGCTTAAACTTTAGTAGGTAGAGATAAAGTTTAAATCTAAATCGCCATTCATATACAAATAAATAGCTATATGAGCAATTCTACAGAAAATCGGAAACAACTCAACCAAAAAATAAAAATTCATCTTTTGAGTGCACACTTCCCAGACCCGGTTTTTTCGAATGCTTTTGGTGTTCTAAAACAGGAAAAATAGTGAACAGTACTCTTTCTAGTGCTAAGTTTGATCTTCGGTTACATTACCATTAAACAAAAAATTAAACTAGACGTTACAAGCTATCATTTGATTTATTCCCATGCAAAGTTACACGCAAATAAAGATAGTGATAAATAATGTCAAAAATACGTGGAAATTAAAGATCTCGTATTTTCTCGTCATTTTCGATATTTTGGTTATTTTTGACATTTTTTACCACTGTCTTTATTTGCGTGTAACTTAACATGGGAATGATATTTTTTGATCCAGCACGTCTCAAATTAAAGCTCTTAACGTCTAGTTTAATTTTCTGTTGTGAACATTTTTTTACCAATAGGTGTTGTTTAACGGTAAATTGGCCGTAGATTCTAACACCAATAGCATTCAGAAAAATTGGATCTAGTAAGTGTGCACTCTAAAAATTTTTTTTTATTTTTTGGTCGAGTTGTTTCCGATTTTTTGTAGAATTGCTCATATACACATACACATTTCGAAAAAAATTATTTACACTACAAATTCTTTAAATTCAGTCAATAATATTGTGTATTTTTTAATTTTATGCAATAATTAACCTTTGCAATCATTGCATTTTCAGCAACATGTAAAAATTCCTGATAAATGTTTTTTATTCTATTTAATTACATTATAATACACGTATAATAATGATTAAAACACATTATAGGTAAGCAAAATATGTTTGAAATAATTACTTAAAAATACGATAATTTCAAAAAGTTGTGACGTTTAGGCCATCATATTAGTAATAAAACCACGTCCTTGATAAAAAGTAGTACTGATATCAAGTGTAAACTTAGACATGTCTACCGCATAAAAACACAAATAACATAAAACGTTTTCTGGATACTTCTGATTATCGTTAAAAAAATTGTATGATCCGGAATCACAAAGAGCAGTTCCAAAAATACCTTCATAGTGTTCGGGTTCTATAAAAGAATATTATTCCATTACGATCAAGTCATATTTTGAAAATCTGTTTATAAAAATTGACAATTTAATGAAAATAATTGGATTTTAATAACGAAAATTCAATTTAGTTCATATTACAACAATATAAGAATCGCTTTGGTACCCAGGTTTCTTGACCGTAACGTCGGAAAATCTTTTCCGCACGGTCTTGGAGATGCAACCGCGAGACGTTGGCGAAGCGGCAGGAGTAGGAATGTCACGCGAGGACAAAGTCAAATCCATTATCGAGGACTTGACAGACAAGCTACCCGAGGAATTCAACGTTTTTGAATTAATGGCCAGGGTACTTCGAAATTTCATCTACGAAATCAACAATCTATTCATACCTAGTCTCCGCTTAGTCTATGCTTAAAACGACAAAAAAGAAAAAAAAAACAAAAAAATTACTCATTCAGCTACAAAAGTTACAAAACAATGACATTCTTATGTAATACGCAATCCAGGTTGAGGAACGAACGCCGTACACCATCGTCGCTTTCCAGGAGTGCGAGAGAATGAACATACTGTGCGCCGAGTTGCGCAGATCGCTGCGAGAACTGGAGCTCGGGCTAAAAGTTCGTACAGCAACATCAAATTCACAAATATCCATAATGCGAGGGGGTTGAGTCTCGGGCTTACGGAATAATCTGACTGAACAAGCCGAGGTCAAAGACGATTGACATCTGCTTGCGTCTGTACACGTTCGAACCTGCGCAGAGCGGTCTTAATTATACGCGTATACCTGGGCGCGCGCGGAAAATGACACGTCGCACGGCTGTTCGTGCCTGCGAAGGATTATATGAGTGGCGCGTGTTGAAATGTAACGGCGTTCTATGTTGTATTGATCAGCACCTGAATTAGCACGCGATGACAAATACAGGAAAATATGGTGTAGGCTCGTGTCGATGCTCTGGGGAATTAATGGGAGGTCGTTGTAGCGTCTAATGTACATGTGGCAATGTAGTATCTAAGGGATTGTTGAAAATTAAAAATCTATTTTTTTATACTACTGGTAGATTATTAGTCAATTAGAAGAAAATTGAAAAACACTTTTTAATGCTAAATATTACAATGTAACCTCTCGTCGATTCCCGATTCCCCGCAAAATTAACGGTATAGACCTATAAAATTACTTTGATAATGAAGAATTAATACTTTACCTCTAAACCACTTATAAAAATAAAATAAAACGTTAAATACATTTTTATTTTTGTATCTAGATTTAGGTAAAAAATGCGTTTAACCTAGTACCATATCTAATAGACTACGTAATACTTTCTCTATGAACTTTCAAAATTTTCAAAAAATCTCTTATTATTTAAAAGAAGTACAGTACAAAGTTGTTCCGATGTCATGATCCTAACGTTGACACCCTTTGAATACAACTTCGCTGACATCATATAAATTAACTTTGACATACTATAACCTGCTATATGAATCTAAATTATTTTCGAAACTTCATATTTCTCCACGCATCGTCCTTAATTTTTCTCCAGTCTGTAAAGTACCGATCAAAACAATTTTCCTTGCTCTTTTCTTTTTTCAGGGAGAGCTGACGATCAACGCGGACATGGAGGACCTGCAGAATTACCTGTACATGGACGTGGTGCCGCCCGCGTGGACGAAGCGCGCCTATCCGTCGAGCCTCGGCCTGAGCAGCTGGTTCGCCGATCTGCTCAACCGATACACCGAGCTGCAAGCTTGGACCGCTGACTTCAATGTACATATTATATATAATTTCAATTTCATTATGACTATTAACCCATTTCTTCCCATGCGGCCATTTTATAGTCGATTGGTTTTTTGCCTAAAACCGTCATTTTGAAAATTTCCAACGGAATTTTCAAAATTCTGACTTCAGAATCGGAAAGATCGGACAATTTTACTTCAGAAAAGTGCTATTGGTTATTATTATTTTTTTTTTGACAATTTTTTAGGCAAAAAACCAATCGACTATAAAATAGCCGCTTGGGAAGAAATGGGTTAATGCAAATCAAATTTGATTCAGCCCTCTGAGTCCCAGTGGGTGTCTTACGAGTTCTATTACGACTTTCTTTTTTATTTCGAGAGTAATTTATTTAAAAGCAATCGTCGGATCGACTTTGATTTTTCAAGGTTCATTTCTCTCGTTGATTAATTCTTTTATGTGATAGTGTTGTTTCTAAACATCCACTTGGAAATGTATATATATATGAAAAGTATCGTGAAGCCTTTAAAATGTTCTGGGACTTGAAGTGTTATAAATGTAATGAGTAATTATAATTGTAAATTAATGCGTACTTTTAGCTTCCGTCGACGGTTTGGTTAGCTGGATTCTTCAACCCTCAGTCCTTCCTCACCGCTATTATGCAGCAAACGGCGCGAAAGAACGAGTGGCCCTTGGACAAAATGTGCCTTTACTGTGACGTGACTAAAAAACAGAAGGATGAGTTCAAGTTAGTAAAACAGTGCTTACTTTATAATGAGCTATATACGTGTGGATGATTTTCTACGATAATGCTAAATTATGTCTTGACTCGGTATCTGTTTATTGATGTCAATGGTTGGACTATATGTTTATGCAATTGAAAACTTTAAAAATAGTTTAGAAGCCTGATGTCTTAAATTAATTTTTATTGTTTTCGTGACAAACATTTTTGTATGAAAGAATATTTCGGTCAAATATCTAGATATAACATACAATGAGTCAATCCTCTGGAACCGTTAACTTTTAAAACACCATCTCTAAAAAGGCTATTATATAAGACTAGCAAAATATTTTCCAAAATCTTTAAAAGACTACTAACAAGGAGACCACCAACCAACCAACCCTGCGGAACTCGAATTCTGATAAGGCTTTAGAAGGTGCTTTCTGGTACTATATTCGAGATATAAGCTATATTACTCCTAATATACGTTATTTTAATAAAGAAAGGCACCTGTCAAACTCTTATCGAAATTCGAGTTCCACAGGGTACAATAATAATTATTATAATTTGCAATGTAAATTTCTACCTTATAAAAAAAATAAAAGTGTAAAATGTTATTACCGGTCAACTTGGCGCAATACAAAATTCAGTATATGAGCATAAATTTGTGTTTTTGGCATAAATAATGAATATGCTGTAAAATTTCGATAAAAACCGGCATAAAACTTGGATTCTACATACATCTAAACATATCATTAAAATACATATGGCACCCGCTAGGCAAGCCTTTACCAATAGATTTTTAGTTTTAGGGATTCTTGAACAAACTATCGACTAATAAATTTTAAAGAACTAATTAACACATTTAATAAACTTTTAAATAAAGAAATAGCATTAAACTCTTTATTGACTTTTTAACAAACTTTGACTATATTGACTTTAATAATTAGCATCTTGTATGAAATAATCCATTAGCTTGTTTTAGCAGAATAATAAAAAATAATTAGAACGTATTCTTTGTTTTAACATTAATTTACGATTAATTTAAAGAAGAAAAAATACGTCCTAATTATATTTCCTACCATTGTACCAAAACATTCTAATTCATTTTCTTAACGTAAAGTCCTACAATCGTAAGATCACAGCTCCACCATATTTAGCAACTAAAAGTTAGTAACGTCAACTAGTCTATCTAGAAAATTTGGCGCAATATAGGTTCTGGGCACTCATTACTAGACAAATTGGAAATGATATTGCTAGACGTCTAGTACCCAATACAATTTTTATACGCAAAAATCTTATATTATTTATTTATACTAGCCAGTTTCATAATCAGTCCTATCCCAGGCTCTAGTAACCATTAAGAGGAGTCTGTATCTACTGTCCTTGTCTAATCACGTTTTTGCTATTTATTCAAATTGTAGTTTGTTAATTGAAAAACTAAAAGTTGACCCCAATTGGTATTAAAATAAGGAATATTTTGAGACCTTAAAAAGTATCTAAAATTATTTCCTTTTCGAGAAAACTTCGAATCGGAAAAGCTAACCTCAATTTTCGCGTTCCGAAGTTTTCTCGAAAAGGAAATAATGTTAGATAGTTTTTAAGGTCTCAAAATATTCCTTATTTTAACACCAATTGGGGCCAACTTTTAGTTTTTCAATTAACAAACTACAATTTGAATAAATATCAAAAACGTGATTAGACCAGGACAGTAGATACGGACTCCTGTTAACGGGAGAGCGGAGTCCAATACACCTTATAATTATTAACGTAAATAGTGATTGCGTAAAATGAAACGTGGATAGTGTCGGGAATTGGGTATAAAATTACACAAACGTACGTACATTCGCGTAAGTAAATTTCTCGCGAAATTTGAAAATTGCATTTATTCATTGAATAAAACGAAAAACTGCACTGTCGGTATATCCGGCATCCCCTTAAGGAGACTCCGGATATCTCTGTCCTTGTCTAATTGAGTTTCCATTCATAATTTTAAGAGAAATCATTTCTTTGAAAAATAATAGTTGTCCCCCGCTTCGTTTTATAGTAATCTAAATATATGTCCAAGCAGGGTTCATATGATTGTTTTTTTTTTCGGGAAAACTTTGACACACTATGAGGGCCAACTACGTGGAGATTAACCTTTACATACTAAGTTTGTCAAAGTTTTCTCGAAAGCAAAACAATCATATGAAACCAGCTTGGACATATATTTAGATTACTATAAAACAAAGCGGGGACAACTTTTATTTTTCAAAGAAATGATTTCTCTTAAAATTATGAATGAAAACTCAATTAGACAAGGACAGATATATCCGGCGTCCCCTTAATACTCATCTTTCCTCCACGTACCACCCAAACGACGAATCCAACGCAATGTATACCCACACATATTGCACAATTACTTCCTGCAGCGCGCCGCCGCGCGAGGGTGCCTACATCAACGGCCTGTTCATGGAGGGCGCGCGCTGGAACCCGGAAATCGGCTCGATCGCCGACTCGCGGCTCAAGGAGCTGTTCCCCCAGATGCCCGTAGTCTACGTCAAGGCCATCACCCAGGACAAGCAGGACCTCAAGAGCATGTACGAGTGCCCGGTGTACAGGACCCGCTCCCGCGGGCCCACCTACGTCTGGACCTTCAATCTCAAGAGCAAGGACAAGCCGACCAAGTGGACCCTCGCCGGAGTCGCGATACTGCTGCAGACTTGAGGATTTAAGAATTGGCTTGTGGCTTGTATTGTGAAATTTTTAATAAAACGAAGGTGGCGTGTTTTTAGAAAGGGGGTTGAGTTTGAGATTTGGTTCTTTCTTTTTTTGGGTGGTGGGGTGTGTTGCGAGGAGAGTTTCTCAGGGGGGTGGGTCCTGAAATTTCCTGGAGCTTTGTAATGTGTTTCTTTGTATTTTGTGATAATGATACTTATTAAAAAGTGAGCCTGGCACTCATATTGTTAGCCAGAGAACCGAAAACAGGTATTGCAAAAATATTACCGATTCACATTTAAGCACTGACTCAACTTGGATCATCATACCTTACATTCGTACCTATATATGTAAAAGAAGTGAGCTCTAGTCGGATGAACGTGTAAAAAGTGCCCCCAGCTATTTGAACATACGGATGCAGCCACAATAAACATCAAATAAGGAAATGTGATCCCCGACAGTTTTTGTCACCTTGAAAATATATATTTCGAGATGGTGAAACTTTGAAGGGTCATATTTCGTGACAATACTTAATAAGTATTACTTATCACGGCCCAGCCAAAGGTTCAAATAGCTGGGGGAACTGTTGACAAGCTTATCCGACTGAGAGCCTTTCGGAAAGATTGGTGCAACACTTTTTGACATATTATGTTGCACACCATGTTTAAAATGGTTGTTTTGAGAAAAACACATTTAACATTTTTTTTAGCTACTGTGCCCTACGAGTTACGGGAGGGGGGTACTACCTTTAAACTTCTATATCTATCCCCATAATTTGAATTTCGTAAAATTGCTTTGCAGACAATTTTCCACATTACAAACTATAAGAGAACGCAAAAAAAATGATTCTTTTTATTTGACTATATGCCTACAATTTTCAAAGCGAATTGGAGTATCGTACGATTCTTAAAATATAAACTTAGTGTTTATTTAAATTTCCTTGGGTAGAACTATTATATCAATTAATTATTACATATAATATATTATTTAAATCAATAGAGTAACTGCACTATCTCGTAAATCTGTAGAAAACCCCGATTATTAAAGTTGATTATCGTGCATCATTTGGCTAATGAAATCTGAAAATTTGCAGAATCATAACTATTTAGATTACCAAAGATATATTTCAATGTCAGGTAATTCTCTTGATTTCCGCTTTCGCGCAAGTATTATCAAAGGAATTCACATTTCATATTCCATTGTCAATGACAATGAAATATGAAATGCTAACTTATCGATCATTGCACGTGTCTATAGCTGAGCCCACCAGGCAGTACTGCCACGGAAAACACATTTAATTGAATAAAAAGTTTTTCTTTTAAAACCTGTTCTATCTTAAAATAATTTAAATTAAATTATATTTTTGTCGATTCTTTCCTCAAATTAAATTATCTTTAATGGTCTCGTGTACTATTATTAAGATAGTCATCACATATCCACCTGTATAATTATACAGTAATAGAAACTTGAAGAAAATATGTTCAGGATTATAACTCATGGCAAACATTTTTTATTTGATCTAGCAATTTTAAAAATTGTAAAATATAAGTAGCTTATCGGGAGATAATAGGATTGAATTTACAGTTGTACTTTTTATCTCTAAGACTCTAATCTGCTGCTAATACATTACAACCGATAAAGCTGTTTCGTTAATAATAATCTAAAAGGATAAGCTTTTATCAACTTAATGTTTAAAGCAGTTAAATAAATATTGGCACAATTTATTATAAAATTAAATATAACTATACAAGACACTTCTCATCAGCGGTCATGCCTACAAATAGACACCTTTATACCAGTATTATTGATTGCATAAATTATTATATTAAAATATTCTAAAGTTATAATTTTTTATTTTACAAAATTATTTTATTTAACGCATTCAAAAATGTAAAGTAAAAATTGAAAATCGAAAAAAAAAGAAAAAAAAGAAGGTCCCACCGAGATTTGAACTCGGATCGCTGGATTCAGAGTCCAGAGTGCTAACCATTACACCATGGGACCTTGACGCGCGTTTGCGCAGATGTCACTCAAAGGAAACGCATCTTTCCAACATCGAACGATGACAGCGATTTCGTGAACATGTTAAAAAATAAAAAATAAATAAACAATTTTTTTAAATAAATGTAACTGGTGGTAAAAAAATCAAACGAAGTACTAAATATTTTGAAATTTTATTTACATAAAATACTTCTAGCTTACAATCTGAAAGACATGAAAATTGTAAAATCAATACTTACAGTTTAAAAACAAGAAAAGTGTAAGTAACTCTCTAGTTTATAATAATGGATATACATTAAATTTGCAGTTTCGAAAATTCCGAATTTTTATTTTTCGCGCAATCGAAAAGTGTATCTGACTAATCATTTTAATAATGATGATAATAAAAGTAATATTACTAAGTATTATCATCATTATTAATCTGGTATATTATTATTATAGTATAATAAAAATAATATTAATAATCTTACAACCTTAAAATCTTCTGTTTACATATATAAATTATAATCGTAACATACAAACAAGCGATCCGGCATTATCGTCGGCTTACAGAAACATCGTTTATTATTATTATTCTTTTTTTTGTAGTTTTACGTGTATACTTGCTCATTATAGTCAAGTTCTCTAAAAGCCCCGTATTCGTATTCTCTTTGTCCTCCATTTAGCATGATTTACTTTTTCTTTCGCAATATCACTAACGCTTTTTTTTGCACATCGAAACTTACAAGTTTTTTTGCTCCTTGTTATTACTAAAGGGCCTCCGTACAATAACAAAAATTAATACTTGCTTTGGAATAGCAGTCGCCTCAGGCTCCTGTAATTCTATAGGATGGACTGCTGCAAGAAATTCTCATAATTGATACAATTACAGGTGGTTTATTCTTTTTTTTTTATATATATATTCGATAGTGTTTTTTTATAACAGAAAAGAAAGATAAACATGTGTAACATTGACTCGCAAAAATTGACAAAAGCTTCGCTTACAAATGCGATCACGAAGTTCGCGTCAATGTCTCGAGCTCGTGTGCGGTTCCTTTTTTTTTCTCTCTCTCTCGCTTTCTTTCTCTCTCTCTCTCTCTCTCTCTCGCTTTCTTTCTCTCTCTCTCTCTCGTTAATTTCTACGAATCACAAAATCTCTTAAAACCCTCGAGCGACGAGGAGTACACATTCGTTACAACCGGGTAACGCTCGCAATACACTCCGCCTCTGTACACAGAGATTTTCAATTTTCGAACTCTCTCCCCCGCGGACGTAACAACATTATATCGGATCGCGGTGTGTACACACACTTTTTTCTCCACCGCGTGCGTGAAGGCGTATTTCTTCCTTTTATTTTCTCTTCTCTTTTCTAAAAAAAAAAGAAATAAAAGAAATCACTCCGACGTTTGGGGGGCCTGCGACGAGGCTCAATAGTAGAAGAGCAGACGCTCCTGGGCGCTGCCGGACAGGAGTCGCCAGCCCCGCTTGATGTTTAAATACTGGATGATGGCGCGGACGCAGATCAGCAGGCCTGTTGGAAGTAGCAAACAAAGCAATTAGCGTCGATTAACGATGTGCTGGCTTTGGTTTGAGCCCTGTAAGACCGTTGCGAGCTAAGAAGTTTCAAGTCAAATGAAACGTTTGTAAATGGATAAAGGAAGAAGCTTTACTGTGCCGGTTTAGTTTCGTAGTTTGTGATAAAATGATAAGCTGTTGGTAGCAATAGGTGACAAATATTATTTGTTTCGTACCAAAAGAGTTGTATGAGATCGAAATGTTTTGAAAAAATGATAAGAATAACCCCGGGTCGGGAAAAAAGATACTTTTTAGCAGTTGTTTGAGAACTATTGTTAACGCTTTCACTGAGGTATGAGTCACCGCCGTCACCGGTGACTCATATGATTTTCAGATGTATATGTTTGAGACTTTTGCAAAACACACAATCATACATTATTTTTCTGTGATTCTTTAATTATTATTTGAGTAGAAAAATAAAATGTACTTTTGGAGCTTTTCGGGAAATAATACGGTTTTTTGTTACTAATTATAAATAGCTTGTAAAAGAGTCGACTTTTCCGGCCGCAGCGAAAGCTTTACTTGTGAAATTGAATTAACGAATTTCAATATAAAATTTACCATAACATAAATTTTCATAGTCCAAATTCGACCTCAAACGGACGAGAATGTAATTTTTGCACTGCATTCAGAAAAACACAATTGCAGCCATTTTTGGCTTATCAAAACTACAAAAATACATAATAATCTACAATTTTTTGAGTGTAGGAAAGAGATCTCGGTCTTGAAGGGTTCAATATTCAATGTACAATTAAAACAGAGTATATCTAGTAATTACCAAAAGCCATGATGAGCCACCACAGCCAAGAGTTTTCGCGGGAAGCTAGATCAGTCGAGTGCTTGACAATCAGGGTCCATTTGGTTAAGGAAAGGCCAAAGCCGGACAGTGCTCCGTATCGCGAGGCAATCGTGTGGCAGAAGCACATGAGCAGCAAAAAGCCAATCCAATTGAACAGGAATGCAACTGAAATAAAATTGCAACGATTATGGTAAAAATACGTAGGACACAATTTAAAAAGATTGATAATTTTTACCTAAGAAGGCAGTAAAGAACATGAAGTCTGTGCCCAGCATTCGACTTTCTGGATCGCCTTCGCCATCTGTGTCTATGGCCAAAATAGTCAAAGGTTGCTGTGGTGCTCTGACGCCACCAGGCTGGAAATAAAAAGTTTTAATTAGGTGTTACTTTACAGGGAGATCTGTATTTATTCTTAGCATGTAAATAATGCAAATTTTTGTACTTTTCTTATTGCACAAAATATATAAAAAAAAAGAACTTACCAAGTGTATCTGTGGATGAGTCTGTGGTGTTGTCTCTCCCTGCAGTGTCTTTTCACGTTGCACCTCCTCATAGCTGGGCAACTTCGTGGCAACTTCGTAAGGTGGCGGAGCTGAAAAGTCTGGCTTTGGAGGTGGGATTTCATCACTTTCCTGTGAAGTCAAAAAGAGAGATAAAATTAAATGCTTTCTTCTAAATACAAATAAACATACTAGAAAATGTTAGGAAATTTAAATAAAAGTAAATTTTCTTACCGAGTGTGGCAAAACTACTACAGCCTGGGCCCTTGAGGACATCTGGGCCTGTTGTAGCACCATTTCATCATTTTGACTTAAGCTTACATTATGATGTATATGACTGTCTCCAGAGTATGTGGAATGAGCAGCTGGTAAACTTGCTTCACCCTCTGTTGGTGTTGTCGCAGACGCTGCTGCTGTGGCCGCTGCTGCTGCCTGTGGCTGCTGTGACTGTTGACAAGTTGTTTCATGAATATAATTAGAACTGGATGCAGTGCCAGATAAATAAGATAAGGAAGATAGCATTTACTAACATTTATGTTAATGCTCATTTTGATACCTTATCAAATTTTACTTTCCTTTCACTTTAATATATTTTTTCCTGAGATATAATAACACAAAGTGAAAATAAAAAGTAATTTAATAAATATTATTGATATCAAATATTTAAATAATATTAACATAAATGAGATTAAATTATTTTTTCCTTTTTACTGTGTATTAAGTAGATTATTAGTAAAGTAACATTCACACACTTACTTTGAATTCATTCATGATAATAAATAAATAAAAACTAAAGTAGTTCTATTTACATAAATAAATTGGATTAAGTGCAGTTCGCCAATCAAACGAATTTCAGCTGCATTATTGAATAGCGTATTCAAAGAACTGACATCGACAATTTCTATTAAATCCACGTCAAGTTAAGTATCAAAATTGATTGAAATGACAATGAATTGAATCAAATTACGCAAAGTCGAAGTCCTAGCAAATTTGGAGTAACATCATTCAATGAGACAACAAATACAGGAAAGCACTGCTATAGAAGAATAACTACACAATAGGAAATTATGACTGCCTTCTTTAACTATTAGCTATACAATAAAATCTGGAAGAATTAAATCATGTCAAATAACGTTACAAAATAAAACCTAAATTAACAAATCTGGAGCAAACCAATAATCTAATACTCAAAATGAGCAGTAAAGACACATTATCATAAAACTAAAATCAGTTAATTCATTGGACTAAAATGACAACGAGCAGAATTGAAAGTACTGGAGCCTATCTCTGCACAAATTTGGAGCACAACTTTGTGCAATAAAATGTAAATAGCTTCAGAGCAACAATCGCCCAGCCGACGCACGTAACTCCAATTAACAGTGAATTAACTCATTAGTACACAGAGTGCCGTGTTTCAAATGACAACAAAGCTTCAATAAAATGCACATCCGAACCATCACCACGAGCCTACGTTCTCCAAAAAAATCCACTCCACCATACTTCCAATCGTACAGTCGCTTCAACCGATAAACAAAAGCTCCCAACGCACACATCCACACACAGTTACACACTCGAGCACTTGGAACTTCACCATGTAACCAATGCCTCCGCCAACCATTCCACTCTCCAGCGAAGCTCCAAGACCATAAAATGTCCCCCAAACTCCCACACCAAGAAAGAAAAAGCAGCCTCTCAGCACGAGCTACACAGTCCACATAAAAAAACATGCATACACACACACACAGACACACACACACATCCTCCTCTTGCATCCGTCGAGGGCGAAACGTCGTTGAAAAAAGCGAAAGAGTACCATATTGAAGCGGACGTCGTCGCTGTCCATTGATCGCCAGCGCGAGGGTTAAAAAAGGTCTCTCTCCGTCTCGTCCCTCCTGCTGCTCGTGTTTCCCTCCTCGGCGCGACACCAACTCACCGACCGAGCGCCGTATCCTCGCCAACGTCGACGCCTAAGTGTATACACACACACTTTTCGAGAGAGCAGCCGCGGGTTACAACTGTTACACACTCTCCTCGCTCTCTCGCGTATTATTCACTCTCTCTCTCTCTGTCCCTCTCCGTTTCGTTTCGTTTCGTCGTTCGTCGTCGTCGTACTCGTCGCGCTCCTTCACATAATCACGCGTATACACACGCACGCGACGCAGAGAGCAAAAAAAAAAGTGCTGCTGCGTGCCTGTCCGCTTTGCTTGCCTTACAATCGATGGGATGACGGGTTTTCGGTGTGTGGGTAGTCGTGCTTGTGTAGTGTGAGTGTGTGTGTGTATCTGGTTGCAGGATTGCCGTCTCGGTCGCGCTTTTTAGGAGGTGGGAGCTGAGCGTGTAGGTGATGTCATGTGTGTGCAGTATTAGCTTGTTTGACGTAGTTCACGTAGTGGAGAATGCGCGACTTGTGTGTGTGTCTGCGGGGTAAAGGCTGCGAAGGAACTTGCGGGTGTATTGTGACTGTCAGGGACGTCGCGAGTACGTTCGATTATTCAAAATCTTATCACGTGTGCCGCGAATTAATTAATGCAAGTTTTTTTTGCATTTTGTGTCATGGGAACGTATTATGTAGAGTGACTCTATTATTGTTTGGAGTGGATTAATTTTGGGTAATGAACCTGTTTATATTCACAAACCATTAAACCTGAAATTCTTTTTATGATCCTATGGCCTCGAGGCGTAACAACTTGAGTTGACTTTCTTTTTGGTAATTGAGTTTTTAGTGATTTTCGTATCTATGCATGGCATATTTTCGTATAAAAATCAAAAGTTGCAAAAGTTAATTTAAGAGGGTAGACTGGGGTAAAATAAGACATGGAGTATAATGAAACAGATTATTTAGAACATAGGAAAGAACGGGGTAATGCCGGTCACTGGCTATTTCCGGTCACCCTTATTTTCAATAATCTAAACATTTTTAGGTAATAATTCGAATAGTATTACAAACGTAACATAAAATGCAATTAATCTAATGTCCAAACAACCTTCTATTCAGTTTTATTAAGGAATTATACACAATCAAAGTGTAGGCCTACATTTCTTATAAGAAATCTGGTCTATAAAATAAGCTTTTATGCATATTATTTGTTGCTTTATGCAGTTATTTTTTGCACCTTTATTAATTTCAACAATCTAAGAATTCGAAGTAGCGAAGAAAAAAGAATATAAACCTATTACTTTTTTGTCATTTTAATTTAAATTACTAAGCAGAATGGGAGTAATCCCGGTCACAGTGTTATTTATATGAAGCTCCCGAAAGTGAGGCTAAGAAAACGTCGCGCTGCACTCTCAGGTAGGGTAACTTTGCTTAAGTGTTTTTGATTGAACAGTGGTTACGTGTTACCTATTTCTCTATGTAAGTGCGAATAATAACGCGACTGATCATATGAAGGTTCATATAACTGATTTAAAGAAATTTTTCACCTACAAAAGTAACTATTTAATAGTGGCCGGACTTGTACCGAGACTGACCGGTATTACCCATTGATGTGGAGTAAATCCAGTTAAAATTCTTTTTTTTATTTCGTCTTATAGCTTCGATATCTTACATTTTTATATTACTCCAATACGAAATATTTAAAGGCAATGGTTTGAACTGACAGAATAATTATTTAAAGTTAATAAAAAACAATTTGGAAGTGGAAATAACAAGCACTTTTGCTTAGGTGACCGGCAATACCCCGTTTAAAATTATATTTAAAATCAACTGAAAAAGTCATTATAATACGTTTTAAGGGCTAATAGACGGATAATAAGTGAGGCAAAATTAGAAAAAATTACCTACAAAAGTTGACTGCTTTGATATTTGTAATAATTCGGCAATATAATCATCAGCGATTTGAGCAAAACTAATCTCACAAATTTACCCTTTTTCTTTATCTAAAAGTATGTGCTCTAAAAAATTATTTTATTTCTCTAAAATGGGACCCAATAGACCGTGTTAATTTTGAACCAAGATTATTTTAATTGTTTCATTATAATCTTGTGTCTCATTTTGCTAGTTTATTTCTATATCCTCTATATTCTACGTGTCTCATTACACCCTATTTGAGATGGTTTACTTTTTGTATAATAAGTTTGCCTCAACGTAAAAAAATAAAATTGTACAAAAAGCAAATTAAAGCTGAAAACATTATTTACAAAAGTAAACTACTTCGATTCTTGCAAGAATTTAGCAATATAATAGATTGGCGATTTTAAAAAGCTAATTTTATAAATTCTACATTTTTATTCAATCTAAAAGTTCATTGTTTTTAAACTAGGTAGGGAAGAACTCCCTACCTAGTTTAAAAACAATGAACTTTTAGATTGAATAAAAATGTAGAATTTATAAAATTAGCTTTTTAAAATCGCCAATCTATTATATTGCTAAATTCTTGCAAGAATCGAAGTAGTTTACTTTTGTAAATAATGTTTTCAGCTTTAATTTGCTTTTTGTACAATTTTATTTTTTTACGTTGAGGCAAACTTATTATACAAAAAGTAAACCATCTCAAATAGGGTGTAATGAGACACGTAGAATATAGAGGATATAGAAATAAACTAGCAAAATGAGACACAAGATTATAATGAAACAATTAAAATAATCTTGGTTCAAAATTAACACGGTCTATTGGGTCCCATTTTAGAGAAATAAAATAATTTTTTAGAGCACATACTTTTAGATAAAGAAAAAGGGTAAATTTGTGAGATTAGTTTTGCTCAAATCGCTGATGATTATATTGCCGAATTATTACAAATATCAAAGCAGTCAACTTTTGTAGGTAATTTTTTCTAATTTTGCCTCACTTATTATCCGTCTATTAGCCCTTAAAACGTATTATAATGACTTTTTCAGTTGATTTTAAATATAATATACACTGTCTCGTCATACCTCAAGGGTGTGTCTCATTTTACCCCGACACGTTTAGAAATCACGATTTATGAGGTGTTCGGATTATTGTAGTTAACTACTACCATATAATATTAAAATTCAGCAGTAATACAGATTAATGTCTTTTAGATAGTTAGTAAACAGATGTAATTTTATTTTCTCGAAATAATGCTTTCTCGTGAATTTTAGAGTACATATCACTTTAGTGTCTTATTATTCCCCAGTCAGGTATACTGCTTGTCAGGTAGACTACCTTACTTATCTTTTCTCGTAATTTAAACGGACGTCGTTCTCTCTTTTCATTACAGAATTATATCAATGAAAAATAACCATTGCACTGAAAAAAAAATTGTTAAATCTAAGTAATCACTTCTTTGAATCGTACTAAGAAAATATTTATTTGATAATAGTAAATATTTAATTATGTTTAGACTGGTATTCATCAATTCAATAAATATTTACTAAATGTAGAAAATATTTACTTTATTTACGTAAATCTTTTTTTAGTACGATTCAAAGAAACGTTTACTTAGATTTAACAATTCCTTTTTCTCAATGTGGTAAAACTATGTATGCAATTTATTTATTTTACTCTTTAGGGTGTTAAAAATAAGTAGAAACATCAAATTTTTATTAAACTTTAGAAATTTCAATTAATGTTTTAAAAGATCGAAAAAATCGATTTATACGTTACCCACACTACCAATAAACTACTTAATTTTGATCTGATGTTTCGAATAATATAGTTACTACAAGATAATATGCTATAACAAAATCATTAAATATTGCAAAAACTTGATAGTATCTTTTTTAGCGTAATAAATGTGAAATGAAGTCTTTCACCATCATAAATGTTTTGTTATTATATCGTTAAGAGTATTTTTATAAGAGTCAAGTATGATGTATATCACTCTTTATAGGTGTAATGAGTGGCAAAAATGTATTTTGAACGTTTCTACACGATTGGTAATTGCCTTGAACTTTTAATTTACGTTTTTACACATTATAATTTAATTTAACTATATTAGTCGGTAGTTATTATCGATTTTAATATGTATCTCATTCTGCTTTAGAAAATATTAGTTTTTTAACACGACACTAACTTAAGCCATGAAATGATGGTTTATCATTAAATTTTGTGCGTAATTTTAAGTTGTTATTAATGGTAAAAAATTATTTCTGAAGACTTAAAACAATTTCTTGTGGTTTGAGGTAGTAATTCAAATTAAAAGAAATGATTAAGAGTTTGGTCCTAATCAGCAACTAGGTCCGTTACTAATGCATATAGGTAAGATTTATACTACTACCGTACTGAAAAGTACATACATATACATATCAAGAGGGTATTATCGTTTAATCTTTCAATTCTTTCCGTTTTTCGCATGAGTTTTATAATTCTTAAGATTACGTTATCGAGTTTTTGGCTCTTATTAACAAATACAATATGTGATAATTTTATCGTAATTGGTGATTTTTGGGGATGTGAAATGTTCAACGTTTGTTAATTTTTTTGTCTTAATTGACACATGTGGTATTTAACATACTCCACGCGTAAAAATTTATTTTTATTTACTTAAGTCTTTTTTACAACTTATATCTTAAAAATATAAAAAAAAATACATTTTAGAGAATAATATCTTAAAGATTTCCTAAAAGTTTCGAATAATTAGTTTAGAAAGATAATCTTCGAACAATTAACAACTGTACACTAGGTGAATTAAGCCTTACAAATTCTTAAATTATTGCATTTATATACAATTTTAAGTTAGTGCAATTTAGTTTTTGGTATTACAATTACAGTATAAAAACTGTAAAGCTTTCGGGAATTTCCCCTTTTTCTACATTACTAAATTCGCATTTTTTAAATATGTATCTCATAGATATTTGCAAATATTGCTTGTTTAAGTTGAGATTATTCAAAAACAATTACCATTGTTTTACCAATTTACATAATTATAATTAGCCAATAGATTATTATTTAATACTAAAATACTGACATTTATTATATTTCTATGCACTTGATTTGCAATTAATAATGAAATCAAATTCAATTACTAGTCGTCCAAAATATGTACAGTCTGAATTATACCTCAGAATATCTTAATTTCCTATAAATAGTAATTAAAGTAGTCCCGTTAATATATATTACTTACAGAATACATTTGAATTACCCAGTTTGAAAAGCCAACTTCCTGCGCTGAATCAGTGACCAATGGGCGCTCGCGTAGCTGCTTGCCTCGACACCGGATTGGCCGTGGCCCCGCTATGCTTAACTGCTGACCTCCTAGAACCGGAAATGGAACTCAAATATTTTAATAACAAACTTCTAAATATTATAGAATTTGATAAACTAATAAAGTAAAAGTCTTAAAAAAATTCAAATTTAATAAATAGACGTAAAATATATAAAAATAACGAGGAATTATTACAGAAAACCGGTAAAACAAATTCAAGCTTATTTCACAACAGCTGCGTGTCTTCGTGTTCTGTTTTATCGATGAAGCTATCTGGATAATTTTATTTCTCTTCAAATACGACTGTAATTTTTTGTACTTATTTATTTATTTTTTATTTTTTATTTATAACTTTTTATAAAAAAAGCATAAATATTTTATTTAGTGAATACATTTTTTTAAATATTTTACTTTGCAATTAAAATCAGATTAGACTTCTCAAAAAGATTTGTACCGCTATTTTTGCAACGTACGCGCAACGCGAACGTGTACATATATATTGCCGGAGTAAATTTTTTATTGTTTTTTGGATAATGTCTGCCTTAGGATATGTTCGTAGTAATTAATTATAATTCTGAAAATCAAAATAATGTTTAATTACGTTGGTCAAATTGACACCTTCGCGTTGTTTATGCTAGACCTTTACCATACCGATCCATTTTAATACAAAATAAGTAAAATGCAAAAGAATTGCCAACTTCAATCATCAAACTGTTCCATTTATTATAGTGTAGTTTCTTTAATTTAAGCATTCTACTACAAATTATTACATAGGTGTGTTTCTGTAAAAATCTTACGCAAAATACATGTTTTTTTTTTCAAAGGTGAACAACTTTTAAAACTATCAACAAATCTTGGAAAATTCATAATTCTTCCCAGCGATAGTATCATTAATTTGAAAATCCACAAAGTTATCACCAGCAAATATAAAACACTAAATTAAATCAACCCACAAAGTACCCATCCAAATATTTCTAAGCCCACTACAAAACAAACGCCGTACCTCAGTACTAACCCTAGTGTGAGAAATCTATTAAATCCTATTCACCAATACAAAAATTGCATATACATCCTATTCGCAAATAGAATCTTTTCATATTTGGGAAAAGACATTAATAGATTTCTCACACTGGGGAGTGCTAACCTCCAATTCTCAAAAATTACTCGCGCTCCATACCTCCCAAAGCACGCTAAAACACTACCTCCAATCCCTATAAAACAAAATCGCCCTGAATAAACCATAAAATCTCTCTACCATCCTCCATCGTTCCCCATTCTCGCCCACGTTCCCGTTCCGGCACTTCCTCCCTGCAACAATCCAGACTCTCCCTAACCTTGTTTACAGTCTCTCAATCCACTCGCGTAGTCCCCCCCCCCCCCCCCCTCTCGCCAACTCGAGCATCGCCGCGCGCAGCGGCAAAGGACGCGCTTGGCGCGCCGCCAGTCGCTTGCCGATCGCCAGTCGAGACGCAACTGTTGTGCCGTGTGCGTCGTCGTTCGCTCGCAACGCTCTAACATTGCCCGCACCGCGCGCACGATTTTCGCCTGCCGCCGTCTCTCCTCTCTCACGTCGCCGGATACACATCGCAGCGGGTAAAAACTGTTGCGGCTCCCACACGCACGATACAATCATGACGGAGGTCTTCAAGCTCGGAGATTTGGTCTGGTGCGTATACTTTATCGAATTGAGCGTTTTTTCTTTTTTTTTTATTTATTCTTTTGGACGGAAGAGGATAAATATGCGTGCGTGCGTGCCGCTGCTGCTGCAATGCAGTGCGGCCCGCCGAGAGGCGGATAAACATAACCTATGTACACGGCGAGTGCAGCCGTGGGTCGTAGGCAGTGTGAGATTTTTTGAATGCCTTTGCATATATTGTGTACTGACGCGCGCGCGCGCGCGTGTGTTCTTCTCTGTTGCAGGGCGAAGATGAAGGGATTCTCGCCGTGGCCCGGTCGGGTGAGTGTTGGTTGATTTTTTTCTCTCTTTTCTGGCTTGTACTTTTTCAAGTGGATGCGCTTTTTTTACGCTCTCCCGCGCTTTTGCTCGCGCTGCAAGTACCGTATGTATACCGTTCGGCTTTTTTTCGGATTATCCCGTGCAACGCGCGCGAGATTGTTTGTTTCGTGGTAATTGGTGCACCGTGTCTTTTGGATGTGCATACGTGTTTTTGTTTTGATGGGCGGATTCGAATTCGACTGTCAGATGGCGTAGTATTTTTATTTATTTTATATATATAAATTTTCATAGTGTATTTTCGTTGGACGAAGAGATTCGTGTTTTTACGGTACGAGTGCGATCTTGTTTTTTTTTTCTTTTCTTGTTTTCGGGATTTTGGGTGTAGTTTTGATGAATTAGATCTGGCGCGCGGAGGCTTCATTGACAAGCCGAGGGGCTCGGGAGAACGCGAAAAGATCGCGAATTTTCAAAAGTTCTACAGCTGTTCGACGCGGCGGCTCCGTGTTGTGGCTCCGCATCGATTTCGTATACATTCTGCTTCTCCCGCCACACCCGTGCTGAATTCAAATTGGCGCGCAGATCTCTCACTCGCGCTCCATCCGCGGGGAGATTATAACCTAAATTCAAACGTGTTTATAACCCTTTATTTTGCACCCTTTCGCGAAAGTGCAGCGGTTACTTCTTTTGGGAGTGTATAGTTTACTTTTGAGGATTGGAAGATGGGAGATCTTAGGAATAAATATTTGTGTGTATTGTAAAGTGGTTTTAAAAAATACAGGTGAAACTACGTGTTTTGGCTTATTTGTTTACATATGTTTATTACTGCATTCTCGTGAACTTTACTGTATTAATTGATTCTACATTATAAATGAAACATTCATTATAATGTGTCATGTAGCATATTTATTTTATAATTTGTGATTATTTTGCAAAATTTTAAAAGTAAATCATTCATTTTTTTGGACAATAAAAATTTACAAGCATATATTTTCTACTTGTATAATAAGAGATTAACATAAAATTGATAACATATAAGCTATATGTAATATCCTTTACCATCATGCTTTATTATCTTAAATTTTCAATATTATATGGTACTTATAAAATAATTGACAAGTTCTTAATAGAAAATATTCATTGATTTGATTATCAATAAATAATATGTAAAACTTTGTTATTAATAAGTTGATCTAATATTCTATAGTACTCATTAAATCATTATTAAAGTAATTTTTCTTACTTATCTTCTTTATAAAACCTTACTAGTACAATACAAATTTTGCAATAAATGTCTATCTACTGTTTACACAAAAAAGCTTTTTAAACTTTGTTTGTTCGATTATTTATTTTAGAACAATACTTTTTCAACCCTTCTGTGTAGAATGCTCAGTATACTTACTCAAAATATATCATTATTATATATATTTTGTATTTTATATTGCAAATTAACTATAGCTGAATACAGCTTTATTAGATTACAGATGGATGCACATTTATATTTGATCAAATCCAAATTTCTGAAAATAAATTACTGTAGAGGAGGATTAAACTAGTATTGATTCATCAATGATTTTGAATTTGCACTTGTTTAGATATTAGTAACAAATTTTAAAAATAAATAAATTATAAGAACATTAGTTTGTAATACTTGTACATGAGTTTGTTGGTAAATAGTATAAGCATTTTTAAATCTTTATTATTATTAATCTCAAAATGTATACTGTACTTTCAAATGTAGAAGAATGAATTTTTACTTGAATAGCTTCAAATGACTCATTTATTACTTGCTTTGAGTGAATTTCACAAATCTTACGAGTGGAAATATCACTCTTCAAATTTTAAAGAGTAATAATGTTTAACCTTTAGTGGGCCGGAACCACTACTTAAGTGGTGGTCTCTGTGATCGATATTTTATATATGGTGAAAATACAATATAAGGTACATTTTTATCCCTATTCTTTGGGGATTCTGGTACCTCAGTGGTAGTCTCTATTATCAGTACTTCATATATGGTGAAAATACAATATAAGGTACATTTTTTTATCCTTTTTCTTTAAATCTGGTACCTTAATTGCCGGCCCTCTTAAGATTAATACATTAATTTCATTTAACTAAACATTAAATGTAAATTTACCAATTAGCCTACTGTGATTTCATACCTTAACTAGTTTAAGGCATGAAATGTTATAAGTTTTTGTGACTTATAAAATTATGTAATATTAATGTAATACCTTTCTTTTGTCTCGAACAAGAATAATGACTATATCTATACATCTATCTATCTATCTTCATTAAATAACTTAAATTAATGTTATTATCTTTAAAAGCATGACTTTAACTAGAAATTCCATAATTAAATGTAAATATTTTCTTTTATTCAATAAGTAGAATATCAGATTTAAGTTAGCTTAAAAACGAGAGATTCCAAACATGTTTAAAAATTACAAAAGTTTAATACAAAAATAGCATGCATTATTAATGTTTTAATGTTTAAAATTCAATTTGAAGGTATCGCACCCTTCATCGGGCATGAAAAAGCCAGCCAATACAAAGAAGAGTCCAATCTATTGTATATTTTTCTTTGGAACAAACAACTAGTGAGTTTAGTTTTTTTTATTTTAAAAAAACCATGCAAGTATTGTTGACATAAGTTATTTAACTAATTTCTTTGCCTTCAGTGGTTGGATTGATGAAGCCAATATTAAACACTATCAAGAACATAAAGAAACTTGTATGAAATTGTGCAAATCTGCAGGATTTAAAGAAGCTTGTGAAGCTATTGAAGACTATATTGCCAAAGGAGAGGTATGTTTAATTATTTTGCATCTTAATAATTATCATTTATCAAGTACTTCATGTTTACTTTAATGTTTTGCAGGTGTTTGAAGATGGACCCGATCCAGATTCTTTGTTTGACAAATTAAAAGAAGATAGCACTCCAACAGTTGAAAAGAAGACTCCAAAGATCAAACCAAAAAAAGTAAGTTTTTTATCTTAATTTACATAACTATTTAGTACTCACATTTTTTATTCAACTCTTTCAAGTCCAATAATACAATCTAAAATCTTAAATATAATTAAATTATATAATTGACTGATGGAATTAATTAATGCAAAGAAATTAGTTTTGATGTTTTTGAAACAAGATTAACTAAAAACTTTTAATATGTTCTGGGCATATTAAGTACATTCAATTTAGTGTCTGTTTGGTAATCCTTTTTTTATAAATCTCTTCTATTTTTTCCAATTCAAGATAAATAAAATGTTTTTGTTTATTTTAGTTAAAAACATACGTGACTTTGCAGGAAACTCCGAAAATGAAGAGAGAAAGTAGTGGTAGTAGTAGTGATCGTCGTCCAGCTAAAAAGCAAAGGACAGACTCGAATGCAAGTAGCAACAATCGTCTTGGAAGTTTGAGTCCAGCATTGAATCACTCAACACCATTGAGAAAAAGTGGATCTCTCTTAGACCGACCAGCAAATATTGCTAGACCTGTGAGTGTTATTTGGATTACCTATTTCTATTTTCATTATTAAAACAAATTATATAATTAAAAAGGTATTCATGGTTGAATTCGTTTTAAAATAATATAATTAAATTCTTTCATTTCTACTGAACAATAATGCACATAATTCAATTAGTTTAATTAACTGTTGATACGTATAGTTTATTAATTATAATTAATCCATATTTCATAATGTTGCTATCTAAAGGATTATTTTTTCAATCTTACGAAAAATGATAATAAATAAATAAAGTAAAATGTAAAAGAAAAAAAAAAGATAAAATAAAAGAAAATTAGTATTCATGGAGAAATTCTGATTAAAAACAAATATAATTAATTCTCATAGGTAACTTCGCCGTTGGACGTGGAAACCCTTTCCCAGACTTTGAAGGATAAGAACATCCATGCTTCTAGTTTGAAATTTGGTTTCCTTGGTCTCGGTATAATGGGCAGTGGAATCGTTAAAAATCTTCTGAACAGTGGGCACAAGGTCGTCGTTTGGAATAGGACACAAGAAAAGGTATGTCCATTATTTGGTTTGACTAAAAAAATTCCCATTTTATAAAAAATTATTGTTTGCTTTTCTAAATCAACATAACATTTATCTGAATTTTTAAATCAAAAGTTTATAGTTATTTAATATCATTCATAATTATTTCCATTGATAAGCTATTAATTTTATGCCATACTTTGAGATCTCATTACCCCATAAGAATTAAGTTTGTGCCATATTATATTCAAGTAATGTTTGCTGTAAAAGTGCAGTTTATTTATTTGATGGTAAAGTTAGGTTGTAGACTGCATTGATGATTTACTGGGGAAATCCCAAGGCCCTTCATCAGATAATAGTAATAAGCGCTACGATTAAATTTGTATATTCTTCAGCGTGAAATGATAATTTATCTGTTAAGACAATAAATTATTAAATATTAAACACGTTCATTACTTTATGCGGTATTTAGAGCTCTTTGAAATGGTTTTTCTTTGGCGGTGTCTATGATACGAGCAGAGAATCAAAGCCGATCTGCAATTCATCTTGAATTAAAAAGAAAACTAAATTCAAAATTGTTGTATGTAGCTTCTTTAAGCTCCATTGAATGATAGTTACCTTAAACCACACCGTGTCTACGGTATGACGTCACGAGAAATTTCAAAACGCTATAAGGTAAACGTACCAATGATCGAACAATATTGAAAATAAGTGTTTATTACATACATGAAATAATTCGTAATCACCCCAGATCTATAGACTAATGATCGATTAAATGATTTTTATAGTTAACGTTACGAATATTTTTTTATTTAAAAATATACAGAGCTATAACAACTGTCCGATTATTGGGCTTGAGCGTCCGAGCATTGGTACGTTTACCTTATCTTCTTTATTTTTATATGAATTATTTGCAAAATTTACAAAAGTTCATGAAGAAATGTAAACAAAAGTCATGTTAAAATCGAATTGTAGATGTCCTAGACTAATGAGTCACATATCAATCATATTTTTTATAAATTAATCTACTAGCAAATATTTGTCAAATGATCCTTAGAGTAATTAGGTGCCTCATATCAATAAACAATTTCATCAATACATACATCTATAGAAATTAAGTATTATAAATTAATTTATAAACATAATATCAATAGTATATTCGTACAGACGAACGTGTTAATCTTTATACTATTTAAATTTCATATATTTATGATAAAAAATAGTAATAAATACAAGTCATGACACAAACGTAAATTAGTGTTCCATATAAATTGAAATCAATTAGCAAAGACAATTATTTCCTGTAGCTTATCTCGATTTGTTTTTTTAATTAATTAAGTTCTCTAATAATATAGTTTATGTTGACATTATGACGTCATACTGCAATGGCTTTGCTATGGTATGACGTCACGATAGGCAACGCCTCATCAATGGTATACTTGATATTTCAAAACATTGACAATGAAAACAAATAATCGAAATCACATAAAAGTTAATGCAAATTATATTCCGACCGAATTACTCAATAGCTAAAGTAGAACGTTGAAGGAAAAACATTTTAGGATAAGGTAATAAGGACGACACTAACAAAGCACCTTTAACAACGCTTTTATATTTATTTACTGAGCAGTACAGTAATGGTTTTGCTTACAAAGCGCATAGTATTCTCTATGCATTGACGCCACACGAAAAGGCAGAAAATCTGCTCTTTTTAGTTCGGATGCGCCTCGCTCGCACGCTCGCAACTCTTGCGGTTACCCGCGCGTATTTTTCACGCCATGCAGTTTGTTTTCTATTTCTTTTTTCGCAAAAGAAAGAATACCAAAATTGTATATTTAATACAAACTTTTTTGTTTGTAGGAGATTCGCAATGTTCATGAACAAATCATGACCCTTTGTATAACAATTTTTTAATTGTTTTTGCTTTGGCATTACATACCTTTGAGAAAATTAATTGCAAATGAACTGTGGTTTTTGCTTTCGTAAAAAAAGTTAGTCTTTTTTTATCGTATGGTTTACTTCGGTATTAATTCTTTTCAAAAGAATTTTATAAAAGAAACTTACTAAGTATTTTAAATTGATATGCATAGCCGATAAATATGTTTCCACCGCAACATTTCAAGTTTACATTTGGTAAAATGCGCGCGTCATAGTTTTGTAGTTTTGCTGCATAATTTATTATTAGATGTAGATACTTTTATAACAAAAATAATAAAAATTAGTAACCATTTTGATTGATATTTGAAAAATTGTTTGTACCGATAAGTGAACAGAATAACAAAATAAATCTACATACAAAATTTAGCGTTGTTTTGTACGTACAGATTATATCAGTTTTTATGACGTCTTTTAAGGTGATGCTAAACCCACCTTTCAGCAACAATTACGAGAACCTACTTTTTTCATTTAATTTTCCATTTTCAGAAAGTATCTCTCTAGAATGTTGTTGTCCCAATAAAAAAAACAACAAGGCTCCAGACATTTTTTAAAAATTGAAAATTGAATGAAACATGTGGTTTTCCGTATTTGTCGATAACATGGGAATTTGACATCACTTTAACAATGAAATAATAAAAAAATTAATAATATAAGTTTAGTTTATTTTTGGTCAAATAGAATTTATTTACAGTAACATTCGTTTAACATCGAGAAAAATGAATGGCGAAATCGAATTAACAATTTCTACGACAATTGTCACTTGAACAAAAGTTCTTTAATTTGATAAATATATAATATTATTTTTCGTCCGGAATTTAACATTATTTTTTATACACTAAAAAAAAGTGTAATTAAATCAATAATTATTTAATCATAATATAACAATAAAATATATTATTATAATAGTATTGGGTTTATATTCAATATTTAATTAATTCAAATAATGTAAGTATTAATTAGCATTTCTTTGGATCAATTATATAGAACATTAATTTAATTCAACTGTACATATTTTTTAAATTAAATAAATTAAATTCAGTCAATAAATATATGCCTACAATTGGATGTATATTAATTTTTGATTCAAATTTGTATTAAAAGATACGTGGTACCTACATCAAATTTTTCAAATAAAAATTCTCAACTTTTTATTATTATATTTTCAAAGTATCCTTTTATTTTTGTTATAATTTATCTCGAACATCACGAAAAGTGCTTATAGTTCTTTCTATCATAATAGGAAATATTTTAAAAACACCTATAGTATTTTAGAACAATATATTTTAATAATATTTTATAATAATCAAAATTAATATAAAAAAAAATAATAAAATATAAGCAATTATTTTTCAAATAAATTATTTCGGTAATTATTGATTCATTAACAAGTGTCCCGTAAAAAAGCACTTTCATTTTGTTTATATTTAAAATTCCATGCCTGGCTTTATGTAAAATCTAAAAATATATGAAACAATCGTTTATTTATAATAAATGACTAATAATAAATCACTGATACTAATCAACCCTTATTGTTGATATGAATAAATAAATAATAAAGAAATATATAACTATTAATTCTGTAACATTGACCTATACGTGTTTATATTTGACGTAAAATCATTTCTCACAAAGGAATCTTCTCGTTAAAATCATGCCTCTCGACGTCGCTGTGTATCTGGGGCATTTTTGTACTAGAATGTCGCATTGTAGGTTTTTCAGCGATTGCAAGCGAAATGTTACATCCCGAGTTCTGAATTTTCGACGTCGACCTGTATGTGTAGTCAAGCTCAATCCAAAAATATTTCTGCGTAACCACCCGTAATGTTTTCTCTTGCGCGCCTGCGCTTAAAAAAATGGATGTTATACGACTTCTTTTTTCTCATATTCAAACAATTTTGTAACACATGTTTTTTAAAAATGTGTTTTTATGTTCTTGAAACATCGAGCGGAACGTGTTTTTACTAACACTTCAGAGATTAGACAATTATTACACTTTTGTCATTGTATTAGTATAATTTTGTTTATAGATTTGTGAGTATCGAAATTCCCAAAGATAATTAATTATATGGTATAGGATAAACATTACCAATATGGAGTAGAAGTCAGAGATAGACGCTCTTACAATATTTGTTGAGATCAATGAATGCAATTTAAAATAATAGTCTCTAATAATTAATACCACTTCTATACTTATGGGTTATCTAGTTTTGAGCTTTGAAACAAGTGCAATTAATTGGTTCTCTATAATCTTATCAAAAAGATCGAAAAAGGATATCTTTGATCTATTTTAAGGGTACATCGATTTCTGCGTGAAATTATGAAATTGGTTTTCATTATGCGTTTTCATTTTAAGGCTTTTAAAATACATTTTTGCAAATTTCCGCTAGCTGTTTTCGTGGAGAAATAGTTGAATAAATTTTTTTTGAAATTTAAAACGCGTTATGAAAGAGCGTAAGCTTTCAATGTACCATTAAGTATGATCGTACTCATGATATTTATGATTTTTCTGATTTACTTAATTAATATTGTGAAGCAGATAATTCACAATTAATTTACTAAAAATTCATGAGAAATGAAAAATAAAATGTTTTTTATATAATTGAGGTCTTCAGGTCTATAACGGAGTAAGACCATTTTAAAAATTTAGTAAACGTTCATGCAAATGTTGAAATTGTCTGTAAATTACATCATTAATTATCTGATTTAAACTATTCAATTAATAAATAGTATATTCAAAACTTAATTGCAGTGATAAAATTATGAAAATTTTACTTTTTTATGCCTCTAACATTTAAATGTGATAGTTTGCAATATTTCTAAAATGGACTTATTTTATTATGGTTCTGAACGTCCCAATTAAGTATTAAAATAAAAATACTGAAATGTAACAATTATAAATTTTTCTTGAGCACTTTGACTGTTATATATATATATTATAAATGTTCTATGCTAAATTTAATAATTATGAGAATAAATAATTTATTTGAATAATAAAATAATAAATTAAAAATGTAAGAAATTACATAAAAATAAAAAATTTTAATTTTGGATGAATAGACAATGAATATGTATATATATATATTTGTTTCAAAAAGCTAACTGGATGATTTGCTAATCCGTAAGTGTAGATGAGGCACTGACTTCCTTTTGATAGAAATACGCAAGTTTTGAGACTCTTTAGTTTTTAAAGTACAGAAGCTTCTGTATTTAATTATCATTTTGGTGATTCACTTTGTTTACTTCGTCCTACTATATTTGAGATAATTTTTTTCTCTACCTTCTTTCCCGTAGTTTTTCTTCTACTTATATTGTACAATGCACTTTTGTGCCACGTGGAAACATGAGCAATCGCGAAGACAAGATTGCCGAATTTCTCCGTACGTTATGTATTGTATGAGAAATAAAGATGTGGTTGTAGCTAGTGTCTTATTTTCTGTATAGTGTAGGCTCAAGAATCTAAAAAACTTCGATTAAAAATACAAGGGTTGAAAAAGTAAGCAAAAAAATGGTTTTCGTGTAAGGTAAAGAAGTTCTGTATTTCTCTTTTATTCCATGAAAATTATAACATCAATCACAAAGTAAGATTAAAAAAATCATTTTTTGTTCGCACAATTATATTTATTATCGATTAAAATTCTTCCAACTGCTGTCTCTTTCTGCATTTCTTTTTTTCATTCTTCTAGTTCTTAAAAAAAGAGTGTATTATAATAGGAAAGGAAAGGCATATTTTTCTTGAAGGTAGATTAATTTCTTTAAGAGTAAAATGTTGGAACGTGTATATATAATGTTTTGTGTATGTAAATCATAAAAAGTCGCCCGACCGATCAATGGAACTTCGGCAGTCTCGATAAATCGCGCATGTATATATATAATATGTATATCCAAGGAAGGAACTATTTCCTACTCATTACATGATAAAACGACGTATAAAAATATATATGTAATACGAGGGAAGCATAAGTACGAGTCTTACTTAGATCGACTATTTTTGTTAAAATGATCATATTTCATACATACTTTTTTTCTATTTTGTTTGTTTGCTTATTTAGTTTTCGATGTGCTATGTATTTGTTATTACTTCTTGAATTGTATTGTAGGTATACCTTTGAGTTAATTTCCAACATTTTTTCTCAACCTCAGTATTTTTTTGTAATATTATCTCACTCTTCTTCACAGGACTTTGCACCCGTGCGCAAAGCTCCGCAATGTTTTTATTGTTTATTCGCTATACACCAAATTAATTGTCTCTAGTGTAAGATCAACGAGAATTTTTTTCTAGTAGTTTAAATTATTTAACTAAAAGTCTGCCCTCCGTACCCCAAACTTATTCATTCAATTATTTATTTTTTGTTGGTATCCGGAAGGCCCGATTGAACTATTACTTCAAAATCACAGCGAAATTCTTGCATACAGTAGTATATAAGAGAAAACGAAAGTGTTGACTCGAAGTCGAACGAAGTCAATTCGTTCATTCTTTTTCCCTTTATCGAATTCAAAAGTAGAGAATAATATTTACAATTTTACTGATAGCTTTTTAGAGTACGACTATAATATTAATAAATCAATAGAAAATTCAATTCTACTACTATTGTTCTAACATATTGTTAGAGTATATAGTATATTTCTTCATCAAAGACATGCTTTTATGATGAATAAAACAAAGCATTTTAGTCATAAACCTTTTATTTTTCATTCAAGATTGATAATATATATGTATCGAGAAAAATGGACAAAAAAGTTATTCATAATTATTATATCACAAAGCATTGCGATGCCACAATGATTTGCAACTTACATAATTTTTGCCAAAAATTTTGCGTCGAATTTTTGCTTCAATCAAAACATGCACGTCAAAGAATCGACGTCATTTTTTTTTTCATTTTCTCACAATTTTATATTCGATAAAAACCAAACAACTTCGTTTATTTCTCATTCCCTATTGACTTTCTAAACCGCGCAATATGCATATATCCACCGAATCGTTTGTCTCTCGTATATATGCTACACAGAGAGACACACATTTCTCTACTTCCAAATCCGATAATAATAATAATAATAGTAATAATAATAGTAATGAAACGTGCGCGAAAATGTCTTCATCCTTCTCTCTGCACCAATCTGTAAAAGACATCCTAATTAAAAAACACAATTTTCATTTCTTTTTTAACTCGAATCCACGCGCGCACGTAGCATAAGAGCAGCAGTAGCGGTTACGTAATACAACAACATAAGGTACGCCAGTGCCGTATACGGATTTTCGTCATCACGTCCTCGTTTCTTTTTTACTTTTTTCTTTATCTCCTTCCCCTCGACCAAAAGTCTCTCTAACGAGCAATGTATTATATATATATGTATGTGTGTATATATATATATATTACGTATGTATTTATATACTGTACACTAAAACGTCCCCTACGTGTAAGCTCTCGCGCGCGGCGGCTTCTCCTCTTCAGTCTTCGGTTAACAACACATATTCATCTGAGCCGCGTCCTGTTGCTATGCACTACTCTTCTTTCTCCGCTTCCTTTGTTTTGTCTCTTTATCTCGGCGGACGCCTGCATTATCTCACGTCGACGATGGCCGTGTCTTCCTTATCGCGCGTACTATCTGCTCCCTCTTTTTTGTTCAACACCACCAAGACACGACGCAGCATAGATGCTCTTGTTTGTTCATTTGTTTGTTTGTATCGGTATAGGAATCGGTTAAAATTGACACCTAATGTAGGCTTGATCATTAATCTTCCGTTGATCGTGTGTAGCCAGCAACTGAATTCTCCGTCCTCTTGCACAATCCCTTGGTTTCATTTAAAAAAACAGAACGTAAACAAACTATACGAAAGCGAATCTCAGAAATTTAAAACTCTCAACTGCACCACATGTTTATCATCATCATCACACAATATATCCGACCTCTTCGTTTCTCTCTTTTTGTACACTTCGACTTCAGGTACTTCATATCATCGTCGTAATCTTCCAGCAGTTGTCTCTCGTCTCCAGCACTCGTTTTGCATCAACAACAACACACCCAACCAACACCCCCCCACACGATCCTCACAGAAACAATCGATAAACACCAAAGCCACACAACGTGCAACGCGCAAATCCGGCATTGTACGCATTAATCTCACAGCAGAGCCGCAGTGGGAAGAGCCGACTTGGTCCTCCTCTTTCAGAGCGTGGTCTCTCGCGGCAGTTCCGGCAGACTCGCGCTCGGCAGCAGCAGGCCCAGGATCTCGGGCGCCTCCCTGGTGTCCCCGGCCAAAGTCTCCGCACTGGCGCCCCGGAAGACTGGCCGATCCAGGCCACTGGCGACGGTCGAGGAGCTGCCGAACTCGTCGATCTTCTGCAGGAAGGCCGGGCCCATCTGCAGGCAGTTCATGCCCGGCTTGATCATGGTGATGAGGGGTCTGGGGGGCGGTGGCCTGTCGTCGATGTAGTTGATGACCTGGACGCCCTCCAGGTACATGAGGGCACTGCCGCTGGCACCCGGACCACGCGGACTGCAGCTCGAGAGCTCGGTGGGCGTGTAGTACTCGCTGTTGACGTCGTCCAGGCTGGAGGTGTAGGCCGCCACCATGTCGTCGATCTTGGCCTTGAAGTAGGTGTCGACGTGGTTGGTGCTCGTGCCGTCGACCAGGTCCTTCGGATCGAAGACAACGGAGTCCGAGCGACCGCAGGAACCGCTGCGACAGTTGTCCAGGTAGAGGCTGGGCAGGTTCTCGAGGACCTTGTTCAGGGTTTGCTGCTGGTACTTGTAGGACTCGCGGAGACGGAGGACCTGGTGGGCGCTGAACTTGCGGATCTTGTTGCGCTGGAAGACGTAGTTCTCGCGCACCCAGTTCAGCTGGCTCGTCGAGTAGTCGCGTACGCGCTTCACCTGCACAGCAGAAGAGTTTGTGTTATTTTTGGAAGGATTTGGTTGTTGTGGTTGTTGTTGTTGTTGTTTTCGTGTGTGTCGTTGTAGGTTTAGTTTTGTTGATAAGTTGTTAAGAGGTCATTGTGCGTAATTATCGATGCAGGAATCGTCATGATAAAGAAGTCGTTTGCTTAATTAACGTTTCATTGTGTAGTATACTTTGCTATTGATAGATAAATCTTTTGGCAGTTAGTAAAAGTGTGTTATGTTGATTGATATGAGGTATCGTTTGTCTTTATTTGCTGGTTCACGATAAAAAGAGTAGCCAGTAACTTTGATCGAAGTGCTCGAGAAACTGATGCAACGTGAGTTGGCTGTTTTTGAGCGTGTCAAGGTTTTCTACCGCTGCAGTAGTTGTCAATAGGAACTGGCTTTTATTCCTTTTACGGTCTTGCCTCGCTTTCAGTAAGAAAAATGAAAGTTAGACATTACGTATAATGTATTGAATCTATATATTTTTTTAGAACCAGATCTACGAATGCTTTACATTTTCATTTGCTTGATTTGCATAGTAGGGAAGGAAACCATTTGATCAACCAAATGGTAATTTCGAATTAGCAATTAAAATTCTTAATTCATTGTCTCAATTAGTAGCTTTATATATTTCTGGATTTTAAAATAATTTATATTATTTGACGACCGAAAAGAATCATTAAACACTTTATGAGCCGTTTGTTCAAAGTTTAAAGTACCAAAGTTGACTTTGATTGTTCTTTTAAAAATTCGTTACCAGAAAGAAAATATTAATAAATTTAATATTAAAGCTGAATCTTATAAGAGCAATCAACGTCAATTTACGTAGGTCTTTGAGCAAATATTTCATGTGTAATATTCCAAAACTACCGGCCAAAAAAAGTTACACCCAAAGTCCCATCATACCTGATCGTAGTACTGATCGCGCATGGTGGTCAGGTGACTGGTGCCGTAGTCCCTGATGTCCCTGATGTGTCGCATCTGGCCCTCGTAGCTGTCGCGTATCCACTCGACCTGCTGGGCGCAGTTGTCCTTGATGCGGTGCACCTGCTGCGTGTAATTCTCCCGCAGCCGCTCGAGCTGTTGGCTCTTGTAGGTCTCGATGTTGTCCAGCATCTGGTAGATCTGCTTGGCGCGCGGCGTCACTCCCACGTGCCGGCAGCACAGACACCACTTTTGACAGCCGCACCTACGGTTTTCAATACAGGGTTTTGGCTTTTCTTTAAATGCGGCTGAATAATCGGTTGGTAGCTGCTAGTTACGGGGGCCGAATACGTGGACTTTGCCAGGTTAGGATTTATGGGATCTAAGTGTGAAGATTAATTAAAAAAAAAAAAAAAACGTTCCATACGTTTTACAAAGATCTGGTTGATGTCAATGCATATTTTAATAGTTAGCATTACATTTGTTCTTCTCTGAATGTAGATAACTAGTGCTAAGGTAAAAATGTATGGAACGTTTTTTTTTTATTTTCCCCAATCGATAAATAACACAGTGTTAAAATAAACTCAAACTCGTTGACGAACTGTCGCGTACAGTATGTTCCGTGTCAATATCAATCAATTCGACGAACTTGGAGTAAGTCGCTCGAAAACCCATCGACCGCTTCTTCGCAAAATAAAAAATAAACGTTTCAGCCGTGCAAACAAAGCGCAACCCATCGAGCAACCAATAAAAAGCAGGAATCGCGAGACATCGACCCACATAACAGTCTCCGATCGATATTACCGCGGAAAGACCGTAAGAGCTCTGCATCCGATTGCCACGCGCGCAGCAAGATCAACAAACGTGAATTCGAGATCTTCCCCCCCCCCCCTCCAATAAAAGCGCATGAGGAACAAACACAAAAGCCTCCAATCGCCGCTACTCACCTCATGAAGAGATAGCGCAGCAGCTGGACGAACAGCGTCAGCAGCAGGAATCCAGCCGCGCTGGCCGCCCCGACCCCGATACTGATGACCTTGATCCGGTACCCCGTGATCGGATCCATGCGCAGGGTCACGAACGCCGTCGCATTGGAAATCGGATTAATGGCGAAGCACTTGTAGACGCCCACGTCCTCCCTGTGCAGACTGCTGATGTACAGGGAGCCGTTCTCCAGCAATCTGATCCTCCCGTCGTCCTCGAAGTCCTCCTGGGCCACCTCGTAGTCGTGAACCCTGGGATGGTGGACGAAGGCGTCGGGGAAGGACGGGTCCGGATTCCAGTGGAAGATCCTCAACTTGGGCGTGATCCACGTGACCGAGGGCAGGGGATTGCCCCCGAATTCGCACTCCAGCACCACCTCCGTCCTGATCACCCACTCCTGCGTCGGCGTGGTGTGGATCAGAGTCGGTGGCGTGCAGTTGAGATACCTCAGAGCCTGGATCGTGTCGGTGGTCGCGGTCTCGTGTCCGCAGCGGAGTCCACTGTCGAAGGCGGCACGGTGCACGTGCTCCTCGGCCCAGCGCACGAACCAGAACATGCGGCAGTCGCAGGCCCAGGGATTGCCCTGGAGCTCGAGGTAATTGACCCGGCTGAGGTGGGCCAGACTGGCCGGCAGGAAGGTCAGGTCGTTGTTCCTCAGGCTGACTCGCCTCAACTGGGGCGTGTCCTCGAGGACGTGGAGGCCGATCTCCCGCAGCGGCGTCTCGCTGATCTCGAAGGCCTGCAGTTCGCGCAGGTTGTGCAGATCCCCGTCCTCCAGGGTCTCGATCCTCGTGTCGGACAGGAGCAGGGTCCTTAGTCGCGGGGTGGGGGCCCAGAGGTTCTTGGGCAGGTAGGTCAGCCTGGTCCTGCTGAGACTGAGCCACCTCAGATTGGACAGGCCGTTGAAGGTGACGCTGCTGAGCTTGCCGTCCCGACTGATGGGATTGCCGCTGAGATCGAGCCTCTCGAGATTGGCCAGTTCGTTGAACAATCCCCTGGGCAGGAAGTCTATCTTGTTGTCGTTGAGCTCGAGGAGGCGCAGCTGGCCCAGACCCGAGAACAGCTGCGAGGGTATGAGGGTCAGCCTGTTGGAGGAGAGGACGAGCTCGCGGAGGGCTCGATTCGGCCGGAAGCTGTGGTCCGGCAGGGAGACCAGCCGATTACCGGACAAGTCCAGTCTGACCAGGCCGCGCGCGGCCTCGAACGCCTGGAAGGGCAGCACGGAGATGCCATTGTCAGCTAGACGCACCGACTCCAGGCTCTCCAGGCCCAGGAAGAGATTGCGCGGCAGGCTGTCCAAGCGATTGCCCGTGAGATTGAGGCGCTGCAGCTTGGCGAGCGTGCGGAACGCCTCGAGCGGGAGCTTGGTCAGCCGGTTGTCACCTAGGTTGACGGCCTCGAGGTGGGGATTCGCGCGGAAGTTGTAGGGTTCGAGGCGCTCGATCCCACTGCTCGTCCAGCTGAGATAGCGCAGCTGGGCGGCGGCCTCGAGACTGGTGACGGGGATCTCGGAGGCGTGCACCCGGTGCAGGGCGACCTCCAGGAGGTCGGGACCCAGGCCGAGGCCGAGGAAGCTGCGCTCCTCGCAGCGCATGCGCGTCCGGTCGTCGCTGCACTCGCAGCTGGGCGGACATTCTAGTTTGTTGCTGGAGCTGCTGGAGCTCGAGGCGCGCGTCGACGAGGGGCCGGCCGCGAGAGTCAGCAGGATGGCCAAGTTCAAGCGGAGGGCAGTGGGCCACCAAGCCACCCTCATTCCTAAGACCTGTGGGATGAGAGAAAGGGTTTGCTCGTTAGACTTGCATGATTCATGGCTGATGGTAGTGGTAGGTGGTATAACAATAATATAGATGCATATGGAACTTTTTAGATATGAATTTTGAGCTGTAGGTAACGAGGTACCACAAAGAATACCGTGAGTTCTTATCTATAAGAATCAGAAAAAACCTGTACGCATCTATATTCGATGATTTTATTGATAGGTTATCATTCAGTCGTGAATTTAAATTTCTATATTTATCCATTGATCATGATTTCAGTTGATTCAATCTGTGGAGGTGTTAATAAAGAACGACAATCGCTTTATTGGTGGTTGATTTTTGGTAATTCCTTCAGCAATCAACCGAAATCAATAGATGGACTGATATTTAATTATAGCACGTTTTTATTTGCCTCATTCGCAGCAAATGAAGACGCAGTTGTTTGCCGTAATGTTAACAGTGGTTTTTCGTTATCTGGACTCATACGGAGTATAAACGGAAGTGTGCTATAGATAGCTTACTTTAAATTGTTTCTGACGCCTGGGAATGAGTTTACGAGTTCATTGTTTGGAAGCTGAATGTTCGTAAAATACTCGAAAGATTGTCATAATGATTTTAATGCCACACATACGTTCATTTGAATATTTTACACAATTCAGCTAAGATTCCATTAACAAAATCATCAGAAAATTTCCCTCGACAACTTGTCACAACGAATTCAATACCAAACACAGATGTTTATTTGAGCGTTTTACGTAATTCAGAAAATATTCCACTGATAACACAATCAGAAAACGTCAAATGAACTTCCACAGCACCTTTCATCCATTACCCAAGTTTCCAAGCTATTTATCGTAAATATTTCACTATTTGGTCTTCCAGATCGGCCTCGAAACATCGATCCGCGGCACATTTCCAGCCTTTCCACCCGCGCGCCTGAATATGCATTCTAAATCCGATAGTGCTAATTGTCAAAGTAGAAATGTAAATTCCCGGACCGGTTCGCGGCATATCTGTCGCGTGTGTCCCCATGAATAATGCGTGCGTACATCCAAAATTCCCCGCCACCGATGCGATACACGCATAACCTACATGTGTATCGCGATAGAGTAGCACGCGATCAGAGAAACCAAGAGAAACCAAGAGAAACCACATTTCGTAACTACGTGTACAACAGTGTGGAAAATTCGACTCTCGCGCTCGTTTTGAGATAAAAGCCAGTGTCGCGTCGCGTGCTTTTGACCTCGTGTGTGTGTCACCGAATTTACAGCAGCTGAGCGGCGGCGGCAAAGCGCTTTGCATGAAATCTGCGCGCGAGAGCGCTAAATTCCAAGCAGCCTCAGAGGTATGTAACGTAGGCAGGAAGTTCGTCGCGGTGCAGAATTTCGCGAATGCATTCCGGAGAATAATTAATTTCTTCGGTTCCAGCGCGCGTATGTGTACAAGTACGTACGAGCTTTTTACGCGTATTGATTTTCATAATGTCATGCGTGTAGAGTTTATAATTGACGTATAGTAAGTAAAAATAAGCTTCTTCCTTCGATGCAAAAAGTAATTTGAGAAATACAGTCGTCTTAAAAATCACGCGTAGAATCTTAAATATACTGGAAAGATGTATTTAGCATGGAGGCTAATTTGCGAAGTTTGCATTCGCGGTTAGTCACGAGTACTTTCTTTTCGCACCTACGCGCGAGAACCAACCGAAAGTCGCAAAGGCCCCGAGTAAAAAATCATTCACGGCGTATAATTCCAGCGACGCACCTTTTAAAGCAGGCTCGAACGCGTGCAACCCTGCTCCGAACAAAGAAAACATTCTCGAACCTCCTCTCGCCGTCTCCTTCCGTTTCGATCTCCCCTCTTTATCCGACGTAAGAAGTACAAAAAAAACCTCCCACAGATCCTCGGAATATATTTTATATATCATCAACGAAAGCATCGTTTCTTTTCTACCGAGCGCGAAGATCCCCGAGATAATTTTTTTCATTTCTTCACTCTCGTGAGTTGGTCGTAATTACGCGCGTACCGAGGTGCTCGATTATTCAAGGAAAGGTGCGTTGGGCCTTTTTACCCGGCGCGATAAAATGCAAATCGAGCTGGAATTTTTGCAGCCTTGCTTTCGCTCCAAAAGAAATTCGATAATCGCGCGATATATACAGTCCGCCAAGGCTGCGATGCACGAAAGAAGTGCAACGCGCGTGTCTTTTTTTTGTTTTGTTTTTAATTTCACCGCCTCGAGCAGAATGAAAACGGGCGACTCACGAGCGCAGGGTAATTACTACCGTCCGCCTCGTGACTTTTCACTCGCATTTCCAATGGCAGTTGTCAAGGAATTTTCTCGTCACTCTGGAAAATTCGATTCCTCGTTGCGAAAGCTGTCAACGTTCACCTTATTCTCATAAGTAGCGTACACATATTAAGGTTGCATTGCGTATAGAAGTTAATGTTTCATTTTGAAATAGATATCTATCGTACTAATTCATCGTGATATACTTTTATTTAAAATAATATAGTTCCTTGTACGAAGTAGTTTTACAGTTGTTTTTTAGTGAATCGACGCGAAGTACTTCATTTAACAATATTAAATTGAATTAATAGTGAAAGAATAAGTTTTATCGTTCATCGCGATTGCGAATAATAAAGCGAAATTCGCAAATATATTTTGATACATAAATTTGCAAATATACTTCGATACCACAAAGATAATATTAAGATTCATAATAATAAGATTCATTTTTTAATATTGCTTCAATTTAACTTTCATATGTCTCATGTATTGCTCAGTCAAGTATTGTTTAATCAAATCACCGAACAACGTGCGCCATGTCACAGTTTATTTGAATCAATGTTAAGTATAAACATAAGTTTCATTGTTCCCTTCTGCTCTCCAATAATGAACTAAAATCCATACAAAAACAATAAAACTCCCTCCAACTACTGCTCCAAGTAAACTGTCACATGTTTCGCATTGTTCAGTCCCTCCCGTCGATTGACCAAGTAAAAATAATTGAATGCTACCAATACCAAATGCCAAGCTACCCAAAACAACCTCAAACTTCAACTTCAACTTCCCCAAAATCAACCCAATCACTTCATCACAATCCCCCTCCCCCAAAGAACGCATGTCAGCCGCTTCCACACTAGAAAATGGAGCGCGCGTCACCACACACACACACACACACACGCACCAGCTGACTATCCAATCCGTCCCGATCCGTACCTAATTCGGGGCCGAGAGTGCTTGACCGTTGGCCGGTGAACATTGGCGAGGCGACGACAGTAGCTGCGGCGGCCCTCCGGACGACGCCGAGCGGCTGCTCCTCCTCCTTCCCCCCTCGGTTCTACCGCTGGTGCCCAGCGCGCTGTACAACGCTGCTGCCGCTCCGGCGGTGCGCTCACTCGCGGCCGCCATTGCTGGGACCAGCTACGAGCTCCTGCTGCTGGCCTGTTGGCTTCTGCTTGGCGGCCTGCCGCCTCGACTCGCGATCCCGCTGCCACGAGATACTCATCATCGCAGATTGTGTATATATATATATCTATGTACGGGTTCTAGATCCTCTCTGTGTGCTCGTGTACTCCTGCACTCTCCTATCTTACTTTCTCCCTCTCGTACGTGTGTGTGTGTATATATATATATACACATACACGGTATTTTCGCGTGGGTTATATATTGTAGCTCTTCTCTCTTTGCAAGAGAGAGGAGGATGTGTTCTTGTTATTGCGCGGAGCGAGAGTTGGCATGAGCGCGTCCGTCTGGCGCGCGGCCGATGCAAAAACTGAGCGAGCAGCCGAGCTCTCGGAGAGTCGGAGCCAGCGAGCGAGCGGAGCAGTGTCTGTCCGTATTGTGCGCGCGCGCGCGAGAGACCGGAGAAGGATGGAGAGTGCGTGGTGTGTGTATATACGTGCGAGGCGGGCGCCCCCCGACTGTGGCAGCGGCAGCGGCGCGACTCCGAGCGAGCCGATGTGCGAGCCGCGCGCGATGCTATACTCCCTGTGTAAGCCCTGCGCTCGGGTTGGACGCCGTGGAGAGAGAGAGAGAGAGAGTGAGTGTTCTCCCCCTCTATGCTCGGAGCGACGCGGTTGTGACGCGACTCCACTGGTGTGCAGTCTAAACCTAAAAGATTGAAAATTGACGCAAAAAAGATGTAAGAAGATAAAATCGTGTTTTTTCTTTTAGTGATTACTTTTGAAGAATAGAATGCATGGGAAAATCAAAAGGAGAGCCGCGTAGTGCTCTGTATAATAAAGCTTTTGCATGCAAGATAAAGTTGATCTGTTAAGTTATTTTTCTAATTATTTTGAAATACGATAGGTTGTTTACGCATGGAAACCTAAGATCAAAATTTTAATCATACCAAACTTTTGCAAATAACTTTTTATAACGTTATTTTACAGTAAACTTCGGAGCAGATTCGTGTAGTGCTTAGATAAAGTTAATCAGACTTGTAGTTTTTACATATGATTAGAAGTACAAAATAGGTCGGACAGTAATAGGGGGGGGCGGGGCTCCGACATCCCCTTACTGAGAAGTTTACTCATTTGCAAATAATAAACTGCTGATTCTCTACTTTGTAAAAGTAGAAAATGTTATTGTAACTTTTAAAAGAGTGAAGTAACGAGTTTCATCTTTACGGAATGAGTAAATACCAAGATTTCTATCTTTTTACATATATCTACGCACATAACCTCCTTAGTCAATTTAATGATTTCTTTGCTTAATATACTACTTAAATTCATCTTTATTATGGATCAAAGCATTTATAGTTGATTTAATTTTATTTATGTACACTGTGGTCCATAATAAAGATGAATTTAAGTCGTATCTCAAGCTAAGATTTGATAAGGAGGTTATGTGCGTAGATATATGTAAGAAAGTAGAAATCTTGGTATTTACTCATTCCGTAAAGATGAAATTCGCTACTTTACTTTTTTAAATCTCTTTTGAATCTTTTAGGTTTAGAGTGTAGTTTAAATGTCGGGGAAGGAGTGAGAGTTAGGGGTTTATGCCTCGGGTGGACCGACGATATAATAGAGTCTCTATTTAACTTTAAACATTGAATAACGTCGAGCCTGTTTCTGTAAATAAATATTGTACAGTATGTAAAAATATAGAGAATTATTCTCTATCCATTGGACTTTTCCAAATTTATCTAACTGAGCTTGTATTAGTTTTATTGCGCTTTCAAAGTTATATAGAGACTTGGTTAAGGTGATGCTAAAGCCACCTGTCACCGACAAATACGAGGATCCACTTTTCTCATTTCATTTTCAATTTTTTGTAAATATCTCTATGGAAAGCTGTTGTTCCAACAAAAAAAAGAAACTTTTTATAGAGATATTTTCTTAAAATTGAAAAATTAATAAAAAAAGTGGTTCCCCGTATTTACCAGTAACACGGGGTTTAACATCACCTTAAAGCGTAGGTCTAGCCGAAGCATTAGGAGTTGTTGGTTTTTGGTGTGAGTTTAATTAGAAGAGGGAATTGAGAGGTTGGTGGAGTGTAAAAAGAAGATGAGAAATTACAATTTGCTTGGGTAATAGCTGAACATTTTGCCGATGAGAATGAGATTAGTAGCCTCTTATGTGTTCGTTGCTAATATAAAAAAATGAACGATGGTGCGGCTGCTAACTTCTCCCTCGCATTTTGCTGGAAACGACCACAGAGTTTGCTGGATAGATATTAGGACTGGGTAATTTCGACTATGTGTGTATATAGATACAATAGTTTTGCTATAACAACTAAACTTTTTTGTGTTCTGGCTAAAATATTAGCTGTACTAGCTAAAACTATCCAGCCAAAACGTGCGTTTGCTACCTTTAGCCATACATGTTTCTATATCTGCAAGATTAGTATTTAGTAATCGATCTAGATTGTTTGGTAACATTATCTGTCAAAATTTGACTGAATCTGAGTCACAACTGTGAATTCGAGGATAATTCACTGCATAAAATTATGATTGAATATTAGAAGTTTATACCACTTCTAATTTTGCTAGAAATGTAAAAACAGACCAGTTTATATATATAAGAGTACGAAAAACATTTGTTAATTTACATGATAAATATTAATAGAATTTTGAGAAATCAGAATTCACCTTAAAAGTTTTAAATTATCACAGGTTCAAGGAAGTAGCTCAGACCATAAAACTGAAAATTAACGTAAAAACGCGAATATAATAGGATTGAGCAACTTCCAAATTTTTTAAATTGTTTATAAATCTAAATTTTATGCAATAACTCGTATAAAATTTCACAAACTCAGTTTTTAATTTATCTCTATATACACACTTTGTAACCTGATATTTGAAAAAAGAAAAATTAGAACTGCCCACTAAAACTAACATGTAGCATTCATGCTTTAGCTCTTCAATCCTACTTCTGTAAACAAAACTTAATTACTACTAAAAAATAGTAAATAAACCATTCTCCATTTACTCAACCCTATCATATCAGTGCAAACTTAAAACCGCCACACGCGAGTGTTACTCAACACTTCGGCACTGCCCCGGTGGAGACGCTGCATCACACACACACACCCGGTCACGATGAGGACATGGCTCTCCGTCTTTGTGGCGAGTGCGCGAGAGAGCGCGAGTGCGGCTGCACTCGGTAGCGGCAAGCGCGAGGTTTATACGATCGCCCGGGATAATGACGGCCTGAAATGAAATGGTTATGGCTTGCGAGAGGATAGGGTCTTTATTTTTAAAGATTCACTCTTTTTTTTGGGAGGAGGTTCTTGTTGCTGCACGCGAGTGCGCCGAGAAATTTAGGAAAGAGTATTACGGAGACTTGGAGAATTAGACTGAATTAATGGGAAATTAGCTTTATAAAGTTTTGCAGGTAGTGAATGGTATGTTATATCGGTGTTATAACAGCAAAGAAAGCAAGGAGATTGTTAACGAATAAAGTGTGATAGCTAATATTTTTGTTATGCGATTTTTCCCTGTGTTAATTGTATTTTTTTTTATTTTACTCTTTTTTTTGTGCGTCGGTAAGGAAGTTATGGTAACAGTAAATATTTGGAGGAGGAACATGGCTTGAAGGAAGGAAAAACTGAAATGAACTCGACTATTTACGGCTTATATATACAACGTGAAACATTGCTAAGATTATGAGGAAATTTACTGATCCGAAAACTCCGTTAAAACTAAACATTTATTTGACTTTTCTTTTGATCGATCGCCTTTTACTTCCTGACGGTAAAATAAGCGATTTTCTCGTTCCTCTTTGATGTTCAATCAGGTTGGGTAAGAATATCCGCCAGCTATAAACTTTCAGGACTGTTATATATGAAGACGTTACATGCCGCGGCGTTTTGCAATCGCCTGTATAACTGTTTTGGTCGAAAATTGTGAAAGGCTTTAAAATAGTTGTTTTAATTAGTTATTGAATTGCATTATACAATAGGTAATATTGAAAATTCGTGATACACGATTCAATAGTTATTATTTTAGTATTATGTATTTTATAAGATTTAAAATACATAATAAGCAGCTACTGATACATTAGCATTTAGCCTCTTCAAATTATTTTTATTATTCCATAATAGCAATACAAACTATAAATAAGTGCAATATTATCTTTTTCATATATAATAATAATAATAATAATAATAATTTTAATATTTTATTATTTTATTTAATAATTCTTATCCTTGACATCGTTTCCGATTAGTATATATCATTTTATAAAGTAGAAATCTATGAGTTTATTCTTTGTTGCAGAGTAAAGTGCTAAAATTACTCTTTTAAAATGTTGCAGTAATATCTTATGTTAAGTTGAATATCGTAAATTTATACTTTATTAAAGAGTAAAATCCTACATTTTCTCTCTTAAAAGCATAAAATCATCAATTTACTATTTTAATAGTATAAAATCAGTAGTTTACACTTTTACAAAAGAGTACATTTCTGAATTTCTATACTTTCTAACTTCAATTTTTACTCTTTTAGGTTTAGGGTGTAATATAAGTTTATATTATTTCCACACCCTCTCCACCTCAATATTTTAGCATTATTTATAAAATTGAGTAAACTAAACTAAAATTTTACAAATACTTTTCACATTATTTAAACGTAATTAATTCAATTGAAAGAATGAAAAATTCTAATTGAATGTATATCAAACGTTAACTTACAGTGCACACGAACAATTAAACCCGTAATTCAACTCTTAAATTACGCAGAAAAAGAAATTATGCAGTCGAATAATAATATTATTTAACGCTTACGTGGGCCGTATACACTTTTTCGCCAACCGTTGCAGAAGCGCCTTACGCTCGGTAGATTGACGCAATTAATTGAAGGTTATTGCATTGTTCCGTACGCCGCAGATGTTAATATTATTTCGTGGCGTGTATTAACATCTGTGTACGGCCTCGTAAACTCGGAGCACTAATGATCTCTGTTTCCTTTGCGCGAGCTCCGAGGCGTTAATGTATTGCTACTCGGTAGATAAGAAACTGGTAGTCGAAAAAATGGAAACATCGGGGAGCGAGTGTGTATAATATACAGAAATTCAAGTGATTTTCTAGCTGTCGGATGTAGTATTGCGGTTGAACATTCAGGTTTACAAGTTAATAAATATAAATATGCGTGTTTCTAAATGTAGGCGGTATGGATTTCTAATGACGACTTTTATTTTACTTTTACTTATGATAATTTTGTGATAAAACTGGAATACTTGATATAAGATGTTGAAGTTTTTTTTATTGTTAGAAATAATATGCCTGGAAGTAAGGAAATCATTTTAAAGTGAACTTTTCCTTAACTTATTAATAACACAAACTTTGCTTTTGAAGATAAAGCGACGCCATTAAGGATGGCCAACAGTAATTAGTTATCTGACAAAACTCATTACCCTTAGTATGACTTTCAAGATTTTTCAGCTGTCCCATAAAGTATTGTAAATGTGAACCGATCTTGGCATGTTTAAACGGTGTTATTCATCTTCGGACAACAATGTTCTACATAAATTTACTTGACGAAAATAGTTGATGAAATCTATTAATTGAATTTAAATTATGATCCATCATTTTCTTTTAAATAATTAAAATGTATCCAGTTTTTAAAGAGCATGAAATTAACAATAAGAATAAAAGTTCTCAAGTATCGTTTGATTATATCTGAAGTGCTAAGGCTTTATTTAAAATTATTAATTAGTATTATCTCTTACACGTTTAATTACTGCAGATACAATCAATACAATTTTAAAATAATGTTGAATTCAAGATAATATCTCTGAAAATGTAAATTTCATTCTTAATGAGAAAATATACCGTATGCGATGAGAAAAGTGGTATGGAATAACTTACAATTTGTACAGCAAAATTTACTAGTTCTAATGTAACATATTTATACTATAGAAATTGCCACCCTGGTAGAAATCAAGCCGATCCGACTGGTTAGAAAGATACTTTAGGATTAAAAAATAAGTTAAAAATATCGGTAAATTCTTATCTACGTGCCAAGCAAAACAAACGCGTGAAAATTAACTAATCTCCAAAAAAATCTCGCTAAATTACACAGTTAAAACTCTCAAACTTCTACTAATGCCTCATCTTCACTGGCAATTTAATAGCGTCTCGCTCTAACTTTTAATATTCAATAATAGTACAGTGATGATGGCTAGTAAATGTTAAAGAGATTTATTGTATAGTGATTTATTTCTTCTATTTGCTTTTCTAAACAACACAAATGTTATTCGATATTGAAAGTTACAACGAGACTCCATTCAAGCCAGTGAAGACGAGGCACAAATCACATTGAAATTCATATTACCTTGTCATTTTTCTTCCCCTCCAACCCAGAGTAACAATTTACGCTACCCAATATAATTCCAGTCCGCAAAACTCAATCCAAAAAAATGTCCCCTTCAGCATCGGAAAAACCGAACACGCAAAGAAAAGAAAAAACCCCACCAGCCAGCGCTTTTTCCTCTCCCCCACCCCTATCATATCCATTCAATTAATCATCCTTCGCCCATCCATCTCCACAGTCCACGGCCCACACCACCCCGTCCTTCTTTTTTTTTTCTCTCCACTCGGTCTATTGTCCTTCCCCTCCCTCCCAGCCATTCATCGATTCCCTCTTCTTTCCGCTTTGCACACCAGCCTCCATCCCTCTCTCTCTCTCTTTTCGTGTCTCTTTGGTCTTTCCGTCGGGAGCGCGCGGCAACGTCGCATCGGGTGTAATACGCCGAAAGGCGGCGAGAGAGGGCCGACCTCGGTGGAGCAGCCTGGAGAATTGTGTAGCGGAGAGAGTGGGGTGGGTTGAATGGTTTTTGGGGTTATTGTGGGTGTTTTTGGAGTTTAGAAGAGGTTGATTTTGTTTCGAGGTAAATTAATATTCTTGATGTAGGGTGGTGTCTTTGTGTTTGATGATGAGATTAGAACTAAGACGTTAAGCTTTTGAGGCTCGGTGTGGTTTTATCATTACATGGAATTCTGAGCTTTCGCGGAATAATTGTAGAGTTGATGACTGCACATTTTTGTTTTAAAAATTTAAGTAATGTTATTTTATCTTATAACCATCGGGGGTATGAGAGTAACGCCTGAACTACGATGTTGCCGGATAGTATATTTGCAACAAACTTAAAGATAACATGAGTTTTTAGATTAAACATCTGGAACTAATTTTCACCAAGTTGCTTTTTCAACTTGGTCAACACTCTGTTCTTAATGGTTAAGGTGGGTCTATACTGATTTTTTAACAAAAAAACGAAAAAAAATGTATAACACTTTTTGAAGCTCTACATTTGTAAGAACATTTTGGGACCTGATTGAATAGAAAAACTCTTATAATCAAAAAAGTTATAACCATTCAAAGAAAATAATTAACATTGCTTCTTATGTAGAATTGAATATTTAAATGAGTTTTTCTCGAAACTTATTTTTTAAACTTCAAAGAGTTGCTTGCGCATTTTGAGTCGATGAATGTAGCTATAACTTACGGAAAATATTCCTATAAGGACTATTTAAAGAAGTTAGTATTTTTTTAAAAGAATTGCGTACATACAAATTTTTTCCGATTAAATATGTATACGAAAACATGTTTATTTTGTCATACATTTATTTAAAATAGACATGTATTTTTGTCAAGCTATTTATGATAGAAAATTATAATAAAAAATACTAACTTTCGTTTGTTACTTAAATATAACCTATATTTTTACTGTAAATAAGTGCATGTTGTTCACTGAATTGAGATTAGGAAAGTGAAAATTGCTCTAAATTGGTATATATTCCTCTTGTTTGGTTACTAATAGCATATTAAAATTTTGAAATAAAATTCCGGATATTTAACAATTTTGAAAAAAACAGTGTAGACCCCACCTTAAGTGTATAATATTATAAAAAGGAATATTTAAAGAGTGCAATATGAAGTATCACAAACGAACGTATACTTCTGCAGGGCTAAATATTATGTGACAAAAGTAACGAATATTAATATCTATATCAATATCATATTAATATCATATGAATATTAACACTTCTAATGTGCCAAAAATGTACGACCATACCTTAAATTCTAGTTCCCTCCAATATAAAACAAAATCAATCAATAAAACTTGCTCCTAGCCAAACATTTTGCAGCCAAAAACACACTTGAATCACACTTCCCTCAAATCAACTAAACTTCCACCCACCAACCCATAATGCAAGCGAGAACCATACCTATATACATTCCACACCCAAATTAATTCAGCCTTTCGGCCGTGCAAACAGCCCCGCTCTCTCCCCCGTAACCTCCCCGGGTCGAGTTCACGTATACGGTATTATAACAGCGCTCTCTCGGCCTGGGATGTACAACGCGCTCGGTCTGGGGGCTGCGCGCGCACGGGCTTCGAGAATACACTCCGTGGAAAGTCGGCGAAAATTTTGCGATGCAAGCGAGAACAGGGTTTTACGATGGGAGCTCGTGCGTAGGCCTGGGGGAAAGGGTGCTTGCTATCGATTGTTGGGGCTTTTTTTTCTGCGCGAGGTTGCTGGGTGTATCGATTTTGGGTACTAATTTTATATCGCGTTGTGGAATTTTACATTTTAAGGGGAGGCAGCTGGGAGAAGTGGCGTTTTGGATACTTTTTATGTTAGTATGTAGTGGTGTTAGTTCGACATTGGTGAAATATTAAATGTAAGTCATTTGGGAAATTTATGTACTCTGGTAGTATTATAGTAAATTATTAAATTAATTAAATCATTGTGCGATATTCGGTACATTTTTAAATATTTATGTGCGTTGGCAAAAGAGATTTATAAGGAATTATTTATTACGGTTAAGAACAAGACTTGGTATACAATATTTAGATATTTTTGTTTAATACAATTATGAAAAATATTTTGTATACCATAATAAAACCAAGAATAGCTAAAATAACAATTTTTCCAGGTGCCTCCCGCCGTCAACTCTTTCCAACGAAGTTTATTATTCCGAAAGACGTGTATTTCTCATCCGTCACTTTTACGGTAGCATCGTTTTAATAAACTATCTTTTACCAAAAGAAAAATATGCACCCCGCAGCATGTTTTCCTTTCAACCGAGTTTCATCAAATATTTACCAAGCCGATCTCTCCGACTTTTACAATCCAAACTCATATTTCAAAACCACCGCGTTTCCTCATTCTCCACAACCAACCTAAAACTGCACATATTTTCTAAAACTTCCGTTTCTACTACTCCATATTTCCCTTTTACCTCGGATACATTCCACAAAAGACTCTTCCATACCCTCTAAACCACCACCCCCTCTTTTCTCACAAAAAGAGTAATATATCCGCATCCGTATTTCACGCGTAAAAAGAAGGGACAATGCAAGCCTTCCAGAGATCTAAAGCAGAGAAAAAAGGTAGTATAGGAAACAGTATAAAAACCAGCTCTCGACTCGCGATGCAGCTCGCAACGCGACCGCATATATATAGAGGCGAGAGTGTAAAAGCGGCGTAAAGAGGAGAGCTGTCGCTTTTGCTGCTGCTGCTGCTGCTGCTGCTGCTGGCGCATCGCGACGAGAGAAAGAGCAAAAGCGGCAGAGTTTATACGTGCCGCTGCGGCAAATCTCCGTCTCTCTCTGTTCTCGGTCTTGGTCGAATGTACAGGGTGACAAAGAGTAGCGGAAACTGAATCGTTGTATTTGGAGCATACACGGGGAAATAATAAAGTGGTAGGGTAGCTGGTTTAGACACGCTGAAGTAGCGTTGAAATGTGTTAACATTTTGGAGCGCGGACCGCGACGAGAGACCTAGAAAGACAAACCTTTTTTCGAAGGCTGTTATGTAACGTAACAATGATATAGAGATGTATATAGAGGTAAAAAGGACTTATTTTAGGTATGAGAATCCCCTGCGTTATAGTAGATTTTACTTACTTCTTTCGTGTATTTTTTTCAAAATGGTCGGTATTATACAGCACCAAGTACGGTAGAAGATGCGGTTTTTATTCGAGCAGCTGTTCACTGAACGTTACGGGTATCAAAAAGAGTGAGTTATAACCTTATAAAGAATAATTTATTTCGTCGAGCCAGCTTCTTTTCTAGAGGAAAAGCTTATGTTTACAAGATTATAATAACTAAGTGAAAATTTTAAATTTGTTACTAATAGTTTGAAGAGAAAATATCTTTGAATATTAGAACTAGAATTTGATATAGCGAAAGTTTCATTTAATTTCATGTGAAACCACATTAAGAGGAGTCCGTATCTACTGTCCTTGTCTAATCCCGTTTTTGCTATTTATTCAAATTGTAGTTTGTTAATTGAGAAACTAAAAGTTGGCCCCAATTGGTATTAAAATAAGCAATGTTTTGAGACCTTAACAAGTATTTAACATTATGTCCTTTTCGAGAAAACTTCGGAACGCGAAAATTGAATAATGTTAGATACTTTTTAAGGTCTCAAAATATTCCTTATTTTAATATCAATTGGGGCCAACTTTTAGTTTTACATTAACAAACTACAATTTGAATAAATAGCAAAAACGTGATTAGACAAGAAGAGAAGATACGGACTCCTCTTAAGCGATTAATTTTTAGTATTATTTCTGTTAATAAACGAAATAATTCTTATTCCAAACACTAATTACACCTAAATAAAACCTCATTCCTTTTCAAATCTAACTTACTTAAATGTATTCAATTCAACTTTGTCGTTTAGAGCCGAAAATCTTACGTTTCCTCTTAGTTTTCTTTTCTTTCTTAGTCACCCTGTACATCATAAGGCCGAGTGCTCGAGGGCGTCTCTTTCTTATTTCGCTTTGAAGGAGCGCCGAGCCGAGCGTTGAGCCGCGAGGCGCCATATTGCCGAAATTTCAAAGTGGAAGCGAGTTTCCGTTGAGGATATTTTTATGGATTTAATTAGCGGGGCTGCTTTGCAAGAGAGTCGCGCTGGTTTTATTTTGGTGCAGGAGGTGGGAGCGCACGTGGGTGGATTTTGAATTAGAGGGGGAGGTATAAATGGAGATGAGGTTTTTTCTCTCTTTTTTTTTTAGAGTTTTGGGGAGAATGTAAAGATAGATTTTGAAATTAAATTCGGAAGTGGCTTGTAGATGGGTATTTGAAGTGTTTTGTTGATGACTTCTTGGATGATTGCTTAATGATATTCGGAGATAAGTGCTAATTTGATTCGCTGAAAGAAGTGATCGGCGATAGTTGCTACGTAGTACGCACTTATATAAGTAGTAAAAACTTATGAGCAGTAAAAAGCAATTTATGTGGGGTTATCTAGTAATTTGCTCAAACTTATACTGTTTTATTATAGTGTTAAATAAATTCTGTTAGTGAAAACAACTAGTTATTAATTTTAGCAACCGTATAAATTTTTAATTCTTTACCTTTTAATTCTTAACAATTCATGTTCTCTGTGTTGATAGGTCATTTTTCTACTATTGTCAGTTTTGTTCCTCTTCAGGTTTTGTTCGACTTCGTAATCTAAAGAATATTTCGCGAGTCGACAGATGTCGACATTGAATGAATAGGCGAAATTACGGTCATTCCGGTGGAACAATGCGCTGTCCGCTGCACGCAAGACTGAAAATATTTGTTAACAACACAATTATTTCTCAAAACAAAATATTTTTCATAATTAGAACATCTTTACACTATGTTCATTAAATAAAACAAAAAAAAGATTAATGATTAAATAAAGACAAATGGGTTAATGATTTATAATTTGGTTAAAAAAAATGTTTTGAAAACTATTGTGCGTTGTTGTAACTTATCTTTTAATTTATAAAAACTTATATGTATTTTTAAGGATCTCATCACTCTCAACATACACATACAGAAAGTCTTTTGCCGTTAACCGTTCTACTAAGGTACCCATGTAAGTCAGACAAAACAAACCCCAAGAGACATGTTATAGAGATTTTTTCCTAAGAAAATTGTCTCTTTTTTTGTCAGACTAAAATAAGTTTTTTAATAGTGTCTACGGAATGACGCAGAGCGTCAAGAAATTATTTTATGAATTGTCTGGATAGTAAAAATAAATTTGGTCGAAATTTTATTTTCGATAGCTGAATTTCTTAGTATCACGTACAGATATATAACTTTTTTATTTCGATTATTATTTGAATTCTGACTCATTTATTATTCATTTGATAGTAAAGTTCGGCCGCACGTTGAGAACGAATCTTTTATGTACATTTTTTTAAACATATAGGTCCAAATGGCGAAATATGAAAACACATTTTATATGTATTTTTATATTTTTTTCAGAAGCAAAGTTTTTGTTGCAAAATTCACAATGGGATCGTGCTTGGCATAGCTAAAAATATAATGGAGATGCGTTTATTTTTTGAACAAAACCTTTCTAGTTTCTGATGTAGTTAAATATTTAAATTTTGCATGACAAGAATTCTCAAAATATAAAAAAAAACTGTGGCCTCGTGTTTAGCTATACTTAACTATATCTAGAAATCCTTTATTCCTTTATTTTCTATTTATAATACTTCTAAATTTCATCATACCAAAATAATTCGTAGCATAGGCTTGCCTTTCGCAGACAGTCTGGGAAAAGTTCTAAATGACCGTGAACTTTGCCTTTGGCACTAAAGGGGTTAGTTTCAATTTGTTTCTAAATTGCTTTCATACTAGGGTCAGACCTTCAATTACTTACACTCTGTAAGTTTATACCTGTTTGCTGACATCTCGATATTTTTGTATAAAAAGTTGAATAAACTATTGAATATTTAATATATACATACTTAGAATTCTTTCTACTCGTAGTCTATTTATAATAGTTGGCCACAGAATTTAGTTATAAAGCACAATTTCATAATTGTTACATCGCCTGCGAAAACTGAACATATGCTTCAATATTAAGAGTTCTAGGATCGAAGTAGTACTTCTTGATGGTTAAAAGTTTGCTTTTATCTATGACTAATCAATATCCTATGTTTCTGTAAAATCAAGCAAGTATCGTCAATTTGTCATTAGTAAACTTTTTACTTAAATTTTATGATTCCATAACAGTATCTCAATATTTCTCAACCCATTCTCGAAGTATAATCATGGGTTCTGATTTCCATACGATCTGTTTTGCGTATAAAAGTCAAATCAAAAACTTATGATCTTCTCAGTCTTCTTCCCAGGGTTCGCCATTAACAAAACTGTATAAATCCACCTCTACCACTGCATTTCCAACTACAAACTACAAACCCAACCTTCCAAAACATCCTCCCACTCAAAACTCGTACATCACCCCCAACCCCGTCAATTCAGCAAACTTACACCCCTCCCCCCGCAGAAACTAGAACGACCGCTTCCCCCAGGACATAACTGCGTCATCGCCCACACATACACACACAGCCCAGTAAATTGAATAAAACACCGAAGAATAACGATGGAACTTTCTTCGCAAAGTGCGTCCTCTCGCCCGCGCGACTTTTCCTCCGGACTCGATCCGCCGGACAGACGCTCCGGTTTTAATCGTTAATTAAGCGCTGCCGCGCCGCCGGGGAATTTCGAGAGAGACGCGCGACGCCGACGTATTGTTCGAGGTCGTCGCGACTGATCCGCGATGCTGCGGCAGGCTGCGCCCTGGTATATCATTGGCGCAATGGCGCGGCGCGGCTGTTTGCTTTGTAATTTGAATTGTTGAATTTGGGCGGCTTTTCAATGGCGCTTTGTTTCGTTTGCTTATCGAGGGTGATGAATTAAGTGTTTATTTGGCGATTTGACGTAGTTTTTTAGTAAATTTTGTCATTTTTCAGAGCAATATTCTTCGGATCGAGAAGTAAAAAGATAGCAGTGATTGAATCAAATTTAAAATGTTTGAAATGACCTTTTGAATATTTATTCGTATTCGTTGGCCGATATTAAATTGCATAAATTATTTTCATTGTATATGTCTTTATTCGGCGTAGAGGTAAGATTTGTCTTGTATCTCGGTCTATTTTATAAAAGACAAATTTTACTTTAATTTTGATACAACATTCATTTTCAATGTTAGGTATAAAATATAATTAAACACGTTTTACACGTGAATTAACAAGATTTTACTACTTTATTTATTTATTTACGTATTTATTTATATGTTTGATATTTTGAATTTCAATATAGACATTAGGTTTTAATACACATGAATTTAAAATAAAATTAAAAAAGAAAGTAAATTTGTACTGACGTTGATTGTAAATTCGAGAAAAACTAATACTGCAGCGTCATATATCTACACCCATTTATCTCGAATAAGTTTCATATACTTTTCAGATACCATCATTTTTAAAGAAAATTGAATTACAGTAGCGATACTTATTTTCTACAGTCATAATATTAAATTCATGGTTAAGAAATGAACAATTATGATCGGATCTACAAAAAGCACAGCAAACTCCTTATACTAAAAATTAATTTATTCTCAAAAATTGTACCTAAATCCTTCACTTTTGATCTGACAATAAATTATTACTGCTCTTCCAATACCAATAATACCAATTAATCAATTATTATTCCCAGTTTCTCCAGATTAAAAATCAAAATCCAAATGAAAAACTCTACAGCGCGTAAGAAACCTTCACAGATACACGCGAAAAAACATTCGTCCTCGCACCAAGCGACGAAAGCGCACCGCACTCGTCGAAAGCTGAATACGTGGCCGCATATACATTTTTTTTTCGACTGTGCAATATGCACGAGCGCGCGCTCGCTCGGAGCCGCTTTGATGGGGGCTTGTGTTTGCCATTGTCAAAGACGTACGAGCTGTGTGTCGCGAGCAAGCCGAGAGGACTTTAATTGCCCGCTTTAAATTTTGTTCTCCTCTCGCGCGATTTGAGCCTTTCTGTGTGTCTTTCTTGTTCTTGTTTAAAAATATCGGTTTTTGGGTGGATCTCGATTTGGTATGAGTTGCTGTTGAATTGAGTTGTTTGGTATGGGTTAGATAGATAGATAGATAGATATATTTTTTATTTTGATAACAATCAAAAATATGGTACAGAATGTATGTACATATAGTTTCATTTCTTATGATTAAATTAAATTTACGTATTTGTCACAGTATAGTTTTTTTTTAATAGTCATGTTGTCACATTTCGAGCAGGTACAGTCAGTAGGAACGGGAGATGAAGATAATGTATAGGTTTTATTTGGATTCTTTTTTTGAGATTTTTATTGCGAGTGTAATTTTTTGTCTGGATAGTGGAGGGAAAACCAGTGATGAAAAATTCCAAGTTTATTTTTACGCCTGATTCATAGTATATTGTTGCGTCTGATTCATATTATTGAAGACACGTTCTTTTCTGATGTTGAATTGCGTTCTATGCGATCAATGAAAATTATTCATTTTAATTAGTCCATTTTCCAAATGAATTTAATTATTCTCGTTTTTAATTAAAAGCTGCGTCGAAAAAGAAGAACGTTTTGTTCAATACTCCCTAAAAGCCATACACTCGAAATAAACAATACTCGTTTGATTTTATTTATTTGAAATAGAGAAGTAACAGTTTATAACAAATAAATTAGGTAATTAGTTTCAAACGAATAATTTTGGCATAGCGCGTTTCTCACACATAAGAATTATACACGTAATTATTGTACACAATTTAGCATTGGTCAAATTATATATAGATATATTTGACCAATGCTAAATTGTGTACAATAATTACGTGTACAATTCTTATGTGTAAGAAATTCACTATGCCATAATTTAGGGAGTATTAAACTGACTATATCTCTATTTCCAATGTATTATTAAGTATTTAATAAATAATTCAATAAACTAAAAGCCACTCTATTAATTTGAAATAGTGAAACTTCGGAAATTTCACTGTAAAGCAGTGAAATCTCGCTGTTTGGCAGTAAGAACTCAGCAACTAATTCATGTAGTGGCTGAGTTTTCACTGCGAAACAGTGAATTTTCACTATTTCAAATTAAGAGGGCAGAAGAGTACATTTCCGAACTTGCATGGATCAGTTTTATTTACTCTCTATACCAAAGCCAATTCTCTTTTTCATCAACCCACACACTTACCCCTCATTACATAACAAAAACCCAAAAACTGCCTATAAATCCAGCTAAAATATCCCAAAAAAGCCCACTACCCCCTAACAATCCTCCACCAAAGTAACCCAGGAAGCCAGACGCTCGGAAGCTTTCAAGCTCTTATACCCAACGCGAGGCCTCTCTCCCCCCAACACACAGAAACTACGCGCTAAACGAGACTAACGAAATTCCCGATAATCGAAGCGAATCCAATTTCCACGCGTCTTTATTTACACCTCCGCCCGAGCGCCTTGCCAACGCGCGGGCATATCGATGCGAAATCGAATAAGCGAACGAGCGCGCGCGCGACCTTTGCAGCGCGTGGCAACCTTCCGCTCGGCTCGTTCGCGCGTACACTTTCACCGCCGTGCCGGCGGATAAGTGGATAGGCGACAGCGATGGTCGACGCACTCTCGATTTTGCTATGGAGTGCTGGGGGAATTGGAGTTGGGGTGCGAGAGACAGATGCTTTGGTAATTCTGATATTAGGATCTTTAGATGCATGAGGTTTAATAGAATTTTGTGTAGATGAGGTTGCAGGCGGGAATTGTTGAATGCCCAGCCCTTGTTTCCATAAAAGCTAATTTTACTCGAAAACTTATAAGAGTCGATATGTACATTTTTAAACAATTGTGTCTGAAGTCTTTAAAAAACTTACAACAGAAAGCTTGAGGAAATAGAATATATAAGGAACTGAGACTTGATCAGGGTTTGGGTCCGTTTCGATATGTTAAAAGACGAAGAAACTCTTTCGGAAGAGCACAGACCGAGCATAATCTCAAAATGGCATTTAAAACCCTTGATACAAAGAAGTTTCAACTTTTTTTGAAAGCTGGAATAAGCTACACAAAGGAAAGCTAAACTAGCCTTCTATTGTAGGTAGCATCATCGCGTGTTTCCGTAGATTCTACTTATTATTTCTTACCATGTATTCTTGAACAAGATTACAGTGGTTATGAAAAAGCTTGAAAGCGCCATTGTACGATATACGAGAAACGGTTTTCCGGTGTAGTTTCTGAGAATTTTATTTAAAATGTTCAATAAACTTTTGTAAACTTCTTAATAATAGACTTTTGTTAAAAGCTTTTTAGATTAATTACAATATACTTTTACAAAAATAGGTATGAAATGGCTAATTATAAGTATAAAAATCGTTTAACTAACCTCAAATGGTAGCTTTGCTATTAGGACTACTAAGTAACCAATAAACTTTATTCATCTTTTATTCCTTACAAGATGTTCTAGCATAAAGAAAAGAGATTTCTGTAAAGAAATAAGAAATAATAATAATTTCATCAAATTGGTATATGAAAATAAGACCTGTTTCAGTTTCTACAAAGAAAAATGATTTTTTAAAGATAAATAAGCCACTGTTATGTCCCATTTTTCAGAATAGCTTATTTGTGGCGTTAAAATTTTTTTTACACGTGATTAGCAATAATGTTGTAGCAATTCTCTCGAGAAATAGTATCCTCATTATATTACCCGTAAATCCCGTGCTAATACATACAGAAAGCCACACAAAATCCTTGCGACTCGCACCTGCGTCTCTCTCATCTCTCACTCCCAAGAAAACTACTCTCAGTCTCATTCCACAAAGGTTGGAACCTTGGTGTGAAGCAACGCAACGAGGAAATTGCGCGGAGATACACGTGTACATACACACGGTACTTTGTCTCGTGGAAAGATCTCCGAGCTTTTTTTTTTTATACCTTGGGAAAATGCGGAATTCAGCCGCAGCAGCGTTGCCGTTTTTATTTTCGTTTTTGCATCCACGCGCGCTCGTGGCAATAAAATGCGCTCGCGCCATTGTTTACCAGCGGATGTGCGCGAAAACTATTTTATCGCTCTCTGCTGCAAGGACGGACTTTTTACTTTTGAGGAATTTCCCTTGCGGTTGGAAAGCAGCAGCTGCCGCTGCCGCAGTGTGCCAAGTGCTTTGGCACTAGGCTGTTTTGCAAATGAATTTCATTGTTTTGCAATGCTCTCGTTGTACAATTCGTATTCGCTTTTTACGATCCCGAAGAGATTTGTATTTATTAAATTGTTTTATCTGCAATGTATTGTTCAGTTATGTTATTTGTTGCAGGCTTTCAGTGTGAAATTTCATTTTGAGGTCAGACAAACCGATTTTTAGTATAAAAATGTAAAAAAAAACAGCGATACCTACGAGTTAATTTATACACGGTTAAAAATGAATTCTGTATATGTCATTCTTTTTTGTATTGTAAAAAATATTTCTATTTGAATATATTATACATTTGTATCTAAAAGTAATAAACTTCAAATATATACAATCAGATTTATTTGTTACTTTCTATTTTTAGATGTTAAATATGCATAAAATATTAGCAAATAGGTGCTTGTTTGGAAACTATCTAGTAAGACCTAGGTATTTTATTATTTAAAGTACAGTACAATGTTATTAACTTTATTACTAACTTTCAACCGAGTATGCTCATTTTAACCTTGTACGTGCAGACTTTTAGACGATCTTCAGACAAAGTAACCAACCATTTGTCTACTCTAAAAACTGCTTCACAAACAGTCCGATTTTTACTAACTTCACCATTTATTATTTCTTCCCTTGTTGTAAATAACATCAGCTGCCGTGCACTCCTCTCTCTCTCAGCAGACACATAATTTCCAAAACGCCAGCTTCAACTCTCCCTCCACTGCCCCGACCAAGAACCAATAATTCATCGTTACAACGTTCGCGTATAGCAGCTCTCATCCCGAGAAAAATAGCAGGCGCATGATTCAGCCCAAACCAATGGCGATCTCTAAGGTCTCTCGCTCGCTGTGCACGTGGAAAAGAATGGAAACACATCGATCGCGACCTCGTCAATTATGCCGAGATCTCCTTGGAAAGTAATCGCTGGGCAATCTCGGTAAAAGCTCCTCGGGCTTAGGGCATCTCCATTGCGAGTCTGGGCCGAGCAAAAAACGGAGAAGAAAGGAAAAGGGAGCGAGAGCTCACACGTTTTCGCGAATAAAGTAGAAGGGATTCTGATCTTGTCCTTGGCTGATGGACTTGGCAAAACGCGCGCGCCTCGAGTTGGGACTATATAACTCGATGTGGAGCGAAAGAAAGATGGATGGCGTTTGCATGCTTGGGATCTTTGGATTTGCGCGTCTGATGAGAATTTGCTTTATTTGGCGCCATCGGGTATATTGGTTTTGTGAGATATTGAGGTCGATGAAAGTTGGATGTACATACTGGAGATTCAATTAAGGATTCTCTCTGCAGTTTTGGCAAGGGTAGCGGTGGCTTCATTAAGTTTTCAAAGCGTTTTTCAGTTGTTGGAGTTCGATAGAAAGGTTGTCTGGGCAAATATATTTGGTCACATCTAGTTTACTTATTTTAATACGACACTTTTTGTTCTGAGCTTTGAATTACTAAACAAACAGTTTTTTATTCTACTGCGTTCAAGTTAACATAGTCAGGTTTGGGCCCAACATTCATGCCACAAACTTAACCAATGCACCTTTATAATAGTTATAAGGATCCTTCAACAAATGCATACTTAATACAGGATGAATCTATTTTTGTCAATGTGTACTGCAACTATAGGTTGATTATTTCTTTCTGTAATTTTCGTTTATAAATATTAATGCGGAAAGCGTCACTACATATTCATTCCTTAGATTATATTTAATAATTATCGCATGAATGTTCTATGGGCCTGCGGCGGCTCAGTCGGTAGAGTGTCGGATTCCCACGCCGGTGACCCGGGTTCGAATCCTAGTCTCTGCCGATTGATACAAGCACCTCTGTAAAAATTACATGTGCTTTGTTTACAAACACACCGCAGACCCCCGTCGTCGATTAGCACCACATGGAAGCACAAACATGGCGACGTTAAATAATAATAAAAAAAAAAAAAAAAATGTTCTATTTACATTTACAATTGATTGCGCATTTGTGAATTTCACCAAAACATTTTTTACAATACACAATGCGTTTTGTTTCATTTTCTTGATATTTTGCATAAATTCTATTTGTTCTTGTAATTCTTTCGTACAATTCAGAAACAAATAATAAAAGTTATTATAATTTAATCTTCTTATGAAACATGCGCAAATTTACTTCTAGTAATTCTGGCCTTGTAGATATTTTATTTTCTTTAATTTTGACTTTGCTACAAAATTCAAAGAGCCATATTTCGTTTGATATCGTTTCTTCTTTTAATTATTATACTTAATTTAGTTAATATACTTAATAAATTTTCTATGTAATAAGTGATCTGATACTAGACACTTCTACTCTATTTTAGATACAAAGACACAGTCTTTAACCAATTAGGATGTTGCATAAAAAGAAAAAGTTTATTTTTCACATGAAATAGGTCGAATAATGAAAAATAATTCGGACATATTTTTCATTCTGGCGTAAAAATTAAAAACTTGAGAGTTACTGGCGCTTTAAGTGTTCAGACTCTCAATAAATATAATTATGCTCAAATGTTACGTGACGTCAGGTGAATTTCAACTTGCTGAATTTACTTTAATTGCCGTCAAATTAAAAAGAAAAAGAAAATATACAACCTAATTATTTTAGCATGAAATATTAGCAGATTAAAGTTAAAAAATCATGTCACATCGCAATTCTTACAAATAAAATTACAAAGAAAACAATTTTTTTTTCAAACCTAAGCTCTGATCGTTCGATGACCTTGTATCCTTGCGAAGGCTCAAAAGGATATATTAAAATGATTTAACTCCAAATCTTAACACTCAAATTACTACACCACTACTACGTATAAATTCAATAAAACCAAGCCACCAAATCGGAGGTCCCCCAAAAAGATCATCGCCCTCTTCTTCCCCCGTTCCAGCATCCCGTGCGTCACGTACGCGGCATAACACGTGCTCGCGCGAGAACCCGCAGCCAACTCCGCCACGAATTACCTGCCTCTTATCCACCTTCCATCGCCTTCCTCTCCCCGACTTTCACTCCACTTCTCTCCGCGGGAATTCCCGGTCGGGAAAAAACGTCCGCCAGACGCCAAAAATTCGAGGGCTCTTCGACGACGGCGGTGGCAGTTTTTGGGATGTCACGGATACATGGGGGAGGATGCTCGAGATTCCATTGCGCGCGTTTATTTTTCTATTAGGATTTGGGTTTGGAGGGAGTTTCCGCGTGGCTGGTAATGGTGGATAACGGTGAGGGTGATGGGAAATAAAGTTTGTTGGTGGATTGTTTTTTGGGAGAGGTGTAATGTGATGAATTGGTGTATTTGATGGCTTATGTGTAAGTTATAGTGGATATCATAAACAGGTAAAACTCCTTTCTGTTTAAAGGGATTTAAGTACCATTTTCAGGTTATTTTTGGTCTGCGCTACCGAGAAAAAGGAAATTGTGCTTATTTTAAAGGTAGTTTTAAGATTATTTAAAACAGGAATTCTGAGATTTTAGTTTTCTACATGTTGGCAATGATTCTTTTAAACTGTAAACTTAGTTTTTTTAATTGGGATGAGATCTATTGAATGACAAAATATTTTACATTATAAAATTGTAATTTACAATCTAATTGTTATTTTTTCTTTCTGTTCTAGGTGAGTTACGAAAATGATTTCTTTACCTTCACCGATACGTGAGTTACACTTTTTCAACATTTCATTTATATTTTATATTAAATACCATATTTCGTTGAATATGCAAAACTGCGTAAATGACATCGAAATACACAGAGCGTGGATGAGTATACAAATGGAATTGAATATGTGACCTAATTAGTCACACTTCAATTGCAAGCGATGTAAACCATATCACGTGATATCTGTGATAGACGCAATGCCTTATTAGTCACGTGACAGCTTGTTATGTTTACTGTAGTTGACGTTATAAATGTCAATTGCGTTTCTTGTGTTGTGCGCTCTCACGTTAGAAAATTCAATTTATCCCTCTTGTTTGAAGAATCCAATTTTAGTTTTAATAAGTTAGTTATGACTTATTTTTCCAATCAAACCAAGAAAGTTTCAATCTTTCTCCTCGATACAACTTACCAATAAGAAATCGATTAGGTATAGCAGACAGCTGAAGTTTTCAAGATTGAAATATTGGAATACTTGGAATATTTGGAATATTTATTGAAATTATTCAAATTCTGAATGCGCTTACAAAGCTAATATTTCAATATTAAATGCCGTGAAATAAACAATTCTGCTAAATTGCTTTATACTATAAATTTAAATTCATAAATATTTAACAAGATATTGAAGTTTCGTATCGTTTTAAATAATGTATTTATTATTCGTATTAATAACAAATATTAAAATATTATGCATTATACTATATTCAGTTTCAGTTTACAGAGTTAACGCGTCATCATAACAACATAAATCGGTCAAACACTGTTGCCAGGCTGTATTTTCAGTTCCAATTTCACCGAAATTCGTGATATTGTGTATATAACAAATTATTTACATTTTCAATTACTCAAATATCGTCAGTTTACCATCTCGACTGATATTGATCAAACCTTTCATGACTGATGAGACAGATATGCCCCTTTACTAATTATTAGCAAAATTATGTCAAAATGAAAAATACATTTTACCTTAAATTTTTTCAATAATATTTTTAATAGGTTTGCGAAGTTACTAATAACGAATTCGCATAATTTCTACAGCGGATGCAGTACTAAAAATTGGTGTATTAGCGGTTTTTATTTTGTATCTGAAAATTTACAAAACGTTATGCCAAACCCATGCGTGAAATTGTTGAGAATCATGTAAGAAACATGTAAAGATAGTTTCAACCAAAAATATCAAAAACTGTAGGAGAAGATAGATTTTTACCGTATGATTTATTTGTATTTAAAACATTATTTAAGAATCTATCTTCTACCAGTTTAAATATTTTTTGTTGAAACTTTTTTTATATGTTTCTTAGGTAATTTTAAACAACTTCTCGCGTGGAATTGGCATAATGTTTAGTAGCTCCAATACAAAAAATAAAAACTGCTAAAACGCCGATATTCAACAGTGCCCAAATTTAAAAATATAAATAAGATTTCAATACGATGAAAAACAGTATACCAGATTTGTGTCCGCCATATTGGATCAACCATTTTGAAATCTTAAATACAAACTTTCATAATAAGCGTCTCTTAACGCCTATTATAACATTTCAATACAACGACAAGTACAAATACAAAAAATCCAAGCCCAACGGATCGAAATAAAAGAAAACAGCAAAAACTCTATCTCATCCACATTTCTCACAAAAAGGAAATATATTAAAAAGAGAAACTTCCGCGTCGCGTCAGTCAACGTGTCGAGATCCCCGGAATCGCAAATCCGATCGACTCGGGGAGCTGTCGCTTGGCTTCCCGCTTCGGCCTCCTATATAAGACTCAGCCGCGAGGCTCTACAGACATATACTTACATCAGCTTTTTTTCTCGCAGCGAAAGAACGACGCGTCGCGATGGCTTATAAATAAAGCGGCGATTCTCGCGCCGCCGATGCACTCTGTAACTCTTGTCCCGGTGACCTCGCGAATGGACTTTGATGCGATAAATGCTAATAGCTTCGATTATAGGATTGTTCTCTGCTGAGTGTGTGGATTTTGCGCGGAGTGGTTACGATTAAATGGGAAGAGAGGTGGAAATTAGATTTTTAGCTTCTGGCAATGAGATTGTAAAGTGGTTCGAGTTAGATGGAGTGGTAGTGGACGTTTAGGCGGTGGGGAGAGAATAGGTGTTGAGAGAAATAAACACGTTATTTTTAATTGGCCGTTCGTTCAGATTTTAACACGATGCTGAAAATTAAATAATAGGAAGCTGAGTTATATGTAGACGAATGCAATCTTTTTTCTTAATACACATTTAATAATCGAATATTATTTTTCTCTTTTTATGCTTTTTTAGATTTACATTCTTTAATCAGATGACTTTAGCTATCAGAAGAACAAATTTTCATAGTTCTTTCAAACAATAAATAAGCACTACAGTGGATATAAACAATGTAAATAAAGAAATAAAAATGTATTTGCCCGTACACTTGACCTTAACTTCCTGGGTTTTTATTCACTAACTTATATCGCGCCGATATAGACGATATAATCGCGTCTCGACCAATCAGGGAGCATCTTTAAGGGGACGCCGGATATCTCTGTCCTTGTCTAATTGAGTTTTCATTCATAATTTTAAGAGAAATCATTTTTTTGAAAAAATAATAGTTCTCCCCGCTTCTCTTTATAGTAATCTAAATATATGTCCAAGCTGGATTCATATGATTGTTTTGTTTTCGATAAAACTTTGACACACTATGAGGGCCAACTACGTGGAGATTAACCTTTACATACTAAGTTTGTCAAAATTTTCTCGAAAGCAAAACAATCATATGAAACCAACTTGGACATATATTTAGATTACTATAAAACGAAGCGGGGACGACTATTATTTTTTCAGAAAAATGATTTCTCTTAAAATTATGAATGAAAACTCAATTAGACAAGGACAGAGATATCCGACGTCTCCTTAAAGAGATAACCTCTTATATCGTTGCGATGGATTCGGACCTACGATACTCTCGACTTCTCGATATCAAACATAGAAATTTTAATTAACCCATCTCAAATTATCACTAAAGCCAATTTATTCGCTAAAAATACCTCCCACCAATCTCTCCGATCGCTTCCCCGTCTTTACACACAAGAATCCTCTGTGTATCCTCGCTCGCGCGATCGCTTTATCGAAACCGAATAAGCCCAGCCCCCCGCGATGCCTATCTACGCGCAAAATACTGCCAAACGGTCCCACAGACTGACCACCGACGATTCTCGTATGTACGCGCCTTCATCAATTACGCGCGTAACGATTAGTCGGTTACTCGCGCGTCGCGGCTTTTGCGAAATCTTGGCTCGGTGGCAGGAGTCGAGCTTCGTAACGATTGGCTCGAGAGTCTGATCGGCTGTGTATAAAGGGTGTCCGCAAATACGGTGGCTTTCCGTTTGTTTACAGTGCGTGGCCCAGTTTGAGGAATGTTTCAACGCCGATTTGTTGATGATGATCTAACGGATTTTTGAGGTCTGGAGGTGTTTACGCTCGCTGTGTAAATATTTGCGAATGAATGAGTTTTCGCAGTTGTGTATTGTAAATTATGTCGGATAATGGTATGGTTTAGAATACAGAGTTTATTAAAGATACTGGATTTTTTTGTGAAAGTGTTCATGTGTTATACAGTTTATTTTGCAATAAAAATAGTATTGAAAATAAAGAATAATATATTTTCTTTTATGAAGTGGAAATCGATTAATTCATTATGAAAATAGTATTAAAAATAAAGATATTTTTTTTATGTAGTGGAAATCGATTGTGTATTATGTACAATAAGAGAATTTAATTCTTCGAGTAGTGTTTCAAGTTATATATAAATAATTGCACATCATGAGTGGTATTTTTCTACCGTTTCTTCTACATTCTCATTTTAAAAAATGTAGAAACTAATGACTGCCAACGGACAACGCAAAATAAATTAAATATTAACATCGCAGCAAAAAGCAGTTAAAGAATGTAAAATTATCAATAGTATAGATAGAAAAAATTGATAAAACGTAACATTAATGCGCAGTAAAATGCAGTTAATGGATGTAAAATTATTAATAATATAGATAAAAAAATTGATAAATCTTAACATTAATACACGGTAAAAAGTAGTTAAAGGGTGTAAAATTATTAATAATATAGATACAAAAAGTTGATAAAACTTAACATTAATACACAGTAAAAAGTAGGTAAAAGATGTAAAAGTATTAATAATATAGATAAAAATATTGATAAAACTTAAGATTAATATCACAGTCGAGAATTCGCGTTAAAATAATATTTTACCCATATGCTAAATACTTTTAATCAACTGAAATCAAATAAACTATCGAAGGATTTAAAACTTATATAAAATATTTACAAGCTCTTAAACTTAAGCCGAGAATCCGTGCAACTGCGACTTTTCGAGCAGCTCGAAAAACAGGTGTATCGGAGATCTTCATACTCGGAAAACATGTTTTTCTGGTCGCGCACTCACGAAACTCCCTGCGCGCGCTCTTGTCACATGACGCAAGAATCCGCAGCATCTCGGAGTACAATTTTACGGACGGTTAGCGGAAAAATTGAGCTCGAACGTTGTACATGTTTATCGAGATTAAAATTTCCGCGCGATCAACGGAACACACGCCTTTGTTCGCGGGATAAAACGACAATTGCGACGGGCGCGCATTTCTTTTGTAATTTGCCGCGAGTTTCATAGTGCGAAGGAATAACGCACGGTGCGTGTATTTGCGTTTTGTATTGATATTACGGGTGTGTAGGCTGATTGCCGATAAGAGGGCGATTCGCGAATGGTTGATTAATCGGTGAGTTGGAATCTTTTGAATAACAAACGGTGTGCGTTACGGTAATGGGAGTCGGAGATTTTTGAGGCTGTCGTAATTTTTTAGGTTGTTTGAGGTGAGATAAGATTCGTCGTTTAAAAGAGGATTCAAACAAATATTTGACGAAAATTGATATTCTTAGCCTGAGACAATAATAATTCGAATTTATGTTTGATTTAGAAATTGGGAAAAATTTCTTTGAGAATTGCGCAATGAAACTGAATGCGCATATTTTATATTTTTTAGAACATGTATGTTTCTTTTGATAAATGATGTTTATTTATGCACAAATTGGTAACATTTTTGCCTTATTACTGATCATCTGGTAGCTTCTCAAAATGGCAAATGTACCAAAAATTTGTATTTTCGGGTGTATGTCCACCTTTAAATATCAGAAGTTTTATTTCATTGTCAAATAAGTTTTATAGAAACTTCCAGGTGAGCGCTCTGACGCACAAAACACTTTTATCTTTTTAAATTGAACATTTGCTGAAATCGCTCTTTTTTAACAAATAGTAACTGTTTTTCAAAATACTTTACAACTTTACAGAAAACCTTTTCTTTGTTCAAGTAAATTCTATTCCTTAAAATCACAAAAAATAATTTCTATTTACAATTGTTCTACTTAAGTAACAGAATATTTATTATCATTTTATATGAACCAAGGAACCTCGATATAGTAAAGAAAAATACGCCACAAAAATTAAATAAATTCACTATCCACTGAGCGCATGAATACCGAATCAACCTAACAATATACCCCGATAAAGCACAATTTCCGCAATCACATCCAGCCGAGCAAAATCGTCGGAATCTCTCGTCTCAGAACGAAAGAAAGAATGAAAGAAAGAAAGCAAGAAAGCCACCGCCAGCAAATGCAAAAAATATCGCCCGCGGATATATAAAAATGGACTCCCTACGCCCATTTCACCGATTATCTCGTTATCTCCATTGACTGCGTTTCGTGCGCGCCCACCGCGACGGATAGAAAAAGCGAGTAAAAAGCCGACGATACGTGGTAATCGATGGGTAGTGCACTCTACTCGTCAGTCGATGACGAAAAAGGAAAAGGTTGCAGAGGCGTTGTAAAGGGTGGGAATGGTTCACGTGATGGACTGACGTGTGTTATCCTCTATTTATAAACAATTAAGTTAAGAGCGTGCGCGAGTTGCTGCGGTAATGAAATTTTCATCTTTATAGTGCAGGATTATTCGTTTGTAAGTGGCTTTTGTATTATCGTGTGCTTCATTCGCGAGGGAATTGGAGTCCCACGAGATTTAAGAGCTTTTCATTACAATTAATTTGTAATGCGAATTTGTAATATAGTGAGCAGGTAGATTTATAGGTACACGTGAAGATGTATAAAAAAGGGAATTACGGATTTTTCATTACTAAATTGTAAGCTGAATTTTCTAGTATGATAAGCAGTACACTTACAAGTACATGCAAAGTAGGAAATAAAAAAACTAGAAAGAAATAAATGTATTATTATCTTTTTCAGGTAGATTAGAGACTATTATTTGAATTAATTCCTTTTGACTATGAGTTATGGAAATGAATACAAGAAACGAGGCTTTTTCTCATAAGGAAATAATTGGAATAAGTGCTTCTCAACTGTGAGACTTTGTAGGTAATTACCACACGGAGGGGCAGAAAAATTTGCATCTATTGCATTTAATAACCTGTTGAATCTTAGCTACACGCTACACATTTTCTTATAAAAGAAAAAAGGTTCTGAAATATTCTTCATCTAGTTTACGTTGAAAGCGTAATTATTTTGGCTTTATTTTAGAGCTTACTGTTTAAAGTTCGCACGTAAGCTGATGTTTATAAATAAATTTGTATTGCAATAAAAGCAAAGAATAAATGTAATCTCGTCGCTCTTCAGAAGGGTATTTTTTTTATCAATCATGATAAATCCTTCTATTATTACGTTATTTATCCGTTCATTCACAAGCATGACCATCGACTTTTTCTTATAAAAAGTCCATTACTTTTTATTTCCTGACGTGCGAAAGCAAGTAAAAGAGAGAAAATGAAAAAAGTACTATGTAATCCTGAAAAACAGATCGTCTTCTATGTATACATAAAAAAGAAGACATCCGCAAGACAGACACACAAACACAACACTTGATAAGATAATGAAATAATACCGGTTAGATTCAAACATATCAAGCGACTACCCGAGATCGAAATAAAATACCAGTATTTCAATACTAGGAACTGGATATTATGCAACGGAAGTTTTTTTTGCAGAAAAACTGGCCTTTCTTGCCACCATCAAACAAACAATTACAAAAAGTATATATCTAACATTACTACATAATAGTCTAGAAAAATATTCAAATTTTCTGGCCAATATACCTATCAGAGAGAACCAAAAAGATACCATGGTGCAAACATAATCTCTAAAAGCAACAACAACACACAAAACTCAATTCCTCCCATATCTTTTACCATAAAAGTGTTTGCGCAATGCTTTCACATTCATTCTCACATTCATCCTATCCCCAAATCATTTCAAATCCTCGTCCATTCCTTCCAAACGCGAGCTCGTACACGAATCGTACAACCGGATTGCGGATGACAATGCGCGCGTGGGTGTCTCGGAAACGCGAAGCCGCAGGAATCGCGCTCGCTCGCCGATTAACCGTGAACTCCGTTGTTCCGTGACACTGGGCTCTCCCGCGCTGCCAACGGCCGTTTGTTCAGAAAAGAACGAGAGGGAGAAAGAAAAAAATGGAGTACACGTACACGTCGGGGAATTAGATAACGCCTATCGCGATGATTCTCTCGTGTTGCGTCGATTGCGAGCTTTTGTGCGCCAAATGTATATATCGCAATTTGTACGCTTGATTCTTGGCGGCTTGTTTTCGAGGGGATTTATTCGTTATCTCGAGAGCCACGTAATGAATGGATATATGCAGTGCCTTTGTGCAATGATATACGTTCGTGCTTTGAATGCTATCGTTTTATTTATTTTTAGGTAATGCCTGAGTGAGTTTTGTTTTTGTTTTTAGTTGCAACGTTTGTAATATGGCTTTAATCATCGTGATGCACAGCGAGAAATGATAATCCTCTTTTGTGAAATAACGCTGCGAGATGACGTTTCCTTTGAGTTCAATTATTAACCGTTTGCTGCAGAGCAGAATAATACCGCTAATGAGAGCGATAGGATGAAATATTTAGTCGTTCCCATTAGCTTTGTTCTTTCATTATTAAAAATGACGCCACTATTAGCATTATTGAATTAAAAGACAGTTCAGCATAAGCTATTACGTATTACTGAATAATTATATAACGACATCATTTCTATTTTCTTATGTGTCATTACTATTCGTACTAAATTCAAATTTAACAAGTGCACGGTTGTCGTAGTCTCTTACCAATTCGTGAAATGTGACGCTACCCGCACCCAATTCATCATCCTTAAATCCCAGTATCATTCTCAATGTTGTACCTCACAACCCTCCTCGCAAAAGAGCATTATATCTCACTAAAAGAGTCTCTTTTCCATACCCCTTTAATCCCATCCTCCCTGAATCAAAAACAATCGCTTACAAGCCCAACCCAACCCACGGCAACAAATCATCCCCTCGCATGCACTAGCCGCCGCTCCCGCTCTCACCCGCGGCTGACCTAACCCTAACCTCTAAAACTCTCCTCGGCTCGTAAACAACATCGCGACCTATCCCCGCTACATCCGCAACACTTTGTTACGTATACAGTCACACATGTGTAACACGACCCGCGCCTTTTCGCGGCCCTTCCCGCGTCTGTGTACGTGTGAGTGTGCAGTGCTGTGTCCCGCTCCTCTCGATTTGGCAGAACTCGCGACTCCTCGATTATGTGTGTTTAAGGGAGCGTTCACAATTCTGTGCTGTGACTGCGGGTATGGTGTTTGTTTAGATTCTGGGACTGGGCAGTCTGGATATAAATCTATAGTGTATTTATGGTCTCTTTGTAATTTTTGGAGTGTAAAACTCACTACGGTGACTGGTTACATATTTTGGAAGCGAAATTAATTAGTATGATCCTTGTACTGAACTACTGGAAGGTAAGACTCCTAGTTACTGATATCATTAAGCTATTCACTGACACCTGGATATTTTCTTTTGTTCAAAGTATAAGAATAGATATTTCATATAGAAAAGTATAAAGGTATCAGTGAGTACCTTAAAGGGTCAATAATTAGGAGCCTTAGTCTAGTAATGTTAGTAGCATCAACAGAGATTATAAACGATAAATTTAAAATGTTTGCTCTTTCCAAACGCATAATATCAAACACAACCTGAAATACACGCTAAACTGGTTAAACTGAATGTCCACTTTAATATGGGCTTACTTTCACTCTATTATTAGTGTTATTACAGCTCAGCAGCCTGGCCTCTTCTTGCCACGTGTATAGAGTAAGGCATCGATAAATGTATTCATTTCTTATGAAACTTGTTTACACAGTTTAGGGAATACAAATTTAAAAACTATTATTTATCGTTAATTCTCTTAAATTATCAGAGAAGTCTCTCTCAAAGTGGGTAAATAGGGACCAATTTTACTATTGTAAAAATTTTACTCTTATGGAGTCGATAGTAGATTTTTACTCTGAAAAGCAAGACAAAGTTCATTCACTTTTTAGAGTAAAAAATCACTCTAATAAGAATGCAAAACGACTCCAACTTTTAAATTAAAATTTAGAGTCGAATTTTCACTCCAATCAAATTGGTCCAATTTTGATTATTTCTAAATTGACTTATCACTCTTGAGCTCTTGGCACTCAAGAGAGTAGATAGCAAATATTCATACAGAGATAAGAGCTTCTTTTTATCTAATAGGAATAGTAAGTCTGACTTTGAAGATGTCTAAACTAGCCTCACTTGCTAACAGTTGACTCCAGATATAATGTTAATAGTTAAAGAATCTAATTTTGAATGAAATAAATTTTTCATAATACTTTAAATATATCCATTTACATATACTAAAGATATTCTTCCTTCACTGTCCGAATCTTAAAAGCGCCCGAATGGAATAATGAAGCCTCCCCTTCATTCCACAATCTAAACCCCACTAACGACCCACGCATCCTATAAACTAAAATCCCTCTTCCACATACAACCTGTAAGCCCACCCATCCACAGCCTCAAACTTCTAATCTTCAATCTCCAAACGTATTCCACGCAGCCCGGCTGAAGCTTCCGCTCGGGGCAGACCAGGTATACTTACACTCCCCGATCCCGCTTATGTGAACGGTCCCTAAAGCCTACATCAACGCATGCAGCGTATATACAGCAGCAGCGGCGGCGGAGAATTGCGACGTTGCCGGCTCGCGGTGCTATTGATCTGCCGGCAGCTGTGGCTGCGGGTCACGCGGCCCCGCGCCGGCAAGCCGGCAACGCCGCGCTGTACGCCCAGCTGATCGCCCGCCCGGACGGCACTTCTCTCTACCTCTGTGTGTGCGTGCGTGTGTGTGTGAGGTTATGGGATGGCGCGCGCGCGACCGAGAGAGAGTTCGAGGCTCCCGCGAGCGCTTGTATGCATATATACGTATTGTGGGAGAGAGAGATAGAGTTATGCGTTGCCGAGCGGATTTTTATTGGAGAGGGAGAGGGGCGAGATAAGACGGTGTGTTGGATTTGTAGGAGGCGAATTGATTTCTTCCGGGGGATTTAATGGGGGAAGGTGGAGGTTTTGGGATGCGGGGTTTGAGATTTCGAGGAAGTTTTGTGTTTAGGGAGGGATGCGCGACTTTTCTGAGATATGAGGTGCGCGCGGTGTGGAAGGAATATTTTATTTATGAGGTTTGATGGAAAGATTCTTGGTTAAATGGTATGAGACAAATTTTTAGGGGGGAGTACTGGTACAATATGGGTTTATTGTAATATTTGAGAAATAATGGAGTATTGGATTGTCAGATTTTATGAGTGTGTCAGGGACAAATGGCAGGTTTAATTGTAACTGAATGAACTTCTGAATATTGATTGTGAATGTTAAAACGGTGACATGGCCTAAGTGCATCGAAAATCAAAATCCATACGGACCTTTGGGATGGGTGATATGAATACTAAAATTGATATAAATATTATAATTTGATGATGATAAAAATTATCCAGTTTTAATTGGTGATTTAATAACTTAATAATGAGACATACATTAAGATTTAACAATATATATGATCTAAAGGTTTAAAAACATTAAAAAGAGAAGATCTTATACCAATGAGAAGAGAAATTTCACATTTATTTTTAAATGAATTCAAATACTACCTCTTGAATTTTTTTGTAGATATGGATATTAGGTTTCGTCCACCAGGGTTTCTTTATCTGTAGACGAGTTTTTTCTAAATTACGAAATGCTGTATTTGTTGAAGTGCCTTATGCTTTATTCATGCTGGTTCACGTGCTTCAGCAGAAAAATTCTTTAATAAACGATATGAGAAAAGTTTTTACTCAGCAGAGCAATTCGGAGTGGATACGAGGGTAAGGGTAGGAAACTATAGTTTAAACTTTTGTTCTTCCTTGATATTTCTCTTTGTACGCTTTCACTGTTTTATTATCTTTGTAGCTCTCAGTCTTCTTCAAATCTTTAATTAAATTACAGGGAAATATATAAGTACAGAACGAGATGAAAGGGAAAAATATTTCCATTCCATGTCAAACGCGGGATCGATATTTTTCACTTACTCCCGCTCGTATATCTCAAAGCTACAGCATAAAAGCGCATTCTCGCGTAAAACGAAACAACGTCCCAAAAGAAACAACGTCTCCGTAAATTACGAGTATTCGTCATTTTCCTCTCCTCTACATCTCGCAAATCAACCTTTCACGACGCCGTTAAACCTCCCCTACACTCGCGCACAGCTACTAATAAAACTCCTATATATGTAACGTACACATTTCGAGTTTCCATACTCGCACGCCCCGAAAATAATTCCCAGACGATGTCGCGCGTTGGCGTTTTATTTTCCCGCTGCTTCTTCTCGTATTTATAGGCGCCCCCTCTCGCGAAAACTATCGCCGCCTTGGCCGCTAAAACTGCAATGGCCATTGCGCGTATATAATACACGCCGGAAACAGACGAGCCCCGTCCCGAGTATACGAAGCGGTGTAATTTTAGCGGACCGTCGCGGTGCGCGCGTCCGGACGCGCCGAGTCGCGCTGTCTGACGTATGCCGCGGCTATAGGTACATTGTGCTTTAGGCATGATTAAAGATATATGTCTGGCTGAGATTCGTGAAAATCGGTGGATGTATAAAGATAGTTTGACGTATAAAGAGCGTTTAATTAGCATACTTTTGACGGTATCGTTTTAGGACCCTGTAATGTATTGGTAAAACTTTTTATTATTTCATATTTATCATTTATTTAGTTTCTTTTTTTTATTTAATCATTTATAAATTGCAATTGATTTCATCGCTAAATGCACTTTGATGTATTATTGGACATATAATAAATTTGACGTACGGTTTTTATTTCCAAATTGTTTAAGAGGAGTAATTAATTTTATACTTTAGAGAAGCCGTAAAAAACAAGTCAAAATCGGCTATTTGAAATAACTTGTATAAAAGATTGTTGAACATAATCTTAAGCGAATAAAAGAAAAACAACATTATAAATTTTCTTATTTTTGGAATACTTTTATCAAAACACATATTGTGAAATGCGTATCAAAAGAGGACAGGCTTTGACCTATTTTTGTCATATAAAGTGTAATCAAATTGTCATTTGTAGTTCTAAATATTGTATTACATACTATTTTTATACATTACACAACACTGCAAAATTCGGCTAAACTATAAAGTAAACTACCAAAGTTCTCGACTAGACTATATATCCTTAATCGCTGGAGCTGCCAATTCGCGGCCCGCGATTTGCAATGCGGGCATACGAGTCGTGTTGTAAACTAGCAGAGTGTGCAGGTTGTGTAGAGAAGTAAAGGTTAAAGAGCGAGGCACGACGAAGGTGGAGTAGTACGATGAGTAGGCAAGTTTTTTATAGGGAGATGGACTGGCTTGATCGTTGTTAATAATTGGTGGTTTATATTTTTGGTTGAGATCGATGCGAGGTGCTTTTTATAATTGGAAATGATGATGTTTTACAGATTGTAAGGGACTTTGTTTTGTTTATGTATGACGAATGGTTGTTTTGGTGATGGAGTGTAGAGCTCGCTGACGTTTGCAAATGTATTCTTTGACGTAGTAATGTGTTTGTTCGAATTATACTACAGCACAATATTATGGATTCTTTTTAAGAATAACAAAAGTCAGTATTAAAAAGCAATAATAGTTTTTCATGTTTTTAATGTACTTTAATTAAGATAGACGAATTTAATGGTTCTCAGAATTATCATGTATTTAAATTTTTATTGTCACGTTTCGATCATTTAATGGAGAGATGGACAATGAACCTTATGACGACAATAATAATTAAATAGTGATTATGTATAATTGGCTTATTAAATTATTATTTGCCTTGATGAGGGGAATTGGTCAGCCGACTATTAGATGACCGAAACCAAACGTGGGCAGTTATTTGAATAAATATTGATCGCGAAGACCATTACATCAATCTTCATTCTATAATTTCCAGAATCATAAGAGCGTGTACAATTATTCAATAAACTTTGTTATGTGGAACAATATGAGTAAATATTCCTTTCACAAACTATTAAACAATACAAAGATATCATTTGTTGTCAACTCAATTCCCATCTTCTAGTATCGAATCCCATATTTCTAATTGTATCAAAATTACTAATCCATCTAAAAATCATCATTATTTTTATTTCCGCGTGAACACTTTACCATCTATACACTACTTTCGGTCAATTTAAGCGCATTTAGCTTCCAATTCAATGTTTAGCCTATTCTCCATCTACTCTCTCTCCTACAAGCTAAAGATAGCAACCCATCGTCGAACTCTGCTTTTTCAAAACACGACGCAGCGCACCCACGTCTATATTTCCCTCCGACGCTCTTGTAACCCCTCGAAATTAATCACAATACGAGAAGCGCAACTCCGTGAAAGCGCGCCTCTCCTCATACGTCATACACGCGAGCCGTCACCCTTTTTCAATCCTTTATAAATAGAAGAGCCCGCGCTCGCAAGACATCACAAAACGGTACGTAGACTTCGGGGAGGTCCGTTGCTCTTCTGCGCGAATTATTCATGCCTTTTCCATGTGGCCGCTCGTGCTCGCGCTGTATAGAGCCGATTTCACGTTGCGCACGTTTGAGGTTGTGGTTGTGGAGTTGCAAGCCAGTACGAAAGTTAATTTTTTATTAAATCGCTGTGTTGTGGGGTCATTTGCGGTTCAAAGTGTAAAGGGTAATATATTACAGCGTGGAATGTTTATAAATAATTTATAATTTTATAAAGACGTTGAAATCGGAAAAGTGTATAATCTGTTGAATTGGACTGTACTGATATGTAATATGGACAAGTTTAGGTAGTAATTTGCGAGGAATATATTTTCAAAACTGGAAGGCTAGCTATTGTTTTTTCTTGTTTTATGTAACAAATGTAGTTCTTCTGTGTAGCATATTAGTTTCTTAAAGAAATCCTAAGAAAATTTTGGAAGCTATATTATATGAAAATGCATCACTTATTCGGGCATGTTGTTATATGACTTAACGTGTTATGTTGAAACTTCAAAGTTAAATATCTCAGGTTAGCAAATGTACAGTCCATTCAAATTATAATCTTACACGTACAATTATTGTTCTAAAGGCATAGTAAATATTTGAGAGAGTTTCTAAGCAAGACAAAATTTGCTGGTACTACCGAGGCAACTACCGAGGCAACTACCGAGGCAACTACTTACCTATCTTTAATACGTCGAGTATCGAGCGGACACGCTGCAGTGTCAATATTTATTTGTTCGATCGTTTCTTTTCCCCGCTGATCGTATTTCTTTACTTTTGTGCGGGTAGTAAATGTCGGTGTGTGTGTGTGGGTTTCGTTGAATGAAGTTATGCACGTGCCGGAATACGCCCCCCTTTTGAGGCGTGATAATGTATATTATGCGGTTGATGCGCGCGTTATGGTTATCTAATCGAGGTGGTCCGATGTTTTACCGAGATGCGTGTAATTGTTGGAATGAAAAAATGTGAGAGTTCAGTGGTGCTATTCAGACTGTTAATAATACGCTTTATAAAAATCACGAGAGATGGGTCATTTTTACATAGATAGAATGGCTAATTACTGGCCAATAATTGGTTTCGTATATCATCTCAAAATTTTCTCTTTTCTAGTGTTGTAGCTACGAAGGTCTATAGATACATGGCTACATGAATAAAATTCTCATTTTAAATTGAAGGTAGTACTAAACTAAATTGATGAAAATGGCTAATAAGACAATTGCTAACCTTGTACATTATCAAAACCTTTAAACTAAGTATTCTCATACCGTATCATATACATTTAAGAAATATATTTGCGCGAAATACTGGTATGTTGAAGACAATATCATTTTCTTATGCAATACAGATATTATTCATTGTCTAATAAGAACAACTCTTACTTTTACAATAATTACAGTTTAATTACATATGTATAGTACGAGACTCGGGCGGTAAATACAATATTCTTGGAGAAAAATTTTCGAAATTAGCTTTATTCTCTTTGTTTGAAATAATATTATAATATTATTAGAGAAAATTTTTGATTGAATTTATTGCGTAAAATGCATATTGCGTAATATAAGATAAAATTAAAAAAAAATTAAATTTAAATAAATAATCAATTTGTTGTTATATTTGTCTGTAAACTTATATCTTATGTAGGTACAATACAGCAATGTAATTTATTTATAAAATCAGAATAAATTATGTTTCAAATTTGTACATTGAATGATTCATTCGTCATTTGATAAATATTTCTCATTATTTCGGGCATTAACCTTATTAATTCACACCATGCTCCAGACACTTTTTTCTACGTTAGCAACCAATAAAGCTTCGAAATCAGTATATTCATGATTTATATGCACGTTATAAATAGCCAATTTCGCGAAGATAATCTTTTTCTGACTTACCGCACCTCATATTTTTGCTTTATGGGAATAAATTATGACGGTGAATTGAAACCATCTGTACCACTCGAAATATTAAAGACGCATGAATACGAGAAAAAGAAAAATGTTTCATCTCTCCTTGGACGATCAAGGTTACGTTTTTTGCCTGTCTACGTTGCTTTCATATCTGTTGACCGTAGTACATTGCTCGCTTCCTCGTAACATCTCGAAGAATGCCGTTTGTTACGCTCGAAATATTGCCATAAAAGATGAAAGCAAAGTTTTCCCTTCCTCTGATAAAACTTCGTTTGTCGACGATTTATTGTTGCTACCTGGTTTAATTAAATTTGTATACAAGCTACCTTCCCTTTTATTGCATTTACATGCATATTTTAAAATGTAATTATTAAAATTTCAAAATCATACTTTTGTAATTGTATGTTGTTTTAATAATATAATTTTATAATTGCTTTGTGGAGCATAGTTTGGTCCGTGAGTATTATTCTCTTCTATCACAACAACCCACTTTACTTGAGCTACATAAGTCCTTTAAAATTCATGTATGTATTAGAACCTTTGAAATATGCAGTGGATTGTAGATATGCTGCAGTACTAAGTACAACGGTGCTTACATAAAACTTATGAAACACACTTGTTGTAATTATAAGATTAAGGTGAAGAAATATCAAGGAAAGGATAAAAACGTACATTTTATAACAAACTTGAATTAAATAATGCTTTGTGCAAGTAAAAATACGTCGTTTCAATTTGTAATTAAGAAAAAATGAAATGGATTACAACTTTTCATGTAATAAAACATTTGGATACTTAAAAATTCAATTTACAACGTCCTCATAGAAAAACCAAACATGGAATAAATAAAATAATACAATTAGATATTTAATGTACAAAATAAAAATTCAAATTCTCTTTCATTTATTTGTGAAACACGCTCGATGGACCAGAAATGTGCAATATTTATTGAAAATCACCCCCGCTCAGCAAATAACTTTCAAAAATCATTGATCTAAAAATGTACCTACCACCTTCAGCAAAAGGCTAAACGAATTCCAAAATCACCCGTTCCAAGCTGAAATTCAAAACCTCCGCTGAACGTCAACCGCACGCCCAACAAAGCTCCCCAAACCGCCAAGCAAATCCAGCCAACCAACAAAGCAAACCTATAAATAACACCCTCTCCAACCGAAAAATAAAGGCAAAACTTGAATGACCGTCGAACCTTGAATGAAACTTCCTCGATATATCGACGTCCATTGCGACAAAAAGAACCACACCGCATCGATTCGATATCTCACGTACGTACATACAGTCCCGGACTACCGGAATAAACCAGCTGCACTCGCAAAGCCTGCACGCGGAAGTAAAGATTCTCCGCGCGCCTACGTCACACGCGGAGTGTATAAGTCTTGCTCCTCCCTCGGTTCTCCGGCTAACGAGCTAAGAAAGCAGGAAGACGTCTGAGAGAAATCGCCAGAGAGAGAGAGAGAGAGAGTGTGAGGGGTCTCGGGTGTGCACTTGGCGCAGTGCTACTACTGCAACCCCCGAGGAAAGGGGAGATAGAGAGGGTAGAAGCCGCGCAAGAGCCGGTGGATCGTGTTTCAAGGTCCCGGAGACTGGCTACGAAGGATTTTGAGGGTGGAGTGGGGGGAGATGGTTTATGGGCGAGAGTGTAAAATGGGATTAATGAGATTTTGGGAGCGCGAAGAGAGGGTTTTGGAAGGAATGGAGGGGTGTGGAAGATGGATGGCACAGGAATCGCGATACAACGTATTGCGTTTTATTCTGCTTTGATAATTGAATCAGCGCTTTTTAAATTTTACTTTTGTGCATAACATAATTCATGAGGATAATGAGAGCCCTTTTGTACAGTTTAAAAATTGGTTGAAAAACTATTCAAGGAGAATTTACATTACTTGCTTGAGAATAACAGAATTTTGAGTTGTCGCAGTCGTTTAGGGGCGCGATATTTGTTAAATCATCTGATTAGAGTATTCAACTGTTTGAGCTTTCTTTAGCTATACTAAAATTGAATTTCGTGCTCAAATTCCCATCCAATCAAATTAGGCTTCTTCAGATGCGACATCATCAGACATATTGGTGGTATTTAAACATCTACAACTCTGAAACGGGCTCAATTGTCTTAAACTACAGTGTCCGCTAGCTTACTAAATATAAATAGCCTAATCGGCAAGTATCTTTCTGACAAGATGGCTGTCATACCTCTTTCTAGTTCGGAACTTTTGATCAAATAAAATCAAATTTAGAACATTTACGATCGCGCAAATTAAAGCTGAAGGCTTGCCCTATAAAGAATGGTTGAATGAAATTTATTTAGATCGCCTTGAAAATAATTTCTTAATTACTTTCAGGGTAATTGATAACGAATTTACAATAATAATTTGGAAATTCAAAATGGTAGCTCCAACATGGAAATAGAGAATTAGAAGGTTAAAAATTATGTTTTTGAGGTGGCAAGAAATGCCTTTCATTTCAGTACATCATGGAGTGAAAAATAATAAGAAAACATTTTACGTTACAAGTTTTCTTTTCTAACCAATAGAAATGATATTTCTTTTTATACTGCACAATTTAATTAATGATTGTCAGTCTTATTTCAAAAAACAATTTCCCGAAGTATTCAAACGATACACTTTCTTACAATTCATACAAATCTTACGTAACAAGTACCCATACAAATATGCATTTCCAAGCCACAGCCAAGAACACGCTTTATTGTATCAATCGTTCGCAGAATTGGTATATAAATGCACAACAATGCGGCAAAGCGAAGCGATAGCAGCTGCTCGCCTCGAGAATTTCCATTTGCACTGTTGCCGCAATTGTAAGAAGCTAATAAAGCGCGAGCTTTCAGAGTAATTGAAAAGAACCCGTGGCCGCGGCTGGCCACACGCTGGCGATCGGATGTCTCGAGGGTCAAAGGCGGTAACACACCTGAGCGCCAAATTGGATGAATCGCAAACATCGTTATAGCGAGAGTGATATATTTCATTAGGTGTTTAGCAAGGTCATAGCTGGCTACTTTCTGTGTGCACAAATTTTTGGTTAACTCTAATATAAATCTGTATAAATGTACTTTTTAAAATATTTTACACAAATTTTACCATCCACTTCATTGGGTAACTATATATTCCACTATTCTATTAGTTTTCTCTAAGATTCGTATAGGGAATTTTTTCTCTACGTCAGGCAGATATTTTACCCTTCAGCGCGGTAAAATTTATCGTAAATATCAATAAAAACTGCCGGAAAGTTGGAGTATCCCAGCTTTATAGTCATTCATAGTCATTTTTACTGTGAATTTCATCATAATTTTTATTTTAAAATTCTTGCAACAAGAAAAATAATCTTGAACAACTTGTTAAGACAAACGTAACTTTTCCTATTATTACATAAGAAATAATATTGTTTAAAGTAAATTTTTCTTGCATTATGTCTTCGTTAAATATTAGGTACAATTATTCTTGAAATAAAATAAATTTCTTTCGAACTAATAGCAAAATTTCAGTTTACTATCATTTTTCTCTTATCAATTTATTCTAGATTCTTCCTTTTGGGATTGATGGATTCATCAGATCTAACATTGAACTAAATTTTAATACCTTGTCTGAGAGTAATTTTTCATTATTAAGCGAGCCGACTCTCACAGTCTCACCTAAGAAAATTGACACGCACAATAGATGACTTCAGTATTCACTCTAGGAGATGAAATTTAGAGAGATCGCTAAGTGCCGCCGGTAACCTTCACGATTATGAATGATTTTACGACGTCATAAAGTCATCCTGTGGTCGATGAATAACGCATTTGTTTTATTACGGAATTTGAGGATCTTGAACGTTACTTTCTTGAATAAAATTACATTCTGCATTAAGTCGTATAGACCTTCTTTCTCTTTTCAAGTGAAGTTCAAACAATTTCAAAACACTACTTCTACTTTAGTTCTGACAGTCGAAGGCTATTATGACATACTATTTACACAAAGGTTATCAATGAAAGAAAGATGTGAAGATTATTGAATAATGGCTTGTTTATACGAATCATTAAAACGTTCCGTCGTTTCTCATTAAATTTTATAGCTTTATTTCTTTGATCTAGAACAGAACAATTGTTCCGCAGCAACCTCTCAGCCGTCGCAAAGATTTTCAAAAACAGTTCAGGAGCTGCAATTAAAAATTACTTTTCAACTCGGCGTTCCACTTTTGAAATTTAAGTGTAGAATTTTTAGAGTAGCATTGTTAGACAGCATTTCCTTACTTGACATACAAAAAATCTCGTAATTTACACGTTACATTAAAGTTTAATTATGGAACTATGTATCAAAGATTATAATTAGTGAATTAGAATTTTTTGGTACTTCATCTTTAGCTAAAAATGATTATACAAATTAATGCAGTCTAAAAACAGTTTTCTAGTGTTATGTATATACAAATAAAATAAGTTTAAAACTTTTCTATTAATATTATTCTAAATTCGAAGAAATTAAAGAAATTTTTACCAAAAAGTTTTTGAGATTGCTAATGAAATAAATATTTAAAATATCTTTCTGCCATAGTGGATTCGCCCTTTTGAATATCGAAATCCTAAAGTTACTTTCATCATATTCTCAGATTTCATAAAAAAATCGGTACGCCATACTGGATCTACTATTCCGAAGTTTCAAATTTTGAAGCCAGAAACCACTCGTCCCGAAACGCTCAACCAAAGTCTTTTAAAAGTCCAACGTTTTACTTCCCAAACCCTCCACCAAACGAACCCTTCACCTGCACCCTCACCCCGCTAAAAGAAAAACCTCTACCCTATCACCCCTCCCACACTTCCAATTCTTCTCCCATCCAACTTATCGAATAAAATCCAGCCGGGCAATTTTGCGCGTCGCCTTTTACAAGCGTGTCACGCAGACCCTGAATGCATCCACGCGCGCGCAATTATCCGCGAAAAAGAGGCGCAGCGCGGCTCGCTGCCGCCCATCAGCGCGAATTACCCAGTCCTTTGTTGCTCCCCGAGCGATTCTTCGTGCCGACGATGATGAAAAAAAATAATTAAACGAGCGCGAGTGGCGAGTCGCAGTGGACACCCGATGACGGCGGCGAAAGTGCTGACGGTTATGAGCGCGCGCGTTTTCTCGTGGGTGGCGGAGCTTGGGAGGTGGGGAAAAAAGGCTGATGCAACGTATTTTTGCATAGTGTGGTTGTTTGGTCTAATAAGGTTTCTATGAGGGATATTGTTTTTTGTGGAATTCAGTTTGAAAATTCCAATCTAGGTTAGTGAATAATTATTTTTTTTTTAAATGTAACACGTAGATTGTAATACAATTTGTTATAAAGGTTTAAAATGAAAAGGAACGTTATTTTCTTCATAATGTGATGCATTTTTTATGCAAATGTTTTGATTTGGTTTATAAGTTTTATTGGTCATTAATTTTTCGAGATTTCCGTTGGAAGCGATCAAGCAACAATACAAAAGATTAATAAATTTTGCAAAATTAATAACTCGACAACGACCAAAGATATGAAATAAATGATAAAATACTGCTCTACTTTTGAAATGTGAATTTTTCAAGTAATAGATATAATTCGCATGGTTCAAAATGTAAAAATCGATTCTCCCGATGACACTTTAACGACCTTCAAAATAACGAGCGTTTCACTGTAGCTCGAAAAATAATGCTAACGTTTGTCTTATACAGTTTACTATTTCAAATAGCGACGAGAAAAGCACGTACGTTTTATGGGCGGCACACTTCATAAATTCATACGATGTATTAGAAAGTACAAACATGGGCATGGACGCGCTCATCAACTTTATGGAACGTAACGTTCGCGTAAAATTAAATTTCGGTATACGTGTCCTCATTATAGATTTATATTTAAAATATATTACCATTATAGTTTATTTATTCTTTGTTCACATTTAAATTTCAATAAAAATTTGCAAAAGAAAGGAATCACGATTACATTTACAACATCGCCAATATTTAATACATAAAATGTAATTTTATTTAATAGATTCAATCTTGTTGCTTACTCAGCGAGAAAGAATTGTTTTGATAAAAAAATTTGTGGAGTTCTAATCACCTACTTCCAAAAATTGTCTGGTGTGTGTGTCGCTCATCGGTGCTTGAATATTCCGCGGTAAAACCTCACCAAACTTTGCATACGTGTTTGTTCTACATACCTAGGAGGACCTAAAAAATTTCAGCATATAGGGTCGATTCACTTTAATTATACAGCCATTTTTCGTTAAGTCTCTGGACGTCTTTTCGTCCGTTTCCGGTCCCCGCTGGGCCCGGAAACTCCGACAACATGATCCGCCAACTAGAATCTTCGCTGATTGTCCTCGTCCAACTCACCCAGTGCCTTCTACTTATTTTGCCGTATCGATGATAAACATAGACAGCATTCGTCGGAGCAAGGCACATGACCCATAGGTTTAGTTTCTATTAGTGAAAACGGTTGGACTTGACAATCTAGGACTTGACGGTCTAGGACTTGACGATCTAGGACTTGACGGTCTCGGATTTACATTCTTGAATTTACAAGCTCCCCTTAATATGGAGGATTGCGTAGTATCGAAAGAGTTAGCTGGGCGAAAACCTGTGCATATATTCGCTTCGAATCTGCTGTTGTGAATAAACAGAAGATCGCCAGTCCTAAAACCTTCAAACGCCTCGCTTGCATAGTCGATCAGTTGCTGACGAGCTGACTGACCAGCAAGAGCAAGGATGGCAAGAGCGACCAATAGCTTGTGGTCTATCGCTAATAACCCACAAATATGATGGCCAGCGATCTGCTGATCAGTGCAAACAAGTATTGTCTCAAGGGATTGAAACACCTTTGCGAAAAGGATGTTGGTGAACATGAGTCAAGACCTCTGTATTCTTGAGGTATCTTATATTTTCGTAAGAAAGATTGTTATGTTAAAAACCCACATAAACTGATCGTGTAAGGTAAAGATAAAATAAAATATAATGATTTTTTCGCTGTACAATTTCTCTATTCTACAAACAATAAGATATCTAAAGATAATATCGAAGATATCTAAATATTGTCTTACATAAATCTTTACTTGTGTTTGCTGGGATAAGTGTATTTTCAAAAACACCGATTAAATCAATCAATCAAACACAAAGAATCGATAACCTAAACAAAATCTCAAATAAATTAACATCCCGAATCCCACCATCAGCTACAAAACAATGTAAATAAAATTCTCTTCAAACCCAATACAATACAATCCTTCTACACCATCAGCACCACATCCATTCCATCCACTGTTACAAAATCACCTTTTACAACCAAACACATCGCCCGCACGAATCGACCTCAACGGTGCGGGCATCGGTATACCATCAGTATACTATATATATAAAACCCGGCGGAAGCCGCTCGCGCGACACGCGAACACCTGCTACCGCTTAGCTACCGCCCCGGGTAATATCGATCAAACTCGAGTCGAGTGTAATATACTTACGCGCGCGCGGCGTGCGCTGCATTCTCGATGTGTGTGTGTCGCCGTCGCCGGGCGCAATTATAAGTAATACGATATCGGCCGTGTGATTGATCGTTCGATGACTTTTGCATTACGGGCCTTGGGAGTCCTCTGTCTGTCTTTTCGACGTTGGCCTCGGTGTTGGGTTTAATTACTTCGCGGTTTTGGGCGGGAGGTTGAGGATTGAGTACTAGGTGGGAGCGTGATGGCGAAGAAGTTTTCTTTTGTTAATTTTAAGAAGTCGATCGGATTTGAGTGATTTAGTAGTTTTGGAATTTGATGGTTTTGATTGTGGGTATTCAGTATATGTGCCATTGTGCACGAGAGATTTATGTAGGTAGATTGTACGTGGATCTGGCTTGTAGTTTTGATAGTAAAAGATAAGAAGAATAGAAAAGAATAGCAATTTGATAGATATAGATTTGTTTTGAAGATATCTAAAGGTACAAAATAATTTTTTGTAAGTCAATAATTGAGTATAAAATTAACGATGTTGGTAATATTTTGCTATTTTGCTCTAAGGAAACTGATTAGTCAATATTCGTAGTTTAACATTGTATTGTAGATAAGATCAATGACACTACTGGGTACTGCCTGTGAAATTAAAAGATAACTCATCTATGTAATACACTTTTTTTGCAAAACACTGACATCATGTATCATGATAAAAAGTTACATATTTGTACATTAGAAAAAAAACTATATTTCCATTGAAAGAACGATAACGTAAAAGAAAATATCTGTGCTTGTCAAGGTCTAAGGTGACGCCAAGAAAAGCACTCAATATCTCCGAGTGCAATTTCATCCATTGAATGTGAATTTACAGTCCTAATGCAGCGCGGATTTTCATGCGTAATGAAGTGCATTTTCACTTCGTGTCGAATTAAATTTCAGTACCCAAGATACACTACTAATCCATTGTAAAAAGAACGGATGTGATGTTGTTATTCAACAAAAATGTCGAATTTTTTTCGAATGTTTGTAGAATACATTCGAAAAGATAGAAAGATTTTAATATCAACATAAATATAACAATCTAGTAAAGATAGCAGATCTCAAATTTTCGAAAACATGCAAAAAATTGGCTAACAAAATCCATAAGAATGAAATATTTAGAGAATCAAAAATATCGATTTTTCTACAGTGACAAGAAAATTTGTTATTGAAAATATACAATTTCTTTTCAAGAATTCCGAACTTTTTTCGCTATCTTTGCCAGCTTTTTAAATTTTCTCTTGTTTTAAATTATTTCAAGATTTTCAATTATTTTGATTATTTAATTTATTATACCAGCGACAATCTATTTCTATAACTCTACAAGAAATCGTTCGTATACTGTATTAAAAAATCTTAGCATCCTTGATAGCAAATCTTGTAATACTCGCAAATAACATTTGAGGCGCCTGTTTATTGCTCTCGAGCGTGTGCCCCGGATACACTACACGTGATAAACGGGTTTATAACAATCGAGGCGAGATACGAGTCTATATTAGCTTTATTATATCGTCGCCATTGTTGCGCGATAAGATTCGCGAGCGCTTTATCTCGCGCTATCGCCGACCCGTATAAACGTATAAACAGTTATACGTGAATAATTTCGCGGCTGTTTTGCGGTAATTGGAGTCACGGATATGAGTGCTGTTGTACTTTGCTCGAGTCAGATTTTGTTTTCAGTTTTTTTAGATTATGTCAAATGCGAAAAATATTTTTTAGTTCAATTAATGTTTGTTTGGAATTAGATTAGTTTGATTGAAAGCGGGATGATTATTTTTCGAGCAAATATTTTCATTACGTCAACACTTGAATAGCTGACGGTTTTAATTTACGTGCAACTCTTTGTGTAAATTTTCTTAAATGAAGGTATATTCTATATTGATCGTACGATCAATATTTTCGTTTCATCGGTGTTATTTATAAAAGAGCATTTTAGGCTTTGTAGATATTCTGGACTCCAGACTGAAGCATATCTTTCATTGGATATTTATCTTATCGGAATTTCAAAAGAATGTCACCATGCCGTAGAATATGATACAAAAGAAGAAACTTACAAATTACTTGTAATTGCTGCAAAAATAACTATATCTGCATTATTATTTAAGTAACATAACCTGGTAGTGAATGAAACGGTTTATCTAATCAGTTTTCGGCCAGATTAATTAAAAATTATCATTTATGCAGGAAACATAAAATTAATGTGACAAATTTTCATTACTATTATTTTTTTAAAAGAGCTATTCAACAAGATTAACTAAAATTGAAATAAATATGTAATATAATTTAATACAACGCATTCTTATTTGTTGGAATGACTATATTTCATTTAGTATTTAATAATTTCGTAACATTGCAGTTAACACTATCTTCCGATTGTAACTTTGCCCCATGCGCCGTAATTACAAATACACTCAATTTAGCCTTGCGAATTGTTACAATATTCAAGTAAATTAATTTACATCATCAGCAGAAGTTCTAAATTACATTTGCATCTGTTACATCAAAGCAAGCCTGCATCAAAGTTAGAATGCTAGCCCGTCATTCAAAAGCAGCAACAGCATGAACCAAACGTAAATCGATAGCAATGCACAACATTTAATAAAAGAAACAATTATAATACTTAATTAGGATCCCTAAAAATGTATGTATATTGGAACCTCGTTATATCGCTAAGGTGATGCTAAAGCCACCAGTCACCGACAAATATGAGGAAACACTTTTCTTATTTTATTTTTAATTTTGAGTTAATATCTCTATGATACGTTATTGACCTACTCAAAAACAACAGCTTTTCAGAGAGATATTTTCTCAAAATTAAATATTGAATGAAAAAAGTGGTTTCCCATATTTTACGAAAACAAGAGGGTTTAGCATCACCTTAAGCGATATATCAAAAAGCTATTCTGTAATATTCAATGAAAAGTATTTAATTTGATATTTAACTTTCAGTTGAATCGTAACATGCTAGTTCACATAGTTCACAAATGTGCATTTAAACTTAAAACCAAGTTTCTATCCCGGATATTGATTATTTAAAGTACTTCTTGTTACATTGCTTATCAACTAAATTAGCTTGAGCAATAAATACTATTAATTACTGTTACAATCACCAAATGTGTCTTTTTTATCAAAGCATTATATTCATTCATTACCTCAACAACAACTCGAAACGAAAATACAAAGATCACCAAATTTCATCACACCCCCCTAAACAAATTCTCTTCCATCCTCCCTCTCCTCGATCGCGATCTCTAAAAATTCCAACTCCGCTCCGCTCCTATCCCGGCCACATCCGGGCCTCGAGACGCCTCCGGAAACACTCCCTCGCACACCGCGCTGCACCAACCGCGGCAGATGGCACGTGTACAATACACTTGTGCGCTGCGGATGATGGTCAAAGAACCCGGGCTCTCTTGTCGCGCGTGACGTAACACGCGGATGCGGCTCGCTCCCGTTCTATTTCTTCTTCTTCTCATCCTCCCGTGGCGCGCGTAAGCAGACGAGCGGGCGTTTTTACGAGCGTACTTTGGAACGTTGGAGTTGCTTGTTAGGGGGGATTGGGGGGTTATTGGTTTTTGAGGGTGGATGTCTTTTTTGGGGGATTTTGTACACAGGGTTTGTTGTTGTGCGTGTTTTAACTTATAGCTTTGGCACGTGAAGAGTGCGAAGGTGGCTTGTGGTTAATGTATGTAAGGAACAGAATTGTTTAAATGAAAGAACCAACCTTTTTTAATGTTGTCGTTAGGATAGAATCCATTTTTCTGAATATGCCATTAGAAATGTACTTTATATAATAGAATTCAATAGATTTGTTAAAAAAGAATTTCAAGGCGCTGTATGGAAGCGAAATATCGAAATATTAAAGTAAAATTCTTGAAGAGCTTTATTATTTATTATTTTATATTGCGGTAACAATAAACGAAGGCTTTATTTTTTATTATCGGAGAGTTGGAGGTTATTTAAGATACATATTTTCATTTTTTTCAGAGCGTACATTTTTGAAATTATAAAAAATAACTGCGTAAGGTCACTTTTCCCCGGTCTCCCGTATGTAGGTGATGATCGAACTATAAGTGAAAAATCGTGTATTAGTTATGGACTGTAGAAACGTTTTGATTTCGTACTATATTATTATGTGATTTATATTATAGTAAGTGAAGAGGAAAAATAAAAAAACGACAAGAAAAATAGATTACGAGACGAACTAGAATCACTTTTACTTCGTCATTTATATCAAAAACCGTTCTAGCTCAAATTAGGTCAACTATAATTAGTAAAAAGCTAAAACAGAAGAGTCTATATTTATAGTTCAATAAATCAATTTCTCAGCCATTCGGATATTTTTCGTCACGATTATCGAATGACAAAGGCACCAGAACTTGAAGTATGTTAAACCATTTTAAGCAACTAAATTAATTAATTTTACCCATAAATAAAACTAACAAAGTATTTATACTCATGCGTGATATAAAAACATCTCACACGCTAATCAAAATTAAACTAATCCATTTATTTTAATCTGCCTACATCTACAGCAGCGCTAATTGACTAATTTTTGCACGCCATTATTTCATGCATTTACACCAGCAATAAACCTCTTTTACGATGCCATTCACATCACACTATCAAGCATCAATACGACGTCCAACAATGTAAACCGCCAGCCATCACTGTTTGTTTAAAATCGTCTGTATATATATATATATATATGTATGGATGATTCCACGTCAAGTGAACAAGTAAAAAATTTTTAAAATCTGAAACTTTAAGAAAATTTCATACCCTTACCTCTATTGGTTCAGGATTTATTCCAAGCTAAAAAACATGATTATTTGCATTTTTTTAATTTCATTCATAATGTATGTATTTTTATTTCGAGAACTATAAAAGATAAAGTACTTTAGTCCGTGTGTTTTGGAAAGAGAATCTGATGCAGAATATGGTAGTATTTTTTGCATCACCAAATTTAATGATTTTGATTGGTCCAAATTTCTGCCAAAACACGGATAAAATTTTAAGCTGAGCGCCACTAGCAACTTTGTTGGAAAAAATTTCAATGGTAGTTTTAGATGTATATTCTAAGATAAAACAAGATTTAGAATGATACTATAATTCAGTTACGAGAAAAAAATAAAAGAAATTGGCTTATTTTATCAGAAACAGATTTACATGTTAAGTCCCATAAGAGTCTAACTTTGGTTATATTACGCATCTAGGGAGGAAAAGTATTGGCTAGTCCATAGCACGTGTAAATCGCCATCCGAGCCTAAGGCGAGTAAACACGTGTTATGGGGTAGCCATTTTTCCTCCTGTGGTGCGGATACTATTTTTCACCGTGCCCGGGCCGAAAATGACACATTTCAGTTTCGAAGCCGGGAGGAAATGTGGTACTTTCGGCCAGGGTATGGTGGAAAAGTACTTTATCTTTTACAGTTCTCTCAAAATAATGCCAATAATCATGTTTTTTGGCTTGGCATAAATCTTGAACCAATAGAGGTAAGGATTTGAATTTTTTTACATATTTTGGGTATGAAATACACTATTTTCTTAAAGCTTTAGAGTATTAAAATTTTTCACTTGCTCACTTGACATGGAATCATCCATATATATATATACGTAAAAGAGCAACATACGCTTTTATATACTTCTGACAGGTTATGCTAACGAACCCCGGCGTCCGCGATCGCTTAGCAACAACAGCGCCGAGCGCGCGCATATGCACACTTGACTTCCTTTCGGCGAGGAGGAAAGAAAAAAAATGGCTTAGAAATTGCAGTTGGCGTGTATCATAAGAGTTCGTTGCTCTCTCTGTCTCTCTCTCTCTCTCTCTCTCTCTCTCTCTCTCTCTCTCTCTCTCTCTCTCTCTCTCTCTCTCTCTCTCTCTCTCTCTCTCTCTCTCTCTCGCGCGCAGTAACGAAATGCTGCTATGGAGTTGCGCGCTAAAATTTTACTCGTGATTTCGAACGTGGACTTTCTTTCTTTCGAGATTGTGCAATGTCAGTTTTGAGTCACAGGTATAATACTTTCTTTGACTTTCTTGGTTCGTTAAAAATTTCGAGAGTTGCTGTTTTACAGTTTGGGTGCTCGTGGAGCGCAATGGAAGTTGGATGAATAATGGCGTATCTTTTTTATGTTGAATTTGCGTTGTACATTTTTGCATTTTGTCATTTTATGTCGTATTTATAAATGGAGTCATTTTATTATGCGTCGAATATACGAATTGAGATTTTTATTGCTTTTTTCGAGTAGAACTAAATTAAACATTTGATATTGTTTCCGTTTTATTTCCTGTGCTAAAACTAACTGAAACTAGTTAAAGCTAATTAAACTAAATATATCTACACGATTTATTTTTACGAGTTACAGTATAATGGATACGAATGTTAGTTATCTTCAACGTTTTAACGTTAATTGAGTATTATATCTATAATAAAATCTTTTATGTGTGGGTATTTTTTTAACAATTTAAAACATATTGGTAAACTTTAATCTATTTCTGTTTTGTGCACTGTATTGCTTTTCTATAAAAATGAATATAAAAAAAGGATTTTGTGTAAAAAAATACTCATATTTTCCTATATGAAATCCTATAAAAAATCGAGAAGTTTATGTTCAAAAACTGTTCTCAATATATTCAAAGATGTTTTTTTCCTTTCTGCGCTATGGGTATAAATACATAACATTAGTAATTTGGAGAAAGAATAAGCTAAACATGAACAAAGCCTTCTTTGAGGACTCGACATATGACGCATGGCACGATGAAAGGATAGAGGCAACAAAATTATGAATGTTTCACTTCTATGACGATTAGTTATTATTTGAAATAAATTCATAACAAAAGAAATAGGGTATAGAAGTAGGCTCCTTTGCTGAAGCTTACTCCACAATTGCATTTAAATTCACATGAATTAAATGTAATACGTACAATTATTGTCACAGATAAAAGTGCGGTTGAATTGTATTTAGGGCGTGAAATTCTGTTCCGAAAGAAAATATGTTATGATAAAAAATGTTATATTTTAAGTATTTTTGACATAAAAGATAAGGTCAGGAAAAAAATATAAAAGATGTGTTTTTCTCTAAGAAAAGCTACAAAATCAGACGTGATAAATTCAAATCGGTTAATTATTTTATAGTTACTAAATTTAAAATTATGTCCTAAATCAGCGTCTTTTTTAACTTTTTTCTAACTTATCTGATTGCTTTGAAATCGCCGAAATATATTATACTACTATTAGTCTATATGCGTACAAACAAATGCTCTCAAGTGGAGATCTGTGCGCCAATTAGTTTTCCAATAATTCCATGTTATTAGTTTACATTTGTTTACAAACTCAGAAAAGCGTATGGTATCCCGTATGGAAAAGCACTCTGAAGTTAAAATTTGGTAGGTTATTAGACTTCTACAATATAAAAGTTCGAAATAACACTCAACTTAAGAGTTCTCTCCATACGGGATAAAACAAACCCCTTTTATTTAATTATTCATTTAATCATTAACTCATTGATCTCTCCACAAATTATAAAAACAAAAATCTAAAGACACCCCATTCACAAAACAATCCTCCAAAACTCAACCGAACCACTCTCCCGTCTTACGACACTCGCAAAACATCTCCACACAACGCGAGCCCATCGACCTGAAAACCTCGCTCCCCGGGCGATTGGAAAATCGCGCCTCGACTCGCGACTCGAAAGCCGTCACGTACGAGCCGCTCATTCTCCCTGCTCTCGCCGTTGCAAGACACGCGCGCCATGCACCGCGATTATCCATCTCGCCCGTATATACGTCCATTCTAACGTTTCATCCGTCGCCTTGTGTGTGATCCAATTCCGCGATCGTGCACCTCTCAGAGAAAGAGAGAGCGAGCGATTGTTCCGTTGACGCCCACTGGTATTGTGCGGATTAGTCATTTCCCGGGCAGCAGGCTCGCGCTGTGCCTTGTTTGTTGTGCCGAGGCGCGGATTCGAATTCGATTTCCGATTGGATTTCGATCGCGAGCTGCCGCGGTGCCTGGATGCTGGGATGAGCGCTTGACGGTAGGATCGAACGAATGGTAATTGGTAATGGTGGGTGGGTTTTTGAGGATTGGGATGGAGGATGTGGATGGGTGGGCTATTGTTTTATTGGGAAATGAGGTTAATTTTGGGGGAAGAAAAATTAGAGGGGAATTGGAGGGGTTATTGATTGAGACATTGTAATTATGTGGTTACGAGGTGTAATTGAAGTCACTTTTTATGAAAATATGTAGGTATAGTGTTTTTTCGTGATATAAGTAAGTTAAGGGGGATCCTGCTTTAGGAGGTCTATAAAAAGCGTTTTTGGGGGGATTTTTTCGGACAGAAGAAACACACTTGTGAATCGATTCCCGTGGAATCTTTGGGATAATTTGACATGATATTGTAGCGATGTGCAATCGACAAGACTCGGAGCAAAACTAACCGTTGACGCTAGAAGCACGTACACAGAGAGGGATATTTATATATTATACACCGTTATAATCCGTACTATAGTTTGCCACTATTGCTTCGAAGGACCTTTGAACCTATTCAGGTACACAGCTCGGAGTTATTAGACCGAGGGGTGGAGCACGTGCTCCATCTGCCCGAGCGCTCGCACATACCTGCTCGACACCCCAGCGCGTTTAGTGCTGTATCTTTGAAAATACTGCAAATCTGCCTCTATTTAAGGCTTCCTTTTCTCGTGATCTATGCATGCATTTTTCTTTTGCATACATTTATGTGACAATTACAAAATACAAACCTGAATATCTCGGCATTTTGAAAAATTGATACAGAATTACAGTGATTAAAAAGCAAGTATATGGCGAGTAGCTATTATTGAGGTTAAGATTACATGGCGAAAATCTCAAATTGTACGAAAAGAGTTACTGTTTCTGTTTGTATACTGGTGGTATACTCGCTAATTTATTACTGTATTTAAAATAAAGAGATTCATAGTGGAAATTTGGTATTCCTTTGGCAATTTTTACTATACACCCCTTGAAAGAATTTCCGTTGCTATTGTTAAAACAAGGCACAATTATTTTATATCTTCTATTGTGCTTTGTTGGGAAGATTTTTTATCATTCAACATTAGTTGTTTGCTACATAAAAACTAGACGATTTTGTTAAAAAATGAAACTTAATTATTTTCGTGAGAACCGTCATTTTTATAAAAACTTGAATATGTGTATCCAAAATACAATCCAAAATAGTAAACTTTGCTACGCAATTCCTACTAACGCAATCCATATAATAACAATTTAAAAAATGAATTTAAAAATTCTACTGAATTCCAAACGAATCAAAATTAACTCAACAAATCGAAGGTACGAAAAACACGAGAGCTGAGGTTAATAAAAATAATATTTCGTGAGGCCATCGATTACCGTAACATGATCATTCGAAGGCCAGCCTTCCCCGGATTTTTCCATGGAGAAAAAAATGCCTCGGAACTCCGCGCTTGAAGCCACACAGTGAAAACATTTTTATCGCTCCAAAACAGGTCAACATTTAGGGCACTAACATGGCACCGCCGCTACATGAAAGCTTCATTGCGCCAAGTGTCCAATTTGGGTAATTTGTATTTAATTTAGCCCACTTGCAAATACTTTAAGCTTCCAGTCGCGACACCCGTTACGAAACTTATCCAGATAAATCTCGTCTCTGAATGGGAAGCCGCTGCTGAAATTTTATTCAGTCGTCCCTTTTTGTACTATTTTAGAAGAATTTTATTTTTGTTATACGCGATGCGAAGAAGCAGCTGCACTCTAAAAATTTGAAAAAGTATGCCACGACTCGTTCGAAAAATCGAGTTTCAGAATGCGTGGTTTTAACGTTTGTCGAGGAAAAAAAAAGTCCGCGTATATTCCACTTCTGCATACTTCGAGATTTTCCCTCGTGGCGCAGGAATTCTTTTCTCAATTTGAATATGAAAATTTTCTCAAATATTGTCGAGATAGCGCGCAAAACGCGTACCGCAGAGAATAAAATATAATATTGTATTAAAATTCTCCTTTAAGCAAAAGAATAAAAAAAAATAGTGAGATACATATGTACATAGTAATAGCAATATAATTAGAATGAAATAAAAAATGTATTAAGAAAATTCTCAAATGATACTAGTATTCGTAATTGATAAAGCATGTAATTAGAAAATAATAAAAAATGTATTAAGTTCTTATTCAAGTTAAACTATTAAATATTATAGTAAGATCTTGTATAATATATATACACCGAAATAAACTGTATAAATTGACAAGTAAATTTTACAGTTTTAGAATTTTTACCAGAATTTATAGTAATTTGGTCACAGTAGTAAATTGTATACCATACCATTTACTATACGTATAAGAAAACTTCCTGGAAAATATATAATTTTTTTTTAATGTATCAGTCTGTGACCAAATTACCATTATTTTCTGGTAATAATTCAAAAAGCACACGGTACAAAATATTGACAGGCGTTGTCTGTTAAAACACGTTAACATCAGGCATTTGTCCGCATTTGTCAGTCATTCTTAACACACAATAGTTGTCACTAACCGAGGACTATATATATATATATATACATCGTCGGTAATTGTCACTGAAAAAAACGTTAACAGCTAACACGAGTATTTCCTTTACCGCGTGCTAGTAAAGTAAAATGTTCTACACATCGTCTCGCCGCATAGCAACAGTCCCACAATCGAAACAAAATATCCACCGCATTTGGCCAACTCCTCGAGCACCACCTAATATTCCTCCTACCGCGAACCCGCAACGCCATTACTAAATTCTCGACGGAACGTCGATTCCCTCGCTACTCTCGTAGCCTCCCGAGCCACTCTCAACTCCTCTCCTCGATGGCGTTCCCTCTAAAAGCGGTCAAAACCCGAAACGACACATCGGCTGCACGCATCAGCCATTGTCTCGCCTCTCTCTCTCTCTCTCTTTCTCTTTCCGTCTCGAACCACGAGTCCCCACGCAAAGCGACGCCGCGCCATGGCCAAGCGAAAAAAGGTCAATTTTCACCGGCGTTCGTCGAGCATTCCACCGCGTGGGAAATGTCGCATCAGGAGGGAAAAATGAGGAGTAAGGACGCCTCGGGGCGCGTGTACGCGGCGCAGCGACGGCCAGTCGGACATGGCGTCGTTTGCTGATGTGGCGAGAGAGAGAGAGAGAGAGAGAGAGAGGAGTGTGTAAGCGTGCGCGTGTGCGTGGGTCTGTCGTAACCGTTTTCCGGCCCCCCAAGCCAAGCCAAGCCGAAGTCGGAGTTGCGAGCGACGCGACATCTCGCGGAGTGCAGGGTGCCGGTGATGCAGGGACCTGTAGGTTGGATGGTAAGGAAGGGAGGAGGGTTGGACGAGAGGGGCGGTAGATGGCGCGGATAGGATGTTTTTTTAATTTTGGGGTGAGCTCCTTCGTTTTTATAATTTTGTAATAATTATTGAGAAAGGTGTTCGTTTTTTTAATTTAAGGAACAATGTTTAAATGAGGACTTTATTTCATTATCTATCACTCATTAACCATTGTTTAATGTTGCGAATTTGCTACTTACGATTGAAATTTTTGTAAGAATTGTAGTATCGCAGTAAATTTAATGGATAAGTATAAATCTGCATCTCAGTTGTTAGCAGAAGGATAAAGCCTACAAATTTAAAGCAGGAAAGAAATAAAGATACACGCAAATTTTGACCCATTTTATAATCACAATAAACAGATCGTGATTGAAATAAGGAAACACATTTTAAATTACATACCGTTTAATCAATTCCACTATTTTAAATACAATTATTAATGTGAATATTAATTATGATCGTTACGTATGGTATTAAAAGTACCTTTTAATTAATTTATAATTAATTTTGTTTTCAGTGCGCGGACTTCGTGAAGGCTGGAGCTGAACAGGGTCTTACACCATCAGATGTCGTTTTGATGGCAGACATCACATTTTCCTGTGTTGCTGATCCACAGGCTGCCAAAGAGGTAATAAATGCATTTTTATAAATCCGTACAACAATAAATAGGAGTCCTCTTTTGGAGTACAGTATTAATCTATGCCTTATAGTTAGTATTATTTATTTTACCAAAATTAGTTGATTTCACCAAACTTATGTTCATACATCCATAATAGTAGTATCCAAGATTTATCCAAGTATATAAACGAACGAGTCCAGAGTAAAAGTGGGTTAAAACCTTTAGAATATCTTTTATATATTAGTACGAATCTACACAACATTTTTCACGGAATAACTAATAACATTTTTGAGAAATTTGATCTTTTTAGTTTTGGTTTTAATACCGATCTATAGTTAATTTTGAACGTTTTTTATATCGAAAGAATATAATCAGTTTGATAAGGATGGTATAACGAAAGCTTATAATATCAATTATTTGATATAAGAAATGGGATTAAGAAGAAAAGATTATCTTGTATTTCGTTAGATTAGCATTGCACCCTGTGTATTGGAAAAAACCTCGTAACTCTGTCCAAAAATTTCTATTTTCAGAACGATAACACTGCACGTGTCATTTTATATTGCATGTAAAAATAGAATAACGTCAAAAGTTAACAAGGGGAATTCACGGAGCCCGGGTCACGAATCTTGATAAGACTTTGGGAATCGATTTCTGGTCCCTAAAAATGAAGCCCAATGCCCGTAAATTTACCAAATGGGCTCTAGGATCTGAGATAGAGCTAAAAACATTAGCATTGCTCATATTCGCAATGCTAAAAATACGATGCATATAGAAATAGATATACTATCGACATTAATGATTGATACGCTGTATCTACTGTACAAAGGCGCATTTGAAAAAACTAAAGGCATATAGGGCTTCATTTTTAGCTGCTAGAAAACGATTCTCAAAGTTTTATCAAAATCCGTGACCCGAACTCCGTTTAAATCCTTGTAAATCATTTTTTGTTCTCTCTTTCTTCTTCAAACATAAATTCACAAGTTTTCGTCGTTAAAAGTTTCCGAATTTTTTTAAGGGGACGCCGGATATCTCTGCCCTTGTCTAATTGAGTTTTTATTCACAATTTTAAGAGAAATCATTTTTTTTTGATTAAATAAGAGTTGTCCCCAATTTGTTGTGCAGTAATCTAGATATATGCCCAAGCTGGTTTCGTATGTATATCAAAGTTTTCTCGAAAACAAAACAATCATATGAAACTAGCTTGGACATATATCTAGATTACTGTACAACAAATTGGGGACAACTCTTACTTAAAAAGAAATGATTTCTTTTAATGAAACCTCAATTAGAAAAGGACAGAAATATTCGGCGTCCCCTTAATTTCCATTTATTTGGCCCTCGGAGTGTGTCAAAGTTTCCTCAACAATAAAACAATCATATAAAACCAGCTTGGACATATATTTGGATTACTATAAAACGAAGCGGGAACAAGTCTTATTTTGTCACACAAATGATTTTCTCTTAAAATTATGAATAGAAACTCAGTTAGACAAGCACAGAGGTATCCACCTTTTTCCAATCAATTTCCGTCCAATCAAGACAACCAAAGAAAAAAAAGCCTCGACCCAATATTTCCCCCCACACCTACCCAAAAAATCTCAACCCCCACTCACTTCTAATCTCTATCTATTAAGGTATTGCATTTCGCTAGATCCGAGGCTCAAATAACTATCGGTACTCTACGATTATTAATGTTGATTTGTGATGAATTTATCTCAGCTGTACATTCTTTAGATTTAGTCTTTGTTTTAATTTTTGTCTTAAGTAACGCTATTTTTTGTATATAAAAATGTTCAGTTTTCATTGTTAAAGTTATTTTTAGAGATTTTTTTCTTTTTTGTTTTTTTAAATATTATTTTTTTTTTAACATTCTTGTTATTTTAAATATTTGTTTACCCTGGTAGAAAGTTAGCTAGAATGGCTGGTTAGCTTATTAATTATTAGCCAGATTAATAAGCTATTAATAAGTCAAATTATAGCTAATATCTGGCTAGAATCTGCTTAAGACTATGCTTTAAGCAAGAACGTATTTTTTATTTGCAAATCTATCCTATTTATATTTTGTTTTGAAAAGTTATTAGTTTTTAAAAATATACATTATTATACTTTATTGAATGTTTAATATAGTACGCCTTCAAAATAAATATTTTTATCAACAAATAACAACTTACGAGATTATAGAAATATGTATATGCAATACTAAAAGTATTTGTTAACTAATAATTTACTTTCCTAAAATTAGTCAATCATAACTTAGTCAACAAAAATTTGTGATTGACGTCGAAAATAAAATTTTGTAATAGAACTTCATTGTAAAACTACAAATATTTGTTTACCAATTCTCCAAATTTCGTCATAACTTACATTATTTTGTTTTTATTGTTATTTTAAAATTTATAACATAAATTTCTTTAATAAAGACACTTAAATTTTACTCGGGGCTTTGGTACATTTTGTGTAAATAATACTTTTTAAATGCACGCGTTGATATGTAAACAAATAACCTAACCTCTATTACTACTAGACATTTAAGGTACATTTTTAACTTTAATTTAGTAAAATACTTAATTTAGTATGATTAGAATTACGTATTACTTTGATTATTATAAAACTGTTATTATTTCCATTATTAATTAATACATAAATTACTCAGTTTATTAATTTTATATTAACTAGAATATTAAACAGAATCTAGCTAGAAATTAGCTAAAAAGCATGTAGTTTTTAACTAATTTCTAGCTAATTTCTTAAGCAGAATCAAAGCAGATTTAGAAAATCTAGCTAATAACTGGCTAGAAACCAGCTTAGATTTCTACCAGGGTTATATTACATATGTTTAACAAGTCATGCGTTTATAATGTATTATTACGGCTGTGACCATCCAGGACCTTTGAGTCCTTAGTTAATCAATCAATCAATCGATCAATCTCTCTGTCTTCCTCCCTCACAGATGGTGTTCGGCAACTGCGGGGTCCTCACCGAGATCACGACGAACAAGGGCTACGTGGAGATGACGGGCATCGACGCCGAGACCTCCCAGGACATAGCCGAGGCGATAACCGCGAAGGGGGCCCGCTACCTCGAGGCCCAGATCCAGGGCAGCAAGACCCAGGCCGAGGAGGGCATCCTGGTAATCCTCGCGGCGGGCGATCGCCAGCTGTTCGACGAGTGCAGCAGTTGCTTCGGCGCCATGGGGAAGAACACCTTCTACCTCGGCGAGGTCGGCAACGCCAGCAAGATGAACCTCGTGCTACAGCTGATGGCGGGCGTCACGCTGGCCGGACTCGCCGAGAGCATGGCCCTGGCCGACAAGGCCGGACTGCAGCAGAACGACGTCCTGGAGATACTCGAGCTCACGTCGCTGGCGTGCCCGGCGATACTCGATAAGGGAAAAGGTGAGTGGGGATGCTGGTGTGGAGCTGGGCTGTGCGTTCCTATGTTTGTGGAGAGATCAGCCTATTTGATGTATGGTACTCGTAGTTTTTCTCGATTTTACCGAAAATTATGGTAATTTGGATCGTTCGTCAAGGTAATTTTGTCCGTAAAGTTAGAAACTGTTTATTATTATCAGAAAATTCTCACTGCAGAAGTAAGATTATAATTTGATATTAACCTTAACTGTAGAAAAAGATTTGTATACTTACTGGTATAAGAGCTGGCAATAATGGTATCTAGTCTGAAGATTGCAATATTACAGACAAGAGGTGAAAACCCCTATTCTTCATCAAATACATTCAAAATTAATTAAGTAAAATTCATTTTGACCCGATGGTAATTTTAATTATTGAAAACGGTATTTTTATTGCAATTCTCGGAAATATTACAGTACTCGGTGAAGGTGCCATTATTTTCGATCACGAGCTGAGGAATTTTACAAATCTTCTTTTTACAGTGCGATGAGTTGACTGTTTGAATAAAAGAAATCATATTCTCAAAAAATTGATTGGCTTTAAAAGCATATACCGTAGAATAGAGTGAATCAAGTATAAATTGATTTAGTAAAATTTTTCAGTTTTAAGTATGTATTACATATTTTACAATAACAAAATAAATATGTTGCTGTGAATTTTCTTTCAAATCTAATATCACGTTCAATATTGCATTTCTATTTATTTTATAATACGTCTTTCAAAATGTTTAAATTCGTAAATAATAGTTTCTAGAACTATTAGAAACTACATTAATCCCATGGTGCAAAATCGTAGAAATTGTAATACCATTAAAAAGAGCAGAAAGAGATTAAGAATAAAATTAATAAACTATTAACTTTTAAATTACTTTTAGAAAATAAAGTTTAAAACATTGTGTGAATGTTTTAGTTATATATTTTTATTTCGTTAATTACTATGCACATATAAACATTTATAAATAATTTTAAAAACTTATAAACAAGAAACCACATTTTTTAAATAATATTGCCAATATAAAGTAACATTATAGGGTTTTTATTAATCTTAAAGATTTTTACTCAATTCACCACACCCAGAAGTAGGGTAAATCAAGTATAATTTAATAAACTGGATATCGTTTAATTAGAGATATTGTAACTTGAAACTTGATAGATGTCTTTTATTATGTGAAATAGTTGAAAAATTATGATTTAACATTTCTTTCATCGTAGGATGAAATTAATTACGGCTACATCTTACGCTAATCTTATTCTCATAAAAGTACCCATTACAAAAAATTGTTATAAAAATAATATAGCATGAAAATCAATATTTTACTAAATAAATAAATAAAAAAAGGGAATAATAAAACTAGATAATCATCAAGCGTAATCATCCATCTGTAAGAATATGCTTCAACGATTTACATTCATTAACCAATAAGTTGTTTGTTTAGTTTTATTAAGAAACAATATTTACCTACACATTTTTATTCTTAGTATACAAAAAGACGTTTTATTAGTATCTAAATGTTCATTGAAAGATATAATCCATATTAACAGGATGAGCGCGGCTAATGTAATAAAATTTCAAACCTCATATTAAAACTGAATTCTTTTACCTCTTACCAAGATCTTGAAAAATAAATACAGTAACCTGTTATAAAAATAATTTCACTAATTTTTACTTTCACAGTAACACAGCATGCAAATAAATTCGCGTCAATTCGTGACACACATATACGTCGCGCCGCGCTCAACCTGTTAAAAATATTTCACGCTCCATTGTAAAATGATTCTAAAACACATGGAAGCAAAGATTCAAATAAATAATAAAAATCTATATGCAGTTTGTTTCACGATCTTAAGGTGATGATAAAGCCACCAGTCACCCACAAATACGGGGATTTACTTTTCTCATTCTATTTTCAATTTTAAGTAAATATCTCTATGGAACGTTATTGTCCTACTAAAAAACAACAACTTTCCAGAGAAATATTTTCTCAAAATTAAAAATTGAATGAAAAAAGTGGTTCCCCGTATTTAACGGTAACAAGAGAGTTTAGCATCACCTAAAATTTAACTACTCTCATTCTCTTAAGTTCTAAAAACAAACGCTCTGCATTGTTTAAAATTGTTTCTTAAAAAATAAACGAATGCACAGGTCTATCGATGGATCCTAATTAGAAAAGACCTATTTTTATATGTCATATTTTTGCTTCTTTTTAACACTGAATATCATTATAACATTGATTTAAAGCTTACATTTAATATCATAAAGGCATTAATCGTAAATCAATTTACATTAATACGCAAATAAAAAATATTGTTAAAACTGTCTTATTACAGTGCTATTACTTCAAAGTCGATGAAACAAATAACCCAAAAAAAGCTACGTCTTTCCCAATCGAAGCTCGCGAGATACGTCTTTTTTACTATGCCCCATCGCTACATTTATCCCATGCCCAAACCTCAAAGCCACTTAACCAACTTAATTTCCTTCTCTCGCTTGCAGCCATAATCGAGGGCGGCTTCACCACGCAGCTGCCCCTCCAGCACATGCAGAAGGACCTGCGACTGTCGCTGAGCATGAGCGACCAGCTTAAGCAGCCCATACCCCTCGCCGCTGCCGCGAACGAGATCTACAAGCACGCGAAGCGCCTCGGCTACGGGGAGCACGACGCGTCGGCCGTCTACATCCGCGCCAGGTTCTAAGATGACGAGGAGATGAAGATGAAGAATTGTACGAAGAGAGAGAGAGAGAGAGAGGGAGGAACCACGCGCCGCATCCCCGCCGCCGCCTTCTAATTATCATATTTATTAAGGATTATAAATATTATTGCAATACTACCTAAAATGAAAGGGACGTTGAGTGTGTTTTGCGTGTTTTTGTTGTAGGCGGATGTTCTGTACGGATGTATTTACGCCACACGGGGATTTCGCGTGCCCATTTTTTGTGTTTCATTCGGTGCACCGGGAGATTTTACGCTGCGAGTACTTGAATTTGGCGCCGAGGGGTAGAATATTTCTGTACACGCGAATCAAACGTAGAGTGGGTTTGGGAAATCTTTCGCTGTGGAAGAGATCATTTATCTAGAATGAAAATGTGTGGAATGTATTCGATGTCAATGGAAATCTCGTCTCTGGACGGCTTCATGGAGGAAATCGGTCGTGGATTCGGGTGTGTGTTAAAGAACGTTGGATAGAATACTCTGGAGATAGTGTGCGCTGGGAATTTAGGCGGTGATTAGCTGTGGAGGTGTAGATTGGTCGTACATTATCATTGATTGGGGTTAGTAGTTTACCCCTTTAAATTAATGGTGTACTAACAATCTTTTAAGTACGAATTTTAAGTAGTTAATATGATAGTAATTTTATGGATTGTAGTTGGCTGTCCAAATTTCCCAGTGTACTATCTCAGAGTCGACTGCCAATTGTTGTTAAACGCAGTTGTGAATTTGCGATTGAATTGTTTACCGTGGATTCGAAGGTCGATCAAAAGAGATGGAAGCATGTATCTCGAACTGAAGAGCAAGGAAGAGCAAATAAATTCGTGCATTTTATCCCTCTGTCATGTGGAAAGAGGGACGAGGAATTTTCGTTTTTTGAAAAACTTCCAAGACACACGATGACGACGGCGACTACATTTCGCGACGATGATTTACTTCTTTGTAGTCTGTTTTTTTTTCTTCGACACTTTTTTTCACCTATTACAGAATTGGATTGCACGATTATCGTTAGTGACTCTAACGATGGATAATATATTCGATCGACTTGAACAAATATGAATATTGTATTTCTGTAAGCATCGATGATGTACTGTACATCCGCAGTATAACGCATTCGATGTATCATTGTAATTTTATATAATTTCTTCGGTTTTATTAATGGATTGATTGATTGAGCGATCTTTAATTTCTTTTTATATTAATTTCTATCGGATAGTATAATTTTGTATGTCTACGGATTTCGAAAGTGTAAAATTGCTGTGCATAATAGTTCTCATAATATAGTATTGTAACATGGAAATGACTCGTTGGATTAGAATTCAATAAAGAAAGAAGTAAAGATCTGTCAATCTGCAGTAATCGGATTATGAGCGGTTGATTTGAAGTGCCTTATTAAACGTCTGACGAAAAGCACTTTCAATGAATTGATCTTAGTTTTGTATCTTTACTTTTTTGTTTTTATTATGTTGGAGTATGAAAACAATTGTAATAAAAGACCAAAGGCACATAAATAAATTTTGTGAATTGTATCACAATATGACAAATATATTTTAATTTTAAAACTCAGATAGTTTATCGTGTAATTTAAAATTAACTGAATGAAATTCATAATGAAGAAATATACCCCCGACGAGTCAAGTGAACATCCACGAAATATGATAGCATGTAAATTGAACTACCAGAAAAACGATCCGCCAAATCGTCAATCATCTACGTAATACTCGAATACAGATGTTATGGACCAATGCCAGTATGTCAAGAAATGTATTTCCTTTACATCGTATTTTTATAAATTTTAACAATTTTGCAAAAGTAATTTATAGTGCATTATTCAATTACATATAAAAAAAAAGTTTTTAGATCGTTTAATTCCATTTTTATCATTTATATTCATTTTTAGGAAGTAAAAAATGCCGCTTGTACATATGCGTTATGAATTATTTAAATTACAGCATTAACATTTATAAAAATATTTATGCAACAAAGATTTGGCAATACTGATACTGGTTCTTGATAGACACTTCGACGTCATCAAAGCTACTCAGACACGATACAAAAGACAAGAAAACACATTGTAAATGAAAAGATAAACGGTTAGAAGTGCGATAAAGAATGTCTTAGTACTGCAATGAAAAAAGATGAATGCACAGCTTAAAAGAGCGAGAGGATCAGACGTAATATACTTAGGCGGAGTTGAAATTTATTATTAATAGAGAATGTAAAAGATGTGTAATATTAAAATGATATATGTATATGAAAAATGCGATTGTTCTAAGAAAAAGAAAAATTAAATAACGAGATAAGAAAGGTAAAAGTCTTAAGTACAATCTGACATAAGAGGCATCGAAGGACTTGCTTCTAAATCATGGACACTCTTGTTCATTCTTCACTAATGCCAATAAAAATACAATTTTAACATATAAATGTTGCTGCTTCTTTTTAAAACACATTATCCAAGTGGTGTATGTATATCTTTTAAATCTGTGCAAAATGCACAATGAATTAACATTCATTTTTAAATACAAAACGTAAATAGTAAATTTGCTTTAAAAGCAAGTCCTTGAACTGTGTAATAATAAAAAAAACAGCAGAGCTCTAGGCAAAAGCAGACCACAGAAATGCAAAAAAAGGCAAATATAAGAAAAAAAAGAAATCGAGGTATATATATAGTTATATATACAAAGATTTAAAAGATAATCCGAGAGAGAAAGAGCGAGAGGATGAGAAAGATTATAAAAAAAAAGAAAGTGTGTGTTGAGGATGAGAGTATAATGCGTAATTGCATCTGGGTTTCCGCGTCGCATTGCGCGCGCGCGCATGTTTTTGTCACAAGATACATTGGTTTTTTTTTAATAAAAATATATCTAGATATTTGACTTATTTTAAAAAATAACTTTTATAATAATCGTAGAACGAGAGCGAGAGAGAAAGAGAGAGAAAGTGAAAGAAATATGATACGTAGTTTAAGTATAAGAGATGATTTAAACATACGTTTTTTCTTGTATTTACTATTAGAGGACTTTCGAGCAGCATCTATCAGTGAAAAAAATGCATTATCATTTTATTTTAAGTTTACTAGGACATTAAATGACATTTCAAATTTTACATTTGGGTGTTACAATAAAGTGTTAAAATACTTTTACTTTGTTTTGCATTTTCAAAGTACCTTGAAATCATTTCCTCCACCACTCAAATTTCTTTGATTATTTTTAGTAACTACAATAGATAGTCATTGAAGATGTTTTTAAAACTGTTCAAGATTTTGTATAATGCAACTTCTTATTTTTCTCTTCGAATCTGCATTAAACATTAAATAATCATTTAACTGTAAATATTAAGATGAGCTTATAAACAGTGTTTTTAAGGAGGTAATATCACCTTATTTTCCTTAAAATTTCTTATCATAATTAATTTAATTACAATGATATTAAAGTCAATGGTATATATTATAAGACAATGGTTTTTCATGTAACTAAAAAATTTATTTTGATCTATTTTTCGCTATTGTAAAATTAGATATCGTCAATCAGAGACAGAGGTCACAAAACCGTAGAGAATTTTTTATCCGATTTTAATTTGTAAGGTCTCATTTAGTTGAAAACTTAAATTTAATTTTTTTTAGCATGTAAATGTTAAAGTATAAACAAGTGAATGTAACATTTTAAGTTTTGATTATTTTCCGATTTCTATATCCTATATATAAATGTTATTTATATTTTACAAAAATCGAATAAAAAGTTTTAAAATTCTCCACTGTTTTGTGAACTCTGCCTCTAGTTGACGAAATTTAATTTTACAAAAGTGGAATTTCGGTAAAAATATTTGTCTAGTGACATGAAGAACACTGTCTTATAAATAACATATTGACTTTCATATTATTATAACTGAATTATGATAAAAATCCTCGTATTTTAAGGTCAATAAAGTGATAACATTTCCCTAATTATGATGAAAAATTGAAAGTAACATAATTTTGCATACAAAAATCATACCACTTCTAATGTATGTGACGTTAACTTTGATTTACTTCTTGTGAAAATAATCTACCGTGTATAATTAAAAAATTACTATACAAAAATTGCTTTTCGTACATTAAACAATGTTATCAAAAAAATTAAGACCTAAATAAACAAATTTAAAAAAAACTTAAATTCTTGTCGGTCATTTCAAAGATCGAATGTCAACTTGTCATCAAAACGTCGTTTACATAATTGACATACCACTCTATTTCCTTCAAAACGGCATTATCCTCTGTAAAAAAAAGCAAGTATCCCAGCCATATTTTCCTATTAATTTTTATTTACCCACGCACACTCGTCGACAGAGCCCCGACTTACGATGGAAATCGCATAATTCGCGCGACGAGCATATTTGCACGCAAAACATTTTAGAGCCGCGCGCGCGCGCGCGCGTGCAGCAGCGCGAATATACGCGAGAAGATAAAACCAGGACAAATAGTGCCTTCCTCTCTGTTATATACACACCGAGCGCGCGGTGCTCCGAAGTCCACAGAAGTCAATAAGCTTGCGAACTTCGCGCGAGCGATATGATGTAACTAGCATGGGATTTGTAATTTCTGTTGGTTGCGATGCCGAGTGGAGAAAACAACTTGGGGTCTGGTTGTAGGTAGTTTGTCGTTATTGCAAAGTTGTAACAACTTACGTTTTACGCGAGATTTCTGTCTGGTTGGGGTAAGTGACTTTTACGGAAAGAGGAAAATCTGAGTTTTCTGAGGAGTGTGACTAGTGCGATTATTGCCAGTTAACAAGTTCAGTGCTGCTTGGTGTGTGTGTGTACGTACTATAAATTGACTGAGATTATTTTGAATTTTGCGTCACTGGGACTTTGAAACGATTTGTGGAAATGATTCTGTTGTTTTTTACGACCTTGTGAAATGATCGAAACGTCGAGTTATATTTAAATTGTTTAAAATTTAAATTAAATCTTATGTATTTATTAGTCGCACTGAACCTGTTAATTACTCATAATAATTAAAACTATTTAGTAAAGATAAATATTCGATTTACCAGTAATATTGGCCAAAATATATTATAACTCGGAGTAATAAATTTTACAGGAAGTTACATCTAATTAAGAAAACTTGAAGTCGCAGCATAGAAAAGAGTGACAAACTGCATAATTATTACGTCAGTGCGACTATGTAAAATAGTTGTAAATGAAACTACAGAAATGAAGTTGTAAATCAAGACTACGTGTCTTCTTCATAGTGCAGCGCTAGCATCTGCGACGAACTTTAAAAGTTTATACAATATAAAAGAGTGGCCGAATTATATGAAAACAATTTAATAAATCAAAAATGAAGTTGTACTAGCATTTTTAGTAGACAAACACAACGTGTGCAAATACGACATTTTAAAAGAGCTTGTACTAGTAGTGACGACATAAGATATTTTAACTTAAAAGCAAATGTGTATGTACACTTTACAAGAAAATGAAATCTGTTTAAGTATAAAGGCGCATGCAGGTGGTAGTTTTTGCCAGCAAAAGTATGTGCGGAAAAAGTTAAAGTCCCGGCATACTAACGAAGTTTGCACTGCAATTTCCCCAGTTGCAGTTTTTCTGTCACTTTCGTGGCCACTGATTAGCTAAACTGTTGCGGATAAAATTCTCAATAAACAACGGCATAATTTGCCTAGGCAATTGTATTGTATGCAAGAGCAAGTTCATTTAAATCGTAATTTATGCTATCACGGTTTATTTTTATACCTAAAGGAATTATCTTTACTTCAATGAGGTAAATTTTCTTGAATTAAAACTCACGCAACGACGTATTAATTAGCATTTTTCTCTTTAAATCCTTCAAGATCTTAATCCGTGGAATATGTTTGCTTGGAGAATTTTCGAAAAAGAAAATGTACTATCATTACCTATGCTCACGTGGGATTGTGAAAGTAAATTCCTCACCACTGTTTTAAATTCGTGAACCAAGAGTTTCACTTAAAAAATGAATTATTCTGGTAATCTCGGTGGAAATAAACCGAGATTAATTTTTATGAATATAATGAGGTAGAAGATATAAGCGATATGAAAATGTTTTTATTTGTAACAAAGGAGGAATTATTATCCTAATTATTATTAAGTGAAAACGTATTCCAATTCCAAGTATAAACTTAACTTCATTCAAACAGATGTTTCTCAATTTATAGTTTTTACTTTTACTATTTTGTTCTCTTCTTGAACGAAATTTGCAATTTAATTTTAATGAGCATGCTAATCGGAATAATAAATTTGTCATTTTTATTTTAAAAGGTGTTTTAATTGTTTTGATTTATGGGGAAAAGCAGGAATAACTTGTATGTCTAAGTTTTTTTTAGTGACAACTTACAGTATAAAAGGTTACGTAGATTTATTAATATTTACATTTGCAATCCTCATATCGGGGCTAACATGCACTGTCAATATAATCGGATTTGTATTGATCGTTTCTGAAATATCCTAATAAGATTGTCTAGAATATATATTTTATTCAATGAAATTGTATTTAAAACATATACGAAAGAACAAGTACGCAGTACATATAGTCATACAATCAGTTCATGTATTTTTCAAGAATCCAGTAGTCAGTACAACTTCACCTTATGTATTTATACATTTTTCCAAAATTATAGTGAATAGAATTTTGTAATTCTTAATGCTTAACTAGGTGTTAAAATTTTTATAAAAGAATACCTTAACAAAGAAAAATTAAAGAGACTTCGTGACTATTGAGTAGGTTAACGTAATGATTGATGACCTGATTAGAATTGTAAAACGTTACAGACAAATTTAAAAAAATCGAATAACCTTATGTTAAAATTTTAATCTGACCATTATCCCAAAATTATTTAGAACTTTCGATGATATAATTTTTATATACCTACACAGAGAGAATTTGCTAATAAAAATTACCGTGAAAATCATAAAAAAATCATCATTAAAGTATTTTTTCGATTAATAATTAAACAAAAATAAAAGTCTGTGGTGTGAAGTTTACGATAATGAAATATCAACACGTCACGTAAAATTATGGTACAGAAGAGCGAAGCGAATTGGCGAACATTTGACTTTAATGCGAAAAGCAATGGGACAAACAAATCTGAGCGTGACAACACTTTAATGTTTATTTCACTTATTTCACTATAGTTCAAAGTTCATTTTCAAAGTTTGCGCACTCAGCAAAACACACCTTTTTAAACGATTGAAGCGTTCAATAATTAACCCCCGAGCGTCAATTTAGTTACGTTCTCCTCTATATTTACATATTAGTGCCGTGCACATATATCCGAAAAGTCTGGTGTATTAGCTTGACCCGACGGCATCGGCTCACCGGTCCGAATCGGTTCACTCATGTAACCCGAAAAATTCTCGGGCTGCTCGTGTTCATCCCCCCTTTTTGCTGTCCGACCTGTTTTGTATTTCTAATTATATGTAAAAACTACAAGTCTGATTAACTTTATCTTGTACAGGTCGGTTAATTATAGTAAGCACTACACGGGTCTGCTCCGAATTTTACTGTAAAATAACGTTATAAAAAGTTATTTGCAAAAGTTTGGTAGAATTAAAATTTTGAGGTTAGGTTTCTATGCGTAAACAACCTATCGTATTTCAAATTAATTAGAAAAATAACTTAACAGATCAACTTTATCTTGCATGCAAAAGCTTTATTGTACAGAGCACTACGCGGCTCTCCTTTTCATTTTCCCATGCTTTCTATTCTTCAAAAGTAATCACTAAAAGAAAAAACACGATTTAGCTCCGACATCCTCTTCGAACTTTACCACTGTAACCTCCACCTCGCGCCTATTTTTCGATATACGTCTAAAATTTACATAGTAACATCAAAAACGAGGTTGATAATGATTTGTTATTGTGTAAAGAACAGTGGACAACAGCTTTTTTGTTTATTAATCGCTTCGAAAGTCTTTTATTATGAAATATTATTATAATTGACCAATCGAAAACGGTACAAATAGCGGTCATCTTACCGTTTCTTAACCTCATCGATGGCTTCACCTCGCATATCGTATTTTTCGTTACACGGCGAGATTTCATAAAAAATCGAACATAGCGACATTGATAATCATTGATTATTATGTAAAGAATAAAGGACAACGACATTTTTGTATTATAAATGCATATACATTTTTATTTCTGTGATGCAAGTTTTGGAGGTTAGGTCTAATTTCCACCAATCAGAATAGCTCCGGATGTGCAGAGGGTCAACTAATTTTTTTGTAAATTGTTGGATACAGCTTGTTCAAATTAAATAGATGATCTATGTGGTCGCGATTCTGGAATACTCGGTTGAAAGTTAAAACAGCTCATAATAGGGAACTTGCATGAAAAAAACCATTTCTTTTTCTACTTTAATGATTATCGACAAAGATACAGCGGGTTGAAATGTCGTGTGATGTTGCGATTCCCCATCGTAGTATATCTAGATATATGGAAAATTGTGACGTCGAACGACATTTCAACCTGCTGTATTTTGTTGATAATCATTAAATTAAAAAAGGAAAAAAATACGTGTCGATTATTTTCCGATAATCTAATATCTGACGGATCTAATAGATTTTTTCATACAAGTTCCCTATTGTATATCGGGCCCAAAAACCCGAACCCGAACTATACTCGTAAAATGTACTATTATACGGGTTTATGAGCTTGATCAAACTTTTTAGACGTATCTTAAAGTCATAACCACGTTTATTTGTCATTACCTACTTTATTTGATAATTGCATCAACAGTAGATCATTTATCGAGTAGGTTATTGCTGAATATGCATTATACTGTCAGAATGCGTAAATAAAATAGGTCTGGTTAATTTTCTCGGACCCCCCCCCCTTCCCATATACATGGGGTTGAATCCGAGAGGTTAACCCGAGGATCACGAAATCAGTCAAGCGAAATATTCTTATGTAACAAGGCTAATATTTGCGTTTCTTATGGAAATTCAAAATGAAAAAGAATTCTGAAGATTTGTCGATGGGTTTTCGCTTTGTAACGATTTTTCCAATCTGTGCAATCTTTTGTGGTGATATAATAAATACTGTGTTTTATTTATAAACTTCACTATTTTACAAATTACAATTGCTTTCTGGTATAAATATTTATTTAGCACCTAGAATAGTGTTATATTAGATGTTAACATTTTTAATTAGTTATTTAATTTTTTCGATACTATTAATTTGGAATCAAACGTTATTAATTTATTTTTAAGTTTTTAACACATTTTCGCTGCTAGGTGACGAGACAAACATAAATCGAACTACACAGAAAACTGAGACTCAAACCTTAGTAAGAGAATCTAAGATTTGCTAGCTTTATATTAGAGGCATCTAAAAACAACTATCTATTATTTTTCGAGAAACCTTAAACGTGCTAAGTAGTTTTAAACGTACTAGTCTTTGTAAGAGTCATCGAGACACTATACATGGGTGGTTCCATGTCAAGTGAGCATGTCCAAAAATATATTTGTCTGAAGATCTCCAAAAATGTTGGTATGTGTACCCAGAGTAGGAAAACAAATTATCAGACCCTAAGGTCTTATATGTCAAGGACAATTAAAGGTTGAAACATGAGACTTTTGAGAAAAAAGTGTAGGAACATTTTTTGGTAAAAATAAGGTAAGAAATATAAAAAAAAATGTATTAGACCCTATTGTGATATTTTGTGATCTTATGCACTGTGATATATTGTGATATTAAGATTCTAGAAAATCGCAACAATTTATTTCAAAATAAAAAATCTTAAAATTTAATTTTTCATATTTCCATTAATTCTAGACTAGTTAGAATATGGTCTCGAGCTTAATATAATTTTTGCAGAATTTTTAGACAGCGCACTTTTTTTTGGTGTTTGTTCTTTATAAATCCATGCATTGTGATATAATATTCAAATTCTAGCTGATCGTCATCACCTTTCTCAAAGCAAAAAAGCTTAAAATTTAATATTTCATGTCAGCTTTCATTCTAGATCTTGTGCAAAGTGATCTCAAGCTAAATATAATTCCTGCACAGCTATTAAATGGTGACTTTTCATTACAGTCACACAATGGAAATACCGATAAAAGTGCGCTATTTAAAAATTCTGCAAAAATTATATTCAGGTTGAGACCATATTCTAACAAGACCAGAATTAAAGCAAATGTGAAAAACTAAATTTTAAGATTTTTTATTTTGAAAAAAATTGTTGCGATTTTCTAGAATCTTAATATCACAATATATGAGATCACAAAATATCACAATAGGGTCTAATAAATTCTTTTTATATTTTTTACCTTATTTTGCCCAAAAAATGTTCCTACACTTTTTTCTCGAAAGTCCCTAGTTTTTGAGTTAAAAATCAAACAATGTTGCAAAATCTCAAAATATTAAGAAAACGCATTTTTCATCCTTTAATTGCCTTTGACATGTAACACCTTAGGGTCTGAAATTTATTTTACATACTCTGGATACACATACCAACATATTTGTAGAGCTTCAGACAATTTTATTTTTGGACATGCTCACTTGACATGGAACCACCCACATGTATATACGAAAAATTCAGAAATTTTAAACATCTAAAACACTTAATTACATTATTTTTAAAAAATACAAAATTCTCGACCTAACGTGTCTTTTACATAATTCTACATACCATAAAAATGTATTTTCTACTTTTACACCAACTCCTTTCAATGAAATTCGTACTCGCGCACCGCAATCCGCTCCCTTTCCCCTCCGCAAAAAAAAAGAAAAAAGAAGAAAAGAAGAAAAGGGAAAGCTCCCCCAAAAACGGAGTCACCTTCCAAAGTCAACCGAGTAACAATCCCTCCCCCTCGGAAAAAGTCAAGGCCGCCAAAATTCTCACGCGACAGCTATCCTACATCTGCAGCAGCAGCAGAAGCAGCAGCAGTCGAAAAGACACAGCGTATAATAAAACGTATATGTATATACGTATAGTTAGAGCGGTGGCACGCGCAGCTCGAGGGAAAAGGCAGCCAGCCTCCTTCACCCGAGATATATATACGCAGAAAGAGACAGACATCAGCTGAGAGAGTAGGTATAAGTAGGGACAGCCTGCACTGAGCTGAAGCTGAAGCCTGAATGAAAAAGCAGTAGGGTATGAGTGCGGGTATTACAATGGTCTGCGGGTGATTAAGAACTTTCAAAATTATACTGTTTATTACAGAATCACACGGAATATTTTTGTTTAAGCAGTAGTTATTGTAATAGAATTTATGGCATGTAGAAAACTCAATATTTATAGGCATACTTACAATTGTTGTATGTTCATACGCAGTATTTGGTACATTACTGATGTGCATAGTACGCCAGTCATAATATTTATCTACATATCTTGAATTTTCTTTTTCTAAAAGTTTTTTTTGGCAGGCGATGAGTCTTATAACTAAAGTGTTTAAATGCACTTATATTTCTCAAAAAAAATTAATACTTTCAGTGGTTATTTCATAAAAACCCTCATTAATTAATTTATCAATAATACGCACAGAATACTTCAAAAACTGAGACTTTCCTCATATTATATCGTTAATAATTTGAGATTATTTTCTCTGCAGGTTCATAAAGAGTTTTTTGAGTATTTAATAAGAATTCATAAATACCTGTCTAAGACAGTTCATAAAGAGTTTATTTATAGATTAATGAAATAATACATTAGCACTGAACATATAAATAAAACCGGCCATAAAGTGTTCGTAAAAAGTTGATAAAGAATTAATTTGAAATGATTGAATCGTGTGCCACTCAAGAACTTTTTATGAACTCTAATAAAATTAAAATTTATGAATACGGAAGAAAAAAAATTCACAAATGTTATAGCTTACTGAAGGTTCTTTAAGGAGGTTAGATAGATCTCCCGCGCGGGGTGAGGAAAGGGGAGTCCCCCCCGACACCGCACACCGGCTCCCCTCTTACCGCGCACCTCCCCGCGCAGCCAACAAGCTAGTATTCTTATTTACACTTTCGCTTAGTACTCGGAGTCAGTATTATCATTCGTTCTAAAATTTTGCGTACATGGTCGTTAATACTTTTCCAATATTTTGCATTGTTTTTTTATTTCTTTCTTATCATTTTTAAACTATCGCACTGTAAGTTTATTGTCAGTTTACAAGTTGCTCCCATAAGAGCTCGTGTATAAGAGTCAAACTTTGAAGTCAATTATCTTTAGAACGGTACTGGCTAATGCTTTCAAATTTCACATGCTATCGTAAACTTCATAGAAGAATGACGTATTAAATTTTCAGAATCATCTTATCATTTTGACTTTACTATCGAACCTCCTTAATTGGCGTCACATCGTTAAAAGATCAAGAGATGCCGAAGTGACGTCACACCGTATTCAAAGTTTTGCTTACATCTTTTTCAAATTTCAAGATATCATAAAAGTTCTGAAAGTTTACAAAGAAATCATGATTTACAAGAACACAGTTAACTAATTTACACAATTACAGTATCCATTTCTATTCTTTATTATGTACACAATAGATATCTATACATATTTGTATTTTTCCGAATTCGTTGAGATTTTTCACATTAACTAGGTCTTTTAAATCCGTTAGATAGAAAACAAAAAAAATAGAATCAAAATTATAAAAGTTACAGTCATTTGAAGTTTACGGATTTTTGCTGTATATAAATATACTCCAATGCGAATGACGTCGCAGACGTATTTACACTCGCTTTAACATCCTGTATCTGCTTTAATTTTTAATTAATTAAAAAAGGAAAAAAACACATGTCCATTATTTTTTTGTTCTCTTCTTGACGGACCTAATGGATTGTCATTTTTTTTATGCAAAGTCCTAATTCTGTTCATTTGATGCTAAATAATTAGAATACCGTTGTGTGCCACTTCGCATATGGTCCAATTTTTCGTTATTCTCAACAACTAGCGGTAATAATAACGGAAAATATGGCTTATTACTTGAAAGGGTAAGCCGGTGTTAAATTTGAAAAAAGTAAAAGTCTAATTTCTCAATTACTTTTATATTCTAATTGTAATATGTACTAAGAAATAAATTTAACTTATTAAAAGGTGTAAACAAATGCAGTAATTTGAAGGTTATGAAGTAAAATCTACCCAGTAAGTCAGTAAACATTGGTGATTGTTCGAAAAATATGACTGAGTACATACTCAACCAAAATTCACTTACTGTATAGACTTAAAAATCAAATTCTCAAATATTCCTCTACAAACTTTCAGAAAAACTTTAAAATATCCTTGAGTAAGTGGAATACTTTTATAAAAAGTTAAATAATTTCAATCAAGAAAAGAGATAAAATTTTATTTTTAATTTTTTATTTAAATAATGAATATTTTTATCTTTATAAATGCGTGTTTCATACACGGGAATTCGGGGCATTTTACTGTGATGCACCGAAAATATATCAATTTTAAGATTTTTTTCAATATAAAGAATTAGAAGATTTCATCGAAATTCGTTTTTTTATTAATACGTATTAAGAATTGTTTATTAGTTTTTACAAAGAAAAAAGTATTTATAGAAAATTATTTGTTGCCACTTGAAGTTAAATTATTAAATACATTTTAAGGGGGTATTCTACTGTGACGCACCGAATGTAGGTGAATTTTAAGTCGTTAGTTTTTTGATAAAACGAATCGGATGATTCAATTGAACATTTTACTGTTTATAAAAATTACAATAACTATGCTTTTTGTTATTTATATTAACTTCGCTGGTTCAAGTGATTGCGAGCGTCACAAACCAAAAGAAAACAAAAAGAAAAATTTTCTCAATTAGTTCAGGTGCATATCTCTTTCGAACAAAAATTATACTCATAATTTAAGTATTGAGAAGATAGCGCTCGTTAAAATATTTAAGTATCGAAAGAATTCTTTTTTGCATTTTTCTAAATTCCTAAATGCGCGCCATCTTCTCAATTTTTTATTTATGAGGATAATTTTGGTACAGACAAGAATAACACTTATACTAATCAAGAAAATGTTAAATTTTTCGGTAGTGTCACTCGGAATCACATACACAAAAATAGACAAAAACACTTTTTATAATGAAAATAATTTTGGTACGGACGAGAACTATACTTACACTAAATAAGAAAAATTTTTCTTTTTTTTTCGAATCACTGCGTCGTCTGGAATCACCTGCGCCAGCAAAGCATCTACTTTGTGAGTCGTCAACTTCGACCTCGACTTCGACCGTCCATTGTACTATGTAAATAACTTAAAATGACAGAAAAAAATACTATTATTAAGTTTTATTTTTATATAATAAACAATTCTTTCTACCGAAAAAAAACTTCTTAAAATTCATCTGTCAGCGGTGCGTCACAGTAGTATATACCCCGTTAAGAGGATGCCAGATAACGACTTTGCAGTTTTTCGTTGTAATCAATGAATAAATGAGATTTTCAAATTTCGCGAATGTATACACAATCTATTTATTACTAAGAATGTGCGTACGTTCATAAAATTTTATTAAAGTAAAAATTGACTGCGTAAAACGAAAAATTGATAATGTCGGTAACTGGGTATTAGGGATAGCACTCCGACCTCCCCTTAAGAGGAGGCCGTATCTTCTGTCCTTGTCTAATCACGTTTTTGTAATTTATTCAAATTGTAGTTTGTTAATTGAACAACTAAAAGTTGACCTCAATTGGCATTAAAATAAGGAATATTTTGAGACCTTAAACAGTATCTAACATTATTTCATTTTCGAGAAAACTTTGGAAAGGAAAAACTAACCTCAATTTTCGCATTCCAAAGTTTCCTCGAAAAGGAAATAATGTTAGATACTTTTTAAGGTCTCAAAATATTCCTTATGTAGAAGGTAGATTCCTATTATCGTATTTTTCATTTTTCACAATGAATTTTCAATTTTTTGAAATCATTTGATCAGAGGCACATTTATCGTGATTCGTAGAATGTGCCTCTGGTCGAATAATTTATTAAAATTAAAAATTCACTTAGGAAAACGAAAAATGGCTCATTGTAGGTAATGGATTTAATGTATACGTTAGGTAAGTATCTTGTGCAGCGACTTGTACCCAAACAAACGTAAAACGTGTCCTTTTCAATTCGCTTTGTAAGGAGCCCGGATTGTCATCGATGTAATATTATGGTTGTAATAATAAAAGCTGGACTTCAACTAGTCAATACAAGCATATGTAGAGACTTTTCATACGGGAATTCCGCTTTTGTGCTGCTATATACATAACATATTTAAATATACTGAATATATACTGTTAAAGTAAGGAATAATACAGAAGTGGAATCCCCATATATAATGTCTCTAAATATGCTTCACTGACTAGTTAAAGTTCAGCTTTTATTACAACAATCATTACATTACATGGATAACACTCCAGATTCGTTAAGAAGCAAATTGAAAAAGGCACGTTTGACGTTTGTTTGGGTCGCTGCACGCACAATCCCAAAATTGAAAAAACTTAACGTCAGGCGGCGCTGTCCGCGGTACTTACCAAGACTCCGCTCTACGCGTAAATGCCGAAACCCTTAAAAAATTATAGAAAAAAAAATTTGGAAAATTATTAGAAATGTATTTTAGCTCTGATTTAGATGGTTTTTGCAATAATTAAAAAATAAATAATTTCTCAGCTTTTATGCGAGTTCGATCTGATCCACATAGGGTAGTGACCCCAGTAGTCGACAATCCACGGAAAAACTTGTATTCAAGCTATTACAAAACATTCATAAACATTTTTGTTTATAAATTACCGGTTCCATTACACTTGAAACGTATTCTAGTTTTTGATAAAATGTTTATTTTTACTTAAAATATTTACAGGATAATATGTGTTTTAATAAAATATGACGAAATCGCTAGTAGTCGACCACCGCAATCTAGTACTCTGCCGCTTGTTCGCTAGTAGTCGACCAGTTACAATTAAGGGGAGGTCGGAGCTTACATGCAGTTACGTAGTTACCGACAATTTCGTATTTTTTAGTATTCTCATTCAATTTTTAATTTTCTTAATTATCTCAGTTGTCCGGTGTTCCTTAGTAGATTGAGAACTCCTGACAACCAAAGATTTTAACTTTAATGAGCAATTAAATTAGAATAATGTAAAATTCAACGCAGAAATCTGTAATCGGCTCCGACCTCTCCTTAAACGTGGCTTTGGACATGGGTTACCGACCTGGCTCGGCCAACCTCTGAAATTAAATAAATTAAAAAATATCTAGTAGTCGACCGCTTGTAAGCACATATCGATAAAGCTATATGGAAAACAATTTTTATTTTATGTTTCTTAAACTGTTTTAAGATCAGAATTATATGTTCAAACGTCATACATCATTAAAAAATGATTAACCTCGCGATATATTTTGTCCACAGGCTATCTTTAAAAGAAAATAGTCAAGTAGGGGTCATTACCCCACATTCACTCTCCAAAATGTCGCTTCTACACCACTTTTAGATACCTTATAAAAACGCAAAAAAAAACATCGTCTATCAACCACATAACCAATTTCCAACCCCCAAGCCTCGCACACTACACTACTCACACACACACTCTCTCTCTCTCTCTCTCTCTCTCTCTCTCTCTCTCTCTCTCTCTCTCTCTCTCTCCCTCTCTCTCTCTCTCTCTCTCTCTTTCGGGGGTAGTTAAATTTTCGGAAAGATGAAATTGCATAAAAGCAAAATTCGGAAAGATATTTTATGGAAAATGGAAAATTCTGAGAAGATTAATTCGGAAAGAAAAAAATGGAAAAAAATTAGTATTTACTATAAAAATATTGAAAGACCAACATATAGAAAAAAAATGGTAAGGGTGAAAATATGGAAAATAAAAATTCGTAGAGCCAAAATATTGAAAATCAATAGTTTTATAGATTAAAATATTGAAAATTTTATATGCAACCCACTAACTCGGTAAGGGCAGTAATACCCGTATATTTCAAAACAATCTAATTAAAGATTTTCAATATTTTAATCTATAAAATTATTGATTCTCAATATTTTGGCTTTACGAATTTTTATTTTCCATACTTCCACCCTTACGATTTTTTTTTCTATATTTTGACCTTCCAATATTTTCATATTGAATACTAATATTTTCCGAATTTTTTTATTTCCTAATTTAACTTTTCAGTATTTTCCATTTTCCATAAAATATCTTTCCAAATTTCACTTTTATGCAATTTTATCTTTCCGAATATTTAACTACCCCCTTCTCTCTCTCTCTCCATAATTGTGATTATCTAGTAATGTATTTGACGTGATTTTGTTCTTATTGAATCCAAATGCGTTTTTGTTTACGAACTACTATGCTTTTACAAAACAAATTGATGTGATATAATAATAATATAATGTCGAAACGAAATGAAAATTATTATGACATTTAGTATAACTATGTAAATTTTTTTTTTATGTACATATTCTTTTGTATATTCACGCAAATAAATAAATATCTATCTATCTATCTATCTCCTTTTTGTAAATTTAAAACGGCGTTAGGCAGGCACCTTAAACAATTACATGGTGACGGTAATACACAGAGGTGAAGTTTTCGAAAATCGGTTTATACATTATTTTGTTCATCTGTGTATTCCCAATCTGACTCGGATATTTATTTGGGTTATTTATTTATTTAATTTAATTATTTATCTAACTTATTTATTTATTTGGCTTAGTTATTTATTAATTTATTTATTAAATATGTTAATTGTTAAGTGTGAATGTATTTATTAGCGTGAATTGTAAGAGTGTCATATGAATGAGTGTGTTTTTAATTTTTCGACGTGATAGTTATACGTAAAAATTTAGTAAAGTGTGTGTATATATTCTTTTTATTTTTACCGTATTATGTTATCTTTATTTTATTTATTTTATTTTATGTATTTGACGAAGCGTGTTCTGCGATGTGCCATCTGACTACGACTAGTTCATTATATTTAGATTTTATAAACTGACGAACTGTTACAGCGAATAATGTTATTTAATACACAAGAAATGCAATAATTGAATGTTAAATGTAAGACAACAAATATATAATACTGCCTGATATTTTAATTATTATAACCATACACGTACATGCAATTGTAAGAATCTTCGTCTTTGACGAATAAACAGTATATAAACAGTCAAGCGCTCCGTCTCCCGTCTCCCGATGACACCTGTGGCTGCAGTCTGCCATGCCCGTCCGACTCGTGTGCCGCTCACCATCGCCAGCGATCTCCCCGCCTCTCACCCTCTCTCTCTCTCTCTCTCTCTCTCTCACAGCGCGCGCGCGCCCGCTCGCTCGCCAGCCAGCCGCGGGGAGAGAGAGAGCAGCTATATTCAGTCCCGCCGCGACTCTCCTCGTGTTTATACACGAGCGCGTGCCGCCGCCGCCGCCGCGCTCTTTAACTCCGGCGCGCACGCGCCTCGTGTGTTTATCATCGCATACCTACCGCTAACTGCTACCTGTGTACATATAACAAAACCCCCGTCCCTTCGTATTATACGCTGTGCAGTGTTTTCTAGAGCAGTGCGGGGGAGGGCGTTGCGACTTTGACGCGGGAGGCATGAAAGTGCGGTGTGCGCGCAAAAGGTGGATGCTGCTCTGGTGATAAGTGGTGAGATCGAACGGGGGGAAGCGCGCGCGAGTTACTTTCTCGCTCGCGCGCTGCGCGACACAGTGGCCGAGGAGGATAAGGGAACGAAACGAAAGGAAAGGAAAGTTTTTCCCCCCCGGCAAGTACAATACATACGTAGATATAGAAGAAAAACTCGGGTGTTCGTTGCCCCGCTGGACGGAGGAATCGGGAGACCGAAGACGAAGTTTTTCGGGTACAACCCACGCACACACGTACGTACGTATGTATACATGTGTGCATGCACAACACCGAGCGCTGCCGAGTTCCTCCTCCTCCTTTTTTTGGACTTCTTCTTCTTCCTTTCTCCCGTATACTGGTTAACCTCCTTTCGATCGGAGAGCTGTTTCTTTTTTTTCTCTCTCTCTCTCTCGCTCCGCGCGTTCAGCGTTGCGGGTGAGCTGTGCGCACGAAGTGAAAGAGAGGGAGGGAGGATGACGTCGCGAGCGCGAGATAGAGAGAGACGAGTGTGATTCGAATTTCCCGCGCTTTGGAGCTCCGGGGACGCGCGGCTTTTTTCGCCGCGACGGGTGCGATGCGCGAAAGGCAGCTGCGGATAGATATTATACCTGTGTGGGTAGTTTTGAATTTGGGATGTGTGTGTGTAGATGTCAAATTTTGATGGATGACGTCACGCGCGCGTGAAAGTGCCTCGCGCAGTCCGAGGAGTAGCTTCGTACACGGTTATTACGTGCAGTTGTGTGGAGCCGATGTGTAACGTTATTTAATGGACGCGGTGAGTATAGGAAAGTGATTGTCTGGGAACTACTGGGTTCTTTTTGAGGTTAGGATGAAAAAAAAAACAACGCCAGAGGTAGACAGATTGTAGATGATTTTATCGATTTTTGTAGGTATAAGTGGCTGTTTTATATAGTCGTTTTAAGAAAAACTCTTGGTATGATTACTATTAAAGTGTAAATAGTAGACAGTGCCATAGTAAAATTACGATGCGAAACGTATTTAGTTTTATTACAACCAGCGTGAATATTCTTAACAATTCAGCCTCTAAACATCATATATACAATTAACGCAATACAATAAATCCAACCTACACCTCAATACACCAAATTTCAACCCAATCTTCGGCACTACTACCCCCAGGATCACCAAATTTAATCATCATTCCGCCCACACGTAAATAGACACTTCCCCCATCGGTCTGCACTTGAAACATCGGCGCGACACAAAGGAAAATCCCGCCGCTGTACCTATCACCCACCCACCCGCTAAAATCGCCGCGGCGCAGGTAGCTTTTATAATTCACTTTACACTCGGGCACAGCGGGTTTTTCGGTGTACGCGCTCGCGAGTACACTCGCTCTTATACCTATATATACACCCGCGCGGGCTGCCTTGCGTCGAGGTCGCGCGCAGCTGTGTTTTGTTGTTCGCGCTACTCGCGTATGTATATACTTAATACACGCGTGTGTCTCCGTGTGTGTGCAGCTCTCTCGCGATTCGCGAAGTGAGCGTGACGAAACGCGTAAGTATAGGTATATACGTACTTGCGTACACATACACACACAAGTGTTGTATGGTATAGTCTTCCGAGTGTCCGGCGACCGACTTTTCTCTCGATATATCGTACGTGCGCGCGTGCATTACATACCTGTGTGTGTGCGCGCGCGTGAGAGTGGATTTTTCGGCTGGCGAAAGGCTGATGTGTGCGTCCAGGAGAGAGAGAAGCAGGAAAACCACAGCAAGAAGGTTCGCGCGTGTGCGTGTCCTTTTTCTCTCCGCGCGATATATGTATATGGCGATTATACGCTCGGTGTGTCGAGGTTGAGGTTTGCGCGAGATTTATAATGGGTAGTGTTTGTAACCTAGAAAAATAAACAAAACGTAGTTGCACGCGCCTTTTGCAGCTGAGAGTTTTTGCGTTTTGTGTACGAGTACAGAGAGTTCGCGTTGTGGGTGAGTGAGAACAGAAGTTTCTTCGGGGACGGGATTGCCGATAAATTTTGAAAATCGAGCGCGTGAATTTGTTACTTGGAAGTTCGTTAACGGTCGTTTTGCTTATCTCGTGTAATTGCGCGCGAGTTAGTGTATATGTAAGCAGTGTTTGATACTTGGTTGAGCGTAGATTGTGGAATGGTAGAAAAACCTTCTTTATCGGCTAGTGGTTTTCAATTTTCGAGAAATCAACTGCTGCAAGAGTGTCTGTCGCTTGTAAGTTGTATTATACACGCGTGTGTGTGTTTAGAGATGGACGGAATTGTCGGAAATCTTTTGTTTACGAGGCTTGTTTACAAATTGAAAAACATGCGTAGCTTCGAGGCGAATGCGAAGTCTTAGACGGATGCGCGCAGAATATTTTTCCTACGACGACAGTTATCAATACGGTAAGAATTTTCAGTTCAAAATGTTATCTCGCTTATTTATACAGTCGAAGATTCCGATCGAGTTGATTGGAGAGAGAAAGAGATGAGGAGGGGGGGACCTTTAATGCTGATTTTCTTTTAAACCGGTTTGTTTGTAAGCCAAGCTCGTCGATTACCATATTTCTCTGAAATGATTAAAAAAAAGGTTTCCGCTTTTTTGAAATAAAATTATAAAAAAAAAGTTTCACTTTTAAAAAAGAGAAACCCAGAGCAGTTTTGTGCAGTGTAAAAGTAAAAATCGCTCGGATGTTTTGTGCCAGCCCGCATTCGGTAATTAACATATTAACAAACTCGATACACAGAATCGTTGATAAAAACGATGTCGGGAAGAATTTGTTGTTAGGTTGAGCTTAAATTTAAAGGATAAACGAGTGTATTGATTCAGTTTTCGAGAAGTTATAAACAGCTTTTTATGTCACTTATGAACAACGCGCGGCGGTTACTTAGCGTTACGCGTGCAGACTCGTTTCGCATCTCGTGGCGAGCGGTTCGGTGAAAGTTAACGAAGATTTTCCTATCATTTACATGCCTATCTTGTGTACAGTGGAACGATTTTTAGTATAGTACACTTGCACTTCCTTATCCAATAAATACTTTATACGATTTGAACGTAAAACGGATTTTTTTCTGATCTCCATAAAAATTCAAACGGATAATCATCGTGCTACTAAAACAATCAATCGGTTACAAACGAGAATATTTCGTTTATTTTTGAGAAAAATAAAGAATAATTATTATTATCATAGTTATTATTATTAGTCATTGACAACGCCTCGGCAATTACTTTGCTTCATAAACTCCTTACGTTTCTGCTAATGATAAAAAATATATTTCTTAATACATTGATAATTAAGCATAAATAAACAAAATACAGTTTAGCCATAATCATCCTTTGCTCGACTACAATCAGAAGAAAACTAAATGCAAGCTGTAAAGTTTATAAAGCAACCTGTTGCTGGAAATTTCAAATACCATATGTTTTCTGTTTCTGACTATAATATACCAGAATCGACTCGAAAAAATCAATATTATCAATTAGAAATTGTAATTTCAAGCGAATTTCAACATCGGAATTCACCACTGATAAAGCCTGATAAATCTATACACACTCTTTTATATCAACTCTACAACTTAGCCTTAACTAATTAAAAAATAGTGCGCAAGGGGCTCCCCCGTTTGCAACGCTCGATTCGATGCACCTTCTTTTTATTTTACATAACCCATAGCGCCCGAGATATTTTCATATCTTTGAGAGAGAGACGCGTACACATACACACACGCGAGCGCCGAGAAATGCATATCGACGACAGAGACATGTATATATGTATACACTGTGCGAGAGATATTATTGCGTCACCGGTGGCGGGAGGGAGCGCGATTTAAATGGAACGCGTCCGCGTTTGTGTTTGTATTTCGTGTATAGACGCTCGGAGATATGTGTGTGCACACTGTAAAAAGTGACAAATAGAATTATTAGGACGCTTTTTGTGTGGGTGGCTTTGAGCGCAATGTGTAATTACTAAATTGTTTTATGAATTTATAGAAAGTTTTTAGAGGCGTGGATTGAGTGTAATATTAATATTTAGTTTTCATTATTTATTAGGTTGATAGGTGGATATTCTAAAAATTAGGTTAATAATCAATTGGTTTTACTGACCTATTTTTTTTTATTAATTTTCGGTTTGTGCCGCTGAAACAATTCCAAAAGATTGAAAGGAAAAATAGGTTTACTACAGTCACACCTTGAGCGTTACAATGAAAACCTGAACTTCTCATAAACATTATTTATTTTAAGTACAAAAGAATCGAATAGGAAGTTGCTTTTTTACAAATTACATGCATCAATGAGGATTTTAAACTAAGTACTTGTAGTAATTTCAAAGAATTCTTTAGATATTATTTAATGTTTTATAACGATAAATTATAAGCGAAAATTTTTAATTTTCTTATAACAGTGAAGTGTGTATTTTATTTATTAGAAGTTCCAAAACTACTCTGCTGCATATCTATCGATGAGTAGTTTTTCATTTTTCTGATAATATATGTGTACAATTTAAGTAATTGATCAATCCCTTAAAATCAAACTTATAAAAGTATTATTTAAATGTAAGAAATAAAAGTAGCAAACTTATTTAAGGTTCATTTTGATCTTTAGTAACTACGAATTAATTACATGTTTATTAGAATAATTTTGAAAAATTTAAATATAAAAAATTAATCTACTAATCAATACGATATATTCGAAGAGATCATGAAAAACTGAAAACCATCCTCCAAAGATTGGGTATAGCACTTCTAATGCATATAGTGCTTTTCTTATTAAAAACTAACTAAAATGCACAACAATAATTAACAAATTTTTATTTGAGTTTTAGAGAACATAATTTTAATATAAAACATTTTCAAATATCAAGAACAATCACTGTACCTTTCACTCAGCTAATCATCGACTAGTAACAAAACAATCTACAAACTGCGACAATATATATTTCCATGTTATGATCTATTTTTCTTTTCAAAGACCAAAGCTCAGAGATTCCCGTGTACAAATTTTAATCTGGCTTATGTACATAAGATACGTCGGCAAGATGTCTGCAGGCGGTTATTAGACACTGCGTCACGCTTAAGTCTAAAATTTCGAAACAAAAACATCTTGGTTCAGTCAAGTCAGCAGTAACCTGACTTTTTACCTCGGTTTTACAAATTAATAGGGTTGTGACACCAGTAGTCGAGCACTTTAACTATTTTCATTCAAAAGGTAAAAACATAGTGAAAATATCGATAGGTAAATAATTTTTTATCATTGTGTGATGTCTAACAAATTAATTCTGACATTAAAACAATTCTAAAGTAACAAAATAAGTTTTTTTTTGTCGGTATATAGTTATAGATATGCGTTATTAGGTGGTCGACTACTAGATTTTCGATCATTTTTGGTGAATTCTAGTAGGCGGCTGCGCCTGGTCGATAAGCCAAATTCGGAGCCAAATTTATCTTTATAAATAAACTGAAAGTATTGAACTGATAATAAACGTAAACTATTCCGTAAATTTTTTTATAAAAAGTGATGTTTTGCCTTAAATTGTTCTGGTTGACTTACTTACTACTATCATTTTCGTAGGATTTTTTAAAACATATATTATAGCTACCGTGTTAATTTTGTAACCAAGAATTATAATAAAAAAACTTAAATGTATATTTAAGGTAGTACTCTCGGTTATAGAATTACCGTTTAGATTTTGATACAACTCAGCATATTACTGGTACATATTGGTCTAAATGTAACTCAGATAAATTTTTGTGAAGCCAGAGTATCATATATTATCACGCGTTTAACACGGAGTCTTATAGGAAATAACTAAAGTTTACGTATATTACGGCAGTGATCATTCAGTTTTTGTGGAATATTATTGTAGTAAGAGAAAAATGTTTGACGGACATTTATTACTTTCGAAATCTATGATTAGGTACCTATTAGTTTAAAAATAAATTAATTCAACACATAAAAGGTGCATTTAACTTCAAAACAGAGTCAAATCAGCATCTGTATTAAATTTTTTTAAATTAATAGGATGAATACATTTGTTTGATTTCAATGTATAGTCGTAATTTGGTGTTAGTTCATTTATGCGCTAATTTAACCAAAGTTCACCTCATTAACAAATCAGAAATTGAATGTAAAGGAAAGTACACATTTTTACTAGTTAAGTATCGAGAGTTACTACCTTAAAGTGTATTAAAACTAGATAATTGTAAGCAAAGACTTTTTTGATTTTTTTAATAACTAGCTGGTGTAACTACCCTATATTAAGAAAAATGTTAATTCATCAATATTGACTATAAGTAAAATACTTATAAATATTTCGATTCGTTATTTCTTGAATATGAGTTTGTCTGACACAATTCCAACAAAAATCTGGCGTAATGGCCAATCCAAAACTTTCGCCAGACATTCGCCAGACGTATCCGCCAAAACCAGAATTTTTACAGCCATGTTATGCTCTAAGTAAGTAACGCTGTCGACACCATTTTTTACTAACTTAAAAAAAAAGGATTTTAATCCGTCGCGTATGTCTGTATGTTTGTCTGTGAATTTCTCGAGAACTACTGGACCTATTTTCATCTAACTTGTTGCGTCTAGCTTAATATCGTAATAGGTTAAGTAGTTTCGGAGTTACATTAAAGTCTGATTTTTTAAGAATTTATCTTTTATTCGGTGGAATTCCGTAATTTCGGAATGCTAGTGAATTATATACGTAAAAATACAAAATTCTTTTAACAAAAATTGATGTATGAATTACAGTGTGAATGCCGAATTATAACTATTGTAAATTGAAAAGCCATTTCTATTCAGTTCGTGAATTTAAAGATATTATTAACTTATTGGTAGACTAGAGCCAGACTAAAATTTGTTCACTGTGTAAACCTGCTGACAAGTCAACACAGTGCCTAGCTCTCTTTCCTGTCTAAAAAAAACTAACGAGAGTTGAAGCATCTTAAAACTCGATATAATTGGCTGTTTGATAAACGCGCGAAAACGACAACTATTTGAATTTAAATAAAGACATTTACTTATATTTAAGTAGGTACTATATTACGTATGTCCCCTTGTGACAACATCCGCAACACCATTAATATCGGCAATCCCGATAAATCCCCAAAACTTACAAAATTAATCTGCTGTTTGCACTGTATTCGCCAGTATAGTAAACTGACCTAATCAATGCATTTATTTTATCATCTATTCTCCCATTCCTAACCTCAAAATTCAATATCAGTCACAAACGCAACTCATTCCCTTCTCGCAAACATTTTCAAGATAAAAAAGCAACAAGCTTTTACCCAATAAAAACAATCAACGAATACAAAAAAGAAACATGCGCATCGCGCGTATAGACTTCACCTAGCATATACACACCTATAACCGTCAAAGCAAGCATCGTGCGAAAAAACGAACCGCACCGCCGACTCACCCGCGCGCATACATGCCTTCTAATCGAACGTCAACAGAGTCTCGCGCGAGCGACAGACGACCTTCAGCTTCGTCTCGAGAGAGCGCACGCCGCCATGACTTCGTTTCTCTCTCTCTCTCTCTCACTCACTCCCTCTCTTTCTCGATTATCTCTCGAGCGCGTATATACGCGGGATGATGCGTGTTTACCTGGCGGCTCGCACGTTTTACGTTCGTGTGTATTATACAGTCAAAACAATGGAGAAGGCTGTAGGACGTTTTTGGGGGTGAATTGTTGAAATTTTTGTTGGGGGTGCGCGGATTTGTGAACGGTTTTGGGAGGTGGGGGTTCTTTTGAGTTGTGCTTTGATGGAAATCGATGAAAAGTGTATTTTAATTATTCGATGATATTTCTTTTTAATTGTTATGTTTTACGCACTGATTTCTTCCAAAATATATTAGGCACGGGCATATTTTATTCACATTCGGTTTATATTCTTGAGAATATTATTCATAGTGTATACACTGAATAACTTCAGTAAATTCAAATAAACATTTATTATTTTAAATGATTCGGTTCAAGTAAATGTATACTTCTATTTAAAAGAAAATGTTTATTTGAATTTATCATTTTTTCAGTGTAGCAATAATAAATTTTCTGTCAAGATTTTTCACGTTGTCGTAAAATACTTGGTCTAATTTATAATCACGCATTTTTACTTTGAATATTACCGATATTAAACTACTTTTGAATCCCATTGTAACGTTGAAACATTGTAACACTAAGATTCTTTGATAGCAATATCTTTCTCAAATTTAGAAACATTTGAACTATGATAACAATTTCGAAGTGTCTTTGAACTTATGTTTGCTTGATCTTCTAGTAGGCTTTTATCTGCGTGAGATTGATAAAGTTTCTTTGTTGCCATTATCTCGTATGCTTATATTATGTTTTCAAGTTCTGAAACTAAATTGAATTTTTCTTTATTTTAACAGTGATTTTTGCGTGTTAATCAGTTATTTTATTTATTAATATTCAGAATAAGAAAATTACTATTTTTTTGTATAATTAATATGCGCATTGACCTAAATTAAATATTGTTAAAAGGTGTGCAAAAGAATACTTTAATTCCGAATTTTTCCAAAAAAATGTAGATAACAAAATTAATATTGCGCAAGATAAGGCCGTTATTTAGTATACATACGTACATTAAAAAGAATATCTTTTTAGAAAATGAGGTGTAAATTAGTGTATTAATTCGATATTAAAACTTCTATCGCGAAGTTATATAATCTCAAACTTAAATCCAATAATCCATTATTATCTAATACAATAACATTGTAATATTCAAATGTATATTGTGCACCATGTTTTCTCATTTTTTTTCATAACACAATTTGTTAATTTTATCCAATATTTACTTATCAATTTTAAATTTTTAAACGTTATAATTAGGCAGATTCACACTTTCGTTAAACCCATGGACACACTTTTTAAAACTATTTTCTCGATTTTGATGATCGTTTTACTTTTTGAAACTTTGCCTGTAATTTTTTCTCGATAGAAGGATTTTCTTTGAATTTTTATTTTATACTGCAATTGTGATTAGGATATTTTTAAATGCTGTTTATTCAGATGCATCTTATCTTTATCGACTTCAAACAACGTCTGTTCGAGCAATATATTTAATCGACTGCCATTACTTACTTTGTATCAACTCTTGATATTTTTTTTATAAAACGCTTGAATAACACGCAGTAATACGAAATATATTAATTAATATTAAATTATTTCCTTTTAACGTTGTTACTAAAATTAAAAACAGATAATTTCACGAAATAAAAAGTATATTTTAATGAACCTTGAATGTATTAACAATGAAATCATTAATATTTGATTTACTGATAAAACAGTATAGAGCAAAAGTTTTAGTATTCTCAGAACGTTGTTATCGTTCTTCATGAATTCAAAATAGTCATTTTTCTTCTTTTTACCAGTTAATTTTCAGCTGATTAACTATATAACAGAAAAATTGTAGAAAATAATATAGTTAATATGTAAATAAATCAGAAGCAGAGTTAGAATATAAAGTTAAACCAGTTACCGACAAGCCCAATTAATTTCGCCAACCACCGTATAGTAAGCAATTGTCAGGCCCGAATACGGACAAAGTCCAGTTATGAAAATTTGCATATTTAATGTGATACGAATGAAATTTCGAGAAACTAACGTTTTTTGCTGCAAAATATAAGTATGACTGAACATGTATATTGAATCAATCTCCTACAATATTTTTTTTTATATTCTTACTTTACTCATCTGATGATTTTATTGATAGAATAGTTAATCAATTAAATTAATTAATTCGGTTTGACGTTTTTTGTCGTCCTTTTGAAGTACTTATTATACTTTATAATTATCTAAGAGTTATGTACATGTATAAATGTAACTGTACTAGAGAAGTATTTGCCTATGTACTTGAAGTTTCGAACGTCAGAATCAGACGAAAATGATGAAAAATTTTTTTTTGTTTTAGTATTTTATTCTGATAGATGCATGCGAAATATGAACTAAAACGGCTTTAAAAAAATTTCTAACCCCTAATTCGACCCGAAATCCCTTGAAACAGGGGTTGGAAGGTGGTAAACATAGGTAAAAAAATTCTAACTTGGCCTAATAAAAGTTTTACGGTTTTCTACTTTACACATGTCCTCATTACGATAGAATACACTTATAAAAAAAATGTCAACCCATAACTCGTCCCGGAAGCCCTTCAAATAGGGGTTGGAAGTGGGTGAATATAGAAAAAAAAATTCTAACTTGGCCTAATAAAAGTCTTACGGTTTTTTACTTCATACATACCCTCATTAGGATAGAATACACTTACAAAAAAAGTTACAACCCTTAACTCGTCCCGGAAGCCCTTCAAATAGGGGTCGCAATGGGGGTAAATATAGATAAAACATTCTAACTTGGCCTAATAAAAGTTTTACGGTTTTCTACTTCGTACATACCCTCATTGTAATAGAATACACTTATAATAAAAATTTTAAACCCTAACTCGTCCCGGAAGCCTTTCAAATAGGGGTTGGAAGGTGGTAAACATAGGTAAAAAAATTCTAACTTAGCCTAATAAAAGTCTTACGGTTTTCTACTTTACACATATCCTCATTACGATAGAATACACTTATAAAAAAAATGTCAACCCTTAACTCGTCCCGGAAGCCCTTCAAATAGGGGTTGGCAGTGGGTGAATATAGGTAAAAAAATTCTAACTTGGCCTAATAAAAGTCTTACGGCTTTTTACTTCATACATACCCTCATTAGGATAGAATACACTTACAAAAAAAATTACAACCCTTAACTCGTCCCGAAAGCCCTTCAAATAGGGGTTGGAAGGTGGTAAACATAGGTAAAAAAATTCTAACTTGGCCTAATAAAAGTCTTACGGTTTTCTACTTTACACATATCCTCATTACGATAGAATACACTTATGAAAAAAATGTCAACCCTTAACTCGTCCCGGAAGCCCTTCAAATAGGGGTTGGAAGGTGGTAAACATAGATAAAACATTCTAACTTGGCCTAATAAAAGTTTTACGGTTTTCTACTTCGTACATACCCTCATTGTAATAGAATACACTTATAATAAAAATTTTAAACCCTAACTCGTCCCGGAAGCCTTTCAAATAGGGGTTGGAAGGTGGTAAACATAGGTAAAAAAATTCTAACTTAGCCTAATAAAAGTCTTACGGTTTTCTACTTTACACATATCCTCATTACGATAGAATACACTTATGAAAAAAATGTCAACCCATAACTCGTCCCGGAAGCCCTTCAAATAGGGGTTGGAAGTGGGTGAATATAGGAAAAAAAAATTCTAACTTGGCCTAATAAAAGTCTTACGGTTTTTTACTTTACACATATCCTCATTACGATAGAATACACTTATGAAAAAAATGTCAACCCTTAACTCGTCCCGGAAGCCCTTCAAATAGGGGTTGGAAGGTGGTAAACATAGATAAAACATTCTAACTTGGCCTAATAAAAGTTTTACGGTTTTCTACTTCGTACATACCCTCATTGTAATAGAATACACTTATAATAAAAATTTTAAACCCTAACTCGTCCCGGAAGCCTTTCAAATAGGGGTTGGAAGGTGGTAAACATAGGTAAAAAAATTCTAACTTAGCCTAATAAAAGTCTTACGGTTTTCTACTTTACACATATCCTCATTACGATAGAATACACTTATGAAAAAAATGTCAACCCATAACTCGTCCCGGAAGCCCTTCAAATAGGGGTTGGAAGTGGGTGAATATAGGAAAAAAAAATTCTAACTTGGCCTAATAAAAGTCTTACGGTTTTTTACTTCATACATACCCTCATTAGGATAGAATACACTTACAAAAAAAGTTACAACCCTTAACTCGTCCCGGAAGCCCTTCAAATAGGGGTCGCAATGGGGGTAAATATAGATAAAACATTCTAACTTGGCCTAATAAAAGTTTTACGGTTTTCTACTTCGTACATACCCTCATTGTAATAGAATACACTTATAATAAAAATTTTAAACCCTAACTCGTCCCGGAAGCCTTTCAAATAGGGGTTGGAAGGTGGTAAACATAGGTAAAAAAATTCTAACTTAGCCTAATAAAAGTCTTACGGTTTTCTACTTTACACATATCCTCATTACGATAGAATACACTTATGAAAAAAATGTCAACCCTTAACTCGTCCCGGAAGCCCTTCAAATAGGGGTTGGCAGTGGGTGAATATAGGTAAAAAAATTCTAACTTGGCCTAATAAAAGTCTTACGGCTTTTTACTTCATACATACCCTCATTAGGATAGAATACACTTACAAAAAAAATTACAACCCTTAACTCGTCCCGAAAGCCCTTCAAATAGGGGTTGGAAGGTGGTAAACATAGGTAAAAAAATTCTAACTTGGCCTAATAAAAGTCTTACGGGTTTCTACTTTACACATATCCTCATTACGATAGAATACACTTATGAAAAAAATGTCAACCCTTAACTCGTCCCGGAAGCCCTTCAAATAGGGGTTGGAAGGTGGTAAACATAGATAAAACATTCTAACTTGGCCTAATAAAAGTTTTACGGTTTTCTACTTCGTACATACCCTCATTGTAATAGAATACACTTATAATAAAAATTTTAAACCCTAACTCGTCCCGGAAGCCTTTCAAATAGGGGTTAGAAGGTGGTAAACATAGGTAAAAAAATTCTAACTTGGCCTAATAAAAGTCTTACGGTTTTCTACTTTACACATATCCTCATTACGATAGAATACACTTATGAAAAAAATGTCAACCCTTAACTCGTCCCGGAAGCCCTTCAAATAGGGGTTGGAAGGTGGTAAACATAGATAAAACATTCTAACTTGGCCTAATAAAAGTTTTACGGTTTTCTACTTCGTACATACCCTCATTGTAATAGAATACACGTATAATAAAAATTTTAAACCCTAACTCGTCCCGGAAGCCTTTCAAATAGGGGTTGGAAGGTGGTAAACATAGGTAAAAAAATTCTAACTTAGCCTAATAAAAGTCTTACGGTTTTCTACTTTACACATATCCTCATTACGATAGAATACACTTATGAAAAAAATGTCAACCCATAACTCGTCCCGGAAGCCCTTCAAATAGGGGTTGGAAGTGGGTGAATATAGGAAAAAAAAATTCTAACTTGGCCTAATAAAAGTCTTACGGTTTTTTACTTCATACATACCCTCATTAGGATAGAATACACTTACAAAAAAAGTTACAACCCTTAACTCGTCCCGGAAGCCCTTCAAATAGGGGTCGCAATGGGGGTAAATATAGATAAAACATTCTAACTTGGCCTAATAAAAGTTTTACGGTTTTCTACTTCGTACATACCCTCATTGTAATAGAATACACTTATAATAAAAATTTTAAACCCTAACTCGTCCCGGAAGCCTTTCAAATAGGGGTTGGAAGGTGGTAAACATAGGTAAAAAAATTCTAACTTAGCCTAATAAAAGTCTTACGGTTTTCTACTTTACATATATCCTCATTACGATAGAATACACTTATGAAAAAAATGTCAACCCTTAACTCGTCCCGGAAGCCCTTCAAATAGGGGTTGGCAGTGGGTGAATATAGGTAAAAAAATTCTAACTTGGCCTAATAAAAGTCTTACGGCTTTTTACTTCATACATACCCTCATTAGGATAGAATACACTTACAAAAAAAATTACAACCCTTAACTCGTCCCGAAAGCCCTTCAAATAGGGGTTGGAAGGTGGTAAACATAGGTAAAAAAATTCTAACTTGGCCTAATAAAAGTCTTACGGTTTTCTACTTTACACATATCCTCATTACGATAGAATACACTTATGAAAAAAATGTCAACCCTTAACTCGTCCCGGAAGCCCTTCAAATAGGGGTTGGAAGGTGGTAAACATAGATAAAACATTCTAACTTGGCCTAATAAAAGTTTTACGGTTTTCTACTTCGTACATACCCTCATTGTAATAGAATACACTTATAATAAAAATTTTAAACCCTAACTCGTCCCGGAAGCCTTTCAAATAGGGGTTGGAAGGTGGTAAACATAGGTAAAAAAATTCTAACTTAGCCTAATAAAAGTCTTACGGTTTTCTACTTTACACATATCCTCATTACGATAGAATACACTTATGAAAAAAATGTCAACCCTTAACTCGTCCCGGAAGCCCTTCAAATAGGGGTTGGCAGTGGGTGAATATAGGTAAAAAAATTCTAACTTGGCCTAATAAAAGTCTTACGGCTTTTTACTTCATACATACCCTCATTAGGATAGAATACACTTACAAAAAAAATTACAACCCTTAACTCGTCCCGAAAGCCCTTCAAATAGGGGTTGGAAGGTGGTAAACATAGGTAAAAAAATTCTAACTTGGCCTAATAAAAGTCTTACGGTTTTCTACTTTACACATATCCTCATTACGATAGAATACACTTATGAAAAAAATGTCAACCCTTAACTCGTCCCGGAAGCCCTTCAAATAGGGGTTGGAAGGTGGTAAACATAGATAAAACATTCTAACTTGGCCTAATAAAAGTTTTACGGTTTTCTACTTCGTACATACCCTCATTGTAATAGAATACACTTATAATAAAAATTTTAAACCCTAACTCGTCCCGGAAGCCTTTCAAATAGGGGTTGGAAGGTGGTAAACATAGGTAAAAAAATTCTAACTTAGCCTAATAAAAGTCTTACGGTTTTCTACTTTACACATATCCTCATTACGATAGAATACACTTATGAAAAAAATGTCAACCCTTAACTCGTCCCGGAAGCCCTTCAAATAGGGGTTGGCAGTGGGTGAATATAGGTAAAAAAATTCTAACTTGGCCTAATAAAAGTCTTACGGCTTTTTACTTCATACATACCCTCATTAGGATAGAATACACTTACAAAAAAAATTACAACCCTTAACTCGTCCCGAAAGCCCTTCAAATAGGGGTTGGAAGGTGGTAAACATAGGTAAAAAAATTCTAACTTGGCCTAATAAAAGTCTTACGGTTTTCTACTTTACACATATCCTCATTACGATAGAATACACTTATGAAAAAAATGTCAACCCTTAACTCGTCCCGGAAGCCCTTCAAATAGGGGTTGGAAGGTGGTAAACATAGATAAAACATTCTAACTTGGCCTAATAAAAGTTTTACGGTTTTCTACTTCGTACATACCCTCATTGTAATAGAATACACTTATAATAAAAATTTTAAACCCTAACTCGTCCCGGAAGCCTTTCAAATAGGGGTTGGAAGGTGGTAAACATAGGTAAAAAAATTCTAACTTGGCCTAATAAAAGTCTTACGGTTTTCTACTTTACACATATCCTCATTACGATAGAATACACTTATGAAAAAAATGTCAACCCTTAACTCGTCCCGGAAGCCCTTCAAATAGGGGTTGGAAGGTGGTAAACATAGATAAAACATTCTAACTTGGCCTAATAAAAGTTTTACGGTTTTCTACTTCGTACATACCCTCATTGTAATAGAATACACTTATAATAAAAATTTTAAACCCTAACTCGTCCCGGAAGCCTTTCAAATAGGGGTTGGAAGGTGGTAAACATAGGTAAAAAAATTCTAACTTAGCCTAATAAAAGTCTTACGGTTTTCTACTTTACACATATCCTCATTACGATAGAATACACTTATGAAAAAAATGTCAACCCATAACTCGTCCCGGAAGCCCTTCAAATAGGGGTTGGAAGTGGGTGAATATAGGAAAAAAAAATTCTAACTTGGCCTAATAAAAGTCTTACGGTTTTTTACTTCATACATACCCTCATTAGGATAGAATACACTTACAAAAAAAGTTACAACCCTTAACTCGTCCCGGAAGCCCTTCAAATAGGGGTCGCAATGGGGGTAAATATAGATAAAACATTCTAACTTGGCCTAATAAAAGTTTTACGGTTTTCTACTTCGTACATACCCTCATTGTAATAGAATACACTTATAATAAAAATTTTAAACCCTAACTCGTCCCGGAAGCCTTTCAAATAGGGGTTGGAAGGTGGTAAACATAGGTAAAAAAATTCTAACTTAGCCTAATAAAAGTCTTACGGTTTTCTACTTTACATATATCCTCATTACGATAGAATACACTTATGAAAAAAATGTCAACCCTTAACTCGTCCCGGAAGCCCTTCAAATAGGGGTTGGCAGTGGGTGAATATAGGTAAAAAAATTCTAACTTGGCCTAATAAAAGTCTTACGGCTTTTTACTTCATACATACCCTCATTAGGATAGAATACACTTACAAAAAAAATTACAACCCTTAACTCGTCCCGAAAGCCCTTCAAATAGGGGTTGGAAGGTGGTAAACATAGGTAAAAAAATTCTAACTTGGCCTAATAAAAGTCTTACGGTTTTCTACTTTACACATATCCTCATTACGATAGAATACACTTATGAAAAAAATGTCAACCCTTAACTCGTCCCGGAAGCCCTTCAAATAGGGGTTGGAAGGTGGTAAACATAGATAAAACATTCTAACTTGGCCTAATAAAAGTTTTACGGTTTTCTACTTCGTACATACCCTCATTGTAATAGAATACACTTATAATAAAAATTTTAAACCCTAACTCGTCCCGGAAGCCTTTCAAATAGGGGTTGGAAGGTGGTAAACATAGGTAAAAAAATTCTAACTTAGCCTAATAAAAGTCTTACGGTTTTCTACTTTACACATATCCTCATTACGATAGAATACACTTATGAAAAAAATGTCAACCCTTAACTCGTCCCGGAAGCCCTTCAAATAGGGGTTGGCAGTGGGTGAATATAGGTAAAAAAATTCTAACTTGGCCTAATAAAAGTCTTACGGCTTTTTACTTCATACATACCCTCATTAGGATAGAATACACTTACAAAAAAAATTACAACCCTTAACTCGTCCCGAAAGCCCTTCAAATAGGGGTTGGAAGGTGGTAAACATAGGTAAAAAAATTCTAACTTGGCCTAATAAAAGTCTTACGGTTTTCTACTTTACACATATCCTCATTACGATAGAATACACTTATGAAAAAAATGTCAACCCTTAACTCGTCCCGGAAGCCCTTCAAATAGGGGTTGGAAGGTGGTAAACATAGATAAAACATTCTAACTTGGCCTAATAAAAGTTTTACGGTTTTCTACTTCGTACATACCCTCATTGTAATAGAATACACTTATAATAAAAATTTTAAACCCTAACTCGTCCCGGAAGCCTTTCAAATAGGGGTTGGAAGGTGGTAAACATAGGTAAAAAAATTCTAACTTAGCCTAATAAAAGTCTTACGGTTTTCTACTTTACACATATCCTCATTACGATAGAATACACTTATGAAAAAAATGTCAACCCTTAACTCGTCCCGGAAGCCTTTCAAATAGGGGTTGGAAGGTGGTAAACATAGGTAAAAAAATTCTAACTTAGCCTAATAAAAGTCTTACGGTTTTCTACTTTACACATATCCTCATTACGATAGAATACACTTATGAAAAAAATGTCAACCCATAACTCGTCCCGGAAGCCCTTCAAATAGGGGTTGTAAGTGGGTGAATATAGGTAAAAAAATTCTAACTTGGCCTAATAAAAGTTTTACGGTTTTCTACTTCGTACATACCCTCATTATAATAGAATACACTTATGAAAAAAATGTCAACCCTTAACTCGTCCCGGAAGCCCTTCAAATAGGAGTTGGAAGTGGGTGAATATAGGTAAAAAAATTCTAACTTGGCCTAATAAAAGTCTTACGGTTTTCTACTTTATACATACCCTAATTAGACAAGAATACACTTACAAAAAAAATTACAACCCTTAACTCGTCCCGGAAGCCCTTCAAATAGGGGTCGCAATGTGGTAAATATAGATAAAAAATTCTAACTTGGCCTAATAAAAGTCTAACGGTTATCTACTATACACATATCCTCATTACGATAGAATACACTTACAAAAAAAATGTCAACCCTTAACTCGTCCCGGAAGCCCTTCAAATAGGGGTTGGAAGTGGGTGAATATAGGTAAAAAAATTCTAACTTGGCCTAATAAAAGTCTTACGGTTTTCTACTTTATACATACCCTAATTAGAATAGAATACACTTACAAAAAAAATTACAACCCTTAACTCGTCCCGGAAGCCCTTCAAATAGGGGTCGCAATGTGGTAAATATAGATAAAAAATTCTAACTTGGCCTAATAAAAGTCTTACGGTTATCTACTATACACATATCCTCATTACGATAGAATACACTTACAAAAAAAATTACAACCCTTAACTCGTCCCGGAAGCCCTTCAAATAGGGGTTGGAAGTAGGTGAATATAGGTAAAAAAATTCTAACTTGGCCTAATAAAAGTCTTACGGTTTTTTACTTCATACATACCCTCATTACGATAGAATACACTTATGAAAAAAATGTCAACCCTTAACTCGTCCCGGAAGCCCTTCAAATAGGGGTTGGAAGGTGGTAGAAATAGATAAAACATTCTAACTTGGCCTAATAAAAGTTTTACGGTTTTCTACTTCGTACATACCCTCATTGTAATAGAATACACTTATAAAAAAAATGTCAACCCATAACTCGTCCCGGAAGCCCTTCAAATAGGGGTTGGAAGTGGGTGAATATAGGTAAAAAAATTCTAACTTGGCCTAATAAAAGTCTTACGGTTTTTTACTTCATACATACCCTCATTACGATAGAATACACTTATGAAAAAAATGTCAACCCTTAACTCGTCCCGGAAGCCCTTCCCCAGCCAAGTTAGATTTTTTACCTATATTTACCTCCATCCAACCCCTATTTGAAGGACTTCCGGGACGAGTTAGGGTTGACATTTTTTTTATTAGTGTATTCTATTATAATGAGGATATGTGTAAAGTCGAAAACCGTAAAACTTTTATTAGGCCATGTTACAATTTTTTTACCTATATTCACCCCCTTCCAACCCCTATTTGAAGGGCTTCCGGGACGAGTTAAGGGTTGACATTTTTTTCATAAGTGTATTCTATCCTCATGAGGGTATGTATGAAGTAAAAAACCGTAAGACTTTTATTAGGCCAAGTTAGAATTTTTTTACCTATATTCACCCACTTCCAACCCCATATTTGAAGGGCTTCCGGGACGAGTTAAGGGTTGTAATATTTTTTGTAAGTGTATTCTATCCTAATGAGGGTATGTATGAAGTAAAAAATCGTAAGACTTTTATTAGGCCAAGTTAGAATTTTTTTACCTATATTCACCCACTTCTAACCCCTATTTGAAGGGCTTCCGGGACGAGTTAAGGGTTGACATTTTTTTCATAAGTGTATTCTATCGTAATGAGGATATGTGTAAAGTAGAAAACCGTAAGACTTTTATTAGGCTAAGTTAGAATTTTTTTACCTATGTTTACCACCTTCCAACCCCTATTTGAAAGGCTTCCGGGACGAGTTAGGGTTTAAAATTTGTATTATAAGTGTATTCTATTACAATGAGGGTATGTACGAAGTAGAAAACCGTAAAACTTTTATTAGGCCAAGTTAGAATGTTTTATCTATGTTTACCACCTTCCAACCCCTATTTGAAGGGCTTCCGGGACGAGTTAAGGGTTGACATTTTTTTCATAAGTGTATTCTATCCTAATGAGGATATGTGTGAAGTACAAAACCGTAAGACTTTTATTCGGCCAAGTTAGAATTTTTTTACCTATATTCACCCACTTCCAACCCCTATTTAAACGGCTTCCGGGACGAGTTAGGGGTTGACATTTTTTTCATAAGTGTATTCTATCGTAATGAGGATATGTGTGAAGTAGAAAACCGTAAAACTTTTATTAGGCCAAGTTAGAATGTTTTATCTATGTTTACCACCTTCCAACCCCTATTTGAAGGGCTTCCGGGACGAGTTAAGGGTTGACATTTTTTTCATAAGTGTATTCTATCCTAATGAGGGTATGTATGAAGTAAAAAACCGTAAGACTTTTATTAGGCCAAGTTAGAATTTTTTTACCTATATTCACCCACTTCCAACCCCATATTTGAAGGGCTTCCGGGACGAGTTAAGGGTTGACATTTTTTTCATAAGTGTATTCTATCGTAATGAGGATATGTGTACAGTAGAAAACCGTAAGACTTTTATTAGGCCAAGTTAGAATTTTTTTACCTATGTTTACCACCTTCCAACCCCTATTTGAAGCGCTTCCGGGACGAGTTAAGGGTTGACAGTTTTTTCATAAGTGTATTCTATCCTAATGAGGGTATGTATGAAGTAAAAAACCGTAAGACTTTTATTAGGCCAAGTTAGAATTATTTACCTATATTCACCCACTTCCAACCCCTATTTGAAGGGCTTCCGGGACGAGTTAAGGGTTGACATTTTTTTCATAAGTGTATTTAATCGTAATGAGGATATGTGTAAAGTAGAAAACCGTAAGACTTTTATTAGGCTAAGTTAGAATTTTTTTACCTATGTTTACCACCTTCCAACCCCTATTTGAAAGGCTTCCGGGACGAGTTAGGGTTTAAAATTTTTATTATAAGTGTATTCTATTACAATGAGGGTATGTACGAAGTAGAAAACCGTAAAACTTTTATTAGGCCAGGTTAGAATGTTTTATCTATATTTACCCCCATTGCGACCCCTATTTGAAGGGCTTCCGGGACGAGTTAAGGGTTGTAACTTTTTTTGTAAGTGTATTCTATCCTAATGAGGGTATGTATGAAGTAAAAAACCGTAAAACTTTTATTAGGCCAAGTTAGAATTTTTTTACCTATATTCACCCACTTCCAACCCCTATTTGAAGGGCTTCCGGGACGAGTTAAGGGTTGACATTTTTTTTGTAAGTGTATATTATCCTAATGAGGGTATGTATGAAGTAAAAAACCGTAAGACTTTTATTAGGCCAAGTTAGAATTTTTTTACCTATTTTCACCCACTTCCAACCCCTATTTGAAGGGCTTCCGGGACGAGTTATGGGTTGACATTTTTTTTATAAGTGTATTCTATTACAATGAGGGTATGTACGAAGTAGAAAACCGTAAAACTTATATTAGGCCAAGTTAGAATGTTTTATCTATGTTTACCACCTTCCAACCCCTATTTGAAGGGCTTCCGGGACGAGTTAAGGGTTGACATTTTTTTCATAAGTGTATTCTATCGTAATGAGGATATGTGTAAAGTAGAAAACCGTAAGACTTTTATTAGGCCAAGTTAGAATTTTTTTACCTATGTTTACCACCTTCCAACCCCTATTTGAAGGGCTTCCGGGACGAGTTAAGGGTTGACATTTTTTTCATAAGTGTATTCTATCCTCATGAGGGTATGTATGAAGTAAAAAACCGTAAGACTTTTATTAGGCCAAGTTAGAATTTTTTTACCTATATTCACCCACTTCCAACCCCATATTTGAAGGGCTTCCGGGACGAGTTAAGGGTTGTAATATTTTTTGTAAGTGTATTCTATCCTAATGAGGGTATGTATGAAGTAAAAAATCGTAAGACTTTTATTAGGCCAAGTTAGAATTTTTTTACCTATATTCACCCACTTCTAACCCCTATTTGAAGGGCTTCCGGGACGAGTTAAGGGTTGACATTTTTTTCATAAGTGTATTCTATCGTAATGAGGATATGTGTAAAGTAGAAAACCGTAAGACTTTTATTAGGCTAAGTTAGAATTTTTTTACCTATGTTTACCACCTTCCAACCCCTATTTGAAAGGCTTCCGGGACGAGTTAGGGTTTAAAATTTGTATTATAAGTGTATTCTATTACAATGAGGGTATGTACGAAGTAGAAAACCGTAAAACTTTTATTAGGCCAAGTTAGAATGTTTTATCTATGTTTACCACCTTCCAACCCCTATTTGAAGGGCTTCCGGGACGAGTTAAGGGTTGACATTTTTTTCATAAGTGTATTCTATCCTAATGAGGGTATGTATGAAGTAAAAAACCGTAAGACTTTTATTAGGCCAAGTTAGAATTTTTTTACCTATATTCACCCACTTCCAACCCCATATTTGACGGGCTTCCGGAACGAGTTAAGGGTTGTAATATTTTTTGTAAGTGTATTCTATCCTAATGAGGGTATGTATGAAGTAAAAAACCGTAAGACTTTTATTAGGCCAAGTTAGAATTTTTTTACCTATATTCACCCACTTCTAACCCCTATTTGAAGGGCTTCCGGGACGAGTTAAGGGTTGACATTTTTTTCATAAGTGTATTCTATCGTAATGAGGATATGTGTAAAGTAGAAAACCGTAAGACTTTTATTAGGCTAAGTTAGAATTTTTTTACCTATGTTTACCACCTTCCAACCCCTATTTGAAAGGCTTCCGGGACGAGTTAGGGTTTAAAATTTGTATTATAAGTGTATTCTATTACAATGAGGGTATGTACGAAGTAGAAAACCGTAAAACTTTTATTAGGCCAAGTTAGAATGTTTTATCTATGTTTACCACCTTCCAACCCCTATTTGAAGGGCTTCCGAGACGAGTTAAGGGTTGACATTTTTTTTATAAGTGTATTTTATTACAATGAGGGTATGTACGAAGTAGAAAACCGTAAAACTTTTATTAGGCCAAGTTAGAATGTTTTATCTATGTTTACCACCTTCCAACCCCTATTTGAAGGGCTTCCGGGACGAGTTAAGGGTTGACATTTTTTTCATAAGTGTATTCTATCCTAATGAGGGTATGTATGAAGTAAAAAACCGTAAAACTTTTATTAGGCCAAGTTAGAATTTTTTTACCTATATTCACCCACTTCCAACCCCATATTTGACGGGCTTCCGGGACGAGTTAAGGGTTGACATTTTTTTCATAAGTGTATTCTATCCTAATGAGGGTATGTATGAAGTAAAAAACCGTAAGACTTTTATTACGCCAAGTTAGAATTTTTTTACCTATATTCACCCACTTCCAACCCCTATTTGAAGGGCTTCCGGGACGAGTTAAGGGTTGACATTTTTTTTATAAGTGTATTCTATCGTAATGAGGATATGTGTAAAGTAGAAAACCGTAAGACTTTTATTAGGCCAAGTTAGAATTTTTTTACCTATGTTTACCACCTTCCAACCCCTATTTGAAGGGCTTTCGGGACGAGTTAAGGGTTGACATTTTTTTCATAAGTGTATTCTATCGTAATGAGGATATGTGTAAAGTAGAAAACCGTAAGACTTTTATTAGGCCAAGTTAGAATTTTTTTACCTATGTTTACCACCTTCCAACCCCTATTTGAAGGGCTTTCGGGACGAGTTAAGGGTTGTAATTTTTTTTGTAAGTGTATTCTATCCTAATGAGGGTATGTATGAAGTAAAAAGCCGTAAGACTTTTATTAGGCCAAGTTAGAATTTTTTTACCTATATTCACCCACTGCCAACCCCTATTTGAAGGGCTTCCGGGACGAGTTAAGGGTTGACATTTTTTTCATAAGTGTATTCTATCGTAATGAGGATATGTGTAAAGTAGAAAACCGTAAGACTTTTATTAGGCTAAGTTAGAATTTTTTTACCTATGTTTACCACCTTCCAACCCCTATTTGAAAGGCTTCCGGGACGAGTTAGGGTTTAAAATTTTTATTATAAGTGTATTCTATTACAATGAGGGTATGTACGAAGTAGAAAACCGTAAAACTTTTATTAGGCCAAGTTAGAATGTTTTATCTATATTTACCCCCATTGCGACCCCTATTTGAAGGGCTTCCGGGACGAGTTAAGGGTTGTAACTTTTTTTGTAAGTGTATTCTATCCTAATGAGGGTATGTATGAAGTAAAAAACCGTAAGACTTTTATTAGGCCAAGTTAGAATTTTTTTACCTATATTCACCCACTTCCAACCCCTATTTGAAGGGCTTCCGGGACGAGTTATGGGTTGACATTTTTTTTATAAGTGTATTCTATCGTAATGAGGACATGTGTAAAGTAGAAAACCGTAAAACTTTTATTAGGCCGAGTTAGAATTTTTTTACCTATGTTTACCACCTTCCAACCCCTGTTTCAAGGGATTTCGGGTCGAATTAGGGGTTAGAAATTTTTTTAAAGCCGTTTTAGTTCATATTTCGTATGTATCTATCAGAATAAAATACTAAATCAAAAAAAAATTTTTCATCATTTTCGTCTGATTCTGACGTTCGAAACTTCAAGTACATTATTTGCCTAAATGTATATATTATATTTGCACGCGTTCATCTAATGAAATTATCATTGTTGTTGAAGCTTGTTTGTTATATATTAAAAAAAAATAAAAATGAAAACATACAGTAGTAGTGTTGAGTGTATTTTACACTGTAGATTGATAAAGATTAAACTATATAGTGTATACGTAACTTTGTGTCTCTTGTTTTTCATTATACAGATTTCGTTTTTGTCCAATACAATTAATAAATTATGAAACGTTAATGGGGTGTGAAAGTCAATTTAAAATTCAAATTTCTTACCTAAAATTTTATCGATATAATTTGGCCTAATTGGATATGTAACTAAATATTATTATGCATTAATCTTCCATTATACATACAAAGTTTCAAGCATATGTATTCAAATATCTGGATGAATGTCTTTCTACCAAAGTCTCGAAACAACTAATTTTCAGTCTGAAAGTTTTATGCGTATGGCATTCGCGTAATCGTTGCTATATTTGCTAGAAACTTTGTATAATGTTGTATTATTGTACGTAAGAAAGGTAATAATGATTTAGTTTTACATAATATGATCTACATATTTAATAACAACTAATTATTTATCCTCCCGGTCTGTAATATTTGCAGCGGAAATCTTAAATTAGTAATTGATTTGAAGATCTTACTTAAACTACTGCAGTAATAATAATTCTTTTTAAGATACACACAACCATTTTTCGACGAATGTTCCACAGTTTTAGTGTCCCATTCTTCGCAACAAAAATCCAAAACACAAATTAAATTCTGTATAAAAATCGTAATATAATATATAAACATTTATATAAAAAAGTAATATCTGTATTCCTTAAAATTTTTTGCAATAATCCAAATATGAAAGCTATTCAGTTATAAGCCTTATACTGTCAGTAATCAGTGAGCACTATAGATCTCGAAGCGCAATAACTACTGACATCACGAATATTCAATTGAAGAATATACAATATTCATTAGCAAATTCATAAATACCAAAGTGGTAAATGTGATGAGGATATTATTAGTAACGTGATGCAGAAGAATAACTGCTTAATCATAATTGTCTAATTTTGGAAATCAGCGAAATGGCATAGTTGGTAATCATTATTATGATACAGCATATATTGAAACCGTCAATAATAGTGTGTATTTTTCATTTTACTTTAATGCATTTTTTTTAATTTCTCATTGTGATCGCAATGATTGAAATTTTGTTTATACCCAGCGAGAATTTTCTGATAAAAATTTGTGTAAAAATGAACGGTACAAATTATGATAAATAATAAAAGCAACCTCGCAGTTCAGAGGTACACACGTGCTCATAATCATCGCTGCTATGCATCGAGTACCAACCAGGCGACAATATGACGGGTCTAGTGTTTAAGGGGAAGCGTCAGACCTACTTCACCGACCAAGGACAAACGAAAATAAAATTGATTTTGTTTTTAGGGATCGCTTTATTTGTACCAAATAAATACCGGAACACTGAAAATTTGAGGTAAATCATTCTATATATCAATAAGAATGTGAGAAAAAATAACTTCGAAAATTTAGTTTTACGCCAAAAATACGCATCAGAATAAAATTTCCGTTTCAGGATAGCTCTGTCTAGGGAAAATACATAGCGGAACATTCGAATTGATATCATAATCGAAAATTAGCATAATCACATAATTGCCAATTTTCGATTCTGATGCGTATCTTTTTAGAGAAACGAAATTTTTTAATGTATTATATCGACGGGTAAAGTAGGTCTGACGCATCCCCTTAAGAATAGCGCTATCGGGCTTATTTCGAGGAACTGCAATAACCTGTACCTGCCGAACTTTCCCAGGGCAATGCGCATTTCCTTCCTAGCTTCTCAAGCACCAAGATCTATACACATTCTAAAATCACTGTCGGGTCGATCGTGCATTATAAGATCACGACATTACACATTTAGTAATTTAAAACCGTCTTATTACTTCTTAATTCCCAAAAGTCTCACAATAGGTAAGCTTAATTTGAACCTTTCATGTCATAGTAAGTTTTCCCGTTAAGTCAGGATGTCCCACGTCTCCTATAATTGTCCCCGCAATCTCAGATCAAAAAATCCTCCCAATCAAACGTTAAATCAGCAAATCCACACAAATAACACATACCAACCCCGTAAAAAGTCACAAATCAAGCAAACAGCTTAGGTCCTAAGGTCACTTACCCCACCCCAGGCCAAAGTAAAAAAGACCAAATCCATTCTCATCTACCCACTGCACGTCTATATCCATCCTCCTCCAGGCGCAAGCGCATATCCCGGCGCATCACCGATATAGTTTCGGCTCTGCGTTCTCGCGCATTTTTCTCTCTCTCTCTCTCTCTCCTCTCGATTCGACACAATTTCAGACACACTCCTCCCTCTCCCTCTAGACTCGTCGCGCATTCCGCGGCGGCGGCGAACGGATTCCGGAGCGCGTTTTCTTCGAGTCGCAGCGAGCGAGAGAGAGAGAGAGAGAGAGAGAGAGAGAGAGAAGTGGCACGGCTTACGGTACAGCTATACAGCATTTTCCAGCCGCTCGGCGACTCGCTACTTCGGGCGTACGTACGATGGTCTTCTTTTTCGCTTCCTCTTCCTCGCGCAAGCGCACGCCGGCGGCTGTGTCTTTTTGTTGCTGTAGCGCGGCCGTTAGGAGTCGCGCATCTGGCGCCGATGCGTACGAGAGGTATATAGTATAGTTTTAGGTGAGAGGGGAGGGGAGAGAAGTTTTGAGGGCTGGTGTGTGTGGTCATATTTTGGAGGTATTTGAAAGTGGTCTTGACGGTGTTGTAACGGGAGGCCGCTGTAATTTTCGGTGAAGAGAATTTTAATTAAATAGGAGGGTGTCGGAGGTTTAGAGAAGGATATTTGATGAAACTTTGCGAGGTGTTTTCTAACAAAATGAAATGAAGTGTAGCACCTTTCATTTTTTCCAATGGGGCCTTATTCTCTAGATATCAACCAATTGATCTCATTTGTGAGCTATTTTAGTAAGAAATTGTGGCTTTCCTTCTGATCGTAGTTTCTCAAGTTTCTATGCTAGAAAATATTACCGAGGCGTAACTGAAAGTAGACAAAAAGAGCTTTAATTTCATCTTCGTTTCATAAAAAAATATTAATCTGGGCCAAAGTTATTGATTTTTAAAGAAAGCGATGAAAATTACACTAAAAATCACTGTATTTAAAAAAATTAAATCCTTCAATTCAGCTGCATTTTTTATAACGTTTTTTGAAAGTTAATAACATTGGTCCAGATTAATATTTTTCTACGAATCAAAGCTGGAATTAAAGCTATTTTCGTGTATTTTTAATTATAACAGCGCACAATTGAGATCAATTGGTTGATATTTTGAGAATGAGGACCCATTGGAAAAAAACTAGAGGTGCTACACTTCATTTTTATGTGTCAGAAAGCACCTCTAAGAGTTTCAGCAAATATTGTTTTTGAACCCTCCGACACTCTCCTAGTGAGTGTAATGTTCTATCTCTAAAATATATATTTCAACTGAAAATTGACGTCTTACGCTTTATTTTAGTTTCAATAGGGAAGAATATAAAATTAATTTTATCATCCGCACTTGTGCAAATGGTAAAGAACCTAAGCCGACGTGTACTGCTTTTTGAAATTTAAAAAGAAAACTCAATTTGCAAAAGTTACAGCTTATTTAAGCGGTTCTTTAAGTGACGTCGCACCGTTAAATCCTCGGTTAAAACGCCAAAAGATGCCGGCCGGAGTGACGTCGCACCGTTTTTAAAGTTATACCTATATCTTCTTCAATTTTGAAGATATTGTAAAAATTCTAAAAGTTTACAAAGAAACTATACCACGATCTATAAGATTACACTGTTAATTAAAACTCGGTATTCTTCCCTATTTAATTGACCGTTAAATGACCGTTTTATTTTCATTTGATTGTGACTTACTTTAATCTTTATTCATTTAAGCTTTATTTACGGAAAATAAATAACAGAACAATCAAATTGATATCAGAATCAAAAATTAGCATAATCACGTAGTTACTAAATTTCAATTCTGATTATAATTGTTGTTGTGCTATGTATTTTCCGTTACTCTACTCACCTTTATTCGCAGTTTTTTTCATTTTTCTTGTAGAGGAAAGCGGAACCATATGAGCATATTTTAATTATTTCGATGATTGTGCTATTTTGAGTACTGGCAAGTTTTTATTTGTTGTATTACATTGTACCATAAAGATAGTATCTTTATGATAACATCAACGAATATAAAATAAGTGCTGTCATTTGATTGACTATCCCAAAGAATCACCCATGTACATACATATTCACAAAAAAGCATTCAACAGTTGTTAAAAAGAAATTCTTTCGAGTATATATTATTAATATTTCTGAAATGTTGTGTTAATAAAATGTCAAGCCATTGTATCCTTCTAATTAGGAATGGGGTTCGTGACGGTACATTGGCACATATTTGCCTTACCAGTGGGACAAAACTAGCATTTGTCACCGTAAAACGTGCTCATCTTATTTTGATAATTAATACTTTTCCGGCATAGCGTAACTGTCATTGTTTTATTATGTAATGATAAGATACAAATGAGTATCTTGTAGATTTTAGATTTTTTCTAAACGCAGTTTATATACTTTTTATCTTGAAATATTATTCTTAGCCTGAAAATGCCATTTTTGCTTCACTTTGTTCTAGTTAATAAAAACAAGAGAAAAATGTTGACGTAGAGTTAATTGGGACACGATGAAAATTATATTGTAAAAACACCTTCACAATCATAAGAATACGTTCTTCAATCATTTGTAATATAAATATTTTATGAAACAATATCTGTCATGCTTATCAGCTCATGTGCGTAACTGGGTGATTCTTTATAAAAATTGCAAATTAGTGTTTCTATACTCAATAACCTTTTTATAACCTAGCCTTTAATGTTAAGAATAGGTTTATTGTAAATAGCTTTTTTTATTTTATACAACAGTAAAAACCCAAAAAAAAAATTAAACTGCATATGACCGGTTCTATATATAATTTAGTTTAAAATTCCATGCATGTCCTCAAACAATTTTTATCTCATAAAAAGGCTCATGAGTACCTTTTATCTTTTTAAAGCATAAATTACTGAGTAAAATAACTTAATTTTGCTATAGTACCAAATGGAAAATTCCGACGCCATATGACAAAAAATATTTAAAAAAACTAATTATCTTCATTATAATCCATGTCTTTCTTGTTTTTATAGTAAACTCCTTGGTAGTGGATATTTCTTATTAAAAAAACGTTATTAACAAAATTTAAAGGTCCAGTGTGCCATAAAATAATGTATATTGAACCCGTAAAGAAAAACCATCCTATGACAAATTTAGGTACTCAAAATTTACATAAAATTTACGCCTTTTCTGAGCATTACCCAACTATGCTGCAAAGAACGCATATGACACGTTTCCTTGCACTTTTCACAATGCAGTTAATAACTTACAAAAAATACCTGACCTAATTTAAAAGTACACGCTGCTTCTATCAACTTTAAGTTACGCATTATACGTAAAAGTATATATCGGTTTCTCTAAAAACAATGAAAACGTTTTCTAAGTTCAAAACCGAGCCTTATCGAACATTTTCCTTTCACTCAAACAAGTTTGGCATTGTTTTCACTCTTGAAAAGGTAAGGATTCCAGTCTCCACATGTTGATTTCACTCCAAAACACCACGTATTCATTTCATTCCTCCGATTCCCTCTAATAAAAACTCAAACTTCACTAGTATACATACCTATATTTATTTTCCACGTATCCCAACTTTCCGATCGATACCGATACATTTTCTCCTCGTTCATCATTCAAGAAACCTCGTCAAAACCACGCGCTCCTCAAAACAAATCTCAAAAGACCTCTGTATATTTGAAAAAAAAAGGAAAACAGCTCGAAAAAGACCTCTATAATTGCTCCGCTGATAAAGTAGCACTTTCACAATCTTTTAATGGGGTGTGGAATGCGGATTCGCGGGCGCGCGCGCGCGCAAGGCAGCCGCTGCTTTGCCTCGTAATTCCAGGCTGCGCGCGAGCGCGCGTTTTCGAAGTCGAATCCAATGGTCAATATTAACGAGGCTCCCGAGTGCAGCTAATCATCGATGGGTCATTTAAGGTGGTATGGCTTTGGGATGGCGCGCCGGTCGAAACAGTGCTGAGTTATTTCTTTAATTGACGAGTAAGACTGTGATTGAAATTGTATTTAAGCGAATTGAAGTGGGCATTTCTTTGGTATTGAAAATTTTCCTTTTTTGCGGATTTTAATGATATTATATTTAATTTAGAGTTTGAAGTTTTTTTTTATTTTTGCAGTAATTCTTATTTTTATATGTTTCGCAACGCCGTATTTGATATAATATCTAAATGTATATCGCGTATGTATATATATATAAGGGATAAAATGATCGTTGAATTTAACCTTCATAAAAATATTGGATTCGATTTAATATTTCTCTTGATGTGAAGTTCAAAATAAAATATTGTTTTGTGAACAAATTCTAACATAATTTATCTATCTTTGCAAGTTATGAGCAATATCTAAGATTTGAAATCTTTTAATTCTTTCATTCATAGTATCTAGATACTACAGTATGCAGATACTTTTATAAGATATTTTTTACGTATCTTATTTACTTTTTATCTTGATTTATTTTAGCAACTTATGTTACATGGTGTCATTTTCTTAAACCTACGTAACTATTACCTTTTGTTGTCAATAATGTTTGTCTATAAAGTATTCGTCGATTTATACATTGAAAAAAAAAAGATTTTGTCCATAACTGATCTTTGTTGCACATCGAAATTTTATATTCAAAAGCAGTATAATAAATCGTGTTGCAATTCTGAGAGATGCTGTATTTAATATATTTTTGTAACATAATTTAAATTCAGACTATATAATTTTGGAATCGACCTACTGAAGAAACCACTTTAAATGCGAAGTATACAACTAATTACGCGTGAATAGTAAAAGAATGACGTCGTGATATCGGTAGTCACGTCACAGAAAGTGTATAGATGACAATTGACGCATTGTCTGGAAAAACCTCACAGTGAAGATTAGGATTATTGCAGTTTAAATACATAATAAATATGAAAAGAACTTTTCTTCGACAAATTTTAATGTTTGAGACTAAAGTATAAACATAAAAATAAATACGACAGGATACTGACGTACAAATTAAGAAAATGGTATCTACATTTAATATGAATCCCAGACATTTGATATCATTCATTTTTATTTCGCACTATTTGCACAAGACTTTTGTTTAAAAATAATTATTTTTTCCATTTATAATGCACTTGATCTAGTCAGTTGTGCATTTTTATCCGAAATTAATTGCATGGTTTGAATCTTTGTGCTAAATGTGTAAATACCCACTTTCTTCATTTGCACGGCAGTAAATAATTAATATTATTCTTTCATTAATTTTTAAGTCACACGTCAGAAATTGAATAGTCTACTATATTACAAGAAGACACATATTCCAGTTTACCTTTTATTATTTCGTAGGTGGAAAAACAAAGTGATGTGTACAATGCGGTACTATAACAAATTACATACCAATAAATGAAAGAAAGAAAGTTACAATATAAAACAAAAACACACTTAATTTTAAGCTTATATTATAACTTGGACATATTTAGAATAGTTATATAGGTGAAGCCTGCATATAGGTAACTAAATTACCTTCGGTCGGAATACACATATAAATACACTGCACATATGAAATTAATTAAAATAAAACCTATCGAAAGACCAAAAGAAGCTACAAAATCGTATTCACTTAATATCTACTTAGGAAAGTATATCACTCCAAATGAAAAGGAACGTAAATAATCCATTAGAGAAACCTCTGCGCGCCTTGTTCAAGCCCGAAAGAAACGAAGATTGATAATAAAAGAAGCGGAAAATAAAAAATCTGGGTCCGCCGATTTCTCGAATTCTATGTTAATACTTTCGAGTTTCGCGCTCGAGGAGCCATTTCATAAGCGTTTTCCAGAGCCGGCCGAGCACTTGCACACCGTTATGCAAGTCCTCCGGCTCTCGGGCGCTCGAGAAATTCTTTATCGAGACACATTTCTCGGGCGAAAAAAACTACGCGCGCCCGCGCTCCCGAAAGACTACTCGATAAACGCGCTTTTTTCGCTACCCGTCGAATTGAATTGTTCCACAGTGGGCGCGTGTGCGAGGCGAGGTTTACGTAACGAAAGGAGTTTTTTTTTGGAGTTGGAGTGAATGCTGAGTGCTGGTGTGTTTAGGTTAGCGTAGTGAGAATGATACTTTGGAAAGGGGAGGAAATTGGAAAAATATATATATATATATATTCCTTTTTGGGTGATAAGATTGATAGATGTAAGACGCGTGTTAAAATAACGTGGCTGTCTTTATCGAATATTGTGATCTCGAGTGAATGCGAAGTTGCCGTTACACGAACCTGTTCCTTTCTCTGTCATCTGAAAATTGATGCAGTATTGGAATAGATCGATCGATCAATCAAACTCAATCGAATTTCTAGTGATAACGAAATAAAAGCAAATGAATCTCCTGAGAATCGATATGTTTCATTAACAATGTATCGACGAAGTTACAGTTGTAAAGATTACAAAATCGCATGACAGGTTGAACTTCAAGGATATATTTTGTTAAAATGTAACTGATTTATAAAAGAACTCGTAAAATATTCTTCTAAATATCAGGAGAATTATTTTAAATTCTTTTTATAAATGGATTCACATTGGAGCTCCTCGGATATAACGTCACTTCCTGCATTTTTGTCTATAGCTATTGAAAGAAAACTATCACGTACCTTAAACCGTTAGACACTTGCACCTCCGGATATAAAATGAAAGTTTCAAACTTTGAGTATACAAAAATCTGGTTGTTTGTTGATGGTACATGTTCCAAAGATTTTTGTGTCGTTGATTTTAATTTTGACCGTAGAATCGAAGTCAGCTAAACGAAACAACCTCAACAAACTATTTTGTATTATAATTCTTATAAAAATGAAATAAATTTTTTTATAAAGTACCTTTTTTGGCTTATGTAATTTATTTACGATAAGCATGTAGAGACACTAAGAATATACTGGATTCGTTGATATATAGAGTTTGTTAAATACTGTACTGCGTTGTATTGTAAAAGTAAAATAAAGTATATCGAGCGTGCAAGCCGCTATCTAGATAAGGACAGTAATGTCCTTAAATATAATAAATAAATAAATGAATAAATAAATAAATAAATATGTATAATGTATACACCGGCACTATTGGTGGGGTCAGGGTTATGCAGAGGATCGCTCACGAGAGCTAAGCAGCGTGTACAATAAGAATGAGTTTGTTAGGTGAGGTGGTGGGGGTATCCTGTAAAAACCCGAAAAGGGTATAAAGGTAGGATCAAGAATAGTAATATATGTACAATTAGGAAAGAAGTTAAGTGATGTATAATGTCTGGAATTGTTAAATGCTCGGTTAAATATATAAGTAGAGGAAAACAGTTAAATATTGAACACTATTTTGTTAAATTATGCATCCTGCCGTGTCAGAATTTTGTGTTATCGCATCTTTAATACCGCTACTTTACTTTGGTTCACTTTACCCCGAGTAGTCAAAGAATTACAAAAACAGTGCAGCAATACAACTAATTGCAGGTAAACATCTTTAATATTTGTGAAATACAATAAACTAACTGTCTTTTGAGAAGAAAAAGTACATTTTTTATTTCGTAAATTATTAGAATCAGGTATAAGTGTGAATTTATTGTAGAAATAATAATTATAATTCACTTCACCCGTGTTTACCTTAGAAAGTGGGACATTCACCCTTTATACTAAAATGGTCTATACTCATTCTTATACGGGTGTATGCATTAAACGATGCATATTATAAGTTTTCACGTGTGTCCAAAAAGACCCATTTTTATCAAGTATTTAATAATTCTGATTATAGGTACAAACTGTACACATTTACATATATTTTTAATTGCGCAATCTTAAAATTACTTAAATCTTTTATAAAGGTAGTTATATATCAGACATATTGGATATATTTGACCTGTATAAATATATTATACAAAGGGTGCTGATTTCCATACATCTAATATTACAGTATATCATTCTGTAAAAACATTATATCTATCGCACAATTAGTTTGCTTCTTCTTAACATCTATAAGAGGTGACACCAAATGCGACAGTTTCCTAAAAATCACCCATACATCTAATCATCTCTCACTAGAATCAACACATGCATAACTAACAATTCATCATATAAACAATACCCCTAGGCTACAATTAACCTAACCCTCGTCCCCCTCGAAATTAGTACTCCATTCACCTATAAACCTCCAACAAAAAAAAAACAACCCACCCTCATCCTAAACTATTGGAAATGGGTGTTAAATAAATGATAATACACAATGTATATTTCAAATAAAATAACTTTCGTGTATTCAAACTCGCACAAGGAAGGAATAACGTCAGTAATGTACGACTGCTCTAGCTAGATACTCCAGTACGACTAAAAACACTTGACAAAAGGGCATAAGAGAATATCGGGGTTGACGCATATAGTTCCCCACTCTTTTCTATATCTCGCATTTCAGTTTATGTCTTTGGGACATTTCTTACTAAGTCGATTCATTTTTGTGCACTGAGAGAATGGTTCAGTTAGGCTTGCCGAAGTCGCATTGCTAAGTTTGCGGAGGCCATAGTCTGTCATTCTTACTGAGGAGTTCGGTCAAAACTGCGGAACAGTTCGGCTGTTTTGCCGGATGTGTATTAAAAGTGATGTGTGGTGTTGCGCTTTATTCTAGCCTCATTATCATGTTTGTGATAAGGTAAAACATAAGTAAGGTTAAAGTAGAACATCGAAAATGTAACTTAGACTAACTAATCATATATAAAAAGGTTAGAGTAAGAAAAAAATAAGAAATTCATTAAAACATTGATTATTTGTGAAAAAGTGAGGTTAGGGAGACTCAGCTGGCAAAGTTGTTCCGCTATTCTTGCCGTATACATACTACCGAACTCACTTCGGTCAAAACTACCGAATAGTTCAGCAAGTCTGACCGATGTATTCTCTCAGTGTAGTAGTGTATAACTACAGTTACACACATACGTATCCTAAAGCATAGCGATATTCCAATATAAACAATCCAGAAATCCAGAAAACCCATACAATCCCACCCACCACACATCCGCTCCATACCACATGCGCACCGAGCTCCGCTCTCTCGGCTTATCGGCGCGCGATCGAGAGATCCCGCTCGGCGTACGTCCTTGACTCGATCTACAACTACACCAGCGCACCGCAATACCCGCGTGTATACGTACACACGCGTCCGTGCATGTGCATGCAACGCTTTTACTCTCTCGCGGCGCGGCTTTTACTCCGCGCGCGCTCGCCGCGTGTTGTTATTAATTTCGCGCTCTTTCCGGCTTCGCGAGCGCTTTCCGTCTTCGCTTCCCCATTGTTTTGCCGCAGTCCGAGGAGGAGGAAGAGGAGGTGCAGTGCTGGTGGCTTTTTTAGAGCTCGCTTTGTGTAATGGGTGTGTGTACAAGAGGTGGTCGAAGATATCGATCGGCGATTTTGCCAATTTCTCTTTCGAGGAGAGGGAGGTATGCGTGTGTATGGGTGGAAGAAGTAAAAGCTGAGGCGCGGTTTAGCGATCGAGAGGTGGGGAGTTTCGTGGGTTTTTGTGCTTTTGTTTGTTGGTTTATGCGTGGTAGGCATGCACTTTGAGTTTGACATTCGTTGCTGTGGTAGCTCACCTGTTTTAATATTGTCGTCTATTTTACTGTTTCGTCTACTTTATTTTAGCTTCGTTAGCGAGATTCGGTTTTTTTAAACGTTCCTTTTTTGAATGCTTTGCATATGTTATTTTACACATTTTTATTTGTATCTACCCTAATTTAGTCTGGATGTGCGTTTTTTCGCACATACGCTAATTAAGTGCAAGTAGTAACTGAAAGCTGAATAAGTTAAAATAGATTTTGGTCCTTAGCTGTTAATGTAAGTGAGGTATGACTGTAATGTGATGGTATTTATTTGGAAATGATAGTGTTTCAGTATATGTAATTATTTTGATTTTCAAATAGTTGAAATGCTGTATTGAAAGATATAGTCGAGGATATAGTAACTGTATGTTAGATATCGATTATTAAATGAACGCTAGGATTTGGCGATGAAATTGAGCTTGTCACGAAGAAAAATGTTGAACTTTCCACCGGTATTCGAAATTTTTGTAAATAACTATTACTACTGTAAAGCTTAAGCATTTTTGACGCGATATCTGTGTTATTCAGAAATACTGCAATAATGGTATCATGTAAAAATACCAAATTAAAAAATAAATTTAATCAAAACTACGATTTACTGTTGCTTTCAAATTTAAATAGATTAGCATTAAAGCATGTAAAAGAGCGTCCTCAAAACTTATAAGAAATGTCACACTTGCGGAAGTTTTATTCACTGCTTTATGCCGGATAATAATGCAGATAAAAATCACGAATATAAGTGAAACAAACTTTTTAAAATAAACATGAAAAATTAGTAATTTAAGGAAAGTTCTGAAACTTTGTTATTGCAGTTTAATAAATTTTACAATTGCAAGAATATTTTGAGACCTGACAATATAAGAAATTTTCAGAATAATAGTACATTATGAAACAAGGGAATAAAATCGACTTTATTCCCGTGTTGCATATAGAACTTTTTCCCCGACTTAACTGTGGCCAGTTTGACTTTTATTGAAAATTTATATTAATATTAATATAAATATAAAATTGAAAAAAAGAGAGAAAGCCAGAGAAACTGAGAATTCACTTTATTCCCGCAGAAATAAAGTTTTCTTTTCGACCCTCTTTACAGGTCAAAAAAGTGTCCATTAAGATGTGAATAAATAAAATTATCTCCGTTTAAAAACAGTAATTAAAATTTGTTCTTATATAAGAGTGAATATTAAAGTGTTTTTTACAAAACTTACTAACCTAATTTCAAAAAGTTGCTTGTGTATTCAATATTAATAGATTTTGCTGTACTCATTGCAAATATTCCATTAAGCATTACGAAAACAAGAATATTTCTATAAGGTATGTGTGCAAACTAAATTTTGCCGGTAAAATATGTACACAAAGACCATTTCTTTCTATTTCAAATGAGTGTATATTTTTTTTCATATGACTATTAGTAATGAAAGATAGGCTAATAAAAAATATTACTTTGCATTTGTTATAGGTTAAGTAAACGATATAATTTAGTAAGTGATAATTTTCTTGGACAGATTTAGTAAAGCTTCAAGTAAACCTTAAATGAATAAAAATACTTTTTCAATGACTTTCTGTTTTGGTTGCCAAAAATGCATATATCAATTAATAAATTAGGAACAGATGGATGAACTTATTACAACGAAGAAAAAAATTAAGAACATGGACTGATATTTGAAAAGTTAGTGGCTCACCTTATATAAATTAAATTCAGAAACAATTAGAAATCAAAATTAAAATTGTAGTCAATAATCTCTAAAATGTATTATAAAGTAGTGCTCGTTTGCAAGAAACTCTCGAGTCTCTTCTTCAGATTTTTTTAGGCCTTGAGTATGTGTTATCAAGAAAACAAATAGTAGAATTTTGTTTTATTTTCTTGTAAACACTTGATTTATTACAATGTGTGCTAACTGGAAAAAAAATTAGGTTAGCGCTCAATTCTCAGATAATTAATTAAAAATAATCAATTATTTATAATAAATAAGAGTAATTTAAATGATAAGTAACTTTTGTACAATTTAACTCGCTTAATTCTTGTTAAATACAGTACAATGTATAATAACAAACAACGCATTCACATACTACTTTTCAGTCGTAAGCAGAAATTTTTCTCAGGTTCTAATTAACAAAAACTACTGCATTTTATCAAGAAAACAGTAAATCTTAACTTTTTTTCTAGTTATATTTAGAATTACAGTCTTTTAATGAATGCATTAATATTTGCAATGTAAATATAAGTATATTTAAATTATTCTTTTTCGTTATTTTATAGATACATATTTTTCTGTTACTGGATATTGTGAAAAAAAGAACATTTTAAAATATAGTACATTATACATGTACTTGTATTTTGAAATGAATTCAATAAATGCATCGTTGGCAAAATAAAAATTCTAAACCTGTTGTAGTCAGTTAAATTTATTTCAAAATATTCTTTGAAACTTCATGTTTGAAAATATTATGACGGAATTTTTTCTTGTTTCTACAGACCTTGACTTGGTCTCGCTATCAGAGAAAACAAATAATGAAGCGCGGTGAGAAATTAAAATAAGAATTATCGTAAAAGTTTTTTTAAATTATCACTTGTAAACGATGCATATTGGTTCATTTTTAATACTTCTATAAATGTACATTAACTGTAATGCAAAAGACCACAGTATTGAAGCTGAAACATTCTACATATTTTTTAGGTTACAAAGATTAAAACATATAATACGATTCTTAATACCTTGTTTTCTAATACATTAAACTTTTGAACTTTACTGTAAGATTTATAAACTGTGAGAAAATGTATAATTAAAACTACTGCAGATCAGAAAGTGATATTGAATATTTTAATGAAAATGGCTGACCTTGCACAATATAGCTAATCAAATAAAAAATTAACTTGATGATTATCTTCTCTTTCCCGGTATGTAGTAGCAGAAAATTTCGCCCAGTCAGTCGAATTAATCGTCCTGCACCAGGTTTCAGTTACTCTCTCTCTCTCTCTCTCTCGTATATATAATATATATATAAAGAAGACATTCCATCCTGATGTTTTCGAAAAGGCTCGCGCGCTGTTTGTTCTCGCGCCTTGCAAAACGTTTACAACAATATTGCGCGATTGCGTCGAGCTTCGAAAAAATTGATTGTGTGCCGTCTTCGTTTTTGAAGGATCGAGAGGAAAGGCGGGAAAATATTGATTCGAGTTTTCCTTGTTTACGTTGTGAAAGTATGTAAACAGTAGTTGCGGATGTACGTCTAAATTATTTTATAGCACACTAACCTCAAAATGCCAACTTTATTGTCGATTTTGAGGTTGTTGTGCTATAAAATATCGTATGAGACTGTTGTGGGAGGTGTTTTTCTACCTTGCTCGATTTTCTCACTCGCTTCGCTCGTGCGAAAACCCTCGAGCAAGGTAGAAAACCGTCTCCCACAACAGTGTCATAATATACTATTAGAGATGGATTAAAAATTATCGCGGAATGATAATATAATTTTAAGACATAAGGTTGCGATCGGAGGGTTTTTTGTAGTTGATGTTTCATGTTATTATATTTCTAACAAATATTTTGAATCAAATTTTATAATAAGTAGTAACTCTTTCGTACCAATTGAAATTTGAACAATTAAATGATTACCATAATGTTAACGTACATCATCAATTTTGGTAGATAAGAACGAACTTTCCTCTGTAGATTAAGTGAAACTTTTTGTTACTTAACATGTTCTACATGATCCGTGTTAACATAATATAATTAGACAGTAATTAAATATTCTTTTGTGTTTTAATAAGTGCAATTAATGATGATATTTTAATTCGTTTGTATTCCTTTTACTGATTTCTTCTATAATTAATTTCTTTCTTTTTCGAAAAGTAGTAGTCTATTTTTACATTTTCGATGTGCTAGATACATAGAAAAAGTATAAGTGACACACTTTAGATATCATTAATATTTTTTGTTTACATTTACTTCGAACTATTTAAAAAAAACATTTATGATCTTATTCAACCTCTGATAACATTTTTAAATATTAATGAAAAATATTTTACATTTCCATTCGATTAAAATAAAAATCTTCCGTCGTGTATTGAGTAAGGCAGAGGTGTGAGAAAAGAAATAAAAACATTGTATTCTTTACTAAACGAGATATTTATGAGGTTGATGAATCGAGAACAATAACGGAAGATAGATAACGATTCCTATATAACTTGGAACTGAGTTTTAAACTTTTATGACTTAATAACGATCGAAGTCTATTGACTAACAGTTCTTTGTGTCTATATAAATGTGATGGAATCTTGTTTTTAGACAAAGCCACAAAAACAGTAGGTTACGTTTGATTTCCAAACAATGTTGTCCACTTTTAGAACTTGTCTACTAAAAAGGTGCAATCTCGATCACCTTAGATGTATTAACAAATGTACTGCCGAAATTCATATAATACTATAATTGTGAGTATCTTAATTGATATTCTGGTATATTGGCTACAAATACTAAGAAATATTACTTAAGTCTAACGCTTTACATTACATTTTCCATTAATCTTATTGTTAACCCAATCCGAATCTCCAATATTTCGATCTATACATGGTGGTTTAAGTCACTATTATAAAAAGAAATAACTATACAAATGTTTGTTTAAAATGAATAACATACAATTATTGTTTATTACTTTAAGCTGGTCCTATAATAAATTTTGACAAATTTGCTAGTTACATGATAATTTTTTTTAATTGGTACATTTGCTACTTAAAAAAAAATTTTGTAATTTTTCATAAATTTTTAGACAGTAAAGCCATAGTTATGTAGGAAAAACTAGCAATTTTCAATGAAAATTGATGTTTTTTCAAAACTGTCCTTGCGCTTGTGAATGCCGGTATAGCATTAGAAAAAGAATATGTAATACCTGACACCTGTACCACACAGAACTGTGAATTCAAAATTTTTAAAAACACAATTATATAGAAAAATAAAATTACATTGAATTTTCATTGTAAAAATAAACTAAAGAAATACACGTTTTTAACTGTATTCATGGGCAAAACTTTCTTAATAAAATTGAATAAGATATCCTTAAAGTTTCAGATTGATTCATTGTGATCCTATGCGCATAAGACTTGCTGAACATTGGAAAACAATAAATGGAGGAAACCGCACTTTTGTAAAAATAAGAAATAATTTTCTGGTGATTTTGAAACATTCTTTCTATCGCATAAATATCGATCAAAACTTTTTTTAATAATTTTTATGTTTTCTAAAACTTTCCTATATAGTATAGAGTAGATTTGGACACGGGTTAAGATTCAGTTATTGTAGGAACACGCTGGATTGTGTGCAATAAAGGTTGAAGGAAAAGTGCGTATAAATAACTATTAAGTTAATTAAAATGATTTCTATGGTCAATATTGCTAATACAAAATCATTTTTTGTTTTAAAAATGTATGAAGTATGAGAAAATTAAATAAAAGAAAATCGAGTTCTTCGTAAAATGTTACTATAGGACCATCTTAAGAAACAAAATATGCGTAGATTGTTAATAAATAAATACTTATTATTTTTTTTTTCATGGAAAATGTTAGTGGAAACGTTATGCGTAAATCTGATTTTATATTATAATTGAAGCTTGTCATTTTTATAAACAAATCTATATTTTATAAATTAACAAACAAATTTGAACGAACAAAAATAATAACATTACAATTTCATTTTTAACCGTGTTTAAAATAATGATAGCCCTTTTAAAATTCATTGTATTCTTTATTACATAATATGTATTAAAAATATAACTTAATACATAACATATGTGATTGAATAAATTTGGCATAATATTTAGATCCACAAATTATCGTAAAAAACTAATGCTACTTTATATTTTCTTTGTATATTAAAAACGTCCGCATATTCAAGCTCTTTTTCTCATTATCCAATTCTGAACTTATACTTTTAAAGTTTTCTTATATTGTTTTGGATATATCAATCTTATTTAATTCGTTGATTTCCGCTGCGTCCTCGGATGCGTTACCTTGCCCGCACACTGTATGTTGCCTATATTCTTATGATCTTTTATCAAATATATGCGAACTAGGTATTTGAATAAATATAAGATAGTATTAAATATTACTTTATTCAAGGTAACAGACGTACAATCATAAATAACTTTATTAATCGTAAATTTTATAAAGAAATTATAGTCGAAATATTCTTACCATGTGTTGCAGCAAATAATTTATAATATAATTCAATACCTATTCAGGATGCATTGAGTCACTTGCATGTAAATAAATAATGAAAATCACAATAATTTATCAGCTTTAGTACATTAGAGAACTGAATACAATCACTTTGACTTGTATATTTATAAAAAAGCAAAGTATGTACCTAAAGTAGAGGTGCTCTACATTGCGCGTTGCGCCAAACTGTACCGCTTTCCCCAAGTGAAAAAAAGACAATAATTCGTAAGTAGGTTAACCAAAATTGTGGGTTAAACTTGACACTTTTCACCTTGGTCAAATTATTTGTAGCCTGCTGTAAGCAAATCTAAAACATTCGTGGCGTCTCGGATTTGCAGAACCTTGGCGAGTGTAATTCCCATTCAAAAAATTATTAATTGCTAATTAAAGATTAATGTTAAAAATACTAATTACTGCAAAAGATACATTTTTATTCAAAAGAAATTTATTGAGCCATTGTATTCGAATCCGCAGTCAAAATAAAAAAAATTAAATTCCAAGATGGCATATCTAATATGGAGGACGTAAATTAAAATATCGGATATTTCGGGTTTGCATCCCAATTATCAGTGGTTCTTCATGTTGCTGCCTTTGACTCTATAATCAAAATATTAAAGTCGACAGATTCAATAGCGAACGAAAATCCCGAAACTTCATTATTGAGATTGAAATTTCTTCTATATTTTCTAGTAATTTCACAATACTCTAAAAGACTCAACTACCCCATCACCCCATACCCCTCAAACCCACCAAAAAGCAACAACTCCCCCCCCCCCTGAAAAAGCGAAAACGCACGTGCTCGCACTCGATAACGCCCTTCTCCATTTCCATTTCCAGCTCACGGAGAAACTACATAACCAAACGATCTCAGCGGCCTCACGTCTCCGTCCCTCACACTCTCTCTCTCTCTCTCTCTCTCTCTCTCTCTACCTCGGCAAAGTGAATGGGAGGACAAGCACGCCGCCGCCGCCGCCGCCGTCGCCGCCGACGACAGCAGTAACAGTGATGCAGCAGTGCCGTGTCGCGAGGCGCGAGTGCCCCGTGGCCGAGCTCCAGCTCGGATAAGACGCAAAGCCGAGCGAGGAGGAGAGGAAGAAGAAGTAGAAGTAGAAGTAGTAGAAGAAGCGCGCGAGGGTGGGAGGATGGAGAGAGGGAGAACGATGCCGTCCTCCGCCGGTTATTACGACGACAGGAATCCGCTGCTCAAGGGCACTCTGTCCAGGTGAGTCTTGCCGCGCTCTCGTGTGTGTAAATGGCGCACTTTGATGATGTTACGCTGGATGTGGGTTTGCGTACGCGCGGAGCTGAGCGGAGTGTGTTGGCTTTCTTCTGCAGGTCTTGATTTTGTCGGTGGAGATTGATTGGGTTGCGCGTGGAGGGGGTGAAGGGGATAATGAGATATTTGGAGAGATCGGCTGTTGGTACTGCGATTGAAGCCTGTTTTTTACGAGTATTTAGGTTAGGTTGTGTATACGTGCTGTGCACGGCTTTTTTCTTTTGCTTTTCTTATGTTTATTTTAAAGTTATTTGGGCTGCCAAAATTTATGGCACTTTGAAGCTAATATTGAATTTTATTAAATTTCATTTATTTAAATTAATATTGAATGTTAAATTTAATGCTTTTTAATTGATATTGAATATTAAAAATTATAGGCAAAGCAATAATGGTATAAGTATATTTTGAAAAATAAAGTCGGGAAGTACTGTAATTCATAAACAATTTAAGAAGAAAATTTATTTATGTTTTCTTCAAATATTAATATTCATTATTGAGTGTACTTAACTGTCGTGTCTGCATCTTTATTAATCAGCCAATCGTATCCGTTTTACACTTTATAAGCTGATGTTTTTACTTTACTTCTTATGCATTGAGAAAGCTATGATATAAATACCGTAAAAAATTGTATTTAAACGGTTTATAATAAAAAGTATATCATTTTCAAAAAGAATTTTATTAGGAAATGTTTACGATATATCGTAATATTTTATGATATCGTTTTCTCGGTGTGGTCATTATTTTTTTAGAAAGACTTGAGAGAAAACACTTTTTCTTCTTTTTGGCAAAAATACCAATAGCAGTAGGACCTTTTCCATTACTCAGAACTCCGAGTTCTTTTTGTATTACTACTGTACTCTAAAATAATAAATACGAAATAGTAATCTTTTTTGTTTGGCCAAACTAATTCAACTATTTGGGATAATTTGTGAAAAATTTGTTCTTATTACTCCAGATATTATTTGACCCTTTCACCTTTAACTTATTTTAATATAAACTTATTGTTTATTTATTTAAATTGTTTATTAAGAAACGTATAATTAATAATCTAATTTGTTAAGAATTTCACTGCAGCGATAATGGCTACTTTTACTATTACGACTCTTTTTTATGAGTGCACACTAGAATTTCTATGGCATTCTCACTTCCTTATATCAAACGCGCGCCTGATATATTAAGACGCATAAATGTTTCATTGTATATTTTTAAATACAATATTATTAATGAATAAAACATGCTATAGTCGCACAATAAATCAATATTTTATAGCTCAGTAGTCTGCGCACAAGCTATTATTTCCAGTTAAATAATAGTAAAACCGCTAATTATTTCTCAAAATGGAGTCATTGTCATATTACCGATACCCGACAACTAAATTAATACACCGTATTATGAATTATCATACTCGTGCGTATCTCTCACTGAACTTTTTCACTCAAAGCGATGATCATTGCACAAACGAAAAAACGCAAGCTCAATCGCATACCTCTCAATTACATAAAAGAAAACAACAATTCATTTTCCAAGTCGACAAACTGCACGCTCCTCGCTCGAGCTCATTACAAACTCCAGTGAGATCTCGGAGAAATCAGCGGCCGGTCGGCTGCTCGCCGCCTTGTGTAACGCTATTTTTAGCCTCTCGAGGTGTATTTTAAACCCGCGGAAGAAAAATTCCTTTCGAAAAACTAAAAAGCCGTCGTGTGCAGTGCGCGCGCGGCATTTCCATTTTAAAAGCAATCCCCGGCTCAAAAATTAATTACCAGCCAGCCTCCCGCGTTTCGACGGCACGGGGCAAAGGGAACAAATATACGCGCGGTGTCGAGCAGAACTCGATCTCCTCTCTCTCGAAAAACACTGAAAAATAGCACGCAACTATAGGGAAAATAGGAGAGGCACCGAGCGAAAGAGCATCAATTTCGGAGGGCAAACAAAGAGAGAGAACTTTTTCCGCGCGCGCGACGCCAAAATAACCATGTTTCTTTTTTCTTCTTGCGCGAAGGACGGTAAAGAGGACAAAGATGGAGGGAAAACAGACGCGCGCGGGAAAGCGAGATTGGAATAAAAACGCGCGCGCAGCGCACGGCTCGACGACGAAAAATTTATTAAATGCGTCACACGTCGCGCGCCAGTCGTACTGCGGCCATTGTTTTTCCGCGCTTGTTTGCTTTAAATCTGCTGGGAGTGCGTGTACGTGTGTGTCCGCGCGTGTGTATGTGTGGGAGCGAAGGGCATTGCACGCGAGGAGTAAAGGTTGGAAAGTGTACGCGCGTAGCTTTCGTGAATGTAGTTTTACGGTTTGGAAATGTGGAATGTCATTAGGAGATTGAAGAGATTTTTTGGGCGCGGGCCGAGTGGAAAGTTTTACGTTTGTGGTTTATGAGATTGTAAATGTATATTATACGTGAAATAATACACTTTAGATTAGTGGTTTTATTGTAGTATAATGTTTTTGTAATTATTTAATATATTTATTTATTAGCTGGGTTTTTTTAAGAAAATAAAGTTGTTAAATTTAAAATTTATATACCTATTATACTCTTGAAATACTTTTATCAAATTACATGTAAATGTATTAATAGAAAGAAACTTCAAACAGGCACATTAAAAAAGTTTAATATTATGAATGAATATGGTTAAAGTAACTAAAATTAATACATACGTGTAGTAAAGTACATAATTTCAAACATATTCATATTCAAATTCCCGAGTGTATGCATTAAATTTCATTTACATAAATTTACTATTTAGTCACACAATACATTAAATAATGTGTTTATTTATCTTACAAGTACGTCAAATTGAATAACATTATAACAGCTATAACTTTTTTTGTTTCATTATAGTTGTGCTTTGTATTATCAAAAAAGTTCGTGAACTATCGAATTTCCTTTTGTACTATAATTATTTAAATGTTGTATGCTACATATTATAATGTAAAAATTGAAACGGTTTCCCTGGTCAGTTTCTCAGTATTTTTGTTTACAATGTTATTATACCAGCAAATAACAGTCTTTTACTGATAAAATGACGAATTAAAACAAAATAAACATTTATTACTCAAACGTGTTTATTCAAAATAACCAGTTATTTATCTCAAATTATTCGCCCTCTAACACATGAGTTTCAGCACTGTAAGTATATATACTAAAAATAAGTTACCAATTATTTTGTAAGAAAAAAATTTAGCAATAAACGTTTATCATGTTCCTTGTACTTCTTGCAAGGTTAAAGAATTAAAAAATTCTCTTACATTAGGGACTCTATTACTTGGAGGTGTTCAATAATTTTACCTTGAAAGACTTTAGTGATCGTTACGAGTAAAAATTTGGAAAAGTGATATTTTGCGCCATCTTCTATCTTCCTCTACCAGCAAGGACAAACTTGCAATTATTGTTAAAAGAAGTAAGTTCAGAAGAGGCACCTATACTTTGTTCTTGCTGGTAGAGTAAGATCGAAAATGGCACAATTACATTTGGTTAGTAATTGTGTCTTCAAGTCATCCACTTTTTCTCACCCAAGTAAGTTGATACGATAATGAAACAAAATATCATTCATCCAAATTTCTCCTCATACCGATCAACATTAATTCTGTTAAAAAAGTTCCTTCCTGAATAAAACATCACTCCAAACAATTTTCAACTATTCAAAAACTGCAAACTCCAAACCATCTCCTCTTCTACCACTGAAACACAGCACCCTGCAATCGGGGTCAACGACCTTTCCCCATTCCCCCTACCTCTCCACAAACTTCTCCATCCTCTCCATCCACAAACCCATATCATCTTTTCACGACCACCAACTGCTCTATGAGTTTCTCTCCACACCATTCCTCCCTACACACACACGCGCAAATCATTTGCATCGAACGTCAGCTATCTCTCGCGCCACGTCATACGCACTGCACTGCGAACTCGTCATCGCGTCCATATCGCGGAGCTTCTTCTTTTCGCTTTTCTTCTCCGGCGGACCGCCGCGCGGCGTGAATATTAGGCGAGACGAAATGCGCCGCGGCACGCGGGGTATGCGCGGAATTCGTAAGGGGAATGCGTGGACGCATTCGTTCTTTTTTCTCTTGTTGGAGGATGACTTTGTGGGAGGGAAAGGGTTCGGCGAGTATGGGCTTGGGCTGTGATGATTCATGGGGAGTGTTTGGTTTGTGGTTTGCGGGGATGGTGCACGGAGAGAATTTTCTAATAAAAATTATGACGAAATTCGCAGTAAAAATTACCGCGAATGACTATAAAGCTGGGACACTCTAACTTTCCGGCAGTTTTTATTCATATTTACGATAAATTTTACCGTACTGAAGGGTAAAATTTGCCTGCCGTAGAGTAAAAGTTCCCTGTATAAATCTTAGAGAAAACCAAAATTTGTGGTAAAATTTGTACGAAATATTTTTTAAAAATATGGATTTTCTTTCAATTGTTGTAGCAGTATCATTAATACTTAAATAAGTACATTATACACATTCATATTTGAGTTAACCTAAGATGTGTACACGCTCAGTTGTTTTCTTTATCAGCTGTCTTCTTTTTCTCAAATCAGGCAAATTTTACCATTCAGTGCGGTAAAATTTATAGTCCGTGCAGTAAAATTTGTAGTCAATGAGGTAATTTTTATAGTAAAATATCGGTAAAAAGTGCCAGAAAGTAGGAGTGTCCCAGCTGTATAGTTATTTACGGTAATTTTTACCCTGAATTTCGTTATAATTTTTATCAGAAAATTCTCTCTGTGTGGGTGTAAGGGTCCGCTTGGTGCATTCTGCGCGAACTTTGTTTTAGAAGGGAATTGGGGAAATAATGTAGACGATCGTGATGGATTGTATTGATTGTAGTTGGATACGGTACGAATGTTTATGTTTCTTTAGTGTAGAATTGTATCGGGATTGTTTCTTCTTTTTAGTATGTAATAAATGTAGATTTTAAATGGGATTATGCGGTGTCTCTTTAAGCTTTGAGCTTTTGTTCAACGATTATAAAAATATTAGCTAGATACAGTAGATAGTTTACAAAATAAATGTAGATTTTGCCAAACTACAAGATGGTTTTATAATTTTTAAAAAGATATTCCGAAGGGAACCGAACAACGTACAAGTATCCTAGTCAAGATAGATGTAAGTTGTTTTATGTGTACATGCCATCGGCAGTTTATTTTCTTTAACCCTTTAAAGAAAAGGTTAAAGAAACGTTATAAAATTATATGGTTTAAGAGGCTTTTATGGTCGCTGATTACAAATCCGAAAACTGATTTGCAAAATTAATTTGTACAAACAATTTGTTAAAACTTTATAAACCATAACACATACTTTGCACGTTGCGTGACTCAGATCCTTATAACCACTAAATGATTAAGAATGAAATTCAGTAAATTGTGCGAATTCCCTATTTTATAATAACAAAAGAAATTAAACAGTTACCTGATGTTACCCGATGATGTACATCTGACACTTAACTTTCCTTTAACCAATTTATAACGCTAATTAATGCTTATTGCAAATTACTTTTGAAACCTAGATTATAGATATTGCCCAGAACTTTTGCATATCCTTTTTCTATATGGTCATAAACGAAGCCTAGAATTTTCAGAGTGATTAAGAAACTTCAAGAAACTATTAGTATTCCACTATGTAGACTCGCCTTAAACTGAAGTCAGCTATTACATGCATAATATATACATGTCAAATTTCAATAGCGTGATTCATACAATTCTCCAAAGTCATATCGACTATTCAACATCACAACCCGATTAGTAAAGACTCCTTCGTAAAAAGAAACAACCTCCCTCAAGAACACATCCTACAAACCATGCACAAAAGCTCAAACTAAAAACGCAACCAATAAGCCACCGATGCGTCAGTCGTACCCACAGCGCGCGTTAAATCGCTGCAATGCACCGCTCCTGCACACAAAGCATTATACACACTCCTCAATCCTCTCGCTTTCGCGAAAATCGGCACACGACTCCTTACTCCCCCCCTTCTTTCACACTCCCTATATATATATACTCCTAGGGAAATTTCGCAGCATATCGACCTCCGCCGGCGCGCAGTGAATTTTGCGCAGCATTTTATTACGTCCCGAGAAGTGCGCGGGGGCACGAGAGCCTGCATGGGTATACACTCCGCGAGAGTCACTAAGGCGTGAAGTGGCGTAAGGTCGCGGAGCGAAGCGGAGTTGAGCCTGGTGCTCTGTACTTGCTTCGCGGCACTGATTGCTAAATGCTCATTGAAGCGTCGCGCTCGAGCGCTCGAATTGTGGAAATGCAAGGGGGGGAGGGAGGGCTTGTGATCGTTGTGTTTGGGATGGGGGTGGATGGGGATCGGTTGGTTGAAGGGAGGAATGTGTGTACAATGAAAAGCATGTGCGTGGAAAAAGCAGCAGGAATTAAGGCATTTTTTATAGTAAGGGCCTATGCGTGAAATGAGTAGCAGGAACGAGTCGATAAAAGAAGGAATAAATACTGCAAAAAATTTTACTTAATTTCAGAAAGATTCCATACTGAAAAAGCGATGCAACAAATTTAAGTAACACTAGGTTCTGAAATTAAGGAACCTCGAAAGTTTCTTAAAACAAGAAGCTTTTTTTTACTGAATTTAAGTAAATTTCCTTTCTGAAAATAAGTAAAATTTCTTTTCTTAATTTCAGAACATATTTATTCTTAATGTAAGTTAAATTTCATTCTGAAAATAAGTAATTAATATTTTCTTAAATTTAGAACATATTTGTTCTTAATTTAAGTAAATATTCATTCTGAAAATGAATAATTTATATTTTGTTAAATTCAGGACGTATTTGTTCTTAATTTAAGTAATTTTTGTTTCTTGTCCACGAAGTAACATTCATTTTTTTTAAATCAGTAAATTTTCTTTCTTTATTTAAGTATAGAGCTTTCTAACTTTAATTATATTATTTTTTTTTAATTTAAGAGCATTACGATAAAGTTATAAAGTCTCGATTGATATGTTTCTGTACAAAAATTAATAAAAATTGTTAAATAACATTGTACATAATATTGTCATATAAAGAAATTTAGCAAATTCAAAGAAACTATAAATAGTGAAATGGTCATATTTTTTCGATATTTTAGGTTAAATTGTATCAACTCCAGTACGTACTCTCAAATTTAGCAGATAATGTTAATGGTATTATTTGTGCTATATAGCTATATAGCTGTCGTCGAATTTACAATTGATAATTTATCATTTTTCGTCAAAAATATTGTAAAATTCGCTCCTCTTATATGCGGCGTCTAAAATCTTCGAATCGCGGTAAAAAGGTTCGGTTGAGGTTTCCGAAAGTCACGTGACGTCGACGGCTCAAATGAAGATACGGTTGTTCTTATTAAAGTAAATTAAGTTTAAGTAAATTTGTTTCTTAATTACAGTATACTAATTTCTTATTATCAGTACGACTATTTCTTACTTATTTTTTAAGAAATGCATTTTTTAAATTAAGAAACTCTTGTTCTTATTTTAAGAACACTCTTTTCTACAATTTTCTTTATAAGAAACACTAGTACTGAAATTAAGAAGATAATTTCTTATCATCATGGATAAGTCAGTCAAGGATTACTTATAATCAGTAATCGTTTGCTTATAATCAGTAGAGGTTTACTTATATCCAGTAATGGTTTGCTTATAATCAGTAGAGGTTTACTTATATCCAGTAATGGTTTTCTTATAATAAGTAAAACGCAAATTTCGTATTGCTTACTTTAAGTAACATCAACTTTTCAGATGCAACAACTTTAAGTAAAATTTTTTGTAGTGAATGTAAGGACCAAGAAGTAGATGTAGCTAGAGTGAGACAAGCTTGTATCCTATTAGCTATCCACTTCTTGTTTCGTATATTTGTTCCTTATTCTTTATATATGTTTGTTCCGGCACAAAGCAGGATTCACGAGATGAGAAATTAATAATTCAATCACAGTTTAAACTTTCAAAATTATATTTATTCGAATGCCTAGCCGATATATTCCTGTGGCGTATTTACGCTAAAAAGCCGATGCTTTCCCTATTAGTCACACGATGTGAACCATACGAGAGTCTAAACTGCCTTGTTGTTGTCGAGAGGGCCAACGTTGGTCCTTTTTTCACGACCTTCTTTCGGGAAATGCACTTGAGACAAAGAACACATGCTCAACCTTTGCGCGTAGCCGATTTCATTTGGTTCTCTTCCTTTCATAACGCTGTAGTTAATACATTGCATCACTTTAGCACTGCATATTTATCTATTATCAATTTAACATTATTATATTCGCCGTCAATTTTACTTAACAATAATTATCATTATTTCTGTCAGTAACAATGTTCATGTTTCTTTTTCTAACTAAGCCCTTATAAGGAATAACTGTAAGGAACAAGGTCAGTATGTGTACAATTGAGCGTCATAACCTACATATTATAGTTAAGTTAGAAAAATGAAATATTGCAGAACTACACAACTTAATGTATTACTAGATTATCAAATTGCATGGCAATTAAATAAGTTTAAAATCCATGTCATGATTTTGATTTTATATTTGTGCTAAATGTATAGATTATGACGCCCGATTATACGCACAATGACCTTGATCCTATTATACGTATTCCTTATTCCTAATATGTGTTTATATCCCTGTTTTCATGCGAGTACCTTAAAGGAATATAGACTTATTTCTCCTTATTTGATTTTATTATGGTGTTATTACTGACATAGTATATATAAAATCAAGAATGAAATGGAATTAGGAGAAATAAGTATATGTTATTCCTATAACGCGTATAGGAGGACTTAAACGTGTTTGTTTTTATTGACGCGCGAGATACATTGCGTAAAAATGATAAAATAGCAATCCTATGACTGTACAGGTATAAAATAGAAAGAAAACGTATTCGTATTAGTCATACGTGCTCTAAATGTTGTATCTCACACTCGCTGTAACGGAAGATCACTGCGCACATAAATTTTTTTGCAAGAACCATCCATTTAACCGCAAAATCGTTACTCTCTTAAATACGAGCAAGAAACAAGGAAAATTTCTTAGATACAACAAAAAGATAACGGTTCAAACGCTCCATTCATAAACGTTTTATCTACTCCAAACAAAACAGCACGAAACAAAGAAAGTATATTGGACAACAAAAGAAACGGATAACATTGCGCCTCGCGCAGGACGCCGTCGCCGTCATCGTCTATCCGATAAAAGCCATTGGGAAATTGGGCATTATAACACATCGGGCTGTATCGCCAAGTCTTAATACCCGACAATTTGACGTAATATTATTTTATCGCTGGAAATTACGAGTAATCTCGGGGCCTCCGTCGGAGGAGTTGTTAAATCATCCGTGGAGCTTCTGCGGTTTCGCGTCAAAACAGAAAGAAAGAGAAACTTAATAAAAGGGTTCAGCGCCGGCAGAGTGGTGTGGATAATAGTAACAGACAGCGGTGGCGGCATCAGCCTCACTGTCTTTGGTGAATTAAGCGCTGATGGCGATTTATAGCGAACGTGTACCACGCCGTCTATGGGACTAAAGAGGTTACGCGCACTTATGTAATTGTTCCGTGCTTTATTATTAAAGTGTGACGAATTTTTCGTCTTGCATCGGCGAGGTCAATACTAATCGCCGAATTGAGACAGAGAAAACGTTGCGATAAATTTCAGAGATGAAAAAGCACGGTTTATTGCCTTTCTTTTGCTTTTTACTTTCGATCGGAGGAATGACGAGCGCGCTATTCGAACATGAATGATTTAATCGAGTGGTCATACCGTTAAGCGAATTAATGAATCGATAAATTCAGTTATATACAGTGGACTGAACGAATGTATTGTTTTCATTTGCAATTAGTTCAGTAGTGCAACTCTAGCCGGTCGATTAAAAAAGTCACGATGCTCTCTCGTCTCGTATTTCAATAAAGCGTAATCTAATTTGATTGCAACGTTTCAGTCATCTTTTAATGCTTCGAAGAATACCAAGCACGCGTTGACCTGACATTGAAATAGTAAAAACAGACGATCACAGTTCTCTAGAAGCAAACATAGCGTTATCGGTATTAAGTGGATTATCATATATTTTAGGACAGTAGAAATAAACTTTCGTACAAAGTTTTGTTGAGTTTCTAAACACACACGCACACAATTTAATTTTCTACGCGGAGAGAAATGAATAGAAGAATCTATAGTGAAATACTAGTTTTCTTATATTTAAATTATAACTATTTTAAATAAATAACTGAAGATCTGTTATTTAGTGTTTTAGATTACACTTTGAGGTTATTTTGGTTTACTCTCCCGGCAAACAGGAGATTTTATAGCTATGTTTATTCGGATAGTTTTGATTCCTTCTTAATCGTATCAATAAAGGTATTCTAGGTTTATTTTATTTATTAATTCAGAACACGCATAACAAAACTTCTGAAACTATAAAAATCTTCTTTTACAAAAAGGAAAAAATTCTTCGATGTATCAAACCATCTGTCAATGTTATGTCCAACCTTCTACAATAAACATAACCTCAAAATTAACAAATAAGAGATATTAACAGTCACACGTTTATCTCTGTTCTGATCTAAAAAGCATAGTCATACTTCTGAACGTCAGGAAGAACTTCACATCTTTCCCAAGGCTTTCTCTATAAATCTCTACTCAAATACGAAAATATTTATCGATTGTTAGAAGCTATTATGAAATAAGAAAAATAACCTGATAACTAACGGATAATAAACAATAACAATCATTTTATTTTTAGTTTATGACTGCATTCAACTTTTATCTTTTTTACAATTTTTCAATGATCTGTCGACGCCGCCACTTATGACAAACATAACCTCAAAATCAATACATAACTTATCAGCTTAAGAATTAAAGTCTTGTCTACAAACCGACTTAAGGATGTATTGGATATACAGTATCTGTCAAAAGTGTAGTAAATTCAAGGGGGAACACCACTGATTTTTTACCAAAAACTCGAAAGATTTTTCATTATATAATTTTTACGTTAACAATTTTATGAAGATTTTGAGACCTGCTGGATGTCAAAACTCTTTGTTATACCAAAGTCACAGCCTGTTCAGTGAAACAATTTACATTGCATAAAAATCAGTGGAGTTCCCCCTTAAGAAGTTTAAAGACCTTATGAGAAAAATGTGCTCAAAATGTTTTAATCTTTCACAAGTTCCTTCTACATACACTAAAAAAATATAATCGTCGTCGTCTACTAATACCTTACAAAACCCACTAAACACATTCCGAGCGCTTTCTTCTCGAAACGACGTAAAACGTATCGTCGTCCTTCTAAAGAACAATTAAAACATTGTTCGCTCAGTCGCCAGGATAACATCGCGTAAATTCAAATGCACCGTGTCTAAACTCAACAAACAAACAAACGAAAAAAGTCTCGCAAGACGCCCTGGGACGTCTAATTATCCCCCAAAAGCCGGCAATTCAACCTCCTCCCTCTCACCGAGCAACACCCCCCACCTTCACCCGCTGCGGCCTTTCTCCTTCAAGCGCCCACAAAAGATCCATCGATTTTTCAGGCCTCGCGCATCCGATCAATGCCCCGTCCACGCGCGCCACACACACACACACACACACTCACGTGGCTCAATTTCTCGATATCGCGCTCGCTCGCTCGCTCTACTCCGCACGTCGGCACTCAACTCTATATACACGCTCTCGGCTAAAAACACTTTCACCCGCCGCCGCCGTGGATTTCTAACTCTTGCTCGCGAGCTAGCCTCTCTTTCGCCACGTCGCAGTCGGTATATACAGACACACTACCACGATGGGAGAGCGTGTTATACCTCTCTCGACGAGTGCACGTGCAGGTGTGTGTGTGTGTGTGTGTGTGTGTGCGCGGTTAGCCGCGATTATCCTTGTCGACGCGCGCGAGCCGCCTGTGTGTAAGCTGGCGCGAGCTAATTGTCGTACTACACAGTCGTATTATGTGTTGTATATATAGGTGCAGAGCGAGAGAGCGCCTTTGCGGTTCTTTTGCACGGTGTCGCGGAGCTGGAGATTGGGCGCGCGCGTGTGGAGGTGGCGCTGGTGGTGGTAGTGTTACGTGAGGGAGAGCGAGGTTGTTACACCTGGGGATTTTTTAATATCGATGTGAATTTCTGGTGGGACGTTGAGGTGTCGATTGCTATTGGAAATGGGTGTTTAGTAAATGACAAAACTGCATTTACTCCGAATAAAGTACTCTGATTTATTGAACACGTATAAAAAGGGTTCACGTCTTATCGGTACGACTGCTCTAGCGAGAAGCTCATTTGAGGCTAAAACACAAAAGGGCTTAGAGACCTACAGCGCTTACGCATACGCATACTACAGTTTCTTTCTCTCTTTCTTTTTATACTCACACTCCAGATAACAGTTCTGGACCTATATAAGTAAGTCGAGTCATTTTTGTATAGTATCCCGTGTAAAAAAATTAGTCTGGCTCAATGAGTCTGGCGAAAGTCTTGCAGAAGTCCGGCAGAAGTCTGGCTTTGGCCACTATACCAGACTTTGGACAAAATGTGCAAAACAATAGCAACGCGTCATGTCAAATTGCCAGTAACCTAAATTTTTGTCTCTTTTTTACAAATATTCATATTTTAAACAAGATTGCAATATGTAAAAAAACTTTTCTCCCATTTTATCGAAAAGTACGTATTTTCATTATTCAAGTCGATACTAATAATTAATGTACTACTCTAATTATTTACTTGTGAAAAATGAGTTTTCTCGACATAATTCCAAAAAAAGTCTGGCATAGTGGCCTAAGCCAGACTTCTACCAGACTTGCTAAGCCAGATTAACCCCAGACTAGTGCCAGACTAATTTTTTTACACGGGATGTGATGCAGTAAAACTATGTATTTAGTTAATTTTATAGCAATATTCCAACAATTGGACATCGAGGTGTGTGAGATCGAAGGCTTGATTTTGTTATTTTTTTTAGGTTTTCATTTTTGTTGAGGAGGAGCTTAGAGGCTGTTGGGTGTGCAGCGCGAGGATTTACATAATTAATAACGCTGGGAGGGAGTGTGTGTAATCAGTGGTGTTGGATGTTACGTGTGATAGGTAATTTATTTAGCTGTTGCGGCAGTGTATATATTTACGCCGTGGGGTCTTCGGCGATGATAAACTAAAATTACTGGAATTGGTGTTTTATAGTAGATTATCGGTATATTCATTTAATTGTAGATTATTTTTACGGTTTATCAGTGATTGCTATTGTTTTGGTTTAAATATGGGTGTAGTGCACTATTAGGGATTTAAGAGAGCGATTATTAAGTTGTAGAAAATACCACACTGATTAATAGATAACTTGATCTATAATCATATCTTTAGTAGAATAGTGTATTTTGAAGTTGGATAAATAGATTTTAAATGTCATGATTTTGACTCAGGGTGCGCCTAACTGAAATATAAGAATAAATAAAATAGTTTGTTTTTCGACTAACAGTTTGAATAAGATTTAATGTTTACGCAATTTAGACTTAAATTAAAAAACTTTTTACAAAAGTACACCTTGCTAACACCGAATTTAAAAGAATATTTTTAAATTCATTTTTATAATCCTTTATGGGAATCTGAATTTATGAAAGGATTGGATACATTCAAAGATGATAAACCATAGAATTAAGACTAAAACAAGCGTTGAAAAATGATCGGATCCGATTACTAGTAGTATTCCTCGAATGCTATGCGGTATTTAAATAAAAATTCAGGTTTAGGAGAAACTCTTTGATGCTTCAATTTATCATGCAATTAGGTAACTCAAAGCGTGCTTAGCCATGTAAATCATTTCAAATCTACTTTGATATAACGTTTTTTTTTCTTTTACTTTTTTAAGAAAATTTCTCGTACCGTATAATCAAAATTTTGAGCTTTCACAATAACTCTAGTTTCTTAATCTGAGAATTTAAATCTCTTTATGTCTCGACTAAACGTTTCGTAAAACATTTCTATATACCTATTACTTTTTTCCTTTCTATCGGAAAGTCTTTGCTAATTTAGTTTACCATCACGTAAAGAATCGTGAAAACCCCGGTTCGAGACGTCAGGTGCTTCGTTTTTCTGGTAAAAGTGTGAATCCCGAACGATTAAAGTACGCAAGCAAGAAGAAACTGGCACTGCTTCTAAATAAAATTAACATCATTGCATTCGGAATGAGAATGTTTAGAAAAGGTGAAAGCTGATTAACTGGTTTTGTTGCTAATCCCAATGAAGATCGGTATGATGCATTTCAATCGCAGCTGTCAGAGTATCGGTATTTCATTTCTTCTTCTCCTATAGTTATTTCAATAAGTAAAACTTCAGGATCTGGCTACATCCGGTAACAGTTACACTTCTTCTAATAACAATCTTTTATAATATTTTATAATTCCCCAGCCGTGATAATTTTGCATAAATTTCAAATATGGGTCAAGGCTGGGATCACCTCATTACCATACGCGGTACATTCGCAAGCATGTAGACACACAAACCAGATGCGAGAGATAAATAAAACTTCGACTTCCGAGCAGATTCGTGTCTATTGTGACGGCGAAGTCAGACGTGACACTTAAACTAGAACCGGAAAAAGTGTTTCGGTTACATGCGCACGACGGCATCTGCTCGCGCTAAAAAGAAATTTTAGTTTATAATGTGGAATTGTAGGTCATGAAGATTGCGAGTGTATTGCATGATTCACGCCTTGTCTCACTATCTCTCTCGCTCTTCCTCGCGAACTACAGTTAAGACCGCGCGTCCTGCGATACATTTGCAATACACAATCGACACATTCCGCGACTGCGCGAGTAGCGTATATACGAAAGCGCCGAATTTAGAATTGTATTTTATCCGAGGTAAATTAAAAAAAAACACACTTCCTTGTAACGGTACCAATTTTGTTCACGCAATCTCGGCGTTAGTTTACCGTTACGATACAGTCAGTCATGGGCAAAATGATTATCTTTGAAAAAAAGATGAAAATATAAGATAATTCGTCGTCTAAAATGTTAGATGACATAATTGCTTTTGTAGAGAAGGGTCTCAAATATTTGCTAATGCTTTAATGCAATCACTTGTCAACAATAATTTTATCTACATGCTTTTAGACAAATAAAACTTTGATCTACATACATTTGTTATCATTCAGTACACAATTATTTCCAAACTCTTAATTTAACTAAAATGTTAATGTCCTTGATATTTTTGCAATAAAGATATTTTTTTATTCAGATTGCTATCTAGATAAATTTATGTAGATGCTTACTCAAGACTGGGTGCAAACTATAGCTTAATTTCTTTGAAGTGATTCGGAATTGTTCAAATTTCTATGTATGAAATGCTTTCTAGATGTTGATTTAAACATAGTACAGCAACACGTCGTGTAAGATTCACATTATAGATTACGTTTCAATCCCAGTCAATCGCCCAAAGTGGCCTCCAAAAACCGCAATTATAGCTATTGCACTAAGCAATTTTACCTGTCACCGTTCCATTAGTATAAAATAGGTTACAACAAATACCGATCAGCAATCTTGCATCTCTCACAGTCACAATACATTGTCTCCGTCTTACCTCCCCAACTCCAATCCACCATATATCGATACAAAAGCATCACAACAAATCATTAACTAATCCGCGAAACAACGATCCCCAGTAACGTAACTCCTTGAACCTCCCTTATCACTCCATTTCGCGCTCGCCACCTCAACATATGGTCTCGCATCCCGCAATCAATGCCCGCGAAACTTCCTTCCTCCAAACTCACCAACTTCACACCTCTCCACACCATCATCGTGTTCTCTCCAAAGTCCTCGGACTATATCCCCTATGGTACACCCACTCTTGCTATCACGCGAAATTCCCGTGGCTTCTCGCGTTATAGCCGGGCCTATCGTGGAATCTTTTCCGCGTTCCGCCTTCCTCCCTCTTCGAGTCTCGGCCTTTATACATCGCACATATACATACACCCAGGCATACACATAGGCCCGCGTGCATACCAGTATAGACAGTGATCAGAGAGACGGGAGGTGGTATATAGGCGAGTATAGCGCGGCTCGAGCACAAGGCATTCGTGTGTGCAGGTGAAAGTCGTGAAGAGCGCGTTGAAGACGAATGGCCTCCTTCTCTATAGGTACGTTGAGGTTCGCCGTCTCTCTCTTTCTCTCTTTTATATCGTGCGCGCACACGCGCGGCCTCGAAGACACAGATATACAAGCGTAGCTGTGTACATAGATGTGTATGAGACTTCCCTGCAGTGCGCGAACTCGCGGAGAGAGAGAGAGAGAGAGAGAGAGAGAGAGAGAGAGAAAGAGAATTCTTGAGAATCCGCGAAATTCCCCGTAAAGTCGCGCCCTCCCCACTACTTGATCTTTCTTGAGGTGCTTGTAGGGAAATTCGAGGTTGTATATTATGCATTTATTTTGACATGCAAGCGAATAGTTTCTTCAAGCGAGACCAGTAATCTTGAATAAGTGATAAGAGGAAGATTGTGGTGAACCGAAACTGTTATTATTGGGTATTAAAGAATTTTTCTAAATGGAGTAGAATCATCGTTTTGTACTATTTAATAAAGATTCAATTATTTTGACATGCAGGCAAATAGTTTCTTGGAACAAGAAAAGTAATCTTGAATAAGTTGATAAGAGGACGATTGCGGTGTACCAAAAATATTACTATTGGTTCATAAGTAATTTTTCTAAGTAGAGCAAAATCATCATTTTGTAATATATTTAATAAAGATTCAAATCAATTCAACAAGGTCCTAGTTGACTTTGTTAGAAATCTTCTCAATTTTCGTCAATGTCTTTGTTACAACGTTGAACGTATCAGATTAAAATTTGAAAGAATTGTCCTTTGATAAGCCGAGTACTGATTCTTCAAGTTTCAATATTTAACATCCAAGCTTTATACAGTATTGTCACAAGGTTATCATTTAAGATTTTCCAGATTCAATAATATTGTATGCGCCTGATAAAAACTCGATACATCCTGCATTAAATAATACCTCCAAGCATCCTGTATCAAATCCTGGATTAATGATGCATTTTCACACGTAACATTTATAACTTTCTTATGATTAAAAAAGAATATTATATAAAACAAGAAAAACAGTAGCTAGTCGTCTAGTCGCCAAAACTTCATGCTCACTCAAATGTTTATATCATGCTCCAATTTTAGCATCTCAAAGATCTTGCCATTAATTACACATACTTTTATACTAAAACGTAGCATAATCTACAACTTATCAAAGCACAAATAAACCTATTACACCGTGATTTACATTATAACACACTTTTGAACTGGTTCGCAACGCTACAACTACCTCGAACCCACTTCTGCGCTCGAATCCGATACACCAAAAGTTTCGGATCGGGGAGGGGGAAGAGACCAGAAGACCTCCTTTTCGGCCTGTTACGTTATACACGTCGTCGACGACGCGACGTCGCGGTAGGTATAATATACGTGTAGTATTATGCACCGCGTGTACCTCGCGTATGCACAGGAAGGTGGGGAAGAGGAGAGATGTAACTGGCAATTTCGAGAGGCAGATTGCGATAATGCCGAGAGCGGCATATGGCTGATTTATAAGGAGAAAAGAGAGGGAGAGAGGCGAGTTATGGTAGAAAGTGAATTGAATAAAGGCGAATTTTGCGGAGGATGGATGGGAGGCGGATTTAAGTCGGTGCTCTTTACCTGTCGAAGGGACTGTTATTAATTAAGGATGTTATCGAAAGGGGCATTCTTGGGCATGTTAGCGCGCTTCAGATATGCGTGAAATTGAGAAGGAATTTTGTGTGGTGATGCTTTTTTTCTTGGTCTTTGGAGGTTGAAGTGCACTTTACTTCGGAGGTTTTGAAGGCTGTTATCTTGCGTTGGTATCCGTGAAGGTAATATTTTGGCATTTTTTGAATGCATTAAAAGTACATGGGGATTTTCGCACACGTAATGTAAGTGAAAGGTTTAGTTACGTTGAAGTTATTAAAAGGACTGTCATATCGATTAAATCATTTATAAAGCCTGAATCTTAACCTTGACCAATTTCATCGAATTATTGATCCAATTTTCTTTCCTTACGATGCCAGTTAGTTTTTGATCCAGCGTTCAAACTACCAATTACAGTTTTATGGAAGAAAAGCTCATTAACAAAATTTAGGGAAGCAATTCATTACATAGGGCATTTTATTAACACTTCTATTAACAATCAAAATGTTTTTAATTCAAATTAATTATGAATATTAATAATCAAAATTTTTATAATTCAAATTTTGTAAGAAACGCGAATAAATTACAAATAAAGTATTCGCTTACATTTAGTTCGTTGGTTTTCGTCGTAACAAAAAGCTGAAGTTGTATGGCTTACCGAAAGCGAACTTATTAATTGCCGAAGAGTTAATCTAAGTTAACTATGATTGTCTTGCGCGGCAAGGGCATAATAGACTTTAGAAACTAGTTCAGTGCTAGGTTAATCTTTTAATACGTAGTCGAACACAAGGTATTTCTAGTAACATGCTTACAACAGTGATTGAAAAAAACGTCATTGAGCAGAACTTTTATTTTACTGTAATTCAATATTTTAATATGCAGATGTTTAAGTTTCTTATATTTCAATATTTTATTTTATTGGTTTTTCATCATATACAATTACAGGTAACTATCGGCATTATTGCAAAATAATGAAGAAAAATGTACTTTTTCATTTTTATGATGGTTGTAAGATCATTGCATTGTAGTTTATATGCAGAAACGGACGCATAATCATATTGTACACAAAGGAAGAATGAACTAGTAAAGTACCAGCAATTATTTATCCAGTTATAATAATCATCAAGGACTTTATTATTACGTGCCCGTTACTTTTTCTGCCGGCAGCATTAGTAACATGCCTGATTTAAAATAAACCCACGCACCAATTTTATCGAAACTACTTGGATGATAATAGAGAATATTTATAACGTTTCTTATAGAAAAACTGCTATTTAGGTCTTATTATAACTATTTTTACAGTTTGAAAAATATCCAAATGGACGTGGTTCGTTATGTCCCGAACCCTCCAATCATTTCCAAATAATAATAATCTACTAAATACACTTCATTCACGAAGGTGAAAAAATGAACAAGTTTGTGGTTACGCTAGAACATCACCCATCTCCTAGTCCATGCATCAGTACCCAACTTTTTCCATAATTCCCTCTTCTCCCCACGATCCACCAACAATCATCACTTCTTTCTCCAATCCTCCCCAAGAATCCTCCATCCCATCCTCCCCGCCTCCCTGTATCACTCCCAATTAAGATAACACATAGGCATCGCCTCCTCTTACCTAACCACAATGCACACAGAGGCGTGTGCAGTCGCTCGGACACGCTCCTCCTCGGAAATCCTGGATCGCGTGCTGCCACCGATAGCCCAGCAGCAGCAGCAGCAGAAGCGGGCAACTGGCCGTGACGTAGCCGGCACACACGGACGGGGATATATATCGCTGTGGCGCTCGGGATGATGCCGTTATTCTCGTCACCGTGCGAAACTCCTCTTCTCCGATGCTGTGGCTGCTGCTTCTTGCTCTGCGAGCGTGTGGGAATATATGGGAAGCGGTGGAGCTGAGGAGCTGAGGCTGAGGCTTGTCTAACGAAATTATAACCCCATTTGTTGGTCTTCTTTTTTTGTAGTGGAAGCTGCTGCGGAGAGTGACGCAGTGTTGGCGAGTTGTAGATTAGTGCAGGCTTGGTTGAGTTTGTGATGTTGGATGAGAGTGGGGTGATGATTGGAGTGTTTGGGGTAATAACTGAATTAGTGCATTCTTTTAAATCTGCAGATACTCATCAGAGCTTCGAATTTTTTGTATACATTGCATGGTTTTTATTCAAAATATGCAATCGATGGTAGCATATCCGGGTGTTAATGGTAGTGATAGAATTATTCAGATTTCACTTGTCCATGTCATTAATGCTGAAACATCAGCGATAACTTCCAGAATTTAAAGAATAGTTTTCTTTAATTACTGCACCGGAAAAACGGGTTTGGAATGTAATTTATGCTTGTAGTTTATAGTGTTTGATATATTATTTATACTTGATAACTTTAAAGCAGTAATTGTTAAATGTTAGGTCAGCAGATACGTGGGACACATGATTGGTTGCTGTAATGAATATATGCCTTAACTGGTAAGAATTACGTATTTAGCTGTAACCAAACTTGTACGTTTCCATAGTAGTTAAATATTCGTATTGAATTTTAAGAATCCTTTTTCTTACAAGAGTATCATACCTCCCTGTCACAGATTTTGATGGCGCTTTGGAATATGTCTTTTGATACTGAGAAATGATTACTTTGACTAGCATACACTCGAGATACAGCTGAAAACATTAGTATACTCTTATTTTCAATGTTAAAAATATTGTATATATAGATATACTACAATTGTTAATGTTTCTTAGCTGTATCTCGTTAAAGCGCAACTGTTGTTAAAGTCAAGATACAAGGAAACATATTCCAAAATTGAATTATAATGTTTGATCCAAAGGTATAAAGCTATTTGTCAGTGTGATTGCTCCAATTGCAATGCTTCATTAAATATATAAATAAAATATATTTTTCTCAATTTATAGTAATAACAAATTTTGGTATAAATAAAATAACGCTGTTCAATGAAAAACGTTGAAGCGCATCACTACTGATCTTGTACATAAAGATAAGACACGATAATTAGCGTGACTACAATTTGCCACGGGCTTTTTAGCAACAAGAAAGAAGAGCATGCTATCGAGTGTAGACTTTTTGTTTTCGGAAAATATAACGACGATAGTCCATCGGTTTACACGTTGTTTACGGCTAGTCGAACCATGATGCAGTTCGTTTACCGTGCTTACAGAGGAGGCGCATAATAGGGTGTAATGGCTTGTAATCGCGTGTGAAATGAGTAATAAATACAGCGTTGGCCGCGCCGCGATCGCGGTTTATTTAGCCATTAGTCTCTCTCTCGCGCGCAGTTCTTCCCGCGTTCGGGAATATTGCAGCGGCGTCGGTGGCAACGCCAGGACGTGGGAGCTGTGCGTTAAATGGATTTGCGCGTTGGTCTTTCGTTGATTAAGCTGGAGGTAATTTTGCAAATTGCTCGATGGCTCGACTGGGAGTAGGAACAAGGAGAATGATGTTCGCTGTATGGAGTAGGTAATGAAAAAATACATTTACGCGTGTGGGTGATCTAGATGGTGATTATAAAATGCATATTTTTCAGTGAAGCATGAAAATTTTTCTTATTTAACTGTAAGTACGTAGTTTTCAGGTAGTTTTTAATACTTTGTAAAAATTAGTATAGGTTTGTAAGCGGAAGATTACAAGCGTTTTAGCATTGATCGTTATTAAGTCCTATATAAGTTTACCAGTCATAAAAAAGGCTCTCCGCTATAAGATAATCATTAGAATACCGTTAGTCTTATAAGATAGATGAATATAATACCTAACCCGTCCACTTTCATAATTCGTATAATAATATTGTACATGGTGACATAGTTGATAAAATTCAAATTAATTATATGAAACATTTAATCCTGCTGATTAATTTATAAAAAAATACTTACATAGTCCCTTTCTAAACGAAGTCTCAGTCTGATCTTCACAGTTTTAACCGACATAAAATCAAAAATCTTAAAACACAGGCGAGATATAATAGAGTCAAAATATCAGGGGAACCGCAGGGCTGTGACGGTATAATTACCGGAGGGGAAAATTGCGAAAGTTGGACGAAGAGAGAACAGAGCTCGCTTGGAGAGCAAAGCTGCACCGTAGAGAGAAACTTCGGGGAATATAAGCGCCGCGTTTCGTCTAATGTTTTACAAGTTTCGAGACGCTGCAGGATAAAAAATGGCGAAATAATCGAAATGACGCGAAAGTCCATCATCGTTTTGAAAGTTTTAATTAAATGGTTGTAGCTTTAGTTTCTGTTAACAAGATTTGAGCATACGAAATTTTGCATGGAAAAACTTATATTCTTATTTCCCGTTGTATTTTTGTACTTTAACGATGTAAATGTAAAATGATCATGCTCGCGAAAAAATTCCTTTCATACTTTTCATTTCCTACTTTTGCTCCAAGTCTTTCGTAAAACGTACGCTACGTAAACATACAGTCATGAGATCTAAAAAGCGAAACGGAGTGGTTTCGGTCGGTTGATTCCATTTCGTCTTTTTGATTCCGGGTTTTGCTAGTCCACACAAGCTCAATCTGACAGAAACTCACGATTGTATAGAGGAAACTAGAACACGATAAAATTTCTCAGTATATAAAAATTATGTTTTGCTTCTATGTTAAAAAAAAGTATCGTAAAAAACTTATTTTATTAGTATGATGTTAATTTTTCATGTTAAGCAGTTTCTTTTTAGCTTTCTTTGATCAATATGTTCTTAATCAGACGATTATGTTTTGCATATTAACAAACAGATATTATTTATTACTAACTTTATGACCGATTGAGACCGTGCGAGATAATTAATAATTTTTAATAAGGTTTATGTATAATGTTTTAATGCTCTTTTTATGCAATAATTGCGTATTTGCATCGCGTCATTATTACTTAATTCAATGCGAACATCCGAAAATCAATATTCTAAGGATTCTTATTATATTAATATTTATATTAATTTTATCTTTGTGTTTATAAATGTATAAAATCTTCTTATTTGTTTTAATTTTAGTATTTTACAGTCAAATTTTCAAACCAATTATTTGAAAACTTCATTGTGACAAGTATTTTAAAATCAAAGTAAATACTAAATTTAAACTTTTGAGATAATCATTCAAAATAATTATTATATTACTGTCTAATAATTATGTTTTGTGCAATAACATATTTAAAAAACCAAATGGTTTGTTTAGACCAAAATTAGTTACAAAAAATAAATTAGCGTTCTCAAAAAATCGAATTTTCAACAAAAGTGAATCAATTTTCCACTATCTCACACCCTCAACCTCATACCTACCACACTACAATCGCCATTCATCGCCATCGCTCCCCGTGTAAAAAAATTAGTCTGGCAATAGTCTGGCTCAATAAGTCTGGCAATAGTCTTGCAGAAGTCCGGCAGAAGTCTGGTTTTGGCCACTATGCCAGACTTTGGACAAAATGTGCAAAACAAAAGCATCGCGTCATGTCAAATTACCAGTAGCCTAAATTTTTGTCTCTTTTTTTACAAATATTCATATTTTAAACAAGATTGCAATATGTAAAAAAACTTTTCTCCTATTTTATCGAAAAGTACGTATTATCACTATTCTACTCGATACTAATAATTAATGTTCTACTCTAATTATTTACTTGTGAAAAATGAGTTTTCTTGACATAATTCCAAAGAAAAGTCTGTCATAGTGGCCTAAGCCAGACTTCTACCAGACTTTTGCAAGACTTTCTCCAGACTTGTTAAGCCAGATTAATCCCAGACGAGTGCCAGACTAATTTTTTACACGGGTCTTCGAACATTCCCCTATCCCAATCTCGCATCCGAATTTCCCCAATCCTTATCCACAACCTACCTCTCGTCCACATCCTTAACCGTACATTAACGGAACCTCGGCTACCCGTACCTACACTTCGCCGCTCTCTCTCGCTCTCGCGAACGCGTGCACGCACTCGATTCTATACGCGAAATCGCTCCGCGTGCGCGCGCGCGAGAAAGAGAAATGAGAGACGCCGGGAGAAGGTCGCCGGCGGTGATCGAACGCGCGGAGCGCCAATGAGCGCGGACGCGACAAGGTACACCGCGACGACGTCGACCAGTCCCGGAACGTTACGCGCCTCAAGGACGATGCAACAGGAAAAAAGTGTGTGACAGAGAGAGAGAGAGAGACGCGAGCGCTTTAAATGTCCGGATGATTTATACAAAGGCGATCGGAAATTTCGTTTTTATTCGAGGAATCGAGGATTTTTTGGACTGGGATGAGAAAAAGTTGGAGGTCGGTTGTCCTGGAAACCTATATGCGGGGGGGACTTGATGCGAGGACGTTTGGGAGGAGTGAGGTAGAGGTTGTGTGAGGATTTTTGTGGGTTTTGTAGGGGAGTTTGATTGTTTGTTTTTTTATTGGGATTTTAAGGTGTATAAAGTGTGATGATTATAACTATTTTGATACATCGTGTAGATTTTGGATGACATCGAAGAGTGTTGATAGTAGAGGTCTAGAATTTATATTTTTAAATGATTTTTATACCCCTGCATAGTATAAATAAAATGGATTTCTCGGACAGTTTCTCAGAGCACTTTTGTGTAAGACGTTATTATGTTAGCTAAAGGCTTTTGTTAATACAAAATAATAGTTAATATTGTTCATTACGTTTCAGCAGTAAGGAAAGAATTTAATAAATAAATACTCTTTAACTTCAGAGTTTTTAATAAAACTGGTAAAAAACTGCAAAGAAAAATCGTTTTATTTTCTTCCAGAACAGTCAATTTAGAAAGTACGCAAGCATTAATAAAAATTAATCACCCTGTTGGAAACCGATTCCATTTTTAGAGAAATCAATTTCTTGACCTCAACCGATTTATTATGAGTCTATAAAAATACCATAAATGAAAACAAGATTCGACCTGTTTTTTGAATAGGAATTAAATATCAAACATGCTCACTGATGAGTGAGAGAGACGAAAAATGGTGAAATAAGTATAATAATAATAATGTTTCTTATTTATAGCTTTATAAATTAGCTATCTTAAGGGAGTACATACACTTTAAATTTTAAATAATAATTATTATTTTTAATGCATGATAAAAAAAATTTTAATAAAAATTTATATTCATTTAAAAATTTGCCCTTTTCTTACGCATATAATGTACCATTTAACCGAAGAAAAAGACCCAAATATTGATTACAGGTCCAGAAGTCGAGCGTCTAACTTTTCATAACAAATTCACTGATATAGTCTACTCGTGAAGTATAGCACCTTACTGTAAGCGGCTTTCAAGTTTTTTCTCTTTGTTTTGACACTGGCTACCTGTAGTACCAAAATCTTGAAGAAATTTTGATTTTAGACACTTTTCTAGTGCTATATTCAATTTTAATGCTTGTAAATAATAAAAATGTATTGGTGTTCTGGCGTTCTCACTCTTAAATGAGTGATTATAGTAGTTGTTCGTTTTCAATCTTTGAGATGTTGGTACTTCAGGTAGCCAATGTCAAAACAAAGTGAAAAAAACTTGAAAAATTTACAGCCGCTTAGTGTGAGATACTATACTTTACGACAGTGGACTATATATCAGTGAATTTGTCATGAAACGTTAGACGCTCGACTTCTGGACCAGTAATCGATATTTGGGCCTTTTCTCCGGTAAAATGGTACATTATATGCGTAAGAAAAGAGCAAAATTGTTAAATGAGTATGAATTTTTATTAGGAAATTTTGTATCAATCATAAAAATAATAATTATTATTTCAAATTTGAGGTGTATGTACCCTCTTAATTGGATTCTTCAAATTTTTTTTTTTTTTTTTTTTATTATTTAACGTCGCCATGTTTGTGCTTCCATGTGGTGCTAATCGACGACGGGGGTCTGCGGTGTGTTTGTAAACAAAGCACATGTAATTTTTACAGAGGTGCTTGTATCAATCGGCAGAGACTAGGATTCGAACCCGGGTCACCGGCGTGGGAATCCGACACTCTACCGACTGAGCCGTCGCAGGCCCCAATTCTTCAAATTGTATAATAAAGAAAAAATTTAGTTTTAAACATTTTAATTTTTGTTGATGTGCGTATTTACTCCATTTAATGTTTCAATAACGTGAGAAAAAGCGTTCCATCGCAACCAAGAAAACTAGCTCATTATCACAGCCACTACAGTTAGTACCATGTCTAAAATTGACCACTAGTATCCAGGTTATTTTTAACGAACGAATATCTACCAGTGCATCATAAACGATCATACACCATAAAAATTTGCATTCAATAATTACAGCACCTTTCATTCCTGCCATAAAAAAAAACACAATTGAATTTATGAATAATCTGTCAGACACAAGCATGAACTCTCAAAATAACGAATCATAAACCAGCATTCCCAATTAGGTCTTATCGTGCACGCTTCGCGGCTGAAAAAGTTGCCGAATCAAGCAGATTTCAAGGTCCAAGTTATTAAGCCGCTCTCTGAGGTCGCCGCAGTTGAAAAAAAAAAGAAGCCTTCGCACGGCTGTCGTACTACACCGACTGCATCATTATGTGGTGTGCGCTAGCTCGAGTCGAGTAGCGAAAGGTCGTGTGGAGTTCCGAATTGTGTTTAAGTCCAGGCGGAATGTGGATCAAGCCTCACGAAAGCGCGTTTATCGCGAGTTTACGCTCGAGATACTGCAGTCTAATTATACAATATTGATGAGTATACAGCTGTGGTATTGCGAAGCGGAGGAATAGTGATTCATAGAGGGGAAGTTATTGTTGTGTGGATAATTGATTTTTTGGAAGTTTAGTAGTTCGTGGTTTTGCTTCCTACTTTTATTTTTCGAAGCTTTAACGTTGTTAATGTTGATGTAATGCAGGGGAGTCTCATTGTATCGCTGGCGATATAATAAAATGCATTTGTAATAATCAGTTATACAAGAAAAATTAAAATATCGTTCTTTAGTCAAAGCACAAATTTAGTTGAAAATAGATATGTTTCATCGAGTGTTTCATCTTTTTCATACATCGTCGAATGATACAACAAGGATCTACTATACTCAGAAAAAATTAAGATTTCAGAGATTTATCGAGGGTCTACTGTAATAATAATCAATGAATCAAGATGTTCATTTTATCTCTTTTTGTATGTAATGCTGGATACAGAATAATCACGTGCTTTGTGAAGAAATGTGAATTGGAATATTATATTATAAATTCGTTATTTAAATATTAATTATTATTTGATAAAATAATAAAACTAGTTTTAATTGCTATTTAATGATTGCTATGATAAGTTTTTTTATTTATGTATTTATTATTATTTTTTTTCTTTATTATTCTATTTTTTAATAAATCATGTATTGGTTATGTATTAACAATTATTAATAAATATATAAATTTTTCGAATTATATTTTTAATAACACAATCTTATTCTTAATTTTTCTCGAACTGATGGGTATTTTTAGCCTTGATTCATTTTATTGAATTTATTATATTCTTAAATCATTAAACAGAACTTCTATATATAATTTATAAGGCAACATCGTAATTCTTAAAAGCACCACGATAACAACTAAAAAACTTGTCCTCCATCTGTAGGTGTTTCAGCTTGCACCATCGAAATTCAGAAATTATAGTAGACATCAAGTTGTCACGGGTCGCGATTGAAAAAAATGCCTTGTTTTATAAAATATTTCGGAAGAGACCATCATTATTCGAAATTTTTGAGCATGAAGCAAAAAGTTGTACGCATCTTTAGTAGTTGAAATTCTCTTTGATAAATGTTTTTATGAAATTTATTGTTAGAGATGGAAATGAAATGGCAAATTTATGATAATAGGTTGTAGTTACCATTATAAATTTTAAAATAATTTACTATTTGATTTTGTTGAAACTTAGTAAATATATAAGTTGACATTCGAGTAAGCATGTGAATTAAATTTGAATTTGATTATGCATTTCTTTTCTGTAATTATTTTATATTTCATCGCTTTTTATTTTTAATATATTCTGAGAAATTTATACACACACAAAATTTCTCCATTAATAAAACTTCTGTTTTAAAAGACTAAATTTGAACAGCACAGTTAAAATGCAATTATCTTTACCTACATCATAAATTCTTTAAAATGTAGTATGAATCCATATTAAAAAAGAAACATTACAAATCGCGAGTTGTACTCTGAAAATAAAGATTCATTCTACCTTGCGTAATCCTTTATTTATTAAGTTAGCAGACTTGAAATATGACGAACTAAATATTTCTTAACAGTTAATAAGTTATGACTTCTAAAAGTTCCCAACTTAACCTCACTTTTCAACAAAATGCATTCTTTCAAAATATTTCAATACACTTCTACCTAGGAAAGAAATTATTTTCTCACTGACAACTCATAATTAATAATTATGAATCCATCCATATCAAAAAGCCGAATCTATCCCATACCCGACCTAACCTGGAAAACCCCACCTAAAATTCAAGCCATCTATCGCCTGGTTCCAACCCGTCTAAAAAAATTAGTCTGGCACTAGTCTGGGATTAATCTGACTTAACAAGTCTAGCGAAAGTCTTGCAAAAGTCTGGTAGAAGTCTGGCTTAGGCTACTATGGACTTTTTTTGGAATTATGTCAAGAAAACTCATTTTTCACAAATAAATAATTAGAGTAGTACATCAATTATTAGTATCGACTAGAATAGTGAAAATACGTACATTTCGATAAAATAGGAGAAAAGTTTTTTTTACATATTGCAATCTTGTTTAAAAACTGAATATTTGTAAAAAAGAGACAAAAATTTAGGTTACTGGCAATTTGACATGACGCGATGCTTTTGTTTTGCACATTTTGTCTAAAGTCTAGCATAGTGGCCAAAGCCAGACTTCTGCCGGACTTCTGCAAGACTATTGCCAGACTTATTGAGCCAGACTATTGCCAGACTAATTTTTTTACACTGGAACCCACACCGATTCCCCCCTCTATCCACACCTCGAGGCAGAGCAAAAAAGCAACCAAATTCCTATCCGGGAATCCCCATATCCGCGTCTCCTCTCTCCATCTCCGTCTCCAACTCCAACTCCAAAAGCTCATCGCGCATCTGCTCTCTTCGGGGGTATGACCCCACCGCCTCCTGGTGTCTATCAGCCTATGTGGGTCGTGAAATGCGCCGCCGTCGCACAGCCGTGCCTAAAAATACAACCGCCATTTCTCTCTCTCTTTCTCCGCGGGTGCGTAGGCACATACGTGCGGGTATTAACAGTTCACTCGCTCTCGCCTCCCTTTCTCGCTCCAGAGAGCGGAGAGTCTTTTTTTTTCCCCGTCGCCGACCGCGTCAGATGGAAGGAAGGTTCTCTCTTTTATTTCGGATGTGCGCCGGGAGGGAGATCGCCGAGATTGGAGAGGAGCGGAGAGGTTGGGATGTGCCGTGTTGCTACGCGCAGATGGCTGATCGATGGGTGTTGATAGCGGTTTTAATTGTTGTGGGTCGGGTGGGATGGAAATATGATTTGAGGGATTCATCGTGGGATGCTGATTTTAAGAATTGTTTGCTACTTTACGGATTTTCTGCTCTTTGAGAGGTCGTTGTTTGTACCGTTTTATTTGACCTAGTAGACATTTACGTAGGTTTTTAGTTGGCAATTAGATCTATTTCAGAAATTAGCTTTTTTGGCGAGAAAGCCGCTTATAACAACATGTTTTTCAGCTAACTTTTAGGTAATATAAAATGCATTTATAAAAAAATAAAAGGATCAATTATTTTATGTTATTAATTGTAGAACATTAAAAAATGAATCAAAAATATTTATGAATAATTCAGTTTATAGTACTGGTAGTAATTAAATTAGTATATTAGAATTTGAAATGTAAATCAATTAAATAATACAGCTTTATGAGGTTATAAACATCAATAAAAATTTTATTGATTAACAGTTATAATATTGACCGATAAAAATCCCTGTCTTGTCTGCATCTTAAAGACTGAACTCTTTGATTGAAATCTTAACGGAACATTTATTAGATCTTAGCTAATTTCTTGTTAACTTTTAGCTATCAAATTCACCTAAAAATGAATAAGTTAACCACCTCAGCTGGATAATTTTCTACCAGGGAGTTTGAAAGATTATTCCCTAATGAAAGGTAAAGGGCATGCCAGCAGAATACGTTCGTACCATGTGTATTGTGTAAGTCTGTCTGACAGAAAGGGCACTTTTGGGTGGATGTATTATGTGGATTAAATTTGAGTGTCCAATTATTATTCTTGTCATGCTCACTTGATCCCTTCTCGTTAAAACAAGGCAGGATTATCTTTAAATATATTATCTTTTTTTATCTTATGGAGATGTGTGAATCTTACATTTCTCTATGTGAAATTCTGGATAGCTTTTACAGCAGTTTTTATAGTGTCATTCGGTTCTTCGTGATAAGTAGGTAAGTTCTTGGGAGTTTGAAGCAAATCGACTTTTTTACGACTAGAGCAGCTTTCTCGTAAAGTTTTAGGCTACTAGTAAACCACTTTTTGAATCAGTATTTATTGTTATAATTTGATTTATTTGCTTATATATCTATCAAATAATAATTGGTTTTATTAGATTTTTCGGTGAATCTTAAATACCCACATTCATACGAATATCATATTTCATAAACTTCATGTGTAAAAATTGAATAAGAGTTTTGTTATTACTAATTCGGTTTCCTGAAAACGATTCGTTCTCATACTAACGTTTCTGAACACTTATTTGTATTCAAACATTTTTATTTTGAAAATAGGTTCACTCCGTTTTTGATCAACAAACTTACTCAAATCAATGCACCCATCGATACAATAAAACAAAATCGCTTATATACACAAGAAACCTCGTCACAAAAAGATGGTCACTCTCCAACCAGGAACCGATACAAAGTACACTCCGACCACTTCATAAATCTCAATAAATTCATCGGATTCGCATCCGAGCCTCTCCCCCCCGTAATTCCAAATCGTCATACATTATTCCGTTTGATCAGCCATACACGCGACCCTCCTCTCCTCCGCGGGCCCGATCAAGCGAGCATTTTACGCGATCGCCTTGATAAATTAGTTTAGTTATTTGTACAGGACAACGCAGCACAGTAGACCGAGCTTCGTAACCCTCGTTTCCCTCATCTTTTTTTATCTCTCGCCCCCGTCGTCCTCTTCGTCAAAAGGAAGTTTCTCTCTCGACTCGTCTTTTCCCCCCTCTTGTATTTTCTTTTTCTTCTTCAAAGAACACCGAGAAGAGAGCCGGAAGCCGATTATAGAAAAAAAAGAACGAGGAGGACGCAGTCTCGTCCTTATCGATTTTTAGAGAACAAAAAGGGCGCATCGAGATATTGTGGATCAGGGTGAAGAAGGTGTGTATTACCATAATGTGTAAGATTGTAATTACAGTAGGTGGATATTATAGTCTTGTAATAACGCATTTGCATTCGATTCCTATTTCATTCGGAATTGAGGCAAGCTTCGAGAATTGCCTCCGTCGCTGCTGGTGATCGTAAAATGCGTAATCTAAAGGTTCTGTGCGTGTTTATGCTGCTGCCGAAGAGAGGCTTTATTAGCTCTTAAACGGCAAAGTGTATGCTGTAAAATTCTGAATACTCCACGCGAATTTAAGAATTTTGCTAGAGTTGCTTTATCTTCGAGAATCGTGTTGTAGGGTACAATATTGATAATGAGGGGATTAGTAAGATTAATTCACGATTGAGGAATATTCGTGTAAATATGTACTTTTGGTAATTGACTTTGTTTCGCATTTATAGAAATTGTATAAAGCAGAATTTATTCGGTAGTTTGTAATTTTTAATATTCAACGCGAGAACGAGCAAGTGCAGGCAATATTTTCATAATATGGCTTTTGATTGCGAATAATTATATAATGTGGTATTAATATGTAATTTTAGTTATAAAATTAAAGTTTTTAATAAAATTATATCGCTATTTCATGTATTACGGTGGAAATGCTAAATATTTATTATACGTTTACTTAAACCAATTCTCGTTTTTCCTAAGGTAAATTAGTATAATAATTTAATACGTTATATTATATATTAAAGGTTCAATATTGTTATATTTTACAAAGTGAAGAGTACACGGGAACTTTAATAAAAATGGACAAAAAACATGCTTTTCATATTTTTAAATGCATCGAGATTTTTAATCAAATTTTCGATGCTTCGTGAGGTTTGTGGGTATAAATGCGTTCATTTTATCCGTGATAGCTCAAGATTAGATGCAAATTGTCGCGCAAATGATTCTATAAAAGACAGTGTACTATTTCTTCATAATTCTTGCAGCTTTTAAAATCACTAACCATAAAGCTCCAGAACATTTCAATAAATTCTGTTTATAAATCATAACATAATTTAGGCTGTAATATTATTAAATAAATTACTCCTGAAGTGTCATCTCTTTAGAATCGCTGTAAGCAATATTCTTCTAAATATATTTTTTTAAATGAACTCTTTTTGGCCTTTACAACCTTTATAAAACCGAATTTTTTAGAAAAGTTAAAATTTATTATATATGCAATACGTAAACCCGCAGGAAATGTTTTCATAATTGACTTTTGATTGCGAATAATTGAGTAATGTGGTTTAATTACCTAATTATAGTATAAAATTACATTTTTTTAATAAAGTTATACTGGCATATCATTTATTACAGTGAAACTCATTCTAATTTAACATATCGTGCACACTATACAGTGAAATACTAAATATTTATTATGTGCACACATATTTACTTCAATAAATCATAATTTATTACTCAAATAATTAATTGATTAATGTGCTATTCTGGTATGAGATTATGTTCGAAATATTAAAATACAAATCAGACAATAACATATTTTAATTAATGTTCAATAAAAATATAGTATCGTTTAGCTAAAGATGCAAAGAGAGAGAGCTAGGCGTGATTACTAAACTACATCATTAAATAAAAATTATAAGAAATTCAGAACTGATCTCTACGACTAAAAATAATAAATAACGTTAGATTACTTTATATTGGTACAAAAATTTAATGTTTAAAGAAAATAAATAAATAGAGTAACATATAGATGTATAGAAATCATCGCTCCTTTTTTACAATAACAATATGTACGCTTAAAACTTTTTACTGATTTTATTTGAGAAATGGGAAAATAGAAAGAATCCCTAAATGTCTTATTGTATCAAATTTACTATACAGTCTAGTAACAACTATTATTTTTTCTCCGTGCATGACTATATTTCATTTCCATTAAACATATATCACTCTTTCTATCCAAACAACCCTATCAACCGCTAATAAACCTGTAACAAAAAGAGTAAAAACGCTACCCACATCCTAATAACACACCGCTACATCAAAGTCAAGCCAACCCGCGCACGATTGCCCACCGCCCCCGCGTGAAGTCTTAATAAAGCCCGTGCAGCACGCGACACTTGAGTTCGCGCGAAGGGACAAAACGCGAGAGTACCCGCAACGGTCGCCATTCAGCGGCGCGACGCCGATCGATCGAAGCGTGTAGCGTGTGCGCGCACCGCGCCGTGACGCTGTTTGCGGTTGTATGCTCTTCCACGTGCACGCGCGCTGCTCTCGATTTATACACGCGGTTGCAACGGGGTGGGGGTGAATGGAAATAGAGTGCGGAGGCGATTAAACATTGAACTCCGTTGAGGTCTTTTTTTGGATAGATATTCCTCTTTGTACCGAGGCGAAAGAAGATAATCTGATTAGATTAAAATGGGAGGAGGTGGAAGAGTGTGACGCGAATATAGGTATTGTTAACGGTTGGGATTCGGAGGTATTGGAGGAAATTAGTAAGTTGGATTTTGTTGAGTGAACGTGGATCTGAAAGAAAGGAATTGAAGGTAGGGTTGAATTTTGTCGTGTGAATGTGGCTCTGGGAAAAGAAAGCATTTGGTTGAATGTTTGTGCATTTGCGAAAAAGTGCATATAAAACTGCATTATACGTAACACTTGGATTTTGAGAAGACTTGATTGAAGTGCCTCTTGTGGAAAGCGTGAATAAATTACTCTCGTCTGAGTGGATTTTAATCGGCAAGAGTGAAAAAAAAAAAGTAAAAATCTCGGGACGTAACTACACGCAGAAATAATTTGCTGTAACAGCTAAAAATTCTTCAGGAAATGACGAAAGAGCTTTACGGCTTATACCGACAAGCCATTTGTAGACTAATATTTTCCTATTCGCCTTATTTAGACACACAGTAGCGCCGCTAGTGACAAGATTCGAACCAAATTAACCTTGTAAAGTACGCATAGTTTTTGCTATAACAGAAACTATGCATGTATAGCCGAATTTCCTGGATAGCTCAGTTTCCGATATCGCTACAAGCAGAGCTATTGTAAGACCTAACAAGGCGAATCGCAGCTAATACTTTTGTTATTCTAGCAAAAATATTAGCTGAACCACGATGCAGCTAAAATGTTTTGCTGTCTTAACAAAGAATTTTTTGTCCGTGATCTAAAACTTTCACTTTTTGCTGTATCATTTATTCTCTATCAGAAAGCGGAGCATTTTTAAAACGCAAAAAATATACGCTTTTCCGAGCGACTTTAAATCCGGTTAAGAGCCAAATAAAGAACATAAAGGAAAGTACAACAATCCTTATTCGAGTTCAAATTCATTGACAAATGTCCGAAGTATAAGTAAAAAAAAATATACCGTTAAGCTTTGAAACCCAGTAACCACGTACAGCTATGTTTTGTAAAAAAAGCCGAAGAAGTGCCTTTCTAACAGTCGCTGTTTTGACAGGGTTCGACGTTAGATTACCTCAAAGGATAGTCCCGAGGAGTTCGGCTATATATATGCAATACCTGCCTCAGCTGACTCTGCGGTATAACGTTTGCCCGGTGCTTCTGTAACAGATATATATCTATCGCTGTCAGGGAATCTAGTATATGTCGCGCGCGCGCGCGCCCTCCTAATGAATAATTAATACATCGACGAATTTGATAGGATCTAACGTGTAAATCAGGTTTCTCGAATAGCTTCTTGCGTCCTGTTTTGTCGATTCTAAGTTCGCTAGACGATCATATTCTGCTGTATACGAATGAAATGTAGAAAATACAATAAACTATCTCGATAAATGTGAAACAGTTAATTATGAGTATTTCACAGTTTGTAAGCGTATAACTAAGCTGTTGATGGATATACGTACGGTGATTAATGACAACGGTTAGACTTGTGTAATTTAACTATTAGCTGATAATTTAATAATAATGATTAAGTCAGTTATGAATAGTGTGCATCTATAATTCTGATATATTTTGCAACTTTGCTATACATATTTTTAAAGAATTAATCTTCAAATTTTTCAAACATCAATGTTTCAAAGATAATAAAGAAAAAATAAAAGGCAAGGTCTAGGCTTCTTCACATCTGTTCATGATAATTCTTTATCTGCGCCGGAAATCGTCAGACATGTAAATGAATGTAATCTTAGTCAAACAGTTTTACGCATGGAAAAAAGATTGTTCGAGATAATACGCTCATGCTGTACTGAAATTCACTAATTAAGTAAAGTTTAGTGTTGCCTTGTAACATTTGCTTCCAAATGATCTCGTAAAATGCTTGCCATAAAGTATCTCAAACATTGTGAAAATATTATGTATCGTATTTCTATATTTTTACGGTTGCAGAAGAAATCGATCGAAAATGGAATTTATTCATCTTTCAGTTACGACATTTTACATCATACGCTAGACTACAATGGAACTTTGAAATGTAGTCCAACAGAAGTCTGCGCCGCACAAAGCACAACAGTTTTTCCATCAGATTGGTATCGATTGGTCCTTTTAAAAATGCGACGTCGCGTTATACACGGCACAGTGATTCCCATGACAATAGAAAAGATGTGCACTTCGCTGTTTCGATATTTATTTTATAAAGCATTTTGTATGCAGTTGCAGCTTTTATTTTGCGTTTTCGTCTCCATCAATATTTTTTATAGTATAACAAGTTTACGCGTTTGAATTATATATAGATTTAATTATTCATCGTTGAGGTTTTTTTTTATCTCAACTGATCCATGAGTTTCGCCATTTACTACTCAAGCACTGTGAATCGTCCCACGTAGAAACCTTATCAGCTTACCTAAAAAGCCAATCACTTTGGGTCAGTAAACTTTTTAACTGTTCGAAAGTTGGGCTAGGCGTAATCTTATTGACCGCACACTTTTCAGATAGAAGGGCTACAGGATACGGTCTATACAAGACGTATATCTCTCATTTTGCGATAAAAAGTAAATATATTTGATAAATATTATTTTTTCCGTGAGGGATTTTCAGAAAAATGCATTGTGTGCATGAGCACTGCGATACTTCTATTCTCTTTTATTTTAGCAATCCACTTGACTAGCGGTGCAAACTTTACACTGAGCAATATATTGTATCAAACAAACATGACTATTCCCGCTGAATTAATAACTCTTTAATAATTCTAACTACCCCTGATAGAAACAAAATAGAAAACTAGGAACTAGGTATTTATAATGGACAAAATTGTTTATATTTTAAGAGCCTAGAAAATATTGAAGACACGTCCAGATTTAATGGTATTGAGCATTCAAAAATATAAAACGTTTCCATAGCAACAGTCAATAATATTGATAATTTATTTTCTGTGTAACCAACGGTACGGTTCAGTTAATACCTATGAAATAGCTTGGAATGTGTACTCTAATATATGTTTGAAAATTATGAAAATTAATTAATAAATCAGAAATAAATTAAATCTGTTTCTACCAGGGATGATTTATTATTGTTTCCTTTATCCAATGCCGGCCATCTCTATAAAATAAAAATCGATAGTGGCTCAACTAAATAAATTGATTGATTTGATTATTTCAGGAGCGTGCACATTTTACGACGCGGCTAATGCTGCTATTGAATGACATGTTAACGTTATAGCTTTGATGAAGCAGATTGTGAGCGTAATTACTAAGAAATGTACTTTCAATCTAATTTGGAAGTTCAATACATGACATAAAGCAGATATACTTGAATTCCGTGTCTATTGGCAAGGCTAAAATGAGTATCTATCTAGCGTAACACTTGTGACAAAGACAAAAAAGTGTCACCCATTACTTAAGTATCCCATTCAATCTAACGAAAAAATGACAATAATCCATTCTTATCTCTTCTTGGTATCAAATGCCGATTACATACTCCGAGTTCAAAGTCAGTCCATCTTTGTAAATACTTCCCTCCGTAACAAACCAATTACACACACTCGTTCCATCCACCCAAAAAAACACGCATCGCTTGATAACCCTGACTTTTAACACAACATAGTATCCATCCCCAAAAGCAGCATCCTCTTCGATCTCCAACTAAACCATCAAAGCGAAACAACCCCCACGATCCTCTCTATCTCATCCTCTGCCAAAGAATATTAATCAAAGCCCATTAATTCTCCTAATTCGCTTGGCAAACGTGCTTGCTCGCAGCACTATACTAAACCTCTCTCTCTCATTGACCGGCTGGTGCCGCCGCCTCTGGCGATGATGATCCCACCGGCGCTGCGTTTATGTACCCCCCACATGCGTAACTCTAGGTGTAGGTGTGTGTGTGTGTGTGTGTGTGCTGTACCGCGCTATGCGGCGTCGGTGCTATACAGCAGCGGCAGCAGGCGCCTCTCGCTATTGATTTCCTGGCGGCGGCGCGCGTCCGCGTCGCGAGAGAAAGACAGAGGATGGAAAGTGGGAAACTGCGCGGAAGGTTCGGTTTGGTCTGCTTCGCGCTGATGCTGTACGACTCTCTGTCTCGCGTCCGGATTGAAGGGAAGATTAGAGGCTGTAAGCTAGGAGGCGACGAGGACGCGAGTCCAGAAGGTTCAAGCTGTTTTAATAACGTCATGAGATAAATAATGCGCTGGTAGTATGTGAATTGATGGATTATGAAGGTTTTGTGTGCGTGTGCGTGAGCGAAATTTGGTAATGGGTATCTTTTTGGAGGATAAGTGACCGATTTGCTTGTGGCTACTTCTTTAGGGTGGAAGTTTGCTGTAATAGTAGGATTTGGCGCTTTGGATGCTATTTAATTTTCATCTGTATTCAATATCATCTAGAGTCTAGTATCAAAGCATCGATTTTAATTAGTCAACACTCAGAAAGAGGACTGTTTTATTGGGAAGATTTTTCTTTGAATTTGATCGTTTTGTGGACCTCTTTTGTACCAATGTAACTTAATTTGCAAAGGATATTCCTTTTGTCTCAAATAGACTTCCTCAAAGTATCTGTTTTGAGATAGAATTATGCAAGAAGAGAAAGAGAGATATAATGAATACAATAAAGTTGAGCATATTTGTGCTTTTGTGGTTGTTATTACATTTACGGCAACGGTAACCCTATCTAACCCATAATCTACATGCTACAATTGATCTTGTGTTTACTGAATGCTAGATGCTACCTAAATTTTGGTCATGGTTAGCCAATAGCCTCAACGATGCTTGTTTCGATAGTGTCAACACTAAATCGAGTTGCAAGAATTGCTGGCAATCATTGCAAGGATTTCTTTATAAGGATAATGTTAGATATCAGCATAAAGGGATTGGATTCAAGTTAAACAAAAGCGGTGATAGTCTTACATAGATTGCGCCATCTATTGGATAGGGTTTGGCGCTTTCTTTCGTCATATAGCAAACTTGTAAAACAATGAACTTAAAGTCCTTCATAATAGTCCAGAATTGGCTTTAAAATCAAATGCGCTTTTCATAATGTCTCAAATGCATCGATTTACCTATAGCCGAGAAATTCCTCTCCCAATGTAGACTGCTCCCTTTTGACGCGTAACAGAGAAAAGAACGAAGGGCCGAGCGTAGTCGGGCAGAGGAGAGAAAGAAACTTATGGAATTCCAGCGTCTGGTCGGCTCCTTTTCTCCTCTCCCTCTGTGTATACCTCACCTTCCTACATCCTCCTCTGCACCGGATCATTTCGAACTGCGGGCGGCGAGATGAGAGAGAGGCTATATGACGACCGAACGAACCTTCCTTCGTGGGAGGTGATTAACCCCGAAGATTCTCGGGTATATCCCTCCTCTATCTCTTTCTCTGGAATCTGCTAATTTTCGGGAAATTCGCGGCGGGCTCTGATTGCTCTCGAGTCGATCGCTCGCGAGGGATTCGGTTCGGCTTTTCTTTTCGCGTTGTGTATGGGTATTGGGGGTTGATCGATCGATTATTAAATGATCGGACGGCAGTCGTGGAATGCCAAGCGCGCGCTGATCAGTTTCTGTTTACCGGGCAAAGCAGCATAGCTGATCTATTGTAAATGAATGGTAGGAGGTGTTTGAACTGCCGTTAGAGTAATTGTTGGAGCTGGGTGTGATGTTTGGTTGAGGAGGTGATTAGAAAATTAGAATTTTGATGGGATTGAAGATGATGCTAGTAATTGCTTTAGTAGAATGCTGTTTTGAAAAACTTTTAATTATGTTAATATTTACTTATAATGTAATTAATTATGAATTTATTGAAACATTTGTATAAATTTGTATAATATATAATTTTCTTAAAGCTGTATTAAAATATGTATTAAGTACACGAATTGCGTCTAATTTACGAATACATAATTTTTATGCATATATACATGCAGACTCATAAACTTGAAAACCCCATATAGTCTGATTCAGCAGTGATAAAAACATTGAAATTCATGAAAATATCGGCTTTCAAAATGTTCATAGTTACGGAGCTGTTCCCTATGAGAAAGCACAGGGGCGAGCAAAATGACACACAAAAGCACAAGTTTTTAACTCTACTTTAAAGTTTCTGCTGTTACAGCTAACAATTTCGACGTTATAGCCGAAGTATTAACTAGGTTAGCGAACAATTCGGCGACTGCAGCAAGAATTCATATCAAGATTGTTCAGTTTTTTTGTACACGTTACAAGTGCATCGCGCGCCACAAAGGCATTTCCCCCCGAGCTTATAACAGAAAATATAACTTCATGTATCAGAGACACTCTCGATTTAATTGCCCGCGTACTTCCTTTTTCGCAATAAACCGCAGTCGTAACAGATTTACAAGCCGCGGCGTTTATGTCTTCGAGATTCCAATAAAATCGCTAAACCGCGTGGAACGCGACATCTAATAATTGGAATTTTAGCGTTCCGATGCAGCGCCAGCAGGCAGTTATTGACCTCCTCTGTCGCGGTGTGCACTTGTTGTGCAGGAGCGAATCTGATTTAATCCTCCGGTGACTCTCCGGCATGGCAGTTTTTATTCGCCTTTCTAAGTGGAATCGCTTTATTGTCTTTCGTTATCGGGTCACGCGTTTGATCGATGTATTCCGTATACCTGAGAGAAGTGAAGTGTTAAGTAAGATTTGCTAAATTAGGACTGATATGCATTGGAAATATGATACAACTAATTTATTTGGTTAGAATGATTATTTCATTTAGCAAAGAGTGAAACTAATAATTTAGTTACGTTATCTAAACTTGCTGTTAACCTTCTCGTCCTATTTTCTATCATTGTCACACGGGCTGTACTAGACAGATACTCAATTTGGCGTTGCCAAAAGTCACGGAATTCAAGTATTTTACTTTATGTTATCTGTCCAACTTCTAAATTACATTTAAAGTGCATTTCATGTAGTTGTTATTACGCTTTCAATCTAGTTTTATGAAAATTAGAATTAGTCTAATTGATTTATTTGTTTATTAAAACTCCAAACCATTTTCATCTTGTAGAAATTACCAAAATGTAGCAAAAGAAACAATGAAGATACTTAGAATTTGTATTTACTACAAGATTTTTTGCATTATAGTAGAATTTTCTATACGATTTTTAGGAAATTATGATATATAGATTGTACAAATTCTTATGTTATAACTTTGATGAAAAGTCTGCAATTATCAGTATACAATTTTATGTTTCACAATGATGACGTTTGCCTTTGATCGTACGATTATATGTATGTACCGTCTTTACGTCACGAAATACTTTTCTATTAGTTTATACTAACTTACATTTCCTGTTTAATACCCAGTTTTCTGTAGTATTTGTACCTAGACCCAGTAAACCTCACAAAGCAAATGAAAGCAACTCCCAAGTGGTCGGATCCATAATCCGGCTCTGCTTACACTGATCCCGTTGATTAAATTTTCTTTGCATGTGTATTCCAAATTTAATTAAAATATCCCTTGAAGTATTCGGTGTTGTAATTACAGTCGACAGAGGAAAGTAAAGTCTTGGTGTACAGAAAAATCGATGTAAACATCAAATTACAAAAACATGAGTTTATACATGTGTGATAATCAAGAACAGCTATTTCGCTCGTCACGATTCGAGCACGGTTTATATCTTATCACGTAATGAAAATTCACTCAAGCGATTATCTTTTCATAATTTCGAGCGAAGGACAAATAAGGTCAAGGAAAATTACGATTCCATTTTCCCCTGATAATCAATAATCTGTTTTATAATTTTTAAGAGATAAAAGGTACAATTTAAATTGTGCTGCAGCAAAATACATTACGTAATATTCACATCTTCTAGCATCACTGCAGTGACTATCGACAATTTTTAATGGATATTAATTGAATGAATGTATATTGATTATATGTCTATCTTATTTTACATTCAAATATTTATATAATTGTTTCTTTTTTATGTTACAGGTGAGTCTTACAAATTAGTTGGTATATTAAACCTCCTACGACACGTAAGTTTTAATCATCATTCTCATTTTATGCTTCTTTAAACACGTTTGATATAAACATCGTTTTATCTGGCACACGAAGCTCCAAAAATGCGTGGCAGCAGCCAGTTGAATCCGTCTTAATCTCTCCTCGTTCTTTCTTGATACCCGTAGAGCGGTGTTACGACCGTGAAGTTCAAGGCAATCGAACAATCAAACATTCGTATCAACGAACTTAGCCACCAGAGAAAACAACAACAGACTTCTTCGCACTTCGCACTGATATGTCGAATAAATATTTTAACGCAATACCAATTTCATTTACGCATGAAACAAAAATTAATAACATAATTTTTATTTTTGACGAAAGGTTGGTTTTACAGTTACCGTAGAGCGGGATAAGTCTTGATCGGATAAGTAAGAACTATAAATAATTACGTATATCGAATGAAAAGCCTGAATTGTGTTTATTTACCGTTTATTCAAAAAAGTTAAATTTTCAAAACTGACTTATGGTATTTTATGATCTATCAGATCTATATTCTACTGTGCTCTAATTTGTTATTTTCTTAACAATGATAATAAATGTACAGTAGCTTGAAAATCGGAACAGTATTGATTCTAGAATATTGACCCAAGAAGACGGTACGAAAGATATTTTGGTTCACAAGTAGTAATTTTTTAATGATTTTTGTGGAAGTAACTTGTGTATAGTTGAATTGAATTTATTTATATTCTGTAATATTTAAAATTGCATTATTGACTCTCCCATTGTTATTTATTTAACATTAATAACGTTCTTATAGTTATAAACAAATAAAAAGTGGTAAACCAATTGCCTTCACACGCCGTACTAACAATTACAAGTTTTTAGGGTTTCTGATTCCAAATCTAGGGATAGAATTCCAAATCTGATAGATTTTCAGAGTTCAAAATAGCGAATTCAGCCATTTGTCCTAATACTCTCCATAGAAATCTTTTTATGGATTGAAAATGTACGGTTACAGGGTTTGAAGAGAATTTCTCTTTATTTGCCATTTTCTCTTATACAATTTGATTTCAGATTTGCAATTAGCGACTTTAAAAACCGATAACGCCAGAAGTTTAACACAAAAAAGGTCAAACGTTGCCTTATTTTAAAAATTACATTTACATGGTCGGTTAATTAAATTCTTATTATTCATTAAAATGTATATATTGTAGTCATCAATCAATTCTCCCCTGAAGATTTTTCTGGAATCCGACACTGGACGAAAGAGTTAGACTTATATTATGGTCCTTCATTTACAATATATATATATATAAGTCAAAACAGACATTTACAAAGAAATTTGTATTACAGTTTCAGGTCTCATTTCACTACTTAAATAATTCACTATATTTTTTTATATTCTTCTCCACCAACCCGTACAGACACCTAGTGCCCTTTTACCTATGTGTGGGAGTGTTTGATCCTATCTCCAACCTTTTATATCCCACTGAATTCCCGCATTCACCAGGGCTATACCCTGTGACGTGGGGAAAACTTGACAAACCAAGAAAACCCACGCCAGGAATCAGCCGATAGGAAAGTCAAACTTAGGCACCTTTCTTACTCCCGAAAAACACCTAAATTTTCGTTCCCCATCGGCGATAACATCATTTTTGGGACGGGGTTCCTGAACGGTCACCAATCCAAGTACTAATCGTGCCCAACGCTGCTTAACTTGGATGATCGACCGCTCGCGCACCATTTTCAAAATAAAATTCAAATTGTTGATACGTAAGCTGAAAAAGCTAATAGTTTATATATTTATATTAGTTTATGTATAAATAATTAATTTTTTCATCTTACACATCAACAATTTGAAAATCTTGTTAAAGGTGATTTATAGTAAATTATTTATGGAATAAAACGAGACCTGAAGCGTTACAAATGAATGAAAGATTAAAGAGATTAACCATTTTAAGTAACATTTCATTAATGACAATATCTACGCTGGTGACGTGACAATTTTGTTAAAAATATTTTTGTTTCATTTCATGGAATACACTTCTTTCACATACATTACCGCTGATATAAGCCAATCTTAATAAACTGTAATGCAATTTTTTTTTGTTAGTGTCTCATTTACAGGTAAAGAACCTCTTTAAGGTAATGTCTACCACGACTCCAATTCCAATAAACTTGGCTCTTATCATTCCTCAAAATAACTATACGCCCACAAGGTTCTTATTCCACAAATATCCCCAATGTACTCATTTCGCCTTCTTCCTATAATCCATCTCTTCTATTTCTTCTCGAAATCACTTATCTTCACATCCGCATCACGAATTTCGCTCCACACACGCTACCTAACTCCATACCAACCGCACACACACACCCCGTCAATACATACGGATAACGACTATAAGAGATACAAAAACAAGAAGAGATCGAACACAATTTTCTATATAACGCTACTGAGCCACCGGTATAGATCAGCCCACGCGCGCGCCGCGTCCCACTGTGTATATATACGGTATACAGTGTGTACACGCTATACCTGTAACCTCCTCCTCCTCCGCCTTCTACGTCGCGCGCGGCAGTAAGTCACCAGCTGCTCGCGATATTTCGCGTCATTGCGCGCACGCCGCTCCAACGTCACGAGCGCGCTCGGTGTACATACGTACTTCCCCGCAGCAAGAGGAAGTTGCTTTATTGATCATTTCTGCAGGTTGGAGTGATTGCGTTTTTATTGTAATGAGGAATTTGTTGGTAGGGAAGGTCGTGGTATGGCACGTATGTATAGATATAAATGTGATAATAAGATAATATGGAGTAGATACATTGTAGTTGTCTTAATTTTAGGAGACGTTTTGATTGTTGACCTGTGAGAGAGCAACCGACTATGGAAGCATGCACCAAATGCTTTTTTTCTTCTAATTGTACAAATTAAAAATATTTTTAGAATTCATTATTAATCAAGAACTGGAGTCTTATAGCTAGTGCAGTGCGCTGAAGAACGTCAATGCTATGATTTGTTATTTAAAAGAAATGTCAATACTCGAAATGGCTTGAGGCTCATTTATTTTAATTGTTTATTTATTTAATTCTTAACAACAAGAAAATAATTAAATTGAATTTTCGTGAAGAAATTTTGAATATTTGTACTCGAATCCGGAAGATATCATATTGAAGTACATAGGTACACTTTTAGTTTAAATAATTTAGTTGGTTTAGCATTTTCTTTTAGCAAGAAAACCAATTGTGGTAGGTTAAACTTTAAAGTTAGACAAAAATACTATTCACTTTAAGTTTCTAAAAGTGTATTTGATACTCTTACATAGCGTCCTAATATCATCCTTATCTACCCCAAGTCACCGAGCAACTTCACGCACTTCCACCCCCAAGAATTCCCATTTCAAAAACTATGCAACCATCCAAAAATTCGACTGCCGTGCCAACACTCCCCCACTTACAACCGGTACACCCACCTTGCAAGGAATCCCCTCGCAGCCACCTCCACGACTCCCTTAAACATCCCCCAACGAACACCCACTCGCGGTTCCACCCTCGATACACACCCCCGTAAAACCAGTCCAACGTCATCGCTACCTATACACACGTTGACCTCTCGCTCGCCGATAGCAACGAACAATAAAAGAGACACGAGCTGTTGCTCTCGCGTGTGACGTCGCGGCTGCGCGCGCGAGTCATGCGTCACAAAAGGGGAGGGGGTGAGCTATAGCGCGGCGTGTGACGTAACGGGCGAGGGGCGCGTCACGCGGCACGAGGGAATCGCGATGATGGGTGAGAGGGTATATATAGTATGGAAGGTGAGTGTACGGATTTTGGATCGTGTAAAGATTGCTGATTGGTAGTGTGGTCTTTTGGTTGTTGTATCTGTGTTGAGAGTGTTTTCAACTGTAATTTCAAGTTTATATCTGCTTCTTTCTAGCGTATTTTAACTTGCGAGAGATTGCTTTATAAAGTAAAGCATCTCTAAATGTTTTGCGTATTCTTATGGTATTTTACATATTTTGTCTTGTAACTAACCTAATTATTTAGTTGGTTTAAATGTAGCCTCACACATAGGTTAATTTATTAATAGTAACTGAAAACTGATCAAATGGAATAGCTTTTTAACCTTTTTTTTTGAAGCGTAAGGCTTCCTTATACGATCAAACTTAGGACACAAGCACCTTAGATATGAAGAATGATATATCATTGAATGTATACATAACATTTTTGCAAGCGTGAACACGTGCTACAAAACCACAGCTACTGTTGCCGACGTATATTTGCTGATCGGTGTCTTTATAATATATAACATAAACTGCAGGTGTGCGGTGGTCTTGAAGCACGGGGCAAGGTCGTTCTTTAACGCTGATGCGACTGTATATATGTACAGGTTCGAGGAAGTGTATTGAGAAGCGAGATTTGATTAATGTTCGGTTGGGCGCGAAGTGGCGGCGATGCGGTGATGAGTAAACGGTTGTTTTGTTGCACGAGGTGAATGCTGATCGAATTGAGGCGAGGGATTTGATCTTGAGCTTGACGTTGGTTAATTTTGAAGCGAGAAATGCGTCTGGGTTTATTTGATGGTAAACAGGTTGAAGTAATTAAAGTTCGAATCGATTATGCTGATGGTAGTTAGACCATTGAGTGTCGTTTGCATCTAATGATTGTTACAAGATATATATTATACAAGCCGTCAAAAAGAAATTCGTTTATGATTCTAGAGTTAAGAATATATATCCATAGGTGTGAGGTTAGAATATTTCAGAAACCTAACGTTATAGAGACCTTTGAATGACAGGTTTGAAATCATCATCGAAGAATCTATAACAGTCACCATGAGTTTTCGAAAGAAATCTACCAATAATAAATCTTAATTTTTATATTCGAGTTTTTCTTCAGAAAGTTCTATTAGAATATAAAAGTTTTTTAAATTAAAGTTTCATACGGTTTCTGCTGCCAAACACGTAGCTAGATTTACAAAATTCGTTAAGGAGAATCAATATGAATGCAATATTTATATGTTGCAGCAGATCTGTTCCGATATTGTAAAATGCATAAATAGCTCTTTTTATCACTGTCATAGGAAAATGTATTGCTACTTGCTTAAGTTTCAGGCAATTTGTTTTCCCAATACCTCTATCCTTAAAAGTTCTGATACATCTTTATAAATGTTACTATTGGTTGACGGGTTGCAAATAAACATCGAAAAAATTCGCATAAGCTGAGTTAACATCTGGGTAAGCACGGTATGCAGGTTAATAACCTATCATTGTACTTCAAATACAGCTATATAACAATATCCAACAATCATGATCTCACTTATCACAAGACATCTATTCCCCATCCACCAATCTCTACCCATCGCACCAACTACATCCCCTCTACAACCACTAAACCTCTACAACCCGCGAAAAAACACGATCAAACGACGAGATCGCCCATTCCCCTTCTCCCACCCCGACTCATCCAGATTTGCGATTTAGATTCCCCTTTAACCCGCGCTCGCGCCCGAGAGATAGACTCGACGCCGCCATTGACGAGTGGAACTTGTTGCTCTTCGCTCGTACGAGCGCGCACGCACGCGCATATCTCCCCGCTCATCGCTCATTTCCTATCCCCGCGTGATAAGCGCCTCGTGCGCGTAACGCGCGCAGCTGCTGCGTGTTTTTCCGCATGAATGAGCGGGATCGATGTTACAAGCGCGCATCGTCTGCCGACGATCATGCGGTGGAATATTATCGTTGGGAGGTGAATTTTGCGAGTTTGCGATGAGGGGGGAAAGGGGTGGGATTCGTTGGGAGTCACGAGGTGAAGTTGATTTGTCAGAATTCGGAAGCATTTGTCAAGAGTTGTGAGTGTTGACTTTTGATAGCTGGAGTGGGGCGAATTCTCGCGAAGCCTGAGAAATTCTGTCCAGAATTCTGAGACATTAGGTTGAATCAAGTTATTCTAAGAATTTTTGACAAATTCCGAGTAATTTTGAAAAATGCTCTCATGTCTCAAGTCAAGAAAAACTGTAAGAATTTCAGTCGAATTTTGAGAAACGACGTCAAATTCTGAATTATTCTTTCATGTTCGAAAATTTTATTAAATTCTGAGAAGCGATGACAAAATTTAAATAATTTTTACATATTCCGAGAAATCCTTAGAATTTGTCAAATTATTAATAATTCTTTTTGTTATAAAGAACAATGAGAATTTCTGTAAAACTTTCTGTTAAATTCTGAGAAATTTCATCAAATTCTGCGAAATCCTATCAAATTCTTACAAAATATTTTGTTCTAAATATTTTGTAAAATGCTTAAAGTCTCTACTAAAAACCCTTACTTTTATAAAATTTATAATTCTGAGAAATCATTTTTATCAGGGAAGGATGTTTTGATAAAAGGAACTTGTTGGTGGTTAGGGAGTGCGTTTGATTTTATTATGATACGATGGTTATCGATTGAGGAAGGCGATAGATGTTGAATTTTTTATGAGACACTTTTAAATTTCAAATTTTAAGTGTTTTTCATGAATAATATTCATTCATAAATCCGATCAAATTATAGCTTTCACAAAAAACTGTTTACACTCCAGAATATCGGAATATAATTTAATACGTGTATACACGGAAAACAATACTTTGCATCAGCAAAAAATGCAATTACAACGGTAGGAGCGTAATTTGTAATTTTGAATTACATAACTATTTTATTGGTATTTTATTTTTACTTCATTTACCAAGTAGAATTGGTCAACCAAAAATTCTGACAGCTACAGAGTTTTTCGTAATGTTTACAATATGGAGAAATTCAAATGTTTAAATTGTCCTTTTATGTTGAAGAGACGAATATATGAATTACTATGCCATTAATAATATTAGAGATCGATCTCGTAAATTTAGATTAGCACTACCAAATAATAATTTGGTTTTTCTCACAAAGTGCACTTTGTAACGATTCTTTGTATATCTGTCAGATATATCACGATGCATTAGTTAAGTTTACAAACTATTTTGTTAATTTATTAACTGATTAACCTTGTATATCGTTGAAAAATTACTTTTTAAAACGTATAAGCATGCTGTATGTACTTAATTCTCCACAGTGAGAATTTTCTAATAAAAACGACCGTGAAAATCATAGAAACCCTCGGACATCCTGACTTATCAGTATAAAAATTACCTCGACCCGCGCTAAAGCTAAACGCAATTAATCATAATTTTTACCGTGAACTCCGGATGCTCCACGTTTACCACAATTTTCTAAGCATTCCTTTACCGTTATGGACCCAATTCCTGATCATTTTCTTACATAAAATATTAATTTCAACTTGTTGCCGCAAAAACTTTTTTGAAGATTGCAGATATAATTGCCTACTATTTAGATTTTCTTGTTCAAAGTTTAAAAAGTTTAATTGTAATTGGCTTTTATGAATTGCTCTTAGTTGATCAGTAACTGGGTCCGTGACGGTATGAGAAAAGAAAACTCTTTCTGCGTACACCTAATTCCTTTGCTCCACTACACCACACAATCATACCAATACTCTACAAAATCCCATTTCTCCGCGTACGAAGCAACAATATTATAAACCCAATTTCACAACACCTCTAATGCACCGCAATCCTCCCCATCAAACTCCCATTCGCGCCTCTCGATCGCTCTCGCAGCGCCTGAAAACTTCATTAATGCGAGCGCATCGAGCTTCCAGCTCGCCTCCCATCCTCTCCGCTCGTGCAATTTTCCTGAAATATCCAGCACCTCCTCCTCGGCCGTGCTCGACCATTGTACCCTACTTGCGCAACTCGGCGTCGCGCGCGCTCCGCTAGCTCTGCGCGCAGTGTGTGTGTGTGTCAACTCGAGAAAAGGCACCGGTGCAATAGGAGGAGAGTACAATTAGAAGGATCGGATTTGGCAAGAGAGCTGCCGCAAGTAGTCCGTTAGCGCGGAAAAATCGGAGGCGTGGTGTAGAGTAACTTTGCGCTGGAGTTTGGAGTTGGAGGTGCACGCGAGTAAATGCTTTTGGTCACTTTGAATATATCAAATTAACTGTTTGCTGTGTGTATTTAACTTTTATGGAGAGTTTAGAGAAATATACGTTTTGATAAGATAAATTAATTTTTTTAGCGTAACGATGAAATAAGTAAAGTTTGATAGAAAAATGGTTTCCCCAAATAGATTGGATTTTACTATAGTGTTTATGTTATGTAACTGTTGCCAATTATTTTGTTCTCGGTGTATGCAAATGTGCTAAAGTTCGGCTATAGAAAAAAACATGGTTTCAATGATCAATCTTTTGTGTACTAATCACCGACACGTTTAATAATTCTATGAAATCAATTCATTTCAAATTAAAAGGTTGCTTTCGAACAATGCAGATTACATTTTTATCAATTTTCAGACGTGTCACGATGTTATGTGATGTACTTATATAGTTTGTGAAAATAGACATGCAGATTTTTATTTTGATCTTAATTTTTTTCTTAATAAATGTTAAAGTAATAACGGAGAGATATTGATGCATTTATACATCTTAATGACCCTATGACATAAATTAATATCTATTTTATAACTAACACATCATGGAATATGAGACTTGTCTGACCTTTGGGTCTTTTACTACAATCGAAGATAGCGAAATCGTCTGATGGTTCGTTGCCGTATTGATCGATTAGGCTGTGCAGCGCGGAAGAAGGGGAAAGGGAGAAAATCACTTTGGACAGCTGAGCTGTTGATGTCTTCTCGGTGTACGAGATGTTTATTGGTGTTTTAATTGATTGCTTGCACTGACGATCGTGGTAGTTTTTTTACTGTTGATTACATAAAAAATGTTGTTTTCGTTTTTAATCGAGTATATTGATTAGTTTCTTATGATTTTAACTGTTTTATACGTTTCTTTTTTATTGAATCATGTGACAGAATACGGTAATGTTATTTTAGTGTTTGGTTTCATCATTAAATATTACTAAATTAAATCAAAATAGAATAATTTGTTTAATTTGGTTAAAATAATATTTTATTTGTGAATCAAGTTATATTACTTCTGCAATTTCATGGAATAAAATAATATTTTAACTTAAAAATAAACATTTATTATACATTCATTATTAAATATCAGTAAATTAAACTATCAAATTAAAATTACGTGCATTCTGTTAAAATGAAATTTTATTCTTAGGTAAATTAATAATTTGTCGCCTGGGAGGTAAAACCAGACACGTTCCATGCTTATACGCAGGGACATGTCTGGTTTCATCTCCCACACTACGAATTATTTCGTACCACATCAGGATTAATTAATTACATTCATATCACGAAATTACATTCTTACAGAAGAAAATGGATTATTAATTTAAACTCTTCAAAAAACCACTGAATTACATCAAATTGAAATTATTTACAATCAGTTAAAATAAAATGTTATTCTTAGTAAAGTCAATAATTCTGCCCGTTACATCAAAACTATTAAACTTTATTCATAAATCAAACTAAAATACCACTATAATAAACAAAAACTATAATTTCGCAGTAAAAATTATCGTGAATGACTAAAGCTGGGACACTCTAACTTTCCGGCAGATTTTATTGATATTTACGATAAATTTTACCGTACTGAAGGGTAAAATTTGCCTGCCGTAGAGTAAAAGTTTCCTGTACGAATCTTAGAGAAAACCAAAATTTGTGGTAAAATTTGTACGAAATATTTTAAAAAATCTGGATATTCTTCCAATTGCTGTAGCAGTATCAATAATACTTAAATAAGTACATTTATACACATTTATATTTGAGTTAACCTAAAATGTGTACACGCTCAGTTGTTTCCTTTATCAGCTATCTTCTTTTTTTCAAATCAGGCAAATTTTACCATTCAGTGCGGTAAAATTTATAGTCTGTGTGGTAGAATTTGTAGTCAATGAGTTAATTTTTATAGTAAAATATCGGTAAAAGGTGCCAGAAAGTAGGAGTGTCCCAGCTTTATAGTTATTTACGGTAATTTTGACCCTGTATTTCGTTATAATTTTTATTAGAAAATCCTCTCTGTGTACAAATTTCAATAATCCCTAAATTCCCTAGACATCATATCCCAACCCAACAACAACAATATACCCATCACCACCTTAATCGCACCCGTTACAATCCCCAGCCCACCCAAAAAAGGAAAGAAAACCATTCCTACAGCGGGGCATTCAAAGAGAACGCCTCGCCGGTGGGACACTCCATCGTCGCGTCGAAAAGTTTTCCTATATACCCGCTTCGCGTCGTCGTGAAAGCGAGTCGTATCCGCGTCCCATTTTTTCTGCTCGGACGCACCCAAGCCGGCGCCGGCGGCGGCAGCAGCTCGAGAGACTCTTGGCTTATACGTATTATAACATTTGCACACGGTGGAGTTTACTATTAGTGTACGGCGCCGAGCGGTATTTCGTGTGCAGCGCGTTTCTTCGTGAAATTATCCGAATTCCGGCGCGCGGGCGATTGTTCCTCGGGTTGTACGGCGCGATTATCTAGGTCGAACTCGAGCGTAATCTTTGTCGCGCTTTTTGTGTGTAAGGTTTGCCGTTTTTGTGGGTGCGATTCGGGTGAGTCGAGGGTTATACGCGGGTTTTGTTGGATGATTGTGTAAGGGCTGTAGGTATTGAGTTCGTAGTTTCTTGTGTCGTTGTTTTGTGGAGTTTGGTTAGTGTGGGAGACGGTGATTTTTTAAAAGTGAAATAAGTTTGGTTTTTTAAACAAGAGGTGTCTGCAGGTGCTGATTGAATTTACTTACTTTTTTGTAGAAACGTTGCGTTTGAATGAGATGCAGTATCCAGCTATTAAATTATTAACTGTTTAAATTAAGGATATGCAATAAACCAATAGTTACATAATAAAAGCAGCAAGCAGCAATCGATACGTATTGGATGAAATAAGCTTTAGTAGACAGATATATCAAAATAATTTAGGACGTGTGTTTAATAAGTATAGGTAAAATAATTGTTTCAAAAACTAGAAATCTTACCTTACTTTTATTTACTGTAGGGTGAAGTTAGTCTTTCAATTATATCGTTACAATGACATACGGTTTTTCTTGAATACATATTATTAGAAAGAATGTACTTTTAACAATACAATACAGTACATTATTCAATATTAAGAAATTTCAGAAAGTTATATAAGGGCTACGAAACATTAAAATAAAATTTTATTTTTGTAACTTTGAATGCATACGTAAATTGAGTTGAAGATTATAAACTAAAATTCCTATTGTCAAAATTTTTGACTATAAATGTAGATTATTATTTTTAGCAGCATATTGTAGACGAGATTTTGTTAGATAGATAGATATGTGTTTTATTTGTTCAGAAAGAAATAAAAAAACGTTTCATACTACAATTATCATACAGCAATTATATTACAGCTAGATATACAGCATATTTACAAATCGATAGTCAATACATAATAATACATAAATACTATACAGCATACATATTATATAAATATGGTTGCGACATTTCGAGTATTTTGTACAGTCTTCATCTGGAATAAAATAAGCTTAATTAAGGGCGTAACCATATTTATATAATATTTGTAACAATATCACCTACATTATGCAATTAGAAACAATCATCCAAATGTATTAATAAGTAAACATCAGAGTTATTTTAAATACAAATTTTTGTCTAAATATCTATATACAAATAATCAACTAATTACTAAGAATGAATTTTTTAAATTACAGTAAACTCTCGTTAACACCATCACGAAGAGACCGGAATTTTTGCTTGAGTTAACGGGTGTCCGTGTTAATAAGGAAATCGTCATTCTCGATAACACGAAGTTTATTCGTATTAACGAGATATTAAGAAAAACTGCCTTCAACTTTTTGATTCCTGCACTATTTATTTTGAGTAAATTTATTTTCTTTAAATGTATGTATAATCTGCAAGCACAAAATACCAAAGAATGATAAATTTAATTAAAATTAAATTATTGAATTCGTATAAACCGAAGACTTACCTCTGTGAGGAACGAAAAGTGGTTCACGTGTCATCCAAATTTCATGTTAACCAAGGTCAACTCCTATAAAAACCCACACAACTCTACTTTCGATCCCAGTTAATCAGGTGTTCATGTTCCCTCAGTTCAAATTAGGCTCACACTGCCCCTAATTCCAAATCAGAATTTCAAACATTCAAATTACCTAAAAAAAAGAAAAAGCAACCAAACGAAAACACCACACTTATACCCATAAAAAAACCAAGTATCCCCGACTTACACACTCCAGAACTCTCAACTCGGAGCGTGCTCCACCTGCAATTAACAAGCGCGTACACACCGGCGCCGCTAATTACGACAAAACGCACTAATCAAGCGGCCGCTCGCGCATCCTCATCGCCTATAAACACGCCGGCAATTGCTTCCCTATCTCGGCCAGACGATCTCGCGGCGCTGCTACTTTATTCGCGCTGAAACCAGAATAGAAAAAAAAGGTGAGAGAGAGAGGGAGAGAAAATCTTCCTTGTGGACGCGTCGCGCGCGAAGTCGTATCCTGTTACTCTTCGATGATATCGATTAAAATCAATTATACCAGCGCGGTGGAGAAACCACATAGCGAGTTCTCGGCTGTAGTTGTAAAGTGGCTGGTTGCTTTTTCGTCTTTTAGGTAGGTCTTGTTTATTTAGATACGGTGCTTTGTCCGGTAAATTGGCTAAAGACTGGTTAGCTTTAGTAATTACATGGTAAGGGAGTGTCAGAAGCTATTTGAAGTTTGAATTTCCCGCCTTGAATCTTGTTGACGGAGGAGTATTAATAATTGCTTGGTAATTCGATATGTAGATTCAGTTATGTAAGATCAATACATCATTAGTTTTTCTTGTATTAGAATGTACCGTAATGCGGCGAGTTTCGAGTGAGGATTTCAACCTTTTTCGACGAATGATAATCGAGCAAAGTCTCGAGTGTCCACAGAGCAGAGATTTTATTCGAAATGACGTTCGTAAAAGCATTTCAATATTTGATTGCAACTTTCTATAATGGTGTACTGTTATATAAAGAAGAGCAATGATGCCTTCGCTTTACATAATTTAGTCTATATATTTATAGTTGAACTATAATTGTTTATCGTTCGATCGGTAAAGTCTGAGACGGGTGTATTTAATTTTAAATTTCACAACGCTTCATTATTTATTATTTTGTACTTTATTCGTATTTTCACTACATGTTTTAAATCTCATTCAATGTGTGCCACAATTGCTTACTTGCAATATGACAATTATCATTTACATCTGTATTAAAACATTCATATACAAGTCTAAGCTACTTAGCTATTTACTATATATATTGCAATAAACAATGATAAAAAACCTTAAAAGATAAATAAATATATTACACGTCTTTCAATAATATATAATTCGGTGGGTTTCCGGAAAAACGACTTAAGTCCACTTTTCATGTTTTTGAGATATTAAGGTTTTAAGTTTTTAATTTCTATTTAAACTAATGTTAAAATAACTCACAAATAGTCGATCTGGTCACTAATTCTTACACTTTCTTGATTTTTTGCATCTGTATCTAAAAATATACTATGTTAGGATACCAAAATCGTTCAAAACTCATTTTTTTTAAAAATGGACTAGATTCGTTTTTTTGGGAACCCACATAATTTTAAGCTTTCAAATCGAACTAGTAAAATTGCTTTAAAGTTTGAGGTTATTAAATATGAAACATTTGCCATTCGCCAATTAATAGCAGCCTTTTACCAACAACTTCCTGTTTACAATGTATACTTTGACCTATTATACTTCTTACACCGATTGAATTTTCGGCCAAAATAAAGTACTAATCAATAAGTTCAATGACCCAAACTAACTTTCCCGAAAGTTTAGTATCTGCTCTTTTGAACTCTGAGTCGAAGGTTTCCAAAATTCTTCACTAGAATCAAATGTACCTTTTCAAAATCGACCAAAAGTTATTTCTCAATTTCGTAACTTTTAACTTTTGATTATAAAAGTTATTTCTGTATTTCATAACTTTTGGTCGATTGTGAACAGCCAGAGAAGACAAAAAATACAAAAATTTACCTCGGATTCCGAAAGAGCGTACATCGATCCATCGGAAAAGTCACATTATTCAGTCAATAATTCTATCGCTATATAAGGTAAAGTGCCCAGTACTTGGACAAAATGAAAATTGTGACCAGTACTTGGACAGTGACAAAGATTGTAATTACTGATAAAGATGATAAAAAGATGTATTCATTGGCATTCATACGGATTGTTTATGATATGTAGTATGTAATTTAACCAAAATTATGTTAATTTACGTCTTAAATTTGTTATAAATGTAAATATAACATTTTGAGGTTACGTCGAGAACAGTAATATGCCGAATGTATTGTCCAAGTTTACGTCCACTACTTTTTCTGAACCCAATAATTGGACACGTTTAATTCATATGTCCAACTACTAGGCCCTAACTATGTCCAAGTACTGGGACAAGCTTGAGATACGATGTCCAACTACTGCGACATATAGTTCAATTTTTAAACTTACATTTTTAGTATAAAAAAGTATGTCAGCGTATTTTTTCTTGTACTAATAACGGTAAAACATGCCGAATTAACGATTAGATTAAAGATTTGGGAAAAATATTGAGTTCTGGCTCTACAAACACTGATTTCGCATTTTCGTTTCAAAAAGTGTCCAAGTACTACCTACTTTACCTTACTAGTCTTTCTAATATTTACCTACATCATTCCTAAAAAAAAACACCGATTAAAAGCCAACCGACCGAAAATGACACCCAACCAGCTACTCCAACCTCCATAACGCAAGAATTAAAAGAAATCACAAGGCGCCGATAGCGCGCGCCTCCCTCGAAGCCTCATTCTACAAAAGACGCACCGAGGCCCGAGGAAAAGAACGACAAAGCAAAACACCCGAGGCGCGATAAGGCGAGGAGCGCGAGAGGAAGTCGCACGCACGCGGGTCTTTATCGCTCGCGCTTTGCCTCTCTTTTCTGTTATTTTCGGAGTCGGTGCGCGGCGAGAATCGCGATGTAATTGGCGGAGTAGTCTCCGACGAGCGATAAGCCGCGCGTCAACGAAAACGAGGAACAGGTGAGCGGACGCGAGCGGGTCAGGTGTGTGCTCGTGCATTAAGGAGGAAAGCTGTGTTGTACCTGTCGTGGGTGGGTGTCTTTTTTCTTTTCTTATGGAAATTGAGTTGAAAATTGATTGGCATGAGATGTGTAGACTAGATTGTAACGAGTGTTAGGAAGTTTTTATTTATTGAAATCCGGAGACGATTTTATAGTCTTTCTCATCGATGTAGTAATCTATTTTGATAAATGATCCTTGTAAGGTAGTGTCTTATAGCAATGTAGGTGGAAGTTAATTTAATGTGAATCTTATTTTGGTATTTTTCATGTATTTTTTATTTTAGTTATCTTTTCAGAAATAGTCATTGAAGAGTTGAACATTCTATGAATAACAATTTTATTAAAAATCAAAAATATAGAGTCACTTTTTTTAAGTATTAATAGAGAGCTATTAATACTTAAAAAAAGTGACTCTATATTTTTGATTTTTAATAAAATTGTTATTCATAGAATGTTCAACTATTCTATGACTATTTCTGAAAAGCTACATGTAAGAGGTTTGTAGTTCGAATTATTTTAATTGCAATGTATTCTTTGGTTAATCATTGCGGCTTTTTGTGAGATCATGCGATGGGATAACACGTAATTATCAAAGTACTTGAAAAATTTATGGTGTTCTGCACTGGGAGAAATTTATCTCCAGTTACGGCATTGCATTTACATGCAATTACTTTTTCTTATAAACTTCATAATTTACTTATAACTTTCATTAGCATTAATAGTTTTTACATTTAAGAAATATCACCATAAAGTAATGCATTGAAATTATAGTAATGGTACAATATATTCACATAACTGGCGATACGACAAATTTATATTGTGCTAACAATACATTTATCAAAACGTTAAACCGCAAAAGATAAATTATACGACCATAATGTCATGCGTGTAACCTGATTTTTATGTTTACTTGTTATAATGATAATGTTGCTTTAGATAACAAAAACAAGTAGCATAAAAATATTTTTCTGACTTGTTTAATGACAAGAAATTGCGTATCATTCCGTTTTTTTTCATTATTTATTTTCTTAATTTAAAACGAAAGAATTATTAGATAATATAATTTGCATATATTACTTTAATCTTGTTAGCCATGCATCGTTTCATAAAAGTAAATTTCACTTAAACGTTTTAGACTTTAAACACACATTTTAAGTAGTAAATAATTGTTTCTGAAATCTTCGAAGAAATTTTGCGACAATAAGTTTAAGGTAATATTTTATGTAAGAAAATGATGATAAACTGGATTCTGATCAGGAAGTGGGTCCATTTCGGTAGATGATGTAAACGTTTATTTCCAAACAAATAAAAATGTCGCGTAACCTGGCCATTCACTGGCCTTTAGATGGTTATTCACTGCTACAGTCACCCTACACCAATTTTTGAAAAGAAAAATGCCATTTTCGAGTTATATTCATTTACATCGTCTTTACAATCTATAAACTGTATTCGCTTATTTCTACCTTCATCTATCCCCAAAATCCCCAAACCCATAAAAGAAAATCCAGGTCAAAATGTTAAAACACCAGTGTAAACTGTAAATCATGAAAATCCACCGTGAAAAAAGGTGTATCATTTACGACACATCAACCACGGGCTCAAACTGTAACAAAAACGCCATAAAAAGCTCGTATTACATCGAACAGTTTCCATTCCATTTGATTCTCCACCTCGCCTCGCGTTTTCGAAAATTAAACTCTCTCTATCTCTCTCTCTCTCCCAATTTAACAGCTGCAGAGCTCGAAGCCCCGATAAGTCGCAATAATAACGGATCAGAATCTCGGAATAACTCGCCGTCACCGTGGGGTTAATCATTCAGGTGGGCGGGATATGAATATATATACACATGTGTGTCAGCGGACTCTGTATAGCGCAACTAGAAAGCGGAGGGAGAAAATGTATTTTAGCGCTGTTTAAGGATTGAAGGGGTATTTATGAGCATCGCGGGATTATTCGGTCTAGACGGCGATCGCTGCTTTATTCACGTAACTTTAGCTAAATGTTACTTTTATATCGGGGGTGTTTGCATTTTTTAGCAGGCTTTACTTTGATTCCGGCGATTGCAGAGTTTGTGAAATTAGTTTTCGTGGATGTGGGGAAATTAAGTGTCTGGTTATAGCTGAGTTTAAAATAACGCGATTGGTGGCAGTTTGCTGAGTGCGCTATTATTGGACAATGGATGTTTCTCGTATCACTGAGCGTGATAATAGATATGATTAATACGAGATAACGAATGCTACATTTAATGTTCTATTATTGCAGGTAGAGGGAAATATTAATATTGATAAGTAGAATTAATGATTCAGCGACCAATCAATTCAATGTGAGATTTTACATCCGGTGTATTGAGTATATGAAACTGTTCCTTAAAGTATATGTTTCTCAAAATCAATAATAATATTGTCATATTAAATGGAAATACATTATCAATTGTTCTTAGCGTTATTAGCTCTACGAATTTTTAGAGTAGGTTAACGACCAAATAAGTACAAAGAGAACTCTTACACAGTAAAACGGATTTCTTATTTTAGTTGCATCTTAAAATTTTTTCTATCTTAAAACAAGTAACGAAATCGCGTATTTTAATTATTTTAAGAAATCTGTACTTAAAATAGGAATGCATTACTTATTTCGAGAAAAATAAATTACTTAAAATGAAAAACTTTTCTAAAATAAGAAAGTAAGATACGTAGTTACTTATATTAAGAAATAAAATTTACTTGTTTCGCCCGATCTCCTGGTCGTCACAAAATTCACAAAACTCTTGACGTCGACGAGGTTTGCAGACTTACGCGAGACCAAGACCATACGATATTTTTGAAATAAGAAAATAAATGGTATTTAAAGGATAATAGATCATTTTTACACAGTTTTTAGGACTTGATGTTTTGTAGAATCTAAAAGGAACCAATGAAGGCGACTACCTAACCTCACATTTTGCGAATGTAAACAATGCGACAAAATTTCTTAAATTAAGTAAAAAAGTTTCTTAAAATAAGAAACTTTTCAGCATGTCTTGAAATAAGAAAAAAAGATTCTTAAATTTGTTGCATCTTATTTTAAGACAATTTTCTTCTTAAAACAAGTAATCCTTTTTACTGTGTACGAATCTTACTTTTTGTACAGTTTATGGCAAATTGCTCCTTTATGTCATATTCTTCGATATAGAGTTCCATCCAATAGTTGTTGACAAGAGAGAGTATGTACACATCCCGCAAACTATGTGCATTAAACAGACGTCATCAAGTAACCTGCGTGTCAACGAAAGTTATGCAGCTTTAACGTTAAAAAATCAACGATAAAATATCAATTTCACAAATTCCAGTTTTTGTACATCAATATTTATATTACAATTTGCATGGCAACGCATCAAACTAAACTCGATCCATTCTTCCAACGCTCAAAACCCTCAAAACTAATAAAACTTTATCTCCCCCTTTACTCCACACCCGCTCCAAAACGCAAATTCTGCATATCAATACATTTAAATCACTCGGCCGCGATAGAACGCCAATTCCCAGCCATTCCCCCCCTAGCATAATCACTACCGCGAATCCGTCCGAATCACGAGGCGATCTCTTTCACCTCTCAACTCGCGCTCGCTCGGCCTGCACAGCTTTTTGTGCACTAATTTTTGCTCCAATATCGATACACGATGTTTACGGCTGGAAAGTGTCGTAAATCGTCGCGCGCGGCCCACCGGCGCGAATTGCGCAAGACAAATTGTTAAATCACTCCGCTATTCTCGTGCACTCTGCGCCTATCGGCACGGTGCACACTGGCGCGCTTTTGACGCTTTGTTTTTTGTATTCGGTGTCCGAAAATGTGTACGGTTGATTTTAAAATCTGGTGCGTACTCGGGGATTGTACGTATGGTTTATAGGGGAGTAAAAGAAGGATTTGATGATTTATTGGTATGGGTGCTATTATTATGCACTTGTGTTATTTGGATTTTTGTGATGAGAATTTTTGGTTTCAGTTTAATTGTAAAGCGAATGTAGAACGATAAAGGTAAGCACAGAAGCGTGTTTCAGGGCAAGAAATTAACGATAGGTAAAATAGACTTTAGCCAGACTAATGCTAGACTAATTTTTTTTTCACGGGATGAAAAGTCTGTAGTTCTTTTTGTCTTGCTTTGTCATAGAGAATGGTTTGTAATAATAAAAGGAATTTTTTAACAATATTCAGTTAAATTTTATCAGACTTTATTCATTATTCATCTCTATTCATTTCATTTATTCATTTCATCTCTATTCATTATTGACTGAAAAGAGAAATAAGTCTGTTAAACGAATCACTTTTCGTTTTTAAATAACAGAAATAATATTGTATAAAAGTAATCGATCTGAAATCGATCTTGAAATTTTATAAATATGTAACTTTTTACATAAATATGTCGACTGAGTCCTAAATGCAACTTAGAAAATCTATATTAGTTTCCGAGATATTTGAATTTTGACAAAATTATAACTCGGACAACAGTTGTGGTAATTACTCTTATTACCAACTATATTCAGTAAACTTTTCAAGTCTTATTTTGTACGCCCAGAACAAGACTATAACAATTCAAAATTCTTTAACTTAGATTGTGTACGCAAAATAAAGTTCATATGAAATTGATTTGAAAAGATTATAAATCTCTTGTATAATAATAAAATGTAAGTTAAAGAAAAATTATCGCATGAAAAAATTAGCGTTAGAATTTTTAATTTACATATCTTATTCTGTGTATGCGATGTATATAATAATAGTTTTGTAAAAAAGATATTTAATTCCTGACTCATCTGTAATGTAATAAGTAGCATATAATTTTTTTCCCGCAAATGCTTTTTTTAATTCATGCAAATGCGGTAATAAAGTAAAGTTCAGTTTATGTGGCTTTCTCTCTTTTCTTCAATTTTTAACTATTTATTTCTCTTTCCATGAGACCCATTCTTCAAATCAATAAAGTGGTCACACAAAGTTCTATTATATGCAACACGGGAATAAAGTCGACTTTATTATAAGAATAAATCTTCGTCTTTATTCCATTGTTACATAATGTACTATTTTAAAAATCGATAAACTACGTGCCCTTAAATTGGCAGCGGTTTTTAAATAACGAATTAAAACGACTTATATTTAGTTGCGTAAAATAATATTTAATTTGGAGTTGCTTACAAAATTTATGTTTTCATCTTTATCTTATGACAGTAAAAGCATTTCGTAAGTTTTTCTTAAGCATACATATCGCAAAACTTTGCCAAACTTTAAGAAACTCTATTCTCGAAGTTTGGCAGCGATATCATTGCCCAAGCTTGCCCGAATAGCAAGTACAGAATCTTGAGATTTTTTTAGTTAAGGTGCGTCAAAATTATTTAGTTTATGCAGTCTACTCTTATTTTCAGCCTAAAATGTACTGAAAATGCATTTTACTTTAAGTCGAGGTTTAATATGAAGTCTAAAAACTATAAAAACTTTTTGCACGGCTCAAAACTTAGATAATCTGTCTAAACAGGCAATATAAACAAAAATAATCTGCTGGAAATGTTGGGATTAACATTTCAATTAAAATATAATTTTTTTACATATTTGAAACTTTGTTAATAACTGTTCAGTTAATTTTGTAATACAGTTAAATGATTTAAGCAACTTTGTTCTTGTCATGTTTGAAAATTTGTAAAAAAAAAACATTTAACACGTACTCACACTTGCAAAACGAAATGAAAGTAAAGTTTTAAAAATGACAGACGATCCAGAGATCTTACATCCCGCGTACAAGAATACCTATATATTCTTCAAACGAAAATTTAACAAGATATACATCAACTCCACGTTTCCTTCTTGCCAATCACCCATAATACACAATCATCCATCGACGACCGAAAAATTACGCGTTCGATTGCTCAACATCAGCTGTCTCTACCGTGTCTCCACTCTCCGCACACTTTCTAGATTAAGATCAGCCTTTATTGTCGTACGTCTCTCGTCCCCTATATACGTCTTCTCTCCGAGCTTCTCTCCGTTCCTCCGGAGCTCGAGCGAGTCTTCGCCGCTCGCGGGGTTTTACGATACATTTTCCTTCGCGAGTGCGTTTACTGCCGAGCCTTTTAATTAAAACGGAAGTCGGCGAGTGGAGAGGAGTAGAGCGCGCGCGGGAATATTATCGACGCGAGCGCAGTAATAGGGTAATGACGGATAAAGGTGGAAGATGAACTTTCGCTTTTGGAGCGGGTTGGGTTTTTAAACCTTTTTGTTTTCTGAGGGAAAGAGGAAGCGGTGTTTTAATTTGAAATGGCGATGATTTTGGGAGATTGCGGTGGTGGAGGAGGTGAGCGTCGATAGAAGAATACCGGTGGTGTCATTAATCAGCTGTCAATTACGGTGTTTGCGTAACTTTGTAGTATTTTCGTAAGTTTGTCGTGTAAGCCAAGAATCGAAACGATTATGCTTAGTCGCGTAACATTATTTACTTATACAATAAGCGGTTTTCAATATACTTTTGAGTACATGTTGCAAACGTAGCCAATTAAATAATACACGTCTAGACTTGTTTCGGTACACAGATATTACATAAAACCTACAAATCATTACGTTTAAATATAACTATAAACCACCCATTTTTCCACTAAGCATTCAACAGTAACACAACACGTACCTCCTACACATTTCCACTCATCCCCGAATCATACAAAGAAGAATCTCTCCGGCTCCTACGCGTTCCTACAAAGTGTATCCGAGCGAACTTTATAATTCTCCTAACTCGATTCTACGCATAAAGCAGCTCGCGCGCGGGCGCGACTCAGGAGCAAAAGAATCAGCCAAACGCGAACAAGAATATAAGAAGAAGAAGCAGAAGAAGCAGAAGAAGAAGAAGAAGAAGTGTATCGTAAATTCTATATCCGCCAACGCACGAGGAAAGAGACGAGTAAAAAAGCTAGGACCGAAGCACAGCGCCCAAAACAATATTCCTCGAGGCCCGGCGGTGTCGTGTCGTCTCGACGAAATTTCCCTCTCCTCCTCGAAGATCATCTCTATCTGCGTGTACACGGCGAGGCGGAGGCAATGGCACGCTCGATCCCTCGTCGCGCTCCGATACCTCGCCGCCCACGCGGCGGCGAAAAAGGAAAGGGGCACGCACGCAGCGGCGGCGGGAGTCTAAACTCTCAAAGAACTCTCGTAGAATTTCGAGTGAATAAAACGGAACGAGAGAGAAAGAGAGAGAGAGAGAGAGAGAGAGAGAGAGAGAGAGAGAAATGGGACGTGGAACGGGTTTAGGAGATTATGATTTGGGTGCAGTGGTGTGAAACTTTGTTTCGAATGAGTTTTTAATTGGGAGTGGAATTTTGTGTTTGGTAGTGTGGTTGGTTCATTGGATTTTGGTTGATTGAATTGGCTGGCTGATTCTAGAGCAAATATTGATAGGTATGCGAGGCTGACTCGTACAATGCAAATAGCTTGAGGCTAAGTGCTTATTTGGACTTGTTGATTAGAGATTTTGAAGACGTACACATTACGCATAGATGAATTTCGTTATAGCAAAGCATAGTATTCGATTGGTTTACACTTTTTTCTGTAAAGTTTACAAATTCTAAGCGTGTCATGCAATCAAAATATTCAATAGGATTAAAGTCTCTTTAATTCTTCTCTTATTAGAGTAATTATTTACAAAGGATTCGTCGCCTGGTATACTTTAAAAGTGTAAAATTTGTCACTACATTTTTTGAGAAGCAAATTTACTGTACCTATAAAGTTAAATTGTATTTACGCTACGAGATTCTTAAATGATTCTTATGATTATTCGTAGTATATACTTGTTCTTTAATGTATAGTTTGACTATTTTCATTGCTAAGTATTACAAACTTGTAATAAAAAGTAACGTAATACATAATAAAACATTAAAAAAGTGACCAAATAATTGAAACTTTCCATTTATTTAAATAGAAGTGATATTACACTGAACGGAAACTAATTCGTATTGGCCATTTTGAAATAGTAGAATCTCATTAAATAAAATCTAATTAGAGAAATTCAGAAACGTGCGATATGGATTAGTTTTTTTCGAGTATACAAGCTAGACTCGATGTGGGATTAAGTCAGAACATGTTTCAATAGTTGAAAACAAAATACCGTTGATTGAAGAAAGCAGTATGAAACATTCACACGTTTATTCATAACCATAAACTCGATGACCATACTCAGAAAAATTATATTTCATTACAATCATTCAACACAAAACTGACGAACAAAAAGTGTACTCAACCCCGTTCTCCCCAACATCGTATAGAAAGCAACTTTCACTCTTCATCTTCCCACTAACTCCACGCTCTCATTTATTCCCAACATTTCCACCCACTTCAATTCACCTCAACACCTCGATCTCCCGATGTACAAGATCCCCTCCCCCAAAAAAAAAACAATTAACCGCATCCAACGAAAGAGAAGCTACTCGCCGTACTCTCTCCACTCTCCATCGCACATCCCCACTAAAGACTCGCCAAAGAAACATAATCCCCCAACAACGATCCGACTTACACCCCAGAAGAAACCTCACTTCAAAAAAGAGCATCCAAAAACTCTCCCATCTCCGCATTTATTACACACTCTCACTACCGCGCATACCCTAGGATACACCTCTCGAAGGCACTCGCTCGTCCTGTCCCCCGGTAGATGTCGCCAGTCGTGCGCTCGAGCTGCCTCGCACACCAGCTGCACGCGACCCAACCTAACCTCTCGCTGCGCACGCACACACTTGCTGGTGCACGTTAGGCGCCCGATGTGTGTGCGCGTTGCCAGCACGTCGGTCCGTGCAGGCGCAGGCTATATACTTGTTTCCCGCGAGAGTGCGATTCCATCCCCCACTACTTTGTATGCGCGCACAGGTCGCACCTCCGACGCAGCGGCAGCGGTAGCAGACGACGCCGTACGGTATATTATGCCAGCTCTCCAGCGATGACGAGGAGGACGCCGGTGGTGGGGGGATCAATGCCCCCTTCTGCTGGCTGCTGCTGGCTGCGATGGCTTTTGCGACCGGTGGCTGGTTAAAGGTCGCGTTTCCAGTTGGCTTTCGGTGGGTATATATTGGATGCAGCGGTGGTTTAATGAGGGAGGTTGGAGGGATGGGGATATGACGCTCGAGGCTGAAGGTTGTTGCGGTGGTCGAGCGTTTTATTGGGACGGTGATGGGAGAGTGTTGGCAGTGAGAGAGGGTTTGGGAGATTTTTGGAAAGGGTGGGTGCAGTTGGTTTTTATTTTGAGTGTATTATAGATTGTTAATGGTTGATTGAAGAGTTCGGTGTCATGGAATAGAGGCATTGAGTGAGGATGGGATTACTTCTTTTAAGAGCAAGATTTTTTGCAGTCTTTAAGTGACATGCATTTTTTGTAATGTGCGATTTTAATTAATATGAGTGTTTTAAATAATGCTGATTAGTTTTTAAAAAATCTTTGCACTGAATGACATAAAGTTAATTACAAGTGCATCTGTTAAAATGAAGATTTATTTCAGATTTTTCATTTTGATTAATATCGATTGAGTTTGATTTGATTGAAATCTTAATTAATATTTTTCTTTTCATTTTTTTTATACATTCATGGAAAATAATTTGTTTGAATTGATCATAAATTAATAGTTATAATTAAAAAATTAATTCTGGTGGAACAAAATCATGAAGAAGTGCAACTTGTAAAATGAACATTTATGACAGACTTTTCAATTTAATTATTAAGAAGATGTGAATGTGAACTAAAAATTCCCACCTTGCCGGCATCACACAAATATTTCCTTTCTCTGCAATAAATAAATATTTCTAAAAAAACGCATATACTATCCCCTCCGTATTCTTACCGGGGACTTTCAATTAAATTTTCAAAAACGTTCGTTATTAACTCCCGGAGAAAAATTCGTTTGAAAATATACAACTATAGTTAGAAATATTTATATATTGCAGAGAAAAAATATATAAATGTGATACCGGTAAGGTAGGGATTATTAGTTCACTTTCACATCTCCTTAATGGGATTCAATTTGATGTAATTTATATCTTAAAAATTAATGTTTCAATTTTCTCTTAACGCTATCTACGTGCTTAAGAAAGTATATTTTGAGTGATAAATAAATAATTAATTAATAATTAATAATAAGACAAATCAATAAATTAATTTTCAAAATAATACTAAAGAATTAAAATTATATAATGTAAAAGTATCATAAAATGAAGATTTATTCCACACCTTTCAAGCTATATTAATTTGAATCAGACTTGACTTTTCTGAAATCATAAATAAAATGTAATTGTTTAATTTTCTTTTAGCGAGTTTCCCCAGCATTTTTTCTATGTACTTGAGAAATACCAGAATGCAAATTATGGATTTTTAAACAAAGCATGTTTGTAATTGAACTTCATAGCTGCAATTACAGCAAATAATTGCATGAAAAATGTCACGCAAAAATTAACGCGATAAGATCGTTTAGTAAACTATTAAAACATAAAAAAATTGTTATGAGGTTTTTAAAATAAATCAATGAGTAGCCACTACGTTCATACATTATTTTTCAATAAAATACGATTTTTATCACCGTATCGATTATATTTCGTTTCAAATGAACAATTCACTGCAAATTATGATAATTAGTAAGCAAATTTTTATTGAGGCATGCTTCGCGGATCAATACAATGCATATTAGATTGCACGATAAGTAAGAACTGCATTCTTGCAAAAATTATTGTATATAATAATTTACTAATATAACATTAATAAAATAATTATGCATTCTTAGTACCTTTACTCATAAGTTTTTATGAAATAGTGAAACTTGATGTTTGTATAATTTGAAGGTGTAGTTTCACTTTTATTTAATAAATGTAAAAAGTTTCCTTTAGGAGCCCATTCATTTTTACTTTTTGGCCCCAAGAATAATAGAAGTTGCTTAATTTACAATGTTTTTTTCGTTATTTTTGTTGTAAAATATAAAACATTAGCTCATAAAATATCTGCTTAGTATGTAGATATAGACTTAATATTATTACGAACTTCTATATATAAATCCTTAATCATTATTACAATAAAGAAAATAATCATAAAAATTATTTTTTCATGAAAGCAAAAGTAGATTCCACATTAATACTTGATTCACTGAAGGTGCTCTCAAAAATCAATACCGGTTCATAATTTGTTTATAAATCACGTGCCAAATAATTGCAATGAAATTTCCAAGTCTACGAAACCATAATTCAATCAACCAAATTCTTACAAAAATAGGAATTTCGTAAGGAAGGATATTTACAGATTCTACTGCACATTAACATTTAAATATTCATTCGCTCTTGGTGGTTAAAATCTGCAAACAAACTCTAAACATTTCTATTTGCCTTAAATATGAAAATACTGAAAAACAACAGTCCACATCAGCACCATCTCTTCGAAAACTTCAAATCAATATCAAAGGCTTTTCACAAACAAGAAACAGGAACATGCACAGAAAAAGTGTATAGTACTATATATATATATATGAAGAACAGGAATATACACATGGAACAAGCGGCTTTTTCCGCGTGTATATCTGATCTCGGTATTCATATATATATATATATATATATACACACTTATTTTTTTTAAATAAATGAATATTAACAAACATGCAGGAGGTTGAAATGTATTGTGACGTCGCAATTGTCCATATATATACTACGATGGGGAATCGTGATATCACACGTCATTTCAACCTGCTGTATCTTTGTTAATATTCATATATTTAAATAAAGAACATATACGTGTCGATTATTTTTCGATTATCTATCTGACGGACTTAATAGCTTTTTACGCGCGACTTCCCTATTGAATTTAATGAATTTTAGAATTCTTACCAAGTGTTATATTATTCCCCTAAAATAATCTTTTGGGCAATTAGCTTGAAAGGAAAAATAATAACAAGGCCTTCAACATTTATTATTGAAATAAATCCACCAGATTAAAATTAAAAAGTTTATTAAAATAATTACGAACACCACCGAAAAAACCCTTAACATTTAAACCTCCTTCTTTTAAGATTTCACGCAATCTTGACTCATTAAAGGTTCTACTGCATAATGACACTTAAACACCCACTCATCAAATTACCATTCCCCAAAAAGAACAACAACCACAAAAACAACAACAACGTCTCTAATACACAAGCAAACAAACCATGAGATCAGCCCCCATCATCGTAAACGCAAACCTCCGTGCTCCGAAACGCACATATTCCACCCAACACAACAGGTCTCTACAAGTATCACCCGCGCAAGTGGACGAGCTCCACAACCAGCGGCATTCAGCACTCCCTCTCTCTCTCTCTCTCTCTCTCTCTCCCAACAAGCAGAATGTTATACGTATACCAACACACACACACACCGAGCAACCAATGAGCGAGAGAGCGAGACGGACAGATGCGGTCACAAGCAGGACAGACGAAAAACGAGCGTTGCTCCTCCTGGCGTCAACGAGCGACGACAACCCAATCTCCCTCTCTCACGGTGCAAGAGCGCGAGTGCGACCGAGACACACTACACTCGTACACACGGCGCTAAAAGAACGGCTCGCCGAGTTAGCTGCGCGTGTACAATCTACGTGCGTCTATGTGTGCGCGCGCGCAGCGTTTTTCACGATCGTTGGCAATATGGCTTCCGCCACTCCGCGCGGAGCGTTTCGTGCCGTGCGTATACGCGCGCGCTCTGCCCCTGCAGCTGGTGGCTCCGAAAATCGCTTGGGAGCGCGTTAATACTCCTCGATCGATGAATGGAGGCAGTGCGCGGATGCACCTCGCCGAATTCGAGACACGAAAGGAAAACAGAAGGAGGAGTGCAAGTAGTGCGTGCGATCGCCGTGAATGAGCGTGTGTAGCGCGTACTGTACGTGCACGCGTGAAATGCACCTCGTCAGCAGTTGCGAGTTGTAAACATACGTAGGAGCGCGGCGTCGCGTTGGGTTGTTGTATCGAGGTTAGGTGCGCGGCGGTTCGAATCGCTTTACTACGGTGTTTGCTCCTCATTGAGTAGGAAAGTAGCGAATCGAGCGGAGCGTTAAAGAGGAACATCGACGGGGAGTACCACTGTTTGTTTATGTGTCAAGGAGCGACTCAACCTAAGCTACATATACGGGCGGCTCGCGGCTCGGCCCAACCTACATTTAAAAAATTATAAACAATCGGTGCGCGCGCGCGTGTACATCTATCTCTCTCTTTCGAGAAAAGACACGGTCGCCGAGTTAAAAGTCTGTCGCGCATTTTTTTCCTATCTCCCGCTCCGGGCAGCGGCGGCGCTGCTGCACCGCTCATTTTTTTGCCCTCCGTCCTCTGTTACGCGCTGCACGTGTGCACGCGCGCACACTTATCCACCGCCGTACAGTCTCTCCGGCGCCAGCATACGAAGACTCGACTGTATGTACACAGGCTCGCGAGTGGGGGGGGGGGGGGGGGGGAGAGAGGCTCGGAGAGAACACAGCGGCAGCGGCTTGGCTGTATATAGCGTGCGGTGTTGCCGCGTCGACGCGCGCCATCTACACTGTAGCCCCCGTACACACACAGCGCCGAGGCGTATCTCGAGCACAGCCGGAGCACAGCGAGGCACAGCGGACTTTCGCGCAGCAGTTGTTGTACGTACACACGGTGTGTAAGAGGGTAGAGGTTAGCAGCAGCAGCGACACTCTCTTTAATAGTGTGTATGCGTGTAAAAGTGAGTGTGGAGATATATATATATGTGTGTGTACGGTTGGCTGTAAGCTGGCTGGCCCTGTTTCCGTGTGATATGTAATAACGTGCCACACGCTACTACTCTGTATATGATACGAGAGATAGAGAGAGAGGGACTGGAGTGTGTGTGCGTGTCTATTCCGTACTTTCTGCTCTTGGAGCGACGGAAAATGTAGGTGGAAGGAGGTTATAGTGCAGTGTGGATGACACGATATATATATATATACAGTGAGTTAAGTGAGCAAGAGAGATAGAGGAGACTGATGAGGAATCTTGGCTACTGTAACCGCTGTGGTGCTGCACTGTGGTAGAAAATCATGGCTGTTTGTACTCTGGTGATTCCTTTCGCGAGCGGATAGTGTCGTTGTTTTATCGCACGTCCGAGGTGGCGTTTGTCGAAGGGACTGTGACAGTGACAGAAGTGAATCTTTCGTATTTTCGTGCGTGCACGTCCTCGCGTACGAAGAAGGTGGGGAGGAGCGTAATCACGAGGAGGCGGCGTATGCCATGAGGATCCGGAGACAGGTGGACACGTGACACCGTCGTCGTCCGCGTCATGAAGAAGCCACGGTGAGTCGAGAGATTTTTCTCTTTTGAAACACCGAACGGGTTCTCGGAGAGCGATTAGCATTTGAGGTTAAATGGCACGCGCGCATTCCTGCATTCGTTTATTCCTGGCTTTTGATTTATGGGGGAAGCCCGGTGTCGTTAACGCTGGCAAAGTTGGATTGTTGATAGTGGGAAGTGGGAGTTTTTTAAAATTGGATTTGTATTACGATCATCTGTGGCCAATCGGGTTCGAGGGAAAAGCGCCACCGTCGCGACTGCACTGACACGGAAAAAAAAGAATGCTAGAGCTAAAAAGTGTGCCTCATTATTTGGAGTAAGCTTTGGATTGGTTCGAAAGCGATATTCACCTGGTTAAATAAGTAGACGGAGCATTGGTCAAATTGAAATGATCATTTTCAAGGCGGTAACTGTTTCTTAACCTAAAATGTTGCTGTGATAAATCGCGGAGACAATTTACGTTGTGTCATAATTCTAAATCACGCTTAGAGGTTAGGTTTTTCTTACACCATAAAAAATTTACCCTAATTTTAAAATCTTGCTCACTTTTTACCCGAGAACATGTAATATTTTACTCTAGCATTACATTCTAATCAACTTTAAAGAACTTACTCCACTTTCAAAGCAAATAATGCATCGAGTCCTACACTTTGACTACTTTTTCCTCGACTCCAGCCTATTATCTCCCCCGAACTCTTCAATTTCCATCTCGCGTTACCCAGCCAGCATCGGGCCAATCCTTACGCAAACATTATTACGCAAAGCCGACTTTTCACCCGACGGCGTATCCCCCCCCCCCCTTCTAAAATTCGAAAAAGCATCTCTCCTCGGCTCCTTGCCAAAAAAACATTCTTAAGAATTTCCGCGAGTCCGCCGCCGAAACGGCCACACATCTGCGAGACTATCGTCCACAGCGCGCACGCACACAGACGAAAGAAGGTCGAGTTTTCCGCTCCGGCGTGCACAATAATGCAGTAGGCACCCCAAGGTTAGGCTCCGCCGTAGCTCACAGGGGACTTCTCCTCTCTTCTCACACGCGCGTACACATATAACTATGCGCACACTTATAAGGGAGTGCGCCTATGTAGGCTTGTATTGCCGCCGCCTTGCACCTGGAGCACTACACAGAAGAGAGAGAGAGAGAGAGAGAGAGAGAGAGAGAGAGAGAGAGAGAGAGAGAGAGAGAGATCAGGTTATACGCGAAGGCGCGAGGCAGTTGCAGTTGCCTTCTGTCTCTCTCTTCCTGGTGGTGGTGCGCTGCCTCGCCGCTGCAGAGTATTTTAATGGATTCTCAAAAGAGAGAGAGAAAGAGAGTATACTCTTCGCTTCTCTTCTCTTCGCTCGATTCGTGTGTATAGTTGTGAGATTTAGGGGAGGCTAATCTCCCGCGTTTGCCTGACGCGCGAGCGAGAGAGTGTAATCTGCGCGGTTGAATTAACGTTTTGAGGGAAGTTCTTTTGGACTTGGGAGGATATTGAGCTTGAGGCTGCTTGGCGGGAGTTTTACCGCTTGCTTCGTAATCGACCGTAATGAATGTCGCCTAGGAAACGTTTAAAGTGGATCAAAATATGGCCGCGCACGTAGGCAGAGTGTGTTTGGAAAAAAGAGTTCGCCTACTTTGGGCGAAGTTGCTTCGATCGCGGAGTTTTGATTGTTCTGACTGAAAAATCAGAAAAGAGCTTTACCTTTATCATTTTTTATTTATGGGTACGGATCGATAAGAGAAAGCTTATCTCACAATTAAAAACAATAGAAGTGAATAATAGAAGCTTGACAGATCAATATTTTTTCATTGTTACAATTTCATTCATTTTCTACGTTTTTTATCTAAAAGATGGACGGTTTTATGGAAATTTAATATAAAAAATATAAGTGGAATGCTGTCAAACTTTTTACTACTTATTTGCATACACAACAATTTTTATAGTATCAAAATATTAATTTTGTGAGAATGTGTTGCCTAACTATATAAAAAATTGACTAGCGCAAGTGATTTCAGCTCTTCGACCCATCTGAAAGAAAAATATCGATCGGTTTCTTAACTAGCATGTAGATAAAAGTAAAAAATTCTTTACTTTTTAATTAATTTAAGAGTGAGTAATTTTTTCTTAATTTAAAAAACCTTTTCTCTGAGTGGGTGGTGACCATAATTAATTATTCAGTAATTATTGAGTATTTCTCATTGTTTGTAAATGAAAACGTTTATACATAAATGAGCGCATTTACTGGCAAAGGACATTTCAATCAACTAAACGTGAGTGCAGTATGATGTTCTAGGAAATAATTTGCAATAATAATTCTTTGCGCAGAACTGTTTAAAATATCAAAATATAGATTATTGAGATCTTATGAATCATCGCTGATTCATACTGACACGAATATTATCAATTACACATTGTACTAATATAGAAACACTTTTTTTATATAAAATAAAACGACAATTATTTTTGGTTGCACTCCGGATATTACAAAATCTGGATTTTTACACTTCGCGACACACATACTTCTCATGAATACACAGCTGACTCATAAAGTAATAATGTGAAAGCTGCTTATTTTATTTTTAGACTGCAGCTTTTAAAGAAATTCCATATACTTCTTCATCGCGAAATCCTTACATAACCGTGATCAATTTAAATATCATAGCGCGGTTGATACACTTCTGTCTTTGATTGACCTAATTCCAAAAAACTAATCAATGATCTTTCAGCATATATTGAGAAATGTATACACGTGTAGTTAACATAATTGTACGTTCAAAAAAAAAACTTCTACGGTATGTTGACATTTACTATATCATGGTTGACAGAGCGAGAGCCCGGCTCATCGATCCATATTGAGGTTAGGTTCTTACTTACGCTCTCGATTCTACATCCTTTATGTTTTTATTGAGTGTAATTTGTGCAGTTAAAATGGATCAAAGTTGAATATGTTAATAATTTTTATTTTCTAAAAATAAAATTCTTATAAAATTATTACGATATAGTTGTATATATTGGTGCATGTATATTAAATTTCAACATGCATATTGTAATTCGAAACATTCACTTTTAAATACCTACATTTCGCAGAAATTAAAAGTACACTATATGTTATCAATTTATTGAATAAATTAAATCTTAATTTTGCCTTTTCTAGTTATTATCAATTATCATTATAAACATTCTTCATTTATTAACTGAAATACAAATAAGTTTGAAAAATTTTAAATATTTTATTATATTGCTGAAATACGTTAAGAAAACAATGTTGCCCTAACAATTACAAGCTCCCAATCGTGTAAATAAAACTTATCACAGTCAATGTCCAGTCATCAAAGCTACTCAACTAATTTCGTGAATCGGATTAATTAATTAAAAGTGTATGCCACTGAACAGTAACCCCTGTATTCAATGATCTTCAATCAACACCAACCCTCCTCAAATTTCTTCATCAAACCAATCTTTTAACCTCATCATCCTCATTTACAAGCCCATCGATGCCTCGAAGTCTCCTCCTTCGCTCTCTTAACCCCCTCCCGCCGCGCGACAATGTCACGAGTCGACCCCACGCGAACTTCGCCCTCCCCAATTCAGAGTAAACATCGCGGAGTGAATTCGAGCTCCGGCGGTGTTTCCACGACCCGAGGAACTTGGGTATTAACGTACACGCAAAGTCGGTCTTCTGCTCCCCCCCCCCCCCTTGAAGTCAGACTTCGCGCGGCGCGAAGTTAATGTCGTTATGGGTACACGAGTGCCAAACCGAGTAGGTATAACAGTAGCGAAGTCAGACTCGTCTAGGCAGTATAGTGTTGTACCTATTTGGGTGAAGACTACGTTCGCGCGAGGATTTTGATGGGGGGACTTTAGTTGTCGATGATGATAACGCGTGAGTTTTAATTCTTAACCTGGAGTAAGTGTTACTCTGGGAGGATGGTGTTCCAATGGAAAATAACAACGTTCCTGTAGAGAGTTATTTTGTCAAAATTGAAAATTAAATGAAAAAAGTGGTTCCTGTATACACTGACAAAGGAAAGGGAAGGTCCCCAGGTGATAAGCGCCCAGAGAGGTCTTATTAGGCGGAAAGTGTTCTATGTGGTACCCACATTGAAGATTTGCCTATCCTAACCCCTACATTTTCGATATTTTTTAGTGCTGATTGTTGAAAGTTTCCAAAATTTGCTTGATTTACGTGTGGAAAATAGCGTAAAAATCGCTAAAATTGGAAACTTTCAATAAACAGCACTAAAAAATATCGAAAAGGTAGGGGTTAGGATAGGCAAATCTGGGTACCACATAGAACACTTACCACCTAATAAGACCTCTCCGGGCGCTTATCATCTGGAGACCTTCCCTAGTGAGAGAAAGGATTCCTTGTGGAAAATGAATCGTGTACTTGCGAAATCGAATTCTCACGTACTTGCCGCAAATGTTGAATTCTTGATAGTTAGGAACTCGAACTTGAGAAAAGTCTGTACGAGTAAGATAAATATGCCGAGTACGAAAGATTATATGACGATTTTCTAGCATATAATGATGCTTTTCAAGCATTAAGATATCTCAAGATCCTATACGTAGACATAATCGTGACAGGCGAAAACTTATACTAATATGTAACGGTCATATAAACATCTTAGGAATATGAAAAATTCAGTTAACCTTACAGTCAGGCGGTCAGCCGTTGATAAGCGACTCAAGTACTCGGTTCTTAACTATGACGATGCGTTTAACTGTTAAGAAATATTCATTTGACCGTATTCAAATTCACAAAACTTAACAATTAAGAAATATTCTTTGCCGCAAAGAATCCTTTCTCTCAGTGTACGTCGGTAACACGGGGAATTTGACATAAAGAGTACTCAAGTGTGGATTCGACTTTTGTCATTTGCTGGAGGTATAAAGGTTGATGGTTGGTATGTTTTTGGTGAGGAATGATGTTTGGGTGAGTTTTTCAGATGTGATATATGGAGATTGGGAATTCTGACTTTGCAGAATTTTAGAGTAGGTCAGTAACCTAATAACGAAATCATAGCAGTCGAATGAAGTAGATGTTATTTCTAGAGTCTATGAAAGCTATTTTGTTCTTTACTTAAATTGAATTTAGACTCGGTTTTGTGGGCGAAAGAGTTAAGGTCCTTTAAAAGGACGTGGCGACTGAAAGGGTTAAGTTACCCAGGAGCTTTTTGAAGCACTTTAACTTTCTCATCCACAAAATCTATTTAAGATGTAATTTTTCAGCTTTTGATCATGCTACATAAAAGAGACTGCTGGAGCTTTTGCTTCGTTTAAAAAAGTTTGTTATTTAAGGTTATAGCATAAAACTGTAACAAATGTTTTTTTTTAAAGTATCGTGACTGCGTAAATTTATTTTTTTGTAACTTATTTTTTTTATAACTTCCTAAAACTGTATTGTCAGGTTTATTATGTGCGTTCATGACCAAATTCATAAATTAAAAGCTCAAAATATATCGCATTTATCTGAAACTGACAAAAACATGTTTCTTGAGCTTTCGAAACCAGCATTTATAATAAAGACTGTCCACCCGAACCTTGCGACAAAATTATATTTTAAAGCATATCAACTTAAAAATTTGCGACTAATAAGACTAATAAAAATACACAAAGCACTCGTATAAATATACACGCATACCTACATTTACAGCAATAAAATATGCAACATTCACTCTTCATGTCCTCGAATGCTTAATAATTCAAAACTACGACAAGAAAGCTAAAACTCATTAATAGTACATTATGCATCAAGGGAGTAAAGTGGGCAATGTACGCACTGTGTGACGTTGCCGACCGAGCGAAGCGAGCGAAGCGAGGTCGGCATTTCACACAGTGCATGCTTGCCTACTGTACTCCAGAGGTGCGTATACTACTTTTCACCACACCCCCGTAAAGAAATGACTGTACGCATCTCAGCAGGCCGTACAGTACCCCATGCTCTGCCTAGAAGTAAAGTGACTTGTGTACGCGCGACGCGCTGTTTTACCGCTCGAGACGCAGTCGAGAGCGGAAAAAGGCGCATCGCGCATGCGCAAGTCACTTTATTCCCTAGGCAGTCCATGCGGTACTGTACGGCCTGCTGAGAGGGCGTACAGTCAGCACTTTACGCGCAGTGTGGTGAAAAAATATATTCGCGCTTTTTATTCTCCCTCCTCGATCCGTCCGCTAATCTCGACCAAGTTTCGCGGAGCCGCTCGATCGATATTCCAACGGGTTAATCGGGCAGGCAGACGCGCGGCAAAAACGTAGCGCGCGGACATCGTCGCATCTATTATACGCCTTCGTCCGAGCTAAGGAGATTCGCCGGATGTATTATGTATAATATATAGTAGGTAGCAGTCGAGCGGTTCGGGGGACGAAAAATGAAATCAAAGAACGTTGAGAAACGTTGGGGAGAGATTCTGCGTCGCCCGGAAGAATTGTTGGAATTACGGGGATTCTCGTGTGCGTTTAGAAATGAATGATTTTAGTCTGAATTCTGTTGATTGACATTGATTTGCGGAATAACAGCTGATTAGATGAGTTCGGTTTTATTCGACCTTTTTAAACGCTGGCATTTTTCGAAAAAGTGAATTTTTCGTTATTTTATATGTTCAGTGATGTGTCAATGTTTATTTATTTATTTTTATTCGATATGTACAGCTGTTGCTTTTTACATATCACCCCATATATTTGCTTGATATTGCATTAAATTACAGAAGATTCCAACCGCTCAAGTTCATTATACGAAATTGTATAAATATATAATATACTTATTCATTCGTCGCATATATTAATTTCAATTATTTTCTATCGGACACCTTTCATCACAAGTCTAAAACAATTCTAGTCATAAACTATCACAATAATATAATCCATATCTAATAATAATTGAACCACCCCAATTCATCATCTTACACACCCAAACCGTATTTTCATGATTCGCATCGACTAAAGCATCTTCCCCACTATTATTAAACAGTCTCCGACACCGAGCATTCCTCATTCCTGCGTTCAATTCCCCACTACGAAATAAAAAAAAGAGGAGAAGAACTCGCCCGCTACCTTCGCAAACCACAAACACCAACCTTGAAACTCCCTCAACAAGCGTCTCCTCCCACCCACCACCGTGCAAAAAGATAGAAAGAAAGAAAAAACCACCTCTCAACTCAACCACCCACGACAAAAGAATTCTCATGCAAAGCCAGCGTCGAAGAATCCGTCGTTATACCTTATACCCACCGCCTCTAACCTTCCTCGTCATCTCTCCTCCCGCGTTTTTTCCACCCCCTGCGCGCACTCTCTCACTCTCTCGCGGAAAGTTCCGTCGTACCGCGCGTTTATTTGCGTCCTATCGCTGGGGCATATAGCATACGCGGAGCCTCGCTCTCTGATCGACGCGAGAAAAAGGCGCGCGATTTTTCGCCAGACTGTATAAGGACGAGGTTATGTGTATACATATACAAATTACATATACATATACATATACATATACATATTACGCATGTATATGTGTGTGTGTATGTATGTATGTATGTTTGTGTGTGTGTGTGTGTGTGTGGGTGTGTGTGTGTCTGCGTGCGTGTTTGTGTGTGCGCGTGCGTGCTTGTGTGTGTGTGTGTGTGTGTGTGTGTGTGTGTGTGTGTGTGTGTGTGTGTGTGTGTGTGTGTGTGTAGTCTACGTATAGGGTGGCGCGGAAGCTTATCGATCGCGGCTGCGTCGGTGGTAGCGGACGGCGGGAGAAAAAGGCCGTTGTGGGTACTATACGTGTGTAGAGGCGTCGCGTGCGTTTGTGGCTCTTTCTCTGTCTTTCCTTTCTCGGTGTGTCCGCGGATCAACGGAGGAGGGTTCTGGGCGCGAGAGGAGGATGATTGTAGGATTAGGCGAGGTGATAGTGATGTGGAGAACGGGGTTTTGGCGTAGGCTTTTGTAATCGGTGTGTAGGTGGAGTTTAGGGCTGGGAGAGAGGTTGAGTAAGTTAATTTGGGTGGTTGTAATGCCGATTATGCTAGTTAGAACGAAACTGGAAGATAAGAATCTCGATGTGTACGTGAGTTTCTGTATGGGGTAGGTATGGATAGTAAGAAAGAATTATTTGCATGCTATTTTGATGCATTTAATTAAGTGAAGCTTTCACGCATGGAGTTATGAGCATAAGTGGGCTCTACGATTTTTGGATTAATATTATTTTGTTACAGAATGGACAAGTTTCTGGGAATAAAAATATATGTTTTATCAGGGTTTCATCTAATTTAGATGCTGGATCTATATGAAATCACGTGTTGATTGAATCAAAGAAATTATTGACACTAGCTTTTTTTACCGATTATTTATATGGTGTTGAATAATATTTGTTAATACTGTTTTATATAATTTTTAAAAGCGCTTCCTCCGAAAAGCGTGTAATTACTGCGCGCTGAGCATCATTATTTATTTTAGTGAGAACTTCCGAATATCCTGATTCCAGGACTCTTATAAATAAATAATTATTCCAAGAATATATGTATTATTTATCCTCTGTTGCCAGATTTCTCTTTTCGACCATGTAGGGGATCAATCTGACCCCAATCAATGTTCAAATAAGTTCAGCTATTACATATTTCGTAATGTATTCCCAGTATAAAAAATTTACATTTAGGGTTGCACATACGTAAACAACTCATGGAAAAAAAACATAACTTTTCACTTTTTCGTTATCGAATTTTTTACGTTTTCTTCTTTATTATACCATCTGAATACACGCTTAGACAGTTACCTTAACCTATAGTATCTAAGTTATCTTTCTCTAAAATAAAAAATAGTGCCAATTGGACATTATGTAATAACCAAGGTTATTAACTGATAGTTAATTCATTCATTTATCATTAATCAATTATTTCGCATTATTTCCTACAATTAAAACAATAACTTTATTTTTCACGAAAACTATCATTCTTCTCACTGGTGATTTTCGAAGAATCTTTCATACAGTTTCATGTGACTTAAAACTAATATATTTCCAAATATTAAAAGCAGATTCTTTAACAATTTTCATTACTAACAACCCCCATAACAATCCAGCTCTATCCAAATCAACACCTCTACTCACAAAAATGAATCAATGAAATTTTTACTGATTGACTCATTGAACAACGTTTTAATCAGTGTTTTTTTTTCTCAATGGTTATTTTGTCAAACCTTAAGTCACTGCTGAATCAGTTAATGTCACTGGTAAATCAGTGACTTTCACTTTTGAATCAGTATCACTCAGAAATGTTAAGTAGCAAAGTTAATACTCTGCGACAGTTTGCTGGCTTGTTGTTTATTAAAATTTATTTACAATTATAATATAAATAAACATTTCCTTGTATTCAACTCGTCCGTCACCCCATACATCCCTACCCCCAACCCACAACATCCACCTCCCCAGCAGGTTCGTCAGAAAATGTCTGCTACGCCACCGAGCACTCCGTTAAATAATTAATCTCCCCCTTTGTCGAGCGCGCGCTCTCCGCTATATATCCTCCTCCCGCTGCACGTAAGAGGGAAAGGCCCCCCCCCGTTTTCTTCTCTCGTACATGCGCCTTGCACAATGGAGCGCGCGTTCGATTTTTGTTAATGAGACATCGCCGACTGACTGCCGGTGTGTGCCTTCACTTTTCTCTCGCGTGTTCCGCAGCGGCACGCGCGAATTGCTCGTGCCGCGGATAAGTGGCGGCCTCTCGCGTGTGCCTTCGCAGGAGAGATATAGGTACAGGTCTGATGCTCTCCTTTTCTTTGGAGTGTAGAGTTGAGAGAGAGAGAGAGAGAGGAAGAGAGTAGATTTTGCTGTGTGTTTTGAGAGGAGGTGAGTCTTTTGTGGGGAGATTGTTTTTTCTTTCTTTTTGAAGGGGAGGGATCGAGTTTTTTGAAAAGGAGAGTGAAGGGAGTTTGAAGATTGTACTTGATTTTGAAGCGCCTGTGCTTGGGTATACAAATTATCAATGGTTACTTGAATCTTGAAAGAAATTCACTTTATTTTAGGTTACCGGATTTTTTTTGTAAATTTTATGATTATTTTGTTGTTAGTTGAATAATTTTAGTATAAACGACTATATATTATTAGCATACGAGATTTTTAAATGAAATTTTTTATTCCTTACTTTGTATGTTTAATATAGTCAAAATTATATTTTTAACATAACAGATGGTACTTTTTTTAGTAATCTATAGAATACGTCTTTTTTCAGTCTCACCGTAAAGACACATTTATTTTATCACTCGATAGACTATTCTCATTTGAATAATTAGGAAGTCTATGACAATGTTGTTTCATCGTAATACAGTTAATTGGCGGCTGGGTGACTAGATTACAAGCAATGCTGCACATTACAGCTACAAGTGGCGCTATTTGAGTGTCAATTGTACGTATTTTTGGCTACGACAAATATCGATTTACGCTCATATATATGCATGAGTTTGCACATAATAGAAACACACAATGTCACGAAAAGGTTATATTTTCGATTTAGGCTTCTAATTTCGTACTTCTTATTGATATACGTGCATGTATAAATCCAACGACGTATTTGATTGGAATGGCTGATGATACCTGTAGTTAATGAAATACATTGCATTTAGTTTTGCCTTATAATTTTTTATCGATTAACAAGTCTTAAAGTGCATAAAAGTTTAAATTATCATATAAAATAAAGATTAACGAATAATTAAAAAAGTTTGTAGGTAATCATTCAACTTTAAAATCAAATAATATCGTCGAATCTTCAATCAAGTACAATTTTGAAAGTGTTAGATACAACTTCAAATTTCTGATGATCCTTCAAACTTTATTAATTTTCGATATATATATATATATATATATATATATATATATATATATATATATATATATATATATATATATATATATATATATATATATATATGACAATGATAATATTCTGACCTTACGAGAATTTGAAACTACCGTATCCAGTTCCATTATCTTTCTAATTAAAAAAGAAAAGAAAAAATGATCTAATTCTTTTATTACTAAAACTTGACTGTTTCCGACTCATCACTCCGCATTAGCACCTATTCCCCGTTCCACATGAACCTTCCCTATTTCCAATCAAACAATATACACTCCAATTCCCCACGATTCCCTTGCTCCTCATTTTCCAGCCGGCATATCGCCAAGCATTTCCCAAAATTCCTACGCTCCTCCGTGCTTATGTATCCCTTCGCTCTTGCACACCAGCTTTGTCAAATAGCTGCACACACACACACACACAACTCTCCTCTCCTCCTCCGGGGAAAAAAGATCTCGGCTGCTGCTTCGGCTTCTAAAATAAGAGAAAAGCAGACCATGCAGCGGCGGCCGCTCGAGGGTTCGAAGAACTCTCTCTCTCTCTCTCTCTCCCTCCCTCTCGCGAACTAACCTTTCGGGAGGCTGCAGGCACGCGACGACGCGCGCAAGCGATCGAGACAGATTGCGCGCGCGCGTTGTAAGAGAGAGAGAGAGAGAGAGAGAGATAGAGGGAGTGTAGTGGAGTTTCGAGGCACGGAGGCGAAGAGTGCAGGCCAAGTTTCGTCCTTGCCGCGCGTGAGTCTTCGATGCTTCTTTTTTTTTTTAGAGAAAGAGAGAGAGAGAGAGAGAAGAGGGAAGGGAGTGGAGGGATTTTTTGGAGGAAGAGGAAGGTTGGGGTAAGTGACCCAAATGTTTGTAGGTGATTGTGAATGGGTTTTGAATGATTTTGGGATGGGTTTTTTGGTTTGTTATAGGTAATAGGAATGGACGAACAATATTTGGTTATGATTAACGTAGCGTTTATTGATGTCACAAGTCAAATTTGGGTAGAAGGTTAAAATAAATAATGACTTTCCTTCTATTTGACGTTTGTTTATTTTACGGAATACAGTGTTGTTTGAAAAACATATTTTTGCACTTTATATTTTATAAACTTTTATAAAAAGTGTTTTTCTTAAATTAAGATTAAGAAATTTATTTGTTTCTAGTTCGGTCGCAATCGGTAATTTCAGAAAAATAAAAAAAATCCAATCATAATAAAGTTCTTGAACAAAGAATAAAACGAATAAATTAGTAATTCCAAAGATAGCGTATGTTTTCATCGTCTGTTGCGATTATGTAACTTGAAGAACACATTTTATATCCAATAAAGCGTGGTACGTTGTGCACGGAAAAAAAAACTTTTGAAATAAATACATCAAAGAACCGTTTCGAATTTGCTGTTTCGAGATAGTAAAATCTATAAAATATTGTTCACCACAAAGAAACATTTCCTGCTATTTTTCTACCGTAGCCTCGACGTAACGACATTCTTTGCTAAGTCGCAGTTTTCTTGTATAATTATAAATGCTTTGATTCACTAAATTAGAAATACATATACATTTCTTATATATTAAAAGGCTGTCAAAGTTAATTAAAAATTCAAATTTCCCGCCTTAGATCTTACCGATCGAGCACTAGATAATTATAGTTGTAATTAAATATTTAGACGAATTTATGCAAGACCAAGACCTAATTGCCTATCCTTATATATTAAGGTACCATTATACAGTTTCAAGAAGTTTCACACAAATATTTCAACGCTTCTGCGAATGCAATTCGAATAAAACTTTCAGGATACACTCTCGAGCCATTGTTGGAATACCAATTCATCGAAATAACGAAGCATTTGCTAGTAATTTTGTATAATAGTAGATCAATACATAAGAAAGGCCAATGATGTTTTGATTTTGCATAAATCAATGTACATATTACAAAGTTATTTATATTCATTTATTAATTCCTCGGTCGGTAAGATTCGAAGCGGGAAATTCAAATTTCAAGTTGATTCAAAACATCCTCTTAATAATAACAATATCTCAATTAAAACCTATATACAAAAATCTGCTTTTAAAAAAAGAAAAAAAACGAAACAGTGCACAATACACCCCACCCATTGATCTCCAAATCGCAGGAGCAAGGATTCCTCTCTCTCTCTCTCTCTCTCTCTCTCTCTCTCTCCGAAAATCTTAAGCTCGCTTTCTTCCTCGACTCTCTTCCAAACTCCACCTATATAATCCTCCCTCCTCGACTCGTCGATAAACACACGAGACCGACCTCCGCCCCCCCACACACATACATCACCCACACACACACATAAGAGGCGAATCAATCGCCCGGCCTCGTCGTCTCGTCTTTTCACTTGTACGGCTCTGCTCCGCTCGGCTCGACTCGCGCTCTCTGACCCTATTTGCGGTCCTGCGACCGATCGATCGATCGAGGTTAGGATGTATTCGAGTTTCGGAAGTCGGCGGCGCGAGTCACGACCGCGACGCGCCAGAGATCGTCCGAAGTGTGTAAAGAGAGGGGAGATATGGAGGGAGGGGGGTGGAGGGGAGGAGAGGAACGAGGAGTGTTGAATTTAGGCCGAGCTTGCGAGAATGGTTCAGGGTTTTTCGAGGGCTTTTTCTAGTGGACAGGGAGTTTTCTTGTAGGTTAGCTGGTGCGAGACGGGTTGCGAGGTGCTTTGGAGGTTATTAAAGGTTTTGATGATGTTTTTGTTTTCAGCTTTTATCAATATTTTATATGAATAAGAATTTTATATTCAGTTAAATTATTGTTCATTCAACAAATATGTTGGACTCATACGTGGATACTAATTTAGAATAATATCGCACAGTCATTTTTTTAAATAAACAAATTAATTAGTGAATTTTATTTGATATTTAGATTATCTAAAAACATTTCTGCATGAATGGTTACTCGAAAACAATTTTCACTTTATTACAATTTCAAATTTGTTTTAATTTTGAAAGCTACTATTGTGTGCAACAAGAGGCTAACTTTCATTGACTTAATTACTATAGTAAATACGTCTGCTAACCTCTTAATCAACAACATGCCAAACAGAACCACATACTTGATAATTCTTTATAATGCACCACCACACCGAAGAACGTTAAAAGCTACTTGAAAAATATATTACCACCGAGTAGGACGTTCGGTTCTGCTTAATGGGGATGAGCGCACGTTTAACGTGTGACTTTTTGTCGCGTGATCGACCAGCAGCAGTCCGGAATTGTGTACTTGGCGGTTTCGGCGATAAATTTGATAATGAAGAGCCTGTTTGCTCCCGCGATATTTCGGCAAATATAAATAGTTCGTGGTCGTATGTTTGACGTCTGTGGTTACCGACGAGATTGCATGTATACTAAAGCTAGAAGTTAGGTTTATAGCTTGTTGTGAAAGTTGTTCATTTTTATGAGCGTGTATAGAAGTATTATTTGTATGAAATTTAAAAAGAAAATGATTTTTGTCTAGATGAAATGTTGTAACAAATGGTTACTTCAATGGTTGAAAATATGAATCATTCTAATCTGAAGTACACGTTCGCACACTTGCACATACATGCCTTTCCAGATGAGTCATCCTTCCAGATACGAGTAGTTTGTTCTGCAGTTTTTACATCTTCACTTGTCAACTTCAATTCTATTTATAAAGAAGCATTATACGCTTATGCTCAGAACAATGCCTATCGCATTAATCCTATTTTTAAAACCTACAAGATTATTCAAATTTCATTAATTGAAAAATATTTATGATCAATGGATATGTTGAGAAATAGGTAAGAAATTGATTTTAACAGATTTGATCGCGACGCAAACAGATATACACACAGAAAATCGAGTTAAACAAATGTATTTGATAACAACAAAAAGTATACAGTACATCTGTACAGATTCTGAATTGTCATTTTTTAACTCAAGTTGTTAATCATATTTATGTTTAGTTTTGAATAATTCATAAAACCAATAAAATCTTTCAAACACAAAAACAACTACAACCTATCGTTCGAAGTCTCTACAAATCGCTCCAATCATTGACCTTTCGTCGATTCCTCTGGTTGGCCGGTATCATGTCGTCACTTTCTCCAATAGCCTATCCACTATCCAGTCTATTCAACCCAAACCAATCCAACGCACCACTCCTCTCTTCACTTTCCAGGACACTCGAGTACGTACACTGAGAGAAGCATTTAGCAAGATTAACTAAATTTGAACTAAATATCGACGTTGAGAGGAATAAGAGGTTGTTTCAGAAAACCATTAAAGAAGAGGTAACTCAAGAATCTCGTAAATAAGGGCTATTTTTTTATTAATAATTTCGTGCTTTTAATATACGTACACTTTATGTTATCTGTCGAGATTTCAAATTAAACTGAAGGTGTCTTTCTTAGTAATTAAACTCTCAATCCGTTTTAATAAAGCTGGAATTCTAATCTGACATTCGAGAGCAGTGCGCGAAATAGTCAAACCGATTAATTTGTTTTTAATTAATTTTAAGCCCTGAATCATTTTCATTTTGTGGCAATGACAAAAATGTTGCATAAAAAACACTAATAGATAGTATAATGGTCTCTCGTTATAATTTCATTAATCGAATTATAATGTTCTATCTCTGAAATATACATTTCAAATGAAAATCGACCTTTTACTCTTTATTTATATTGAATATTATTAAAGTGCCTGTTGTCATAACGCCGGCCTTAATACGCGAGACCACTGTATTATTAATAAGGCGGGAATATTAATTTTCACTGCAATACTTTTCTCAGTATATACTTTACTTCTAAAACTTCGTTCAGTTTTGATTATCATACAGACGCTTAAATTAAAAGTCAATAGTATATGAACGGTAATTTTCGAAAAAAAGAATTGAGCTATTATTATTATTATTATTATTGAGTGAAAAGCGTTACACCAGAGTGTCAAGAGCCACCATTGCACTAAATTTACCCCAATAACTCAACATTCCATCATCCTCAATTCACAAAGCAAGTAAAACCTTTTAAACTCAAAAATCACTCCACAAGTCCTGCAATCGTCAACCCCTCTCTCCTCTCCCCTCAACCGACAGCCTGTCGCATCCCTCCATCTCTCTCTTTCCTCTCCCCCCCTCCACAGCCTATATACATCCAGATCCTCCACCTCATTCCTCGCTTCGTATTCTTTCCGGTCTGCGCTCTTCGTCCACTATAATGTATAATATCCTACACTCCCTGCGTCCCGCGCTAACAATGGCCGTCGCCGCTGCTGCTGCACGCGGCTGCAGCTACTTGGCGGCAAAAGCACCTTCTCTCCCTCTTCTTCTTCTTCTTCTTCTACCTGGCGCTGGTGGTGGGCCAGGTGTGTGTGTGCGCGCACGCGGCGGCGGCCCTGACCTTATGCCAACTATACTAGCGCGACGACGACGCGTTCGGGCTTCTTTTTTCGGACGGGAGGGGGGAGGAGGGGGGGAGGGGGCAAGTTCGTTGGGGAGAGTTATACGTAGGATGCAATGGTAGAGGCGAGGGTTCGCATGGGCTGTGGAGGGAGCCTTTTAAAAACTACGTGTGCGATGGGATTTAAGGATCTTTTTGGGGAGGGGAGGGAGGGGAGGAAGTTGAAGTTTGCGTGGTGGAAGGTGAGGAAGAGTTTTGCGTTTTGGTGGTGCTGGTGGTTGGGAAGTATTGTAGGGTTTAGAATCTTAGATACATTTTTTGGAGATTTATATTGTTTAGTGTATAGGGTTAATGAGACTTTTACTGTGCCCTGTATTAATTACCGAGCCCTTCGGTATATATATTTTTTCTTATGAAAGCATGTGGTAACTTGGCGAAATAAATAGTACATTTTAATATAAAGTATTATTGCACCTAGTTACTTTATGATTTTGTAATTTTTTTAAATAAAAAGATCGAAGGGTAGGTACAGTTATCGGCTATTTCACCCTATAGTTAACTTGAATATTTTGTTTGGATATTTTTAGACTAAGATTAATACATATATATTAAAAAAGATTAAATCTAATCGTATATTATTGTTATTCAGATTTATGAGAAATAATTACCTAATGAACTGAAATGAGAAATAATGAATCAATTTTTTGGATTGCTTATTAGCATCATATATGAATTCAATAAACTCGTATATGAATAATAGTACATTTGTTTATTTTTAATATAATTAAGTATAGTTAAGATATTTTTAGCTAACATAAAGAAGACATTTAATATTTAACATTTAAACAATAAATAACTTAGGCGTTGTTATCAGAACTTTAACAGTCATTTAACCCGATTAATTTCTATAATTGTTACTTCGTACAATAATGGAAATTTTCTTCTATTCATTTGTACTTACAAAGATACTTAATAAAAACTAATTAAATACCAAATTATCTTTATACTTTAATAATCAATCGATATTACAATCGCAATATAATTAACATACTAATGAATGTAAATTAATTTTAATATCAAAAGAAAAGCAAGCAATCTCTTTAGTTCATCTCCTCGTCAAAATACGAAAAAAATATTCGTGCACTATTCTAAACATATGTATTTCGCTTTATCCGCGCGCTCGCGTCACAGATAAAGTCTTTACTCGCCGGGCGGCCCGGAGCTCGAATAAAGATTTTTCCCTCCGCGCGTATAGTGAGTATCGCGAAATCGCGCCAATGTCTCGGCTCTCGGCTTCCCTGCCGTGTCTAGGGGTCGTTTTAAGTTTGCGAAAATAGCGAGGCGAATATCGACGAGGTGTTGGTAAAAAGGTTTTTACAGCTCGAGGGTAGACGCTCGCGCGCTCGCAAACTTTCTTCTCTCGCGCGTTCTCCGTCTCTTTTTTTTTCTCTCTCTCTCGCCGACTCTCTCGTGGAATACGAGTAAATGTATAGGTATAGCGAGTATACGATACCTCTCGCTCGTCGGTCACTCTGTATCTTTATCGCTTTCTCATCTTCGCTCACTTCTTTTTATTCTTTCTGCTCTACAACAGCGTATTTTTTATTATTGATTGACTCTTATTTCTATTTTGTACGCTTTTGTGCATTCTCTATTCGGCGTTGGTCATTGATTTATATTAGTAGTTGTACAATGGCCATTAAATTTGAAGCATACAGATTGTTTACAATCTATAAAAAATAAACATATCTTTGATTTACAATGTTCTTAACTTTCTACCTGGCTTTGCGCGCCTCATATACCGCGCCGCTATATTACGGGTGTAGCGGCTAACTTTCTAAAATGCGACCGAAAGTTCGCCAACCTGCATCAAAGTACGTTCCGGAACGACCTTTGATGAAAAATTTATGGAACGCACACACTTTCCGTCTCATCATAATTGCATGTCCGCTATATCGCCGCCGCCGTGCCAAACTCGTCCAATATCAGCGCAACTCTTTTCGCGCAGACTTCCGATCGAATTCTTGACAGGCTCCGTAGTCTACGTGCCGCGCTTTTAAGTGCATGCTTATACTTTGCGAAATGTTGACTGAATAATAATTGCCATGTTGTAAATGACTGTCGTGTACAATTTTAGCTTTACGTATTCACAATCAGTGGTTGATTTGTGTAACTATGAACTTAATTCGTAGTTTGGGGTTGGTTGTACTGGTTAGACAATTTGTGTCAAAAGTACGTTGAGCAGTTGAATATTTTCCATTGATTCCTCGAGCTATTATACTTGTAGAAATAGTTTTGTCACGGACTTTATAGTTAGTAAAACCTTAATCATTAAGTAATGAACTAAAACATCCTCAACTATTCGGTTACCGTTACAAGATTAAGTAATTTACAAGTGACTTTATTGGCTAGAAATGAACTATTAAAAAATCCTTCAAATATGTCAACTCATGTCAAACCATAGCTTAGCTATCATTCAAATCGTTTAGTGCTTATTAATTCCCACTTCTAAATCACGCATCCACAGCTACTCCCAACTGAAGACATCGCAATATCCCTGAGCCAGCATTACAGACTATAGCATTACATCCATCCCACCTCGCCACCGATCAATGAATCCTCCAGCAACATAAACAAACCATCCCGCCGATACATCCACTCTCAACACACGCATCGCATCGCGATTCCCTCTCAATCATCTCATTACTCTCGCATCTCTCGGCCTCCATCTCTCACCCACTTTCCTCCTCCTCCTCCACCACCTCCTCCACCTCCTCTCTTCATTCTCTCACTTTTCCCGGGTGTCTACCTCCTCTCTCCACCTCCTTCATTTCCCATCTCTCGCCGCTCTCCACGTCTATCCGTCCTCCCACTCTTCCTCGTCTCCTTCGCTCCCTCTCCCTCTCTCTCGGGCGTCTGCCGGAGCTAGCTACTATATACGCGCACCGATAACACGAGGCCGATAAAGGCTGCGGCTGACAACCCACTTTGATAAAGCAGCCCCGGCTGCTCTGCTCCGCTCGCTCCTCGTCGTCGTCGTTTGCAATTTCAGAACCAAGCGAGCGAACGTTGCAGTCTCTCTCTCTCTCTCTCTCTCTCTCTGTCCCTCTGATTTTCCATCGTCATTCTCTTCCTTCCCACTCCCTTCGCTTGCTTGCGTCTCCCGCTCTGGTCTTCTTCGCTGTGTGGTATCTTGCTCTTTCGCGGGTTGGTGGAGAAGACGTGGATGGCTGACTGTCGTCGGGCGCGGACGCTCATTTGAACGGACGTTCGATAATCGAAATTTCTGGCTGTTAAGAGTGAAGAGGGAGAGTGAGAGAGAGAGAAAGGGGATCTGTAAGGTCGAGTAAGGACCTTTTGGAGGTTCGTAGATTGTCGTTTGAGTGTCCATGTGGCTTTTGTTGGTCGGTTGCTGCCGCACTGAGAATGAGCGTTACTTGTATTGAATGATATTCATTGATATTAATGAACGAGGAGTTAAATGTAGTCAATTGAATATTACTTAACGGTTCATGATCGGATGCTTGAACTGCGTTTTATCAGCTGAGCACCTGAGTTGGCATCTTGAATCTTGCTATCTCGCTGGATGTTAACAATAATTGTTTGTTGCTAGAAATAAACTGAGAAACGAGACTCTTTGTATCTATAGTAGGATTTGCCTTAAATATTAAGTCTGCCTATTTTATATACGGCGAACTGAATATTTCTTAATAGTTAAAACATGACTGATAATTTAAAATTTAATCTCACTGTTTGTCGGATGATTTTGAAAGAAATGCATTAATTTAATTATAGTAAAGAGATTCTTCTCTCACTGTACTTGGCAATTACATAGTTCTTACTTTTATTTTAGTGCTTAGAAAGTATCTCCATGAGCCAGGCAAATGTTGAGCAACTTATATAGTTCGTCTGTCTCTTTTGCTCATGCGATAGCTTGCTTGCTTTTTCGTCTGCTACTAAGTTTGCGAGTTTTTAACTATTAATGCATCAGTTATTTGATGGGAATAACAATTGTTTCGGCGTTCAAATAAATAATTCATTTAATGCAATAGGAGTTCTTTTCTCAGTGAATGTAAAGTAACCTAACCTCCAACTACAAACCCTCATAAGCTTTGTAGATCGCCCTTCAAGTCTCCACCTTCTTACTCGTCTGTTGCTCTCTGCGTTTTATGTATCCGCGAGAGCTGTTTCTGATTCTTCTTCTTCTTCTTCTGCTGCTCTGGTTACGCATCGCAACCCCTTGGCGAGAAGAGATACAATCGGTCTTCTGTGTGCGTATCGCAAGCCGACAAAGGGAGATTTCTCGGATTCAAATTGATACTTGAATTTAGCGGGCTGTACCGATGTGAAAAGACGCGGATGCTCGTGGCCTTTGCCTCTTGGTGACGCTCTTCTTTATTCGCGAGCGTTGTCGCTTTGTTGGGCTCTCGATTCGTCTGTAATTGGAGGTTCGCCTCTTTTTTTTTATTTATCGTGTAGCGGTGGTTGGGTTGGATCGTGGGGGGAGTTCGAGGGAGTTCGAAGGGTTGTTTGATCGTGGGGAGGGATTGAAGGACTTTTAGCGCCGGCTCGTGTGTTTGAAATATTGTATTATATGATACAATGGTGGTAGTTGGGAACATTTTAAATGCACAGAGAACTAAATTCTGACTACAATAAATATGAGGAAAGCATTCTACTAATAATGGACAAAACCAAATAAGTTGGTAGATTAAGTGATGCTAGTAATCTGATAAATGCTAAAAATTACTAGGTAAATAAGCATATGAATTGTTGCTTTTAGAGGTTATGTTTATATCATCATAGTATCAATTTTGGTTTTGATAGATAATGACCAGAAAATGCGTATATTTTACCAAATTATTATTATCTAGAAATAGATTTAAGTTTCTACTAATATAATATCTTATTTATTGTAATTATTTACTAATAATATATTTTTATTTTTTGTTTCAGGTGAGTTTTCGAGATTTAGTAACATGTTTCCTGATATAACAGTTCAAATTCGTGAACTTGTTTGTGCTCAGCCATCAAAACATTAGATAAATGGGATTGACAACTATTTAAAGTATTAGAAGGTATATAATTATACAATAGTAATAACGACACTTACTTGCTCCCTTTATCTGCGTACTTGGTCCTGTAATTTTGGCTCTTTGTCGTCTAATCTAATTGTTTGTGATCAGTAGAGCAAGTGCACAATCCGAATATACAGGGCATTTTGGTTCGTCGAATAATTAAAACTCAGGCACGTTTAATTAAGTCGGGCAATGAAGTATATGTAATACTACACTGGATGATCCTTCAATATTAATTATATACAATGAAAAATGGAGAAAAAGCTGCAAGCGTTATATAAGATTTACCTTTCGGTATATGATAAAATATGTACCGTGTAATTAGTATGCAGTTGAGACATTAAATTTGCAAATTTTCAACTTTTGAAACATTACACGCCCCATAAATATAACCCTATTACCGATAACATAACCTCTAATTTATCGTCGGGCTGCTAAATTATTTTTATTACTTAATATTTCATAATTAGAAACGTCCGTTTAACTTTTCCGTTATAAATAACAAGTGAATGCTACTATAAATTTAACTGTAGAGATTTGTTAATTTCTAATTAAAATATTTAATAATTGTTAAATTCTAATTCTTGATGTAAATTACTTATTAAGACAAATCGTGATATAGACGAAAGACATTAATAGTCGATTATTTTCTCTTTTTTTATTAACTATTGCAATAAAAACATAGTCATTCAACTACAATCGATTTCAGAATTTTTCTATTAAATTCAAATGTCTCTCTATAATAAGTATTAGGGTACTTTCAAGTCCTAAATGCATTATTGAATTTCTACTTTCGATTTACAAAAATGCATAATTTAATCAAACTATAACAAGCAACCCTAAGATAGTCAACCACTGCTGCTTTCATCCTATTTAACTTTCAGCACGAATTCATCCCGTATCAAACCTCATTACCAATTTCAAAACAAAGTGCCTGCCGCCAACTCCCCCATCAATATTTGCTTACACACCTCTCACCTCCCATAATCAAATCTTCGTACCCCAAAAAAGTCGGCTCTCAACAAAATCCACTTACACGTCCGCCGAAATATCAAAGACGCTTCCCAACTCCGTCTCTAATCAGCCGAAACTGAATCCCCATTCCCAGGGCACTAAAACGATTCCATTAGCAGCCACTTCGTGTACCTCGTACACACTTCGTACACGCTTCGTAGCAAAAAGCGCGCGAGCCCTTGGAGTACAGCGATCTTTGAACTCCGGGTCGAGCGATATAATTCTCGCTACCACGCAACGCTATACGTACCATAGGTATATATGGGTATACGCGCTATACGCAACGTGTGTCGTTGGTCCTTCGGGGGGGAATATGTGGGCTCTTCGGTTTCGGCGCGACGCCTCGACGACGCGGCGAGGGGGAGGCTGACCATGTGTCGGAGTCTACGGTGGTATATAGTCGTGGTGATCGCGTGTATTTGGAGGAGAACATGGATGCGCGTACGTGAAGCCCAGAGGTCATAAACGCCTGCGATGCGGACAGGAGTTCTTTTAAGGTGGACGGTGGGATGGGTTTGATGGACGGATTGGGACGTTGGATTGGGTGGATACTCGATTTGGGACACTGAAAAAAGTGCATTTAGATTAATGTATAGATATAGAGATGGATTGATGTCTCGGTGGAATTCAACTGAAGTACGTGTAACTTCTGTTTCTGTACTGTTAAGATATATCTTTTAGTTTGCTCGAGTGAAACCTGACAACAAACATATGGGTTAACTATTTTCATTGTTTGACTCTATTAACTCCTAGATTTCCGATATTTAGATTTATAACAACTCATTAATATTTTGTTTTATCGTCTGCATAATGTTTCACGTTAAAAAGCTGATCCAAATAGCGGTTCGTTAACTTCAATATAAATATTAACGATATACTTTGTTGCTGAATGTATAGTGAATGGATTTAGATAGACATTTAATTTATCATTAAATCAACAGAGTTTGCATTTCACAAATGCCTGTACATCGATATTCGAATGCAATAAATAGAATAATCATCGGTCTATACTCTATATAAGTGATATCATAGTCGGTTAAATATTGGCTCGCAGTCAACAGCATAATACGATCAATAACGCGCTCGCTGCACCAGACTGAAATGCAATCTTTGCAATATTCAAAGTGACATCATTTATTTAAAATGTGAAACCTATTACCCATCAACCGATGAAAAAGAAAAGCACATTGCACAAACATTACCCTTCGTAAATAAAAGCTTATTTTCAGTAACAACTCCAAATCAGCCAAGTAACCACTAAATACAATATCCACGGATATGAACGTAAAAAGAGCTGACAACAAACCCTATAGCTACAACGCACAATAGCCGCTCACGTCCATGTGGGGTGCGAGACGTAGACAGAGAGACGCGAGTTAACATCGCAGCCAGAAGGTCGATGAAACGCGTATATAGCTCAGCTCGCACCACACCACCACCAATACAACAGTGCACAACAGCGGTTCGGTTCGGGGGTCGTCGGGTCGCATCTCGCTCCACCGAAAAGGGAAGCTGATGCTGCTGCTGCTGCTGTTGCGTAGCAGTGGACGTGCCTAGACTCGACTCAATGGGGATGTATATCCGTAGATACGTATATATATATATAGACTTGGGGCGCCGGCTGGAAATCGACACAAAGTTCGGGGGATGTGCGTGCGACCGAAGGAGCGAAGGATGAAAGACGCGTGTGCGCGGGAAGAGGAAAAATTATGAGGGTGCGAGAGAACGGTCTTTCTTTCAGGGGGGGCGATAGGAAGCTGAAAGCTATGGAGGCCTGAGTTTTAAATTTAGGCGTGTAGCTGTGGAGGAAGGTCGTCGATCGATGCGATTGAATTGGACTACCGGGTGTAGGATATCGGCGTGTATCGATAAAAGATGTTTGTAATATCGTAATAGATGGATGGATTTGATTAGATATGGAGGTTACGTCGCTTTACGACGTGAATGAGCGCGCATGATAGTTGGATAGGGGATCTAGTTGCTCTGGATTGCTGGAAGTTATTGCGATTGTGGTCGGAGGATGTCGAACGCTCATGCGGTATTGATTATCTAATTTTGCCGGTGACTGATCGCGAATAAGATATTAGTTGGGAAAACTGATGATGATATTTATATGCGGACGTATGCAGTGATGGAAGGATTGACATGCTTCTCAATTACCGTCTGTTTCATTAAATGTCGTTTGTCAAATGATCGTTTGATGATTGAGACCACTGTGTCTTTAAATACGTAATTAAATATGCCATGTATTTTATGATGTATTATCTGTGGATCTATATACTGATAAACTAGACGCAAGTCTGGAGTAAGGTTAGATAATAGAGAGATTGAGATTGTTAGGCTTTCTCATCATATGTCTTCATGAAAGGAATTATACAGTATTTAATATTCTCATTGAATCCGCAATACTTCATTCTACCCTCGGCCCATCTATATTAAGATCTCAGAGAGCGTAACTTACAACTATCAATTCTCTATTCGCTTACGATAAAGCAATATTCATATTATATCTGCGTTCAAATCCCCACATATAAATACTTATTGCACCAAGCTCGATACACATATTAATCCTTCCACAAGCAATACAAAAGTCACTATCAAAATCCACACCAACAATCCAACAACATCCCACTCGCCTCGAAATCAAGTCGCACAAATAATCAGTCCACAAGCATATAACCAGAAATTTCCACCGTAGTGCATTAGCATCGCGCAGATAATACCCAAGCTAGAAAAGAGCCTCGGCGCAGCACCAGCCTATCCCAGCCACGGCTAATAAAGAGAAAGTCTCTCGACTTGCTGCTGCTGCGCGCGCGCGTGCGACGGAGAGAGAGAGAGAGAGAGAAAGACGGAAGGAGAGTGTAATTGCCGTAATGCCGAGCGCGTTACAGACTCGCGCACACACACACATACACGCGCGTGCGCGAGCGAGCGAGCGCGAGGATGAAATAGAACTCGGGGGAGGTCATTGATAAAGAGCAATGCTATACTGCAGCGAGAGTTAAATATAATGCGTGTAACCCTCCCCGTTTCTGGGTGTTGGAACAGAGGGGAGAAGGGAACGACGCTATGCCTGCGATGCTCGGTCTATTATGTGTTGAAGGGAGGGGGGTCGGTTTTTGGACGTTGTGCACGCGAGCGCTTTCCATTTAAACGGGAGAATGTGGCGTCTGGGTGTCGTTTTGTAAGCTCGTTGGCTTTACTTGGTTGGAACTGGAATTTTGAGAGTCATTCGGGTAGGTTTTTGGAGTGGCTCGTTGATTGTTTTAGTGCGATGGTTGATTGCGTTTTAATGACAGGTTAATTGGAGTGGTAGACTAGTGTGTAGTTAGGGTGAAGTTGAAACAAACAATTTAGTGATGGAATGATGAGAATCATAGAGAAGAAAAGAAGCAAATTCATATTTTGTATTCTTACATGATTATATCGATTGTTTTAGTAAGATGTTTGGATACCCTTTAACTCCAAATTAAGTAATAGATAAGTATGTACATATAGTACACGTTTGTAATAAAGATATTTGTAATATAAAGTAAAGAGGAATAGTTTCATGGTGGAATTATGAGACTTATAGCAAAGATAGTCTTCTTTTCCCTTGATGATTATATTGATCTTAGAAGTGTTGTCGGCATGTATGTATCTATACCTCATCTTTATATCTCATCTAGGTTTAATCTAGTCAACTAAGGACTATTAAGGGAAATATAAATCTTCTGCATCTAAAACTTTGGTAGATTTCTATATTATTACAGATTATCTTCAAAGTGCCTGGATAAAGATGATATAGCACCTTTATTATAATTAATACGTATATTAACATACTTACATGATTTCTACATTTACAATTTTACTATTTCATTACTCACGAACGTTAGCCAAGTACATTAAAGTTACAGACCTAACCTAAACCCTCTTAAAGAAAGAAACATACCCGCATATTAATCAACCATTTTTTCCCCTGAATCGTCATTAACGACCAATTAAAAACCCAAGCAAAGCACACGTAACAACTTGAAGGAAAAAACAATCCCCGCTAAAACGCATCGCACCTCAGACGTAATCCTACAATCATCGCACACGCTTACACCATACTACACACACACTCACACACACACACACACACACACATGCACACGCACACACACACACGCACACACGCGCACACGCACACGCACACACACACACGCACACGCACATACGCACACTCACAGACACGCAGAGCGCGCGATATAAACATTTAACGCTCTCAGTCGACGACTCGTCCACGCAGCACCTCGCAAGAAACATATCGGCAAAACGTAGGGGCCGGCAAAAGGGGTAAAAAGACGCGCGAGGCAAACCGAGCAAGGGTCGCTCGAAGCACACATAGATGTGTGTGTATACATACACAGAATACACTTATATACACAGAGTGTAATGTGTATAGCGAAAGCGAGAGAGGCGATGATAGAGGCGTTGCGCGCTTGGCTATCGAATATTGATTCGAGCGTGCACACACGTCCACGCGCGTGCGTTCGTTCGTTACGTGTGCGCGCTGACGCCAGACGTCGCCGATATTTTATTCAACCGCGTCCGAGAGTCGTCGCTTCGTTTGAATACCTCTCTCTCTTCTCTTCTGTTCTTTTTTTCTCGTGCTGCAGCTACAGCTACGGCTACAGCTGCAGAGCTACCGACTCTGTCTAGGCGAGCTGCCTCGAGGCTCATATCCAGGTCAGTAAATTAATAGCACGATCACCCACGAGAACGTGAGCGCGTGCATCGACCGGTGTGTGTAAGAGAGAGAGAGAGAGATAATGCTCTCGGCGGTCTTTTTGTCGCGAGCCGAGAGAGCGATTTCCGGAGGCGTTGTCGAGCTGGTTGGTCTGGCTTTTTTTTTTCTTTTCCGTTGTACTGGTTTTGTTGCTGGCAGCGATGGCGAGAGTGAGAAGGATTCTTTTGGAAATTGGGCGGTGCAGGTGATGCAGGTGGCGGATGGATCGGATGAAATGCGCGATAGAATTTGGACGCGTAGTTTTTGGTTGAGATTTGAGCTTTGGTTAGATTTTTATGAAAATTGTTGCAGATTGTCTATTTCAATCGAAGATTCTGCTGTTTGATGGTTGATTATCTATGTACAAAGCACGAAATGTTCCAATAAGATGTATTCTTATCAGAAGGAAATTAATCGATAAGTGAAGATAGAGGATTTTTGTCTGATAAAACGCTTTTAATTCAAATAGAGATTGTATCAAAAATGATATTTGAGATACAAGAATTTCGTCTGGCTCAAAATCCTGTTAAACCTGCATAATATATATGCAATTCTGATAATTGCTACATAACTTCCTGTGAATCAACAAGGTGCTAAAAGTGCTATTGTTTACAGAGTCTAAAAATTTTACAGCTTAAAAAAAAACAAGCTTAAAAAAAAAAGAACTGTAAAAATTGTACTCATTTGTATTTTTTTGGAATTTAAATAAAGTTACAGCAGAGATAAGTTATTCTTATTGAGTCTTGAAATGCTTAAATAAAAAAAAAGTGCTATTGTTTTTATATCTATGCTGATTCTTTGTCACAATTTTGTCGTAATGTTACAATCATTTAGCGCTTTAAAATATCCATCAGTTTTAATTTCACACGATTAGTTAATATCTATCGTTGTCAGTATTCTATACGTAAACTGAAACTGCCGATTTTTGGCTTCATCATACGTCTAACATTGCGCGCGAATCCCCGAGGAACAGTTTCATACACAAGCGCTATCTCGCCAGCACTCGCAGCCATCGAACCTGCAAATATCAATACCACGACGTTTGAGGAAGTATATAATAGTATTGATTCGGAGCCGTTGGAAGATTAAAAGTGATTACAGGGGTCGAAACAACAGGCCGGCTTCCACCCATGAAAATAAGGATTATATAAATTGAGTAATTGAAGACCGACGATGGCCCGTGACCAATTAATGCCCCCATTGATGCATGCGTACGCGGTGTATAATTTTGCGGGAAAGGACGCGCGCGGTGCTTTAAAATCTTTTGGGATACAGGATTATTGCCGCTTTTGACGAGGGTATCTGAATGCGATGATCAACTTTGACTGAGCCAAATGTAACTAACAAATTTGTTTCGAAGTAACATGGTAATTTACAATACCTGCACTCAGAGAACGAGTTTGTTTAATTCAAAGGAATACGTGCATTTGGATTAATATATTTACAAAGTTCAACTAATACGCGCTTTGATGGTCAGAAATATTCGGTAGTCAGCTAGAGTACGGTTAGATAATAAGTGCATGAAAATTATTGTGCTTCTTTATCGTATGACGTAATTCAAAAAAATTAAACGGTATTTAATATTTTAATTGAGTTTGCATAACTTCCCTTTACCTCCAGTGTACCTATGTTTAGATGTGTCAGAGTATAATAACTATCTAAGTTGTTGGCAATTACCACCAGCATTGCCTCTTCATTAATCCAAATCACAATCCATTAACTATAAGGAAATATCCATTTATCTGTATTGAAAGCCCCGCATATTATGTATGCTACTTAGATCAGATGAATACTTATCAGTGTAATACATTTGTTTTTCTTTGCAAATTCACAAAGAAAACTAATTTCATTGGTATGTCGCAAGTTATAACATGATCAGCAAAAAGTAACTTCTTATCAGCTCTAGTTACGCACATTTATAGATACTCAATAATTACTCGTATGTCATAAAACAATCTTTAGTAACGGTTTATGTAAAAAATAGATTAGGAATAGGTTCAGTTAAAGTGTTTCAACGACACAAGATTAATCCACAGCACAAAACATCTTCAGAAATGCAAAATCACCAACAACAATCGATCTAAATTCGTCACCCAAAAGCCAATTCATTAATTACCCTCCGAATCAACCCGTGTCTCAACCAGCTAACGAATTCATCGGGCGTCATAACCTTCAACAACTCCCATCTCCCACTACAAATCCACCAGACGTTCCGTCGGCTTCTCTCCCGGATGCACAATTCCTCGAGGATGCGAATTTCATCGACAGTCGCGCTCTGCCCTCGCAATAACAAATCGCGCGGCATTGTTTTTTCAGCCGAAATCTCGCGGGGCGCGCGCGTATAGTTAAACTCGCTAGCTCGAGGATGATCGAAGTTAAAAATAATGCAACTGGGTCGCTCCTCGCGCGCGCTCGCTTGTCAATTAGCGTCTCGAGACTCGGCCGCCGCAGACGCCGAAGCTTCGACTTATACCCGAGTAATCCCGGAGTTGTGCGTCGCGCGAGGGAGTTTGATGTGTTTGTTGGGATGAGATTATGATGGAGGAAAGGGTGTGTGTATGTGTGTGTGGGAGGGTAAGGGGGGGGGGGTGATACTTTGGTAGCGTTTGTGCAGAGAATGGAAGTAAGGTGTTTTAATATGATTTGGTAAAGATTTCAAAATGCAATGAAGTCTGCTATCAAAATTGCGATTGGAATTAGATACATTTGTAGATTATTCGAAATTATGGTAAGAACATTGTAATCGTTTTCAGTGATTCTTTTTTCATAGACTCGCCATAGTTAATTACATGATTTTATCAGAATTCGATACTAATATTGTTCGCTTTCTGGCTTGAATATAATTGTATCTGTATCTTATATTCATTTATAAAGGTACCTGTAATATTTAACTATTAATTCGTCTTCGTTTCTTGAAATTACTGGTTTTCTTTGAAGGGTTTCTTCTATTTCATTAATTAATGTTTGAATACTAGAGAATAGCGTTTAAAGAATTAAAAATTTGTAGTTAACTTCAAGTTGTCATGTATGAAAACGACCAATGATATTTTTTTTATTCTTTTTTACGTTATGCTAATAAGAATATTCAAGTTTTACAATGGAAAAACATTTATCAATGTTTAAACTCCATTCAAGTATTTTTCAATTTTTTCTCGATACAGTTAATAGACTTTGAATATATATTAATTCATATGTCTCATGAATGATAATAACGTTTGAAAAAGGAGATGCAACAAACTACGGCTCGAACTAAGGTTAAAATTTGTAGAAATCTTCAAAATGTATATTTAGCTCTATTATTTCACAATTACATTTTTGTATTTAGATGTTCGAAAAATAAACAGATTTCGTATTTAAAATTGACAAGACTTCCTAGTAACAAAACAGGTCGTTTTTAGTATGTTTAACAATTTCTAATAATTTGATCACCGACTTTTGGTACCGTCATTCTGCCATGCAAAGGACACAAATTTCATCAAACAGATTCACTATCAACTAATTTCCTTCTTCAAAAAGAAAAGCACAAGTATTAATAGTCGACTAATTTTGTGTCTTCCCTCCAGTAGCCGGATCGAAGCCTCCAAGCGGTGGGGATGAAAGTTTCCGAAGTTACAGGCCGTTTACTTCAAAGTGATTTAGTGCCTCTACCACCCAAAGAGCAGTTGATTAATCCGGCCCAGCGTTTTGGTAAATTTCATGCCGTGCACGTGTAGTTAGGGACGAGCCCTGAGAGAGATAGATAGAGATCGTCGGTGCAGCGCACGCGGGGTTATTTGCAGACGTGACCTGGAAGTATGCTGCTCCGCTGTAAAATTTCTAACCCTTTGAAGCGCACGAAGATTTTTTTTCGTGCTTAACGGTTACTTCGAGTCGGTTCGTCGAACGTAGCGAGTCGAAAGCAAAATTTAATTGGCAGGTTAGATGCTGTGCACTGCATTCTTTTGATAACGCAATCCATATTTGTATGGTTTATCATACACTATTCTTCTTTCAATGCGGACTATTCCAAACAGATTTATTTGTAAATGGAACTCACCATCACAAAAAACACGCTACCTCAATAATCAGATTTCACACGAACAAAGCATTTCCCCGAATTAATATCCCAAAAAACTCATCAATCCCACCCGACAAATAATCTCACATCCCTCCGTCCAAAAACTCAAGCGTAAAAAACGCAAGCGCACGGCTCGGCATCACCTGGCTTTTCATCCTCCCGGCAAAAAGACGAACAAAAGCCAGCTTAATTATTTTAATTACCATACACGCGTACACTCGGCAGCGGCGCTGAATATTTTTTCCGCGCGGGGTGCACGCACCGATAAACGAAAAAGAGTCAGTCGCAGCGACGCTAGCCAGCAGTCAAAGCAATGGACACAACACTCGCGGGGCAAACTCATTTCGCGAAATACCAGCAGCATAAATGAAAGGAAATCCCGGTGAAAAAAAAAGAAAGAAAAGAGGCACTGTAACGTCATCAAAGACGAGCGAGCGAGAGAAAGAAACAAGCGGGCGGCGCTGTATACTTTCCCGCGGGGCTTTGCCCCTCTCCAAGTGCGCGCGCGCGCGTGGGTCAAAGGTCAAACTGTCGGAAATCGCTCGCGCGTTGTCGACCTTAAACGAGCTTACACCTTCTGCGCGGCTCTCTTTTCCTTTTCCCTCCCCTGTGCCTCGCGTCCGTGACGCAATTGAGCGATCCGGTGCATATTTTACGAGGCAGCGATACATCGCGCGCACCTCCTGTTTCTCTTCTTTTTTTTCTACGGCGCTGCATGGGTCGATCCGTAATCGGATACAGCGCGTGTATAAACTTCGATTATTCCCCCGCGTTTTTATCGTAATACATACGCTAGTGCCGCTTGTATCTCCGCGGGAAAGCTGCTGCTGCTAGTGGTTGTAAAAATGATGATGCGAGTTTATGGCTTGTTGAGGTTATAATTGGATTATAGGTTTATCCGCCGCGCATGGAGTAATGCCAAAAGCTTCGGAGGCTGAATTATTAAGTGGAATGTCTTGGCTGGTTGGGTTCATGGATGTTGCTGCTACCGCTGCTTTCTGCGGTATAGTGTGCCGTTGTGCTGCTGCCTCCGCGTGTCATATTTTTCGAGATTGCTCGTAATACGTTTACTGATGAATATTGGATGCTGCGAAGACGTGCTTAATCACGGAATGGCCATTAGCAGGATTAAATATGGATGGGTTATCGATTTGGAAGGAGGATGAGATTAAACAATCTTATTCGAGTCACATTTATTTAGTATTCTATGAAAATATGATCAAGTTATGATTGGTTTTCAAACCTAGTTTTCAATTTGCGTCACTATGTAATTGATGTTTAAAAATGTTGCGTTTTTTATGTAAGCACCATCAAATTTCTAATGTATAGTTTGATCTCTAGGTATGATTACTATTTACTACAACAATGCACATTGCTTGGAGTACAAGAGACTTTTAAAATCAATGTATAAGAACCTTTGTAATATGCAGTTGATTGGGGATATTCATTTTTTAAAAGTCTTTAATATCATAAAATATTGCTGTTCTTTAGTTCAGGGATACACCCGTGCTTACATTTAACGTTTTGATGCTTCATAATTTAATTTGTAACGGTCTCATCGTAAAAATCAAATATGGATCATATAAGATACTGCAAGTTAAGTGGGTACATTAATGTACCTATAAAAAGTTATATTCTTTTTTATTTAATAGTAAAACATGCGCAAGGCGCAAGTGCGCAATATTTTTGTAATACATCTACTCGCACAACCATTTTCTACTATCTTTCATTTCGTGTGTTCAATCTGAGACACAAGATACCCGAATACATGGTCAAAGCTATCAAGGCTTCTCCAAATTCATCACGCAAGAATTTTTCGCCCGGCTACCTGTGTATACTCATGTATGTGTGTAAGTGAGTCACTTGTTCGAAGGAGAACCTCTTGTATAAATTAGTTTTAATGCACATTAGAGCGTCGGTCGCTGCGAGAGCCTGGCTGAGATCCAATAAATTCCACCACGAGCCTCGGCTAAGAGCGAGAGAGAACAAGAGAGCAGAAAGATATAAGGGAAGGAGGTTGCAAATGACCATTTATCTAACCTCAATTTTCAAAATAAACTTCGGTGCATGGACAATTTTTTTGTTTTTTTTGTTCGTTATTCGTACTTCTTGAAGCAGCAAACTACAGTCGTTGATATAATCATCGTCGAGGATGATCAATTCATTGGTAATTTAATGAACAACATTCTACAGTCAGTTAGAATCGTTCTATTCAACATAATAACCAACTTAACATAATTGTTGAATTGCTGTCTATGATATTATAATGTTTTATCGACGCATTTTAAGACGTATTTTCCTACTTTGATCCATAATTGACAAAATATATAATACATCATGCTACTAATTCGTGCAAACTGATTGCTTCAATGAGAAATCTAGTTTCCTACGAGCTTGAGATTATTGATCCATCGAAATTGCTTGCTCTCCAATTCTCGAAGCAGCTAGCTGCAGTAGTTAATATAATCTTCGCCGAGTATAATCAATTCATAAATAATCTAATGAACAACATTCCACTATCACCTAGAGTCGTTCTCTATCCAACATCTCCTCACTGCATGAATAGACAATCGTCTACTTCTCATAATCTCAGCTTTACACCACTACTCTACTGCTATCAACCAACAGGGCAGACAACATTATTGACAAACCTATACTCATGACCATCACTGGGTCATCCGTTCATCAAGCAAACTAAAGACACGACCGAAGAATCCCAACCAGCGTATTCGATTCCCGCTAAAACACGTGGGTGCACCTCGACCCTCCCGATAGCGCTCTAAATTATTCCTCAACCTCTCCCCCCCCCCCCTCTTTCTCGCCCAGCAAGAATATAGAATGCGCTACACCGCATCGACACACATATAATACGAGATTCCTCGGTACAGCGCGCGCTACATATTGCACGAGCTTATCGCAGAAGCTGCAGTGAAAATTTTATATAGTGCAGCAGCAGCAGCTCAGCTCCTCTCGATCTCGAGCATCTCGCCTCCTCTCGCTAAAGGGGGATAATGGGGCTCGTAAAACTTTGAGCCGGGTAATCGACGCGCGCGCGCCCAAGTTCGCGTTGGCTACCCCACCACCTCTGACGAAAATTCTAATCCTAATCTGTTTTCGGAAAGTTGTGCCAGCAGCGAGCACATACAAGCACACACTGTAGTTTTGATTTTTGCCCGCACAAGCGATTTTGAGGTTAGGGGGAGGATTATACGCGCCCGCTACTGCTGATGCTGTGTTGTGTGTGTGAGAGAGAGAGTGACGTCACGTGGGAGGGTAGTGGGGGAAGCGGCGCGCGGTAGCAGGTATACAGAGAGAGAGAGAGAGGGTTGAACGACCGGATGCCGCTGTTACTGCTCTCGGGTGTCCCCGGCCATTCACACACGCATACGAAAGCCCTGTAGTCCTCTGGAGAGAGAAGGAGAGAGGGAGAGTGTGTGTTATGATTTGCTTGGGTTGTTTGGACGCGACGACAACAACCCTTTACGAAACTTAAGCTGTTGATTAGTCATCTATAGTTTGTCTAGCAGGGCGGTGCGTGCTGTAATTTTCTTTTATTGGTGAATGTTTTCTGTTGATCGCTGATGATGTCATGAAAACATGTTGATGCCATCGTTTTGTGATGTTGTTTATTTTTCTCTGTCCGTTTACTTTATAGGGTAGTATTGTAGTATATATTATACATGAAATGTAAACAAAACATAAATCTTTATATTTTTACTGTACTTTTTAACTATGTTTCTCTGCGTGAAATTTATGATAGTATTTTGTTTAATATTGTAGAAGATTATGAGATGAAAAAAAATGCTATTCTTCCGCTATGTTTATAACTTAAAGTCTTCTATAAAGCTTTGCTTTAGTACTCAATAATCAAAATTTGGATTTACATATTGGAAGCATTACATTTTTTGTTATTGTTGAGATCTATCGTCGGCCAAAATAGTTTAATAAAATTTAAAACTCATATGAGTCAAGATTTTTGCATATATGTCGCTATTTTTATATATTATTGTTTTAGCATTAAATATTTGTATAATATATATTAAGTAATAAAATGCTATTCATCATTTTTAGCCGTACAAGTCATTTCAGCACTTCGTAGAGGTTTTCATTTACTGGATAGTTGCTAAGTGCTAAGTAGGAATTTCCCACAAATTCAGTAAAAGTAAATATAGCATTAATATTATAACCAAGATAGAAGCATTTTTATACAGATTCCAACATTCAGCGTACATCGACCTTTTCATTTCAAAATTCCATAACTCTGCATCCAAATTTTTTAATCACATAGCAGTCCACATCTCTTTTCCACCTTTCCTCTGAAAACTTCCGCTGTTATGCACATAACTCGCAAAATCGCTGAAGCACTCGCTCTGCAGATTCTTTTTCGTGATTTCGTTTTCTCTCTCTCTCTCTCTCGCTCTCTCTCTCTCTCTCTCTCTCTTTCTTTCTCTGTCTCTCTCTTCCAGCTTTGGGGGTCATATTCCGCGGGCTTTAGCACGGCGCAGTACCGAGTGTTCTTTAAAAGACAGCTTTGAATATTTGAGGGAGAGCCGGGCTCGCGCTCTCGTCGAATTTAGACGCGATGCATTTTTTAAGCCGTCGAGCGCGAGCTTTTTCTTTCTTTTTTTCGCGCCCGCGCGCTTTGGCGGCCGCGTACGCAGAACGAACGAACGAGACTGACGGGAAAATTACAACGGGCTTTGAGCGAAAATGGCGAATTTAGAATTTCTTACTTTCTTGCATGCTTCCGCGAATTGAAGCTTTGTTTAATCGCTCTTTGGAGAATGTATAATTAATTGTCACTAGTAGTACATGTCATGTTTCACGCGTTTTTTTTAACTAGTTAAACACGAAGAATAATGATACGTAGAACCCACTGAAGCACACGTTGATTCTACCTAAAATGAAAGAGTAGTTTAGTTTTGTTCATTTGCATAATCTTTAGGTTATAACAGCTTTCAAAAAAAGCTAGAACTTCTGTTTAAATTTAACTTTTTGTTGAAAAACGCCATGAGAGCGTATCTAAAATAGCGATCTAGCATTTTACTTTTTTCTATTTAGCAAATAAGAATAAATAAATAAGAATATCAAATATCAATAGCAGGTAGGCGGCTTTCCTTTTTGATTCTTTCTTCGAGACGTTTCTTGAATAACGTGGATTATAATATTCTTAGAAGTTAAAATCCAACCATAAGTAAATCACCATACGTATCAAGGGCTAACGCCCTATTGTCAGCACGATACCCGTCATTTTCATTGGTTTCATTTAAGCGGGAAACTCAAATAGAGTACAAAAGTGTTCAACCCTCTAAAAAAATGAGTCATCGCAAAATGGAACAGCAGCATTCTTTCTATATGACTACCAGTCACATAAGACCCCTTTTTAATTAAAAATAATCGACTTCGCATCGCTACACCTTCCTTCCCCAAATACGAGAAACTTCCTCGACCCCCTCCCGCGCGAAATTAAACGCCCCTTCGCATACTCGTACTCCAAATTAAAAACACAGCCCATCGTCCCTCGTAATTCAGGATTCCTCCTATTCCCTTGAACAAAAGATTCCCTCGCGCTCGCCAGCTCGCATATATAAAGTACGACCAATAAAACAATAAAAGGAGAGCGAACAGCGTAAAATCATGCCCTTCCGTCCCCTTCCCCTCGAGTTTTACGAGGTCAGAGGACTTCGTGGCCCTCGATCTTCGTTGTGTTGTTGCTGTTCTGCAGTCGTATTTTCGCGCGACGAGCGCGTTTCATCTCCATAAACTATTTCGCATTATGCCCTCGCTGGTGTGTACAGTGGCTCTCTCGCTTGTAGCGTCGGGTGTGTGTTTGTGTGTGTGTGTAGTTACGAGCTCGTAATAGGCGCCTTGCGCGCTGAGTGCCGACGGGAGGACGGGACTGAGGAGTATAAGGACAGTATGACGGCAGAGGGTTTTGAGGATCCTCCGGCGAGAAAAGCAACAGTCGCTCGCTGGAGTTTTTTTCTTGTTCTCAGGGGGTACTTTGTTGTGCTGTGTACTTGATTCTTGCTTGTCGGAGTAAAGTATGCCGTGTGTGTTTGAAGATGTTTTGTGAGATGAAAGTTTTATCGTCCAGAATGAAGGAAGTATGTAGTTGTAAAGATTAGTGCATCCTCGTAATACATTTATGGAGGAATTAAAATTTGTCAGCGTTTTTGGAAATCGACTAAGGAACTAACCTTTTTTCTTGAACTGTATTTTATTACTACATTATGCGTATTTTATTTTGAAGGTATCCTCCTGTTACGATTCAATAACGCTCTAATCGTGAATCTCCAATATTAATGCACTTACTCTTCCAGCCTCGCTAAATTCCTCCTAAATTCGAGAATGCTATAAGATAGCCGATACGCCCCGAAAATTAAAGCCGGCTAGTTTTGCGGGAAGTCGAAGGGGGGGGCGAGGGGGCGGCTGATAATGCGGCGACGCGACATTACCAAAGCAATATCGGTTTCGATTCAGGACAGCCAACGGCTGGTGCTGCTCCCGGACTTGGTGCCTTAATAGCAAACCGAATTATAATGCAGCTAAACAAGCTCTCCGAGCTGAAATTGGACAAATTGCTCATTACACAACGGAGGCCGCTCTGCGCCGCAACGAAGTATTACCTCTCCTTTTTCTCGTCTTGCTGGCGGTTAATTGATTTTTAACGCAACTCTTTAATCATATTTCAGGCGTTTAACAATTTTCCAGCGGGCTTGTGGAGCGTCCAGTGTAATCGTTGGGCCCACTTTCTATAATTTTATGGGGTAATCTCGGGATTGGGAAATCTTGCGAGGGTATTTTGCTGGTTTGATGGATAATTGATAATGGATGATGCGTAGTGTTGCTAATTTTGTGGAAAGTGATTGGATATCTAGTTTTGTATGAATTTAATCCTCCTATACGCAGTAATTTATTTTCTAATATTTGGATATGATTGATTGCAAATTTACAGCCACATGCGCTGCAATCATCTATAATCTCTCGAATTGAAGCTGTACTAATTAGCTTTCATTTAAGAACTTAAATATGATTAATCAATGAATGGTCTTATATTGGCGATATGAAGTATACACAAAATAGATCAGCATTTTAGGCTAATGAGTATATTCGACCCAAATGCGCAGGAGAATTAAGAATCTATACCTATGAAAACTACAAGACTACATGACTAGTATTTGTTTGAAAACACAATCTTCGGTTACAGCTGTCACAGCTACAGTTGCTCCATGCAACAAGTCCAGCTACATTTATACTAAGGCCGCCTACAAAATTTTGTCTTCACAATACCATTCTACCAAAAAATACCCTACTGACAAAACTACGAATCTCCCAGAATTCCAATAACGACTGTCCATCTACACCGAAGCAAGTCGTAAATTCGTTACAAAAGCCCAGCGATACATCGAATTGAAAATCCATCCACATAAGACTTGCTTGTGCCCCAGCATTTTCCATACCCACCCAAGTAAAGATTTGACCCAGTACTCGTACACGTCCTATCCACCAAACGAATTCTCCTTCATCGTGGGAATTCGAGATTCCGAGCAGTATCGAAATCCCAGACGCGCGCGTGTCACTCGCACTTCACCAACCACCACCATCGTGCCACTGCGCGGCATCTGTATCCATATCTCCAGCTCCGCGTTCCATGTTTATACATCCGCGTACTCATCTCGCTCTCTTGCACGTATCTATCCTCCATGCGAGTCTCGCTGTACATGCGTAGCGCCCGAAATAGCCGCCAAGTGTCCCGCGCACCCTTCGCGTGCGACGCCATGTGATTCCGATCGACGGCGCGGGCTCGAGTTTATGGCCGAGAGCCGAGGCCCGTGCCATGAAGAATATATAAGTGTTATTTTATTTATTTATTCGGAATTATGAGTGGAAGGTTCTGGTTCTGGGCTGGGTAAATGATCTCGCGAGAGGTTACTTTATTTACCGATGGGAGAGGTGTGTGTGACGAGGGAGTTTTTAAGTTCTTTGTGTCTTGGGATATGGGGAGTTATGGATTTTGGGTGATTTAGGGATGTTTTATGATGGTATTAGAATATTCCGAGGGGAAAGGATGGGTTCTTTGTATGTAATTCGGGTGATCTTGGGTGATGGATTTGGACTTGTGGACCTTTGTTTCTGATTTAATATTTATGGAAACTTCTTTTTCTATTTGCGTATCATATCATCAATGCTTGTGTTTATAGGATCACTGAAACTGAATGGCTACGATATTTAAGATAGGATCATAAAACGAATATTTGATCTATTTATAGAGATAACGCAGAGAGAATTCAATGCTCACTAAAAGCATAAAACACAGCTTTCAAATTGCCAGTCACTGTCAGACAAAATCTTCAAAAGTTGTTTGTGAGTATCGAACCAAAACTAAATTGATCATGATATCAAAACTAACATCCTCTCCGTAAACACCAATATATTTTATATCATTCTACTGGAATGGACATCCTAGGCATGGTTTTCATTTTTTTCTTAAACTAGAATGTTAGATTTGGATCCGTTAATACCCGGGTAGAAATCAATCTAATTCATAACCAGTAATTGTCCAACAACAGCTATAAATATTCATTAACTGCCGATTACTGACTAGAAATGAGATTCATTTCTACCAAAGTAATTAGAACAAAGAATATCTTTATATACTTTTCTTAGGAAGAGAAAACTTTAAGAAAGATATAAAATGTTTAATATCGCATCTCATTTGTATCTTACAGACCTCTACATATACCATATGTCAGCAAATTTAATTCCTAATTAGTATTACACCATCAATATATCTTCTTAATAGCACCAAAATTCACAAAGAAAATGAAGAAAAGATAAAAAGAGCCCTCGAGCAAAGCCCAGCAAGAAGAAATAACTCGACGCTGACGTAAAAGAATCAGTGACTCCACGCAATAGAATCCCAAAGTTACGCGCGTCCACGGATATTACTGTACACACCAGACAAGCCACTGACTGAGCAGTTGGCGTGTGCACGAGCGCGCAAAAATCCAGAGCGATAAATACAAGACCAACGCCACCGCTTCCATATATACACAGATATACAACACAGCACAACCATAGCCATCCCTCGGCTGCCCTCCATCGCAGTTATTCGCAACAAGCGAGCTGCCGGAGAAAACATTTTACGGCCATAATCTCGTCTATCCTCCTCCTCGTTCTCCTTCTTGAAGTAAAGTCCAGGCTCCAAAAACTCCACGAGAGTGAGAGAGAGAGAGAGAGAGAGAGAGAGAGACTCGGAGGTCCGCGCGGAAATAAATTAAAGACCCTACGCAGTTTGAGCCGCGCCGCAGTTGCGGAGAGACGAAAAGGGGGAGAGAAGAGAAAGAGAGAAAAAGAGACGCGAATAAGGGAAGAAGGGAGAACGGAGCGGTGTGTGCGGTTCAGGGGTGTAAAATACTGGATGCGTATTGTGCGCGGCACGGCAGGCTGTAATTTACATGTAAATTATTGATGACCGCATTAATGAGAGATACGCGTTTGTCGATTCAATTTGCGTGGGCCAGCTATGTTTGCTCCTGGATCGTGCAGTCGTGCGTGCAGTCGATGTTTATTGATCGGATTTTAGTTTATTTGTCCAGTCTTCGTCGACAACTGTTTTATATATCAGTGAGAAAAATATATTATCGATTATATTATAATGTATAGTGTGTTGTCGAATACATGGACGTTTAAGTTAACCTGTCAACGTTAACTCTTAATACAAGTGTATAATAATATCATTGATAATATCTTTTCCTTAGTGGTATTAAGCAGTTGTAGATGATTACACACTTGTATTAAGAGTTAACATTTACAGGTTCACTCAAATGTTCATGTAACACATCAAATTTGAGCCAACCTGTCAATATTGGCATATAATATATGTAATACATATAATATAAATATGTAATATATGTACACATATTACGTACGTTAATATAATTGTACATATTAATATCAGTAATATTATTTCCTCAGTATAGCAGTGTTCACTACATTTGTTATAATATGTGTACAATCCAATACCCATTACTTCAATAAATTGACAAGATACATTTGATCTGGGATTTGCACAAAGGTGAAGACTTTTAATCCGATGATTGCCGCACACAGCGCGGCAGTGTTAACTCTACATGCCCTCAAGGCGACACACGGTACTGAAATCCACAAGGGGAACGTCGCGCAACCCTTTGGGGCATTAATTTTCATCGAATTGCGGGTGATGCTTTATCGTGGCACAATGCGACGATCACGCCAATGACTCGTGCATTTGTTAATGGGTTTAAGTGCTTTGGTTAATCATTATATTTCACACACGTTATTCCCACAAACTCAAAAGTCCATTGTGCGATCTGATGGGATGTTTTTGACCTTAGCGAATTTGCTTTTTTGAGCTTGAAACGACAAATCTAATTTACCGGACACTTTTCATCAATGTTGCCATCGTAAAAGATACCCTTCGAAGGACCGAAAGTTCATTTGAGAACATTGTAGCATAACTTATCGACGGAGAGAGAGTTTCTTAAGGGGCTCCTTAAATCGAATTAAAATCTCCCTCGTGTCGAGAGAGACAGAGAGAGCCTCTGTCTCCGAGTCAACGGAATAAATTGAAACTCGCTTCGAAGACTCATCAAGTTACTTACAACTTACGCTAATGATCGCTAACCCATACTTTCACGGGCTCTTACACTCTTGTGTGATTTTGCACTTTGTTCTTAATAACATTGGCGGTGTTGACTTTTAATGAAGCTCTATTATCTTCCATTCATAAGAAAGCCGAGGATAAACTAATCTGTTTTTTTAAGAATGTTTGCCACGCAAACAAATGCTGAAGTGAAGACAAAGAAATAATTTACAGACCGCTAATTTATGTGCTATCATGATACAAAACAGTAAGCTCTAATTTAGTACGATATTTCGGTAACGCATTTGTTGCCCTATTCAGGTCCTAATATTTCACATTGTAAGTCGTACAAAGTCGACTGACTCTCGAAAATAATCATATCCTATATCCCAAGATAATTCGTGACATGATAAGTTACACATAGAAAACGAATTCTATACAATTTGAATGTATCTCTGACGAGAGCATAGTTTCGCGTAATCGCAATAAAAGAAAGCTATCCATAAACTAGAATAGCTCAATTGTCCACATCTCGAGTCTCTAGCAGTCCAAGGCAAGAAAAAGAAAGGCCCTCCTCGACTCTCGCGGCCTCGATTTGCCCACCCTTGATCGACCGAATGAATAGGAGGGAAGCAAAAGAAGCTACCCATACACTCATAAAAATGTATCCAAGTTTCTCTCGGAGTTCAGTACACACACACACACACACACACATGCACAGCTCCGGAAGGAAAAAAAAATACATCCACGAGACTGCTATAGCGAGCGAGCGAGCGAAAGAAAGAAGGTTTCTGGTGTTCAGCCGTCTAGCACTGTAGTATATCCGAACATCGGCTTTCCACCCTCGAGGTATCCAATCTATATGCGCGCACAGCGGTGGCGGCAAACCCTCGGCAAAGGATGACGAAGGAGACAGACAAAGAGGGAGGGAGAGAGTGCCTATATAACCAGGGGGACGAAGAGAAAGAGAGAGAGAGAGAGAGAGAGAGAGAGAGATAAGGATGGAAGCAGGAAAAGATGGTCGAAGCGAGTGAGCGAGAGAGAGAGAGAGGCAGAAGTGAGGAGAAGAGGTTGCGGAGCTGCTGGCGAGAGATGGAGATATATGGGCGCGCGCTCGCTCGCACCGCGATGGGGGAGAAGAAAAGACGAAGAGGGAAGAGATTAGGAGCGAGGGACAAACTGGAGAAGAAGAGAGACGGACTGTGCACGAGTAAGTTTCGAGCGAGAGAGGAATAAAGGGGTAAGGTAGAGCGAAGTACGAAACGGAGGCGCAATATTTAAATATTGCCCTGGCCGGGGAGACAGAGAGAGAGAGAGAGAGAGAGAGAGTGGAATTCTGTAGAGACTCTCTCTCTCTCTCTCTCTTTTTGCCGGAGATGCCTTTCTGAAAATAGAGAGCGCGCTCTTTTAATAGTCCGGGAGCGAAGTGTAAATGGAAGAAAATGAGGAACCGATGGAGCGCGGCGAGTGCGCAGAGTCGGGGAAAAAACGCGTCGACTTGACTCGCTCCTCGTTAGCTGGTGACGGGAAGTCGAATTCTGGTGGCGAAGCGTTAATAGGTGATTAGGCGGCGTTGATAAGTGTTTTAAGGTTAACTGGAGTAATCGATTGTTAGGCTTTTCTCGTTCGTTATTTGGTGGGTGCTTGCCAATGGATGATACGTCGTGTTTGGTGATTCGGTGAAAATTAGTGGCTTCAGTAGGAGATCTAGTTTTGTATGAAATTTAGGTTCCATCGACATTTTGTCAATGAAGCGAAGCACAATATAGATCAATAGTATTTTCATACTAAAATACTTTGTAGCGCAAAGCTGCGTCACTGTACCAGTATTCCAGAATCCTGATAATAATACCCAGTTAATCCATTTATGCAACACTTAGCGATATCGGATTTTCTCTGCAGATTCAAATCTATCAGTGCCGCTTAATTGCTCCATCACTCTGGTTGAATTGTGACGGAAAGGCTTTTACATTCATTCAGAGTATAATCAATTATTCGCCAACTCGAAAGCTTGAAAACTCTACAAGAAATAACTCTAATAGCTCAAACCAACGCCTCTTCGACACGTGATCCACGAAGTTTTCTAAAAATCCTGCCACTGACGTTCCATTTATAAATCGTCGATATATAGAATGGCTTTCCTTACACTCGTCGGTGGTCGCGCGATCAAAGAAACATAAAACAGCACGCGATACGCGTGAACAATTGCATCGGTGCGCGCGCGGCTGGGCAATAAAAACAGCGCGGAAAAAGAAAGTACACGATAAAATGGGGGGAAAAAAATCATAAAGTATCCCATTGTCGATAATAAAAGATAAAAAGTATGATTTATTAACGACCACGCGCCGATGTCCTCGCGGAACGGCGTTCCTAAATTGTACATCAAATAACAATTAGACGCCGGTAATGAGCGATCTTAAGACGGTGCGAGTTGGCTACGAAGTGCGTCGTTAAGTGCGGGGGAAAACAATGAATGTAATTGATTGGTTGGTGCCTGTTTGTAAAGAAATCTGTAATGTCTCAATCGTTGAATTATTTAATCAAGAAATAATCCATAGAGAAATCTGGTAATTAAAGATCGTTATACACTGAATGAATAAATAATAAAATGTAATGTATAAGAAGGGAAAAGCGCTTATTCTTATAATTGGGTGGCAATCTATAAATTATAAACGCCTAAGTGCGCGCTTAAAATTGTATTTTACTTTAGACATTTATAAATTCTGACAATCAATGGTTCTTAGCTGTTTCATAAGGCTATGATATGGAATCACACAAGGTAATAAACATGCATGTAAACTATGAACATTTTTGTCAGTGAATCGTTTGCCAGTGAAAATGAATGATATCTATACTCTAATCAAAGAAATTATATATCTATAGTCCTCTGCATATACAGACAATTGACTGTTAAAAATGGCTGACAAACACCTGTCAATGTGTTCTACAACCAACCCATTCTCCAAGAAATCTCTCACAAAGCAGTTCAACACAACCTCCAAACTAAGAATAAAAATCAATCAACTCTCCATAACACGCACCCAATCGACAAAGATACCTCCACTCTCCGCTCCACCCCGGTAAAAAAGAAACCACCAGTGCACCAGCAACGCACACCCCGTACACAAAGCGTCGTCTGCTCCTCGCTTCCATGCTCTCCGTCTCCCTCGCTCCGGGTCGTTTCGCGCGCGAGCGGCGCGCGCAATCTGCTGCTGGCGGGGCCTGCGTGACGGAAACTAGCGCCCCAATGGCGGCCGGTCGAGCTCGCGTTCGCGTCCTTGCCTCTCCGTGTGGGTGTACGGCACGCGTGTGGGTGTACACTGCAGTCTCTCGCCAGTGATAAAGCCGAGAAGCCGATCGCTGCGCGACGGGACGCGATGTACATGCGAGAATTGCGCGCTTCGGGTGATGCTTGGGATTGTGGGCACCTGCGAGTTGTGGCGTGCGCTTGGATTAGGTTGGGTGATGAGTTGATAATTGGGCGATTGTGGAATGGGGTTTTGATTTCATGGGTTTCAGGGGGTTGTTTTTGTGTACATTGGATTGCGTTAGGATGGTAGATTGTATGCATTTTCAGGTAAAATTGTATTGTAAGATGGAGTGGAGCGCGATGGGCGCTGTGCTTGACTGGAAAACTCACGGTTGCTCGTAAAACTTCATAGCTTAAAAAGACGTAAGATGCGATCAATAACTTGTTTTAAAGTTAGAAACGTCACTTTCTCCGGAATTGTTGAAAAACAGACTTACATTTTGAAAGATATTCACCCTATTTGATACTTTAAATTTTCAATAATTTTAATCATTAAATAAACTGATGTATATAAACACAAAATAAAGTGGGAAAGCTTTGCACGGTGTGATTTTAACTCTTCTATTACTTTGATATAAAGATTAGAATCTTCAAATGCAATTTTTTTACGGAATATTATAGGTAAAGTTCAAGGTTTTAGATGAAAGTCTTGAGCATGCAATGTTTGAACAGGATAGATGGTTAACCTTTCGCTTTGACGAGACGTAATAGATTGCAAAGTATGTACTTGGACATGAGAGCTTAAGTAAGTTGATTGTCTAATCGGATTGACGGTTGTTAATGAGATTTTCAAGTTTGTATTTGAATTGTAAAGTAACGTATAAACATTGCTTTTACATAATGCAAAGTGCTAAAAGACTTGTAAACATTTATTGTAGCCATTCTAACATTGTTTGACAGTCACCACTCAATCATATATTTAGTACATGTAAAAATTACACACCAAAAGACATAACTAAAAATTCTGGCATTTTGAAAAACTGACCTTGAAACAATGTCTTTTATCACAAACAATAACTGAAATTTTCTAAAATAGTTCTTCAGTTAGCCTCATCTTAATCTGGGGGCGCGTAACAATGCCAGTCACATAAATCCAAATATTGCATCAAACACGTAACTACTCTACTCCATCCTCAATTTCGATCTCCTTCGAACGTCAACACCCGCGTCAACCTCCACATTCGACCATCATCGCACCCAGTCCTCTATACCTATACCATTCAATTTTTCCCGACCCAATTCCCACGCGTCAGCCGCGCCGCACACAACTTATCACAATCTCAACCTCTCCACGTACACACACACGCACAAGACTTTCAATTCCATCGACGTCCTCCTCTAAGAACCATACGAACCTCACAGTTCTCGTTCCTCCCAAAAGCTCGACGCTCGGCGATAATCACGCCCGTATCAGCGCGACGTATCAAGAACCTCGTCCACGCACACACACTACATATACGTTTACTACGTGCCAGCATGCGTATAGGTATAGATATTACGCATGTGTGGTACTGGTTCATCGCCCTAGGGCCAACAGGCAAAGTTCACCTCCTCTCTCTCTCTCGGGCCCTTTTATGTGCGCGCGCTTTCGACGGCGGAGCGTGAGAAAACGTACTTTGTGCGGGGAGAAAGGAGAGAAGGAGAAAGAAACAGAGTGAGAGAGTGAGAGACTTTGGAGTTTATTGTGTCTTTCAGGTATAATGCGCTGCGGCTGGAAAAATGTTGCGCGGGGTGGACGACGATTAGGGGCGTTTTCGCCGAATGCGGAATGAGGGGGGAAGGTAAGGGAGGAATATTTTTGCTGGATGGACGGGTAATAAAGGTGGTGTTCGTCGATGTGTTTGAAAGTTGTGGAATTGTTTTCATGATATATTGTAAAGTTTGGTGCACACTCGAGGTAATATATAATAGGCTGTTGAGTTGAGAAGAATAATTTTGAAGAAGTTTGCTCAGAGAAATTTATTGTGAACTTCTCATATTAGTACCAACCGTTGTATTGATCTGCATCACGAGATGTCGAATTCATATTGAATCTGAATAATTTAGTTAGAAAAAAGTATCAATGAAGATTCACGTTCTTGGATTGAATTCCATTGGAGATTCTTCTTAAATTTCAATTTTTTCCTTTTTTTGGTTCATAATGAGAGACTAAGCCTCTGCCAAGCGAACAGTCAATTACTCATGGACAAACTGGATTCAGATTGTTTTGTTTATACTAAAAAGTATAAAGACATTTGTCCCATGTTCATTTGAATTGGCATGTAAACACAGCTTTCCGTACATGGATATATAAAAAAAGATAAGCAAAAACAAAAATTTCTTATGTCTATTGTTTATATGGAGCTTTCAGTGATATCGGTAAAAATACTAGTACATGTTCCCCACCTTTTATCTATAATAATGATATATCGTAAAACTTAAGTTGCACAAAGCTTTAATTTTGCATTCACTACAGCTGATATAAATTTCTGCCTGTCTACAATATATAATCTTAAAACCATACCTCCATTTCAATCCTCCGACGATAAAAAGGCCACTATGCCACGATTGCCCGTCTCTAAAGTGTATCCAGTCGACGAAAGGAGTAGTATAAAAGGGACTACTGCAGCTAGTTTCTCGTTCTCTCTCTCTCTCTTCCTCCTCCGGGGTGTTAAATCGCGTTTATGTACTTAGAGCGAGAAGCTCGCGAGCGAGAGAAACACCAGTGTGTACACAAACCGTGTATACCACCCCGCGCGCTCTGTGTGCGAACAGTCGGGAAAACAAAATGCCTGAGGGGGTTGGGTGGAAGGGGAAGAAGATTATGATCCCCTCAGGTCGGAAATTAAATTTTTTCGCGTGTAACCCGAGTTACATGTGCGAGAACCGATACACCGAGGAATGACACGATTGGCGATAGGTGGTATGAATACTTTGGTAAAACACAATTTGCGGTTGTCGCGTCTTCTGAGGAAAATGTACTATTTTATTGAGATGTTAAATAATTTTAATGCAGAAATATTTCAAAGTACATTTAACTTTTTCAATTTTAAATTATTTCACTTTCTTCATTTCTTTTGTTTCATGGTTCGTTAAGAAAATATAGTTTATAATTAGTAACTATAGCTAGAAAAGTTTAGTACTTCTAGATATTTTAATACTTTTTCAGTAACTGATACAGTAATACCACACCCATTTTAATTGCTTGAGACTAAAATATACCTCATCTACTTTACTTTATCCAGTTCTTAGTTATTCTTATATATAATTCCTTATAAATAATAAAAGTACAAAGCACACAGTACACTTGTGGCACCAACTTATAACAAAAACTGCCAGTTTTCATCAAACACAAATCAAAATAAGCGAGTGAAAATATTAAAATGGGTGATATATCACTGTACATTTTTCTCAGTATCATCTTCATCAAAGCAAGCTGCAATTGTCCTCTTTTTCTCCGATGAAAACATAGGAAATACACACCGGGGGTAAATAGACATAACTTCGGCGATTATTACAAAGTTGGGTCGGTTGGGTTTACCGTGCGATTGCGATCCTCTTTCTACTATCGCGGGGGGTGAACTGAACTGAATCGCGCGCAAGGCATAGTCGAGTGGATAATTCGCGCGGAACGCGCGCTCGCGCGGAACGCGCGCTCGCGCGGCTAAATTTACGAGTGACTCGGGCGAATAACGATTCGAGGTTATGTCGCCCGAGTAATGGACCCTTATCTAAAAGCGATGGTGATTCATTTGGCGCTTTAAGAGAGCGCGCAGCATGTAAATGACGTTGGCTGCGCGCGCGTGTGTTTATGTGTGTGTGTGATTGTAAGAATGTGGATGATATTGTGTGTTAGTTTTTACTGGTGATTGTTCACTTTACGTCATAAATTCAACGTGTTGATGCTATATTTAACAGAAATGCGATGACGAAGAATAATATAATTAAATGTTAGAGATATATCAGTAGTTTAATGACGTTCGAGCGGTGCAGTTTGATAAAAAATGGCGTTGTTGCAAATAATAACGTAGCTTATTGATGTTTGATTCTTAGTATTATCCTGCTATATTTTGCACTTTTATGAAATACTGTAACATACTTTTAAAAATACCTAATACCTAATTAAAGATAAGAATTCTAATTCATGGTAATCTTATGATTTATGTTTTCACATTAGAAAATGTACCTTTGAGTTATACATCGTAAATAAGTAACTAATAATTGGATTGAATTTCCATGCAACTCAATTTTGTGATGCTAGATTAAATATCATATCATTCTAAATGAAAGTTTCATCCCAATCAAAGTGATAGTATTTCTATCACATGCTCACTTTTAACACTTTTAAAAAGTGAAAGTACACTTTACTACTTCGTTGAATTTTAATAATTTTAGAGTCACCTTGACTCTAATATCTGATTCACTATTCATTCAAATAGGATGAAAAATCAAGCATAAAAGATCATTCTACGAAAAAGCAAAACAAAAACAGTTTAATCCCGATAACACACTCATATTCGTTTTCTTAAACAGCTACCTCATATCCAAATCACAAGAAAGAATCCTCAAAATCCTCAATTAATTCCCACAGTCATTCCCAACAACCTCCACATTGTTTCCAACGACCCAACCTCTGCACAATCAGATCCGCGTTACCAGCATCCTCGCACGTGATATCCCAAGCCAAAATTGGGTGACACGTTATACCTCCTGTCGCACCGCCTCGGGGTAGGTCGACACCTCCCCCCACTCCCACCTCATTCATAAAGTCAACCCAAAACACCGAAAGCCGCGCAGAAAAGCCATTATCAATTATCATTCTCTTTACACGCGAGCGTAAACTTCCTCGCTCCGATACTCCTGCTTATACTTCTGTCGTTTGTCTCTATCTCTCTCTCTCAGTAGGGGTGATGTTAAAGAACTCTTAATTCCAGGCTCGCGTACCGATACCGGCCTTCATTCTTTGATAGCCCAAGGTGCGCGCCTCTGGAATTTCATCCCTAGCAGGTTCAGACACCTTCCATCACTGTTAAAATTTAAGACTGTGATACGTGAGTACACATGCGAGATTATACTGGCGGCTTATTTATTCATTTATTTATTTAGTTATTTTATTTTCATGTTATCGGAGTGATTGTATTTATTTGTGTATTTGATGTGCGGCTATTGATGCGTGTATGAAAATTTGTGAGTATGCGTGTATTTTTACTATAAACCATGACGTGATAGATATTACCAAAGCGAAATTATATACGTACCTGACAAACATAATTGTGATTATCTAGGAATGTACGTGATACTTTGACGTGATTTCATTCTTATTGAATCCAAATGCGCTTTTATTTTACGAACTACTAAGCTTTTACAAAAATATATATGTAAGTTAATGACGAGCAATGTCGAGCTGTGAGATGATTGACTATACTAATGATCTCTGTAAATATGTATTATTATTGAATGTAGTTTTATTGTTTTTGTCTTGCACAGAATAAACATCTAATATAATCTAATCTAAAAAACAAATTGATGTGATATTATTATAATATAATGTCGAAACGAAATGAAAATTATTATGACATTTAGTACAACTATGTAAATTTGTTTAACGTACATATTCTTTTGTATACCCATGCAAATAAATTTATATCTATCTATCTATCTATCTATCTATCTATCGGTCTACTCGACGAAGGAAGCACAGAGCACACTCGAGTCTCCGGAGGAGGTGGGGTCGATGAACCCCCCCGGCCGCCCGGTCGAGCGGCTAAGGCGCCCAATTAAGTGCCCTCCGCGAGCGAGCGAGCGCGCCGGTTGCCACAGCGCTCTCCTCTCTCTCATTTTTTTCTCCGTCTTTCGTTTCTTTTTTAGTCCTCGGTGTATGGCTCTCGTTCGCAGCGGGTGTGCGAGCGCGAGAGCGCGCTTCCTCCTCTTTTTCATTTTCTCCAAGTCGAGAATGAGAGAGAGAGAGCTTTGTGGGTTCGCGGGGTCAGAGTCGTGGATTTGGAAAGCGGGTAGGATTGTTTTTGGATGGGATTTTTTGGGCTTGAGTTGTTGTAGATTAATGTAGGATATGTAACGGGGTTAGTCGTCTGTGAGAGTTGAGGGAAATGAAGGATTTTCACTGATGAATGTTACAAATAACTTTTTTCTTGAATTTTAATGTAGTTAAACTTTGCATGTGTGACGAACTTTGTTTTATAATGTATACGAATTGAGGGAAATGAAAGATTTCATGAATAATCTGTAGGCTACGATTAACAAATTATGATACCAAAATTTGATTTTCGAACATTAAACGTTTTAAACCAAATTCAATAAATAAATAAATAAATTTAATAACAAATTTCCTTCTTATTCGTTACTTTAAAATTTTGAATTTTATTTTATAAATTTCCTAATACCAAAATTGAGATACCATTTCTTCTTTAAAAATGCGATTCGACTTGCTTAGGAATCCTTAAATATTTACTGTAATCTTTTTTTAACGAAACTGTTCATGTAAGTATGGTTAAAATTTGAAAGTATCGTGTCTGCACTAAGCTGAGATATTGATCTTTGATGTTCTGATAGTTGACAAAACATATAAGAAGGCTTATAATAGGCTTATATAAATGATACATTTGTAATGTATGACTTTAAAATTTGTATACATATATTTTTTAAACAAGAAAAACAACATCTGTTTTAAAAATAGAGCCATCGAAATGTTATACCTAAAATAGTCAACCATCGTACAATCTTATTCAAAAGTTTACATCACGTTTCGATCTGTACCACATTATTTACGTATACTTTATTACACTGCAATGCACTACAATTCACAACTTAAACCATAAATTCAATCATTCAAAATAAAATTAACTTTTCAACTGCTTACCAACCCTACGAACCACCTTAATTATTAAACACTTGCGTTCCACTCCGGTCACCCACAATCTTATTACACAAAAAAAAAAGAAACAACCCACCACTAATGTCGCATGTGTACACTTACGTACTTACATCCTCGAGCGCTAGCTTGTGAGCACGCGATGGCGCGCGAAGCGATTCGTTCCGCAGCGCTCGCTTCTCTTCCTTCCCTTCTCCGTTCGGCGGAAGTTTTCTTTTCTTTTGCCTCTCTCGCAGCGGCAGGCTTCACGCGTACACATATGCGTTTGTCACGCGGTTGAAGGATGCGCGTGCGTCGAGCTTGTTTTTTTTCTCTTTTTCTGTTTTTGCGGTGTATATGGATTTACGCAAGCTGGAGGTCGGATGAGTTGCGCGGGATTTCCGAGTCGAGTAATTTTGGGTTGGTTTTGTCGTTACTTCTTGGGTGATTTGTGGATTGAGATGGTTATCGGGTTGGGAAGAAGTGGTTTAGTGTAAATTGGAGTGAAGATGGGTTTTGTGAGTGGTAGTCGGCTGTGTATTGAGCGGAGAGGTGCATTTTTAATGGGTTTTGGTTTAGTCATTTGCGAATGGATAAATGAACAATGGAAGTCAATTACTGAGCTAAGAATAGAAATTAGAGTGAAAAATGCTATCGCTTATTGTGCAAGTGGAACGAGGCAGTGGTCTACGTAGAGCTACGTATGAAACTACTTCAATTTCTAAATGGGAGTAACGTTTACTGTTTTACACTGATATTTTAATCAAAACAGTTTCTAAAAAATTAGCCCATTATAATAAAATCGGCTGAGAGTATGTAACACTCCAATTAGAGTTGAAAAGACCCGATTTATTATCCAGTTAGATACTTCATAAGATGGTGACATTTATTTGTTCAACCCGTTTAATGCGCTTAACCAATACAGTGGCAAACAGGTTGTAACAAAGAAATACATTATCTTATTTAATATAACGTCAACGAATCAGAAAAAATTCCCTTAAAAAATATGTTTGAAACTACTTCACTACTGAGACACATAAAAATAAGAACATTATTGCTACTTTTTGCTTAGTATACGGATAAAACATCGCCCATGCACTAAAAACTTATGTTGTTTATTCCAGTAAATGGTTTAACAATCGAAAACAAATTTACTTACATGTTGAAGACCATGGATTTTGTTAAAAGTTTGGGGATCTTATTCTGGTAATGAAGTTCAATACTTAAACAATGAAGTGAAAGTAACTTCAGTCTAGTGAAGTAGACTTCACAGAACCTCGCACCGAACTTGAGTTGAATAAAATCTGCTGGATATATTAAGCAGAATTCACCCAATGTTTGGGCTAGACTCAACCTGTTAAATAAAACTTTTTTAAGTGATCTAGTAAAGTTTACTCAACCCTATTAGGTAATTCTAACTCCAGCTCAACTTTTTAAGTAGATTCTTCTGATTTAACGTAGAAGAACCCAATGACAACCAAACTTTTTTCTTTGGTAATCTTCATTGCTACGTTTCGAATGTTTTGTTCTATCTCGAATACACCCTTTACTTTTTAATATATGTTTTGTTAATTATAAGCAATCTCTCTATTCTCTTAACTCTCCTGTGCACTAATTTATTTTCACACATTTGTATTTAATTGACTATAACTTAACAACTATGTATTTTGTAACCTTCGGCATCACGTTGCTTAATGTTTATTCGATGTAAAGATTCTCATTTTTGATGCAAAATATATCTAAAAGTGAGATATATATATATATAACGACATATCTACATCATAACTTCATTTCTCAATTAACTGTCTGCTATAAATAGATCTATATTCAAATCCAGCCATCAGCTTCATCATACAATAACAGGTTCTATTTCAGCAACCTCTTTTTTCCTTACACCATCACAATACCCCCAAAGGAACCTCATCACCCAATCGATACAACACAACCCTATACACACTTCCCAACCACAGCTATCACCGTCTCATCGTCCATGCATATCGCTTCAATTAATAAAATCATCCCACAATCTCCCACTACAACCGCTGCCAACAGTGGGCGTGCAACCATACACTCTCGCGCAGCGTCTAAACGAGAAGGAAGTCTCGCTCCGCCGTTCGCCTCAGCGAAAGTAACTCAATAGTCGCTACATCCACTCACACAAACCACTTTACACACGTAAATACACACCACCACCACCACCAGCAACAGCAGCACTCGCCTCGAGACCTTGACGGCATTCACAGTGGAGGGGGGGGGGGGGGGAGAAAAGAAACTCACGGATCGCGGACGCGCGCTCGCACACAATGGGTATATAGTGTACACAACAGCCACAGCGGCGGTGCGCGCGTGCAGTTTAACCGCTGTTAAGGCAGGCATCGAGCTTATCGACGAGGAGAGCGCGCGCGCGCGGCCACAGCTGTTTTACCGCGATACCGGGAGCGCTGCTGCAGACGGTGTGTGCATGCAGTGTGTTTCGGATTGAAATTGTATTGTAAAGAGCCGTGGAGGTGGAGGAGGAGGAGGAGGAGGAGGAGAAGACGACCTTGGGCGATTATTGCCGAGAGAGGCGACGGGTTTGTGTGCGCTTGTGATGTCGCGCGATGCCGATGTTAACTGCTGTGCTGTTGCCGCTGGGTTTCGATGAATTGGAGGTGCGCGCGGGGTTTTTTTTGGGGGGGGGGGGGGGGGAGGCAGGAGGAAATAGAGCGAATTCTTGGGTGGGAGATGGGAGTCTGATTTTTGGTGTATTGCCGACGGTTTGAATGTGTTGCGTGTTTTTGCTCTTTTAGAAATGCACTGAGAAAACGAGGTTATATAATTGATGTAATGTATACTGTAGATGTTACGATACAATGAAGAAAATCATAAAACGTCATAATTCAGTGCGTCATGAAAATTTACGTTAGCTCCGAAGAAATTTTTATTGGGATATTTTTACAACATCAATGTCATGTAATAAATTACGATATGAGTTTCTTAGCGTGCATTAGAATTGAAAAACATAATTTAGTTCTGTATTTAAAAGAAAAAGTTTGGATGTGTTCTTTTTTACCTAAGCAATTGAAATTCTTTTGACACACCAACGACAATTTTAACGCTAGTGTTTAGAGTGGTTTTATGACCATTTATTTCTTTTAGTTTGTTCGTAAACTTCTGAGACATAAAATTTCCAATTCTAGTATGTACGTTTACGCGCTACATTCTTAGCCAATTTTTGACGGATTGACTTAAAACTTTCAAGAAATTTTTACAATACGATTATTTCGAAAATGAGTGGCCCATAAATAAATAAAAAATTGATTCTTTAAATCACTGTAAATTCTTTAGTTTTACAAAAATATTTCTTAAAAAAAAGCAAGTTTTAAGCTGACCCTTTCAAAGTTACCTTTAGAACCGAGCATCTTGTAAGCGTTAATACTAATTATTTTACTTCTACATTTCAGAGTTTTATGAGCAAACTAAAAGCAATAAGTAATTTTACCCCTCACCCCTCAAAAATAGATTCTAAAAATCAATACATTTACCCTGTAAGCCATGAAAATCATGAATCACAGAGTCTACAATCAGTTTAAAAATATTTACTCTTCAAACAGATCCTTCATTCGCCACCTAAGGCACACTCACCCCCCAACCGAACTGCGCTCGCATCTAAAAGACTTTTCAACTCCTCTCCCCACCACTCCATTTTCTCCTATTTCCTCTCCCTTCCCCCTCTCCCCGGATCTCTACAGTACATTCCTCCTCATTTCTCTCTCGAAACACCATCACTGCGTATACCTCCTTTCTATCCTGCAGCCGTCGCGGAGGAGTCGCAGCTCGGGTGGTTACACGCACACGCGCACGAAAATCGACGGACGCGCGGCACAGACAGGAAATAGCCCCCGAGGAGGCACAAAGGGGAGAGGAAAAACGCACCGCGCCGCGCCATATGGCGAGCACCGCGCGCAACGTGCGTGCGTGCCCTCACCTGTCGCTTCTTCTTTTTTTCTTTTTCTTTTCTTTCTCGAGAGGATGATGCTCTCGAGGTATGGATATATAGGTGCGTTATACTCGAGGGGCGCACCTTTGCGATCGACTGTCTTCGCGTGGTGGGGCATGTGTTCATTTTTTGTCCTTGGGTAGGGTTGGACGCTTGGAGAGGAGGAGACACGATGGTTTGTTGTTGAGGTATTAGGGTACTCGAGGGGTACTTGATTGTTAAATGTAGTTGTAGTTTTATTTGGGGTGGGAGTAGTAGCTGTGGAATGTATTAAGGTGGCTTGTTGTGCTTTGATTGATTCGTGCACGAGTGGAACGACTATAAGGTCTTTTGAAGAAACTGAGAGAAGTACGTGGATTACATTTAATTTGTAGTGGAAATGTTGATACGAATGGTACGAGTCTTTTATTTGATAGGCGGGGAGACGAATAATTTAGTAGCGTTGATCGATAGAATTAGTGTACCCGTTAAAACAAATAAATGAAATTCATCTTTTCACACTTGCTGTGCTACGCAGTTCAAGTAAATTCAATTTATGTCATATGTCGAACTTCGAAATTACATTGAAAGTGGATTTCTTAGTAATTACGCTCTCAATTCGTTCCATCAAAGCTCGATTTCCAACCTGCCATTCGAGAGCAGAAACAGTGTAAACAAAATGCGAGCTACTGCGTGATTTGGTCAAATCAATTAATTGGCTTAGTGGACCCCCTAACCCTGTATTCAATTTATAGCAGACTAAAATACAGTTAAAGAAACAATAATTAGTAAATAGAATAATTGCAGACTTATATATATTAAGCGAGTGTAGTTATGTTTATTATAATACTTTTCTTAGTGTATAGAATAAAACTACCTACCTTTTTATCGTAAAAAAACAAGTATAATACGCCGGCATTATAATAAAATAAAATCGTCTACTAGCGCCTCTTTTATACAAAGTATATAATAAAGTTCAAAAGAGAAAAGAAATGTTAGACGAGATATTACAATCAAAACTGAAACTAGAGATGATTTTTTATCAAGGTGCAGTATGACAAATGCTGCATTCTCTTCGCTATCGTAAATGGTGTAATACTTTTTTCGATAAAAAGTTAAATGTACAGCGGAAGTGGCGCGTAACATCCTCCAATTTAATATCTCCGTTGCAATTTATGACGTAAAAATACGTTTCCATATTCGAAATTCTTTTTTTACTTTTATCACATCGCACTAGAAAAAAACTCCAATGTCAACTTTTTCTTTATAAATATCAAGGATTTTTCGACCAGCTAACTTTAAATTCAAGGCTGCCGTTTTTTAACTAAAATAGCACTCGTTCGATTTTTTACATAATCAACGCAAACAAAATAATACATCATAAAAATAACTCAATAAAATCCGTTCTCAAACACTGTTCGAAACTTCCACTTCGCAGACTATCCCAAGTAGCAAAAGAAGAAAGAAGAAATCTCTACGCCACAACTATTCGTTCCGCGAACCTGAACTGCACATCGAACCGCACGCGCGCATACTATCACGTCTTTAATTTATATATAATACATCCCGATTCTCGGCGTCGGCTGCATTACAAAGAAAGACAAATAAAAACGAAACTGTCTCTAATTTTCTAATAGACGCCCACCCGAACTGACCTACATCTCGACACTTTAAAATTAGCATCCTCTCTCCCACTCCCGGTTCGTTCGCTCTCACTCACTCTCTCTCTCTCCTCCATGGAATCAGAAACCCGCTCTCGGCTTTATAATCACGGCAGGCTCGCGCTGCATGTGCAGCTACTCGTTCGTTTCCGAGCAATCGCCTACTGGTGTAGTGCTTGTGTAGTCTCGTTGTATAGTCTTGTGCACCCTGGATATCTCCTGACGAGTTTACTGCGTTTCAGGGAGAAAATTTATCGATTGAATCGATGCGTGGGTTTCTTATGTAGATTATACGTGGTGAAACGATACTTTTTATCGGCTTAAGTGAGGGATAAAGTAGATAATGTTTGCGATTGCTCGGTTTTGTTTTGTATGCATTGATGCCTGGTTTCTAAAAAATATATAACTTTTTTAAAAAGTAACCTTTCGATTAGTAGCTTGGCTTACTTTCTCCAGGGGCGCTATTAGTTAAAAAAATTATGAAATATTTTATTCAATTATTACCATAAACAATGATGGGTGAAATTGTAGGAAAGGAATGAAAGTTTGGGGTAATTAAACCGTTAATATTTCTCTTGTACAGTCGAAAAATCAATCGTTATATTTTCCATCATCCGTGCTTATGTCTTCTGAAACACCATCAATAGATTTCTGGAATAAATAAGGTTACTGCTCACAATACAAAGTAATACAACTCTTCGCATCCGAAATAATCGCCAAATTAAATTACATCATTACACACAACATCCTCTCATCGAATATCATCCTGCAAATCCAAAAAGCAACCTATACAATTTCTTAATACCCCGCAAACTTCCAACATTCCACTCACAATTATACACCATCACATCCCACCCCTTCAATCTCAAAGCCTCCAAATAACATCAAAACTCTCTAGTTCCAATCAAAGTCTTACGTACATCGACCGCGCATACATCCATGTATACAAACCTCACGCCAGAAGAAGAAGAAGAACGGGAAAGCAAGAGATAAAAAGAAGAAGAGCCTCGTCGGCGAGGAGAGAGAAAATCGAGATGAATATTAACCGCGCGGACGTGTGTGAGTGTGTGTTTGTGTGTGTGTGTCTGCAGCGGATAAGTGTGCGTCTCGAGAGCGAGCGCGTTCCACTTTTTCCCAGAATCGAGTGCTTCTTTTTTTAAGGAGGAGGATGGTTTCTTTCTCCTTTATTACGTACGTTTTTTCCTTGATGGATTTGTGCCTCTCGCTTCGTCCTCGATTGTCCTCGTTTAGAGACGTTAGGGAGATGGGAGGATTCTTTTTATTAAGGGTTTCGATGCTGGCTTTTTTTAGCTTGAGTTATTAATCAGCAATTTTAGGCTTGTATTAAATTTAGCCATGATTAAATGTGATGATAAAACATAAATTGACATTTCAGAATGTGTAAAACATATCCATTTTGGAAATTTTTCAGACGCTAAAGTCATACAAATATTAATGCATCGAATAGAAATTTAAGTAACTTAAATGGAGGAATAAATTAGCTTTGTAGTAAATTATTATCAAGTCAATAAAATTATTATGATGTACGTATGAAGTACGCTGTCAATATTGAATTAATCACAAATGTTTGCAAAATGAAAAAAATATACTTATTCCACCGTGGTTCTGAATAGCTCAAATGATAGCAAAATGACCCTCTTGAATTTTCAAGCTTCTCCATAATTTACTGTAATCGGCATTAGGTCTACGTGTGTTGAGAAAGGGAATACGTACACAGCTTGGAAAAACAGTAGTACAGAAAACACGTGATTGCGTCATTCAATATTTTTCTGCCGTTCAATAGAAGCAGATGGCACAAACACATCGGCTGCACGCGATTATATATTTTCTCGGTCTGTAGGATGATACAAAGAAAATATTCAGCGGCGTATATCTCACGTGGCGCAAGACCGATTATTAGCGCCGCACGTGATGCATTAGCGTGCGTCGTTGGCTTCCGCGGTCACGTGATCCGGTTCTGATTTTCATGGTTTTAGCTTCGGGCTTGATTCGACGAAACGTGATATTGTCACTTATGAATCGAGTGAACATTGTATATTTTTCTTTTGTTTTCTTTTTCAATTTGACGATTTAAAGTGTCATTTTGTAAATCTTGTTATTTTACTGGCCTTTGGTTGTCAGTGTTGTTTTGAAGCAACATGCTCTTCATGAATTTTCATTTTCAAAGCAAATAACTAATAAGGGAAAAGTTACATGCGAATGAATCTATTACTTCATAATATTCATTTAATAAGTGTATCGTTGATAGCATCAATATGTTAAAATGTTAAACATAAATTTTGATGAAAGCGAATAATAACTATGATTTTATTTTTCATATTCGGGTTGTTCAGAACCTTAATGTAATAAATCCATTTTGTAAATTACGTAACAGCTCATCGGCTATTTGAACATTCATGACATACCGAATATTAATTTGAGTAATTTAACTAGATCGATAGATTAATTATATAGTAATTATTAATGACAGTAATTAAATCAAGCAAATTATTATGTGGCGCATCGTAAATATGAAATGATTATGAACAGTTGCAAAATTTTCAAAATGCCTGAATAACCCAATTATAAGTTTATCAACTGCAGTTCAACAGTGAACTAATAATGATGACTACACATCGACGCTTGTTACAGAGTCTAGCGCATTTCAGATTTCTCACATAAGTGTTAATTCTTTTCAGAAGCAGCTGTTATAATACTTAACACTTTTTTTACCACATTCGAAAAAATGATAGCTTTTGTCGAAAAATATTATAAATGCTGCTTTTTGTAGGATGTTCCTGAATTCCTACAGCATTTTGCTAACAATGTGAATTAAGTGTTCTACTGTTAGAGAAAAGAGTCGATATAACTTTGCAACTTTTCTAAAAAAATGTAATTGAAAAATCAATTTTAGAAACAGAACTAGGGTAATTTGATCAGTGAATGAGCACAATACTTAAAAAAGTATTAAATACAGATTTATGCTCTAATCATAAGTAATGTAGCAGCATTCGAATTGATTACCTGCTCTACAAGTTTATTTTTAAACGAATTCAAATATATTACAATCCTTGGTCATTCACTGCTCTATAAGCGGTCAACTGTCCACTCACCGATAGAGCTACCCTAACGCCATCTTACTTTCACAAAAAGAAGCACCGAACCTCCTCATAACGCTTCTAACAAACCCTCTCGCCAAATGAACCTTCAATTCAACTAATAAAACTCCCACCCCATCCTCAAATCGCAAACACCCCCACAAAACGATCGCCTCCGCTTCTATATTCGATCGCAGCGAGCGCGCTCTCGCCGAGGCCTTCGCGAAACTCTCGGGGAAGGATAATAATATAAGGGGTCGGCCCGTGTATATACGCCCTCGCGCGCGCGCGCGCGCGATCGAGAAAAAAAAAAGAGAAAAGGGGCCAAGGGGGTTGGCAGTCTGCGTCGGCGTGTGCTCCATTGCCCCAGATAAGACGCGCGAGAGAGCCGCGCCGTATACGACGCGATATTCGCGACTCTCCTCTCTTAGGTGGATTCTTGGTTTTATTCGCGAGGAGAGGGTGTTTGCCGCTGGATTTTTATGGAGGAGGAGGAGTGGGCGATGTTTGAGAGGGGGGAGGGGGGTTGAAGGTTTGTTTGAGAAGGGGTGAGGTGGATGGTTTTTTTAGTTTGTAATGGTTTTGTGAGACGTGGTGTGAGATTTTGTAGAGGGTTGGTGTGGGGTGAGAGATTGTAGTTTTCCGTCTTTTTTGTTAATGTGTTTGATAAAAAAGAGGTTATTGTTATAGACAAAATGTACTTAGAAGCAAAATAATCACCAGTGGATTGATACTGGTTGCGTTTGATAATTGGGATTAATTCAATTATTATGACGGTTTCAGGAATGTATGGATGGTACTCATTTTGCGGTATAATCTCACTATTAGGGTGGCATTTCATTTTTTTCTAATCGAATATATACTGTTAAAGATTTAACAGCATGAGTGAGCAATTTCTTAAAATTATTAATAAATAATTTAACAGTATTAAATAATAATAATAATAATAATAATAATACTAATAACGATAATAAACTTTATAGTGGGATAGTTTAATTATTAGACACTTGAACAGTTATAACACTATTTTTAGTAAACTGTCTTCTTATACATTTTTTTTTCGCAATTTTTAAGGTTTATAAGCTTTTTATTGTATCAAAAATTTACAAATACATGTGTCAGTAATTGGCGTACCTACATGGAACAGCTTTCATGGTCAGTTATCGTCAAAACAATTCTAATAATTACTACCGAATTAGCGTATTTAATCAAAATAACTAGTTATTTGTCTTGCGATTATCCACCCTCTAACGCATGAGTTTCAGCACTCTATAATTACTAAATAATCAATATCTTTTTAAGCGCCATAGTGATTCGAATACTTATCATATTACTTTTATTTCACGCAAAGTTTCCTTGCATAGAAATTGATTTCAAAAACTGCTTCATTTAAATAATTCATAAAACACAAATAATTAAAAAAAAATAATTAGAAATGAATTGATTTTGATGGATGTATTGATAATTTTTATTATTTTTTGTTACAGGTAAGTTTCTCCACTGATATACTACGTGCCATATTTGACGTCACCGGAGTTCGTAAGTTTACTTTTCAGCAATTTAAATACCCAGAAATACGAGTGTATAAAAGAAAGAAAGAGTTTGTAACCCGATTCTTTTTTTTCATCATTATTTCGCGTCTCGATATATTTACATATTATTCGGATACACGTCCTTTGGATTATTAATGCGACACCGATTCACGAAATTTCTCTCATTTGTCGTCGATACACTCGTACCTGTATGCATTAATTGAAACTGTACGGGTGTGTTCTCGAACTCGCAACGTCGTTTGTCGGTAAAAAAATACCTTGCATCATTTTTCGCTGTATGTTTTTTAAAGGTGCGCAGGTTTAAACTCTTAGATTTTCCCAGATATCAGATAAATAGATAAATTCAGTTCTATTAAATGTACAGATAGGCCTTGAATTAATTTAATTAAGAACCAGGAAAACACATTTTTAATTCGGTTTTATAACTCCGTAGGTAAAGTTTCTGTATTTACGAAACTTAAATGAAAGGTTTTCACGTAATATTTTTAATATCAATCCAATGTTAATTTTAATTGAACATCTATAATATATATCTTTAATATATAACAATCATTAGATATATCAGTTGAATATCTAATGATTGAAAAGAAAAAAGTCTAATCAGGAGAATAGTACTCTACATCGTTACTTCATTTTCCTTTTCATTAAAAAGCTCCGAATAATCCTGAAAAAAAAGAACTATCTCTAAACATACAAAACCCAGTAAAAGGAAAACTCGGCAGTATCGTAAGCTTCCTCGGTTCTCCAGCTGCTGCAGCACCGTCGTAAAAATTCCAGAACGGCTCGCGCCGAGTCTCAAAGAGAGCGGCGGCGAATTTTCGTCTTGACCTACGTCACGCTCTCTCTTTCTCTCTCTCTTTCTCCTCTCCTCTTCCCCGGCATTCCCGAGCGTTTTTCGAACGGCGCGTCGCTTTATTGGCGAGCGCTGAAAGAGGGAGAGAGAGACGGTGTACAAAGACATCGAAGACCCAGGCTGCGCCGGGAAAATGAGAGTTTTCGGGAGGGGGAGAGGAAGGAAAAGGCGCAGTTGCAAGAGAGAGAGGAAGAGAGGAGGATTTCTTTTATGTATCGGTTGAGAGGGCTTTCAAAAGATGGTGAAGATGTTGATTGGAGTGCGAGCGAGGTATTTGGGAGGTTAGTTTTGCAGCCCGGACGTAAGAGGACAAAATTATGCACTGAACGGACAATTATTGAATAAACGAACAAATTTGTTGTAACGTTTATGTTTAAGGAGGGATGTACTTGAAATTTCAAACTTTTCGCTTATACATTTATAGCATTCGGAAAATTTACTACTGCTATTTTACTCAGAAACATCAACATTAACATGTTATTAACACAACACTTTTCGACAAAAAATTATTGATCAATGCGAGGTTCAATGCAAATTCAGTTTTACTCCAAAATCCGGAAAGATAATTTCGTAAATTTTAAGTCGACCTATATTTTGTATAGTTTCAGGCGCAAATATCCAATTTAGCCGAATTTTTGGTGCGTAGCCCAATAACAGCAACAAAAAAGAGAGTACTTAAAAATTCATTTCAGCTTATAAATCTTCCCAGTTTCCCATGAAAGCCAAAAAGAAAAAAGGAGCGCACACCAATCACCAAATAATTAAAAACCACAACTGCAACCCAATAATTCACAAGCGTCATCGCTCTAAAGACAAACTCCAACTGCACCACGCACAATGCCTCCCTCCTATATAAACATTAAAAACCCCCCACAAAAAAGCATCGCCAACGAGCAGACCTCCGCGCAACTCTGCTTCAAGATTAAATCGCGTAGAAGAAAAAAAAAGAAAGAAAGAAAGAAACGAGGAGCGAACGAGGTCTCGACAGAAAAGAGCGACGAAACAGCCGTGACGAAGTTTCCCTCTCTCTATATCCCTCCTGCAAAAGGCACTTTCGTTCCTTCTCTCTCTCTCTCTCTCTTTTCTTTTCAAATACTTGAGAGGCGGCGCGACGACGGCAATCGCACTTTGGTCTTTACGAAAGATGGCCGCGGCTGCACGAGAGTCTCGGGCGTTTTTTTTTTCGAGACGGAGAGGCGAGACGTTGAGTTTCGGATTTTTTTGACTTTTCTGCGAGCGAGAGGAGGAGAGAGAGGTTGCGCTGCGATTGATTTACGGTTATGGAGGAGATCCGAGGAGCCCGCGAGATTTTAATGATTGTGGCGAAGAGACGTGTGGGGCGTAAAGAGTGTAAGAGGTTACGGGATTTTAGCGCGATGATGGGAATAATTTGCCGGATTTTGTTGCGGTGTGCTTGAACTTTATTATTCGGGTTGGGTGTATCGATTATTATGTGTCATGAGAACAGATGAATGATTTCAGGTTTTTTATTCCCTTTTACTTATTATGTAACGTGATTGTTGGAAGAAAATTGTTAAAAAACTGTTTTCTATTTTATCTGTAAACTAAAGTTAAAGTAATGAGTAATTATTAATCTTTTCTACTTTAGCTTCAAAAGGAAATACTTAAATAATATTTTAATAAAGTAGATTTATTTTTACTTAAGTTACAATTGATGGATTAGCGATACCCTATAATCTAAAGTGCGATGAACTCGAGTGATACGGGAGAATTTCACTTTTTCATTTCATGCGCGGGAAGCGCGGCGGGAAGTATACGTGACAATTCGCTAATAAAATAACGATTCATTCAGCGCGCGTTCCTCTTTCTTTGTTTCTCCAACAGTGTATTACACTCCTGTGCTCGTTGCGCGTGAACTTTTTATCGTACGCGACAAAAAGAAACATCGTCATGATTCACGTAAACAAACTGAGAGTTCAGCACCTGCTTCACCGGTTTTTTTCGCGATTTTATTTTTTTTCCGTAAATCTCGAGAATTTTTCACCGTGTCGCTTGTAATCCAAGTTTAGGTATATTGGAAACATTTAGTTTCTTCCTATATAGAGCAAAAGCTTTTTACTTTATAGCTCTCTCTCAGTTTGAGAGTGCACTGAAATATTCATAAATATGACAAATAAAAACATGATTTTTGTGTCTTTGAATTCATTGAGCTTTCTATTGAATTTGCGAAGCATAATATTGCTTATCTTGTATTCTTCTATTAGAATAAAATTCAATACAAGTTGTTGTGCAATTCAATTTTTCCCTTTTTCCCGTTTATGCCTTATTTTTATTTTAGTGATTTGTAATAACTAATGTTAAATATTGAAGTAAGAAATGTAAAAATATTGATCGTTACTACTGAACTATTTTGAAAATAGAGAAGTACACATTCTTAAAAACAATACTCTACACACAAACAATCCAAAAACGAGTTTATTATAAAGCGTCATTCTCCAATTATCGAAAAATTTTAACCCTCGTATCCAAAGAATTCAAACCGCAACTCGCTTTCGCGCCATCATCAAGCAGCCAATAAAATCGACATTCGCGTCACCCGGCCTCCTCAAAAAACCAATCCCAGCACACACACATCAGAAACTACAATAACTATATAACTCAACGAACAACCAGCTCGACAATACAATTTTCCCATAACCTTTCGTCGATATATACTTAACCCGCTATCAACGCACGCGCGCCCCCTACACGCGTAACGCAAAAAGTAACCTCTCAAACTGGACTGTATCACGGCAGCTATATATACACACACACACACCTCGCACATTTATATACACACGCGCGCGCTTTATACGTCTTTCTTCTCCTTCTGCTCTTATCGGCCTTCGCCGCCGCCGGCCGCCGATAAGCTCTCGCCGCGACACGAGAAATGTTACAACGTTGCCGCCTGTGCAAATAAGCGCAGCTCGCTTCACCGTGGACGACGACAAGTCGAGGCGACTCGACTCTTGTGTCTGTGTGTGTGTGTGAGCGCGTCGAGTCTCGTAATTATATGAGCTTTTCTGCCTCTTTAAACGCGTCGATTGTTCGCTCGCTGCATTCTTTATTTTACTTTTGGTTTGAGCTTGTTTCGGAACGAGGGAGGGGGATTTTCTTTGATCGTTTTATATATGAATTCGAAATGCGGCTGCGAGTGGAATTTCAATTAGAGATGGACGAGCTGAATTCGTATAATTGTGCGTGGCTTTTAGAAGCGCCGGAGAGATAAGGATGAGTGGAGGGCAAAAATGTCAGCGACGTTGCGGTTTTTCTCTCGCTTTATAACGATTCTTTTTTGCTCCGTAGAATATATATTTCTTTTTTACAAAACGGACTGACCTACAAGTTTATCAATAACGTACTCTCTTCGCATCAATAAAGTCCCTATCTCCAAATCGATTTATATTAATAAACAGCGCGATCTTTCACAACCCGTAGAACGTATTCAACGTTGACTCGTGTAATCTCCGTATCATTAATTTTCATCTTCCATCCTCTCCTACCCGACCACATCCACTGATCTCCAATTCTCACTCTTCTACGCACACACTTACGTATACACCCATCGTTATTAATTTCTCCAACGGAACGCCGGCATTAGCATCGATTAAATCTCAATTACACGCTCGTTAAACGGGCTCATTATGCAAATACGGTGGCCGATCGCGTGTCACGCGCAATTTTTACGTACAAACACACGCGCGCGCGTCTCCGATAAAAGATGAGCTTTGACAAAAAACGAAAATGAAAGACGCACCCCATTCGTATATATACACACACGCGCATCGGGATTTTACTAACGCATCGCGCGTAAAGAAAAATACGCTATCGCTCGGGGGTTTTCAGGACGTCGGCTGTCCGAGATAAGACTTCCGCGCTTGGCCTCGCGCGAGGAGACGGATGGATGTTATATGCGATGCGTGAGTTTGAAGATGTTACGGCTGGTGGCGCGTCGTCCCTTGCGTGCTCTTGTTTCTCCGGCGCGTAATCTCTCGCGGAGCGATGGAGATTTGATAGGATGAATGCTGCGGAGGAGATGGAAAGTGTGAGAAGATTTTTCTCCTTTGAGAGCGGTGTTATTGTGATTTATAAGTGGTGGATCGTTCCGTTTATGTCGGCGATGGCGTTTTAACGCTTCTTGTAGAGGATTTTTCGTGGGAGAGATAAGCATCGAGATTGTCGATGTGGCTGGGTGCTTTTATCTTGTGTTAGCTAATTTTATCTGGATCTGGGTACATCGAGGAGTATAAATAGTAACCACTTTTGAAGTTCAAGTGTCAGAGTTTTGCACCGCTGGCCATCGATCAGAGAGCAAAAGGTTCAATTAAAAAGGGATAACCATGCAGACTATCAATTTCAAACTGCATTGTTGCATTTTTATTTAATACATGCCAATATTATCTGTGCCTGACGATCAATCAGCTTCGAAATTAAAATTCAAGGCTTTGTACAGTTTTTAACGATCCGGGATCAAACCATCGAGATTGTTAATATATTTCCAAATTACTGTAAACTTTTATACTTATATGCCAATTTTATCTACTCATCTAACAGATTATATTTCAAAAACTAACTAATTTATTTAGTTTTACAATAGTAACTTCATAATACCTAAACGTATGTAGTACATCTAACTAAAATACACAATAGGAAACTATTCAGAACTAAAAGATAACTGTATAGATATATTTGTATAGATATAATAGGTTATCTAAACAGAACGATTAGATAATTTTGTTCGACATTTTAATGAGATACATCATCTCTCGATAAAGAATTATCTAGATACTTTGTTAACAACATGCAACTTTATCTAGATAAATTATCTATCTTTAACTGTGTACGCGTCTTCTTATACAATGTCGGCATTTTTCAGAAAATCGTAAAAGTGCAACTGTTATTTATGTACGGCCAGGCAAAAGACCGGTGATCGACGAAGACTATTCTCCTCAATCCTGTTTAACGACTTTATTGTCTTAATCCGGAAAGCGAGGGACGCATGACCAGATTCTTACCGATGAACGGTTGCAGGTATTGACCGGTATGCGCATCCGTATACCTATATACCTATTGTTTGCGGGGGGTCAGGTATGATTTTGGGTGTATTGAAGGCCTGCTTCTTAAGACAAAGCTGCAGCTCGGAGTAGAAGAATGAATTAGATTTTGGGCGGCGACGAGAGCCAAAGGACTTGTTATGTTTAAGTTTGTAGATTCCGAAGAATCTTTAAGCTCCATTTTATATATATCTATATATATATATATATATATATACTGAAAAAAAAATTTGTTAAATCTAAGTAAGCGTTTCCTTAAATCGTACTAAGAAAAGATTTACTTAAATAAAGTAAATATGTCTTAAATTTATATATATAAGAATCTATAAACTCCATGTAAATGATATTAGTTATTTATAATATGTTGGAATATCGCTATGCTTTAGCATACCTATGTATGTAACTGTAGTTATACACTACTATATGCTCGTACAAAAATGAATCGACTTACTAAGAAATGTCCCAGACATAAACTGAAATGCGAATATAGAAAAGAGTGGGGAACTATATGCGTCAGCCCCGAAAATCTCTTATGCCCCTTTTGTCAAGTGTTTTAGTCGTACTAGAGCATCTAGCTGGAGCAGTTGCACATAATTGACGTTATTCCTTCGTTGTACGAGTTTGAATAAACGAAAGTTATTTTATTTGAAATATATATTGTGTTTTATCATTTATTTAACACATACTTTCAATATAATATATATATGTTTAATTAAGTATCTTTTAATTTCTTTTTTCATTCTGACAACCTGATGTTCTGCTCTTCATATTCTCCCTACACTGAAAAAAAATTTGTTAAATCTAAGTAAACGTTTCCTTGAATCGTACTAAGCAAAGATTTATTTAATAATAGTAAATATTTAATTATGTTTAGACTGATATTCATCAATTCGATAAATATGTACTAAATTTAACAAATATTTACTTTATTTAAGTAAATCTTTACTTAGTACGATTCAAGGAAACGTTTACTTAAATTTAACAAATTTTTTTTCAGTGTACAATTAACAAAAAATAGCTTTATTTAATCAAATTTATTATAAGTAAATAACTTCGAATCTTTCTACACCTTTGACTAGAAAGATACCATCATCTAAAATTATAGACAATCAATCGTCTCGTATCTCAAAATACTTTCAACGACACTCATTCTCCCCGCGCCTGCCCTACGACCCCTTCAAAAACTTCAAATCCCAAAAATACCCCCAACATCCGAACCTCGACTTTCAATCCCCGAGACAGCGCCGCGCGCGCAGCCAAACGACACGCGTTCCTCGCGATTCCTCTCGTCTCTCTTATCTCTCGCGGGCATCTCTCTCTCTCTCTTACACACACATATATATACACACGGGGCCAACGCTCCCGCGAGGCTCTTTCAGCTTCATCTTTTTCTTCAGCTTCGCTTCGCTTCTATTCGCCTCGCGCACTTCTTCTTCTGCTTCGGGTATATCACCCCCCTCTCCTCCTCTCCGCGCGCGCGCAAGTGACAAACACACTGCTACCGGATGGACGGCCCCGCGAGAACAATGGAAAACAATCGAACGCCACCGCCGCCGCGACGTGTGACGCCGCGGAGTTCGCGCTGACCGGGATATATTATGCAACACAGTGTTTGGGTTGGAGGAGAGTGGGGGTAGAAGCTTGGATTTTAATGCTCGAGCGCTGCGAGCGGTGGGTGAGAGAAGATTCGAGAGTTGCGGCGGTGATAGGAGAGAAGTGGTTTATTAAGGAGGTGCTTGGAAAAAAGTGTTCGAAGTGTGGGAAGAAGTAATTGTTTATACGTGTGTGTTAGCTTGTGGATAAGGAATTGGTCTTTTCTGCTTACGCATCGCGATTTGGGAATTTTATTCTAGGTGATTTTGTAGTAAGAGTGAAATATATCAATTATTTTGAGTAAACTTTTTAGTTATATATCTACGCTTGCGACATGAAAATTTAGTTAAAAATATTTTTACATGTATAATCGATGTTAACAGATGTTAAATAATTGTGATAAATATTGTCTTCTGTGTGGCTAGTCTACATCGAGAAAAGAATCTCCTTCAAGAATAAAAGTTTTCGTAATTACATTTTTTGTCTTTGATATAAAGTTGAACAAACAATTTTTTTTCAAGTTATCATCTCAGTTTAATTGCAAAATGAACATTTCTGTAATGACTTAATATTGACATTCTAGATAAAAGATAATCGTAAATCATGAAGAAACAATAAATTACGATACATGCAGAAAAATGTAGTCAAGTTTGAATAGAAGACTCATTTATCAATTATCAATAAATCCGGTTTTATTCAGATACTCCTGAACTTATGAACACTTCAAAAACTTCTATACTCTCTTAATTTGAAATAGTGAAACCTCGGAAATTTCACTGTAAAGCAGTGAAATCTCACTGATTCGCAGTGAGAACTCAGCAACTAATTCATGTAGTGGAGCACTCGCAAAAGTACGCTTAAAAAAATGTATTATGTATCACAGTAACACAGTAGTCGTTAATAGGAAAATTCTTCCAGACTACAAAAGGAATCAATTGATTAAAGTATAATCTTCTTGAATTCAATTTTACTTAACTACTAGGAAGTATACGCACAGACACTCTATTTACATGTACACGAGATTCTCAATTTTCGAACTCAATGATTCGTTACAGATTTCTGGAACAAACTCCTCAAATCAATCGGAGGACTTTTACATCGCAACCATTTCCCTTTCAGCATCACTTATTCAAGATTACTATTCTTGCTCCGGGAATCGTCTTTGGTAACAAACGCCTTTCTTCGTTTGTCAAACTTCTTTTCGCCTTCTTTTTCGTACACATCCATCCTCGATTAGCCGAAGGGTTTATTTATAGAGAGCGTGCACTCGCGAGTATATAGGTTCCGCGCGATTCAATTCGACACGCCCAGATAGATCTGGTCTTTAATGGGTCAAGGGGCCAGGCCAGACCGGGCGACACGTGTGCGTTATAACTACTGCGACGCATGTATAGGTAATTGCAGCAGTGGAAAAATTGTTGCGATAATGCGGCGGGGCTTGACATCGCGGCTGATGACGATTTCGTACTTGATGGATAAATCTTTTCAAGTGGAATTCGATCCCTCTGTTGACATTTCGCTGGGGTAAATGAAAATGATGATGCCAAGCTGGTAAGATGAGTGTCTTGACTTCTGGGAAGCAAATTTTTATGAGTGTTTTAGTGATATTTCTGGTAATTAGAAATGGAGACTTTGATTCGTAAGAGCGATTGACGTTGTCTCAAAATATTGAGATACACGCGGTATGGCGTCAAAAATACGCGTTTTATTCGTGAAAAATGACGCCTTTATAAATAGTTGATTTTAGATTCAATCTGCAAATCGTATAAAAATGAAAATTGAAAGAAGACGGAGATAGCTTTAATTTGCGAGGTGTTATGTGTCAGAAGCTTGTTTTACTCCAATTTCGCTGTCCAAATTTACATTAAAAACAAATGAAACAAGTTGAAATTTGATGTAATTTTGGAATATTCTAACGTAAGCTTATTTGATATGCAAAACCTCTCAAATTAAAGCTTTTTTTCACCTTCTTTCATTTCGTACTTCAAAGCTATTTATACAATGAATAAATGTGGATTCGTTTGACTGATAATAAGAGTGTCATTTTTCACTAATGCCATGTGCATTTTTTATACTATTCATCTCAAATTAAGACAGTGTTTTTAGGCAGTAGAAAACACTTCTCACAGCCTCATCAAAATCTGTTACCAAAATGTATGATGTATACTCATTAATTAAAAAATTTATGATAAAAAATCAAGTAAAAATTGCAAAAATAAAACTAGCCATTTTTATTAGAAATTTTATACAAACATAAATAGTAAATGTTTCTATACAAATCGTAATTTTTACTGTATCATTATTCTGCGTAAACGATACATTTTCTTCAAATTTTATCAAGCAATAAATTGTTCAACTTTTTGTCGTATCACAATTCTCGTGACTTAATGTTTATATGAACATACTTCCAAGTATAAAGAAACTCTGTATCCAGTGCGCGTCAGAACATTCTCGGCATTCCTTCTCCAGAACCAGATAAAAATTATCACCGCTTGTAATGATTTTCTCAAAACAGCTTCGTTATACCGTCACCCGGACAAGCCCACCAACTCTAAACCCCAAAGCGTCAAACTCTCCAACAAACAACACACCCCGATAAAACAGAGTAAACCCTCACACGATTTACATAAAAAAGAAAAATGACAAACTGTTACGAATCCCGCAATTTCTCGCCGATAAACTCGCAGATAACGCAGAGAAAACTCCGCCTTGCATCTTCCGCGTTCACGTGTCGCGCGCTGATAATACCGATAGCGTAGCATCGAAATAAGAAGCCGGGAGTCTCACGCTGCGTGCCTATTACGTAAATGAAATTCCGCAGGAAAATCAAATAAAAGAAGCCTCGCTTTATTATTCGCTCTGTCGCGGTGCGCGCGATTGAAAATGAGGTCTTCCGCGAAGTGCAACCCGACGCCGATCGTCGATTGTAGAGTGCATTGTAAGACGCGTGTAGTACTCGGCGGTTTGCGCAAAAAAGGCGAGCGATGGATTTATAATAAGCGCGACGAGCGAGTTTTGTGTACACGGTGTTTTGTAGATATATCGGATTGATTAAGTGGGATTTTATTTCTGTTTTTTTTTGTTTATTTAGCGGGGAGAGGGATGGGAGAAAAACGAGTTTTCATTTATCAGTTGGGTAGCGATTGAGGGGAAAGGGACAGAAATAGGATTATCGATTATCGGAAAAGTATCGGAGTCGATTTACAGTCTTTGAACGCGCTTTTTTTTGCACGGTGGATTATTAAAGCGAATTGTATTTTCAGTGCTTTATGAATCGAATAATAATCATTTGTAAATGATGTAAATTGTAAATGAAGTTTAATTTATTTAAACAAGTGCAAACGAGTGTACTCTCGATAGGCTTTAAAAATATAGTTGAGATAGCACATGAAGTGACCAGTGCTGGAAAAGTAATTTTTTTGCACTACACAGCTAAAATAAATTGAATTAAAAGCTTTTAAATGATCACTTGACTTTTTATTACAGTATACATTTTTTTGTAACATTGCATATTCGACTGGTGAAAAAAACGGCCAAAAAGCATCTTTAGCTTGAATTTCAAAATTCTCTGGATCTTCGATTTTCTAGTCCAATTTAGCTCAAAGTATTAGATTTCACATATGTAATACCATCTTTTACATTTATAACCAGATTTATATTATTATAATTGAATTGTCAATTTTATTGTATTAAACTCATTTTTATGTAAAATGATTAATACGGCTATGTTAAATACAGACCAGCACTGGAAAATCATATTACTAATTCGATAACAAATTAAATTTAATTCCCACGCCGGTGACCCGGATTCGATTCTTAGTCTCTGCCGATTGACACAAGCACCTTTGTAATAATTACATGTGCTTTAATGAAAGAAAAAATTAAATTTAAAAATTAGATATTTAGTACTATTAACAAAATTATATCTTTTAATAAGACATCTGAATAAGTGAAAATCTTATTAGATAATAAGTCATGAATCTGAAATTATTCTAATTGTATATTCACTTATTCTAATTATTGATTTTCATTTATTCAAATTTAGAAAGAATGATACACATATCTAACGAGAAATTTAATAATATTTGTTTATACTTTGACATTCGAATAAAAATTCTTACTTTACTGAAACAAATGGTCAAGTCTTGACGCAATAAATCTGTTTTTAAACCCACTATGATACTTCACATTGTCCTTTCCACCGCGTACATCCACCAACGCAACGCAACACCTTGTCCACTCCTCGATCACCAATCACCACCCTCCTCGCCCAAAAAAGAAACCCCCCACATCCCATCCTCCTACCTATACACACACTATCACCCGTCTAACGACCCGCACGCGCTCCTCATATACATATCTCCACGCGCTCGCGAATCACACACACGCCTCGGAAATGCAAACACGCGCGCGACCCCACGTCGTACTCTCGCCTGCCTGTTTATATAGATATCTCTCTCTCTTTCTCTCCGCGCGCGCGGCCATTTTGATAATCTGCCTCCTCGGCAGCTCTCTTTCTACACCCCCACCCGCGGGCGCGCGCGCGCAAGAGAGAGAGAGAGAGTTCAGCTGCTGTGCGGCGCGCGTCGCGTATTAAGCTTCTACAGATGTTCGGGAGGAGAGTGGGGGGAGAGAGACGCTCGGAGATGGATACAGCGGAGTATATATCGGGATGCAGATGCGCGGCGATGGGTTTTAAAGACGCGCGGGGTGGGGGGTAATGAGATTGTGCGCGGGGATACGCGGAGGGAAGAATATTATAATTGAGGGTAAATGGGGTTAGGAATGAGTATAGTGTCAGATGAGTGGGGTAATCGGAACCGATGAAACGTAGGTGGACTGATTCTTAATATAGTGTAGTAAGGAATCCTCCTTGGATAATTGAATAATATTGAATAATTATTTAGTATTTGGCTTATTTTATGTTACACTACAAAAAGAAAATCTTATTTTAAGATTGACCGATCTTAAAATTTCAAATGCTTGAAAAACATAAAAATAATATTAATATTATTTTAATAATAATATTAATTATTTTAATATTAATTATTAATTATTTTTATTTTAATATTAATATTATCTTTATGTTTTTCAAGCATTTGAAATTTTAAGCAACAAATTTAAAATCGGTCAATCTTAAAATAAGATTATCTTTTTGTAGTGTATATGTGTATTATTGAAGAAAAATGACGTAGTATTTAAATCGTTATTATGAAGTCTATGTGGATACGCGTTTGTTAATATAGAAGTATAGAAAGCGGAAGGAGTGGAGGTTACGCGAAATTTTATTCATTCATATGTAGGTTAGTACTGAGTCTAACCTGCGTAGTACTGTCAACCCATTTTACTCATAGTCTCCGAATTTCTACCCTAGTATAGTAATAATTACTAACTTTTTTTCTCCGTGCAGGAGGTTTGAGGAGACAGAGCGTGTCGGATGAATTTGTAAAATAATGAGCGTAAGTCAATAAAGAGCATTGAGGTGCAGTGAGTAAGTAAAGCAAATGTTTGCGGGAATTGAGGAGTGCGTAAAAACAAGATCGGATTAATTTTGTTTTTCGCTTCGATACAAAGTTGAAGCATTCGTTTTGGGAAAAAAATATTTTCTTACAATTCTTTTTTTATAAATTTTTCTTATAACATTTTTATTTATTTAATTTATATCTTATAATATTTTTTTATTAATATTTTTTTCTCGTTGTAATTACATTGTATTTTATTAATGACCAGATTAACGTTTTTTAATAAGAGGTTGTAAATATAATCGAAAGTGCAATTATATTATAACTTTCATCTGCTATTAAAACTCACCTTTTGTATTTATATGTTATAACCTGTTGAATCCGTAATAAATAAATATATATAAAAAAATGATCAATCAAATCACAACGAAACGGTGAATTGCGACGTGTAAAACATTTACAATCAAGTACAAAGAGAAATACAATTATTCACTTTTCCACGAACACTCCACAACTTACAAATACTCGATCCAATATTTAATTAAACTTCAAAAAATCTCACAAAACTCCCCAAACCACCCAAAAAAAACCGTTTATTATCCAAACCCCATAAAATCTCACAATCTCCCCCCTCCTCCAAAAACAGCTCATAAATCACCCACTCACGCGCTTGCGTACGTGCCCACAATCATGCCTCTCGCTCTTCCTACTCCCGTTCCTCCTCCTTACACTTCTCCGCCGATGCACCGACGCGCGCGCGATTGTTTCTCCCGTTTCGTCCCCCTCCTACACACTTTGCACTCGCGTAAGAGCTGCCTTTTTTTTCACTACGCGCGTATACGTACGCGAGCGCGTGTGCACTCTTTCGCGGCTCTCGCTTTGTTGTTTTCTCTTTTTCCTGGCTCGCGCGCGCGAGTGTGTGTTTTTTTGCGCCACTGGCAGGCTTCGAGATTTCTTAGAACGGAGATGTTTGCTTTGTGGGCATGGCAGAGTGTGTGTGTGCGAGCGATTTTTCGAGACGGGGAAAAATTGACGTGTTATGCATATTTCGCGATATGGCGCGTGCTGTAATTGAAATGTTATGATTTATGGATGGTAGCGTGGTTATTGTTGTGTGGTTGGAACTGGAGCGGGTTTGGTCTTTGGGATGATGTCATTGGCATAATTACCGGCGATTGGGTAAAAAAAGGCTCATAAATTATTAATAATAGCTGTCGGTAGCGTTAATGATTTATATAATTAATTATTTCGCGGACACCGGAGTCTTGCGCATAGTTGCAAGCGTATCTTACAACACTTACACTTCATGTACGTAATTACGTAACTCGATGAACACAATAAAATAAGTAGATTACCGGCGTTAATAATTTTACACTTCGCTCGTGCGAAGCCAAAAAACAAGCGCCAGCGGAATCTCCCTAACGAGATGAATTAAAATCGCGCGAGCCGATAAAATACCGGATCGAATCTTGCATTTCTACTCCTGTTTCACGCCACCGAAGAGTTTCATTACACTTCGTCTCGGCTCGCGCCTCGTCGCCGCAACTGCACACCTTCGAAAAACTCCACGCATCGACTTCCGCTCGACGCGCCACCGGTTTTTTCTTCTCGCTCGCTCGGCCGACTTCCGGCTCGCGCGGAGGGAGAGAGAGATTGTGGAAAAAAAGAAAGGAGAGGAGGAGGACGACGCGTCGAGGGAAGAGAAGGAAAATAGGCTCTCGAGGAGTTACAAATTGTAGAGCCGACGACGATTGCGCGTCGAAAAAGTAGGCTATATTTAGAAGTGGAGGAAAACGGGAAGCTTTTTTGCTGTGTCGTTTGACGTTTGTAGTAATTATTATTGGCTTTTTGCTTTGGGAGGAGGTGCGAGAGTTTGGAGTGTGATGATAGGTTTTATGGGTGGAAAAAATGGGTATTAATTGGAAGTTAACAGATAAAACGCATAATTTGCGTAAACTGATGGTTAAAATGTAATAGACTTGTATGAGTGATTGTCAAAAGGATGAAATGTTCTTAAGAACATGAAGCATGTCAAGCTATTTTTGTAGTTAATATCATTTATTAATTAGAAGATATTCTGGTTTAGAACGAATCTGAGTATTTAGAGAATCTTGGAAGAATCACGTTTAATCGTCAGCATTGTCACTTTGTGGCGAGTTTTAAAAAATGTCATTAGTTTTACTATTACTAAATTAATTTCAAAATGTCTCTTTTACGGAATGTTTTTATTTAATTTAAAACACACAAAACTGTAAACAATTTGCAAAATAATATAGTTCATTAACTATTATTATTTTCGTAGTCAACTAGTTTACCTTATTTTACCCACACGTCAAAAGTATTTCATACTCCCAATTCTAAAAAAAGAATTTTTGATTTCATCCTCGTAAACTCTTAAAAACACACCCATTATCAAACACAATGCATCTAATCCACATCAAATCCTACTTACGCGCATCACGCGCTGTTTACATGCTTATAACTCTCCAAACAAAAATAAACTCCTCCGCGATCCCCAATAAAGCATCTCTGAGACAATATAATACCCCTCCACACAGCGCAGCACAGCAGATCAGCCCAATAAATTGTATTTCATTTATTTACAACGCCTATTAATAAATCGCAGCCAGCCGGTCGCCGCCGCGGCGGCAGTAGTAACAGCCGGGCATGCGCAGGCATGCACGGGCGCAAACACACACATACACACTCACGAAAAGTCCGAAGCCGAAGCTGCGTATGCAGGCGATCGAGAAACGAGGCGATAAACAGACCTAGAAAAAGACGCAGCCAAGAGTGGGCGAACCTTTAAGCCTCGTCTGCAGTCTATCGGTCGGTGGGCTGATGGGTTCGAGAAGTGAGAGTTGCAGTGGTTGTTGGGACGAGGTTTTTGATGATTGTGCGTGGAGATTTTGTTGGGGTGGGAGACGAGGAAGGGGAAGGTGGAGGATTGGATAACATTGTGTATTGTTGTTGCAAATTTGATTATATTGGTAACAATTATTAAATTATAATAATAATTTAAATTGAGTCTATGGAGCTTTGCGGGTTACGTTGGGAAAATAAAAGATTAAATAAAGTATTTACGAATTTTATTAATGTTTATTATTGTATCACGATTTGATAAATTTAAGAATAATTTTCTTTCTTTTTACGCTTCGACGTATTATTATGCTTATAGTATTATAGTTTCTCAGTCTATTTTGCCAATTGTGCTCTAAGTTGTTTAGTAGTTTAAAAGAGTTGGCCCTGCCAAAATTTATTGTATAAATAATTTAAAATTAAAATTATATCAATAGATGTTGTTTATACCACATTATGTATCAACATTCATTGACGTGAATCATATATATTCCACTGAATTGTTGACGTCTTATTTTTCTCTTTTTAGAATAGTTTTTCATAAATAAAATAACTAGCCAAATGTGATTGTAAAAGTATGTTCCTTGAAAAACAAATATCACTGAATGTAGATTATTGTTAAATAAATAATTATAAATTCTTGCATTATAATAACAAGTTATAATTTAAATCTATTCTATTATAGCACTTTATTTAGTTTGTAAAACTCTTGTAATAATTTTAAAATTCTTTGAAATGGTTTGGAAGTGACTGCAATATAAGGGATTAGGATGAATTAGTCATCACCCTACATTAACGAGCTACAAGAACTCAATAGTTCAGAGCGATATATAAATACAGGAAAAACCCGGATAGAAAGTAAATATAGCTCATTGTTTCTAGAACAAATTACAATATTTCGCTAATATTAACAATAATTTTCATAAAAAACATAAACATCAAAATGTCTTAAATATAAAAATTAAACTTCATCCCAAACAAAAAATCATTGCAAAAACAATAAACAACATCCAACTAAAACCGGGATTCCCCTACATTACGTAACCATCAACTGCCCTCTCACAATCCCCACCATCTAACAAAAACCAAACTCAAAAACCGAACATATAAACAAACTCCCCCCCTCCCCTAACAAAAAGAAAAATCACTCCATCACCTTCGCTCGCACGAACCCAACCCACACCACGCACTCCACTCCTCACCACTACGCGCGCGCGCGCGCGCGCATTTTCCCCACTTCTCTCTCTCTCAACTCCGCAGTCCGTCGAAGCACAGCCGAACAAGCCGACTATACTCCGACTCTTCTCCCACCACGCGTCGTCGTCGCCACCACCGCCGCCGCCGCCGCCGCCGCCGCTGCTCTCGGCTCTGGCTGTGCGCTGCGCGCACGACCGGAAAGCGCCAGTTTCTCCTCGCCGATCGTCTCCGGCTCATCCTCTGCGCCGCGCGTCGTCAGCTCTCTCTCCCAACAGTGTACAACGCTTTAAACTCTCTTTCTCTCTCCCCCGTGTGTCCGTGTATACATATAGATATATTGGTATATATATACAGCGCGCGCGTGTGGTGTTCGAAGAGAGAAGGAACCCCGGTGATCGAGGGGTGCCGCGCGCACGGTTAATGCAACGCCACTCGATTGGTGTACACTGATGTAACGATAAATATATGTACTCAGGTATGATGTAGTGTGAGGCATCGGTGTCGTCGGAAAGTGCCGTTTAAACTCGTTCTCCTTGAGAGCGCTACGTACGTAGACTACGTACGTACAGAGGTATATATAGATATATATATATCTATATATATACAGAAGTGAAAATCATCGTGAGGGTGTACTCTCTGTCTCTTTATCAGTTCTGGATTGGACGATTACCAGAGATAAGGGCGCGTGACGACGACCCTGCGCGTGCATACAAGTGTCCGTGGTGTGTGTGTGTGTGTCTGTGTGTTTGTATATATACACGACACGTATATGTACCCTACTGACGACAGCGGAGTTTGGATGATGATCGTCGTCGTGTGATGAATGTTCCGACCGATTGCTCAACTCTCTCTGTGTCTATCTAGCTGAGAGCGGTGTGGCTGTTTCTTTTTTTCTTCCGCCACAAGTGGAACGGAGCGGACAGGAGCCACAGCGTACACGTCGTACTTTTTGCGGGGAGTAAGCAGGCAGCGCCGCGCTCTCGATCGCGTCAATGTAACGTACACACGCATACGCAAAGTGAAACGATTAGCCTTCAGTGATACAATTGGTATACATTCGATATACTCGGCAATTAGTGATTGGTGCTTCTTCTTTTCAGTGCTGCGTCCTGATTCTGGTGTTGTTGTTGTTGCTGGTGTTGTTGTGCCGGTGGTGATAATTGGTGCTTTGTGAATCATTGTGAAAGGAGAAGGTATACGTAAACTGGTGTTCAGTGCGAGGAGCAGGGGGGAAGGAGCATGTGATAGTAGAAAAGTGTCGACAAGAGAGGGGAGTAGATTTGTTCCCAGAGGTTGTTCCCTTCAACTGTGGTGAACTGCCGACAACAACGACCAAACCACCACCACCTGGTGCTAACGAGGACGATGCGACTGGCTTCGGGACATCCTCGCGGATTGGCCGAGGCTTCTAGTACGCGGCAGAGTCGCGTCTTCTCCAGGAGACCTTAACCTCAACGCAATTAGCCGGTGAGTAGTAGTGAGACGATGCGTTTGGGGGAGTAGGAAGGGTTGGTTGGGAAAAATGGAGAGTCCAGAATGGTTTTGGATGCTCGGGCATCCTTTGCGGGATGAATGTAGAAAATTGGAGAAAAGGTTTAGGATGGTTTGAGGTGAGGATGCAAAGTGTGTCAAATGGATTGTTGTGGAGATCCTTTGTTGGTACAAGTTGAGAAAATAATAAAGTGGAGCGAAAGGGATGTTGAAATATGTCAACTGGGTTCTCTTGGAGAACGATTTTAAATTTATGAACATCCATTGTGAAACTAGTCGATAAAATGGGTGACAAATTCAGGTGTACCGTCTCCGGTGCGTCATAAATCTGCGATAAGACCGGGGAGTTAAGCTTGCTAGAAAGTGACAATTTAGATGTTTCGTCAATAGAGATGAAGACTGTTCTTAAACGGTCCTTTACTAAAATGATTCTTAATTCTTTATGCAACGAGTCGATAAAATTAGCGAAAAAGCTAGAAAATGGAAACTAAAGCCTTTTAATAATAGAAATACAAAGTGTGTCAAATACGTTCCTTCGAAAACGAGTTTCGGGTCCACTAACACTCTTTCTGGAACGGGTCGAGCAAACCGGGGGGGAGGGCTTACAAATTCGCAGGCCAAGGAATTCCCAGCGCGCGTCATAAATATGCGAAAGGAACGAGGGAGTGGGGGGAGAACAAAGAAGCTTTCCATAATTAAGACAATCCAGGCGGCATTGGAAGAGGACGAAAGGTGTTGGAAAAGTACGAGCGCTCGTTCAGAAGTTAATCGGGCATCCTGACCCAAGTGGCGCATAGTATAGTCTCGGGATCCACGTATATACGCATAATTCCTGCGCGCTGCGATTAGAGAGAGCTTCTCTGGCGTTGCTCAACGTCCGAGACGTGACGAAAAACACGATTGAAATCGCGAGCCACAGCCGGCGAAAATTAACGCGAAAAAAGAAAAGAAGAGAGAGAAGCGCTCGCGCGAAGGACACCTGCACAGTAATATCCCCGTAGCACGGCAGTGGCGGAGAATCGACGGAATGCCGGAGTTTGGATTGATTCGGCCTGTTATCGGCGTGTTTTTCGATTAAGATATCAGCATCCACGCGCACTCGCAGTTGTTTCAATAAGACAGAGGACGCAAGAGTCGTGCGTACGATCAAAGCAATGGTGTATGTATTCCTCTATTCCTACTTCAATATTTAACAAAAATTCAGCTCGAGAAGATTTATATCCAAGTATTTAGGAAGAGTCTCCGGTTCCCTTGGATTTTCCTCTTAGCAACCTCGTTCGTCCGTTTCTCCGACTGACACCGAGGCAGGCTCTCGACTTCGCACGTAATACCACACAACTCCACCCCCTCCCCGGGTCATCGTCGTCTAATCGCCTCGGCATCCAGATAACAAGTCTTACCCTACCCAACCACATCGCCATCGATTCCTCAACGCTATCATCGCGTGCCATCGGAGCCGTAGCACGAAACGAGTCGCATGAAATTGCGTAATTCCCCAAGTTTTACGTGCGCCTTTGCAACACTGTGTGTGTACCTATATATCGCGTATATATATATATATATATATATATATATATATATATATATATAAACCGTACGTAAGTACGTGAGTGCGTCTACGTTCTGGTGCTGCTGCTGTTCTCTGTTGTGACGTCATGGGCGAGCACAGCAGTGCCGCTCTCCTGCGTCAATTCGCGCTTGTTCTCTACCTGTCTTTCTCTCTCTCTCTCTCTCTCTCACTCTCCATCCCCACTCTGAACCACCGTGTGCTGCTGCTGCTGCCTCCTCCTCGCGTCGTTTCCACGCGCTGATGGAGGTCTAATATCGCGTGTGTGTATACCTTATACCTCCCTACCACCATTGGACTTCGCTCGACCGCGACGAGGACTGCAAGTATGTGTGTGCGTGCTTCACGAATTCGTTTCGTGATTACGAGTGATTAACTTCGCTCTCGCGACGCTATGCCTTTTTTTTTTCTCTGCTCGCGCGCGGGGGACGGGGGATCTTATCTGTAATATATCGCGGAGATAGCGAGGTATGTAGTACGCGTGTGTACGTGTGTATTTTTGTTGTGTAGGCTGAGGGTATTCTGGAGTGCGAGGAGGATCGATTTCTAATTTGGAAAGCTCGCGGTGTGTGTGTGTGTTTGTGTGTGTGTATAGGTATTGAGCAGGCTGTTGAAAGGATGTTAAATTCATGACTCGGTGGCCCATATTCGCGTGCGGACCTTGCGCATTGTGCGGGACGGGGAGAGCCTTTGTTGCGAGAGCTTCTCAAAAGTGTATGAATTTTGAAGCAGCAATTTGGCAGTTCGAAATTTCATCAACCGTTGTACTTGTGGATTTTGAGTTTGAAACTTGTCATAGAAGGTCCTTTAACCACAAGAATCTATAAACACGTTTAATACGAATACGAGGTACCGAATCATATTAGCTATGAATAGCACGTAACAGTCTTTGACAATATTTGTCAATTCTACATTTTCCTTTGTCACTCAGTTCCTGCAGCAACTAATTGAATAACGCCAGCGGCAGCGGTGCTAGGGGGAGGCGCGCGCAAGTTTTTGAGAATGCAATTTGGGGAAGTTCTTGCCGACGCTATTTAGTTTGAGTAACGTGATGCAAGTTAAGCGATATCCTAGATTCATTATACAGGCACGTGATTGTGTTTTCCAAGTATGTTTCTTAATGTTCCGCCCCTGGAGTTACAAATGCACACTCCCCGCGTCTTCGTGTGTATTATACACTTTGTTTCGGGCTGAGGAAGTTTTCGAATCTGTTTCGTCATTAGCGGGGTTTTAATATTGTCTTGTATGCAAATTTCCATTTTCGTGGCAATTTATTGTGGCGACACGTTTAAATAGCCGAGTCGTGAGGCGACGTGAAATAAATTTATACTATTTATGCTCTCTTCAATCTCGTATTTTGCTAAGTTTCTAGAATATAGAGCGTGCAGTTGCAAAATTTACCTTCCTAACGTAACTCGGTGCGAGCATTGTGTACACTCCCTATACCAAAAAAGTTGATACGAGTGCCTCCTTCCATTTTTATCTCTTCGCTTTCATTCATCCCACATGCATATTAATTAACCCCAAAAGCACGTCATTCAACTCTCCGCGATTTCCATCCGCGAGCCTGCCTTCCAAGCTCCGGCTAAAATTTCGCGATACAATCCCAGAAAAGACAAGCCGTGTTAATCCCGACTCCGCGACAGGCGTAAGTGGAGCATTCGACGTTATAATAAGAATCAAGAGGTGCACTTTGCTTTTAAAGCGCTGCCTCGTCACCCGGCGCGTGGGAATGAACGAACGAGGAGAAAGCCAGCGGCAGCAGCGGAGAAGACTCCTCCGGCCAAACCCTAACGTCCACTTCTGTTTATTATGATAATGGCATTCTGATTGGGGAAGTTTCCGCGGATTATGGAGCCAAGAACAGCGAGACGCGCGCGCGAGGGTGGAAAAGGGGCGAGAGATGCACCCAACGGATAAAGAAATGAAGAGGGAAAGAGCGAAAAAGATTCTCGAGGGTGGGAGAGTTTTTGTAGTTAAAATGACTGTTACCGAACTTTGGCCGCGAGCGAAACTAATTTACTGGATTCGCGTTGAGCGCGAACTTTATTCATTTTGCTAAGTCGTTCTGGGGGGGGGGGGGGGGGAGTACCGCGAGACTGACTGAAGAAGTGCGGGGGTGCGCCGGAATTCTCGAACTGCAGTTTCGGCGTGCGGGATTCCGCGACGGATACGCGGAAAAATGCGTGGGAGGGTGACGTTTTGATTGTCGAGGTCGGGGGATTAAAGTGCCATTGTAGGAGGATGGGAGATCGATGATAACTGTAAAATCGATTGGAAGTGAAAGGCTCTTTTAGCTTGCTTGTGCACTGACAAAAATGGATATTTCAAGGTAGTGGATTCATCTCGTTTTACGACTTGATGGTTTTTCTACTCCATTCAAGCTGACTTTGATCCACGCAATTAGATATGCTATCGATTCACAATTGTTATTTTCATAAAATTTCTTTATTTGCTTGAAACCGATTCAATTTGAATGAAGTAAAGTCTATCAAGTTGTAAAACAAGTAGCCAATTGTGTCAGTATTTCATGTAGGTTATAACATCATTTAAAAACTCTTTCTAGTGTCTGAAACGTCAGTTTGAGGTTATGTTCGGATTTCAAGCGCTACTATAGTTCATCTAAAGCAAAAACTCTAATTTATTTTTCTCCGCGTATCAAAGCATGGACGATACCTTTCGAATATTTCATATTTCAGTTTCCATTTAACGTTCCATTTACCGCCGGTAATAACGAAAACGGGGGCCGGGGGATATTCTAATTTGACTCCGATGCGCTCGCGCACAGAGAGAGAGAGTCACCGAGCGAAAGCAAAATGGATATTTACGTTTCGGTTGTGCCGCTCACCGCGCGCGAATCATCCTCCTAATTATAATCAAAATTTTGGCTCACCGTGCAAGCCACGATCCGTCAACTCTCTCTCTCTCTCTCTCTCTGCGCTCGTATTTATTCCGACAAACCCCTAATTTTCCGCAAACCCCACGCGCTCTATCTCTCAAACATTTCCGATCTCTCTCTCTCTCTCTCTCTCTCTCTCCTGCGCCCGGCTGAAAACTCAAAGCCGTGCATCTCCCAGGAATGGGGAGGGTTATACAGGATAGAGGATTTGAAGCGAAGGGTTTGCTTTTCCAAAATTCAAGCCGCTTTTACCTCCGGCAAGTGTACACAGACTACGTGCAACTTTGGTTTTGACTCGAGTTCTCCCTCGATTCTCTCGTTGACGCGCGCGCGGTGTATACGAATACGGAATGGAGACGCTAACCTTGGACGAGCGCAATGCACATGTGTGCGCTGGCGTTAGTGTCGCGCAGTTGAAATGGAATACGCAAGGTTCATGCCAGATTTTCCTTATATCACCGTATATAGCAGTGTGTAATATACACACACATACACACGCGAGAAAGAGGAGGTCAGAGTTTAGGATTCTTCTGTACGCTGCGTAGTTTTGCAATGCAGGTGAATTCATTTGCATTCGGGGCAGGAGAGGACTTTGCCCGATGTATATATTGCTACGCCGCGATATTATATCCATGTTTTGAACCACTTCGCGGCTGCTCTATTGTTCCAATTTGCGATGATGATGATGATGCGTCAGGTATAAATAGGACGTTGTGGATGGTTTGTTGATGCTGGTGGAGGAAGCTGGCGGAAAGTGAAACGGTCAGAACTGGGGAGCGCGTGTATTATTATCGCGGCACGTGGACTTTTCTTGAAAAACTTTGTTTGTATTATTGAAACTGACAGGAAATAAAACAGCCGCGAGACGTGTGTTGTGTTATGCTTGGGACACGTAGACTTTTCTGCGGTCGTGAGATGTTTGTTGATATCTTTATTGCTGTATTACGGTCAGTTTTTCACTTTGTAATTAATGTCTTTTTGCATTAGCGCTGTGTGTTGTACTGCAAGTCAGTGCTTATTTTGTAATACTTATTACTTTGTTTCAACTGTATAATTTTGTTCATATTTCGCTATTATTTTCTAACAATTGATTGTTATTACAAAAAATAAGAATTGTTCCTGCTTTGTCGGAGGATAAAAACAGTATATGGGTACCAGGAAATTGATTATCTTTACTTCGTTTTTGAGAAAACTTTGAAATACAAGGAAAGGAGGCTATGCTAGTCATAGTTTTCTATTTTTAAAATAAAAGTTTTCTAAAAAACCCCGCCAGTTAACTTCCTGGTACACATATATTACTCATTCTCAACGAATTGCAGCGTATTCGTATGTTTCCATTTCCGAAAATTACTCTTTCAATATAATAACAAAAAGTCGGTTATTCCAAGACAGCTGTACTCGAATGAAAAATATATCTCACCGAGTTAACCTCAGCATTTGCATTCTCCACCACCCAAAGACAACAAAGTACTATCAAAATCCTCAAACCAAATGCAAACTTGGAACACTCGATAGCGCGCGTACTAAAGACTCTCCCACCAGTCTACCTCCAAGCGATAATTAACCGTGTAGCAGAATCGCGACCTGAATCAACGCAAAACCGTCCGTCCACCTCGATCAAGAAAGGAAAAAGACAAGTATACGAAGCGGCGTCGAGACTGCAACGTCGCACGGCTCTGTCTAAATATTTAACGCGCGCGAATGTCGCGCGCCAAGACTTTCGACTTCTCTCCTCGCACTGCGGCCTAAGAAGCAGAGAAGCAGCAGCCGAGGAGAAGCTCAAGAGAGTATAGGAGAGTCGATTTCGACGTCACTCGGTCGAAGTGTACAGCGGAGCGCGAGCGTTTCCGCTCCCCTTGGAAGCGCTCCAAAATTCCTCCGCGTAGGAAACTTCTGTCTCTCTTTCTTTCTTCGAGCTTGCTGCCGTTTCTTTTCTTTCTCTTCGTGTGTCCCTCGGGCTTGAAAATTTTCAAGTTCTGATTCCTTCTTTTTCTTGTCTCCTTCGGCGGTGCGGGGATCGAGGAGAAATGAAAGGTGGACGCACGGGGAGGAAGTTGCAATAGCGTTGTGAAGACCGTTGACTGGTGGCTGAGTCACGGCGAGGGTTCGCGGTATTTTGCGAATTCTTCGATTCGCGGGAATCGAGCGGTACGGGCGATTTGAATGTAGGTGCTGCGGTGTGCAGGAAGAGCGCTTCAAGGTTGCACGCGAAATTTACAGTTGCGAGGGAAATATTTGAATTTTGTATAAAGTTGGTGGGATTTATGTGCGCGGTAGGCTTTGCCGGCGCTGCGTTATACATAGTAAGTTTGGGAGGCGCTGTGTTTTGCCCAACTTCGTGAAAATAATGTTTTTCTCGAAAGCGTAGTAAGTTTGAGGGATTCTAGATTCGAAAAACACATTGTTTGTGTTACTGGAAATTCGACTATAATTATATTGAGCTTCGAATTCTACAAATTGAAAGTAATTACATTTATTTGTGTATTCTAATGAAACATATGATTCTTCGGATCACAAATTCTTGAATTTCTAGTTACGCTGCGTGAATTAAATGTCAGTTTATGTAACCGAACAATTCAACGAAATGACTCATTCTTCCGCGAATAACTGGAGCATTCAAATACAAATTGAATTCACTTTTCGAAACATAAACAAAAATGTCCGACGGCGTGTCTGTACGTTTTACTTGGCTCAACGTTCTTAAAACGCAAATTTTTCTAATCATCAAAAAACTACCCACTTTCAAATCAACAGGTAGCTTCATCCCGCTATTTCACTCGCTCATCCAATCAAATCGAATAAATCACTCCACTTTTAATAAAATTTCATCGCACCAAACGTCGGCCACAAAAGAACTCCTCGAGCGAAAAACCACCGATTCGATTCCTCGATTCTCTATATTGTTCGCGCGGACTCTGACGACGACCGGCAAACATCCGCGTCGCGGCGGCAATGAAAAACAGCCGCGAACGCCAAGGGGGAGGAAAAATCGCGGCAATTCCGCCGTCGGCGCGAGCGCGTGCGCGATCTTTATCGACGTCAAACCATAGGTGTACAGAGGCGGAATAGCAGCTCGTATCGAATTACTATACGCGCGCGGCTTTTGTGTATATAGGATGGGAGGCGGCGTGCGTCGTCGAGAGGGACAGTTTTTGTGGGGTAGCTGTTGTTTGGAAGTGGATCGAGATGATTGGATGAGTTTTAAGGAATGCTTTTTGATCGTATTCTTTTGATGAGCGTTGAATAAATTGGGAGAAATGTAAGTTGATGCTTGCTAACGTTTTTTGTGGGAAATGTAGTAATTTTGTATTCACTTCTTGAGGTTATGTGACTATTATACTATATCTATACTACGTTGATACACAACTTATTAATCAAGGACGTCTGTAATTTTTACACGGAAGTCTTATTCTATTTTTATTTATGTTAACTAAGTCTGTTTATCTATTATCATTGTCAGGTTGAATAGTTTGTTTAATTCTATTGTTTATCACTTTCAATAATTATGTTGAAATCGCGAGGTAGTAGTAGTTCGTTACTTATAGAATGAAAGTTGCTTGGTATAGCCTAGAGTTAATTAAGAAGTGCCATGGCAGCGTAACGAGCGAAGTGTTTCTGCGAAGCCTATGCAGAGTTTTTGACGAGTAAATGGACTATACGAAGTTGCCAGAAACTTCATTAGAAAAAAAGTCACGAAAGAGATTATAGGTATTTTTCTTTCTGCAGAGTTTAAAATCCAAAAGTGCTAAATAGTTAGTCAGTTTAGTCTTGAAAGTTGATTAATTTTGTAATATGCTAATGACTCTTCTGTTCAAGTTTCGAAGGTATTTTGGACGCTAAACTTGCTCAACGTGGCTCGAGACATTAAGTCAAAATTTTAAGCTACGATTATATATTTCGTGGATATAACTCATTATAGCGTAACGTTAATGACGTGATGAAAAACAACGGGATTTCAAAAATCTTTGAATCTATTTTTAGTGACACTAATTTGTCTCTCAATCTTCTCTATCGTTTTGTAAAAGTAAAAAAAGTTGGCTTCCGTTATATACATTTTTAAAAACTCATCCTCACGCTGTTCGTGCAGTATCCATTCCATATATCATACTTATTTTTGTACTCTCTAAATATCCTGAAATTACTCTTTAGAAAGTCAAAGTTTTTATGGAAGGTTTTGAGGTTAAGAATGTGCAATACTCTATTAATTCAAACATATTTATGTTTCTCTATCAAGTATTAATGAGATAATAATCATAAGGCCCTCAACCGGTTACCTTGATATAATAATATTAGGCCCTCAGCCGGTTGCCTTGATATAATAACTCTAGATACAATAATATTATGTATTTGATCCGAGTCCTTGTGTTTTTAGACAGCGTGACTAATGAGTATACTGAGGTTAATCATAAAAAATAACATTTATACATTTATCCATAAATAAACCTTTCAAAATTGCATGAAGAGTTGAAAACTAAAATGCATATTCAACTTCAAGGTTCAAAATAAGATCTAGTGTTCCTAATCTAACCTTCTAACCTTCAGCTAATCAAATTATCACCAACACAGAAAATCTCAATTAAACGAAACTCTTTCTATTAACCTAAATATCTCCCTAACTAAAACCCCAGCTCAAAACAAACATCCAAGTGCACACATCTACTTACATTATTTAATCCACTCAAAGGCGATACGTTCCACTTCCACCATCGACCGTCAACACTCCAGCGTACCAAAATTCTCTACACATCCTTCTACCAAAACCACCCAAAACACTCCTCCACTCCTCAACCATTCTCTCCCCTAGTGTGACAAAACTATTAAATCCTATTAATACCCTTTTCCAAATATGAAAAGATCCTATTTGCGAATAGGATGTTTATGCAATTTTTGTATTGGTGAGTAAGATTTAATAGATTTCTCCAAAAAAACACGCGCTCATCACGCACTTCTCTACCAGACACATACGCCCGGGAATCCCTCTCTCCTCTCCCTTTAACCTCTTCGGCGGCGAATCATCCGCGCGTCACCGTCAACCTCTACACAAAACACTCGCCACGCATAGTCACACAGTGGTACAGTCTCTGTATACACACGCGCGCGCGGCCGGCGGAGGTTCCCCGCGGTGGTGTGTGACGTCAGCCCCCGCCACGGCGCATCGGGGTCAGCGCGAGAGCAGCTGCGGCGGCTCGGGTGGGGGCAAAAATCGTCGTCGTCGTGTAGCAGGCGTTATAGTGTGCTCGTGGAATTGAGCAACGACGCGATTGTGCGCGACACTGGCGGCGGTGCCTGTGTCCTCTGCTCTCTCTTTTTGCCGCTGCTGTATAGGTGCGAGATGTAATGTTAATTGTATTTGGTAGTGTTGTGTTTTCCGGAGATTTTCCGTGAGCCATTGTGTTGAGCAGCAATGTTTGTTTTAGATCGGCAGGGTAGCGGTTTTTGATATAAATTGCGTTTGATGGACTACAAAATGGTTTTAAGATGGTCGGAGGGAATAGATATACGTAGAAGCTGATGAATTTAAATATTTGTTAATATTATTTTATATATATTATTAGAGTTATTAAGAAATTATTAAATTTATTAATATTTCGCGAGGAGACAGAGAGGAAAGTTACTAAGATGATGTATTGGTGTATGAGTTGGAGGATGATTTGTGGATTTGATAAGTGTTTTGAGAAGGATTTTTATTTAGCCTTTGATTAGCTCGAGTTAAAACGTTTTACATTTGTATTTCTAAGAGGAAAATGTTAGCTTCTCGTTTTATGCAGGTCTCTTTTTACGGCGTATTATTACGAAAAACATGTTTGTTTATAACTGTTGCTATACACTCAGAGAAATAGTCGCGTGAGCATAAACTTTTCCTATTAAATGAAATGGAAGCATTTTGATTAAAGTATTATCATCTTGAATTGAGTCATCGTTGAATATCGCGAAGCAGAAAATTCTTATTGAATTGAAATGATTGCGGGTGATTTAATAGAAAAAGTTTCGGTTGACAACGATTTACCTCTTACTCGATAATTCATGATTACTCTTCATGATACCAGATATTATTTTTCTGTGTACAAGTAACACGATATAGATAACAATTTTATCTAAAATTATAACTTGTTATAAAATGAGTGAATGAAATAAGCATGCAAAAATAATCTTATATTATTCACGCTCTTATACCATCCTTATGTCAAAATTTAAAAATACACTTGAACAAAGACATTTATTACATAACCAAGACATCATATAAGTATGCCTTATTGATTAATTTATCATTATATTACCCTCCTATAGACAAAATAATAAAAACCTCTTTACTGTCAAAAACATCACTTCCATTGTAACCTAAATTTTGCACATTCACACAGAATCCACCATCATTAAAGCACCTCTCATCAAATTTAAAAAACACACTCAAACAAAGACATCCATTACATAACCAAGCCATCGCGCAACTACTTTATAAATCAATGAAAAACCTCGCTACAAATCCAAAAAACACCTCCTCCCGCACCCAAAAATCCCCCATCATTCAAAAATCCATCGCCATCAACTCGACTCGTCTTTCCTATACATCACGATGTCGGCGGTGGCGCGCGACACTGAACAGGCAATTTTGCGCGCAACACACACACGCGCGCGAGCACGTTACGTAAGCGAGATAGAGAGACGGAGCAGCGCGATTCGGTTTCCTTTTAAAAATGGCCGCCCACCGCCGTCGGAGTTTCGCGAGCGGAGTCTCTCTCGAGTAAACACGCGTACGTAAACGTGTGAGTGTGTGAGTGCGTGTAGCGAGTGGTGTTGTATTTTGACGGCGGCGCTACGGACGTTTTTAGACTTGGGCGATGTACTGGTGAGCGCTGAAGGAAAGAAATATAGAAATTACTGGTGGGGGGGGGAGTTGAGTTATTGAGGAGTTTGAGATGTTGAGAAGTGGCTTTGTTCGGAGGTTAGATTTTTAATAAAAACTGTTAGATGTTTTGAGTAGTAGATATGCAAAGATTAAATTGTCGATGTAAATATTAAACGGTTGTAATTGAATGTTATTGTAGACAAGAAATTTTGTTTATTGTTATTGACTCTTTCAACTACTTTTTTACCTATTTAACAATATTATAGTAAATTCTCTTTAAGGAACTATGAAGCAAAAAGAATTATTTTTTTAATCTGCTGTATGTAAGGATGTCATAATACACAGTAGAGGTGATAAAAAAATAAGTTATTTTAAGGAAAAAAAATTCTAGTATTATGTATGAAACTTACAAAACTTTTAAGATTAAACTATTTTTTTGATTATTATACAACTTGAAAAGTTGTATAATATTAAATACTAGACATTTTAGAAAGTACTTTCATCATTTTATAGATAAAAACTTACTAGCAAAGTAAATGAGTACTTTGCTTTATAAATTTTGAGAAACAGTTTGCTATAATCATTTAAATGTTAAGAATATTACTATAAATTCAAATATCATATAATACTTATATTATCTTTATAAATGTTTACATATCAATATCCCTCTAACCGTATATTCCATATTTAATACACTACATCAATTCGCATATTTTTGTGCACAGTATATTACCGTCTAAAACACTTTCTACTCTTCGTCTCTCTTCATTCTTACCGATTTACCAGTCTGACCGAATTCTCCCACTAAGGCAATCTCCGCTGTGCACTCTGCCTCCACGAAAATTGATGTAGAATATAAAGAAATGGTTACGAGACAAGTCCTTTCCACGGTGTATGCGCGTCGTCTAACGTGGAGAATATCGCGGGAGCGTTTGCCCGCGCTTTTTTACGACGGCATTTAAAACATTTTACGCTGTCGCCTGGATGAAACTCAGTTCTCGCGATGTGTATACCGGGCGAGGCACTGAATTATCGTCCCGTGAAGATAATCTGTGTAATTACGCGGTGGCTTTTTGAGCTGAGCGATGGTGCATTTGTTCCGAGATGGTTGCATCGTGGGGGTTTTTGTGGGGTTATTTTGAAGCTGATGACATCGACGTTGGAGTAGTCAATATTTTTGTCGATTTCTCTGTGTAACAATATGTTTAATGGTATTAGTGTACATTGTTGTTCGAAATAACAAGGATTCAATAGTAATAATCGCTAATTATTTAATAATCGTATATTTATGCACTTTGACATTATTATTTTCTGAAATAATACATTACCTTATTTAAATAATAATTGGGAACTTAGCCAGCATTATTGAAACAACCCATTTATTCATTATTCATTATTCATTATTCAACAACCGATTCGTCTGTTAAACTCTTGGAGCGCATGATTAGTATATAATTGTGTAAATTATAAACCATGCTAAAACGTTCTGACATCATCAATTTCGAACATAGTTAAAAGTCTACAGTGAAATAATAAATCGATTCTTTATACTTATTGTTTGTGCGAATTCGTACTAACTTACTAATTAGTAGAAGTTAAGTACGATTCCTTAATTAAATTGAGTCAGCAATTTGAAATATGGTGAATGAATACTGTTTTAAATAGTTAAATACAAACATCAAGATTCTGAAAATACCTAAATTAATCTTACTTTTTGACACTTGGGTGCAGATTTGTCAATAGTTCGGCAATCTAATCCAGTATAAATTCTTGTCTTCATCTCATAAAATCAGTGTCAATTTATACAGTATAAAACAGTACAACTCCGTAACTATTAAGTCAGCAAATAACTTACAACCTGACGAAGTAAATATTTCTCAACAGTTACTATAAATCACGGCTTTGAAAGTCCCTAACCTAAGCTCACTTTCTCACGGGCAGCCGCAGATTTCCTCACAGTCCCGGAATCTCCATTTCAACGAAATGCCATCTCCATCGCAATATTTCAAATACATCGACTCGCAAAAAAAGAAATTCTCGAGAAATTCTTATCTCCTCAATACACTTCCAGATAAAGTCCCATTTCAAATATTCACCCAAACCCACAAAAAGGAAAATAAGAAGCAAATCCCAAGCCCAGATCGTCGTCGCAAGGCGTCAAGGAATCTCGGCCGATACATCCGGGAAATCCCCCTCCCACTCCTCTCGCCAATCAAAAGTCACTCTCCGCAAATCGCATCGCTCGCATCGACGAGCATGGCGAGCCGCCGCATTGAAAAGCCAACGGCAGCCAGCGGCATTACGTAAAAATAAAAATAAACAGAGATGGACGTGGTCGTTTTTTTTCTCTGCCGCGCGGAATTAATGAGCCGTCGTGGATTGGTGTTCCCGTTTATAGGAGAGCGTTTTCCTTGTGGCGAGAGAGAGAGAGAGAGAGAGAGAAACTCTTGGCTCTATGCTTCGAGGCGATCTTGATCCGCGTTTGCGGTTTTCCTTTTTGGTGGAGGGGGATAAGTTTGCGGGAGATCTGCTTTGCCGACGCTTTTTGTTGATCTTGCCGGGCTGTTGTTGTTGTCGATATGGACGTCTGCGATTTATCGGGGAACGCGTGTATAATCGGAGTGTTTGCGCGTGAGATTATTCGTAGCGAGATGTGCTTGGGATCGTTCTTGGAGATTGATCGGAGTGATTTGTGTGAAGTAAGAGATTAATTGAGGAGGAGGGGGGAGTGATACAAGATAATTCTACTTTTGGTGAGAATTGATTTGGTGCGTTCTTTCTTATCGTATTACGTTGTTGGCTTCGTATTTATGGCGTTTCGGCCGTTGATGAAGCATCTAAAATACATTATTTCATTCAAACTAATAAAGAAAGAGTATATAGTTTTTCTTACTTTTCTCGGAATTAAAATAAGTGAAATTATCTGGTTTTGTTCGTCCATTCCTCGAATATTGTGATATTGGAATCAATTGAATTGTATTATTCAATACGAAAATTTTATATTGCTCAGAAGCCTTTGCAGAAATAGACATCATTTCACTATAAACTTCTAAACAGCATTTTAATGGCCGTGAAAGACTCTAAAACTAATCTTTAAAGTGATAATAAGTAACATAAATATAGTACACAAAAAAATATCGTAAAAATACTTCTTATCTCAAACTTAAACTTGAAATTGAAATTGAAAGTAAAAAAGGTGCAGCACCATCGCATCGTCCAACTTTTCCTCTAACCCTAAATTTTTTTTACACCCTCCAGCTCCAACGTCTATAAAAGATGGTAAAAGATCGAAAACAACGTTCGAAAACTTCGTTACAATATTTTTGAAACCGACGTAAAAATTTTACGCCCCGCCAAGAAGCTGAAACACTCTATAGATTCAAAAGTCCACAACCCCGCTCACCTGTAACAATAACCTACAGTGCTCAAGTCACCCAAGTATCGCGTAAAAGTATAAACTCGTACTTTCTCCAGAAAAGGAACACACCGCCGCTTTTAATGCATTCATTATCTAACCTCGCCAGGCTCTCGTAACCAATGTAGCTCTTCAACAGAAAAAAAAAAAAGAAACAGGCATTCGCGCCGCGTTTAACTCGCGTAAATCTCGAAGATAAACGCGCGCGAGCTTCTTTTCTGGAGAAAGAGGTGGAGCGAGGCGCAGGCAAGAAAGAGAAATACAGAGTCGCGAAGTGAAAATTCGCGCGACTCGTGAACAACGCGTGGAAAGCCTCGCGTATATATAATATAACCCACTTTCGGTGCGGCACTGCAGAAGGTGTACCGCTGCTGCAGTATGGGGTTATCGAGCTGCATATCAGTGCGACAAGAAAACTTTAGTTTTAATAAAGAAAATAATTTAAGAATAATTTTACTGTTGTTTTGGTTCTACGTTATGTAAACATTCTTTTAAAAACACAAAAGTATTCAAATTTAATAGTTATTTTAATGATATTGAGAGAATCGTTTTTGGTCTAATTGGTATGTCCTTCCAATAGGTTACGAACATATTAATGTGCCCTCTAGAAGCGCAAATTTAATCATGTTGAAGTAATTACTATTGGTAATGCTCACGAACTGACAATTTCGGTAAATATATAAAGTTTTGCCTTACAGATTACTATTCATACTGAAAAAGTTTTTTAAAATTATATCAAGAGTTAGGTTAGGTGCGATGACGAAAATCCATCGACCTTATATATGCATATTTACAAAACGATAAAAAAAAGACTTTTAATTAAAATACACTATATGACAGCGTTTCAAAAGAAGTTAAAACTCCTCTAAAATTTCTGAAGTGAAAATTTCACTTCAAGGACTGTTTTCACATTTTTAGATCGAAATTCCTCTCAACAAACTTTAGAAAGTACTTAAAAGGAACATACTCCTTTTTTTAAACATAACCTCAAAATACCTAAATTAAAAAAGACTGTTCTATCTCTTATTCGAACGCTTAACTTTCTAAGGTGCAATCAACCTACGTTTCACCTATACATCCCACGCTTTTTATTTCCCTCTTACATCCAAGACGAAAAAAAAAGAAAAGACGCTCCGCTCCACGGCCCGCACGCGTGTGTACGTACGAGCGTGCATGACAGAAGATAATCAAAGCGACGATAGTCGCCGAGGCACTGGCAGTGCGCGACAGGGGAATTACGTGGATGTATATAATAACAGCGCCGATAATGGCCGAGCGCGCGCGTGCGCTCGCTCTCGAGAATATGCGGAGGGGGGGAGGACAAGTGCGCGTATAATTCGAGTGAGAGAGACGGAGAGGAAGGTATTACTGCTCGGAGCGAGACGCAAGTGTTTGCGAGAGCGGTGGATTTTCTTTTTTCCTTCTTCTTTTTTTTTTGCGAGGAGTTTCGATGATTGGTTGAGGTCGAGCGGGGATTTATCGCTGCTTGGGTGAGTTCTTTGTTTCTTGAACATTTTTCGGGGTAATGAATGTTTTATGGGAATTGATGGTCGTTTTTAGGGTAGATCTCATTTATTTGTGATAAATTTGGTATGTGGTGATACTTACTCTTTGGTTTACAAAAGAATTTTTAAGTGCATTAATGTAACACAGGTGATAAGCAATTTTTAAGTAGAATCATTTATTTTTATTTGGAAGATTTTATTTTGTAGTTTAATATTATTTAACATAACTTAAGCTACATTATTGATACAAATGTATTAAAGGGTTTGTTTCTTTAAATAAGGAAATAAAATTAATAAATAAATTTGCTAGTCATTAAATAAATGAGAGACAATGAAATCTCGTTAGATCGGTACTATCTTTTATTTCGTTAATAAAAGTACCATTCCGTCAAGTTAGCTGAACAAGCAGAAAACATTATTAGTCTAAACGTTCAAACGCTTTAGTATTTCTTTAACAATACAAATTATGAGTTTTCTCTTTTACATACACATAATAAACGGTGTACCGAGCAAACCTATCAGTAATGGATCGCTGAACAGCTCTTTAAAAAAGAAAAATTGCTTTTTCTTCGTATTAGCAAAATCAATAGACGGATGCCATAGTAGTATTCATTTGTAAGGAAAAATAACAATTGAGTAAACAAGTACGTCTACGCGCGAAACATAATCATTGATCAAACAGTTATACCAACGACGCTCATAGAGATTATTTCTTATTGCATAACGCGAAATCTCATTTAAAACGGTAATCTTTCCTACGTAATAATTTTTTTAGAATGTATAATCGTCTTCTAACCAAATATATCCAGAGCGAGTTTCATGTGTATTTTTTCGGATTAGCATTGTTTACAAAACTCCTCGGAAAAATAGTCCCACCTCATCGCAAATCAATAAGAACACTGAGCAATAAAAATAATTGGCGATGGCTACTAAAACACAATTTATTTGGCATTATTTTATTAATATACAATTTCATTAAGTTAAATAAATGCTTTTAGCAAAAACAACCGTTTTAAATCGCATATATTTTCAAGTAAATTTAACCTTCCATGATTTTTATCTTTAAGAAATGTATGCCATCTGAAATAACAAATAATATTTAACCAATGTTTCTTGCTATTCAACAAGCACGTGATTACTTCGCATCGAGCATTTTCGATCTTCCTGCGTACATTGACACTCCGACTTCATTTATTACTACTATATTAACATACACAATCATTTGTACCTACTTTCACTACACCCAACTCTCGCTTCTCCTCGACACCTCCTACTCCTAACACTCACACATCCACCATTTTTCTCCTCGAAACTCTCCCTACACTTTCCAGAAAAGAAAAGAAAAGTAAAGAAAAGAAGAGAAAAAAAACAAACAAAGCCACGAATCCCCTCCGCACAATCCAAAATCCGTCCCTCCTACACCTAATCCAGCAACGACCCGAATAATTGGCTTAAAAAAAAAACACCCACACCCACGCCTCCCTTCCTCCACACACACACACACACACACTCATGCTCGCGCCTTGACACTGACACACTGACATCGTTCGAAGCCAGCAGCAGCAGCGTAGCTCGCCGCGGACGACCTTCGTCGTCGTTGCGACGTCGCGACGTTGGCGCTCGCGCTCGCACTTTATCGTCGCGCTTATTTACCATTTTCATTGTAAACGCGCGCTTATGGCGGGACGTAATTGTCGGGCTCCCCGGTGCGGGGGGGCTGCGTTGTGCGAAAGGAGTGGGGTGTATATATTTCGTTGCGGTGGTTTGTGATATTTGGATTTATTAATACACTGAACGAAAAATTTGTTAAATCTAAGTAAACGTTTCCTTGAATCGTACTAAGAGAAGATTTATTTGATAATGGTAAATATTTAATTGTGTTTGGACTGGTATTCATCAATTCAATAAATATTTACTAAATTTAAGAAATATTTACTTTATTTGAGTAAATCTTTTCTTAGTACGGTTCAAGGAAACGTTTACTTAGATTTAACAAATTTTTTTTTCAGTGTAGACAGTGGGGATGGGTAGGGGGTGAAAAATTGATTATACTTAGTAATTGATGGACAGATTCAGTTGATAAAAAGAGTGGCAAAAAATTGGGATTGATTTTCTTAAGCGCTTCGGCCAATGAATAATTTAAACTTTTTGCGAGCTTCTCACTTGAGTAGTTTATTAGTACAATAGTTTTTATTACTGGTTAAATTATTCTACGTGGAATTTCATATAAGAAATAGATTAAACTATCAATTTTTGTCTTTAAGTATTTAAATATGAATTTAGATAATTTTACATTGTTTGCAACAGTTAGCTTTTAAAATAAGACATCGCAGCATTAAATGCAATTTTTTATCTTTGAAAAAGAGCAAGCATCTTATGAATGAATTACTGGAGAATGCATTAATTACTAACCTCCCAAAAATTATGTCAACTATACCCAATCTTTGAAGTAACTATTCATGTTCTAAACACTTCAAACAGTATAATTTCTATAATATTTATGCATATTAATATAGTCTATTACACATTATAAAAATTATACAAATTTTAATAAAATGTGCAAATTTTACATAATGCTTATGCATAAGAAAATGGAAATTTGCTTAACGTCGCGACATATGATACTCTGTCTTTGAAAGTCGTAGCACGCATTAAAAACATTAGTCTAAATATTCTAAAACATGCGACGATACCATATATAGCTTCAACAAGAAGTTGTACTTGTTACAAGATGTTTGTCCACTTGTCTCTAAGTGTCAACTAGTCCCACTCTCTCCTATAAGTAATCGAGCTGCTTAACATTACAGGTACTAAAACTACAAAATGAATGTAATTATGCGCATCTCGAAAGTCAGATACCGACGTCACATACATTGCAATTCCATTCCGATATAATTGAAACAAATGAACTCGAGAGACCCAAGCGCATTGCCCTGTTACTCGCAATTTATTGCGGCCGGCGAATAAAACTCGCGTTTCTCGAAAACCCGAGAGAGAAACTCCCGCGGCAAAATTAAAAACCATATTCTCGGAAAAGGTCGTTACGCGCAACCTACAATATAATAAACGCCACTTCAGCGAGCAAACTCCGACGTCGTCGTCCACCTCATTATAAATGATAATTGCTCGACCGAGCAAACTTTTATCGTCTCAAAAAAAAAGAACACACACGCCCAGCGATAGTATAACACAAATTTATTTTAAGAAACGACGCCTTGTAATAAACTAAACCGACTACACATACTACACTGAGAAAACAATAAGGTTCTCTGTACAATTTGAATAAGTGAATAGAACTTATTTGATAAGTGAATAGAACTTATTTCATAAGTGAATAGAACTTATTTCATAAGTGAATAGCACTTATTTGATAAGTGAATAGAACCTATTTGATAAGTGAATAGAACTTATTTGATAAGTGAATAGCACTTATTTGATAAGGGAATGGAACCTATTTGATAAGTGAATAGAACTTATTTAATAATTAAATATAACGTATTTATTAAGGGAATATAACTTATGTAATAAGTTAACTATTCTGAACGTAGAATAAGTGAATATTCACTTATTCAGATTTCTTGGAGTAACTGGCACTATATATATATATATATATAGTAGAATCTACGATTTTTTATATATCTTTTAAATATTTAATACGTAAAACAAAATTAAGTACGCTAATTTAAGAAAAGAATTTTTTTAGGTAAATCTTACGATATCGATATCGTAATACCTCACGATATGGATTCCTCAGTGTACATACACACACTAATGAGCGACTCGCGTCGATCATCTAAGTTTCACTGCGGAAAACTCGATCGATTGCTCGTTAGCCGCGCGAATTTCTCGCTCCTTTTTTTTCTCTCTCCTCCTCCTCCTCCTCCATTGTTCCTCGCGACGAGACTCGCGCGTATACACAAGGACTTTGCGTAATTATGGGCAGCCGAGGTGAGGTTCCGCACGGTATGTTTGTATGCTGATTTGTCGGGGGGGCGCGCGCGCTTAATTGGCCCCGGGTCGCGTAGCTTCGTTTTATGGCTCGTTTTGAGACATTTTATTTAGGAGGGGGGTTTATATGGCCGAAGTCGAGAGGAGTGAATTATGGAGGTTGTTTTATCGATAGGGCGGTGAGTGGTTCGTTTCTTTTTCGGTAGCCTTGGCGTTCGATGTTTGAGTGTTTGTTTGTACATGGTTATTGCAGATTTATACTTGTAAACATGTTCTTTGACGATGCGGAATATGTATTCCTATGTGTGTGTGTGGGCATATGTATATAAATATTTTGCTTGCAGTGAAACAATTTATGGCGGCTATAAATTTCATATAATTTTATCGCCGGTGGTCGATTTATAATTCTTCGTATTAATTATTTTTCGGTCTGCATCGTGTGTGTATGTGTGTGGCGATGCTTTTCGTTTTTTCTTCCCTGCAGGTACTCGGTGGAATTGTCGTACAATGAATTTACGTAAAAATAACTGTCACTCGAATCTGAAATGAATTTTCGTGTACATTTGAAGCAATTAAGCTTGTTTTTCGTCTCAGTCAAGGTGTATTGTATGATTTCGAACTGAAAACGTGTATACTTTAATTAAGTAAACATAAATTTACCTGTATACTCATATTTTCTTAATTAAAAACACACACACACTCGTTAATATTAATGATCTTACAGTAATCAACACACGAGTTTACCTGTATTAAATACTATTTTTCATTTCGGTTAAACAACATAAATTTTTCGCGTTCCCTTAAAAAAATCCTCACTCCCATGAAAATTAAAATCTCAGCCACCACTCGCGCACTCCCGTTAATCAAAATCCCGCAAGCTGTCAGCGCTCGCGCGCTCCATTTTACAATTCAATCGGCTCTCTCCTACACACTCCACTCACAACTACCAACTCTCTCTCTCTCTCTCTCTCTCTAAAAAAAACCCGCGCAACCACTGCACTCCGGTGCCCATTGCGAAAAAGGCTTAGACCGTATATATATATACGCACATAAACGAACTCGTCTAATCGGCCAAGCCGATCGTAACGGTACACACAGCACGGCGCTCGCCGCGCGGGGGTAATATCTCATTGTCGTCGTTGTCGTCGCCATACTCGTTTTCTCCCCTCCCCTCTACTGTATATACAAGTAATTCGAGCGCGCGTAGCTAAATAAGGAACTAATTACGCGAGACGCGAAAGTGCGCGCGCGAGAAACGAAGTGTACGCGCAAGAGTGGATGATTTACCACGCGGCTGATAATGTCGATGCAGCAGCCTTGACGAAAATGAGAATGAGAATGGCGAGAGCGAGCGATTGAGTTGTAATTGGCTTGTGAACGATTTTTTTTTCCTCCTTGTCGTTATTGTTGTGGATATGGCGTAGAAGTAGTATTTAGGTGGTGCGGAGTTCATTTTTTGCTTTGGCGAGCAAGAAGTATTTTATTTACGTTGTAGTTGGTTAACCTGGGTGAAAATGAATTATATATAAAAATATATAATGGATATAATTATATATAAATATATACAATTATTATATACACTTATAGGGAAACAAAACTGATACATACACTTATAGAGAAAAAAAACAGATATATACACTTATAGAGAAACAAAACTGATATATACACATACAGAGAAACAAAACTGATATATACACATATACAATCTTATATATTTATATATAATTCTACATAATTTTATAGATAACTTTATATCATTCCATATAGCTATATACAATCAGTTTTTTCCCAGGTAGTTTATTTTTATTTATTGGGTTGGGGACTTGCTGACCATCTTGTTGTAAATCAACTATTTTTATTGAGTTTAAAGTTTTACCGGTGGTTGTACATTAAGTTCGTCCTAGGGATTAGATATTAAAAACAATTTGCACCATTAATTGTGCGATAACCATTTGTTGTTTGCTTGTTTACAGTTATACACAAAGTTGCTTGTAGGTAATTCAGTTAGCTGTAAAGTCAATTAATTTATTCATTAGTCTCATGCTATCGCATTAAATAGACATTATAAGAATCTTGTTAGAGGCTACAGGTGGTTCGCATACGATGATTGAAAAATAGTCGTTACTATTTAAAGTAAGTACATGTTCATTTCCGGAACTTTTTACTGGTAATTATAATAAATTATACTGTGCTGTAAAGTCTAATTTTGCTAAGTTGAGATAAATTTTAGTGACATTCTGTTCATATACCATAGATCATCTCAAAATCAGACAGATGATCGACTGCGATAGCGGATTGTACACAAATTTTATCATAAATATACTATAAAAGTATATAAAAGTACTTATGTGGTAAATAATGATGCTGTATTCTAATCTGAAGAAATCGGCGTTATAAAAAATACCTTTTATTCGGAAATATAACTTCACTTACACCATTCTTGTCTCAGTTTTTTTCAAATATCATATGAGCCGATCTCTAAACAAACGGCTTAAGTCGTTTTGAGACATTGCAAGAAAAATGCGTTTAAAATCATTAACATGTTCTACAAGTTGTTACACATACATTAATAAACTCTTATCAACTATTAGAGTGTATTAAAATATGTATAACGGTTTATGAGATATTTTACAAATTTTGAACAGCTGTTTATTGAAACGATGTAAAACCACTTAAGCAGTTTTTCTAAAAAACGTCTCACGCAGAAAACGTTCGCTCCACAACATGAGAATTATACCACGCTGCGCGGTAACATTCATTCAACTATCGGTAGAACCATCTAAAATGTCGCGACGCTCCACGTTCGACACGGTACCCGGCAATTTCCACCATAAATTTCTCCACAACGCCGATTAGAAGATCCTGCACAGAAGCAAAAGAGCACGCCAACCAGCTGCGCGGATAAGCAACCTCTCTACAAATATCATAATCACCTCGATACCCCATCCTATTAATCACCCTTCGAGTCCGATCGAATCGCCTCGCGACCACCTCCCCTCCCGCGTAAAAACTCACCCCGCAGCTTGCTTCGCGACTAACTCGTGTCCCTCCTTATCGGAGACTCGCACCGTAGGAGCCGTAGTCACGCGTGTCCGGGGCGCAATATGTGTCGCCGAGCACGGCAGCGCGCAGTGGATAAGCCTAGGAGATTATCGACGGAGCGAGAGGTAGGAGATGGAGAAGGCGAGATACAGCCAGCTGACTGCGAGCGGAGAGGAATCCGGATGATGAATATTTAGCCGCCGGAGGCTGCTTCCGATGGAGCAGAGCGATTCTTGGGCGTTCGTTTGCTTGTTTGCCTTTTTTGTCGCTGGTGTTGTATAGGTGAGAGGTTTGATTGGGTGAGCGAGGTCGAGGATTTGTTGTGATTGGGAGATTGGTGGATGGTGGTGGTGGTGGGAGATGATAGGTATGCGGAGAGGTGATTGTGGAGAGTCGATATTTTAGAGAGTTATGGAGAGTTGAAGGCTCGCGAGGTATTGATTGTTTTGGGGTGGAGGATTCGGTTTGATTGCTGGATGCTGATACTTGAGGCTTTCTTTTTTTCGTATCGACAGTTCTTTAAGGATGTCCCAGATACTTAGGGTTAATCTGGATGATGAATATTGAAATATTGATAGCAATTTGATGGAGGCCGTTCTTTTTAATGGTTTTACTTTGTTTTGTTTGATGCTTTAATGCGATTGTTTAGCGATCGAAAAGTAGTTTTCATTGTTTGATTGTATAGTCCACGAGTCTGTCGATTGGAGCATTGATTAGTAGAAAGGATTCTATGGTTGATTCTTACTTGGATACTTCATTTTTTGTTGCTGAAAGATGATCGTAAAGAGTCGATAATTGTAGGAAACTTAGTAAGTTGAAGGATTGATTGTTTTGGGATAAAGGATTCGATTTTATTAATACGGGTAATAAATAAAGAAGAATTGATAACAATTTGATTTTGGCAATTTTTTAAAATGGTTACACTTTGGTTTATTCCGATTATTTTGCAATCGAAGAATAGTTTTCAGTGTTTACTTTGTATATCCAAGTGAGTATTTATTGGTACACTAAACGTTACTATATTTAATTATATGAATACATAATTCTTCTTAGGCACTTTTTCGCGTGAAGGAGATTTATATATTTGATTGGTGAATGTCTCTGACAGTCAATCGAGGATTTGTTTTGATTGGAAAATTGAGAAGGCAGAGGAAGATGAAAAGTATGGAAAGGTGATTCCGAGAAGTCGATATTTAGTAGACTTACTGAGAGTTAAAAGATTGGCGAGGCATTGATTGTTTTGTGATGAAGGATTCGTTTCGATTGGTCGAGAGAGATACTTGGAGTTAAATCTGGACGATGAATATTAAAATATTGGCAACTCGACGGGGGCAATCCTTTCAGAAGGTTTTATTTTGTTTTGTTTGGCATTTTATGGCGGTCGAAGACTATAGTTTTCACTGTTTAAGAGCACAGTTCACGAGTCAATTGATTTATACATTTATATTAATACACTAAAGGCTTTTATGGCGATAAATCTTATTACTATATGAAAGCATATTTATAGTATAAGCATCGTAATTCTCTTTTAACTCAATTAATGTAAAAGCCCGTTGCAGTCACTCATTTAAAATAACCCATTACAATAATTTAATTTCATTTAATTTAATTTCATTAAATTTTCATACAATTAAATCAAATTACACATTCATCTCTCATCGCTTATTAATCCACGCCAAAATTAGCATTCGCGTCGAAATATCAGAAATTAAAACCGCTAAATCATTCAATGAAAATAGCAAAATTAATCATTGCTTCATTACATGCCGTAACGTGAATAATGAAACCAAAAATCTCGCGAGAATCCCGAGTGAATCATCGAACTCTTTCTCTCTCGATCATACCGGTGGTCGGACTTTTTGTAAAAATAGCCACTCTCGACACTGTCCGTCGCCGCCGAACGCGAGGTATAAAATTAGCGGGCCGACTCGCGTAACGCAAAACGCAACGCGCGCGCGCTCGCGTATTTGCGAGCCTCCGCGATTTGCCTATATATCGCGAGCATTTATTAATTCGATGATTCAAGCGTGTTCCAAAACGAGTAGCAGCAGCAGGCGAACACAATGGACCATGTAACCGTGCTGATTGATCATTATTCGTTCGTTTATAGCTCGCGGGCAGGTATTCGCGTATTTATAGCCGTGAAAATACTGAAAACGTTGTGTAATATTGATTGGCGTTTCGACGGAATGTGCAAAATTTGGTGTTATTTTTGGATGGCTGATAAAAGAATTGCTTGTGAATATTTTGGGTGTAATCGGTATTTGCGCAATAAGCTTGTAAAATATTTAAAAATGATCTTTACTCGATTTGCGGGAAACATGAAATGTTGTGAAGTTGGTCGGACCGAGCACAACCTCCAACTGTCAGTTAAAACCGAATGAAAAGATATTGATTTGAGCTGTTCTAAACTACGCTTTTCTACTTTTCGTATCTTTGCGTATATCAACCTAACCTAACCTCAATAAAACATAAAATCCGTACAACAGCAAACAAACAGCGCACCCCCCTAATATACGTCCTACAATTAATCCTGCCAGTTTCTCTACCAAAATTCAACGCCATCCTCCTTCAAAATCCACAAACCCCATATCCACGCATTTCATTAATCTCCTCTCCTGCGACCCTCTCTCGCCCACCCACACTCGCAAAAACACATGCCCGTACACTCCCCAAACTCGACGGAGAGAGTAACCCTCCCGGGGAAAAGTCACGCTCCCTATCATAAATCTCTCCGACTCCTCTCCGAGGGTGCGAAAGAAAAATCCCCAAAAATAATCGATATATGTGCCCAGTGCCATGGGAGAGGAGGAAGAAGGAAAAAAAAGGAGGGCGCGCAAGCGAGCGAGTGTAAGAAAGTCAGTCGAGAAATCGGCGCACGCTCGAGATGCAATCCGCAGCTCTCGGGCGTTTAGCCTTCAAACGGGCTGAAAATAAACGCGGCGAGTCACATCTCGGCACGCTTCAGTCCCTCTCTCTCTCTCTCTCTCTCTCTCGTTCTCGATCTGATGTTGCTCTTCTTCTTCTTCGTGTTTGCTCTGCTTCTTCTTCTTCTTCTTCTTCTTCGTCGTCTTCTTTTCTTTCACGGCGAGCGAGAATCGTTGCTCTGTGTGCGAGAAATTTCCGTTAAGATTCTTCGGAGGGGCTTTCGTCGTCGGCGTCGTGCGTGAGTGGCGGCGAGAAATTGGAGCGACGAGGAGTTTTGAAAGAGAGAGAGAGAGAGGATTCGATTGCGGGGATGGGTAGAGGAGCGTAGGTGGCGCTTTCGGATGAACGGGAAAAACGGGAGTTTAGAGTGGGATTTGTGAAGTTGGATTTTATGATGGGTTCTATAGTTACTTTGATTGCGTTGATTTGAATATAAGTCTTTTTTGCGTCTATTATGAACGTTTTATGACTCTATTTAATATTTTATAGTAAGAAACATAAAATATATTTGTTACCAAAAGGTTTTATACTCAAATTAAGTATTATTTTTTTTAGTAATTATGAATATTTGTTTAAAAAAGCATTAAATTCTCTAGTGCACAATACTGGGAACATTTGCATTTATTTAACATTACATTCAAATATTAAATTGTGCTTAAAATCCTTGTCACCTCAAATAAACTGTATTTTACTAAAGTGTTCACTAAGTATCGCAAATTGTATTTTGCTGAGTGTAGTAGCAAATATGTTTTTGTCCAATTATGAAATAAAGGCTTGAGCATAAAACTAAAATAAGCTCGCAGAATAATCTTCTAACATTTTCATTTGCAGAGCATACACACGCAGCATCTTCTCTATTTACGTCTGACTTCATTTTCATTTACATTTTCAATTTATCACTTGACACACGTCATAACGATTTGGACTGTAGCGAATTTAATTGCGTTTCGTCGGCGCCCTCCGTTCTCTCTTTTTTTTTCCTTCATTCGCCGCAATAAACGCGACTGCTCTAACACCCGCGTACACACGTATTTATATCTGGGATGTACATAATGGCGCGCGCTAACGTTTTTAATGATGTAACGAATCGAGTTTATAAGCGATAATAAACGCCTCGTCACCTTTGTATGTACGCGCGGTTGTACATTCGCGCGCACACTTGTACATTCTCTGCATCTGACACGTGTTGTATTATTTTAATTAAGCGGCGAAGCAAGTTTGATACAAATCGATTTTACACCGTATAATTATTCACTCCGTATTTTCACCGATTATCGTGTAAAATTACGAGTATACACATATTATAATCATCGCGCGCACGCTCGATCACTCGTGCACAAAATTCATCATCGCGGAGTCAATGAGTCGCGAGCTTGATTACACGCCCGATTAATACATAACCTCAAAGGCTACGCGTACACATTATATCCCTTTACATCGATACTCCACTGCACTCTGTGCTCTTAATATAAAGCCAAAGTCGAGCAGTTGCAGCAGTGGCAGAGCCTCAAAGTGCGAGTTTTTTCACGCGTGCAATCGACAAAGACCGCCGACGCCGTAACCCTCATTACCATTCCAAATAGGCCGCGATTAACAAGAATTAATTATCCAGCGCGCAATATCGCGAGCTCGGTCTCGCTCGATTTATCTCTCTTTCGTTCTCCTCCCCGCTGGAAAACGCGCGATATTTCGCTTTTCGCATATTACGGTTTAGAATAGGAACTGAAAATAGCACGAGAGCATGAGAGTTGGCGAATGTGTCGTGCGCGGGTGTTACTGATGAATATCCCCGGGGGAATAATTGGGATTTTGCGTTGAGGGAGCGTGGGAGTGTTCGTACAAGTAGGGAATGTGCGAGGGAGCGAAAGTTTCGAGTGTGGTTTTTCGCAGTCAAAGCTGTATAATGTTGGTAGAGGATTTTCAGCTGAGATGAGCGGAGTGTGGAATGAATTTTCCATCTAAGGTCTCTGCAAAATGCAAAATTATACTTTAACTGTTTTCGATGACGGTAGGGAACAAATGAATTAAAACACTATTCTAGAATTTTAATATCATTTTATTATTATATGCTGTACGTGCAAAGAAATATAATATGGTTTATACTTCGAAGGGCAAAAACGATATTGATTTACAATTAGTATTATTAGCCAAAGTTGCTTCGTAATGCTTTTCATCTATTAATTAACAACAAAAAGAACAAATATCAGTCAAAACTCGAATACGTAATTGATCGATGCTTGATTTTACTAGAATTCATATTATTTAGATTCAGAAATATTTATTCGTATTACTATTGACGGTCATTTAGTTTATAAAAAAACACACTTTTTATGCATAACGTTTAAAATAACGGATTATTTTGTTGGAAAATGTTTTATTATTATTCAAACGAAACCGAAATTTGTATTTTACGCGATGCAATCAAACGATGTTACTGTGACACGTTTGCTCTCGTTACATCCACCGCATTTTTTCTCGCGTAAAACCCATGCCCAGAAACACGAATCGTTCATTTCGGTGCAAAATTGCAGCATCGCATTAAACGTACAAATCTTTTAAACCCATATACAGTATATACAGTTTGCGCATTCCTCTCTCTCTTCTCTCCGTACCATCAGCTTTTCATACAACCCTCCGCTCATTAATCCACGTAAAAAAGGTTTTATATTTGTGAAAGAATCTTCTTCGCTAATTATTTTTCAATATTCTAACAGGGGTATTTAGCGTCTAAAAATCCTACTGATTCAACTTAGAAAAAGATTGGAAACAATGCAGATCTAATGAATAGAGAATTTTTCTCACTATTTTACATACCGCAGAATATTTATTTACGTAAACACGATCAATATTATTTAGTGATAAATATTAAAGCGATAAATATTGAACTCTATTCAAGTGTAGGCGTAGAAGAGGTCATACCCTTTGTGACAACAACATATGAACCTAAATTTTTGACAACTGAGGATTAATATTGTTCAAACAATTTCAACCTCACTAATCCATCATTCTAAAATTCCCGTAATCCAATCAAATCAAGCTATCAAACGACACATTCCCCTAACCCTACACCAGTCCAATTTTTCCCTCCCAAACTCCATGCCCAGAAAACCCGAACCGTTCATTTCTCTACAAAATTGCAGCATCGCATTAAACGCGCAAATCTTTTAAACCGCCCCTCACACACCTTCCCATTTCTCTCCATCCCATCAGCTCGCACGAGCTCCATCCAAGCCTCCACTCATCCATCCATCCGCGTATATACGCGTATATACACGTACTGCACTCCATCCTCCCGCGCTCGCGAGAGCCGAGTCTGGCCACGCGATCATTGATTCGTTGCAGCGGACCTGTGTGCGCACCGTGCACGCCAGATAGAACGCTCACAGGGAGGCAGGGATAGAGATAGAAACTAGCGGCAGTGGCAGCTCTCCCCGGAGATCGCGCCGGAAATGAGCTTCGCCGGCTGGTCCGAAAAACCGCGGGAGCGTCCTCATTTGTTTTCCGTTTTTGCGGGAGGGTGGGCGGGCTGGAGGGTTTTTGCTCTTGCTGTGGCTCTAAACGCTCGCGTGTGGCTGTAGCTTCATTTCTCTTCCTTTTCAGCGCGTTGTTAAGCAATTAGCGGGGTGGTTTTGCGTGGTTTTTGCGGGCAGTGGGAGGGAAGAGAGGTTAGAAAGTGCTGTGGAGGTGGGAGGTTGGTTGGTGAATTAGTGGGACGTTAAGGATTGAGAGATATGGTAGGAGAGGATGTCGGGTTGAGTTGGAGTGATGCTTGGTGTTTATGGGGAAGTAGGTGACTTAGTGTAGGAATTTGTGGACTTGATAGTTTAGGATGAGAGTTTAAAGACTAGACGACACATTGAATAAGGGATCTAATTGTATTCACATTTAATGGTATGACAGAATCATTGTCATGATTAGATATCGTATCATATCATGATTTATGCTTTTGAGGGATACATTTTAGCCATAAAGTTCATTGTAGCTATATTTACTAAATTCATTTGGATACAAAACTTCTCTATATAATTTGATCATTCATTTTGGTAGCACCAACAACTAAGTACAAAATATGATACAATGATTGGCACATACATAAAGGTCAACTAAAACAATATATCGTAAAAAATTCCTGTCAACCCAAAACCAGTATGTTCAAATGTTACAGTATGATCTAACGTACTGTGACCTCGCGCATTGCTTTACCCTGCGAACTGTTAGCATTGCGTTCTGACTGGTCGGCAGGTTTGACTATACTGAAATTATTCGTTTAAATAATATCGTAAGATCCCTAAAACACTATTTAGACCAGAAACAAGCCATGTTTACATAACTAAGTAAAACATGGCCAGCTAAAAATAGTTGCATCTAACCTCAAAATAATCGTCCCCCAAAAAACAATATTCCCCAATAATTAATGGCCACATTTACTCATGAAAGCCTAAAACTAATGGACATTCTCTTTTCTTCGTTGCAGCGTGGACCGGGACCGGCTTCGCGAGCGGGAACGACAGGCCCGGGCGGCTATGTCGGTCCAGGCGGAGCAGGCGGCGGCCCGGGGCTCGACCGACACGCGCCACGGCCACCATCACCACGGCCATCACAACCACGGCCACCACGTTGAGCCGGATCCCGCCACCGCCTCGCTCTTCCGCGCTCCCGTCAGGGTAAGTTCATTCAACAAGCACTCTGATAACTTTTGCATTCTGCTTTGAAGACGTTCGTGAGATTGACACTTGTAGCGAAATTCGACATTATTAGAAATAGACATTGATGCGATGGAAATTGAATTGGTTGGATCAGCTACTAAAGATTATCTTTTGCTGATGGAAACAAGACAATAAGAAGCAAGCTTTAATAAGGCTTGAAAAGAACAAGTTGTGCTAAATTACTTTTGCTATTGACTGTCAGGTTTTGTTTCTTTCATTTGTTTCTTTCTTTTCTTTTTATACACTTGCCCTAACGTTGCTTGGTAAGAAAGTGAAATGGTTTTCTTTAGTTCTTTTAAAGATGCTCATTTTGTGCAGAATACATTACGCGAACAGAAAGAAACATGATAAATATTTATTACTCTAGACATTTATTATACAATAATGAAATTCATGTAGACAGTAGATAATTTCAAGACAAGTAACTGGTTATTTCGAACAAATGAGCTTCTAGTGCAATATATATTTATTACAAAGACTATTATTTGCTAGCTATTTAGCTATAACGTCATAATCAAAAATGCTGTGAAACTATCGGTAACGATCGTTTCGTTTCATTTCATCTCTACCGCACTATGCATTTAGTCTGGACAAAATACGAACTGACGATGACATTGATAATTTATATCTTCACTAAAATAACAACTTATTTTGATGATTAGCAAACAAGTTTATCAAAGCAGCTTCAAGTTTAGCCAGTGCATAAAGGTATCACCGCAGTATTTATAAAAAAGTATCCCCAACGCAGAAAAAGTAAATTACCGATTGATTCAGAAGCAATTCCATTTCATCCCCGCATCCACTCACCGTCACATTCGCCATACATATAAACCCATACGTCCGCCAGCGTAATCCAATGAAATAAAACTCCAGCTAAAAGCCCGTAAAAGTACGATTTTATTTAACATCGGAAATTCAAATCTACTTATAACCTCAATGGAAAAGCGCGCGAGCGAGAGCGAGACAGAAAGAGACAGAGACACGTCCCTCTCCCGTTCGGGATCGATAGCTTCAGCCATATCGGCTTGTGTCGCTGTTACTGTACCAGCAACAGCAGCGGCGGCCAATGAATCCTCGCGAAATCCATAATCCCGCACGGAGAGCCAGCGAGACTCGCGCGAGAGAGGCCAAACTTTCATAAAGTACAAATAGAACGTATATATAGCCACACAGAGAGAAGGAAGAGCCGTGGAAGAAAAAACGATATCTCGCGGTTAATCTCGCGGATCGTCCGATAAATTCGCGGACCGAGTGCAGCGCGCGAAGAAATCGAATATCGCCGGCCGGCGCGCTATCGGGTGTCCACTGCGCACGCGTAGCCCATTATAATAACGAAATAAGGGAGAGAGAGGGAGAGAGCGAGGGGGAGTAATTTCATAAATCCGCGCGGCGCACAGCAGCACTTCGTTATTAGTCCGTTCGCGCGCTTATCGTCGATAAATCCAGAGGCCGTTGCTGCTGGTGCAGCTGCATGCCTAATTTTCGAGCGCGGTCCGTGCACGTACGTGCATGCATGCGGCGAGAGGTTGGTTACGCAGGCGTTTTAACAAAAGCGGGGAGAGGTGCGAGTGAATATTGGGTCATTTTGCGCGCTGATGTTTCTGGTGTAGGGGGGTAGTGATGGTTTCTAGGTTAGATCTTTATTTGAGAGGATTATGAAAGACTGCTTTTTGATGCGTGAAGTGAAATGGAGTTTACCGTAACTGTTTTAAGATTCTTATGACGACATTTTAAGGTTATATTTGGTCTACGCTGACGAGAAAAGAAGATTCTTCATTGTTAAAAGTAGTTTCTTTGTCATTTCTCTGCGTAATGCTCTTTTAACATGTCTGAAATACATATCCTAAAAAGATATTTTGGTATTATTAACTATTTATATGTTAGATATCTAAGCCGAAATTGTATTGAACTGCTTTTTGAATTCTTTCGGTAAATTGAAGATCTTAGCAAGCAAAAGAAAAGGATCCTTTTTCTATTCAATTGTCTCGAACCAAATAAATAAATATAAGGAACAAGAGGTACACTGAAAATAAAATTTGTTAAATCTAAGTAAACGTTTCCTTGTATCGTACTAAGAAAAAATTTACTTAAATGAAGTAAATATTTATTGAATTGATGAATACCAATCTAAACATAATTAAATATTTACTATTATTAAATAAATCTTTTCTTATTACGATTCAAGGAAACGTTTACTTAGATTTAACAAATTTTTTTTTCAGTATAGATAGACAATAGGTAACGAACTTTAACTATAGACTTTTTTATTTATTCTCCTTCAACCCTACACGTAGCATTGTACGCCCGTCTTCTATTGGCTATCTACTCCTCTTACAAATATCCCTTGTCGTTTGAATTTGTTTCTGCTCGCTTTTCATACCTCACGCAGGAACCTTTCGAGCAATATTCCGACTCGTTCTAACCGCACCTCGTCGTCGCACTAAAACTGTTTACACTGCAGATAAAATATTTCATTACAAACGTCGAAACGAAGCATCATTCAATACAGACCCCCTCTTCATCATTTTTAATTGCTCTCGGTTTAATTAAACGCAGGAAATTAAAAATATCACGGTAGCAGCAGCGGGGCATGGCACACTCCTCCGGCTGAAAACCTCACCCACGTTATTTTTTTCCCAACGCGCATAGTCGCCGCGCCCGAACAATGACGCTTGCTCGTGCGCGCGTTTCACTCTCATCTCTCCATTTTTTTTCCTTTCCTGTTCAGCTCCGTCCCTCTCTCTCTTTCTCTCGTCTATCGCTCGTTATATTAAAGCCCTCTAAATATTCCGCTCTTTTGTGCGCTTCATCATCTTTTCCACTGCTCGCGCATCCCCGATATTTTTTACTCTCTATCCCACCTACCAACCCCCGCTGTCTGTTTCCTCCTTTTGTTTCGCTGTCGGTGGCTCTGCTTCTCCGCATCTCTCGCGAGTTCTTCTCCTCCACGGCTTCTCTCTCTCTCTTTCTCTGCAGCGCCGATTTTTCGCGAGTGCTCTTTTTTGCACCAACACGCGTGCGTATTCCCAGCTGCTTTTCATCTTCCCCTTTGATGATATGGGGGCGCGCGCGCGCGCGTCGTGCTTTTCGAGGTGGAGTTATCGAAAACACAGAAGAAGTTTTATAGTGCTTCGCGGGAGATCCTTTGTCTCTTACTTCTGCTGCGTATCGCGGAGCCATCAACGACTCTCGGCTTTTCGAGCGACTAGACTTGTATCTGATGATGATTGTTGTTGTTGCGTGGTGTAGATATATGTACTTTGCAAGCGCGTAGCAGTGCGTGGTATGTGCGCGCTCCGTTTTTCTGGTACATTGAATTGGAATGGCGCATTGTCTGCTTCGCGAGACTTCAGCGGGGGCATATTCGGTGCGTTTCGATGGATGCTCGAAGAGCAGACTTGAACAATGAGGTTTTCGAGGCTGGGAGTCTTTCGTAGCTTCAAAGGAACGACTTTTGATTACGTTGTGGCTTTCCAGTAGTTTCTACTTTGTTTCTGCATTTAGATATCCAATAGGTGTGTTTTTATTTATGAATCTTGTATGCCAATCATTGGTGAATGTATATATACATGATATCCTTGGTTTAATTGGCATGGATTTATGGCTACAGTAAATAACTGCAACAGCGGTAAGCGACATTTTAACATATGTTTACACGTGTCATTGCGCGAGCACAGTCGCATATAGTATTTAGTTAAAATCCCGTTGACGAATACATTGCAAATGTAATGCAGATAATAATCGTGTGTTCAAATTACCTCTGCGTATATGCTAATCAAATATCGCTTAATGAATTCCAAATGCGAGTCGTATCGCGTCTGTTACATCTGCTTCATCTTCAATCTCATTATCGAATTACATTACGCTTATGCTACATGCTACATAATATTCATTGAAGTTCCGATGCTAACCAGTTGCTATATCACCTGCCAAGCGAATTCGTGAAGTTTATAAAACCTCGACTATCAAGTAATTGACAGAAGGCAGATATGCTGTTGAAAACCACTCGAAAGTCGTCTATTTTTGGAGTATGATTTTACCGTCAGATAATACATTCCGCTAATACTTTAAATGAATATTTCCCCATCTGTGAAAATAATGTTTCCTTGTTATCTCGACTCTGACAGTAACCTTTGTTCATCTTGTCGGAAAAATCAAATCTAGTAGCTTAAATCTTAAAAATGTTTAAGCTACCTAAAAACAAGGTGCATCTCCCTTTTTTTCGAAAGCGCGGACCATACATAATAACAAAATATAAATTAAAACTCTAAATAAAGTAATCTCAGCCATTTCTATAGCATAATAGAAAACGATAATAGTCTATTTATTAAAATCGCCTTTCAGTAGATTCATCTCTCTATTTCCCTCCTTATACAACTTTACCATCTAACCCTGATGATAATTCGAACTGTTATGTCCACATCTTTCAAAACAATATTCTTTTCTTATCCTCTCTTCATCCACCCCACGCATCTTCTCAAAACTGCCATTCAATCCAGCATCGATACACTCCCAACGTCTCTCTCGCTTGGGCCCGGCAGATAACAAACAAACCGAGCGCGAAGCCCCGTCCGTAATTTGTAGGTCGTTTGTTCGCTTTGCTCTTGCGCTTACGTAACTCCGACCGCCGTGGCACTCGCGTCCGTCTGTCTGTCCATCCGCGTCGCATTCGTGTATATACACGTCGCGTCGTTACGAATCTACGTACGTACGCCAGCCTGTAACGAACGTGCGCCGCATTATAATACGCGAGAGAAAGAGAGGGGGGAAGAGAGCTTTGAAAGCTCGCGTCGCGACGAGCGCAAGTTTTTTTCGTCGGTACCGCTGGACGTGGACGTAGACGTACGTTACATAGTTTTTTGCGCGTCGCGCGTGTGTTATTTTCTCTTTTTGCTCGTTGTAGCTGCGGGAGGGTATGGTTGAACTTTTTATGCGTCCGTTTTGTGTGCGGCGGTGGGTTGCTCGTTTGTTGCGTAGGTGTCTTGTTGGAGGGTGGTTTGAAAAAGTTACACGGTTGGTGGGTATAGATGATGATGGCTGATTGATTAGTTCGCTCGTTGAGCCTTTGTAACGTGTATACATCCTACAGGATATCGCGTGTAATGCAGTTTTTTGTTCCGAGTTTTTATGATTTCTATAAACGACAAGTTTGGCGTGAGTTTCTCAGAAGCAGATAAATGTTTATGAAATTAAATGTTGCAGAAATAATTCATGTCGTTTCAGTAAAGCTCAAAATTTTTTAAATCTATTTAGCATTTAGCATATTTACAATATTAAGTACAATTTTGGTCACCAGAGGTAGCAGATGGATCCATTATTTTGAACATCGTTATTATAGTGACTAAAAAATAGTAGTTAAAAAAAATGATTTAGTATAAATTTCATTTATTTTGACTCTATCGGTTTCTACGAGCAAATTTCTCTTATAATTTTGTACCTATCTCATTCTCTCTAATGGAGAGGTGATGATATATTTAGTATAAAATTTCGAGTCTTAAAAGGTTTGAAGATTAATTACATTTATCTCATGAGTTAATTCTACAAGAAAGTCACCCGATAGAAAACTTTATATCGCTACTTTTTTACGATGAAATAGTAGAGTACATTTCCAAGCCCCATTGACTCTCGACCAGCAGTTTACGAACCAATAACCACATCTACAAACCTATCCATTTTCTAAAAATGCACGAATCAATACCTTTCGTCACAATGAAACATTAAAATATTTGCCTTAAAACCATCAAAGCCAGCATTATCTCCTTGCTCTCCGAAACAATGCCATTTTCTCAATTCCTAAAGCTTCCCACCGTTTATCCACAGACTACAGACACACCGCTATAAATCCGCGTCCCCAACTTTTTTTCCTCACCGAGAACGGTCTGACAATTTTTTTCCCTCCTCTTGCCAGCGCGCGAGTTTCGCTCAAGGCTCGAGCGAAGTTTTTGTTATCGCTGCGCCGCTGCTGCTGCTTCTCGACTCTTCCGTAATTTTCTGTCTTCGTGTACAGTTCCATTATATATATACACACGCACACATATACTCTGCTCCATCCCCTCTCTTGCGAAGTTCCAACTGCTGGTGGCGCATTGAGCGTGCGCACGATTAAATTTTGATCGCTTTTTAGCGTCTGCGCTGGCTGCGCGCTCTCCTTATCCGATTAATTATTCATCGGCCTTGCGGTTTTTCTCGTTCTCTCCTGCCTGATCCGTCCGCGAAACTTTGTTTCCTTTTTTTTTCTTCGTCGAAGTTTATAACAAGGCGATGAATTAGGCTTTTTATGCCTTTCAAAGTTTAATGGTACTTTGACTCGCACGGCGATGTATAGTTTATTCAATCGAAGACGCAGTGCTCTTTTCTATCCCTCGATTGTCAGCGATGTTTATTATGCAATCTACGCTTTTAGCTCGTTTTTTGCCGAGTCGTGAAAAAAGGTGCTACACTTTTAACGAGGATTGTGTCTTCCTGCTCGGTGTACACTCTTCATACTTTCTCTTTTCCGTCGATCCATTGTTGTAACAACTTCCGCTAAGCGCTTCTATTCCTCAAGCCGCCATTCTAAATTAGACCTGATCAGGCGCGCACATCCATAACCCAGTTAATCAGACATCGAAGACAAGTTTGCGCGAGATATTCCCGTGATTGCCATGATCCGCGTGCATAAACTTATCCGTCTCCATCTCTTGCTACCCGATATACGTGCAATATCTTTAGCGATCAATTAAATTACGCTCGCGCACGCTTTCCTCGCGTACAGGTGTACATTTATACACACACGCACGTACACACTTCCAACTGCAGCGCAACGTCCTTAACTTTATTTCCTCAAGACTCTTCCTCCCCCCCTCTCTGAAAGTTTGCACTCGCGTAGCAGCAGCAAGCGTTCGCCTCGGGAGAGGACCTTGATGGAGGATACGCTCGATCGGGTCAGGTTAGGCTAGACGAGAGCTGGCGATAGACGCCGAGAGTCGAAGACAAAAGCGAGTGAGAGAGAGAGAGAGAGAAGGAACGACTAACGAGGGAACGGCTGGTGTTGGAGGGAAGCTGGAGGCAAAGAGGAGAAGAAGGAGAAGGAGCAGGAGAGAATAATGAAGCGGCAAGACGGAAGCGCGTAAAATTGAAATCGTAATAGGCGAGCAAATGCCTCGCCGCGAGAGACGACGAGGAGAGAAAGATAGATAGAGAGAGAGAGAGAGGGAGGAGAGACGAAGATGAATGTTAACGACTTATTATCGTATTTATCGTTATTGAATTAAATCCCCGCCGGGGAATTTCGAGGTACTGGGTAAAAGTGGAGTTATTCCGAGGGGTGAATATTTGTTGTGATTTGCTTGGAGCTGGGAGGTCGCATATTTTATTTTTTCTTTTTCGTTGAATCGGAGGAGCTTTTTTATATTTTAAGGAGTAAGCGTAGCTTTGTAGTTTATGTCGATTCACCAGAAGGGAATGAATGAGTGGTAGCTTTGGCTTCTGGGAAGAAGAGCGGCGTTACGTAGGAATGTATTTATCACACGAGCGGGAGTTGCGCCATTTCCGCTTTTCATTGAGTAACATTATCACTTCGAAGGAATTTAGAAAGCAAACGCACCACTCGTACTCATTCTCTTCATCCAAAAAGACAAAATTCTAATAAACTTTATTTACCCTGGTAGAAAATTATCCTGTTCTATCGAGGCTCTGGATTATTTATCATGGCAAACTAGATAAATTTACATATAGTTCTAAATTATTTGTTACCAAGGTATTTATATTTAATATACAATAAAATACATCGAAGTGATGAATTTATTGATCCTTTCGAGCGAGTAATTAATTAATTAATTAATTAATACTTTAATTATAAATTTGTCGTGTAGATGGACAATGTATAATCCTCTTTGTCATTTTGTCATAACAAATTTGCAATGTCGATGAAGACGACATCGACTAACGAGTAAACTATTTTACATAATGAAAAAGCATTACAACAACAACCAAAAACCTCATCGATCCAACAATTTCTCCACTCAGCGTCAAATCTCGCAATCCATCAAACCACCAATCTTACGTCCCGCAATCTCTCTAAATCCCACTCCAGCTCAGAATCCTGCTCCTCCCCCCCTCGCGCGACTCCAACGCGACTCCAACGCCGACGACACGCGTAGACAATGCAAAACAAGCCGTTCACGTCAATGGATCTCTAGACCAACCAACCAACCTACCCACCAGACAGACAGACAGAGACATACTCGCATCGGCATCACTCGCAGGTGCTTCGTCGCATGTTCACGTTCATCCAGTACCACCAGCCCGTCCTGTCCCTCAATTGCGCGCGTCTCTCTCGGCACTCGCGGAATGGCGCTCGGGATGCACGTACAGCAGCAGCCGAGGCCGATATTCCGACTTGGAAGCTATCTAGCTAGCCTGGCCTAGCCTAGCCTAGCTCCGTTCTGCTCTCTCGTGAAAGCAGCAGCGGCAGTAGTAGCGTGGCCTTAGGCTTGCCGCGCGCTCGCGCCAGCTGCAACGAGCCTGACCTCGTTTTCCACGTGTATATATATACGCACACACACACAGGTCTCTAGCTTCGTCGTCGTCTATCTCTCGATAAAGTGCGCCAGCCAGCCAGCCAGTGAGCGTGCGACGTGCTCTTAATCACATAGGCCGCCAGAGAGAGCAGCAGTAGCTACAGCAGCAGCAGCAGCATCTCGTGGTGTATGTTTGTGCATGTGTGTGTGTGTGTGTGCACGCGCGCTTACAAAGTGCAGGAGAGGCGCCTGGTAAACTACTACTGCTGCTGCCGGTTGATGCTTGAGTTGCAGACTGAGGGAGGTGGTTGTAAACGCTGTAAGCGGGATGTAATCGCTGCGCCCCGAGACTTATGCTGCTGCTACCTGCGGAGAGTGGATGATTTGGATCGAATGGAGAGGATGGGAGGATTTGTTGCCGATCTAGATGATGGGGGGGGGGGGGAGGATGAATATTGGTGGGTGTGAATTGGGCGATCTGATTGTGGTGGATCTGAATGGTGTGATGAAATGAATTTGATTGTTCGCGAGTAGAGTTGCATGAACATTGCGAGGCTTTTTTGTAGGGAAGAGAGCGGCAATTAAATGAGAATTAATTATTTCTACTTGGTTGACAGACCTGTAAAGAGATGTTTTATTATCGAAGGTGTGATAGAGTACTTAATTGCTCGTGAACAGCTGATCTAGAGAAGGAGATTAAATGATTAACACATTGTAAGCTTTCGCATGAAAGTGATCAACGATCAAATAAGTCTTAATCGTTTGTGTATAGTTACAGACTTGTAGAAAGTTGTCTCTTCATCAATGGTGCGACGGAACACTTGACTGACGTTGAACAGCTGCTCTAGAAAAGTGTATAACAAGCGTTAAGACATTGTAAGAAAGAGATCAATGATTAAATGAGCCTTAATAGTTTTCATTTGGTCGTAAGACCAGTAAAAACTAGTTTCTTCATCATCTTAACGATCTTATAGCCTTCGATTCACACACAGTCTGAGCTCGCGTGACCTTCAAAGCTGCACAGATCCAATAACGACACTCGCGCGCATTATCTTCGCCTGCTCAACGAAAAAAAAAAATTGATCGAACGATAAACTTACTCCGACAGACGAGTTCTATATTCACGCGTAGACGAGGTATCGCACCTTCTCCCTCCCCGGAGAAAAATGAGCATCGTCTGATCTCTCGAACTCCGTATCCACTATCAATATGTGGGTATACAAGCAGTCGAGGATGGATATCTGTGTATACATTCGGGGTTTACCGAAACGCCCGCCGCTACGTCAGTCCGTTATGTACTCCCACGTGTGTCTGCGAGCGTGTTTCTCTCTTTCTCTCTGGGTCTCTCCTTTTTTGTCTCATCGCGCCGATGGGACGTAGATTGAATGATACGAGGAATGTATTCGCCAATGGGTGTTTACTACCACGACGGGGAAATTTTCGTATATACGTATACGTGGTTGATTTTTTTCGCGAGGCAGACGGTGTACACGCGTTCGGAATCACTTGACGAGTGTCATTGAAATGACCTTGCGGATGTAATTACATTGTAAAAGCTATTAGGAAGCTACCGGGAGCTGAAAATACAATTCAAGTAGCGTTTATTGGGAGAACGGAATGTTACGTAAGCTTTGTTCTCGAATATTTTTAATAGAATCATTAAAGTTGATGATCAATTTTTACGAAGTAGTAATTCTAATGTCACTTTTAGTCAAGTGTAAAGAAGTTTCTTATAAATCTTATTCAATCTAAAAAATCTTCATTGCTTCTTGAATATAAATTCGATTCTCGAGTATTTTTATTGGAACAAAGTTTCACTATTTCATGAATATAAACTTCATTCTCGTATATTTTTAATATAAAATAATTATAAAACTGTACAAAGCACCGATTCTAAATTCACTTCTAACCACGTGTAAAAATGCTTCTTATGTTACCAAAAATCTTCATTATTTATTAAATATCAGCTTGATTCTACAATATTTGTTTTATACAATGAGTGAAACCAATTAAGCAGTAAATTACTAAACGATAAAACATTATGAAGCACTGATTCTAACTTTACGTCTAACCACTTTTTAAAATTGCTTCTCACTCTGTTTGATAAATCCTCTTATCCCTCGACCATAAGTTTGATTCTCGAATACACTCAACAGAATCATCATAGCTAATGTTCAAACTTTACAAACCACCAATTCTATCCTCGCTCTTAATTACGCGCAAAAACGCTTCTCATCTCACCCTAAAAATCCTTCTTGCCCTTCTACGCAATTACCCACGGACCTCATCAAATCTACATTTCCCGGCAATGCTACTCCCTCTCAGCCTCAAAATTCCCACTACCAAGCCCCCCCCTCGCGTACATACATTAAAGTGTCCGCAAGACCTGCAAAATCCTCCGCCACCGGAAGACAACGCTCCACCCATCCAGACTTATGAACCTCCTCTCCCTCTCACCAGCGACAAATCTCCCACACAGCAGTAATACGAACATTAAACCAGCGATTATAGTTACCCATACACCGGCTCTTTAATCCAGACGTACTCCCTAAAAAATAACCTAACGATCCTCGGAACGATCATGACGAACCTTTAGCGAACCTTCGGCGAACCTTCGGTGAACCTTCGGCGAGGCCTTTGGTATTTAGCGTAATTTACACGGAGCACCTTGCGAGACACTGCGGATAACTGCGCGCCCGCGGCGAAAGCTCACCGCTGTTGTTGCCGCTGCTTTGTCGAGTGCAGCTGCTGCACTCTGCATGACAGTTATCTTTTCGCTGCTTGCAGTCGGCTATTAAGTTCGGGGAGTTTGCTCGGCTCGCGGCCGTCTGCGTTGCTGCACAAGCGAGAGTTGTGTGCGCACTGCGCTGTTTTGGTACAGACGTGCGGAGAGGTGGCGGAGTGTGTATAGTTGGCCGGATGAAGAGAGAGAGAGAGAGGGAGAGAGAGTTTGTTTTTGAATTGGGTGATGATAGTGTGGGCTTTGTTGCCGGGAGGTTTTTGAACCGCATTGTTGTCGGTCTAAATGTAGCTTGTAGCTTCGTTCGACGTGGCGGTTGGTAGTTTCTTTATGGGCGATTTGCAGGGAACTGGTGCTGCTGTGTTATTTTCAGCGAATGCGCTGAATAATGGTTTTGTTGCTGCCTTTGGTAAATAAAATTACGGTAGAGAAGTGTTTTGCAGTAATTTCGCCTGCGTATACTTTTTGCAATGTGAAGTATTTTAGCAGGCTGATCATTTTTTATTTGGAAGGCCTGATAAATGCTTTAAATTGGTGGTATCGTGTTTCAAGCAACATATTCAATGTATTTTACAGTTATAGCACCATCATACATTAGCATTTTCAACAGTATCCAATGAACTCCAACAGCGTCAAAAATACAGATTAGCGTTTTTAGCTTGTTTACTCTTAGAAATTACAAATCAGCAATTTCGCATTTATTGAGTATTTTTCACGCAGATTGAGATATTCTCAATAGTCCTGTCAAACAAGTTCATTCCCGCTGCATTATGATATATAACGTGCACGGCGTCAGAAGTGCTTTCGGTGGCGCGCGCTTTGACGCTATCAGTCAGCGGAAATCAATACGGCGCGAAACCATGTGTCTGCAAGACAGTATTTTCGGCGCTGGCGCGATTGATTTTGCCTATTTCGCCGTGAATCATGCAGCACGATAAAGCAGGTATAATTAAACATCCACTCTGTCGTATTACTCCGAGAGCTGTTCAAAAATATATAAAACCCCCGATTTCTTATTAAAACCGTGCAATTCGCGTTCGTTTCTATCGTGAAATATGCACCAGTCAGACTTTAGTTTTCGATATCGGTTTTATGCATAATTCTCGCGCACTATAAATGTGTATCTCGTTTTAATAATTGATATAGGAATGAAAACTAGTTCAGTGTACTATCGATTCGTCCCATAGACCGAAAAGTTCTATAAAAACAGCCAGCGTCGAATCGTTCGTTTAAAAGAACTCATCTTGAAATAGCAAAATTCTTTCTCCGAGTAAACAAAGGCTCCGAACGCTAGACCGTAAAGAAGAATGGCCGATAGCGTCTGAGAATATCTAATCATCTAATTGCATAGAAATACACACGCAAACACAATGCATACGTATACAAAAGTTCTCTTCGCCTGCGCTGCAGCCTTTAAAATGAGAAAATTTTCTACACACTCGGTTAATCCGACCTCGTCGCTCGACCCAAGGCTGCTTTTTCTCCTCATTGAGAAAACTTTCCTTCCAAGCTTACCGCGGAGCATATTCCGTCTGGGAGGCAGCAAAACAAGAATCGGTCCTCTTATCAAAAATTCCGAGCGTAGTTATCACAGACAGCGCGATTATGTACAGAGAATTCCGAATGGGGATCGATAAAAAGCGCGAGGCGTTTGAGATTCAAACGCGCCGAGAGATCATCAAAATTACACGCGCGCGCGCGCTCAGTGTGTGCAAACGTACGGTAGGCTGCGAAGCCGCAGTTGGTACGTCGCGGAGCAAAGCCCGTCGCGAGTAAACAAATCAATCGAGAGTTCAGCCGAACGTCAACGATCTCACGCTAATTGGCGCGCACACATAGACTCCGACGGGAGTTACATCCTTATGACGAAACATCGCTGTAGCCTCGGCGTTTAGGATTTTGAGTGAAAATTTGGCCCCGGGGCTTTGCTCGCGTTACTTCGTTGGTGTGATAAAGGTCGTTTAGTATGAACGATATGTAACAAAAAAAGACTTCGTGCTTTCTTGCAAACTCAATAAGCGTCGCTTAATTGATCGATTGGTGGGATTTGAGCGCGAAATTAGACATTTAGTATGAATGGCGTACTAAATACATTACTTCTAGTGCTATCTAAAAAATAGATTTTTGATTATAAAATAATACATTCTTTGTTTATCAAATTACATAAAAGACTTTTAGTTAGGCGAAGAAGTAAAATAATTAGGTCATACTTGTGATTTCTCAAGAATAAAAATAATAAAGTAATAAAATAATAATAATAGTGCTCCAGTGCTTTACTGAGGAGTCCACACTGGAGCAGAGGACGAAACGCCTACATATTTTTTTGAAGGGTGGCCCATTCTCCTTGCCCTCCAACCATAGAGGAAGTGAATGTGTGTGCACCCATTAATTCAAAATTAATTATTTTTATAATTATCACCGAACGATAGCTTCTCTACACAGAGAGAATTTTCTGATAAAAATTACCGTAAAAATCATTGTAAACGTGGGATATTCTGTCTTCATAGGAAAAATTACCCTACTGAACGGTAAAATTTACCGTGCTGAATGGTAAAATTTATAATGAATAACGTTAATTTTGACCGTTTAGTAAGGTAATTTCCCCCCTGAAGACAGAATATCCCACGTTTACAATGATTTTCACGGTAATTTTTATCAGAAAATTCTCTCTGTGTAATATTTGAAATATTCTCAAAAGTTACAAACCCTCAAAGCATGCGCATTTTAGCTATACATATACCATACACACCTATACCTCAATACCTCTTGACGTCACGATCACACATGCTTGTCACGTCCCACGCATTTCACCGATATCCACGTTCACTTTTTGCTCAGTTCACTAAACAAAAAAACGCCCGCCCTACGATATTTCCCCCCCGAACCTCCACCAAAGCACGAGTTAAAAACAAAAATCACGCCGATCGAAAAACGACATGGACTCGCTCCCCGCGAGCCAGCACTCCATACAAATACCATAAATACTCCTCGCTCCCGCAAACCGAGCAGACAGGCAGTCAGGCAGTCGGCTCCCTCGCGTGGAATCGATATCATTTCGGCGCGGGGCGATGCACCACCACCCCGGTACTGGAGATTGAAAAATCGCACCCCCGCGCTGTATTACGCAACGAAAAAAAGCCACGCGACGAACGAACGCCCGGCTAAAAGCAAAATGAGAGAGAGTGAGATAAGGTAACGGGAGGAAAAAAAGGGAAGCACGGCACGGCGTATACAAGCCTGCGGACTGCAAAGGAACGCATAAAAGAAGGACGGAGAAATATGAGAGGAATTGCGGAGGCGTGTGGGTGTTATACGTGCGCTCGGGAGTTCGAGACCCGCGGATACATATACAGATACAGATACACGTGATACCCGCGAAGGGAGCGAGAAAAGTGAGAGGTGGAGAGAGAGTAGGCGAGACATATTGCGCGAAGGTGGCCAGAAAGGGAAGCGACCGACGGAGACAGACAGACAGAGAGAAAGAGGGCGAGTTCATAGAGCGAGAGGGTGGAATCAATACCCGTGCTTCTCCTGATGCGTGTGTGTGTCTGTGTAGGAGTGCGAAGGTGGGAGGGGTGAATGCTCGGCTTGACGAGAAAACGCTTTAAGGCGGTACGGTACGCGCGTTGTACACTTCGGGGATCGAACGGTGACTTTTTTTTCCTTCGCGCTGGTTCTTTGGAATGCGAATTTTGGGAGGAGGTTGATGAGTTTTACGCGAGCTGTGGGCGAGCGGTGTAATTTGCTAATTAGAGTGATAAGTCATATTGCGAAACGTACTCGTGTAATAGTGGATCGATCGAATTGCGTGTTATTAACTTTTTTTACTTCAGTAATTATACAGGTTTCGTATTTGATTAAACTTCATTTGTTAATCTCTTCGAGTCGGTGTTCTCAAGATCGGTGGAAGCAAATGGGCATCTTCCATCTCTAAATAAATTTAAAACGGCAATACGTAGGCATATTATTGAAACATGCGACGAACGAAATGTGTTCTGTGTTATACTGCTAAGTAATTATTTAATTAAGGTTCTGTATTCTGACGTGATAGTTAAGACTACTGACATAAACTGTGCATTTCTAATAAGCCTATGTGATGAAATGTAACGATGAATCTGTGATATGGATACAAATTTAATTTAATGTATCGAAACTACGTATATATGATGTATATTTTTGACTCGTGCAAAATAAATCTCAATCTATCTATCTATCTAAATGAGTAACTTGTTGATGGGCAATGCAGACCTCTTCAGAATGGAAAAGTATAAAATATATTGCTTTGTTAACTAACCTCTTTTTTAGACAAAATCACTTATACGTTTCGTACGTTACACAATCCATGCAAAACAATCAACTCCACGTCAAATTTCCCCGCTCCCATTGTCTCGCAAGGCAACCCTCCACGTTAACTCGCAAAACAGCAAGCTCACGCAGCACACAGGAATCCATCACCCCCCGGTAACAGCAGCCTCCTTCAGAAGCGAAAAGATGCACAGAAAGGGTTATCGCTATACTCTTCGAGAATGCGCGAAACAAAGGGTTGGAGACCAACTGGCAGACGAGAGCATCGGCATCGCGAGATACGCGGAAAAACAATGCGCGATCCGTGCACGCGAGTCCTTCATTTAAAAAAAAGAAGGGGGGACTGTGTGGCTCTTAAGCGAGAGAGGGCTTTTCCCTTTTATCATTTGCAGAGTCTCGCGCCGAGCGCGCGATCTTTAACGAAGATCCTTCTTTCATCCTTGTGTGTTGAGAGGGTTGGGTTGATACGGTATATTTTGCCGTCTGGAGGTTGTGCGGGGGAGGAAGGTTGGGTTCTTTGTGTATCGGTATTTTTTGCGTTGGGTTTGAATAGGACCAGTCGAGTGGTTATTTTGATGATTTGGTTAGAGTTGTCTCGGTTTGTTAAGTGGATAGACGTTTGCAGAATGTAGATGAAATTTGAGGATTGGGTATTGTTTTATGTAACCAAATTAAACGAGCAAGATGTCCTTTTTATAAGAAAAGTAGAGCAAGTCATAAAATAAAACGTGATAGACATATAGATGAGGTGCTCAAATTATTATAGGTTATACAGTACAAAAAGCTGGTGTATCCAAATTAGAGTCTTATACGATTTTACTTTAGATTCAAAAGATTATAGAAAGAAGGAAATATCAAGTGGAAGAAGATTCTATTCTCTCTGTGGAGTTAAATTTGAAGTTGAATCAGCAGAAATCCTCAGTAATAAAACTATGAATACGAAGTGAATAATATAATTATCGTTCTCGAAAGGTGTTAAAACAAATTCACATGATATCAGTTTATACACGCAGTTTTAAGAATGATGAACATTTAACAGTCTGTATGTTACATTGAAAAAGAATTATTAAAGAATCATTTAGAAATTATGATTGATTTACTCTTCCAATCATCTCTTTTTGCTGAATAAAACTATCTTAAAATTGAGCGTATAATATATTACCTCGAATTACAAAATAAATCCTCGTTCCTGGTTATAAAGATAATGATGATGCATTTCAAAGTAATTACTTTCGTTCAAAGACATTCACGTCCAAGTGATTTACACAATAAAAGCTCGCAGATACCATCTTTGCATTCAACGAGCATAACTAGATCGCGCAAAAAACAAGCTATTAGCAAATGGCACGGCTATTCCCAGAATCCGTCAACGTCATTATACTTCCCGGTAAATCCCGGTGAAAAACACATAATCACGGCATATTCAAAAGAGCGACTCCCCGATCCTCCTCTGCTGCAAACAGCATTATCGCCATTAGCTTAATAAAAGATTCCCCCGAAGCTTCGGTCCACGAGACACACACCGTTAAAACGTCGCCCGTAAAATCGGCTCGCCAGAAAAATTAAAAGGCGAAACACTGCCGAAACAAGTCGCAACAAAGAAACACGAGAGACGCCGAGGGAAAAAAAGTGAGAAGAGAAAAGAAAAGGCAGTCACGGCCGGAGCCGTTTTTACAATGTCTGCGTTTTTAGTCTGATTTCGACTGGTTCTTGCGAGATTCTCGACGCGGTGTGCATTCGATGCGCGCGATGTTTGGGTTTTTGGACGCGGCTTATCGATTTTCGTTGCTGGTGTTACGCTGTTTTGTCGGTTCGTTTCGATTCGCGCGCGTGTGGGATATCTCGCTGCGAGGTGTTTGTTGTCGTAGCATATGTGTGTGTTAGATGGTGCGCCCGAGCGACTCTTATCTCGAGATAAAGAGAAGCGCGCGCGCGACTTCTTTGCTTATTTAACCGGTTTTATTCGTTCTTTTTTATTCGGCGATTGTTACCATGTGAATTTATTTCGTGCATTCGAAGTTTACAGTTCTTTGTTGAACTCGAAATATTAACTTTTTCGTTCTTTAATTGTGTTCTTCTAGTGAGAAAATGTGAATTTATTCAATGCATAGTTCATTTTAATTTCACACAGTTTCATACTTTTATTTCGTCCATGAAAGGATTGTTTTCTTTTTCCAGAAACCTAGAAATCTATACTTGAATGTTTGTTATACTTATCTGAAAGCTTATTTTTCTATGCAACACTAGAACATATCACCTGTCATACTGCTATTTTTTCATTGCCTCATCGATTTCGTATGTTTACACGTGCAGGGGGGCAATAAATTAGCCTCGCGAGACAAATCTAGCGCACGCTTCAATTAAACGCCTGCTTATCTTGCACTAAACTGCACGCTTTTCGCAATTATTATATTGCGTCAACTTCCACATTTACATCGGCGCGCTTCGCACTCGCGCCGCCGTAACGATTATCGCGAGAAACGACGATAAAGCCGCGCGCCGATCTGTTATTCACACGTACCGCCAGCTGACCGTTCACTGCATCGTCTCGAATTCCAGGAATGCCAATTGCTCGGAAAAGCAAAAGTATCAAAAGATCGATAAGGGGTATCTTCCGCGAGTTCCGCGAACGACGCGCACCAAGCGAAAGAGGGAAAAACTCCAATTTAAGAAAATTACCATTCTCGCCCTATAATTTTTTCAGGGCGCAAAGATTCCCACTCGATCTAAGTGATAACGGAGGCTGCGCGGCCTCGCTCTTTTATTCACTGCGTATATAGAGCATTACCCTAATTTCTATTAGAGCGAGGATATAGACTCTCTCTACTGCTGCGATTCGGAGAGATGAAAGTTCAACAGGCTGAATTTTTCATTTGACTTCGTGCTTGCGCAGTTGCCATTCTCGCAAAGTGATATTTTCTCTTTTTGAAAATTTTATACATTTCAAAGAAGCCACTTTGTACGAAAGTATTACAAGGCAAAGTGCATGATGCACTTGGTTATGGAATTATTCGTTGTAAGAGTAAGGTTAATTCTATGCGAGTTATTTAAAATGATAATAAATGTTCTCTCGTACGAAATGATATATCTTTACTATTATTGTAAGCGTTGGCTGCTCGGTTGTCTGTTAATTTCAGCCTTTTGACCCGAAAACGTACTTGCTTTACATAGTGACTTAATAATGTAACGATTTTCACCATTCCATACGTTTTTGCGGCTCTGTAAATTACACAGACTTAAGTTACTTAATACAAAATGGTGTTACTTTACACCGTACTAATTTAAATTAGTTACAGCCTGAAATGTCAGTTTTCATCATCTGATTACAACTTCTACTTTAGCACTTACATTTTAACTTATTAGGTACAATAATTTAGTTATTTTATTTAACTGTATATCATTTTTGTTTCGGGGTTTCGATTATAATTCGCCCTTACTCTTGTATTCTTTATTTATATTTCTAAATGCCTCTAATAGTGTTTTATCTACGTTCAAACTATATTACATGCTAACTTTAGTTCCAACTTTTATTAATTTGCAGCTTTTCAAACCTTTCTCTAATATTCTACCTAAAATACTAAATACTGATATCTCTAACTTCATCGTACGCTTTCAAATATACTTCGGTAATGATGCAAGTATAAAAAATGAATGTCTGAATCTCTTATACCTAAAGTAATCTCTTCTTTAACAATTTGCTTCTCTCTATCCCTCATTCTTCTATCACTTCCCAATCTTCCAAATCCTCGGCGTATTTCCATAACTCCATGCCTACTGCATTAAATCCAAACCAATCTTATTACAGAATAACCCCATTACAACACAACGCCTCTCAATAAATCCACACCACTGCCTACAGCAGATCAACTATCCATCCTAATCGTAACTCGCGTCCAAAATTAAGTTACACAAAATATCGCTCTCGCAATCTTCAATCCCTCTCGGCTGTTCCTCTTCCAATAAAAGCCAAAAAACAACGCTACAGGCGGTGAATTTCGATTATTCTCGGCTCGTGACTGGAATCGCGGGGGCGCGCGCCGATATCGCCCTCGCCTTTAAAAAAGTACACGTACAACACTCGCTCGCGCGTCTGTACGTATATACACAACACGCGGGGAAGGGCGTCGCGAAAAATAATCGCAGATGAGTGCAATCTCGGGGTCGCGAGCTTCCCTTTTCTTGGCTTCCCTCGCCCTCGGAATGTATCTCGGTCTTTGTGCGAGAGCGAAGCGAGCGGCGCGGATTTTCTCCTGCTCGGGGGGGGACTGTCTTTTCTCCTCTTTGGAGTTGAGCGCGATATTGTGCTTTCGTCTTAATTGCATGGCGCTTGCGATGTGTTTTTTGTTTTTTTTTGGAGGGACGCAGGTTTGTTGGTGGATAGTATGGCTATTGCTTGTGAAGGAGGAATTATAGGAGTTGACAGTTTTTAGGGATTGTTGGATGAAGCCTGGGTCTGATCAACGTTTAGGTAGATAATGGAATTACTGGTTGATTCGTTTATTTAAGGAATGGTTTATTTAAGGAATGATCAGGAATTATTGCATTACTGCAATCACTTACAGGCATTAAGTAATTAAATTCGTCTTATCTTATAGTAATTAAAATATAGCGGAATGCATGTTTCTCTTACGAAATGATATTCTTCGTCAGATTCGTATAAGTTTTGGATCAATAATATCCTAAAATTGTTTAATAGTAGCTCTAAACTTTTGTCTGTTCATAATCAGATGCAAAATAAGACAAACAATAGTTATATGATATCAATAAACATTGGTAATAAAAAGTAATTCTCTAAAAATAACACCACTTACTTACCATGAATAATATAACCCTATCAAAAATGTACGCACACAATCCTGTAAACTATCCAACCAAACAAACTTTCCTCCAGTCAACGAACCCACTCAATCCAATCCATCCATCCATCCCCAAATAATTAACCATCACGTCCGCAACTTCCTGCGCATTGTCTGCTCTCCTCTCCTAACCTTCTCTCCTATCTCTCTCTTTCTTTTCCCGTTTTCCGTGTGCCAACGCGCGCGCGCGCGCTTGACGACGTCGCGCCGTTTTCTTCTTCTTCTCCTTCCGGCTGCCGCTGTCGCTACCATGCTATATACCGCCGCTGTGTATACGTTGAAGCTTCTTCGCGTTGCCCCTCACGTGCGCTCATTTGCATAATATTTTTCCGTCTCTCCGTCTCTCTCTCTCTCTCTCTCCGCTCGCGAGTGTTTTACGGGCATGGAGGGTGACGGGGGAAAATTTGTAGGCAAATAAGGCTGTTTCGTGTGTAAGTAAGTTTCCTCGTTTTCGTTGTTTTTCGGCGGCGGGCCGTGAATTTGTTCGGCGAGGCGATCGAGAAGACGTTGGTGCGTTTGTGTGGAGTTTTTGTAATTTAATGGAGGATGCATTATATAGAAGTGCAGAGGATATAGTGTTAACGGTGAATTTAGTTAGCGATTATCGTTTTTGCGGAGCGAAGCGTTGTACAATTAAATATGCGGGTATAGCAGACTGTTCTATGGTTGAAATCTATTGGACGAGTCGAATTTCAATATTTGAGAGTGTATACGTATAAAGCTCTCAATTATTTGCACTTCATTTTCCCCCGTGCATAAGGAAATCAAATATTTTCCAGGAGCTTGGCTGTACAAGTCAAGTATTTACTCAAAGTGAGAACAAGTCAATAGCACGCCCTGCGCTTTTTATCATGTCGATTTAGGATTCACAAGCGTTTGATAAAAATCAACTTTATAATATGTTTTAATATTTTATTTTCTAAAGTTATTTAATATTCTGTACTAGTTTAGTTATTGTATTACTTATATAGAGAACAAAAATTGTATAAGCGCGATTTCAGACTCGTTAGAATCTTGAGCGCCAGAATAATCGAAAAAGTGCATCTAAAACATAACCTTAAACTATAATTTGAAATCCTATAAAAGGAGTTTTACTTTTTATGAAAGATATTAAATTTAAAGATAATCTGCATATAAGAAAATTAAAACATTTGATTTTTGTTAAAATCAACGTAGGTTTTAGTTCATTCTCTTTATTTATCTTTGTAGTACAAGGTTTGTACAACTATTTACGATTAGTTTTATAAGAAATAAACATCTGCAGAGTTCAAGAACTTTGCCTTGAAAACGCTAGTTCACTTGTCAATCTCACGTACGTTATGAATTCTTTATCCTACCTTGAAAATCTGTATTCATTCCACGTGACTTTTTCTTAAGGAAATGTCGTAGCTCTCCAGGTATAAACTAAAATTCTGCCATACGATGTTATTGTCATAAGACGAATGACTATCAACCGTGATATTTACATGAATACATCAAAGTCAAATGAATAATGAAAAATACGGTGCAAGGTGAGGTTAGATGACCGCATCAAGATTGTCACTTATCTCATCAGTAACTCACCATATTTCTCATTATAAGTAGTATAAATCAAACATATAATTATGTAAACATATAAAGTGATAAATGTTCACTTGGTAAATCTATGTTTTTCCTGTGGAGCTTGGACATCCCCTCAATATCTCTTACAAGTCAGAGAAAAAAGCTTGCAAAGTCCCTAAAGCAATATTCATCAAAAGCCCTGTAACGCTCAACCTCCGTTCTTCCTCCAGGTGAATCCGGACGCCCACGACCGCACGACCCAGCAGATCCAGTCGAAGCTGGGCAACTACTCGCTGGTGAAGCACCTGCTGGAGGAGCCCAAGCGCCTGATCGGCATAGACGGCGTGCCGGCGAGTCCGGCGCCCGTCTCCGGCAACAGCGGCGGCGGCAGCTCGACCGGCAGCGCCACCATGTCCTCGACCTCGCGTCTACCGTCGAGTCGCAGCTCCCCCGCCGCCGGCAGCGCCACCTCTCAGGAGTTCAAGAAGCCCGGTGGACCGCGCTCGTCCTCCTCCTCGTCGGTGGCGCCACCCGGGGGCTCGGGCTCCGGGGGCTCGTCCTCCTCGCAGCGCGGTGGCTTCGTCAAGCCCGCGGACGGCAAGCCCCCCTACGGCGGCAGAGGGGGATACCCCGGACAGCCCGTCAAGCACGGGGGCAGCAGCAACGAGCACCGCAGCCACGGACTGATACCGGCCAAAGGACCGCCTCCAGGGGCCTCGGCCGGCATGGGACAGGGGAGCTTGATGGGGAGCAGCGCAGCAATGCAGAGCAGGATGCACACCGCTAGCGTCAGGCTGCCCAAGCTGCCCATCGATACTGTAAGTATTTGTGAGCTTTCTTTTTTGGGATTAAGGGGGGTTGTAGGTTATGTGCACTGAGAGAAGAGTTTTGCAAGTAACTTGTTGCATTTCATGTGTTGTTAGAAAAGAATGGCATAGTACATTTCTGAAGTTAAGATATTGCAGATAACTGTTGAAAAGTGAGGTTAGGTTAGAGATCTTTGAGGTTATACTTTACTAACTCTTGAGAAATACTCAGTTCGTTGTATTTTAGTGCGGTTATAGTAAGGAAATGATATTACGGATAAATCATCTCTTTTCTCAGTGGATATAGAACTACGGATTGTTATCTTACAAACTACGAGTGATTACCTTAGTTGTTAGTAAAGTAGATCGAAGTGGTTTTAACCTTCGAACTCATGAAATCAAGTATACGTGGAGTCAAATTCGACTTAGTTTATATAGATTAAAATTAAATAAAACAAAAATATGAGCCCAGAGGTTGTTAAAAAAATAGATTCAGAATTTAAAGACAAAAAGCAAAATGTCAAAGTCCCATTTTATTTGTTTGTATTATAACTAAAATAATGATTTTCTTAAGGTTTACGTATATATGTACAGCAATATCAAGAAACAATATTTTATTAATTTTAGATAAAGTGGCATAAATTAGCTTTTAAGGGTTAAATAGTAGTAATTTTAGATTCAGTAACACTTATTATTTTGTCGAATAAATATCGCTTTTTAATTAAAACTGTACGTATTTTGCTAAGTGACTTTGCTTCACAAATAAAAGAGAATTCGCGAATACGGTCATGGTCTACTAAAAACAGGTCAATAGTGCTATATTATCAAAACAAATATCAATATTAATAATAACGTGGGCGTATAATTATAGTTGTTATATAATTTGCCTCAATATCATTAGAACTTTGTTTGAGCTGCAGTTACACGTGTATCAACTCGAAGGACACTACAATACTCCGTATTTGAATTTTCATTTAGTTCAATTAATAACGCCAGAATGATTATTGGTATTTTTGCGTGTATCGCACTTATCCAACATCAAGAACTGCATTGTATTGCGTGCGTCGAGATTCTACACGTAATATTATAGCTTTAAACTCGAGCAGCTTTATATCCGCACTAAATTTCATTGATTTACACTCGAGCATAAAAGTCATGTAACCATTAAACTATTAAACTAATACGACCTATGATCGAATTCACTAATTCTTTCAACTCTCGCGTCTACATTTCTATTTCGACTTTCGATCAGCATTCAAACCTAATTATCGTGAAATATAATTGCAAGAAGCGGTTTCAACACGTGCAACTCGAAATGCACCTAAAATACACAACCCTATACAAAGACGCCGTGCGCTCCGCGCAAAAAGAAAAATCAATTCAGCCACAAGAGAACGGGAATGCAAATTTGAATTTTGAGCGCGGCGTAATTGATTGCCGCACGCGCTCACACACACATACACACACACACACGAGAGATATTCGATAGTCGAATTTATCTCGACTCTAAAAGCTTTTCAAAGTTTATGCACCGCGCGCGCGCGGCCTTTACAATTACAGTCGCGACTTTATCTCCACGTCTCTCGCTCAGATGATTAATTAATTCGTGCGCTCCGGCGCCTTCTTTTTTTTCTTTGTTGTTGCAGGGATCGAGCTCCAGGCATCTCAGCGCCGATAGCACAGCCGAGGTGGAGACCATCCTTAAGGTGAGTGTCGAAATCACTGAGATAAGCGGATAATTTAACAATGTAACGTGGTTGCTTGCGCTGGAAATGATTTTGAATTGAGTTCGCGTTTGAAGCTTGACGGGAGAAAATATAGACGTTCTATAAGTGAATGTAATCAATGTAATGGAAGACATCCGTCTTTTTTGTTGAAAATAGAATTTGGTCGGTACCGGGTGAAATTTCATTTGCTAATTGAGTAAATTAATATTTTACAGTTCTAAAAATGATTGTACGTTGAACGTTAAAATAGGTATTTTATGAATATTTGTGTGCGCGAAAAGACTCTACGTCTATGTAATTTATACAATTAATATTTAAAATTTAAAACTCAATTTTAGACGATATTACGGTAATATGAACTATTCGTCGCATATACAAGAATACTCAGGTAATAATATATCTACAAATATTTAATTTACTTATTTAAACTTTATTTAAAGTCTGTTTCATTCATATGCATAGTAGGCTTTTCAGGCGCTACGCAACACAGTCAGCTTACGAGGCGCTGTGACTATAATTTTTAATTTTTGTAAAAAAGTATGTAAAACGTAAAGGATGCTGTTCTCCCACAGATTATATTACAAGTATCCTAAATTAAAACACTGCAAAAAATAAACCATGAATAAATAAATAAGAATAAATCATGCAACGTCGGTGAAACATTCGTCTATAATTGAGCTTTAAATTCTAAATATTGATTACAATAGTATTCTCTAAAAATTAAATTGAGATAAATCTGTCACTGCTACAGATTATTGAAACCCCTAATAATTCAAGCAGTAAAAATTATCTTTTGTGCACGGTGAAACTCATTTTTCACTGCAAAGAAGTGGATATTCACTGCTGAATTAGTGAATGTTGTCACTAATAAGTACAACAATGACATACTTATCACCGTTTCCCTTTTAACAGAGTCAGGCCTAAATACAAAAAACACGAGTAACTTTAGTAACCGTGATGAACGAAAAAACCTCCTGCACTTCCATCACTTAAACCCCAGCCTCTGTAAAAAAATACCACTCAACCAAAGCAAAGAAACACCGTGTCACAATCCATCATACACCCAAACAGAAGCTTCGCAATCACCTCCTCGCTGTACCTCCTGTCTCCCTCCCCTTCATCCTTGACTTCATTTTCCCCCCCACTCCGTCCAAAAATCCAGGTCCCTCGCAATCATCGTCACCACTCACGAAAAATTTTCGAAACAACGACAACATCCACCGCAGTAGGACTCTCTCTCTCTCTCTCTCTCTCTCTCTCTCTCGTTGCGGTCTCTCGCGCGTAATTAGCAGTCGCGCGCGCGCTCGCGATGCCTACTGGCGCAAGCGAGCAGAGCTACATAGCAGCTCTCCAGCACCGCTATGGAGTTTCCCACGGGCAGCGCACAGCCGTGAGAATGATTCACGGTTCTGCGCCGCGGCCCGCGGAGAGAGAAAGAGAGAGAAAGGAACGAGGAAGGAACAAGGGTGGAGGAAGAAGAGGTATAAGGAGTAGGAGCTAGATTGCTGGAGGTTGTGGATGCTGCAGGCGAGAGAAAAAGAGCAGCGCGGAGGGAGGTGGAATTGTTGGGATGTATACGGGAGTGTTGGTTGCGCTTTTTTTTTGCTTTTTTTGAGGGATTGATTGGTTATTGATAGGGTGAATGGGTGTTCTACGGACAATTTCATATTACCAGCAGGTCTGTGGAAGCGTGGGTTTTTTTTTGTAGAGCAGGTTGTTACGCGTTTTGTGCTGGATTTGAATTTCGCGCTCGAGCGAAGCGATCGATCAGAGGACGTTTAAAATGGTTATAGGATGGCGCGAGTATTTTTTAAACGGTGTCGGTTCAGGTGTAAAAGTGTCGCTTAATGTTTTGTGGTAGTAATTATGTTCTTGTTTGTTAGGGCTTGAGTGATATATATCTTACTTTAAAAATGATAAATAAATTAATGTAATATTTTCGTAATAATGATTTAATTAAGAAAATTGTCCATATTTGAGTACCGATTGACAAGTCAGTTCTTAACCTGAATATCCAACTGTCAGTTATAATTTAGCTAGCTCCGTATTGATTCGATTTTAATAAGTTTTAAACATTTTTCTCAGTGATTAGTAATAAAGGAAAATAAGAGTTCGTACCTATAGATGAAACGTTGCTTAAGACTGAAGTTAAAAAAAATCTTAACATTTTCATATATAGTAAATTTAAAGAATAAATACAACATAAATAAAATGGTTTAATTGATACACAATTATCGATATGGTCAAACAAATATGTATTACATTGTATTCATTAAAAATGTTGTGACTTTTGTTTTCTGAAAAATAACGAGAGATTATAGATTTCTTTTTACATATCAAAACCACAATACGAATTAAACGCTCAATAACTCTTGTTAATATTGTTTATCGAAATAAAAAGCTTACAATTGAAAGTATTTGTTTTTCGTTATCTGTAAAGCTTAATTTTTTCGTAAAGCCGATTGTTTCGTAAATTAAATCTGATAATAAACTCTTTGAATATTTCAATATCCAGTCTTAAAAAGAAACATTGGCGTTTTATTTTTTTATTACGGTATTTTTTTTTATTATCTCCACTTTCATATTTTACAAGTAAAACGGTAACTCATCATTTAAAAATAACTAGCAAAATTCACGAGCTCTGCGCCGGCATGATAAGACGTTATATTTAGAGTTAAACGATATCGCAATTTATGGAATGTAATCTCCAGAGTATCAAACGAGCCAGAATTAATTTGTTTTCCGCGCTATAAATATGAATGTAAATTTATGTTGTACGATACACTTTCGAGACTTCTTTGGTACACGCATTCGCGCAGAAAACATTCCTATCGTTTTGCATTACTTCTCAATTAAAAACATGAAAAATAAACGAAATATCAAAATAAAATAGCAACAACACACAAAATAAAAATAAACACGTTTTGTATATAATTATGCAGCTACTATATACAAAGCAACTACACGAAGCACAAACATCAACGTTAAACTATTTTACATATATTATTCAATAACAAAAATGAATATAACGTAACAAAAACCACTACTACCTTTCCCAATATACGTGTTGATTGAAAATTTACTGCTCCAGTAAAACCAAACAACCGAACCTTGCCTCGCACACACACATACACACACACACAGTGCACAAATCGTAAAGCGCGGCGCGCGAAAATGAGCGAAACTGGCGTAAAACGGCGCGCTGCGGAATGCAAAAAGAAAACTTCGGGTCGCTCTCGTTCGCGCCATGCACTCTCCCGGTCATAAATTCGAGATTACCGGGATTTTCGCGAGAGGCTTTGTTGTTGTTGCTGCTGCTGCCGTTGCCGCTTGTTTCCGCGAGAAGACGAAGCGCGACCGCACGCGAGGGAGAAAGCTGTAATGCCGGGTAATGGCGATAATCTGCTGCGCATGTGCAACGCGATTTTTACTTTGGTTCGTGGAAGTGTGTTGATTTTTTGAGTTTTTTTCTTAGTGGCCCTTGTCCTCTTTACTTCGTACGTTTCTTGTAGCTGATTAGTAAGAAATTTTAATTTCCCGCAATGAATATTATCGACTGAACGTTAAGTAATTAGGCGTAGTTAAATATATAGACTGTAATTGCTGACTATGACTGTCATTCGAATGAAATCTCTAGTTTGGACATTCATGATTTTGTTCGACTGGCATATTGAAATGTTAACTTGAAACTTCGTATAATGGTAGATTAAATTGTACTCCAGAAAAGGTAATTAAATCTTGTTTTTGAATAATTCAGTGTATGTATTTAATTTCGGATAATTATTAATTTCTCGGTCAGTAAGATTCAAATTTAGAAATTTGAATTTTAAATTCACTTTCACACCCAGTTAAGCCTCCAATTTTGCATTGGTTGATTTCTGAATTTTGTAAAAGCAGTTTCTCTTCTTTCAGCAGTTAATCAACTAAATAGTCATTTGTTTTGACAAGGTCAATCCTAAGTTGACTAAGGCGTTCTCGCTAATTGAAAGTAACTCTTTACGCCGGTGAAAAAGTATTCAAAGAGAACAATTAGTAGCTGTGCCATTAATTTAATCAATGAAGAAAATGATTGATTATCCTGAATCTGCATATTCATAATTTCATCTTTGATATTCTGAGAAACCGTGCATTCTTCGCTCAAGGTCGAGCGATGAAAAATCGTTCTGTAAAGTTGATCGTCGACTACTATTAGCAGTCTCTCTTACGGTATCCACTATTACTTACCTTCATGTAGAATACGAATAATACCAATGAATAATCTTGTCACGTTATTATTTTCTTTTAGTTGGTATTCGAAACTCGAAAGTATAATTCTTCAAGAATTTCAGTTTTTCCTATTTTGTGCTAATTTAATTCACAGTGATGTCTCTTTATCCTCTTATTTTCACCTTGGTCTACCTTATAGAGGTCTTTTACTTTCTGGTTCTCTCACTAAGTAAGTACTATGTGCTTTTCTTCGCTTTCCATTTTAGCCATATGACTGAGCCTCGTCTTAGCCTGCGCAATTCAATTACTCTGATAATATGAGGTGACTTTATTCCTTACGGGTAGCAAAACTGACTACCAGATGTAATTTCATTGCTATATCTCAATGTCCCTAAATATTACGTGTCTTTATAGATTTCTTCTATCTCATTTCTAAATCTGAGAGAATAATAAAATAATAAATAAATTCTCACTCTTATTGAGCAAATTATTGAGGTTACCTTTCAAAATTCACTCAGCGATGCGTACTGAATATTTGCACTCTTATCAAAGTGTCTTATCAAAATTCACTTTCCATTCGTGCAGATTATTCCGACCACACACTTTCACGCTACAGGCGTTAATAATAGTACATTATGCATCAAGGGAGTAAAGTGGGCAATGTACGCACTGTGTGACGTTGCCGACCGAGCGAAGCGAGGTCGGCATTTCACACAGTGCATGCTTGCCTACTGTACTCCAGAGGTGCGTATACAACTTTTCACCACACCCCCGTAAAGAAATGACTGTACGCATATCAGCAGGCCGTACAGTACCCCATGCTCTGCCTAGAAGTAAAGTGACTTGTGTACGCGCGACGCGCTGTTTTACCGCTCGAGACGCAGTCGAGAGCGGAAAAAGACGCATCGCGCATGCGCAAGTCACTTTATTCCCTAGGCAGTCCATGGGGTACTGTACGGCCTGCTGAGAGGGCGTACAGTCAGCACTTTACGCGCAGTGTGGTGAAAACTAACAAATCAACGAGCATCAACGCCGTAACACCTTACATCAAAGCCCACCACCCACGACAGCTCAAAACTCTCTTACACTTTCCGTACCATCGTCGTCATCGATCGGAAAACGATTCGTCGTGTCCGTGCCCTCCCCTGACTCATCACCCCCCACCAATTCTGTTACACACACACACACGCCCACATGTGCACGCGTTGCAGCTGAGCTGCTGCAACCTTCGCATCGCATAGCGAATCCCCCCATGCGCACATATATCTTTTGTTTGCCTCCCCGACGTCCTTTTAATTCCTTATGGTCGGGGCGAGAGAGCTCGTAGAGCCGAGAGCGATTATATCGTCGTGATTCATCCGCGTTGCCGCTGCTAGGTTGATTTTTTTCCCCGCTGCTGCAGTTGCCGGGCGTAGAATATGTACGGTTGGACGCTAGAATGGAATAGGAGATTGAGAACTGCTGCTGGAGCTTCTGGTTGAGAGGTTTTAGATGGGATTTTTGCGGGGTGTTGGGAGGATGGTGAATGATTTTCGGTGAGGATTAGCAATGGGTTTTTGGATGGAGGGGGAAGTGAATTAAAGTAGCATGTGTGACATATGTGATCTTAACTGTTTTGATGGTGTTATATTGGTATATTGATATGGAATATTTTTGATGATTGTGGAGATGTTAATGATGAATTCCAATATGAAGGATCAAGCTTGTCAACTCACAGTTCAATCCATTGCGTAAGAGTTTCTATTCAAACAGTCCAATTCAAATGCAGTAATTATGTGCTCTGTGCAGTCACTTATTAAAAAGTTTTTCTACAATTTGCAACAATATCTAATTCATAAAAAAACTGAACTCCAGACCGCTGTAATAATACGAGATAGAGCTTAACCTTTCCGTTGCAAGGTCTCAGACCTTTTCCAGATAGGCGGATTAGAACTTACGAGCAAAAACGATAGGACGACTATATTCGTCTTTCTGACTAACGGAATACATTTGTTAGGACGAATGTATTCAGATTAACGTGCACAGAAGGGTTGAATCGCAACCTCTCTCATGCCTTGAAAAGGGTTCTGAACTAATTAAGTAATTATAACCTAATATTTATTTAAACCAAATGAACACAATACCTCGCCAATTCCATATTCAGAAATCCAAAATCATCAACACCAACAAATAATACAATCCAAGGAAAGTCAACGACAAACCCACCTCAAACATTCAACCCCCCGCAAAATTTCAACGCACCCAGCTCCAACCGAATGAGGCACAAATAACCAAAGAAACTCTCCCTCCGTCGCGCTCTTTTCTCCGCTCGCTACACACAACAAGACTCACTCCGAGCGGGAAAAGCTTGCAGAGCGCCGTGCCGAGCGTCGTCGTATCGATCGAGCTTGCAGCTACAGTGGCGGCCCTTTTGTGCTCGCGAGACGCCCTCCCCCCTTGCGAGCGGGAGAAACTCGCTTAATTGTCGCGATATTGTGCGGATTATGCGCGCGAGGTACAAAGCCGAGTAGTACTGGAGTCCTTAGGGTTCGGAGAGAAGTTCGTATAAGGAGGCAGAGGAGACTTCTTGTTGTGTGTGGGGGAGAAGGGAGGGAGTTAAGTTTTGGAAAGGGATTCGCGGGTGTAGCTGGGGGTAGATTGGATGTGACCTGTACGAGGAGATGATGTTTGTAAACATTTGGTGATGGGTGTTTGGAGTGTGGATTATTAGGTTTTTGGTTAGTGTAGGGATTGAGGTGAGGAGAGAGACAGTGGGGATTCATTGAGTCTTTAATCGTCAAGCTGCTTCGTTGATTGAGAAATAATGTGGGAAGTTGATTACATTTTAATAACTAACATAGTAATTAGTTTGAGTGTTCTTATGCAAGTATCCATCGATCGAATTCGAAGAATAATTTTACTTGGGAACACATTTGCTACGTTCATTTGGAAACAAATCTATTAAACACTGAAAGATTAATTACTTTTCAAACGATCCATTTTGTATTTAAAAGTATCTTACAGAAAATTGTTTAGTTTAAATTGGATAAATTATTGGCCTATTTGTAAATAAAGACTTTGTTTCCTCACAATATACCCAGATAATGGTCTCTTGAACCAAGAAGTAGTATTTAATAAGTGCTGAGTCATTAAGAATCGAGCATTTTTCTATTAGTTCGAAAGGCGAAGATAGATTAGCGAAGATTTAATCAAGAAGATTCTACTTGCATCAAAATAATACCTTTCAAAGCAATAAGAAAAGTTTCCGACTATAATAATTTTCCTCTTAGCAACAATCAAGAAATCGTTCCTCTTCGGTTACAAGCCCAAACCTAATAAATTAATCACGACCTAACGATCCTCCAATCCCTACGACCACCCACAATAAAAAAAAAACTCCTAATACAATTCCCCATACAGCACAACAATCCTCATCCACTGCAATCCTTACTCCGCACAATGGCCACTTTGAATCTCTCTCTCTCTTACACATAACTCTCGAGTCATTCGCTCGAGGAGCTCACGGTAGCAATGACTCTCGGTATATATAAGTAAAATCTCAACAGCGCACTCCTCTCTCTCTTCCTTTGTGTACTCTCTCTCTCACTCTCATTCCTCCTCCTCCTCGTACACCGCGCTCGCACACCGATTAATTTCCATTTCCCCGCGCGCGGCACTCGGTGTATATCCAGCAGAGGGCGCCTCTGATGTCTGAATTAGAATGGGGGAGGCTGACTGGCGTTTTAGTTTCGACGTAATGAAAATCGGATTTTCCGGAAACGAAAGTTTCGCGTTGCCAACGCTGCTTCTGCTGCTGCTGCATGTCGCGAACAAGTTAACGCGCGGAGGGGGGGAGTCGGTGGTGGAGTTGCAGGTACATCAGGTGGAGGTGGAAGTGGAAGTGTGTAAGGTAGTTAGGAAAACTGGTGAATCAATTGCGAACTACGGGCTGGGTGGTAGTTGTTGCGAGAGGATCGTTTTTCTAAAGCTTTTCCGATTTCGATGGAATGCGCGGGCTCTGTGGTTTGGCTGGGGGGGGGGGGGGGGAATTGTTTCGGGGAAATGGTCGGAGAATTGTTTTACGATTTTTGGAATAGGTAGTGGAGTTTTTGGTGTTGCGTGTGTTAACTTTGTAATTATAAAACTGAAAAGTGATTGGTTCGGTTTATTAATATTGTACATATGTTGATTAGGTAATTTCTTAAAGTTTGTTTATTGTTGTTATGGAGTAGATTTACGAAATCTCTCTTTTTAAAAGAATTGAGTTATAAGCGCTTAAATACGTAAGGAAATTATGTATCCACAACTGAAGTTACGTAATTAACGAAAGGCACATATTACGTGACGCTAAAATATTGATTTTTATTTAGTGTCATCGCTTTATTTGATTTATATTCCGACTTCCATGACTATCCTACGTGACTTTCTAAGGAGATTGACGCGGACTTTCATTTTGCTCATGGTTTCTTACATAAAACGTGGGTATACTGGTTGACAGAAAAGTACTTAATCTATAAAATCGAGGATCGTTAACATAAAATATGACTCATCGATGTCATCCTTTGGTAAAACATTTTTCAAAAAGTTTCATGTAAATTAGTTTTCCGGAGGTGTGTGACACCTTCCCTTTGTTATTAAAATTAAGTCATCGTAATTAATTTTATGGAAACAGGAGAAACAGTATACAACTTATGTAAATTAGTTTTCACTCAGGAAATGCCTTGGTTTTTTAGTTACTCATTGATGATTTATTTATAATTTTCTTATACTGAGGTCTTCGATGGGATAAAAGATAATAACCTATGCGTTCGAAACCGTACACTGAGAAGAAAAATAATATTTCAAGATTAACGTGGAAGCTTGTTCCTTATTCTATCGGAATTACCTGTGTAAAGCTTTAGAGTATCGAATTTTCCTTAAAAAAAAAAGAAAAATAAATTACAAACTTCAATATTGAGTAATTTCTTTATTAATAGGAAATGCTCCTTGCTTTTTCTTCTACCCTTCTTGGAACATATAAAAATATTTCCTATGGGCGTTACAACTATATTTTATTCTTGGTACTGTTATAATCTGGGTTATGGATGAATAAATAAATGCACAACTAGACGCTAAGGTGAATGCGCCTATTTCTAATCATTTAATATTTTTCATCTTACGAATATTAAATTAAATAACGCTCAACCAGTTGCAAATTAATGTTTTTATGCCCGTTAAATGAATCTAATGCTTATAACAGCAAATAAACCGCGTGATTTAAATTGAAACATTCACCTTATTTACCAAAATACAACAACTTAGACTACATTCAATCCGGTTACCATTGACACATACGTTCACGCTTGTCATCACACTGTAGTTGTCAATCCACTCTTCTTCCTCCTCTCTTCTTCTTAACAAACCTGCCACCAAATTCACACTTGCCATCCCACTAAATTCACATCTTCACTCATCCACACCCGTACCTCCAACCTCCAACCTCCATACAAAACGTCCATCAATCCAACAAAAAAACCCTTCCCACACACCCTATCAACCTCATCACCATTCCAACCATCTCCATCTCCATCTCCAAACCCAACACACACATACACACACATTCCAGCAAAGTAACTCTCAGTCCTCAGACACAAAAGACCCAATAGCGCCGTACACCCATGCATCCCTCGTCTAGCAGCAAAAGACGCAGCTCGCGCTCGGACTCCAGCTCTCTCTCTCTCTCTCTCTCTCTCTCTCTCTCTCGGCAATTATGCCGAGCACGTGAAGGAGTGAAAACCCGTTACTGCATGCAGCGGGCAGCAGGCAGCAGCGCCTCTTCGCGGAACTCCGAGCTGTACGAGCACTGCTGCTGCTGTTGCACACACTTGCACTATAGCCGGGGACGAGAGGAGAGCGCGGCCGATGCAACGCTCGCGTAATGGGCCCGAGTGCGTCGCCCTTGCTGCACCGCGCGAGCAGTGTCTCGAGACAGAGGGGGGGAGGAGTGCTTCCTTTATTTTTTAAGAAGGGAGTTTGTGTCGTATAGCTGCTTTTGCTATCTTCTGCTTCTTTGCGGTATGGAGTGTGGCGTTGGCTTGGCTTGGCTTGGGTTTTTTGTTTGCTTTGGGGATTTTTATGGAGAAGGGCTGGCTTGGAGGAGGGAAGGCGCGAGCTGGTAATCGTATTAATTATCGTTTGATTGGGCTTTTTGTCGGAGAGAGAAATTTTAATTTAGCGTAATAAGTGGATAAGAGGTGTAAGTGAAAACAGCGCGCTGGGAATTTGTAATGAGATTAAAATATTTATGATTTTCAGTTTTTGTTTGATTAATTGAATGTACACGTGTGGTAATATGCATCGATGCAGCGTTTGTTTTTCTTTTTTTGTCTTGGAGAGGGAGAAATTTCGTTTGTATTGTTCAAATTAAATATAGAAATAGATATTTTTAGACTATGAAATTAAAATGAAACAATGGAAGTAGACTTTATGAAGTTGTAGAAGTTTGCAGTTTATATTCAATTAAGGGCAAAAGTTAAAATATGAATAAGACATCAGTGGGGTTCAAATCCGCTAGTTCTACATTGCCGGACATATATTTTAATAGAAGAAAATACAAAAAGAAAAGATGTTCATCTTATTTTTATTATTGTTGTTACTTATTCAATTTTCTTTTTTAATTTTAAAGTTTAAATTCATTTTTACAAACTTTGTTAACTAATAATTGTATTCTTACTATTATGCTACACACAAATGTGTAAAATAGAATATTTTTTATTCCATTTTATCCTCCTAATAAAACTTAATCTATCAAATTATACGTCATATTGTAAAATAATTACTAACGAGTAACAAGCCAGAACAATATTTCCAAAGCATTATACTTAAAAGCAAAACTGGTCATCACATGAATTGAGAAATTGAAAACGAGAATGAGTGTAACTCAAATGTTCGCGGAGGTTACTACAGGTTGCGTTATATTTCATTTTTCTTCAATATGTTATTTTCGAACAATGTGACAATGTGATGAATGTGGAGGCTACAACTACGACGTATATATTTTAGCCGAGAGAGCAAGAGAGCTCGTGGGAAACAACAAAGGAAGTTCAAATTTAGTGGTCGATGATAAATATAGTAGATGACGACACTCGAGTTCATTCAACTTTCGGGGCTTATCTGATGTTTCTCTAGAATAAAAGAAGTTTAGGAAAGACGTTGCGACTACTGTTCTCCAGACCTCGATCGAATCTAAAACTCTACACAACTCAGCATTATTCGTGCGAAACATGTTGATAACGTTAATAAAGCGCGTAATTACTCCTACCGCGAATCGACCTGGATAAAGTCGTTTTTAAACGAAGCGTAGAATCAGAAACTGATGAGCTTATGTTCTTAAAGTCTAGATTTCGCGCTGCTTTCGTTAACAATGTAAACGATATCGGCTTTCCTCCCGTAGACGCGAATTTAAAATATCATCCGGCCCTCTTTGTTAATTTATCGTCTCCCTTTTTAGATCGTTAATTAATTGAAATCGCATCGGGCATCGGGGAAAAAGCGCTAAACATTCGAAGAAACTTAATTTTTTTAATGGCTTTCACCTCGAGCCGAGTTCCTTGCCTCGTCGTCTATCTTCCATCGTGTTTTTTCGTCGTCGTCGCGCATATTTTGCTCAATTTCGTCGTGCAGCGCGCGCGTCTCTCTTTGTTTTGACACTTTTTGCGGCGATGAACTCGCGCGAGCCGCGGCGTTTTTGCCCGATTTTAATTTTCTTCCACCCGGATTGGAGACAATGGGCAAGACCGTGACAAAGGATATCCAATTTCGTGTCTCTCTCTCTCTCTCTCGCTCTCGTTCTCCGCTTTTATTGTTATTGGTTTTCGCTCTATGATACCGCAACAAGTTCCTTTGCATTCTTTTTGCAGTGGATGACTTTCTGGTATTCTTCTAGATTGCTTCTGTTTGCGAAAAAATTGCGTGTGTCATTATTTTTCTTCGAGTTTGCTCTTTCTTTTTCGGCACATTTATAAATTTTATGGTCGCAGATTAATTTAAGCGCTTATCGATTACTTTTACTAAAAGTAGCAATTTTCATAATGTAGTTTAGATAAAAGATTTTAATATTATAATTGATTTTCTTCGAATCAGCTTTTTCTTTTTCGGTACATTTATCATTTTCACAGCTACTGATTAATCTTATTCATTTATCGATAACTCTGACAAAAAGTAACACGTTTGAAAATGTAGATTAGATAACAAAAAATAATATAATTTATTTTATGTCGAGTCGAGACCAAAATCAATATCGACAATTTTACGAAGTCATTATTAAAGTTTAAAGCGTTTTATCAATTAGTAGGGTTCTACATTTCCATGTTCCATCCTATATTCCGTTATTACTATAATAAAAGTGATACGACAAAAAAATATAACGTAAAATATCATGTAATTATGTATTCCAAAATAGATTGTACTAAAAACATTATTTTTCACGAGTCAAGTCTCACTGCTAATTTTCGTAAGTGGCATCGTTGCGCATCAAACATCCCCGCATTTTTCCAAAAATTTTGCGAACCCAGGGATCGATTTTACGCGCCAATATCCTCCCCTTTGTTCCCGTCTCTCCGCGTTCGATTATTATTTTCGTTAATTAAGAGCGCTCCGCGCGCGCGCGTGTATGTACACTCGAGGACTTTTACGACCGTGTGCACACACACACACACATTCCCCTCCTCCGTAATTGAAATTACGAGAGTGACGCGCGCGAGATATAAAAATAAAAAGCACGCAGAAACAGCCGGGCGCGTTCGATTTATAAACGACGGCTGCCGAGAGGGAAAGAGGAGAAAGGCAGGAGAGTGATTCTCTTTTTGTGTTTTGGTACAAAAAAAAACATCGGCTGAGCTTTCTCTCTCGCGACTTTATAGGAGTGTTGCACGTAGAATGTCGAGAGTATAGGCTTATAAAATTAAGAGACGTCATTGTTTCTTTTATGCTTGTGTGCGTGCGATTCTTTTTTTACGAGAGAGCCGTGGATGTTGCGTAATTCAATTTGGCCTGCTCTTATCGGCGTTCATTTTCCTCGTTTTGTCGCGAGCAAGTGTATAATCGCGCGAGTTGATTCGCGTTTATGTAGGGCTTAGCGTGAATTTTGTTGCCACGATTAATTCACTTTTTCTTGCAATTTTATGTGTAAATTATATTATATTTATATGGAGTGTAAACTTTGTGCGTAATAATTATGATGAATATGCGTTCAGGATAATAAAAGTTCGTTTATGAATTTTCGTGCTTTATCTGAGTCAAGAGGTAATTTGTTGAAAATTTCTCTGCTTCTGAATTTTGGGACGAAAAATATTTTTAACGTGATTAAAAATTGTTGTCGTGCTTCATTAAATAACATTAATAAAGTAAAATTATTTGGTATAGTTTGGTAAGTTCGTTGTATACGATTAATCAAACTCTTGTTAATGTAATATTAAAATTCTTTGAGTATAATGGGATATTGGTTAGCTAATTAAACGAATAACTTTTATATTGCGTGCACTTATTTATTCACAATAATGAAATTTGCATAAATAAATAGCCAGGCGAGAACTCATAACATTTTACTTCATTTTATTTTCTGCAATAATATGCTTAAATACTGTGCAAATATTCAGTATAAATATTTAATGCTATAAAACTCATATTTTATAGTCATATTTATTTTCATATTTCATATTCATATTCATTATACTCTTCATTCATTATAATAAAAGTTATAAAGAAATTCACAATAAAAATGATTCTGTATATTATGGTTAACGTGGACCTCCGACTTTCCGGCACTTATCACTGATATTTATCATACATTTGATCGTAATGCCTAAGTAACATTCGACTGATTAGAGAGAAATTTCTATTCGTGTCTCTTTAAAATTTAGTGATTATTGAGTTACATTTCATTTAGTTAATTAAGTTTATCAAATATATATATATATAATGATACTCATGAAGTTACTTGTAATTATTTTGAGTAATCATAAGACTGCAATAACAGTCACAAGAAAAAACATGCGTTTAAAAAACATTTTATGCAGATTGAATTGCAGAAAATTGTCTCTATGTAGTGCAACCCATCAAAACTTTAAGGTTGTATTGACTATGAAACCAGCAAATCGATAAATCATTTATTTTTAACAGTTATTAGGTATTATATGTACTATATTCATAAGAGACGTACGGTTTTAAACTTATTACGATTTTAATTTAACAATGAGTTCTTATTGAATTTTATTCAATACTGCAAAGTTATCAGACTTACGAAAAAACTGCAGATTTCAAATTGACAATGTCTTGAATGAATTCATATATATTCACACATACCTTACGAACAAATAACATTTGAAATAACAGCCACTTCGAGAATATTACACGGAACCTGAAGTAAAAAATAATACAATTGACGCACATTCATACTAAAAATAAGCGTTACACTATTAAAATACACGGAAATCCTTTCCGCGGCCTTGAAAGCACCCTTAATAATTACAAACTCTTTCAGCCTTCTCTCGAAAGCTGAAATATTGAAGATTGTGCACCTGCTTCAAACGAGTAAAATTTCCACTGACAAATCAGCGAATAATCCAATTCACAACTGAAAATTTTCAATATCCACCATTTAAAAACAGTAAATCTTCACTAATTCACAAACGACAATGTCACCCATTCCAAACAGGTGCTCAATTCTCCCTACCTAATCTTCAAACACCCTCAATGTCATCCAATCACCAAACTTCCAATCCACGTCTTCCCACCACCGCGCAGCCTTTAAAAAAAACCCATCACCTCCCAAAATCCCCACCACCCACTCTCTATTCTCTCTCTCTCTCTATGCTAATAACCAACACCAACATACATACACACACACACACACACACACACACCGCAAAGCAGCACTTGAACTAATACTCGGGAATGGCCGGTTGCGCAATAATTCGCGCGAGTTAGCGGCGTCTGACGCCGCCACCGCCGTCGATTCTCTCTCTCTCTCTCTCTCTCTCTCTCCCGGCGGCTTATCGAATTCCTAATCGCTCGAGCGCGCGTCAACGGCTGCCGTCTGCGGATACGTACACATATATACCTATAAAGCTCCCCGCAATATGCGCGCGCGGTGTATACAGGCTGGACGGGGGGGAGGAGAAGAGGGTGTGTGTTTGATGCCGAGTTGGAATTTCGCGGGGTGGATGGTTTGGGGTTGTGCTTTGTGTGGGAGAGCGCGAGGTGAGTGGAAAGAAGGGAGTTATCGAGAGGGCCGTTGGTTTCTAATTGGAATGCATTTTGTGATCGGTGTTCTTTACGCAGATTTAAGAGCGATTCGAAATTCTGGAAAGAATGATTTTTTGGGTATCTAAATGTGTGTGTGTGTTAATTTACAGTCGAATGAGCATTGGCGAAATTTACTTTTATTGAAACGAGAACTGATCGGAAATCGGGCACGTGAATGTGCCTCTGCTCGAATGAATTTGTAATCTTGAGAATTTATTGAAAGAATTTAAAGCCCGCAATGTCGGCGTACGGCGGCTTCCCTTTATGATGTAAAATTTTTGTTATGAAAGATTTGTCAACATTTTAATGTGTGTATAAGATTAGATTTTTCGGTAAAAATACGTAACAGAACAAGAGTTTTAGACCTCACAAATGAACTGGAAGATATTTTTTTCGGCATTCAAAATACAACATTTTCTTAACTGGTTGCGATTATCGCTAAACGATAATAATGTAAATTTGATGTACGTACTACATTTTTGTATGTTAACAAACACACAAATAGCTATCTACAATTGCTAGTGACGATATCGATAATTGCGTAGTTATTTGACAATTGCATAGTCACGAGTTTTAACAGCAATGAGCCAAGATTGTAGCTCCTATGTACAGCTGCAATAATTATAGTAAGGTCAACTAAAAACTATCTTCGCGTTATGGTAGATTTATGTGCAATTTATAGATATTTCAAAGTAGAAAACAGAATAAATTTACTATAAAAACGTAATTTTCTTATTTCCATTTTACATATGTACGTACTTTTAAATAAATAATTTTTCATTTACAAAGTCTTTTAAATAAAAAACAAATAAAGAAGATATATAATCTTACTGTACAATTTTTTAATTTTCCTTATCTTCCTGATAGCATGTACAATGGATGATAATTTTTGAACACCCTGTACGTATGTATAAGAGAAGTCGCGTCGAGCTCGCGTTAATAGTTGTGCAAATACAATATCGACGATTGAGCTGTGAAACGTGTATATATATACGCGTCGTTAAGGCATCTCTCGGAGGCCGAATCGAAAGCTGATGTTTTATTAAATGGCTCCTCGCTGTTGTCTTTCTTTATATACTTGCTCAAAAACAGGAATGTCACGAGATACGAAAGAAACATAATTAAACGATTTTTCACGATAAGGTTAGGATTGTAAATTATTTTGAAGATAGTATTACTTTCGCAAAGAGAAAGTAGTTTTAATGCAAATTTGTTTTGACCGTTTTGAAAATGCGAAATATATAGTGGTCGGAATGACAAGCTGCAGTGGTGCGTAAGAGAGAAACTTAGATTTGCGTTATTCGAAAATGTTGCTTTATATTTAAAATAAATCTTGGTTATGCTTAATTCAGTCGGTCTTTTAGTGAAAGTTGCATGCTTACTTTCTATAACAACAAAAGCAAATCCACCGAGTTTATTTAATTGCAACTATACATTATAAATGAAATATATTTCTCAAAATAATTCACACCATTACCTACAAAATGTGACGCTATACCACATTTTTACATCACACCAACCTGCTTTTAATTCAAATCCACACCACACCACACATTTACCTTCTTAATATAACACCGACAACCGATATCCATCACTTACTATCTTAATCCCCAATAAGATAAGATTCCACGCAATCCCAAAAATCTCACGCTCAACCCACACAGAAGTACCAAATCCAGTCCTCTGCGCCCGCGAACTAGTTCATACGGTGCAAATCGCACAATGCACCTCTCACTCTCTCTCTCTCTCCGCGCGCAGCATTTTCCGCGTCGGTAAAGCAGCGCGGCACGAGCCGATCCGCGCGCGGCCGCGATTTCGGCATTGAAACGCCGAATATCCGCGCGTGCTCTACCATTGACCCACTCTCTCTCTCTCTCCATTTTATTTTCGTGTCAATGGCGTCGCGTCATGCGCGCGCGACGCGTGCCGCTGTATACAATACCGCGCGATGCATATGCAGGAGGTGGAAGGGGTCGGATGAATTTTTTTTATTTATTTTTTTGTAGGGGATGGGGGTTGGGAGTTTGTTGTTTGTTGGAGTTGTTTCTTGGGAGATCGGTAGTGATTATTTGTTTACGCTGACAATTCAAGCAGATTGTAACCGAAATTTCAAGCATTTGTTCGTGAATTTTAATATATTTTTGTGTAAATTTAAGTGTTAATTTTGAATCACGTCTCTGACCATTTAGTCTCACGTGTAATTGGGAATCCAAATATGTGCAAATGGCATTTCCATTGATTACTGAAAGTACGGTATCGTTTTTATGAATTTACATAAATACTTATGTCTCGATAAGTAAATTCAAACATTTGTATTTTAGTTGTAAAGGGCTTGTGCTTGAATTGTCACTTACACGCGAATTACTTTATCGTTTCTGTAAACTCAAATTTTATTCCTACACTGGAAACTGGAACTGAAAATTTAAGAAAGTTTTTACAGCGTGGGTGTGAAAGAAATGGATTCAGAAATGAGAGGAGTTGTCGATAATATCTTAGTATTATGTTGTTTGTTTGTAATATGAAAAGTTTTTATAAAGTTCGAAAGTTATGCTTGAAATTGAATATTCGTGTATATTATAATAAAATTTATTAATGCATTGGAGTTTAGTCAGTTCAATTTAAATTGTAGATAATTACAGTAATGCACAAAATTCACTTGAAAATTCAAATCACGATTGTAACAATCTATTAATTAGTAAAATAGCGTTAAATTCGTTCGAAACGCAGCGCATTAATTCTTGCGCACCTCTCGTATGCATTTTAATTAGCAAATATAAATGTGCATGTTATTCCGCACACGCGTATATTAATTATTGTAAACTCCGTTCGCATACGTTTTAATTAGCAAATATACTAAAAGATATGGAGAAAACGCATATACACCTATTTATTCTCATTCATACTCAATAATAAGGCAAACATTCGCCACTTACATTCCGATATTTCATACACAAATTAATCTAATAGCGACTCACTCCCATTTTTCAAAAATTCTCACCCACATTTTACGCACTCGTTCGTTCATTAATTCAAATGTACGCCGTATATCGCAACGTTACAATCCACAGCTGCTGCGATTCGTTTTCATTCATTTTGAAACGAAAAACGCGTGGTATGAATGAATATAAAAATGTACTCGCGCGTTACGATGAAAAAAAAAAAATAATTCCCTTACTGAATGGAGCTCTCGCTTTTTTTTCGTTGCAGGAAATGACCCAGCTGCCAATCACGCCCCTGACCGCGATCGCCCAGACGCCCAGGAAGGAGCTGGAGTCCAAGTTCACCTTCAATCCCGTTCTCGCCAAGGTAAGAAGACGTCGAATTATGATAATTGTTTGTTTTATTTTGTATGAAAAATAGTCGTTTGGGATATTCTTTGTTTAAGTTATTGAAGTTTATAAGTACTTGATACAATATTTAAAAAGATTTGTATTTTTAGTCGGGGTTGATTTAATAAAGTAATGATAAAAAAATCAATATTTGAAGAATCGATTGCATGTATTTTTAAGAGCAATTGCTTTACCTGTTATATAATTTAAGCAGGAATCGTAAAAATTTAAGCTTCATTAATATCTATTTTAAAAATAACAAACATTCAAAATTTAAACTCTTATTGAATTCTGCACTAAAAGTAACGCATATACTCAAAAGTATATATACAATCAATGCATGTTGTAACCAAATGACTCTTACGAGTTTTTCCCTTTTCTTTTTTGCAGCTTCAGGAAGTTCCTCCAGAACCGGTCAAGCCTCGTAAGTACCACAAGAACCAAAAACTCAATCTCAAAATTATCCACATTACACAACCTTCCTATTTTCGTCGGAGGAAATTTGAATTTCAAGCCACAAAAATAGACTCGCCGAACTCGGGCGGCTAAAAATAGCTCGGATGAATCGATACTAACGTCCGAATTCCGAAGACGGCATAACAATCTGCGGGGCGTCGAGTCGCACCGACCCGAAAATCATTGGTATAACTCGAGCAGCACCACCAGCGTCGCCTCTTGCAGTCGAGTAAATTACTTCCGGGCGATTTAACCCTTTGTATGCGCGGAGTATAACGTTCCGTATAACGACGTCTGTTTTATGTCGATTCCGGGCTACTTTGCGCACTTTTCTCGATACTTGCGCAAAGTATATACTCGATATCAGGAGTATGCGTTTTTATTAACGCTTCTTTGGTTTATTGCCTTGTGATAAGACTGTAAAATAAATACGAGATTATAAAGCCGCTGCTTTTCCTCGCAAGAGCCTTGAAGATTGAATTCGCGATGTTGCTTTTCTAACCTGGAAATTTATGTAAGGAGAAAGAGGGAGATGAGTTAAGAAATAATGTTTTATCATCTTCAGTATAGCTAAAAGTGAGAAAAAAGTTCTCAAAGTTTGTACGGTTTGAATCTTACTACCTTTGATAACATTTTCCTCAACTGTTCCTGTACAAAAACTGATAAATTTCTTGGTTAAATTTTGGTTTCTATTCTCTATACGAGTTGTTAAGTTATTAGAAGGTCACATCTCAAGCACTACAAAAAGAAAATCTTATTTTAAGATTGACCGATCTTAAATTTGTTGCATCTTAAAATTTCAAATGCTTGAAAAACATAAAGATAATATTAATATTAAAATAAAAATAATTAATAATTAATATTAAAATAATTAATATTATTATTAAAATAATATTAATATTATTTATATGTTTTTCAAGCATTTGAAATTTTAAGATGCAACAAATTTAAGATCGGTCAATCTTAAAATAAGATTTTCTTTTTGTAGTGAGATTATACATTTTCAAGGATTCCCGTCATTACGCGATATCGTCTTTTCCGTACATAAATATCCCAGCGATAATCATTCATTTTACTTACTAAAAATGAGACCTCAAACGTCTTTTAGACTACAAACAAGCTTCTTCTTTACAACCATTAATAATAAATCTTACTAAACACTCAGCAATCTATATTCTCACCGATACCCGTAAGAAATTAAAACAAAAAAACGTGCAGCAACAACAAAAATATTAAAAAATTCTCATTCAATCCCCTCCACACGATATTCAATAATGTCCAAAAAAAACACGCTCCCGCAAGTCGAAAAGTAAGCAGCGCCTCGGGCGAGCTCGCGCGTGAATTATTCCGCAGTCGCACGCGCGCGGGGGCGAGAGAGAAAGAGAGAAGAGAAGAAGCACCACGAAGCGCAATCGATCGCCGGGGAATCAAACGCAAAAAGCGCGCGAGGCTTTTATTAATAAAGGGGGTTATCGGGTCGCAGCCCGCAGCAGCTTAGTCGCGGCTAATCTCGCTGGCTGATCTCTCCGCGGTTGCGCTATATAGGCGTAGGTATTGTTTAGAGTGCGGGGAGATGTGCGGAATGGGAAAATGAGAATTTGAATCTCGAAGGGTGTACATGGTATTTCTAAGGGAGGTTTTCATTGGCTTGGGTTTTTGTGGAAGAAGTACTTTTTTTATGATTGGATGGAGGATTTGACGTGAACTGATAGAGTCGTGATAGACGTTGATTATTGGAGTTGATGTTCGGTTAATATTGCGAGAGTTTACTTTGTTTTTCAAATGTCAATTGTTCGTTCTAGTAGCGTAACTGTAGATGATATAAAAGTATCATAGAAGTTATTAATTTGATGGCTATACACGGTATGTCATATGATTATATAGACTTTTTTCTATAAAATAATTGGTTGCTTCAATAGTTGACAGTGCTGAAACTCATGTATAAGAGGGTGGAAAATTTCAACATAAATTTTATATAAACTCGCTGGTGCTCACGAACTACTCAGGAAAAACATTTCTTCCCTACAAGGGATCAGTATCGGAAAATGTGGTTGAAGCCCGTATATGGCGGCATATTTTTCCAGTAGAATCAGACGTTTATGGTATGGCGCATACTTACGAGCCTATACCTTTTTATCCTTTCCCAACAAATTTGGACTTTATCGCATGCCTTTCTAGACTTTAAATGTCGCAAATTGGCAATTTGTATTATATTTCTCTATATATCCACGGTAGAAACGTAAAATAACAGTTCATCAGTATACTTACAAGCCACAGTAAACAATAAAAACCACACTCGTCTTACCACACTCATCCCGAATCTACTTAAAAATCCACAGTCCCTATTTCTCAAATCCAAACATATTTCCCACACTCTAAGCACCTGCATCCCTAAACCCCAACAATCACTCCACATTGAGAGAAAAAGATATAGTGTGAGAAATCTATTAAATCCTATTCACCAATACAAAAATTGCATATACATCCTATTCACAAATAGGATCATTTCATATTTGGAAAAAGGAATTAATAGGATTTAATAGATTTCTCACACTAGGGACGATTACTACACATGTTTAGTAAATTGAGAACGATGAGTCCAGTTGGCAAACAGTACTACACAAATTGAGACTCAGTACTCAATCAGTATACAGAATCCTTAATTTGTGTAGTACTTATTACTAACTCTTGACTGACCGTTCCCAATTTACTATACACGTACAGCAATCCTTACTATCTTTTTCTCTCCATGCATAAACTAAATCACATGACAACCACACCACTGACACTCAAATAACCCACAATCCTCCACACACACACACACACACACACACACATACATCTACCTACTCCGGAGCCGATACTCCACTTCTGCGCAGCGCTGCCTACGAAAAATGCCGAAGAGCAGAGCAGAGCGGAGCATAGCATAGCAGAGCAAAGGAGAAAGAGAGAGAGTGAATCCACCAGCCGAGAGTTCCTTCCACTCGCTTTTCCACCCTCTTAACGGCGCTCGGAATGCGCCATCAAAGCCTCTGCGCCGTGCGCGCGCGCGCCTGTACATATATATATATATATATATACACACACACACACATATATATATATATATATATATATATATATATATATATATATATATATATATATATATATATATATATATATATATATATATATATATATATATATATATATATATATATATATATATATATATATATATATATATATATATATATATATATATATATATATATATATATATATATATATATATATATATATATATATATATATATATATATATATATATATACGTGTATATACCCGAGACGACGGAAAGATACTTTGTTCCGATTCTTTCTCTACGTCGGAGCTCCGCGCGCTACGCTGTTTATTCACTCGCTCTTCTTCCGACCCTTTGTTCGAGACTATACGCGTGCGCGCGCGCTCGCTCTTTTTTTGCCGCTGCTGGTGTGGGAGAGAGGTCTCTCGGTGGCGAAGGAAAATTTTCTTTGTTTTGCGCGTTAGAGGCGAATGGATGGATGGATGGATGGATGGACGGATGGAGCGACGGATGTTGCAGGGTGGTGTTTAGGCTGGATTTTCGGTGGGTTGGTGTTGGTGGTTAGATAGGATTGTTGCTTGGGTGCTGGGGTTGATTTTCTATATGATTATTGTAAAGTTATGGATTTAATGGGGTTTTTTATTGTTTTGTGTGTGTGGAATTTAGGAGGGTATGATGGTACGAAAATAAGGGCAAATTAAACATTGTTTCTGTTTATTTACGTAGAAGTTTATCGTCCGTAGTTACGATTTTACATTTAAGTACACATAAATTAGAATGCTTAACTTTTCGTTTAATTGTCGTATTCATAACTTATCAAAGTTGACCTCTTTACCGTTATATTTAAGTGTTTTATTCTTTACACCTAGAAAAGCATATTATATGCACGGTCATCTCAGGAACCTCAAAAACCTAAATCTTATTACACACACCATCTAAGAAGCAAACCGTTCTCTCATCCCTTTCTCTAACAAATGACATCCACTCGTAAACACTTGCCACCTCCAGCCTACAATAATCATTGAAAAAATACAGGAACTTACTCAAATACACCCTGATCAATCTCCCCACAGCCACAACCACCCTCGGAATCATAAAAGAACCCCACTCACCACCACCACCGCGATATCTTCGAAAAACTCTTCCTCCCCCGCTCGCTCGCGTAATCCACCCGCGCGATCTCCCGACGTGTATAACGTAATTTCCTCCGCTGCCCCTCTCTCTCTCTCTCTCTCGAGTTATTTGGGTCATCGGCGCGGAGGAGGCTGTGGCGGCAGCTTCTCTTCTCTTCTCTTCTATTTCCACCCGCTCACCCGACCAGCCCTCTTTTGCGCGCCAGCGGCAACGGCCATTTTCCGTGACCCACTTTTGTATAGGTTGTGCACGGGGGGTGGGGTGGGGTGTACGGTGGAAAACTCGAAAAAAGAGGATGATTTCTCGCGAGACTCGTGGAGGTGGGTGGTATGTAGACGCGGGGATGGTGAAAATTGATTAGGAGGGGTGGGGGGTTTAGTGTTTGAAGGGAAGAATATGGACATGGTTGATTTGAGTGTGTGAGTCGGTTTTGAGGGGAAGGATATGTTGTTGATTTGAGAGGATAGTAAGTTGAAGTGAGTGAGTTTGTAATTAGTACTGTTGAGAGAAGTCATTTTTTTATGTATAGTGAATTTTGTTTGAAGTGTTTGTTATTATTAATTGATAGATGTGGAAGAAGATGTTTGAGGTGGGCCAGTTGCCAATTTTTTGCAACGAAAATTGAATTCAAAATGAATTTGTATAAATATGTTAATAAGAGATTATGAAGTTTGTTTATTATGGCTGTGAAACTACGTGAGAATTTATAGGTCCTCTATAGAGTAAATCCCTAGATTATTGAACAAACACATTTCATCCATTTAATTTGTAACAGATAAATAAAAAGGCTCAAATTGGTTAAATTTTAAAAGTTTTTGAAACTTATTTACGAAGCATGAAAAGTTTTTGAAAATACAATGAAAACCTACGTTTACCAGAACACAGCTACATGAAAATTTATACGTACAAAGTTTAAAAAGTCCGCTTAGGATCTATTTTTATCAACAGAGGTATAAATAACCGATCGAAAACCACTCTTATACATCTGATCGAAAACTGCGCCCTTCCCCGTACCCCGCGCACTTTTTCGTCTGCATTCCTTTTGTGCGGCCCGACTTGTGGGAGTTGTGGGAGTCGTTCCTTAAGGTTGCAATTTGGACGGCGTCGTCGACTCTCGAGCAACATGTGTGTGTGTGTCCGCGTGTGTGCGCGTGCGTGAATGAAGTTCCGCCGGGTGGCGCGGTGGGCGTTGAACTGAAATTTCCTGGGAAGCGCGAAGTTGCGTTGCGCTCTTCTTCTTTTTTTTCTCTCTTCTCTTCGTTTCCGGCTAACACTCGCACGCAGCCCGAGCCTACACTTACGTACATTCCGCGTTTTCGTCTTCGAGGTAATATTTATTAACAAAAAAGTGTACGAAAGACGCATTGTTCCGTCGCTCGATAAACTTTAATCCCCTTTGCGCTCCACTTTTTTACGGGCTTTGAGTAGGTGTTTGTCGAATGGGATAAGCGTGTAATGGAGAAATCGCGCTTGTCGGAGAGAAGGGAAAAAAAACCGGAAATAGTTGCTCTGCGCGTCGAGCCGTGGTCTGTAAAAATATGTCGGCGCAGCGAATTGCATTTGAGAGTCGCTTTATTTAGCGGAGTGTAGTGTGAGTTTACAAAGTGGGGAAAAAATTGAATAATTTACGCAGTGGCTAGAGGACGCGCGTGGGTGGGAAATTCTCCGTTGCGGCGTAGTCCATTTTCACCGAATAAGCTTGGCGGCACGAAATATCACATAAATTATTGGATTTTCGCTCGCTCGGATCCATAAAGTGCCTCGAATGTTAACCCACGTTATAAATATCAAGTTTCCTAAGAAAGATCGTTTCTCAGGATGTAATGAAATTTATATATTTGTTCAAAAGGAAAATCAATAGTTTACCTTTATATATAACCTTTATTCATTTTATTTTTCTTTTATTTCAAAATCTCTTTTCTTCCGATAATAGTTATTTTGTCCCGGACGTGGAAAAGTATTTAACTATAAATGTTTAACGATTTTTTATAAATTTATTCTTGTTTTTATTAGATTTTGATTATTACACGCTCTACTAATAATTATCTAATGGGATTTACTTGTTTATGATTTAATAATTTATATTTTCTGTTTCGTATTTAAACTATTTTACATTAAATAATACAACGAGACCCCAAAAAAGGCCTCCTGTATATTGTATCATGTATACCATTAAAATTCGTTTATCATTGATTTTCATTTAGCAACTTTTACAATTTTCCCATTGCATTCCTTTCAAAACACTCTACAATTCTTCCTTTCACGAATATTCTCCCTTTCTAATCAGAATTAAACAACCCGCTTACTCTCATCGACCCTCCAAATTCGAACGCACCAAAAATCTAAAACTAAATAAAACCAACGGGTCAATCCCAATGCACCCGCAAGCTCAAACGCTCGCATCGCAGACCCACTCAGAGATCTACAAGCGAGCAGAACGCAACCCCCCCGATAATTTAAAACGCTCCTACTCTCTCCCTCGAATTCCCAAGCGCCGATGCTCGCATTCCGCATCATATCGGGCATTATAATTCCCCCTTCCCTCTCGATAAGCGCCTAATAAATTGACGATAAATCCCTCGCTGTACCACGGTACATATATAATATATATATACACACGCGAAAGAATTGTATGGCAGCGCGCATGCAGTCTCCGGAGAGTATACGAGGTATACAACCGATCGCGTAACGAGTGACCTTCCGCTCGCCTCCACTTTTCTTCCTCGGAGGAGCTGCGCGTGTGTAGCGAGCGCGGAAGGCCACGCGGAGGTACACACAGCGGGGCGGAGTATATTTTGCCGTACCTGGCTCTTGTGCAGCGTTGCCCTGTGCTGTTTCTCCGGAGTGGAGTGGAGACTGGGAGCGATGAGACGTCTGATGAAAATGGCTTGGGAATTGGATTGTAGCTGGAGTTTCTTGAGGTTGGTGGGTGGGATTCAGGGTGCGGGGGGGGGGGGTGGAACTGTGCGCTTGGTGCGTGTTGTAGGTCAAGAAACATTGTAGGGACGATGGGGTTTTTGCTGGGAGTGAATGAAGGCAGAAATTGAGCTTTGAGAATGTTGATTTTTATGTCAGTTTGTTTTGAAATTTAATATCTCACTGTATTAATAAGTAGAAAATACATACTTTTGTCTCTTTGTTCATTTGGTCTTATAAAATTTTACAATATATTACAATGATTTACAGTAGTTTCATTTAATACAATAAATTACATTCGCTTACCGTAGTTTACATATTTTGCTGCACTTTACATTTTTCAACCTTTGTCTTTTCCATACAAAAATTTCACCAAACACTTTTGAATTTAACCTACGTAACCCCTTTACTCTATTCTTATCTCTAGAATTTCATCCATACCGTAGGCAGCTATACTCTTATTTCTATCTTAGACTTTTTCTTGCGTACCAATTTATTTACCTTACCTATTTTTTTTTCATTTTCTCTATTTTTTGCAGCTCATTCCACAGTTCTCTGAAGGTTTCCACTACAACAGTTTTTCCTTCCTCACTAAATAGTTCCTTAAATTCGAAATTAACATCCTGTAATAATTTTTTCATTATTTCTCTCGTTTCTTCGCAGTCTAATACAAAGTGTTCCATCATTTCCCTATCTTTCTTACACATTCTACACAATTTATCCTCTTTTTTGAGCCAATATTTATTTCCATTTACAAAATTACCGCATCTAAGTTTCGCAATTATTTCTATGTCTAACTTCCTCCCATTTTTTCTTAGATCTTTAAGTAACCCTACAATGTCCACATGTTGGATATAGTAACAGTAAGGTTAAACGCTTTAAGATTAAATAATTTAAATATCTCATGCAAGTGTTTATTAATAATTTACCGTACTTATAAAATAGCATGATCTGTACGTACATTTTTTGATCGATTTAAACTCCATTAGGTATTTGAAAGAAGATTATTATTTGGTCATATTTACACGCGTTTATACTAGCAATAACAAATTTTGAAAACTTAATATACAATAGATGTACCAGTCTTTCAATATCAAAATTTGATATAAATCAATATCTGCGTTTCCATTTTACTCGAATCTATTTTCGTTAATTAATTCACAACGCGCAAAGAACAAACACATAGGCTAACACAGAAAGTTCCGCTTACGATAAACCCGGAATTTCGCGTTAAATCAATTACGTAATGTTCAATTTTCCACCTCGGACACCGCTCGTGAAAACCCTCGTACGCATTTTTCCCCCGAATCCAATCGACGAATTCCCGCAACGTACCCCACACACACTGCTAATGAAAAGTCTCGCGCGCGCGCAGCTCGTAAACCGCCCGACCGAGCTTGATCTCTTTCATTGCCTCGATTCGTCAATGCACGCGGGCGGGCGCATTACCATAATGCCTCCGATAACCCCCTTCTCTCTATTTTTCTCTCCATCGATATAAATATTCGCTCGTGGGGGTTATAGGTATTATGTGCGTTTCCGCGTGATAAAGTTTTGCGCTCGGTGGGCTTTTGCCGAGGCAGCGAGAAATCTTTGCACGCAGCGGTAAGTGGATAAGAGCGAAGGTAGTTCGGTGAATTCGCCTGTGCGTTTGGAGGATAAAGTGTTTTGTTAATTGTCGGGGAGCGAAGTGTTAGTTTCGTTGTATTCGCAGGTGTCGACATAAAAATGGAAGATACAGTGTGGGATTTTTAGTCAACGATTATTTCTTAAATACTTTTTTAAACATACGAGGCGAGAAGACAAATCAGTGATTAAAACAGTTCTGGCCCACTATAACACAAAAAGTCTGCCTTTTAATATATATGCTAATATCAAGTGCACTCTCTTCTCATTACATAAACAAATAAAGCACAAAGGAAATAATAAACACTGATATCCAAGCTCTTCATGCTCACCACTCGTCTCGTCTTAATTCCCAACGACACTGCACCATGCAGCCAAATACCTCCTCCATCCTTCTTCTTTAATCTTTCGTCGCCCTGCGCTCTCCCGACGCTTTTCCCTAATTATTCCGGCAGCGTCTACACTGCTACACTGCACTGCAGTACAGTTTTACCGCGGGGCGCTCTCTCTCTCTCTTGCGCTGCCTTTGTCCGTATATATTTTCCGCCGTCAAAAACGTCGTTCGCCTCCCTTTCAACTCTCTCCGCTGCCGCTGCTATAGAAGTCTCTCTGTATTTCCGTATTTCTCCCTGTGTGCGTGAGCTTCGTTGGTTCTGCTCCTCTTCTTTTTTTTTCGTAGGAGGTAGGCAGTCGCTTGGTCTTCCGCCTTTGCGAGAGTTGAAGGAGGGAGAGAGGGAGAGATATATATCTTATCTCAATTTCCACGGTCTCTCGCGCGAGATTCGTAGTCGACGCTTGCCGTCATTTCTCTTTTGGCTGCGGCAGAAGTGAGAGAGAGAGATTTCTTTTTTTCTTTTCGGATTGAGCGGTTGAAAGCCCGGTTGTTTCTGGCTGGATTGTTGAGGAGAGAAATTGACGCCTTGGCAGTGTATTAATCAAGAGTGATATGTTATTGTTTTAGTTACTTAACTAGTTTATTTTTATTTTATTTTAGTTGAAGAATCACAGCTTAAAGTATATATTAGAGTTAACAAATTACAACAAAACAATAAAAATACTGTGTGAATTAAAAATGAAAATAAAAATAACTACATATAATGAAATTACTTCAAACTGTTTGATACAAATATTATATAAATTTAACAATTATTCATGCGGTAGAGAATATTTTTTAGCAAATACTTTTAATAGAAAGCAATTATTACAATTATTCTAGCTATTTGATACTTTGTTATTTTAACATTTTTACTCTATTCATTTGCTTGTTCAGTTACAAACTTTTTATAAAATAAAAAACTTGAAAGCTCAATTTATTTCACACCACTGTCAATTGATACTCTTCGCAAATCACCCAAATACACATCCTTTTAGCAACAGTCTCCTAGCAGCTATCTAGTTAATCATAAACACGCAACGCACTTGTTCCTCACTCCCTCTCTCGATTTCAGAACGCATTCGATTAATACCATTCCAACGGCCCCCTAGCAATCACGAAAATCCAAACGCGATCGGCAATAATCCATCCACTCCAATTACCTCCTCAACGGGCAGTATCCAGCGTCGAAATGCACTCCATCTTGGCGAAAATTAACAATATACTTCTCGCGGCTCGGTGCGCGCGAAAAGAATCTCGCTCCTGCGGCAGTCTCCTAAATCTCAATCCCTCCCTTCTTTCCTCGCCGGTCTCGTACATTTGTCTCCTTCGCTCGGCGACGGCGCGCGCCGTTACTCCATTTTTTCCCCTCCTTTCCGTCTTTCCTCTCTCTCTCTGTAAATCTCGAGGCTCTTTAGGCGGGGAAACGAGCCTCGAAAGTAGTGCAAGGGAGATATTTGACAGGCTAATTCTTTTTCTCGTTCGTAAATGCGCTTGTTGGGCTTTTTAAGAAAATCGGGCTGTGGAATCAGTTTGGATTAGGTGTATTTAGGAATTTTACATTGTTTACACGTTTGCATTGCGTGCACAGTATTTCATAAAATAGTTTATCGTACTTTAATTGATCAATGAATATTTAGAATTTAAAGCTCAATGGTGAAAGAATTTTCGTAGTAATAAGTAAATTGCTACAGTATATGTAGCCATTGACCTGTTTCAATGTGAGTCACTTTTTGTCACGTGTTAGTTTTCATCTGGTATAATAAACACATTTAAATCACTTATTTAAATTTTATGTACGATTGTCTACATTTATAAGCATAGTAGGCTTTTGAGGCACTGTGCTTTTTTTAACAAATTACTTCTTAAAATACAGTAAGCTTCAGAGGTTGTTTCTACGAATATATATTTTTTTAAATTTCGTAAATAAATTATTAATCCGTGATAATGTATGTAAATGATAACAATAGCACCAGCATTACGAAACCCCGCGATTTTCATCTTCAACTATGCAAGATATCACGTACAACTAAGTTCTAAATTCAAATCAATCTTTTCCCCACCTCGAATCTTTCATTCAAGCTCGTTCATTTCAAACACCAAAAAGCCATCCAACAAAATCCCTCCACACATTTCACCCCTCAACCCCCGCCGATTTACGAAAACAAAATACCACCCACGCAACATTGCACCCCCAAAATCGATATCACCATTCACTCATTGTCGCGGTGTAATTTCTCCTCTCGCTCTCCCTTTTTATCAAAACATTCCCTCCGTCCCTCAAAACCCTCCTCCTCCTCTCCCATCCAACCAATAATCTGTTGGTACTTCTCTCTTCCCGGCCCGACCTAGCCCAACCTCGTCCCGGCGAAAGATGTAAAGAGTGAGAGAGGACAGCCACTCTCTCTCTCTCTCTCTGCACAGATCGGTCGCACCGAGCGGCAGCGATGGCAAACTAGAATGCGAGAGAGCGAGAGAGAGAGAAACGGGCAGGTTACCATGGAAACCATCGCAGCGCCGGCAGCCAGCAGCAGCGGAGCCAACTGCACGGCGTATAACGTCATCCAATCCCAAGTAGAAGCTGCCTCTCTCTTGTGTATATATATCTATATATGCATTATACACTTGTATGTGTGTGTATACGTCATATAGCTACTACGAGTCTACACTCGCGAATCGCGTGTGCGCGTATTATACGTGTGTACACGTGTATATATATATGCGAGTGTGTACAGGGCGACGAGACGCCGAATCTGCAGCAGCGGCACGAGACGAGCCTATTTTCCTGCCCGCTGCAATCCGACCGACCGACATCCCTTCTGTTCTGTTCTGTTCTGTTCTGTTCGAGACGAGGGAGAGTTGTTGTTGCTTTTTTTTGCGAATGCGGAGTTTTTCGCGTCTCTTTGCGCGACTGGCCGGGGTGATTGTTTCTCTCTTTATTTTGGGGATGGGTTTGCGAGTTTGAGCAGCGGTTTGTCTGGGGAGTTTTTGAATCGGTGCGAGGTTATCGACGGGAGGGAGAGAGGAGGTTTTTAGGTGATTGTAGTAAAAGCAGGAGATAATAATAGAGTTATTAGAGGACATTTGCACTTTTGCTGTGAGGGAACTTTATTGAGTTGCAGTTAAAAGGAAGTGTAGTCGAGCGGTGAGACCGCGGCGAGTTCGCGTTTCGATGAAGTGGTTTGAATGATACCGATTTGAAATTATTAGGCGTGCGCTGTTACACTTTTCATTTGTTTGTTGAAATTTATTTGGAAACTTGAGCACATTCTAATGGATGTTTTGTTTAACGAGAATTCAAGCAATTTAGAAGGCGAAAAATGTATTCGATATTATTGAATTTGCGATATTTTTATTTACTAACTACATTTTAGGGAATTTTTTTCTGTATTAACACTTTTGCAAATAACGAAATAACAATATATGCTTTGTGTGCTTATCAATGAGGTGGAAAATTGCGGTAAAATAATACACGAATGAATTTTACTAAACCAAATTCATTTTTGCTTTACAAAAGCATGATCGTAAATAGAAATATGATGAATGATTGACCATCGTTTAAAATCTGTGAAACATGGTCGACGAAACCGATAGTTTGATTGATACAACGAATCTAGCGACAATCAAATTGGTCGAAACATCAATGTACATAACCCTGTAAAACTTTTATATCTTTTTTAAAAAAAGATCTTCATACGTATTTTATTCCCGCAGTGAAATATTAACACCGTAAGCCCTAAACCAATTCCCCACGATCCCGCAACCAAACAGCCCAAAAAAAAATCGCCTCTCATCCAAACTCTCTCCCGTATCGTAATCCGTAAATCGACGAATCGTGTCACCCCACCCACCCCCATATTTTCCTTCGATCACCACCCTTCCACTCTCCTTTTTCCTCCTCCTCCTACATTATGAAATTAAGTTTCGAGCGCGCGCGCATTCGCGAGTTGCGTCACGGCGAGGACCTTTTGTCTCGGCGAGCAAGCCGCGGGGATTATTATGACGTCGCAAAGAAAGGGGAGAGAGAGAGAGAGATAGAGGTTTATAAATCGCATTAGCGCCGCTGGCGAGGCTTTGAAGGGATTTCGCGGTCGCTTGTACCTTTTCTCTCGTCGTGGGTATTCGAGGAGCGTTTGTTGTCGTTCGCGCGCACTTTTTAGATGGATGATCGTAAATGTTTTCAGAGGTTTTAGGCGGCGGGGGAGGGGCATGTTTGTTTTGTTGGGTGGGTGGTTAATTGGGTAGAGAGACGGCTGTGCGAAGTGAGTGATATGTTTTGGTAATTTGCTGGGTAGTTTTTAAATGCAATGCTCTGTTTGTTTCTAACTGAATCAAAATGTTAACGTTTATGATTGTAGATAAAGTTGAATTTAATCAAATTCATTTATATATAAATAAATATTCTGATTATTAAAATTCAAATAGCTACTGGTTACACGCATTTAATAAACAGCTAATAACACCCAAGTTTAAAGTGTTCTACTTTATCCACCTATTACCTTTATATAAAGGTTTTATATCCAGGTATATATAGCTCACTTTTCTCAGTTATACACTTTCATACTGAATTTGAATTTCGCGCTAAAATGTCCAACCAATAAAATCTACGTGTATCGTATTGACAAGATAAGGCCATAATTTTTTTAGATAATAGAACAGAAATAAGATTAGACGGTTAATGCGTCTGATGTAGTTTGGAAGAATAAATTTTGATTATTTATAAAAGTTTCTGTCGAACAGTAAAGCTATATACACTATGAACCTGAGAGTAACATTATCCGAGGTCAACATCCTCTGGGAAGCTTTGCATACAATACTGTCTGAAATAACGGTCACCCTCCAAGATTATTGCAGTTGACTTTTACGTTGGAAATTTTACGATTTCTCAAATCGATTTAGCACTTGCTTCGCATTTAAATTAAAAAATTACATCCTAGCACGTCTTCCCGATATCGCGTCACGACTGATCCACGACAATCCAACACTCATTCCAAAACTTAATTCAAACTCATACCAACTATCATAATTCTCGACTTATTCTTATTATTACACCGCGCTCAAAACCCAAAAGATACACAAAACGCAAAAATTGCATCGTCGCGATTTATCAACCTCCTCCTGGATAATAAATCTCAATCATAATAATAATAATAACGCCCCACTCGAAGCTCGTAATCGCGCATCTTACATAACCAACCAATAACGCAACATAAACATAATCCATTTCGACTGCCGTGCCTAGCAGTCCGTGCATCGATAACGAAAATACGCTCGCATTACAAAAAAAAAGACACCAACACACACACACACATGCAGATAGCCACTCTGCAGAATGAGAGACAAGGAAGCGAGTGGATAATATAAGAATCTGCCTCGCGCGCGCGCGACTACTGCCAAGGACGAAAGTGAACGGTAAATCGTTGCGCGGCGCGTGGCTGCGAGATCGATCGACTTATATCGGCGAGGTGGGAGTGTATAAGAGAGAGAGAGAGACGTCCGGTCGAAATGTGTCTCTCACTGCTGCTGCTGCTGTACGGAAAAGCGCTCGGGCACGGTTTTATAGATGGCGAGGGGAGTAGCTGTCACGCGAATGAGAGAGAGAGAGAAAGGAGATGGATGAATTGGAGAAAAGAGAGAGAGAGAGGGTGGTAATCGGTCAATTTGTTGGATTTGCTTATGATGAGAGAGAGAGAGAGAGAGTTTGCTGCGATGTGGAGAGGTGATTTTGTGAATGCTTTGGGGAGGTTAGGAAGAATTTTTCGTGGTTGTTTACTGATTTTTGGTTCAGTGAATTTGCGCGGATTGGCAGGGTATACATTTAACTACTGTGCAGGTCAATTTTTTGTCAGTTAAAATAGCCCTGAGCAGGTGATACTTTTATTGCGTGGATTGAGCGATAACAATTAAAGAAAAAGGTACTCGTACAACTTAATTCTTATGACGCAAGCAATCATTCGTTTGATCTGGAGCTTCTAAATGATAATTAGAAACAATACTTAATTAACTTGTATCAGATATATTAATTCGCCTAATTCTCGTGAAGTTCGTGTCAGAATTAACGGATTCTCGATACACAGTGAAATTCCGCAGCTAAACTTCGCCGATGGATCTTTAGCACTTATATACGAAAACTTATCGTAACTGAAGCCGTACAAATAGTTCGATAAGCAGCGATATCGCGCTTAACCCTTCTCACTCGGAGTGAATCCTTACCGAAATCACACCCAGCTCGGGCGTCGTACGAACACCAAACTCAATTTTGAGTATCATAATTACAATTGTAAACAACATTGAAAATCCGTTCTGTTTTTAAAATTACACCCAAGTTGAGCAAATACACTTTATTAACAGACACAAGCCTATCAATTTCTTACATATAAAAAATGTAAATGACAATGTAACACGCAAACAATCACTCTCACAAACAAATACATATTTCAAACTTAACCACCAAATTTGAAATCTTCACTCCAAAACCATGCAACATCCCAAGATCCTCAAAGCAACCCAAACGCATCCCAACAAATCGCTCGCCTTCCAACGTCACCCAATCTCCTTAATCCATCCTCGTCCTCAACGCAGCCAATCATCCTTGTTCGCACTCACTCACTCACTCGCGTACACACTTTTCCCTCTAATCCGCACGGAAGTACCGACGCATCTGCACACATGCAAACTGCAGCTCGCTCCGCTTACACGTATGTTATACGATCTCCTTTCTCGTCGCGAGCTCCGCCGGCCTTGAATCCTTCTGCATCGCGAGCGCGGGGACGGACACGCGCGCGTTTTGATAAAATCGATGCCTCGCGTTCTGTACGGGAGATGTGGCGTGTGGAAGAGTCGCCCTGACCTTGCGCGAGCGAGCGCGAAAATTGGGTCATTTTAGGTCGGTGGATGGGAGTTGGTGGTTGAGCGAGGAGTGCGGAAGATGTTGGTGTTGACGCGTTGGGGGAGTTTGTTGTTGTTTTTTCTTGGTTCGGGTGGGGTGTGTATTGTTTGTGGGGAGATGGGTAGGAGTTGAGATGGTGTTATGGAGATTATGTTGATTGTTCAAACTGTTGGACTGCGTTTCGTGAAACTAGATCTCCAAATGGGTTTGGGAGATTTTGGATTACGTATCTGAAGTTCAAATTTGAAGATTATACAGATGGAGGACTGAACATTTTCTAAATTTTGATGCTTTGACCTCATAGTAGAAGTTAACGACCCGGAAACTTCTGAGTACTGACTTTTTCTCCGATCTTTCCAATAGATTACTCGAAAATGATTTTTTTTAAAGAAGTAACGTTTGAAAATTGTTTCTTACAGTACTTGATTTATTTATTTATACCAATTTAAAAAATTGGAAGATTCCACAATCATCAATGAATTAGGATTTAAATGTAAATTCATCGGTTTAAGAAAATAAAGTTGTTATCTAAGATTAACGCTGTCCTTAAAACGGTAAAGATCTAGAGTAACTCTAGACATTTCAACATTCGAAAAGAAGTTTATTAAATTATCGATTAAAAAATCCATATAACCATCACTCACAACGCAAGATCATCTCCCGTCTAATCGATCGCAAGTACCTCGAAACGAAAAACGGAACACGGCTCGTTTTTTCCGTCGAATACCCGCAGTGTGCCACCTAATTCGTGTGGGCCGACAATTTTGGGCGCGCTTAATCATAGCGAGGCTGTTCTCTTACGGCGAACGTCCCTCTAATTGATGGATCCGCGCCATCCGTGGAAATTGGGTCAGTCGCCGCGGCGCGATGATGATCATAAATTAAGCAGTATGAGAATGGCTTTTTACGCGCGGCCATTGTTGTATATACGCTTCGGCGTTACCAAATCGATTCCTCAATTCTCTTAGCCCTTTGGAAAAGTACGGGTATAAAATTCTAGTAGATGCTTTATATTGAGAAAAGAATATTATTGATATTTATGAATTTTGTAATAGTTCATACAGTTTATATTGTTAATGTTAACTTTTAATATAATGCCAACTCAAACATTTATTAACTTGATTTTTGTATGCCTAATAACTCATACGAAAATGAAGGCCCTTCGTAGACTTCGAATTTTGGTTTAAAAACGTTGAGATACTAATATAATAATAAAATTCATGTAAAAAAAATTGGTTTCATAAAAAATGTATGTTACTTACTTAATTTTACAAGCACATGAAATTCTGAGGGTGAATTGAACTGAAAGATTATATTTCAACTCGAAATTCTAAGCTTTTGGATAACCGACTAAAAACCAATATTTTTCATAAGTTAAAAGATTTCTGTTTGAAATCTATTATTAAAATATCATAAGTCTTCAATTTATTTTCAATGCATGGATAAAACTTGGTTCTTTACGCAACGAATCAAGCTAAAAAAGTTTTAAGTAGTAATACTCTTGCTCTGATAGTACGTTATATATTAATATAAAAAATATTCCTTTCTTAGTAAACTCCCTCCATCCTACACTTCCCAACAAAACTCCCGACTCCATAAAAATCACCCACACACAACTCCTTAACCTTCCCCAATAAAACCAGCCATAACACAAATCCAATCTCCCCGAATCTCCCCCGCCCCCTCAAATTTTCGCGACGCGGGGCCCTCATTACACTCCTCGCTTCACCCGCCGCCGCAATCAGCATAATAAAGCCATAAATCGCCTCGCAAGTTCGTCGCGCGCGCGGACAAAAGAGTTCTCTCGTACACACCGACCAAATCGACGAGCCTCGATTATACGAGCTCCTCTACACACAGCTAGAATGTGTGCGCGTGTACGTGTGTACAGTGGGTAACGGTAAACGTCGGGAACGCGGAGCGCGGCCGGTGCTATACCGTTAAAAGAGCCGGGCTGCGCTGACTTCGCGACGTGTGTAGTACATCCGCGCAAGAGAGAGAGAATAGAGTTTGCGCGAGGAGTATGCGAAGAAGAAAAAAGGATTGTTGGTTGGGGATATTTTGCTTTGATTTTGGTTTGGAGGGGGTTGAGGGTTTGTGTGGATGGGTGAAGAGGGAAGTGGTATGTTGGTGGGAGGAATGATAGGTATTATGGATCTAAATTTGATTTTATGGTGACATTTTAAATGATTTTTGAGGTGGACGGTATTTTTACAGGTTACAAAATGTAGTTTATAATGAATTCTGTAGAGTGAACAAATTGCACAGCTTAAACAGTGTGGAAATGCACGTTAGTGATTTAAGTAGTATTATGTAGTTACTTTTTTGAGTTGTACATTTCCTGATTGTTTAACATTTCTTAAAGCAGAAACTGGTCATTGCAACAAGAATTACCTAAAATGACTAATTACTGCCCAATATAAGATTTCGCCTTACCTCAAAAGGTTAATTCTCTGCTAGAAGTATAAAATGAAGTTTTTAATCGCAAGTTTAGAGAGATCGTATCTGCATTTAGCTGAATTCATTGGTGCACATGTTTGAAGAGATACCTGTTTGAAACATCCGTTCCTGTGCTGTTAACTGATTTAACTACGTTAAACGTCAAAATATATTTATTTCAAAAAGACAAATGTACAATATGAAGCTTGTCACCAAGTATGCATAGAAAATCATTTTCGTTGACATTTACTGCTTTTCAAGTGCTTCATAATTTTTTCCATGATTTCACAAAATGTATAAACAAGTTCCATTCGGTTTAAAGTAGCACAGGTTACAAAACCGTGTTTGCCAATAATCTTTATTGTTAAAAATCCAATACGTCGTCGTTTCCACAAACCATACCTTATCACCAATTAATTCTCATTTTAGATCTTCCCATATCTCAAAACACACTTTAACACACAAAACAACCTACATTTATTTCAAAAAGATAAACTATACAAAATTGAAGCATGCATGAAAAAATTGCTCTCTTGACTTTTACAGCCTCCCAGATACTTTATAATTCTTTCCAAACTGTCACAACCTGCACAAACAAGCTAAAAAGCACTACAAAAGTAACTACTTCAAACTCATTATCCAGTCTCCAAGCAGCACAAGTTACGAAAACACATTTGCCAATCCCATTCCTCCACTACAATAAACAACAAGCCATCATCCACCGTGCAACGTCGATAACCACTAGAAATCCAGTTCATTCATCATCGCTTCCACATATCCAGGCGCCACCTCCCAACGCATCCCATACCTCCTCCATGCTCCGCGAATCACTCGCGCAATTCGGCCTCGCAACTTTCTCTCCTCCGTGCGCGGCGCATGCAGCAGCATCATCCACCGAAAACACACGCGCGTTCAATTCGACGCCAGGGGGAATTTCGCATTAGCGCCCGTGCCACTCGCTGGGCGAGTATCGCGAGGCCGATAAAGTCGCGCGCCACGGGGTGCATTGTGGCTCCCAGCTACAACTCCGCCACGAGTTCCAGGGCGGAATTAGCTCGATCGCTACGGGGGGGCGGAGGCGCGTCGAAAGTCGTGTACGACGGTGAGGGCTGGACAAAAGGCGCGGAACAATATGCGTGCCGGGGGTGGAACGGAAGCGTGCAGCGAGGGGGACTCGATACAACGCAGTGTCTATGAGATAATGTGGAAATATGGGGATAGACGAGGTGTCTTGAGACTTCGGAGACCTCGGGGAAGTGGGCAGTTTGAGCGATGACGGTAATAACGCTGGCTATGACGGATAAGTGGACGGTTGTTGGGAGACAAAAGTTCTCGTACTTTTATGCTTGTTTTAGGTGTGTGAAATGACGCTCGCTAAATGCGTACATTTGTCGTAAACGTGTTATTTGCGGGAGTGTAGGTTGCAATGTGTGAATTGTAAATTATACACAATGAAGTGTGCAAGATTGTCAATAAACAAAATGCAGTGTAGTGGTTGGAAATTAATCATTTTGAGTTAAGAAGAATCTCCTTGAATTAAATCTTTATTGTAAATTCGAAAATAATTTTTTTTAATGATAACGATTCCTTTAAAACTAGAAAAACTAGTAGAAAGAGATATTGGTACTACTTTAGTAGATAAAGATTCTGTTATTAATGATTTTTTACTTAGCAACTTGTTGAAGATTATTTTTCTTGATTCGAGAAGCCATATCTTTGAGTGATGGGTAGTCAAACGAATGGCAGACTAGGCTGCGGTAGCCATTGCAAATGGATTATGCGAAGTACCTACTTATTATTGAGCAATAAGCTGTAAATACTCTGTTTTTAGTTTTGTAATGTGCACGGAAAATCGTTTCTCAACAATGATTTATAAAATAGTTATGCTTCGTTGATTCGCAAGGCCTAAATACGAAGAGAATTCATATGATTATAGTTTTACGATCTTTTGTCGTTTTCCTCACGAATCTGATGTTTCCACATTGATTCGTCATCCGCCTTGCGGATCCTTCCTTTTACTACTTGAGAGAACGCCTATATGACTGCCTTTGTCTTTAATCGAATTTTCGTTATTATTCGAAACATATTTCTGCCGTGGAAATGAATTGCGTATTTACATTTCGCACAATGATTCGAACCGTATAAAAAATTTCGCATAAAAATGATTAAAAATATTATTTTAATGAATACGTAAACATATAATTAATTTTCCAACAAAAATTTACGCAAATATATCCAAATAGAAATGAAATTCATCAAATTTATACATCAAAATATTGTCGAATAAATAATAACTATCATTCTCTCGTTTTTGTGAACAGGTTGAAATAGAAAACAATAATGAGCCTACAACCTTGTTTCTTTGTATATCAAAGTTTTCTCATATATAAAGTAACGATAGTCAATTCCCTAGCGCTCATACGTAGCTTCCTCTCAAACAAAGCATCAACATCCCTTATTAACACCCTAACGACAGTAACTTTTTGAACAACATCGAAAAACCCCAAATCATCCACTCCCCTACAATTTCTCTCCCCACCTCATCCCCCCATCAAAGCAACCACCCAACCCCCCGCGATAATCCCTACACCCTCCCAATACTCCACCCCGCATTTTTCCACTCCTCCCGTACGAATAACACCACGTTGACTCTCTCAACGCTCGCTCGCTCGCTGGTTATACACACTACACACGGCAACTCCGCGCTACTAGCCGCGGAGAAAGCGAACACAGCTCGCGCGCGCGCGCACGGCTGTCCTAGATTCGCCAGGCAGCAGCGGCAGCAGCCTGGCTCTGGCTCTCCAAGACAGTGAAAGGATTTTCCTTTTTTACGGCCGCGCGCCGCGCGATTGTTATTAGCCCGAGCCGTCGTACATAACGCAGCTGCATCTGCGCGTTCCTTTGTGTCGAGTATGTGTGTGTGTGTGTGTGTGTGTGTGTGTGTGTGTACGGAATACGTGCATGCATGCGAAATGGTAGATCTGGATGGGTGGATGGGGGGAGGATATTGAGGTAGTTCGAAGGGGGATGCAAGTCCGGAATTCCGGATACTGGAGGATGAAAGAAAGAGAGAGGAGTGGGTATGTAGATGCGGAGGAGACACATTTTTATGTGGATGGGGGATAAAGACGAGTGGTTTGGGTCGGTTGGAGAATGAGAAAGAACTGGATTGAATTTTCTGGATGCGGATTCGTAGCTCTGGATAGGCGCTGTTGTTGTTGTATCAGCGATGCAATAAGAAAAAGTATATTTAGAATTTTTTCTACTCGCAGTATTTGTAGTTAACGAGAATATCGAATTGGAAAACACAAATCCGTAACCGGTAGGTTGCCAGATTATGAAATATGAATGAAAGCTGTACTTCTTTATAGTTAACAATTCAATTCGATTTTATAGTTAAGAGAAAAAATATTAGACATGTAAGAGGCGTCTGTTTCAATCTATTTGATAATTGGAATTGATACACGGACTGACAATCGGCTACTGCGATGGCAATTGAGGTGGCGTTCATTGTTTGCGGGGATCCTATGTGATTAGTGTAGGAAGCTTTTGAGGTGTAATCGGATGCTAATGTTTGCAGGCTTACGTAATGAAGTGTCATATTGATGTATATGATGAAGTCATGAATGACTCCGAGTGACACATTATCGAAATATTAAACAAATGAAGAACCATTTAGCCTAATCAATTCATACATCTTTTGAAGACAATGAGTTTATCCTATACAAATCTCTGTATATACTGAATGTACGCAACCATGCATTCAAATACGCACAAATAAGTGCAAAACAATAACTCTCCATCTTTATCTTCAACTCAGTCGCCATGAAGACCATTTGACTACACGTACTTCAATTCTAGTCACCTGATACATCTGCTGAAGACAATATACTCATCGTGAAACATACTCTATATACGCAAAAAATATGAAAATAAATACAGCAATATTATTATAACAAGTACACCCAAGAAACGCCAAACATTTCACTCTCCATCTCAATCACTCCCCCATCGTCGGATTAACCCCTTAACTTCCCGTGCGACCGAGTCCACGCGCAACGACCAGCCGAGTCATTATACGATATATCGTTTCAAAAGCGGGCCCGTCTACACGACGACACACTTTCAACAGCACACCACACAGCAGCAGCACCAGCAGCAGCAGCAGGCAAAGGACCTCGTACAACGCGTCGAGCTGTGGCTCGGCGAATAATCCAAACAGAACGCGCCATCTGTCGCGGCACCTGCGAACCAGCGCGCGCGCTGATCCAATCGATTCTTCGCGCTCGCGCGCCAGCGTCTCTCTTACTCTCTCGTCTTGTTGCGCGCCGAGCGCGAGCCCACCGACGCCAGTGGAATGAAAAATAGAAGAGCTGGAGGATGGATGGATGGATGGAGGGAGAGAGGAAGAGAGAAAGAGAGAGACTGAGGGATAGAGGAGGACGGATTGGAGGAGAGTATTTTGTAGAGTAATTGATAAACGAAGAGCGCTGAAGAGTTGTTAGACGGTGTAAAATCAATTTGGTGGCTGGTGAGAATTGGATTTTAAGTTTTGAGGTTGGTGTCGTTTGTTATAGTTGTTGGATTCTGAAGGTTATGAAAAGTTTTCGTCGGTTATTGAAAGTCTCACGGATACAGTTTAAGAATAGTTCAGATATCAAGGCAAATTAAGTTCTTATTCTGTATGTAAACATCGTATGATTATTTGCAACTTGTAACAATATTTTCCTTCTTCCTAGCGAAATGTCGCACTAGAATTAGAGTGCATTATATTTTAATTGAATATATTAGATAAACAATGTATCGACATAATGTCCAAATTCGCTTAATATCATATTTTTAACTTCGTTAGATAAAATCCATGTCAAAATATCGTTGCGAATCCGCAGAAGCATTAAGCATAAACCTACTCTAGAGTAAAGAGCTCGAATATAAACCCCGAGTAACAATGAAGAACGGTAAATACGAGGATAAAATTAAATTCTTTAGGCAGCCAGCCAGCGACTTCTCTCTCTCACCACGACCACACAGAAGAAAAAGAAACAGAAAGAACAGAGACCAACTCTGAACAAGCAGGCTATAGACCTAATATACAGGACGCACGCACGCACGCTTAGCCCAGGATGATAATCGATTTCGGAAAAGCACGCTAGACGCTCGCAGCTCGTTTAAAGCGCTCCGGTCCCCCTCCGCGATTGTTATCCTCAACTGGAGGGACGGTGAATTTTTAATGGCGCAGCAGCCTCGCTTGCGGCAATTGATACACCTCGTCGTCCTGCACCTCTCTTTGCGCACTCTCCGGGTCAGAGCGGAGAATATCTCGTGGTCAGCGGGACGTAACACATTCGTCGAATGGACGCGTTGAGCACCGTGAAACGCGCGTGGCATTGAGGAATTTCGTGCCGTTTCGCTGGCCGCCCTGACGTGCAACGAATTCGGAAAATTTGAGCCACGATGCGGGGCAACCAGGCAGCAGCGGGATGATTCGGATCTCAGTGCCAAGGTACACTTGGCAATGGCTGGGCGAAACAATTTTACTGTCGATTTAACGAGCTCGTGTGTGGGTATAGAAAACACTATGTGCTCGGGATTGAATGCGACTTGCAGACGGTGCTTTTGAACAATTATCACCTGATAATGTCGCGTTTGGCAAGTCGCGCGTGTCGTGTCATATTCGTGATCAGACACGTGTTACACCAAATGCAACCATGCTCGCCTGACGTGCACGCATTCATTCCTACGCCCTAGACCTACTACGCCGATAATTACTAGGTAGCATTATGCCATTGTTTCTCCAAAGAACCTCTGTCTATCCAGATGCTCACTTAAACGCTTCAAGAGCAAAAATCACCCTCCACGTGTGTAGCAACCGTCGCGCGTAGCTTCGTCATTCGGGGACTTGGTCATCCGCCAAGTCGCTCAAAACTACCGAAACAAAGGCCAACGACTCAACGTCCGCCTTCCTCGCGCAGTGCGAACGAACCTAACCGAACGCCCTGCACGAGACACGGACGCTCAACTTCGACCGCACCACGTGATGGAGTTCCGTCGAGGCTTTTGTACTGTGTACACTCGCACGAGGTGAGAGCAGCAACACGTGCTCGCGCTTTTCGTGTGGCCGCCGCCGGCTGCTGCCGCAGCATACACAGGACGTGCGTATAAGAGGAGGAAGCGAGCTTTCGTCACAGGATATCGTAATAATGATAATAATGCCGCTGCCGTTGCTGCTCTCCATTGAAGGGGACTCTCGAGGAAGGAGATGTCGAGACCCTTTTTTTTCCTACCTTTTTGGAGGACGACGACGACGACGACTGTGTATGATGTGCGCGTGTGCGTATGCAAAGTGGCGCACACGCGAGAGTTGGAGGCTTCTTGAATTTCTTTAGCGGCGCTGTCATTGAGATGGATCGCTGAGTCGAGGCATTGAAGACGAACGAATGGTTGAAATGGGTACGTTTCTTTTTTCTTCTCGTGGGGAGGGATTGCGACAGGAGGTATAGAGGTAGAAGGTTGAGTGGAGGTAATTGTAATGAAAGCGTTCGGTCAAGATGTTAGCGTAGCTCGTTGAAGTACGGTAGGTGTTACCTTCGGTGAGATCGTTTGAGTGTGATTTGTTCCACATTTTATATATGCAGAAGCAACATTCTTAATAATGTTTGTTAAACTGAAACAGTGACAGTTTCAAATACAGTACATTAATTCGTTACAAGTTTCTATATTGACAGGCAAAGTCTACAGACTATTCACGCTGATCCCGTAATCGATCAACAGAACTATCCGCAAACAAATACGCGGCGGCGGCAGTTCTGCAAACATTTTTTCATTAATTCATCCCAAAGCAAACTTCGGCCAGCGCCACACACCACACCAATCTATTACGTAAAAAACAAAACACGAAGAACCGCCACACGAGGCGCAAAGCGTGCGTTGCATAAAACGTGTACCTACACACGTGCACACTCGCGCACAATGCCGATTTCCTTTTATCGAAATGACGAGTATGATGAATCACGAAACTCAGCAACAGCACCAGTAGTGGTAGTACGTACTACACGTAGCTGGCGTATTAAATTTCGTAGACGACGTGAAATAAAGAAGCAAACGACGCAAAGGAAACGAACGCGAAGCAACAGCGCAAAGGAGAGAGCAGGAGAGTAGGGATATACAGAGCGAGAGAGAGAGAGAGAGGAATGACTGTAAGGCAGGTAACAAAGCGGCATCTGATCGGCGAGCGCAGGTGAACAACTACCCAACGCTCGCTCGCGCTCTATTTCCATCCTTCTCTCTCTCTCTCTCCTTCTACCGATTCGCCTGCTGCTGCAAGAGTATAGAGACTATAGCCAGACGCCAGCGGCAGCAGGATGCGCGCGTTCGTAACCCAGGCAGCGGCAGCAGCAGCACCAGCACCAGCAACCACACACACGCTCGCACACACGTATCCATCCACGCAGCCCTATACACATTCGTTGGTACCCTCACCCCGCTGCTCTCTCCACACATACTCGCGCGCGCGTGCCAGGTTCGCGCTGCTGGCGCGCGTTATATCGGGCGAGTAGCAGCAGCAGCAGTTGCCGCCGCCGGCAACGGACGCACGTGTTTGTGCAGTAGCAGCAGCGGCGGCAAGGGCCGCTCTGCGCACACGCACATACGTGCGTGAGCCCGCGCGCGCGCGCGCGTCCGCGTCCGCGTCCGCAGCCGGCCGCAGTCGAGTGCAGAGAGCGCGCGCCGGCAGAGAGAGAGAGAGAGAGAGAGAGAGAGAGAGAGAGAGAGAGAGAGAGAGAGAGAGCAGTGTGTATGTGAGCGCGGCCAGGCAAGCCCTGTGTGTAGTACCGGTCGGCCGTGTGGAAGCGCGCGTCGCTCTCTGCGCGCAGACCCGCCATCTCGTATCGTGTCGTTATCCTGTACCGAGAGTGCGCGGAACAAGCGGAGTGTTGGTGTACCACGTGCGTGGTAGGAGAGAGAGAGAGATAGAGAAAGGAGTTTTCCCGCGAGATTTTCCGAGTGATGGGAGAGGAGTTCGGAGACACGTGATTCTGGTGAGGACGGGTGGAATCGAACGCGAGAGCGGGAAGGTTCTGGATTGATACCACGGGATTTTTGTGGGGTTGTCAGGGTGATTGGTGATCGTGTACGGTGTGAACTGGTGAAATGTGAATTTTAGCGGTGAGTGTAATGCGAAGTAGATGCTACGTGTAATCCTGGTAGTAGGTTATATTCTACGATTTAGATTGAATTGTGGTGTCGACGCGCATTCTCGAAAGGTTCTGGAGGTGAGTGTGCACAATGTGAACTAGTGGATTGTGAAACGTTAAAAAGTGCATTTGCAAAGTAGATACCACGTGATTTCCAGGTGTTTATCCGCGACTTTGCATACTTATCAGGACGCGTGCGTGACACCGATTACCGTTCACAATGTGAACTGGAGAATCGCGTATCGTTCGAGCAATATAGTGCATCAAACGCGTAACCTCGTGCATTCACGTTCCAAAGCGCTCATTCCTCCTGGACACATGAATTACGAAGTGCGAACGGAACGGCCGACCAACGACGTGCAACGAGAAAATCGAGTTTTCGGCTGGCCATCACGAGTGTAGGAGATAATAGGTAGGAGGAGGAGCACGAGCGAGAAGGTGGATTAAGTCCGGAGCAAGCGAGGAGAGTCCGGTCTATGACGATTAAGAGGATTCCAAGTGCTTCTGGTGGGGATTAGAGGAAGGGAGAGTGAGAGCGTGGAGGAGTAGGAGGTGGAGGTGGAGGAGGAGGGACGAGCAAGCGAGGATGTACTCGAGATTCGACGTTCTGCAGGGCTTGGTCAGCTACCTTCTAGTGTCAGGTGCGCACACGAGCGACTTCTTTTTACGAGCACCTTGCGGATTTCTTCCTCTACGGTGCCTTCCTTCCTTCTTCTTCTCTTTCTTCTTCTTTTTATTTTGCTTTTCCAATTCTCCTTTGTTACCTACACGACAGGTGAACGTCGATAATGAGATTTTGAATTGCTTTCGATGTAGATTGATATAACTTGGTGTTATTTAGTATTACCAACAATTTATCTAAAAACGTTGTCTGTATATATTCGACTTTTACTACTTCATTTATTATCCGTACTTTATGTTACGTCGCGACTCACTGCATTCCTCTTCGAGTGCAATCGTTTCTAAAATAACAATAATCCAATACTCTCCGGGAATTTCGAATAAAGTACAACTTCGTCAAAACGGTACAGTGTAGCAACGCGTCATTGTGCAAGGTGAAAAATTCAATGTTTGGATTCTCGGTACGACAAGTACCGCAGAGCAGCAGCGGCAGCAGCAGCACGCGCACACGGCTCATATAGCCACTATACAGCCGCCGCAATTCTATATTTAGTATATACCGGCAATTATCATTACGCAATGCAGCGAAGGCAAGCAAATGCGTCGCAGTATTATAGTTCTCCAGAGCGCGCGACTATCCGCGCGATAGTTTTCATGCACGGGCTTTCAGCGCTACAGTTCGCTTTTTTTTTCGTTCCAACGCATTCGCCGTATATGTATAATGGAGAGCATATAATATGGTAATTCCCCTCTTATCGAGAGTCTCGAGATTTACGCTCCTCGCGTCGTTTTGTTTGAATAAACGTGCATCGGGGCTGGCGGCGGCAATGTTTATCTTGTATATGTATGCGCGAGGCGGCCAACTGACGCCGCGTACAGTAATTTTTCAACGTTACATTATCTATCTCTCTCTCTCTCTCTTGCTCTTCGTAATACTTTGACATTTCTGAGCGAGGAAGATAGAGAAAAAGAGACCCGCAATCAGGCTTTACACCAGTACTCCAGCTCGGTAAAATTACGCGAAGCAACAGCCACTTATATATAGAAGCAGTACAGCGAGTGGCGCTGCTGTACCAGCCAGGGAACACAAACAAGACAAAACGCTCTCGCGCTCGCGCGTGGACTCGCGAGCGTCCTATAATTAGATGGAAAATGCAAAGAGTCGACCGAGACAGAGCTAGACACTGCACACAGATCGAGTGATGCAACTCTAATCGCGCGTGCTGCTGCATACACACACACACGCGCGACATAAAATTCACACCTCGGAAGCCATTAACGCTCGAGTTTCACTTGTAATGCAGTTCCGGCCTGCCAAAGTCCCTCGTCTCCACCTTTTTCTCGCACACATACACACACACACACACACAGCAAACAAACAGAAGGGTTGAACAAGGAAGTGGAAGTGGTGGTGGAAGCAGAAGCAGCAGAATCCACGCTCACATGGCGGATTAAAAAGTAGGAAGAGACGAGCGAGAGAGGAGGACGGAGAGCGGAAGGAAGCAGCGAGAAAGTGGGACTCGCGCGACTCGTTTCTCTCTCCCAGCTTTAGCTTCGGCTTCGTGCACTGCACGTACATACATACATACACACATACACACACATGCGCGAGTTAAAATCCATCGAGGCGCGCGCGCACGAGAGAGAAGAAGCGTCCTTATACCAGCTCGGCTTTTACGACCTCGGCGTAGCGCAGCGTATAGCGCTATATAGTTGATTTGCTATTGGTCTCTCTCTCTCTCTCTCTCTCTCTCTCTATCTCTCGTGCTCGGCGCGTTCCCCCCTTTCTTTTTAACCCTGCTGTTGCTGCACGATCGCACGAGTTGTGTGGAGAGAGCCCGTATGTCCTCCTGCGAGCGGCCGCCTAGGTCCTTTTATATATACAGGGTGGCTGGGAAGTGTGTAGTATGTACGAGGATGGAGGATGGAGGATGAAGGTTTAGCTCGAGGATGGATTTTAACGATCGGAGAGGATGCTCGAAGTGTATCGATGAGTTTGAGGGTCGGTTGATGGTAATTAATTGTTGGGATGGAGGAGGTGGCGAAAGTCTTAGTGGGATTGCCTTCGATTTGACTGATGTGCGTAATGGATATGTAAGCTTGCTGGTATTAAGGGATTGAGCTGAGCGTTGTGTTTGGGTTGGAATGTGTTGAAAATTCAGGAATAATGAACGATGTGAAAATACGTTGACAGTGTCGAGGTTATGCATTCTTTATCAACCGTGACAAAGGAAATTTATCCGATATATTCTATTAATATTTGAAGGTTTAGTTTGTGGATGAATGGCTTAGAGTGTGTCAGTGAATTTGAGGTGATGAAGGGTGATGATAAAAGGTCGATTAAGATTAATGAATTGCTGAGTTGAAGGGCATGATAAATGTATTAATGGCTTATACTTGGATTTGGCTCATATACTTCAGGAAGTACTCTTTAAAATTCGCACTTCAGTGACTGTTTTCACAATTTTGGAGTGAAGTAAGCGTTGTTAGTTAGAAATTTTCGGTAATCAGGATCAACGATCAAAAGTATACTTTAACAATTATATGTGATAACACGCGTCATAAATTATAAGAATTCAATTCTATCTAGAAATCTATTAATGAACATACTGACTCCAATATAACACAGGTTTTATTAGGATGATCTTATATCCCTTCATACAACTTTAATGTGATCGTAATATTAAAGGATTCAGCACCTTCGATGATACAATGTTTTTACACGGACACTCATCTCAGGAAGCATCAAAACTCGAATTTCTCCGACATTTTGATGCTTCCAGCACTCGCGGAACAAGCGCCTCAGCCAACTACTTGTTGAAACTCAGCTGACCTCTTTCTCCACCACGCCACAATACCCCTTCCACCCTCGTTTTTCGTTTTATAATTCCCCGTTTGAATCTCCTCTCTCTCTATATACCACCCACGGAAAACCAAAGGAAACTTTCGCCCCTTTGAAGTTCGCTCCCTCCAGAACCATCGCGAATCGCTCGCAGCTGCAGCCGCGGTTAATTAAATAAAACGAAAAACTGATGCACACAGCCGCACTCCAGCACTCGTAAAAGCTCGGCAAGATCTGTGAATAACGATCTCCCTCCCGGCCGGTAATTGCAGCGTGACTTTAATGAGCCTGAATTATCGCCAGCGCGCCGTATTATATACATCGCGGGTCGCTCCAGTTGTGGAATCCCGGAGAAACTTTGTAGCCTGAAATTGTCACGCACGCGTCCAATGTGCTTTATCGATGATTCACGATGCGCGAGGGCAGAAACACTCGCAGTTGCCGAGCGACACATTTATAACGACGTGAAATGTGTAACAACTTAATGCACGCGTGTGCACAACACACACACGTGCGCGCGCAGCCGATCATTTGACACACGCCACTGCGCGAGAAAGGTTATGTGTATATACCTATACAAACTTCGTTCGTGCGCGAGCACTTTAGTCGTTCTCTTTTCTTTTCTTTTCTTTTCTTCCTTCCTTCTTGCTCGCTTCTCTCGACGCGTTTTGAAGGAACGTAATTTGCGCGCCGGGAATTATACAGTGCCCTCGCGATTACAAATTGCTATATATCTGTGTCTCTGTGTGCGCGTGTGTATACACACAATGCACTCCGAGAGTTGACAACTGCGGTAATAAGGTCGCGAGTCGCGCGGCTATAAAAATGCGTGCACCATTTTGCAAAATGTCTTATTAGAATCGCGCGCGTACGCGCACGCGCATTTTTTGTCGTTATCGTCCGGCAGTGGCGAGAAATAAGCTCGCGCGCGCGTGTCTCTCGTATAACCTCACTTTTTACGCTCGGATGCGCTCGCGCGCGCCTACCTGCATTATACAGTTAAAACCCCGCGCGCTCTCGCGACGAAGTGATTTTCTTAACCAATTTAAGTTTCAACTGCGCCGCAGGCACTACGGGACCAAAGTAAATTTCCGGCTCTTAATAGTTCGTTAGGCTTACCCCAGCCCAAGCTCGCAGTTGTCACCGACGTCGTCGAAGCGAGCAACGAAACAGGAATGCATATCAATCGCGCATCAGCAGAGAGATAAAACTTTGAAGTATGCGCCGGAACAAAAAAAAATGCGCAGAAGAGGAGGTGCTCGGGCAAAGTTCGCGAAACGCAGCAGCAGCAGCAACGGCAGTGGCTACAAATTCGCAATTTTCGAGCGGCGAACGAGTAATAAATTCCCCGAGTGGAAAAGTTACTTTATAACCACCCTGTACTCTGTTCTCTATTTTTCTCTCCCTCTCTGTCTCTCTTGCTTCTCTCGGCTTTCTCCGCCTGAACTGTTCATTACTCGCCGCCTCGTTTCTCCGTCCTTCTCCGTGCATGACCTTCTCTCTCTCTCTCTCTCATTATATACCGGTGTGTATAACGTCGTTTCTCGCTCGCTCTTGCGCGAGGCTACTGTAGCTGTGGGTATATATACGTTATGTAGGCTGCTGCTGCTGCTAGCACGCGCATAAAATCATAGGCGAAGTGCACACCGCCGCGCGCTTGCTTGCTCCATTGTTTACGCAAGAGGTTACGCTTCCCCCACCCCTTGCTGCCACTGCTGTGTATGTGCTGCTACGAGCTGGAGCTTTGAAATCTAAATCTATGTATGAGTCAAGCGTGAGCCAGTGGTGGGGTATACGTTGGCTAGTTGGTTGCTTCTTTCTAATGGGGTTCGGGGGGATCTTTTTGTGACTTTGTGTCGTTGGACGGTTGGTGGAAGGGTTGCGTGGTTGGATGACTGTTGATTCGCGAATGTTCCGTCGGCTATTGTGTATTTGGTTTTTAATGGCGTTTGATGGATGTATAAGAGTATGATAGATCTATTTTTTGTGAGTCTTTAGGATTATTAGAAACTTATTTGGATAGGTTTGGTTATTTGCAATAGTAGTTTTATAAAATACACTCTCTAAATAGTTTGGAATACATTCTCACTTTTTTAAAGTACGTTCTCACTCTTTTGTAATATGTTCTCGCATTTTTCCAATGGATTCTCTTTCTATTAGAGTGAATTCTTACTGTTACTTCAAGTGGAGTAATTTTTCATTATTACATGAAAGAAATTCTTGCTCTTTCAAAAATAATACCCTTTCGCTCATATTAGAATGAAACAGCAAAAGTATTTTACTATTTATTAGATTTAACAATTAATTAAATTGTATCGTATAAGAAGTATTAATATATTCCAATTCTCCTATTTAAAGTGACAATTTTCACATTTTAACACTAGACTACACAATCAACTTTTTCGGAGTAAAAGATCTCACAAAAAATTGTCATATTAGTCACTCTCTTTAAAATCAAGCGACTAAAATATAGAGCATTCAATCTTCAAAAATATTTACATTCACAAGGCCATTCACCACGATTATCAACCGCCCAAAAACAGATTCAACAATCGACTGCACTCCAAAAAATCTCTCATTGAAAATCACTCAACCCAGTCCAGATCGCCGAAAAACAATGACGAAATTCCAATCATAAATCCGACAAAAGTCCAATCAGCCACCACTGTATATACACTCAAAGGGCGCGCGCACTTCTTCTCTCCCACTGCACTCCCTTGTTCCACTCATACACACCATATGGGAACGACGCACACTGCGCGCAAATCGCCCAAGGCAATATACAACCCATCCTCGCCCTTCTTTCGAACTCGTTTCGCCTCTACGAGATTCTCTCTCTCTTGGCTTTTACGAGGCTCGGTAAATAGTCGCTCGCGCGCGTGCGCGGACGCAAATTATACACGCGCGCGAGCGTGCGAGCACCTATGAATTTGAATTTGGCGCGCGTTTTACGGCGAGAGGATATATAAACGCGGAACGAAGGGACAGAGAGAGAAAGAGAGAGAGAGAGAGGATGTGTGCGCGGCAGGACGGTAGCGACGACTGGTCGTTTGATCGATTGAGTTCGTGGGCACGGTGGAGGACGCGAGCGACTTTGGTGGCGCCTCGACTTTTTAGCGCCGTTTGTGACGTGAACGTTTTGTCGAGGCTTTTTTGGTCTTGTAGTTATATTGCAAAAAGTTAGCGGTATTTAAGATTTTAGAGCAATGGGATTGTAAATCGGAATGAAGTAAACATTTGTATGATGGAATTACGATGACTTGATTCTTTTAGTCGTGGTGTCCATTTTGATGGATAATATCATATTAAAAATTTGACAGATGAAAAGCATACGTTTGTATCGATGTTTAATCGAGTCAGTTTTCGTTAATATTGTATAAGAAATTAATTAAAACTGTGATACTTTATATGTTAGGTTATTTACTTTAAAAGACACTTAGCATATAGTCAAAGTACACAAACTTTAAGCTGTTTTCAATCTTATAGTTTAAAACTACTTTTTTAAAACAACTTTTGTTCGTATATTCTGATAACAAGTATTCGCGTTATATTAATTATATTTAAAAACTATTTTTAAAAAGTCTGTGACATAGACTTACTTAAATCTATGTATGTACGTATGTATATATGTACATGAAATATACGTATGCGCTTTATTTCCAAAGATAACAAAATTAGAATAAATTACAAAACTATAAAAAATTACAAATCGTACTGAATATAAAACTTAAACCCAAAAGTTATCATTGAAAGGGTAAATCATATAATCTTAAAAAATTTTCATACAATCTTAAAATTTAACAAAAGTCACTGCTTTCATTTTTATAATAAAATAATTCATTAATACAACAATAATCATTCCAATGAAAACAAACGTTTATCTCTAACTGCACGAATCCACTTGAAAACACATACACACACACGCGCGCCAATTCTTCGTCGTGTTATCTATCGTCGACCGCGACACACGACTCGTGCAAATTTCCCAACTCCTTCTTTGCTTTTTACCGTTTCCGCGTGCGAAAAAAAAAAGAAATCCCTCGATTTTAATGAGTTATCGATTGCTCGCCGGCGCTCGTGCTGCTTCTGTTGTTCTGTTGTGTGCGTATAACACACTGTGTGTGCATCAGCAGCGAGACACGTGCCGTGACTACGTGATGAACGCGAGCGTCTCGAGGAACGTCGCGCGATATCCGCCAATTTGCATATTCAATTCGCACGCGCGCGTGTATATGTATATAAATATATAGTGTGAAGTGAGAGAGAGAGAGAGAGAGAGAGAGAGAGAGAAGGACGAAGTTTTTGGGAAATTTTGATGCGAGGAAGCATAGGCAGCTGTGTGCGATGTATATGCAAGGTACGGTTATCTTTCATCTGGTTCATTTCACGGGTGGGCAGAATTGTAGTTTTTGACTTAAAGTACGAGTACGAGTTCATGTAAGTAACAAAAATACTTAAGTACGCCATGTTTAAGAAATTGTACATAAGTGCACAAGTACTTCAATACTTACCCAAAGTATTTAAGTACGCCATGTTTTAGAAATTGTTTAGAAGTGCAAAAGTACTTAAGTACTTACCCAAAGTATTTAAGTACTTTTTCAAGCACCTTTTGTACTTTTTAAAAGTATTTCAAGTGATTTATACAAGTACACTTTTACTTTGTACAAGTATATTATTTCTTTCGAAAAGTACTTGAAGTAATTTGTATGTGTATATTTGTTCTTAACTACAAATACTTAAGTATGATGTACTTAAGTACAGAATTTTAAAAGTACTATCGATCTACGATGATATTAGTAGGGTAAGAGTTCGTAGAAATTTAGTTAACGATCGAAACTTGCACAGCTCTATAAAAATAATAGAGGAATAAAAAAATACAGATATATCCATTTCAGTGCAATCGTTCTGAATCTCGTACTCTTTAAGTTCCAAGAAAAAATACGAATGATCATCGTAGGCATACCATTTTAGATCACAGCTTAAAAATCAAAGTGCGTACGACCGTATTAGTTTCTCAAGAATTCGGTACTAAAGCCGCGGTCATATTCGTTTTATCGACACTCTCGCAAAGACCCCGACTTGGAAGTTATGTGACTTCGCTGGAGAGTTATATATATGCCGATGTAACGTCGCGTCTATAAACAAAAAGAATATATCTACCGAGTCGTCGTTCCTGTTCTTGCGGTTCTATAATTGCTCGTCGCTACAGACCGCCATTCCCATTTTGGCCCTTATATTTAGATCTCGTTTGATTATATCGAGCCGGTGGTTTATTCTAAAAATATGAATTATACAGCGGCGAGAGCGAGTCGAACGCGGGTTATTTTAACCCTCTCGGTCGGGTCGTTTGCACATGTCGCCGGCGCGTGTTGAATCTAATTAGGTACTTGTGTTACGAAGTTCGCGATGAAGAGTCGAGGGGATTAGTTTTTAACTCGGCTGGTTAATTATTTAAAAGCTTTCGTATCTCTTCGTCTCGGGTGAGTTTAAAAATTCGTAAATACGTCAGAGATATTAATATAGTTTCTTAAGGTTGTTCCAGCTATTCAATGCTTGTAATTAAGTACACAAACATTAAATAAAACTCTTATGAAGAATATTAACCTTCAAACTCGATAATTGTCCTAGAAATACAAAAGTTTCGCTATACTATATATTTTTACTGTATTATACTATATTGCATTTTATAAGTTTGTAAATCATTTCGACATCTCTGAAGCTACTAGAATAATAGTAAAACTTCCATTTCAAGTTCATTTTGTTTAGTACTAATTATACATCCAGAATAACCTTAAATAAACAGTTTAACGAATCCTCTTCAGTCAATCATATTAAATTATCCGAATGCCATAATACGTTATGCAACTATCAAGTCCTACTAATCCCTACTAATTAGTCCCAAATACCCCACTACACCTCTCCATTAGATAACCAGCGCACCCTACCGACACAAGCTAACAAACCCATCCCGCAATTATTAATATCAACAAACAGCCCAATTCTAAATCCGTTCCCGACCCGCCCAAAAATAGACACTCCTATCAGCCATCGCACTGAGGCAACGCGACTCGTTTACCGGCAGCCGCGAACCTCACCGCACAATGGCCATTCAAACAAACGGTACTGTGTATAGTGTTGTGTCGTCCCTCCAAAAATAGCTCCTCTCTCCCAACAACCGCGTAAGCTTTGTACGTACACCTCTCGATGATCAGGGTAATGATACAGATATACGCGAGTTTGTGATAGTAGTCGCGGTAGATCGATTGCATACACCCTCGCTAATGATTAAAGAGGTGCTTTCGTGCTATGGCACATCGATCGTCGAGTGTTAATTATAAGTTGCTATATTTTACGGAAGGAGTACTACTACTCTGAAAAAGGATATTTGCTTGAATTTCATTTGAAGTAAAGAAACATCATAATCTTTGCTCAGTGACATGTGACATTCAACCCAGACAAAGGGATTTGCATGCATAAGATATAACATTAAAGGGTTTCGCACGAAAAAGAAAACAAGGTACGAAAAGGAATGTCACGATACACAAAGAAGAACAATGAGAAGGAACATATACGATTTGTTCTTTACTTTTTTCATCTTGTTTCCTCTTGGGTGCAGTCGTATTATTTCTTCTTGTAACTTATTTCTTTTTTTATTTAAAAACCCTAGTGCTGGTAGAAATTGAAAAAATAATAATTGTTAGAAGACTAGGAACTAGATTTTTAGAATGGAGAAACTTGTTTACCTTTTAGATGCATAGAAAATATCGAAGAGTTGTTCGAGGTTTAATCCGAATGAAATATAAGAAGGGGGACCTTGTTGAGGTACTTAACAACTAGTTGACATCTAGCTTTCATTAATGAAGGTTCCATGGCAACAGTCAATGGTATTGATAACTTAAATACGCTACACTAGTGCTAGCGATTTCTTGGGTTAGTTTAATAAGTTTCTAGTAACTTATTGTTTTGTATAACCAACTATACTTGGAATGATGTACTCCGAAAAATGTTAGGCAACTATCAAAAGAGCGATTCATCAATGTTCAAACAATGATCAAGAAAATCAACTTGTTCGTAGTCTGCACCAGAAATACAATCGTCAATAAATGTCGAGTTAAAGAAACCTACTTCCATCAGGAAAGAGTCAAATAAAAAGGTTCACATAAAATACACTCGATGACTCCTAACTAAAAGAATGATGATTAGATTTTTTCATATGAAAAGAGTCCGAAACTAAATTCACACTCTTAGATACTTAGCGCATTAACCGCCTCACCTCCTCGCTCTCCAGCTACAATACATCATCCATCCCCCCATCCCCCATCCTTAATTACAAGCCATACACCCAGCATGGACTAGACTCCTCGCAGGACAGACGGATCGATCCTACAACGAACAGAAAGAGAGAGAGAGAGAGAGCAGCGAAAATTCAGCCCCTCCGACTGGGCGATCGGAACTTTGATTGGACGCTCGTCGTCGGCCACTTTTCACATCACTGCTGCCCCTGGCGTTGGCGTAGCCGGAGCTCGAGCTATTCAGGGGAGGCTTCGGATACATATAAAGGGGAGGGCAGTTTTTGATCGGTGCGGTGCTAGATGGCTCTATGCGCGTGCGGGAGTCGCTGTCGGCTGACGTTTATTGGATGAATGGTGCGTGCGCGCGCGGAAAATGTTTTGAAGTTGCGGACGGTGTGATGGTGTTTTGGAGCTTTTTGGTTAGTTGATTGAAGTGATCGCATTGATTTAGAGGGGAGTGGTGAAAAGTGTAGCAAATGTATTGGTTCCGATGGCGTCTTAGTAAATTTGCGTTGGTGTGCTTAGTGTCCACGATAGGAAGGTATAATTATTGTTTGGTATGTAAAGAACAGTGTAAGAATGGTAATATCTGCATTTACCGATCTGGCAATGTAAATTTAAATAAATTTTGTCCCACGGTACATTATGCATTTGTCATCATATTCATTACAAGACTGTAAACCTTCGGTGACACTAGAAACGTCGTAAATAGCTAGTCAAGTGGCACAAAGTGCCCACGGTACTCGATAAAAGTAAATAACAATGGCTCGTAAATGCAGATTATCATATTTCGTTTTTGCTTTCCTAAAAGTAACGAGTCATTTCAAAATCAACCGTATTACGTGAACCATTGTCACTTCAAGAAAAATAAAACGAATTTTCATACGAAGGTTAGGTTTAGACAACGATTGTATACACAGTCAAATACACTGTGCAGACGTTAATAATGTTTCCACAAATAAATAAACATCAGCAATACTTACCACCACAATAACCGCAAAATAAACACACAATCACTTACAAATCGCGACCATGTACCCAACTCATTATCCCCGATCCTCAATCCCTCAACTCCCCAAATTAGCAAACACCCGAACTTATCCGTGTACATCGATCACACACCAAATTAACCAAAATTCTTTCTCGTTTTTGTTTCAGAGCGTGAAAGGCACTCGACCCACAGGCTGTCTGCGTAAGTATCTACCTCGCTTTCATTGCTCGCGCGCCGCGAGCGCGTATATATGTATAAATTCAATTAGACCCTCTCGACGCCGCCGCGGTGACCGCTGCGGACAATTTCGAATTGACCGACTGGCCGAGCGGCAAATCGTCGCGAGAGAAAGAGAGAGAGGGACAGAGCTTATAAACCTTTGGAGAATCGAATGACGCGGAAAGCGAAAGCATATAAAATTGAGCGACAGCTGGTGCATTGGCTGGGAAACGTGACGTGTCTAATCGCTTGATTTGCGATTCGAGTCTTCTAGTGGATGCTTCTTTTTCTCTAGTTGGAAGTAATGAAGCTGAAGTATTATTGTCTTGATGGCCTTTTATGTTTTTATTGGAGTGAGCACTAAAGTATTAGTACGATGTTATTGATTTATAATTATAATCTATTGATGTTTATTAAATTGAGCACCTACTAATTAAAGAGTAGGATTTACAGAGAAATTGAAAGTAAATAAAAGAGGTTTAATTTATAAACACTAATTGATTGTAAATGAACTTCGCTTTTGGAGATTATATTGACTTATGACTTCTGTTGGCGCGTTTCTTACGCTATCTACTACTTCCTCTTCAATACTAATTTGAATTTAGCGCTCTACTGATCAACCAATTACATTACGTTTGTAGCAGCTTCGTAATATCCCGTTATAATTTCTTTATACATAGCAAGAAAAGCAAACGTAAATTGTGAAAAATGTACATTTTAACTTCTTTCATAGAGATCAATAGATTTTACACCTGTACAATGAACATGAGAATCTATTATGTACCTACATTAAGAGATAGCTAAATATTGTCTAGTAATTGTTTGATATAACCTCAAAAAGGTTTCTAATATTTTGGAATCACATACGATGATTATTATCAATACCTTACTCACTAAAATTAGGTTAATAACATCGTCATTTTGAAGAACGAGTATCGCGGACATGTACCACACAATCGAAATTAAAACTAAAAAGCTCGAGCATATCGCGACAAAAAGCAGCTTCTTCGCTGCCCCTCGTTAAATTTTAATTACTCCTCGCCATCGCGTATATCGATTCAAATCGACCAAGTGCCAAGCCGCTTAAAAAGGTAAGCCCAAGTCTGCTGACTCCCCTCAACCCGTTAAACGCTCCCCCCCCCCCCTGAGTGTATACACACCGCGCGAAAGCTCCTAAAAAGAGACCACCTCCGCCGAAAGAAGAAAAAAGAAAAGAGGAAGAAGAAAAAGAAAAGAAGCGGAAACCCTCTCAAAGATAAATAGCTCCATCTCGCGATCTCGAAGCTCTATACAAGAAGTAGAAGCCGAAGCTGAAGCTGAAGCCAAAGCCTCAAACTAACGACCATTAATCTATCAAAGGAGCAAATTAATTATACATGCGGTTGCGCGCGGGCTACGCGCTCGCTCGCAGAAAGTCCGATAATCTTTTTTACCCCCGTCTGCTGCCGCTGCCGCCGAATTAATTTCGATTTACTTCTTCCTCTCGCTGTCTGTGTCTTCTTTTCTCGCGGGAGGATACGCTTTTGGATATCGACACTTGAGGGGGGGGGGGGCGGCTGAGGGGATGATGGGAATTTTTCGTTAATTAAAAGTGGCGTTAATGGGAAACCGATAATTTGTTTAAGCGACGAGAGGCGCGGCTCGCGACGGGATTCTTCTTTGTCTTTCTCTTTTTTTGAGGTGGGGAGGGTTTTCTTGGAGGAGGGAAGGTTCGGGGTGACGATTATCGAGGGTGCTTTGATTTTTCGTTAGAGGGAGGGGTGTGGATCGAGGGTTTGAACGGGATCGTAGTTGATAGACGGGTTTTATTATTGAATGTATTTTATTGTGGATTTCTGTACTTTAAAATGTAAATTATTCTATGTTGCAGTATTAAATCTGTATAACTAATGTGGAAATCTTGAAAAGGTGCTGAAATTAAAACTGTTTATATAGACTTTGTAGTATGCAGCATAACAAGCATTTTTTAATCATCTTATGAAAACTTTAGTTATTACATATGAAAATGCACTATTAATTAATGCAGGCTTAGTAAAGGACTTACATGTTAAATATTGCAACGTCAAAGATAAATATGTGCAAATTAGCGAATGCACAAGCGAGTACAACCCTTTTAAATTTTAACTGTACTTCCCATAGAACGCTCCGCGCGCCTTTTTCAATTTCACTTATACATTTTTCATACCAAATTTGAATTTCGCGCTCATACGAAGCAGCCAATCAAAAGACATTTAAAATGTACGCTTCCTTTTAGACTACATTGTACATATAACGCTCTTATCAGTAAATATTTGTACACCCCAAACAAAATGCAAAATCCTAATCAAATCCCAGCTTAACAAAGCGCCATCTCGACTCTTTACAACCTTTAAAATATTATCACTCACCTGACACCGATGCGACAACAAAGAATCACCGAATCGCGCGAAGCCTGCAGACGCGCACGTATATCCCACTCCCCCTCCACTGCAAAAAAAAAACGCGAGCAAAACAATGACAGAGAGAGAGAGAGAGAGAGAGAGAGCGAACGAGCGAAAACAAAAAGGCGAGCGCCGGCATTGTAACGAATCGTCGACTGCCGGCTATACCCACGGCGGAGTTATCTCACGCGCGCGCGAGCTTCGAAGGCCGTGCGAACGCCTGATAACGAGAGCAGCGGTGCGCGCCATTATGTGACTGTGTGTGTGTGTTGGCTGGCGAGGGGCATTTTCGTTTCGTTTGACTTGCGCCGCGGGATTCCGGTGATTTTTACAGCGCGATGTTTTATATTGGGGTTGGCATTTCCTTTTTTTGGGTGGATTGTAGATTGCACGGCGGGTTAATTCATATTGCTGGAATTGTTGGGTCTTTGTTGCGTAGGTTGGTAGGGATGTTGATAATTTTTTATATAATTCTGGTAAAATATTGAAAGGTGTTGACGAGGTCCGAGAATTTCGCAGAAGTGTGGCCGGGTTTTATTAAAGTTCTGAGAAATCCGTGGATAAAATATCTATGCTTGCATATTGCTATAGTGCATTCTCATCAGAATAAACAGATTTCGTCAGAATTTATCAGAATTAGTAATTATTGGTTATTAAATTATAAGAAACTTCTGGATTTATAAATTCAAATCCAAACAAACTCTGCAGAATTTTGACAAATCATTTTCAACAGAAACCGTCTAAAAATCGTTCTAATTTATGCAAACATAGAAACTTATGTTTTCATACAACAAAAAAAATTGTATTATAATTTTACTTACATTTATATTATTATTACACTTATCATATCATATAAAATAATGTTAATCTCTTTGATAATTTGAATACATAATCAATTTAACCCTCCAATAAGAATCTCAAGTACACTAATTCATTAATTCGAATCCGTACACATTCGCAAAACTACAAAGCGCCACCTTAAAACTCCTCGCAAAGAAAAAACACACCCAGCGGGATCCTCTTCCGCGGCGCGTGCCAAATCGAAGTAAACGAGTGAGATAGAGTGAGTGAGAAGCTCCGCGCCTCGAGGACTTTTCAATTATCCTCGAGTGTTGTTCGGCGATTACGCGCGACCGAACGGCTCGACCCCCCCCCGAGAAATCAAATCGGCCGTGAGACACGAAGGGGATTCCTTCCTTTGACGCTCGCGGGTTTTTTTCTTCTCTTCTGTTTCTTGTTGTTGTGCCTGCTTGGTTCTCGAAGATGGTTGTTGTTTGCAAAATATAGTGATTGTGGAGATTCGAGATGTTTGTTCCTTGGGTTTGATTGGTACGATTAATCATGTTTGAGGTTGTGTTGGTCACACGATCATGTTTTGAACATTTTTACTTAGCGTCTTAACGAAACAACTCACTTATCCAAACAGTATGAACCGTGTTGATGATGGAGGAACCCGCATGAAACAAATGTAAAGCAGGATACAGTGAAATGGACTTTGACGAAATATGAAACACTTCATGAAATTCCAATAAAAATTTTTATTAGAGTTGGAAGATTTGAAAATAGCCAGTTGTGAGTACATGAAGAATTTGGTCGGGATTTCATGGTCTATATCATGCTTCGTTTAAGCCCCTTTCACTATTCCCTCTTTTACCTTTGTTTTGTGCGGGATTCTTTATGAATCAATAGTAAAAAGGCTTTTTATTTTTTTATTTTACAATCACAAATAAATAATGAAGTTTTGTATACTTTTGATTGAATGTAACTTTAACAAAGGGCTTATATTGTTTAATTACGCATTTTCCATCGAATTACTAACCTAAAAATTCTAAAAGTACTTTGTACAATGAATTATTATCGACTTTAAGTGTAAAAAGCTAACTTTTTAGAAACACGATGCAATGTTATATCATAAAAGCAAATTTTAATCCTTTTCTCCAAGCTTAATTTCGCGTTAAACTTAACATAGAACACCCGTACACATAACTACCACAACCCCACACAAAGCATCCACACTTACAGCAAACTTTCTCCATGTCATTCATCGAGCGCCGCAACTGTAAACGCATCGCGCATCTCCACCTCATATACACACCGCGCTTCTTCATCCTACACTCGATTGAAAGCATCCGCGTCATTTTTAATGAGCGCGTAAAAAACCGGCTTCACACGTAGCTTCAGCTAAAGATCCTCTCTTTCAAAACCACGCGCCCCGCGGCGACAAATTCATTTAACCTCGCGCTGCAAAACTAACGTCAAACACGCAGCCGCAACTCTTTATTATCCCTTTGACTCTGTCCCGCGGATTAAGCGCGGATCAGGGATCACGGATCTCAAAGACCCCCTTCTACCCTTCCCTTCTTCCGTTTTAACGCGAGCGCGTGTATGAATTCCGCGCGAGGACATAAGTCGCTTCGCGCGTTTAATTAACCCACCGCGCATAAAAGAGCTTTTTAAAAGGTCTGATGTTTTTCTTTCTGCGGACTTGCCTGTGTATACTTTTGCGGGAAGGATTTGTTTCGCGGAATATGGCGGGAGTTTTGCTCTATCTTTCTTTCTCTTTTTGCGGGAGTTTTAACGCGATTTTAGCGGGTCGTTCGCGTGGGTGATGTTGTGTTGCGCGAAGAGTTGTACCAAAGGATTCGGCGGGGGGTTACGTGCGTGCGTTGCTGATTTTTCATCAGAGAATTTTGTTTTCGAGGCTGGAGCATTTGCTTTGGGAGGGTGATTCGGTTTCGTTGGTTGTTTTTGTTGGTTTTTTATTTTCATTGTATAAAGAGTTTTGATTGTGCTATCGATGCGGTGTTATCTTAAGGCATTTTTACATCGAAAATGAAACTTTGAAAATAGCGAATTCTTCAAAAACTGGGATACTGATACTTTCAGTATCTCATGGTTACAAATAGTTTTCTCTTAAAGCAAAACTTAGTAAATATTGCTTATAAAATCATATACTTAAGGTTAATCAACATTTATTAGTTTTAACTTTCAATTGTATTTCTATACAAGTACTCACTCACTACCTTCCATTCAGTGAACGGAAAAAGTCCTCACGAAAGTTACACCTCATTTTTCCAACGGCGCGAATTTAATTCCCTCAATCTAATTCTCAACCTGACGCAAAACCATCTACAATCCTCTCTCTCAGACCAAGAAACTTTAAAACCCACCGCAAACACTCGATCACGCACATCTCAACCCAAACCTCTCCTCCTCTCTCCAATCACAGAAAAATCCACTCTCCTCCATCCTCCAGCAAAAACGCGCATCTCTCGCCGCGCTTGATTTCCACTCGTCCAGCTCTCGCCTTTCGAAACTTTCCCGCGCTCGCTCGCCTTTTTTTCTTGCTCCTTTTTAACGACCCGAGCCGTACGCACGCGGACGCGCGTATGCGTGCGTGTTCCGCGTGTCTCTACGGGCTTCCATGAATAGCGATATCCTCGGGGTGGCGACGACGCGGAATATGCGCGTGTGTGCAAGAGAGAGAAGGAGAGAGAGATGGGTATGAGGAGGCGAGAAATTATGGGGGTAAAGGGTTGGTGGATTTTGTATTAATGTGGGGTAAGCGGGTTTTTGGGAGTGGTTGAATGATTAAGTGCTGGTGTAGGAGGGTGTGGTTGTTTTAGTATTACGCTATGTACAAGAACGTTTTCTAAGAGCATTGTTTTTGATAAAAGGGGGACAAGAGTAATAATATAATGATTAATTAATGTAGTATACCGGGAATTATGTGTGATATCAATTTAACTCATCATCAGTTAATGCGTTGTTAATAAGTATACTTATAGTTTTTCCTCTTTTTTAACCCTCCTGCGCAGAAGTTTATTTTCGTGTATATGGACTAGATCGAATGTAAGTGTGCAACAATATTTTCTGCAAATTCGTAACATTTTCTAAATAATAACTATACTATTTAGCTTCAATTTGAGAGGATGTAGATGTCCCAACAAAGTAAAGATTTAAATTTGTGATACAAAATGTATACAAAAATGACGTGCGGTTTGGACGAGTATACTCGGCTCTTTGCGCAGGGAGGTTAATAATTTAATAATAAATTTATCGAAATTCTCAATAAAAATCTTTTGTAAAAGTGGAATGGGTAAGATTGTTTACACTAATGTTTGCTCTTCAACAGCATGCACGAAACTAAAAACAATTGTCCCTCAATGTTAACAATCAAGCCAATTATCTTCATCGATTCCCACTTACACCCGCACTCTAAACCTCCAAAGAATCCAGCAACGCGACACCTCCCACCTGAAAAAACGCTCCACAATCCCTTGATCTTAATCCCGTTACACCCCGACAACGCCCGATTAATCATACCCGTCCTCGCCTCCCATCCTCCCTCGCAAAGCTAAAAACCCAGGCAAAAGCAAAGCAAACAAAGAAACGAAACGGAAACAAAGAGTGAAAAATAACGCGGGGGCGCGATAAAGCGCGTTTAAGTAAGCGATGCAGAAGGCGCGGTGCACGGCAATAAAGCGCGGTCCGCGACTACGGGGACTACCTGCAACTAACAAAAAAAAAAAGGAAGGAAGGAGGAAAGAAAAGAGAGTAGAGGAGAGGAGCAAAGGGTATTTATAACTATATACACAACAGGCCGCAAGAGATAAAGAAGGCGCGTTAAAAAGGCCGCAGAAAGTGCAGGTAGAAAAAAAGAAGAGCAGAGGGCGCGCACGCAAATAAGAGGATACGAGAAGGGGAGGATAGAGAGAGAAGAGGACACAACGAGATATCATGGTTTGTGTGTAGCGGTGGGGTAGGTTGGACTATGCGCCGAGTTTTCTGCATGGAAAAGTCCGTCGGCTCGCGCTCTTATCGATTGCCGCGCGTTTCAGCCTTTCTCTCTCGCTCTTTCTCATTTTTCGTCTCGCTCGTGCCTTCTTCTTTTTTTTGCAGTCTGTTGCATTGGCGAAGCTGGAGCTGGTTCTGGCTTTTTTCTGTGTCTTTTTTTTTGTTGGAGCGTTGTCTATCGCATTACTCGTCTCTCTATGTGTGTCTAAACTTCCGTGGGTACTTTATCCCCCCGGTGCTTATTTCTTTCCTCTTTTTTTCGGGGTTGTTGTCTTTTTTTTTCTCTCGTTTTTTGCTCGGGGTGGTGTGTATACTTTTATTGACCGCCTCGCTTCGATTGCTTTGGCGTCGTTTAGCTTTGGCGTTTTGATGCATCTTTTTGCGTCGGGACAGCGGTTGACGGAGATTATTTTTCACTCGAGCGGTTAATTTAGCTTTAATGTCCAGCGCGGAAGAAAAAGGGCACGTGTTGAAGCGGTATTTTATACCTTTTTACAAAGACAATATTGGACGAGGTTTCTTTTTTTATCGCGGTGGTGTGCTTTCATGCAAAAATTCCAACAAGGTGTACAATTTTGCTCGCCGCTGCGGGGAATAAAGTGAATTTTCACTGTATAATATTTACAGTGTGCATTGCCTTCGAATTTGAGTTTCAATATTTATCCCGATGTAACATGGGGAAATCTCTGCTGGAAAAATTTCGGAAGCTGCGCCGGGAGCAAAAGAACGCTACTCGGAGCTTTTTTCAGCAATTCGACTCTTATGCTTTTTTTCGCTCTGCTTGCACACGCCAGACGGAAATACACAGCGAAAGCCACGAGAGCAAATGTAACATGCAGCATTCTGTACATAGTGAAATTGTCTTGCTGCTTGTAAAAAGTTCCTCGGGGCACTGATAAAAAAACTGCATTCCGAAATTAGAAGCTTGAAACATTTTTTAAAACAGGATGTACGGAAGCGTGCTTTACGTACGTGAATTTCTGATAGTTCAATTTTACGTTATTTTTCATTTGTAAATATGTTCAAACGAATCGTTGCGCTATCTATACAGGAACAAAATGATAACAAAATTTACTTATTTTAGTCAGGTAGGTTTTACCGAACTTGAGTTGAATAAAATTAGCTTGATAAGATAAGTAGAATTCATCTAATGTTATGGCTAGATTGAGTAATTTTTGAAAAGCTTTTGAAATGGTTTAAAAAACGTGACTATTTTATTTATTATTTATCCTGTGCACTTTGAAATGTTCAATGCTGATCTCAAAAGTGTTAATTTCTCCATTTACAGATACAATAAATTTTAGACTTTTAAGTATATATTAACAGATAAATTAACAAACAAATAAACGAAAACAAGCAAGTGTTATATCTCTCTTTTTGCGTAAAATTCACTGTTAGTTATAAATCTATCTCAGTCAGTCCAACTCAACTTCTTAATCAGATTCCATTCAACTCTTAAGTAATAATTATTAAGAATCTATTCTCCATGTACTTTCCAGATTTCGTAACTACTGTCAACCAATCACATTAGGTATAAAAAGGCATCACGTCTTGTAATCACCTTCTTAGAAGAGAATTAAAGATGGCAAACTGCTTTATAGCCCACTCACTAACCATATATCGACGCTCCGTACGAAGACTAGCACAACTCAGAATTCTCAAAAACAACCGTTTTAATCAAAATCCTCCTACGAAACTATGAGTTTTCAGGTTCTCAGGCAAAAACTATCACCCTTTCAAAGGTTCCGAGAAAATATTAGTATTAGAGGATCTAAAAGTGCTAGTTTAATAAGAGGTCTTGGAAAAGAACTAGCTGTTTTTGAGAATTCTGAGCTGTCCCGTGTAAAAAAATTAGTCTGGCAATAGTCTGGTGAAAGTCTTGCAGAAGTCCGGAAGAAGTATGGCTTTGGCCACTATACCAGACTTTAGACAAAATGTGTAAAACAAAAGCATCGCGTCATGACAAATTGCCAGTAACCTAAATTTTTGTCTCTGTTTTACAAATATTCATATTTTAAACAAGATTGCAATATGTAAAAAAACTTTTCTCCTATTTTATCGAGAAGTAAGTATTTTCATTATTCTAGTCGATACTAATAATTAATGTACTACTCTAAGTATTTACTTGTGAAAAATGAGTTATCTTGACATAATTACAAAAGAAGTCTGGCATAGTGGCCTAAGCCAGTCTTCTCCCAGACTTTTGCAAGACTTTCTCCAGCCTTGTTAAGCCAGATTAATCCCAGACCAGTGTCAGACTAATTTTTTTACACGGGGCGTCGATATCCCCTCAAATCTAAAATAAAAAAATCCTAGAATCTCAAAAAATCCCCTTCTCATCCTCCACCTCCAAAACAATATAGGTCACATTCACCTCCTCCCACCCCCTAAAATTCTCCATACCTCCCTAATACACCAATTTTTCCCTCTCCCCCCCCCCCCCCCCCCCACACACATATCCTCCTCCATTCTCTCTCTCCGGTCTATCCGCGGCTCGCGCGCAGCTTGTGCAGCTCGGCAGCTCGAAAAAGTAGGGATAAAAGGAGGGTTGAAAGCGGCGCCTCTACATCTCTGTACTCCGCACGCCGCTGCGCGCTGTACAGCAGTGGTGTGCACCGCGCGGCGTTCCGCTCCATCGACTATGTGTGCGACGACAACGGCGCGGGCGGTCGCTGACCCCGGCCTGCTGTCGGTAGAGCGCGCGTGAATGTGTGTGTGCGCGCGAATCAATTTCGAGGGTATTATGCCTCATTTTCGTGCCGCTCCGGCTGTGGTGTATATACTTCTGCTGGGTGGATGTGGAATTTTTACGCTGGGGATGTTGGAGTTAGTTACGGGGGAGGTGAAGCAGGTGGATTTTTATGTAGAGCCTTAGATGAATAGAAAGAGATGGAGATTTTATTTTATTAGTTTTATATTCTGGCGGGGTTAAATTTACCAGGTTCGAGGTGTACGGAATCGGAATGGAAAAACACTTTTGTTTGGAACGTTTAACCAAAAATGTAATGTGATTGATTTATACACGAAGTTGTAAAGTATACTAAGAAATCTCCCATGGCGAAGATTCTTTGTCATCGATCGATTTTCGTTTTTAAAAGTTTCTAGCACATTGTACGCGAAAGTATCAAGTATTACATGTAACTTACTTTCCAGTAAAAATCGATGTCTTGGAAGCAAGCAAAATTGTGCTCCTTATAAATTCTGTATCTTATGGTATTTCCTAAGCCACGTGTCTCTGTTTTCCTTACAAAATGATATTTAGAACAGTAACTTTTCATTTATTACTAATCCCTGTAAAAATTGACTTGTTTCTAGTTTAAAAATCATTCAATAAATAGTCTGATACATAGTGAAACTTTATTATTCTCTATATAAAACATAAAAAATGAATAGACAATTATTAATTAATATGTAATATAATAATTATGTGAACTTTTACGCGTGATCTAATAAAGCATACAAAGCATAATCGCATACTACCTTATGCTCTATCTTATAATATACAGTAAGTGGTCAATAATGCGTTATAGCATGCCAAACCTTCTTACACCATCATTTCCACAAACTGCATATCAACAATAGTCACACCACAACCCAAACTACTACATCGGCACTTCGTTCAAATCAACAACCCTATCAACAACCACTCGCAAGCAATTTTTTTCACCGCGATACACCCCACTCCGACTCAATACACCCACCTGATAACCGAATAACAGAATCACAGTTCTCCCTCCCCCCCTCTTCTTTTTTTGCCTCATCGTTGTCCCACTTTTTTCCCCTTAACTGGCCGTGGCTTGCAGCGAGCGCTCGTCGCGAAATACGTACGTCGAGTCGAAAAGAGTCTCTCGACGAGCTTGTTTTGCGGCCGGCGGCTGCTGCGGCCGCTCGTCCCTCCGTTGTTGGACGCGATCGATTTTCATTTTCTGTCTCCCGCTCGTCTGGGTGTCTGTGTGTGTGTGTGTGTATGTGTGCGTTGTTGTGTACGAGTCGTGTGTGGGTGCACGAAGAAGATTGCGCGGACGTGCGCGCGGGGGGATGAGATTTTGGAGGATGGCCGGGGATATGGCGCGGTGAAACGGGTGTATCGATGCTGAATCGGTGGCGATACGGAGGCCGGGGGTGATGGGTTTTATAGGCGGGGTGTGGAGAAGAGAGTTGGAGAGAAAGTGTTTTTTTGTAGTACACTGTCTGTACGATATTGGGATTTTACGTAGAAATCAGGTTAATTTATACTTTAGTCATATATTTTACAGTACTAGAAATCTATTTTAGTTACGTATTTAGTATAGTATAATATAATATATTTAGTATAATATAAATAATATATAATATTTAGTACACTGAAATGAAAATTGTTAAATTTAAGTAAACGTTTCCTTGAATCCTACTAAGAAAGGATTTATTTGATAATAGTACATATTTAATTATGTTTAGACTGGTATTCATCAATTCAATAAACATTTACTTTATTTAAGTAAATCTTTTCTTAGTACGATTCAAGGAAACGTTTACTTAAATTGAAAAAAAATTTTTTAAGTGTATAATATAAATAACATATAATATTTAGTATGATATAAATAATATATAATATTTAGTATAATAATAAAACTTCTTTTACGATGAAACATATTCAATTGTTGCAAAACAAATAGAGTACCATATACATATGTACTTTCATTCCGTTCTCTTTTTCTATTAAACACGTGTATAATATTACTCTTTATACACCTAGCAAGGAAGATAAAGAAATATCCTTTCAACACCTAAAAGATGGATGATTTTCCCAAGCTTACTCACTTACTCCTTCTTCCCCCCTTTACCTTTTCTCTTCCAAACTAAAAAAGAAAGCTCGCAGAAGCATCGTCGTTCATATTTCAGCGTTTCTCGCGCCGCGCGGAGGCAATTTCCCCGCACCTCCTCCTCCTCGAAGAAATACATATACTCATGACGCGCGCGCGCGCGGTTTGTACGCGAGGAAACTCGGCGAGCGCGCGGCACGGCCGGGAAATAAAGATGAAAACTGCGCGAGACCCGGGAAATATGGAACGACGGGGGAGAGATAAGGAGAGCGATAAGAAGCTTGGAAAAGCGGAATTTTAGCGCAGGCGCGTCCGTGTATTTTTGGTTTCTGCGGCGCGGCGCGCAAAGGGATCGAGTGAAAGGTTTATCGGAAATTCGAATTATTGGAGTGAAGCGTGTTTGTGTGCGCGTGTATTCAATTTTTGTGCGCGAATGAACGCGCTGCAGATAAAAAATAAATAGGTGGAAGCGCGAGTTTGAAAGGCTTTGCATTTTATACTTTAACCTTTTCGATTTAACTCGTTCGAGCAATAATCGAGTTTACAATTATATTCACGTTTGAATGATATGTCGATGACTCTTGTGATTGTGATAAATGTTGAAATGATAAAATGTCGAGTAGTCTTTATACAATTCAGTAATTTATTGCACAATTATTGCCGACGTTTTTTATAATTCAATTAACAATTTTATTCAGGATTACGTAGTCTAGCGTGATATTTCTTTACTCATCAATAAAAATTCCCCAATTAACAAATCTACCTAATTAAAATTTCATCATTACAATTATCAATTCGAAACCCTTGCTAAGTCAGTCCACCATACCACCGAAAAGTCATTTTGGCAAAAATACTCCCTCTCGCATTTATCTCCCGCTCGTTTTGAAGCATCCGCGCGTTTCCTCTCAATTTTCCCTTCAGTCCTCGTTCTCTCTATCTTTCTCTTTCTCTCTCTCCCTTCACGTCTATTTTACAGCATTTGCATTCACGTCAGAGAACCGCCGCCGCCGCCGCGTCGCGCGGCATACTAGTCTTATTGTTTGCCGCGGTATTCGCGCGCGCTTCGCGAATATAATCGTCGGGGGCTTTTTTTGCTTCGGGAGGGAGGGAGGAAGGGAGAATGGGATATTTAATATTTACGTGGGAACGGCGCGCGGTGAATGGGTAGGGTTGATTAGGGAGGTTCATTGTTGGAGGATTGAGTGATTGATGAATGAATGTAATTTTTTAGAATTGTGGTGGATGGCGGCAAGGTTGATTTTTAAGAAAATTACAGAGGTAAACTGTATATTAGTAAAAAATTGATGTTAAAAATTGTTTTAAAGCTAATGTAATTTTGCAGTAAGCGTTTAAATACAGCATTTTCATTTTACGATATTGAATGTGGTAATATTTTATGTAAAGAATGAAGAAATTACGTAAATGGAGTAGGAAGATCTTTTTCATTCTATTTGTGTCTTAATAAAAAATGTGGGTTGGCTTGGGCATTAAACGTGCTACTTTTCGTAAAAACTTGCTACTCATTGTCGTATAAACTTCAGTTGAAATTTGAATTGAATCACCGAAGCCAAAATTTGGCGCGAATTCAAAAAGACATACATTTGCAACAAGTGGATGCCCCATCTAACGGTATGCAAAAAGCCAATGGCCAACTACTGCACTCTCCAATATTACTCTGAAGCTACAGCAGTCGATTTGTAGCAGCTGTTTTACGGAAAAATATTTTATTCGCTTAAAAACTAAAAATAAACACTATAATATTCAAAACTGGAAAAGGAGTCATTCGCTGCAAACAGCTCCAGGTACAAATATTCCCCTGGGAGTTGGAAATTACGAGATCTATTACGTTGCGGACAGATAAAAACTTGCTATTCCTATTTTAAATTCAACACATTCAAACATGTGATTTTGTCATAAGTATGTTATTTTAACACACTTATCATTAATTCTAACGCACTTATCATTAATTCTAACACACTTACCATTAATTCTAACACACTTATCATTAATTCTAATACTTCTACGTGTCATTTTTCATATTGAAAACTATATCGACACATAAAAAAATTTCACAGCTAAAGTATAGAAAATGAACAACGTACATGGATTTACAGTGCTTAAAACATTAAATATAACTACTATTAAATATTACACTATATCTTACTATACCAATAATATCTACTACTCTCCCAGTTGTAATTTACACTACCTCCCCCAAATTTCACAAAACCATACGAATCATCCAAGTCGAACCCGATCTCTCTCTCTCTCTGAATCTAAATGACTGTACATTGTTTTGTTTTTATAAACAAATAAATACATATCTATCTATCTATCTCTCTCTCACCACACACTTCGACCACCTCCATTATCTCCAGAAACAAAAGCACGTCGAAGTGTCTTCCTCCCTGTCATTCGCTCTCCTCGCCGCCCGGCGTGTACATCCTCGCACCCTGGGCGTTGCAGTTTACAATCTCGTGCCCGCTCATCGGCTATGTGCAAAGTGTCGCCGGTCATGCGCGACGTCCTCGGAAGAGACGTGCGTTTCAATCGCGGAGGGATGATAAAATTTCCGCGTGCCGTGAGTTATTTAGCGCGCCGTGACACGTTTGGGAGGTGTAAAAGAAGTACGAATTTCAAATCTCCCGCCGGAAAGTTCGACTCGATCGTGGGGTAAATTGTGATAAGTTGTAATTAAATAAATATAGAGGGAATTCCTGTGCGATAATGAAGCATTATGCGAAGTTTCGTGCAAATATTTCAACGCCTCTGCGAATACCGCGGGAATAAAATCTCCGGGTCCGAAGTCGGGAAACTTTTCCCTCGAATGGCATTGCGTCGAAATATTGAAATACTTGCTCGGAACTTTGTGTATAACGGTGGATTAATGCACAAGAAAGAGTAATAAATGTCCTGGTTTTGCGCACTTCGGTCTATATATATTTAATTACAACTGCGAGCAATTTTGCGTTTCTCGGTCGGTAGGTTTCGAAGCGGGAAGTTTGAATTTTAAATTGACTTTGGCACTTTCTTAAGGGAAGTGTCCTCAGCTTTATTACGTTATCCAATTGACGAGTGTAAATTGCACCGACAAAGATCCGTGTTTCGTGGTAGTAAGGATATGTCTACAATTGTATCAGCCGTTACCTACAGACACAACCTACCTCAAAAAAGATGATCGGTCTAAAATTTGAGCGGGAAATTCGAACTAAACTACACTCTTTCTCATTCCTCTTTAAAATCGACAAACCCCCCACTGATTCCCCATCACCGTCAAAACAATTCACCATTCACCCTCGCACCTTGCACAAAAACTCCCAAAAACTCTTCTTCCATTCCCCCCTTTCGAAGATCGAAAACCGCATCATCATCCGACAGGTCGATCACTCGCATCCACTTCTTTTCTCTCTCTCTCTCTTCTCTCCCTTTAATCGGCCGCGTCACGCCTCGCGCGCCCAAGAAGCAGAGAGAGAGAGAGAGGTAGAGAGTAACTGAATCGAATGCCTTCTCACGATTAGCCGCGATTTATACGAGAGCTGCCTGTCTGCTTCCCGACCTCTCAGCCGCGTATACTCGATTTCTCCGGCGCGCTAATTTCCCTGCCTGCTATAGGGTATAAGACGATGCTTGGCGCGCGAGATGTCTCTGCTTTCAGTGGAGGAGGGGGGTATGGGAGTATTGTGAGAAAGGAGATTCTTGATATTTCGGCTGGAGAGCTTTTTTTAATGTAGATGGTTAATTGGGAGATTGAGAGGGTTTGATGTAGCCTCATTTTTTAATAGCGAGTAGCTGTGAAACTCTGATTTTAAGCAAAATGTGATTTTTATGATTTTATAACAAACTATTATAGTAAAGAAATTCTACTATCGGTGTGTACAAGTGTGCTTTTTGAGAATTCCAGATGTTTGCTAAAATTGTCATACCTGATCTAATCTTTAATATCTATCTATATCTATTTAAATTCATTCAAGATATTCTAACGTATCAATTTGTACGATCTATTTAAAGTTAAATTTAATCGTAAAATATTCGCAATTTTATATATTTTTGTCATTTGCGCAGATTGTCAATTACCGAAAATGTAATAACAGTAAAAATAACGTCGAGCTAAAAAGCTCGGTTTAAAAAATAAATATAACTTTCCCAACTAATATCGCAAACTAATATTACCCACAATCCCATCAAAGCTAATTAAATATCTCAATCCTCGCTTATCACTAAACCTACTAAAAGATTCAGCAAATCGCGACTCCCCCATAAATAAAATCAATCTCTCTCTCTCTCCTTCTCGTTCCACCAGCTACAATGTCTTTATCTCTCCTCCCTCTCTCCGCGTATTCCCGTTCGTCGCTGCACGGTCTTTTTCCACTACCCATATACTCTCTGCTCTCCACTCCACAGTTCGTTTGATATATATATATATATATATATATATATATATATATATATATATATATATATATATATATATATATATATATATATATATATATATATATATATATATATATATATATATATATATATATATATATATATATATATATATATATATATATATATATATATATATATATATATATATATATATATATATATATATATATATATATATATATATATATATATATATATATATATATATATATATATATATATATATATATATATATATATATATATATATATATATACACATACATATTCCCTTCCTCTATTTTCATCGTGCGCTGCAGCGGCAGCAGTCGCGCTCTGTTCTTTCAGTCGTTCTCATTTTCTCATTACTCGTTGCTCGCGAGAGCTTTTATTTTACTCTTTTTAATTTCTCGTTTCTGCCGCGCGAGGTGGGAGAGCAAAGATATATATATGTGTGCGTATATATATATGTGTGGGTGTGGGTGTATGGGGAGATGCAGCAGCATTTTTCTCGCGCCGCCGCTGTACTACTCGATTTCGTTTATTATTTAAGGGAGGCAGCCGCTGGACGTTTAATTAACGGGGAATTAATTGCGAGGGTGGACAGAGGGGTATTTTGAAATTTCAATTTTTCGAAGGGAGGTTCTTGGCGGTAATGTGTATACTGTTGAGAATTTGTTGTTGGATTTTTAGTTACACGACTAATGTTTGTTTGTTTAGCAGGGTATTAAATATATACGTTTATACTCAAATTGACATATTAAAATTTCAATTAATTACTGAAGCTTTACAGTTTCACATAATTTTCACTAATTAGATTAAACTGTCGTACATTTTTGTGCGTTAAATAGGTGATGCAAATTCTCATACCTGAATTTTTAGTCATATAATTTTCCTTTCCATTTAAATAAACTGGAATAACTGTAAATTATAATAGCTGTAACTAAATTGCTGTATACAAATATATTACTGAAATTAAAGCAAACAGTAACTTAAATTCTCTTTCATGAATCTTCATACATTTTGTGTTTCAAATAATAAATTTAAGTATATGTTCTCGAATATGCATCTATACAGAACAATAAATGCATTTTAATGTATGATCTGATTGAATTTTTCAGTTATATGAAGTAAAATTCAATTTGTACGCTGCAACTAAAAATTCAAGAAATTTTTAGCAGCGCTAAGGACTTGTTTTTTGCATAATGATACAGTGCTTCAAAGAGTTAAGCATGCTAATTGAGAAGCTGCGCTACAAAGGCAACTTTAAATCAATTCGATGTATTTATACCCTCGAACACTGTAAATAGTTCAAAAGCAAACTTTATAATTGCAATTAAGAGTATCGGACTTGGGAAGTACCTCTGCTGTGTGCGCGAGCTGTGCTCGAGAACTTATTTCCTTTTTTCTCCTTTTTTTTTTTAATTGAGTAATAAAAACGCGCACTCTCTCGCGCTTGTGTTTCTCGAGGTTTATATTCCAAAGGCGAATCGTAAATTATTGTCTTAAAGAAGATTAACGCGTTTCAGGAAGTTGTATTTTTAATCCGAAGCTATATTTTCCATCTTTTTATTCAGTCAAACGACAAAGAAAGTAATAACAATATTACAAATTCGGAATTGTATAAATCCCATTTATTTAGAAACTACCCACTATTTTTACAAATACCAGCGTGAGTGTAAAAATCGTTTCTACTAACCTCAAAATCGCAACCTTTCATACCCGCTCTAAAAAATTCAGATACACCCCACGAATTTCCATCTCTATTATTCCACTACCAAACCGATCTTTATCGATCTTCGTAGACCCCCCCGCACGCGGATATTGAACCCGCACCAAAAACGAATCTCGACCCCGACGGCGGAAGGATTAAAAGATTGGCCGCGCGCGACGTCGAGAGTGCATTCGGTGTCGAAGTGCGCGTCGAAAATCGATAGCTTTAGTTTTTTTCGCGCGCGTGGATTTTTCGTTCTCCGTTTGGGAAGAAGAGGAAACGGCAATCGGGAGAGATTAGGGATGCTTGTTATCCGGATTACTCGAGTATCGATTGATCCTGGAATCGCGTTGTTTATTTAGACGGGTCATTTGGAACTTGATGACCGATCTTTTTGTGCATATCGAGAAGAATGATTAAACGTGCGAGTCATCTCTGTCGAAACTATTTATTTCGCTGCATTTTTGTCGTTTCCTTTTTTTTTCCGGTCGTTAGAGTCCGATTTGTCGCGTGCGAGTATACATATTTGCTCTGGAAGCGTTCGTTGAATATTCGGCGAATAGTGATTTTTAGCGGGAGAGAGAGAGAGCGCTATTAACCTTTCCCGCGAGCGAGTATAGAGAAAATGCAAAAGATATTCAGTCCTCCCGCACCCCCTCAACAGGTTGGCAATATATTTTAACTTTCCTTTTTTTTTCGAGATGAAAATGGGAAATTTCGAGCGTAGGTGAATTTTCGGAGCAGCGGGAGCGGGAAAAAGTTTCAGCTGAGTTGTAAGATTGTGGGGCTCGTATTTTTTCGTATTACTTGCAATAAGGCTTGAATTTATGGTCCAGATTTGAAATTAAACGCGGGCTCAAATTCGTAATCGTAATTCGAAATCAATATTAAAATTGGATTCTGACTCTGGAATTGAGGCTTACATTCACTAAACCTTGATTATTTGGTAGTTTGTGATCATTATATTGACCGATTAGTTTGTTGTATTTTGACTACAAGCTCTCAAAAAATCTAGAATGCTAAGTTTTAATGTACGAATTGATGACGTTAACAACCAAGATTTCCTACTAAGTTTAAGTATAACTTCGAATCTAAGACTGAGTCTCAGTCTAAATTCAAGTTAAACTCTCAACTGTATAATTAAACATTTACATAAAGCCTCATTCACCTCCTCACCATTCAAATCCAACAATAACATCAACCATTCATCATTCGTCATTTGTAAAATCACACCCCTCAATCATCACCTATCTCACCCTACATCCGCTCTCTAAAATACAAATACTAAATTCCCCTACCACATTAATTCGCAAACTCCAACTCACCAAAAATCATCCTCATCCCCGCCTAAAGAAACCACTATCATCCTCAAAACACATCTCTCTCCCTCTCTGCACCCTCTTAAACCGCCTCTCTCTCTACCCACTCAATCGGCTAACGGACTCTCTCCTCTCCTCTCCGCTGCACACAGCACTAAAAAGCCCATTTACATCCTCGACCGAGCGCGGCGGCGGCGGCGGCGGCGGCGGCGGCGGCGGCGGCGTCGAAACAAAGAGAAACCTCCGCAGGATCAGCCACCTCGCGGCCGCGCGTATCGATTCTCCTCCTCCACCGTCGGCTTGTGTACACACACACACACACACAGATACACACAGAGAGATATCGAGCTCTCTCGCGCCTCTGTGGGAGCGGTGTGTGTGTGTGTGTGTGCAGTGGCTCGCGGCTGCATTCCAGGCGCGCGCGCGTGTGCAGGGATATAGGAGATGAAAACGAGAAGGAGGTAAATAAAAAAAAGGTGGGGGTGGGGAGGGTGTTTGAGAGTTATATTGGGAGATTTTGAGGGTGGCGAGGGATGGGTTTTTATTGGGTTTGTATTTGTGAGGAGATGGTAATTTGGCGAGGTTAAGTGAGGGCAAACTACTGTCAATTAGAGGTACTTTATTGCAATAATTTCATTTATGAAATTGAATTTGAATCGCGATGAAGTGTAGCATTTTAATTATTGAGTATGTCTATATCATTTTTATTGGTGCAAGCTTGCACGTTTTATTTTTTCTACCTCTTTCTTGGCTTGGCTACTCTCTCAAACTGCCCGATATATCCGTACAATTATTTATTTACTTTACCGCTTGATCGGTATCTAATTATCGCAGTTCTGCTTGTGTCGTTGCGGTAAAACCAGAATATAATACTAATATTTTCGTAAATTATAAGAATGATGCTATAAAACGGTTATGATTAAGAATAATGTATCAGTTTAATCGATAAAGACACAGACATAGCGTTATAATTCATGAAAATTATTAAATCCTATCCCAAAACACAATAGTAATCTTAACGTACCACGAAAGCAAGTAGTTACGGCTAGGACCTGGTCAGACGGCCCGCGTCATACTTTCTCTTTGTGTTTCGGGCGAAGCTCGCAGAGCGCGCGCTCGTGTTTTACTTCTCGGGACGAGGTCGTCGCGGATCTTTGAAAAGTCATGCCTCGCTTTGAGATCGCGTTGATTGAGAAGGTCGTTGTATGGTTGGGTTAGGCCGGCAGCTTCTCTCCGATCGGGGATTCCATTGCGTGGCTGAGATGAAGTGGCGTTTTGTGTGCAACGCGAAAAGAAATCCAACGGAATTGATGGCGAGGAATAATTCTAGTGGGTTTAGAGACGAGTGGGGATACTTTATTTAGTTTGGTATAGTCTTGATTTATTAAGATAATCTAGAACCTGTTGGAGACGCCGTAAATGAATTTGTTGCTAACTGTATTTTGTAGTTCTGGTGCGGATTGTGTTTGACCAGCTAGTATTTGATAGATAAGCACGAATGATTTTCACAAAGTATTTTCAAGGTCACGCTGCAAAAGGATTGTAATTAACATAAGAGAAACATTTGTTGTAGAAAATATATTTTCTCGAGATCATTGTAAAGTTGTATCTTATCTAAGAAAATTCCTCTTTCTTTTCGGACCTTAACCGCTCGAACGACACTTAAAACAATCATGATTGCAATACAAATCATCATCCACAAAGAAACCCCCATAAACCATCTTCTCTCTACTCTCTCAAGTCAAAACAGCGCAAATTTCAATTTCACTAATTATCAGCAGTAAATTCCCTGCCCGAACAACTGAAAAATCCCTATACTATTTCAACTCAACGCAGCATCCACCCCTGCCCCCAACATTTCCGAAAATCCCCCCTCTCCCCCTATCGATCGAAACAAAACGAAGAAGAGAAGAAAAAAAAGGAAACATACCAGAAGCAGGCAGAAAAAGAAAAACAAGGAGCTGCGCACAGCGTACGTGCACAGCCGGCTAAGCGCTAGGACACGAGAGAGCGAAGCAGCAGGCGAAGCAGGCGAAGTCGGATAGAGCGCTGGCCGCGGGGAGGTCGACGTCCTTACACTCTCTCTCTCTCTCTCGCGCGCATCACGTGTACAATATATATATTCCTCTCTTTTGGCTCCTATGTACTTCTATACTCGACTTCTTCGCTCCTCTCTTCTGCCTCTCCCCGTTTCGTTCCCTTTGCTCTTCTTTTAGTCTCTCTGGTGTATAGCGAGGAGAGAAGAGGAGCTCCTCGCGAGTTCTGCGTACCTGTTACCCGGAGTCGCCTCTCCCTCTCACCTCTCTGTCGCTCGCCTCCTATACGCGGACTCTTTATGTTTAAGCGGGAAGGTATAGTGGAGTTTTTTTTGGACAAGGAGAGCTTTCTTTGTGCTGGGTTGATTGTTTTTGGGGGATATGGGAGTTGTGGGAGAGGGCGTGCGTTTATTAGTCGATTGTCTGCTTATTTAGCTAATTAGGAGATTGTGAAGGAATGAGGGGTATTGGGGTTGATCGACGTGATAAGTACATTTGGTTAAAATCACTTTTGTCTTACGTGTATGATAGTGTTGATGTGTAGTGCATTATCTTGAATCTGTAATGTATTACAGTGGAATTTATGTTAAAATGATTATCGTTTTTCTTTTACTTTTGATTTTATGTTTATCGCGTTCATCGCGTGTAATAGATTATCCTTATCGGGACACTTTTTTGTGTATTACTTATTATTGATAATAATTTTAACACAACAATTAATAAATATGAAAGTTCTTTGATATTTAGTATATGAATTTTGAAGTAAACTAGAAATTAAAAGAAAATAGAGTAATAGAAAATAAATTTGCAGAAAATGTAAACTAGACAGATTAAAAAAGTGACTACGAGCATTATAATCACTTATAACTTTTAACCCAACCTCATTTAATGCATAATTAATTACACGCTAAACGCCCATAAAAGCATCAATTTCAACTATTAATTAAATCCCCTCAAAAGTCATACATCACAATTTAGCCCACCCCTAAACACCCCAAAATAAAAGGAAAACCTCACACCCACACACGCAAACAATACCCGCCCCCCTCGAATCGAATTCCCCAACAATCCCATAACCTTCCTCCATCGACGCATTTTCCACCTGTCACCACCCCCGTCCGGGAAACTCAATCCTCTCGCAATTTTTTTCCCTCGCTCTCGTCACACCCCACTACACTCTAGCACTCGTTTTTTGCCCCCCCTTCCCCGACGAGTTTCGCCAGCAGCCACCTCCGAGAAATCTACATACATTGCAACCCCCCCCCCCCCCTCACGTGTGCACTGCTGCTGCTGCTTAGCGAGGCTACGCACGCACGCGCGCGCGCGCTTCTCGTCTTTTGTGTCTCCTTCTCTCCGCTTCGCTCGTTCGCTCGCCTCTCTTTTCTTTTTTCTTCTTCGCTCTTTTTACGCCGCCGCTGCTGCTGCTGCTGCTACTGTGCGAGGAGGAGAGAGAGAGAGAGAGGTGCAGCGACGCGTGCAGCAGCGCGTTTTCCGAGGGTCGAGTCGGTGAGGCCGGAGGCGGTGCTTCGGAAGCTTGTTGGTACTGGTGCTTGGTGCTTCGAGGCAGATGGCGGAGTGAAAGATTGACTTTTTCCTTTTCGTTCGAGGGAGATGCGATTTTGGTCGTTTTTGAGGCTGGTTGGGAATGTTTGGCGATGATAGGGTGTTGATATTGTTGAAGGAAGGTCACAATTAGTTGTACCGTCACGGACCCAGTTTCTGATCAGCTAAGAGCAATTCCTGATCAACTCTGATTTCCATAAAAGCCAATTACAATTAAACTTTTTAGACTTTGAACAAGAAAATCTAAATAGTAGATAATTATATCTGCAATCTTCAAAAAAGTTTTTGCAGCAACAAGTTTAAAGTAATATTTTATATAAGAAAATGATCAGGAATTGGGTCCTGATCAGGAACTGGGTCCGTAACGGTAGTCGGTTAAGGAGGATAGTCTGCTGATGGAGAGAGGAATTTTGTTTGCAATCATATTTAGCATGATTTTATATAAAGATTCTTTACACTGTTATTAACAAATTAGAGGTGTTACATTATTATAATCGTTGGGGACTTGTATGGATCACCTGCAATTTACATAATTTTGCAAACCAGTAGGGTGAGTGCACCGGTTTTGCCTACTGCTCCGTTTCTGGACGTATTTTAATAATAATGTAAAATAAATGACAAGTCGTAAATTTAATGAGAGGAAATATTTTTAGTTGACATAAAATTACATAACATTATGAAGATTAAAGTATGAGGTAATTTATAAAGATGTATACGATTCTACAAAAAGTATGTCTACAAATACTACAAAGGTAGCCAACGATGGTTAATAATTTTAAATTCGACAAAATACTGAAATTTTATGGTTCATAAATGACTATACAACCTTAATTAATTAACAGAATAAAGATGTTGAATGAAATTAAACTAACTCTAAATAAATAATGAAATCACCCTGACTGAGAGTCAACAATCACACAGTGAATAGTAAATTTTTCATTAAAAAAACCTGCGGTAAATTTCGCCCAGTATTTTTAGTAAAAAAAATTCACCCTCCACTGCGTAACTATTGATTTAACCGACGTGAGAGATGGTGGCAGAGAAGTAAGTTTTCTATTTTTCTTAAAAGGTACAAAAATTTCACTCCACATTTTCAAAACCGCGCGCACCAACTCGCAAACCTGAATTATATAAATCGCTGGGGAATTCAAAGCGAGCGATTGGATTTTATAGCGCGCGTTGCGCAAAAAAAGCATTCGCTCCGTGATCAGCGTCAAAAAGTATATGACCGCGCTGACCCAGATAGATAAAGTTTCTCTCTCTCTCTCTCGGCCTTGAATAATTTCGCTCTGCATCCTCGTTGGCTTTCTCTCTCTCTCCTACTCCTCTTTTTAAAAAAAAACACGTTATTTGCATTTTTTCCCCTCTTATTTAGATAAATACAGCGTATTCGCCCGCAGCGCCGAGCGTTAAATCGGGTAATAATTTGCACCCCAAAGATCCTCCAGCCGAGATACGCCTGGAATATTATCTAAGAACGCATTCAACGATGTTACGCAAAATCAAGTTCGCATTAAAGCTGCGAAACAATAACTCCGGTGTTTTCTCTCAATTTTTTTTATTTTTTTCAAAAATCCTCGTCTTATCGCTCGATACACGGGCGAAATTAACGAGCGGCTCTGTTGCAAGGCCGATCGAGATTTTAATCTTATCTCTCGCAGCTGCGCGGCCTCGCCGATATAACACTCGAAGGGTATAAATATAGATTATACACACCTCTATGCGCCGTTTTCGTTTTGTCGATTATGTCCGTAGCAATTTTTCTAACCCCTTTCGTGGCACGTATAACGCAATCGCAGCTGTTGCTCAAGTTTGATTAGGTTCATATAAGCTTTCTAAGTAGACGATTATTAAAATGAAATGAACGTGCTCTTGACGTTTTGACAGTTTTTAAGGAAATATGTGTTTTTGTGTTGCAGCGACTTGGAGCGGGACTTGAGTCTCTCAGAGGACAGCGAGGACGATGACACTCCTAAGGCTGTGCCCCCGAGGCCGATAAGAGATGGAAGGAGTCCAATGTCAGTCGAGTAAGTTTCTCAATTCTTTTAATTTACATGAATTATTTCAACTGTTCTGCACGAGTCGTGGACAAGTATCTGGACGAGTTTATCTTCGTACAAATCTAGATAAAAAGTATGCTTTCAAAAGAAATATCTTTACAGCATGAGGAAACTCAAATTCAGATAAAACACTACAAAAAGAAAATCTTGTTTTAAGTTTGACCGATCTTAAATTTGTTGCATCTTAAAATTTCAAATGCTTGAAAAACATAAAAATAATATTAATATTATTTTAATATTAATATTATCTTTATGTTTTTCAAACATTTGAAATTTTAAAATGCAACAAATTTAAGATCGGTCAATCTTAAAATAAGATTTTCTTTTTGTAGTGAATAAAGGCCAGGGAACAATTTAAAATTGAAAAATAATTTCTTTATCTCAAGCTAAAACACTCTAGATACATTACCCCGAAAATTATTTACGTGAAATTTAAATATAAATATTCATTATTATCAGACAAACAATTCTGCCCACGACTATATACTTCCTCCTAAAAAGCACAAAACCCAATAAACCCAATAAATACCTCCAGCAGCTTATTAAAAAATCACCCCTCCCCCCTCCAAAAAAGGACAACCCACGCCTCCCCGTTCACAAAAAAGAATCCCCAATGCACCCGTCAAGCCCTCGCAAATTCCATCGTCACCTCCTCCGCGCGACATAAAAGCGAACCCCATGACCCACCTCTCTCTCCATACCTCGCGTCCTATCGATTCATTACACCGCGCTCTCGCCTACCCCCGGAGTATTATAACCCGCGGTACCTTGCCGCTGCTACGCCGTACACACTCGGCGAGTGCACGTATAGCGTAACTTTAGAGCCTCGGGTTGGCGTGCGCGGCGCGAGTCGACGACAACCGAGCGATAAATGGATAAAGGCGGAGAAATAAGAGAAGAGAGAGAGAGAGGGGGAGGGAAATTGATTGATTAGTTTATTACGGTGGCACGCAGCGCGAAGAAATTGCGGCCCATGATTGAGTTGTTAATTGTAACTTATTTATTGTGGGTGCGTGGGGTCGCGTGTGTGGATGGGCAATGCGTTAATTTTGCGGGGGGTGTTTGGATGGGTTTTGATTTTTGGGAGATGAATGTTGAGTAATGTGCGGTTTCTTTACGGGGTAGTGGAATTTTTTAGATCGCTTAGTCGGGTGGGAAACAATTCGATGTTATAAGTTAAATTGAATAGGACTACGGTGCAATAAGTATTGCTGTAGCTTAATGTACACATTAGAAATCGGATCAATAAATTTACATAATATTTAACTTAATAATACCGAAATATGTAAAAGGATGTAAACCGGTATACTTCAAATCCATTACGATTCGATGCGTATGAGTTATTAATTATTAATGTTTTAACAGTAAACTATCTTATGATATTTTGAAGAGCTTCACGAGATGTAAAAGTCAATTAAAAATTTAAACTGCCTTTCCTGCCTTTAATTTAACTAACCTATAAAAATAATTACGTTCATGATAAACATTAAGTAGATTGGAATTTAATGTAATTTTTTTTATATCAATAATTGACTTGCAGTTTAAATAAGTATTTCTTAGAAAATAAATATAAATTTTTTTTTAGAAAATGTATCTACTTTACCAATATTTGCTTTTCTACTATCGTATCAAATTCTAAGTAAATTATTTAAAAAATGTACGCGTAAAATCAAAAATAAAAAAATTAGTAGTATTATCTTATGTGCAGAGTAAAATATTTAAATATTAACCAATATCATTTATCATATTCCAGAGATAAAAATAATTTAAACGTCGGTTAACAATGTCACACTCTGCAAGTTAACACTTGTCCATCCTTCTGAGAATATACCGATACAACCCTTATAACGACATTACAAAATTCTCGAAAACCACTAATTGCTTTCACGTTTTATCAGAATAATAGTAGTACAATAGAGAGTACAATTAGTACCATCAATTGTACCCTATAAAAACCAATCCTCCCTCCCAAATCCTTCGAAAATTCCAAATTGCTTTTACAAAACTCCAACAAATCACTTTCTCGAAGATTCGAAAAAATCATTAACTTTTCTCAGAATAATAGTAGTACAATAGAGAGTACAATTAAATTAGTACCATCAACTCTATTCCACAAAAACCCATCCCACCTCCCAAACTCCTTAAGGAGGAACTTCACAGATTTTTTACCAAAAAATCGAAAGTTTTTTATTACATATTTTTTATATTTATAATTTTATGAACATTTTGAGACCTGCTGGATGTCAAAACTCTTTGTTATACCAAAGTTATAGCCAATTGAGTGAAGCAATTAACATTGGATAGCATACCAAATTAAAACTTTACACGCGCCTTTCTCGAAACTTACTTTTCTACCATGAAAAAGTTCTTTGCGCAACCCATGAGCATGGATATTTTTGAAACTTCCAGAAAATATCGGTTAAAGTAAAGAAGTTAATATTTTGTTTTTAGGTATTTTGATGTTAAATGTTTTATTCATCCATTGTAAATGCTGAGACATGCAATTATTTATGTTTTTTTAAGTTCAAGAAACATTTCATTTATTATAGACCATTAATTGACTATAAACAATTTAAAAAAATTAACAACATAAAGTTCATTTATGTTGTAAAATATCCTCGAATTGTTTAAAATAGAATTCCTTAAATTCGTATGCGCAAGGAAGTATTCTAAAAACCCTCGTCTTTATTACAAAAATATGTATTTTCTCCAATAACTAGTAAAAAAAAAGTTATTAAAAAATACTCAAAATTGTTTTCCAACCTTCTTCAATCATGACAAAAAGAAGTTCCCGAATTTTTAATATCATTGGCCGAAAGTATTCCCCCTCAACACCAACTAACGTCGCCTCTTCTCTCCACAGTCTGACAGCGCCTCTTCTCCCGCCGATGTCATCGTCTCTGCCGCCTCCAGTGGCCCCCATGTCGCCCATGTGCATGTCGCCGGACGGCCCGCTCTCGCCGCCGCCCGCGCCCATGTCCATGCCCCAGCCACAGCTGCCACAACCATCACCCCAGCAGCTCCAGCAGCAGCATCATCTCCAGCAGCAGCAGCAGCATCATCTTCAACAGCAGCAGCAACAGCAGCTTCAGCTTCAGCAGCATATACCTACTATCCCGCCCGTGGCTATGCGGACGCCGCCCACGGTGGTGGTGACGGCGCCGCCCCAGCAGATGGCCAAGCCCAGCCCGAGGCCCATGGCCCAGGCGGCGCAGATTCAGCCACCGATCCAGCAGCAGCAGCAGCAGCAGCAGCAGCAGATCAGGAGGGCCGAGACTCCCGAGGAGGAGCAGCCGGCCCAAAAGCCAACGCACCAAAGACCGCCCAGTCCGCCTGGTGAGTGTGTTTGGTGATTGTGGGAATGTTTAGGAGAGTTCTAGGAAAGTTAGCAGAATTTTGGAATAATGCTCCAGAATTTCGTAAGTGTTGCTCGGAATTTCAGGTGTTTTCGCACAATTTGGAAGATATAAAGTTTCAGATTAGATTGGGTGTCGCAGAATTGGATCGAATAGCTTGGAATTATGTAGAATGTGTTAGAATTAGTTAGAAAGTCTCGTAATATGATAGAATGTCTCAGAATTTGACAGAATATTTCTCGTAAATTCTCAAAACTTGACAGAATATTCCTCATAAATTCGCAAAATTTGACAGAACGTATTTTAGAAATTCTCAGATATTTATCTAATATTAAATAATTACGCAGAATTTTTCAGTAATTAACTGTATTAAACAAAATTTCGCAGCTATTAACTGAATGAAATAGAATTTCTCACACAGTAACTGAATTAATCAAATATAGTTATAAAATTGAAACGAAAATCAGAATTTATACTTCTCACAAATTCTAGCAGATCATTTTTAACCTGTCAGCTGTATTTGTCTTGATTAAAGTGCATTTGCAAATTTACCATTGATTTTAAATTGACAAATATTTGATAATAAAACCGTAGTATCTTACATTTTTTATAGTCGTCCGATATTCAGGTTTGATTTGATACCTAGATTGATGGATAAATTCTTATAAAGTGATTTTTTAATCTTAGAGATGTGTTAGCTCAATGTAAAATGAAAAATGCACGTCACAGCGACTTAATAGATTCATTATATTTTCAAATATAAGCTAGCAAAGAGAATCATTATTCTTGATAATAATCTACAAGATCTTCGTAACAAATGAGTTAAGAACTGTATAAGATCCTTTATAAAAATCGACACATTTATTACTCTGAAATAATAAATGCAACAAGACCAGCTTCAATTTTATATAATAAAAAGATTAATCATTTTGCAAAAGAATCAGGTTCCTTATATAATTTTATCTTCGAAATTTTAGGTTTTATGCTCATAAGATATCAATCATAAGTTTAAGACACATATTTTACAGCTATGATTCACTACAAGCAATAATAATATTTTATAATAATACAGTTGAAAATTTGTGGAAAGTGTGTTTCAAGGCCGCAGAAATTTAAATTTGTCAATTTAAAATTGTCAATAACTTTTTAGCCAGGCTCGTAAATTTGTTAAAATTGTATACATAATATGAACTAATTGACGAAGTTTAGACGATTTGTCATTATTTTTGCCTTAATATCTTGGTCCATATAATACAATCTTAAATGTCTGTCAGATTTAAAATTTAAATGTTCCATGCTAGATTTTACTGACCTAGAAATAAAATGTATTAAAATATCATTATACAAAATTTGAAGTAAATTCTTAAATATTTAGACGAACGCTATATATTTCGTAGCAACTAATTATTTATCATTCGGTTTGTAATTATGACACTCCGTTAATAGACATCTAATCACTAATTGTTTCTAATCCCCAAAACTACCGAAATCTAATCGAAATTAATGGCGTTGCTCATTAAATTATCACCATCAAGGAGTTCTCCTTAATACGAGCATTTCTGTGTAAATCATGTTCAATCTCACATATTTTTTTACAAATATTATTTCTTACCCAGAGTAAATTTAAAGCATAATTAAACATTACAAATAAATATACGTACCATTGCCATATTTGTATCGACTCAATAAAATATAATTTACGTAAATAATCGGATCGTTCAGAATCACAACCTAACAAGTTCATTTTCAAACTTTAGCAATCGTCCATAAAAATATACAAACCCTTTATATATAACGTAATTACTTACCTGTCTTAACCCATTTCTTCCCAAGCGGCCATTTTATAGTCGATTGTTTTTTTTTTGCCTAAAACCGCCATTTTAAATTTTCCAACGGAAATTTCGAAATTCTAACTTCAGAATCGGAAAGAGCGGACAATGTTACTTCAGAAAAGTGCTATTGGTTATTATTATTTTTTTTCGACAATTTTTTAGGCGAAAAACCAATCGACTATAAAATGGCCGCTTTGAAGAAATGAGTTAAACTAATCAATTAATAAACAACACATTCAAATACCGAAATTCACAAACTTCCACTTTCCCTTCAAACTTCTACTTTATTTACTTTATACATCTACCCTTCAATATCAATTCTCCACAACTAACCGTCTCTCTCTCTCTGTCCTCCAGGCGCAGCGCCAGCGAGCTCGGGCAGCGCCTCGTCCTCCTCTGACTCTGGCTCGGACTCGGGCTCCGACAGCAGCGACGACTCCGAGGACGAGGCCAACAGCAGCTCGACCCTGCAGCCGGTGAAGGGCCCGACGACGCCGCCCTCGGTCTCGCCCCGGGAGGCGGCCGAGGAGCCGCCCCCGCCTCCGGCCGTCGAGGAGTCCAAGCCCCGTTGGAACCTCAGCTCGTTCTTCAACAAGGCCGCGGAGCCCCAGCCCCAGCAGCGGGCCGAGCCCCAGCTGGCCAAGAAAAAGGAGGAGAGCGCGAGCAGCGCCAGCGCCAGGAGAGAGCAGACACAGGGAGGAGGAGGTGGCGCTGGTGCTGGTGGAGGTGGTACGCAGAGCGGGGGTGGACAGAGCCAGCCGGAGAGAAGGTCGTCCAGGCACTCGCAGCACCACGACTGGGAGCTGGACGAGGCCTTGAAGAGGAACAGGGGGCCCGCGTTGCTCAGCAGCTTGAGCGACAGCGAGCAGCATAGCGACAGCGAGAAGCCCCAGAGCAAGGAGCCACCAAGGGCACAGGTAGGATTGGCTTGGGATTCACGGATGGGTTCTAGTGGGTTGAGTGGCTGTTGAAGGGTTTTTTTTATACTTTGGGGGAAATTTATTTTTTATTTTGATAATATCAAAAAATATGGTACAGAAATTATGTACATAATATTTCATATTAAGATTAAATTAAATTAACGTATTATAGAGCTATGGTAGAGCTGTATGGTTTTTTTTTATAAATGTTAAACGAGTTTAAGCATAGTTTTTATAATTGTGGGATTTATTTGGGATGTTTTGATAGATATTGGTTATATGTTGATTGAGTGTAGTGTATTTGCTGTGTTAAAAGTACTAAGTTATTGTGCGATGGACAATTTCTTCCAATTCTGACTTTGTTCGAATAATAAAAGCATGAATTACTAATTAAAGTAGTTAAATAGGGATTGTTTTTATTATCAAATCAAGTTATCTAAACTCTGGTTCAAAGAGATTGATCAATAGTTGGTCAAATTTAATGTTTGAAGAAACCATCTATCGAACAATGACTTTTAAGATTCTAACATAGAATGTTTATTCAACATAAAACAAATATCTATTAAAATTGTAAAATGTATACAAAACATTTATTGAAATACAACTGAAGAATCAATTACTTTAAAGAACAAGCTCAATATAAAATTAATTACTATAGGTATTTTAAAATAACAAACCAATTTCAAAGAATGTTATTACCCGTTATATCTCAAAATATTCATACAATATTCAGACTAAATGAAAAAAGAATCATTCAATACTGCTCTAGAGTCATTGTCTGGAAATGAAAATAAAATCTCGATTATTCGCGAAGCTCATAATGAAATATACTGCATCCGATACGAACCTATCTTTACTCTCTTCGATGGTCATCGGTCTGTGCACCTCTCGTCGAAAAAAAATGCAATCTCTATATGAAATGTCAATAAAACCAAATAAGTAGATTCAATCGTATCTCATACAAACGAATAGTTTCGCTATTAAATAACGGTTTTCGATAGTAATCACTTGGATAAAATTGCTCTATTGAACTATAAAATTGCAAGCTAAAAGAATCATTGATTACTAACTGGAAATAAAAATCTACTTATATGTTAAATATATATACCGAGAATGGTCGCAATTCTCTGTACCATTTGGTGACAGTGCAAAATAAACATTAACGAAATCACGAGTTTCACGTATTCTCTACTACAGATTTTGCGACTATAATAATCGTAACAAACCATATTTACCTTAATTATAACACTAAAAACTGCATTATTAACTACAAAAACCTTAGAAAATGTTACAATAGCATTTAAAGTAATTGATACAGAATTGCAATACAGTTTATTACATTCAAACGTCAATATTCCATTCTAGAAATACTTCTCGCGCCACCTTATACCCACTACAACCCTGAAATTCAAATCTACCATAAAAAAAAACCCTCCAAATCCAACCATACTAATGAACTGTTTGTCACCTCCCCAGGTACCAGCGGAGAAGCCAAAGCCCCCGGACGTCCGTAAACGGGGCCGGCCCCGCAAGACGGACAAGAGTCCGAAGCCGGCGGCCGTGGCAGCCCCGGAGGAGCCCAAGGTCCCGGCGAAGCGCAATCGCCAGCGCACCAGTCAGACCTCGACCTCGAGTCCGACTCGTCGCAGCAAGAAGCAGCCTCTGTCCAAGGCCGTCCTGACGACGACGACGAGCGACGAGGGCAGCGACGTCGGCCGTCGCGGCGGTGCCGGTGCCGGTGTGTACTCCGACTCGGACAGCGAGCCCGCAGCCCCGGTGAAGCAGCTCCAGCTGCCGCCACCCGCGCCGCCGAGCCACAGCAGGAGGAGCAGGGAGCAGCAGCAGAGTCCGGCGAGAGCCGCGGCCGTTGAGAAGAAGCATCATAGGCAGAGGCTCAGCGAGAGCACCAGCGAGGAGGAGGAGGATGAGGAGGAGAGGCCGCAGCATAGGAGGGGGAAGCGCTCTCAGGATGAGGATTCGCGCTGGAGCAGGTGGGTGTCTTTGGGGGGATGATGTGTATTGGGAGAAGCGATAAGGAGTGGTTCATGTGTTTCTGAATCTGCTTTTTTTGCTTGAATGTTATTTTGTGATTCAAGATAGATTGTATTTTTATGGATGAAAGTTTGTATTTGAAAATTAGGAAATTTTAATGGTATATTTGCTATCGGAATATGATGTCAAATTAGGTTTAAATTATTTTGTAGCAACAGTATTTCACTTTGCATTTCATAAGTGATTTTTTTTTGTAAATTTTTCAAAAAGTTACAGAAACACGTTTCTTGTACTTATCTAGTTTTATATGAGAAATAACAGTTAGTATTTGGATTAATAAACGAAAATGATTTTATAGCACACTAACCTCAAAATGCCAACTTTATTGTCGATTTTGAGGTTGTTGTGCTATAAAATATCGTATGAGACTGTTGTGGGAGGTGTTTTTCTACCTTGCTCGATTTTCTCACTCGCTTCGCTCGTGCGAAAACCCTCGAGCAAGGTAGAAAACCATCTCCCACAACAGTGTCATAATATACTATTTTTATATTGTTCAGTAAAATAGAAAATGATAATTTAACAATTTAGAAAATGATAATTTAACTTTTACATAATGATAAAAACAAAGAAAAAAAACCATCCAAGTCCTCCTTTAAATACTTACAAAAACAATGTATATAGCTAATCAATTGCTCATCCTTATTTTTTATTTATTTTGTCATTTATGCTAGATGTATTTATTGTAATTGAGTGAACTTTTTCAATCGTTTTATTACAAATATTAATAAAATTACCAAAAACTCCTACTGCATATTTTAATTAAAGAAAAAAATGTGTAACAAGATTCCAACTAGATTTAATTTACTTAAATTACCATCAACAATATTCTGCTTTTTCTAAAATATATAAAAATAACATCGCAATTATAAAGCTCTAACATTAGACTTCGAATTGCTACAAAATATAAAACAAACTTCTTACAAGAATTGACATTAAACCTAATAATTCAGCAATCATCTAATAAAAACTGTCTCATCCTCAGGTTATCCACCATGAAAAGAAGCGGCGGCAAGCTGAACGAGTTGCCGAAGAAGGTGCAGGATAAGAAAAAGAGCCCACCCAAAGTCAAGCCCAGGCGGCAGAGATCGCGGGTAACCAGCGCGCCTGAATGCCCCTCGGAGTCGGATAGCGAGTCCGAGGTGGCAATGAGGACCAATCGGAAGGTACGTACTCGAAATACCCCTCTCTCTCCTTTCAAATCGAACTGTTGTCGTCGTACGTGGAAACGCGTTGAAATCTTTGCTCAGTGAATTTGCTGTGCTAAAAATGTAGAATGTCCGATGAGCGTTTGTGCAGGTGAAAGAGAAATTTACTTATAAAGTACAATTTGTTTATAATCATATTCGTAAAAATTTAAATTTATTCGTTAACCTCCAATTTTTAAAATAATATGTTTGTATAATCAACACTTTTTGTAAGAATTAACGATCCTCTCATAGTGTAATTTTATGATAAAGTAATACAATACAGTCAACTAATAAAAAGATATGCGTTAAGTTTGAGATTGATAAAGTAAAACAAAGATTTAAGTTGGATATAAGCATTTTTGTTTGCAAAATCACGAAGTAAAGACATGTCTCTAGTAGGACGACAATTAAAATTTTTTAATCTTTCGTTGCATGGTTTTATTGAACTTGTTATTGAGTGGTAATGGATACAAATAATTTTAGTTCGATAAATTAGTTTTTCATAGACATTATGCCATTAGCATTGTATAGTTTATTAAATGTTCCTATGATTTAATTTATAGGTATTGATCTTAAGCATGTATTATTTTAAATTTATACATTCCGAGAGAAGCTGAAATATCTACATGGATTCTCCAGCTATCTTTTCAAATTGTTTTTATTTGCAAAATTATGCCTGTATAGTCGTGAGACTTTAATGGTTAATTACTATAAATAATATATGCACGTTGAACAATCTTAAAATAATAATAAAATATTTAGAAATATTGTTCTTTTACATGAATGCAATAACAATAAGAACGAACTTTCTATTTGTTTTTGAAGTATTAAGTTTGTATAAATATAAATATTGTTATATGCTCTTAATTAGAAATACAAACGAATTTTTACAAAGATGTACAAATTGGAATCCATATATACCAATTTCGTCTTTCTTATTCAATTACTAATACGTTTCTAAGATCTCCTTTTCTTCACTTCGGTCATACTTTCAACAATCTTCCTATGTCGATGCAATTTCAAGTAAAGAGTAACAATACAAAATCAATGAATACCTGTAAATAAACCATGTATAACATTACCTGTTGGAAAGTCGCACACAAAGGATTAAAAAACAAAAAACCAACCACCATACCCATCGAGAGCTAAGTTACCCCCCCTATCATCCACACTAATGCCAACAACTCTCAACCTTCTTCTCCCAGGTCGCACGAGTGCAGCCGAGGCCGCGAGCCCCACCTACGCGCACCACCTCCCCCGACAACTCCGACAGCGACAACAGTCCGTCCTCGGTGAAGCTCCAGGACAACGAGACCGGCGCCACGGTCCAGGACAACAAGAAGTCCGCCCTCCGCCGTCTCTTCGTCGACTCCCGGGCCAAGGGTGGCAAGGGCGGCAAGGGCGGCAAGGGTGGCAAAGGAGGCGGCAAGTGCGGCATCTACGTCGAGGAGTACACGGGTAACACGCCGACCGGCAGCGAGAGCCCGTACAAGAGGCCGGCGCCGGTTGTCCCGGTGGCCGTGCAGGTCGACAGACAGGTCGAGAGACAGGAGGAGGCGAAGAGACAGCAGCAGGAGGAGGAGAAGAGGCAGATGAGCTTCCCGGCCCTGTCCTACGTCAACGGCGTGCCCAGGCTTATGTGCAGGCTGGATCTCGGTAGACTGGGCCACGTGGCGCAGATGCTCAGGGGACAGGAGATCAGGCAGAGGACGGAGATGCCCGATACCAGGCCGTCTTCGAGGTGGGTGTTCTGAATTGGGCTTACTCGGCCATGGCTGTTTGATGAATTGTAGTTTGAAGGTTTAAGATGGTGATCATTTTTTGCCTGGTTTAGAGTTCGGGTTATGAATGCCAAGCTTCTTTGACATATTTATTAATTATAGAAGCAGTTGACTTACTCGATGTTTGTATCACTTATTTCGTTTTAAGGGGACGACGGATATCTCTGTACTTATCTAATTGAGTTTCCATTCGTAATTTAAAAGAAATCAATCTTTTGAAAAAATAATAGTTGTCCCCGCTTCGTTTTATAGTAATCTAAATATATTTCAAAGCTGGGTTCATATGATGGGTTCATATCAAACTACGTGGAGATTAACCTTTACATACTAAGTTTGTCAAAGTTTTCTCGAAAACAAAACAATCATATGAACCCAGCTTGGAAATATATTTAGATTACTATAAAACGAAGGGGGGACAACTATTATTTTCTAAAAAAAAATGATTTCTCTTAAAATTATGAATGAAAACTCAATTAGACAAGGACAGAGATATCCGTCGTCCCCTTAAAGAGAGATGTAAATTTCTAAATTGCTGATCTGTAGTACAAGCTTATGAATGAGAGACGTCGTTTTGTAGCCACGATGAATAAAGTACTTGATAAAATGATTTTTGTGAAAATGTATGGTGCACATACCAACATTGTCCACTGTAAGTCGTGTGAAATCATAATAATTGTATCGTAGCCTATGTTTGATTATTATTAGTCTTTAATCTCTTTTGTTTTCTGTTTCTAATGATATCACTGTAAATAATAATTTTTTTATGATATAATTAAAACCAGAAATCACTAGAACAAAGACAGATAGTTAAAATTGGGCTACAAATAAAGTATTATGACTACACGATTTTATATGAATAATAAGATCTGATACAGAGACATCACGGAAACATTGTTTAGTCTATTTTAGTGTATCATGTTTGCATTCATAAAAGATTAGAAAGCTCACAACCAATTTTAATTCAGCTTCATTAATTATTATTTGTATCTAGATAATCTACAGCTAGTATATCAAAAGTAAATTTAAAAGCATTAGAACACGATCAACAAAGTCGAGTATTCTTTTTATCCCTCTAAAATTATATAATACACTTCTTTTCAAATTCTACGACTCTGCAAATGGGTACTCGAAATTCATATCCTAAACTCATTATAAATTTGTATTAATCAAACGTTCCCGAAAGTAATATAAAGAGACACAATCTTAAATGCACTAATAATCACTAAAAGTAATAAACTCTCATCGTCGGTTAAAATTCTATCCCTTCGATACAATCCTAATTACAAAAGACTTCATTAACACAACCCTTGAACCAACCACAGGCAACAATCCAGCTCGCACCAATCACAGAGGCCTTCAACCCCCGAGGAGGGGGAGATCGTCGAGTCCCACACGAGCCACACTGCGTCGACTTCCGGCGCAGCGGCCGAGGACAGCGACTCCCCAACCACTATCACCCCGTCGAAGAGCAGCGCGACGACCGGCAGTCATTCTCGCTCGAGCAGCGGCAGCAGCCACAGTCGTGCGATCAAGAGTGACCCCCAGCAACAGCAGCAGCAGCAGCAGCAGCAGCAATCGGACGCTAAATCCAGCGACGTGAAGCCACCGACTGCGAGTGACAGTAGTAGTGGCAGTGTTGTGGTGGTCGGTAGTGCTAGTAGTGCCAGTGGCCAGGTGGCGAACGCTTGTGAGATCGCTGCGGCGACGACGGGGAGCGGCGTCAAGAGGAAACGCAAGGAGAGCTGCAGCTCGGTCTCCAGCTTGAGCACCGTGTGCTCCGTCGACACCAAGGTCAAGAGCGAGACCAAGGAGGAGAAGAAGAAGAGGAAGAGGAAGCACCAGGAGCAGGAGAGCGTGGCGAGGTTCTCGTCGAGTCAGGTGAGTTTCGTGGGCTTTGGGATACTGAAAAGCCTTTTTATTTTTCCTTTTTTTTGTTCATGTAGTTTGGGGATGTTAGTGGCAGTTGAAAAGATGAGGGGTATACATTATTCAAAAACTGCTACGACCAAACGCAATTTTTCTCTGCAGACCATTATTAAAAGGCATACCGCAATGAATCTATTTATAAATAGAACACACTAAGAATATTGGATATAGATTAAGAGTTCTTTATAAATCGAGTACACTGAAATTCATTTTTAGATAGAGAGATATATAGATAGTTATAAAATTTGTTTTGTACAAGACAAAAATTAACAATCATGTACTTTAGTCTTTAATTTTTAATTGCCATGTACATACAAATTAATTCAAGTCTACATGGAGCAAAAAATAATAGAACATTTTTTTAGTATCTTAACATGTATACAAGTAAATGCCAAAAGGAGTTTTTACTCTGCGTGTTTATAGTTATCTTATACAAAATACATGAAAACTACATTTTCACCATACCCTGGCCGAAAGTACCACATTTCCTCCCTGCTCCGAAACTGAAATGTGTCATTTTCGGCCTGGGTATGGTGAAAAATAGTATACGCACCACGTGAGGAAAACTACTTTTCCTCCCTAGATGCGTAATATACTATTTATACACGTGTACATGGGTGCTCTTAATGTTTCTGGTATTTGTAGAATCATAGTTACATTACTGTTTACAAGTTTCTTGACGTTATTGTAGAGCAATATGTTATTTATTAACAATTATACAAATGGCATACAAGCTAAAGCTTCTAATCTCATTTTCCGATAGAAATAAATTATTATTTAATCGAATAACAAAGAAAACTTATCATTTCTATCTTGCAATAACGCCTCTTAACTGTATCGAAACCCGAAACTAGATCTAACGTATCTTGTTTTCGTCATTTTCATTAATCTAATGTAATTTTTTCTCCAAACAGAACGACGTACAGCCGACGAATCACGAGCGGGAAGAGAAGCCCGACCCGAACCTGCTGCCTCCGCCCCAGCAGCAGCGTGTCTTTTATTCCTACTTTTATCTGCAGAGCGACGCAATGGAGGACCTGGACAGGTAATTTTCTTTTCATCCTTCCAATTAAAAATCCACCAACGCCCAATATAATTGAATTAAAACACTCTCTAACCAATTGAACATTTCTGTTTTTGTAAACGCAGCTATCAGGAGCAGTACTTGATAGAGGCGAAGCGACTGAAGCACTTGGCTGACGAGGAGAGGGACGTGACGACGCAGGGTCTGCTGTACCTCGAGGGCGTGATCTACTTCCTACTCACCGGCCAGGCCATGGAGTCCGCGCGCTCGGTCGGCGCCGCTTTCAGAATGTACAAGGATACTCTCTCAATCATCAAGTGAGTGACGAAACATGTTGGTTCTTTGATTCATTTAGTGTTAACTTTTGCATACGATGGGTCACAAAGTTTTCAATTTAAATACATCAGTTTCGTAATATTTGTGCCGTGAAATAGTATTTTCTTAGAATTCTATATTAATTTTCTTTGGAATATGAATTTTTAACGAGAAGGGTTAATCCATCGAGAAAGTGTTTAGTATACTTTTAAAATATAGTTATAATGGAGTACTAAATCATTTTAATATCATAATTCCTTTCAAATTCTATAAAAGCCAAATCGTTAAAAATAGTGATTCTATAAATATTTCCCTTACGTATTTTTTCTATAGAAATATATTTATATTAATTTGAAATGGCTAAATTACTGTTTGCGTGCAAAAGAAAATTGGAACTCAAATGATTCAATAAAGAATTTACAATAGGGTTTAATTGGATGATGATAAAAGAACCTATTATAATAATGATCTAATTTCTCTTTCAGATTTATTGCAACGAAGTTTCAGTCCACAGTATCCGGTAACACATCCAATGTCACAGTCGAAAGTAACATTCACACTAGGCTGCTTATTCTGAGGTTAGTAGAGTACAGAGATCTTGCTATTTTCTTGAGAATACCTTCTATATCATGGATCCGATCAACTAATTGAGTTTTTTCTGTTTTATTATTTCAGCTTATGGTGCCAGTCTCTCATATACCAGAAGCTGTTCACCATGAAGAAGGCCGAGATTACACAGACACACTTACTCCTGGAGGAATACCTCCAAAAGGTAAAAAAAACTGACAATTCCAGTCAAAAAAATATCTACATTATATACAATATTATCAACAGTAGCTCAAAAACTATTATATTCTGTATAAAATTCTAAATAAGATTTTTAAACATTGTTGTTTTATTCGGTTTATTACAAAAAAGCAGTGCGATAAAAAATAAATACAGAACAAGTGCGTGTTTGACATATGTAGTGACGTGAGATTTAAAGAAAAGTTACGGCATATATTTCAGTATAGTTATACGTACTGCTCTAATTTTAATTACTATTATTATTATTACTACATATACAGGCATTACTGCCTTTTGTCCTTTCAATTTTTATCGAATTTCGGTTTCAATTTTTACTATAGATTCTTTGCTACTGACAAATAGATAAAATTATCGTTTTTACCTCAAAATCACTATAAACTCTATGCTAATTATTGCACCCAGAAAAATAAGTTTTCACTTCAAGCAGAATTCTTCTTAATACGCACCAAACTGAAAATTCATTTTATTCTAAATGATTCCTCTACGATTATAAACAATTCATTAAAAAACGATTAAAAATGCGATATTCTGGGCTTTGAGAGGAATCGTTTATAATCAAATTAGAATCTCTTTGAACAATCAATAATGCTTTTGCAACGAGTAGATTTTCACCTTGGCGCATATTTCAAAAGAATTTTGCTTAATGTAAGAATTAATTTCTCTGAGTGTGGAAACACAATGAATTTCATAATAACCTATAAAACTGCAGCCAATCAATTCAAAATTTGCAATACTTACATCACTACTCCCCCCAAAATATCAATACAATCTACCCTACATTACAATTCATTCTTCCACTCTCCATTAAAACTCGATCGAAATCTAACGCTTCTCCTTTCTCTCCACCCTCGCAGCAGATGCTGGTGCAGCCCGAGGGCCAGGGTACGCCCTCGCTGTCGCCGACGCCGTCTCCCGCGGGCTCGGTCGGCTCGGTCGGCAGCCAGAGCAGCGGCTACAGCAGCGGCGAGCTCGCCAATCGCGGCCTGGCCAACGTCGGCCAGGCCCCCCTGCCCAGCTACGTCAGCATACCCCTCAGCATACACATCGCGATGGGCAAGCAGCACAGCGACATTGGCCTGCTCATCAATTCGCAAGACAAGTGGGACAAGGCCATTCATCTCGTCACCGAGCGGCATAGAAGTAAGTATTTGGGTCCTTTTTTCTTTTTGCTTATTTGGGGTACTTTCGTGTTTTGGGTGGATGTCGGTGTTGACTGGGGGAGGATTAATCGCGGGGTAGATAGGTGTGGGATCAATATGTATTCGAAGGGAAGGCAAAATTTATATTCGGAGAATCTGGATGGTGGATTGTTTGTGAAAACTGATTCGGTACGAGTGCGAAGTTTATTTGGTTGGATGTTTCATTCGCGAGTATTTAAATTGGGTTGATCAAATATCACTTTATACAAGGCTTTAAAAAAATCTATTTCTCTCTACTCACACAAATTTGTATCATGTTTCATAAGAATTTCAGACAATTTTCAGATTACCTTAAGAAATCTACTATTTTTCCACTATCCGTCATTTTTGTTAATAATTGTTGCGAAACATGTTACGAAAAATAAAAGTTTCTTTCAAATAATGAAAATAGCCGAAATGAAAAGAAATACAAGAATTTTAGGTTCCGTTAATTATTCTTTATGGTTTTCCAAGGATTAAAGTAAAAAAACAGTATGTTTATTTTACATAAATTATAGATAAAATAAAGTCTTTTTTTTATTTTACACAAATATGTGTACTTTTTTGCGTTAGTTTTATTCTTAAAAAAGCAAACGAATTGAATGTCCATAAAAGCATAAATAGCAAATATTTGTAACCAAAATGCATTTTTAGAATTATTGCAGTATATTAAAAATATTGTCTACAAAATTTGAAACAGTCCTTTTTAATATTTTAGAAACCTATAAAAATGACCATTAGAATCGACTCAGTCTCCCTAATAAATCAACAAAGGATATACACATTTTACTTAGCTATCTCCACCTAAATTGTCATTAGATTTTACAACAAATTACAAATGTCAATTTGGCGTATCCTCATTCTCAAGGAATGAATTCTCAAATTAACCAAACCCCGATACTAATACCTATCTCTTTCTCTCTCTCTCCCATTACAGATTTCTTCATCGAGCTGGACGAGGTGCTGGGCCCGCTGACCCCGAAGAGTTCCCTGACCGACCTGGCGCGCTACGTGCAGGCCGGCATCAAGAAGCTGCGCGCCCTTTGACCCAAGTGGCACAGCCCCCGGCCCCCGACGCCGACGAGCTACGTCACCTCGCTGCCCCACAACATCGCCACCTATCCGACCATGTACACGTAGGCTGCTAAAGTACACGCATCGGCTCTTTTTGTCATTCAAAGAAAAAAAAAAGCAAAAAAAAAAGTAACAAACAAACAAACTCTCGTTGTGTCGTATAGTAGCAAAACAAATGATTAAGATGCGCACGGGGGGAGGGGGAGGGGGCGGGCGTGTGCCTTCTTACTCGCCGGTGTTTGTATACAAATTGTACAATGGATATGCGCGCGCGCGCGTGTGTGTGTGTCTCGGTTTTAATTAATTTTTAATCTCTTTTTTTCTTCGTTTAAAGATATTTAGAAAGACTGGATTAATTAGCGTTTTGTGAAACTTAATGGGAGGGGTGGAGAGAGATCGTCTTCGTCTGGTGTTGTGTATAGAGGGGAGAGATATGGGGATGGGGTACGTCGGCGTGCGCTTGTAAAGTTTGTAGATGAGGATAACGAGGATGATGATGATGATGATACTACTATTAAATATTACTATTATTATTATTATTATCTTTTTTTTTTAATTTTATCGAGGGTACAGTTGTCTTAAGATTTGTAAAGGAAGAAAGAAACAATCGAATCCTGTATTTCTATTGTACTGGTACTTTGAAAGGTAGATAATTAATTGATTGATAAAGAAGCATGCCTTTTTTGTTTACTTGTTTGTAATTATTATTAATATTGTATAATTTTATTATATACTTTTTTTTGCTGCTTCGGTGAACCCGATCGTAATGTACTGTTTTCTTCTTGAAGAGATGAACTCGTGATTTAGACGTGAAACAAGGAATTACTTGGCCGATGGCACGCCTGTTAACTGATCGTGGCATCGTCGGCACTGATGCTTTTCCTTAATTTTGTGGCACGCGTTGTGTATTTTTCAAAGGTAAAACGTCAAGTCTTCCGTATAGCAAATTGAAAGAAATTTTTTACATTTTTAAAAAAGACTGCAAATTTTGTAACGCGAACACGGGATGTGTATTTGCTTTTGAGAAGTACTTATGATTTTTACGTCGAACGATTGTGTTTTGCGGTATATGGAGAAAGAGAATAGAATCGCTGATTTTTTTTTAAATGTTAAGATCTCACTGACCTCTGTTCTATTTTACGTAAATAGATTATATCATGCAAGATAGGAAAAAAGAATTAAGAGTGTCACTGAATCGTTTTCTTCTTCTTTTTTTTTTCTGTTTTAACTTAATCAGGCTTTGATTAGTGTTAAAAATTTTTAAATCAATTGTATACGAAATTTTTCTTAATTTACTTTTTTACGCAGCAATGAAAAGAAACGCATACAAATGTTAGTTTAATTATTCTTTTCGAGGCGTACGACACGAGGAAATTGCGCGGCAAAATCGCGCAAAACTGATATTAGCAAAAATTGAAATTGTTAAGCGAGAGGAGCAAAACAAAAAAGTGAACTGGGATAAAGGGCGAAAAGCTAAGAGAAGTAAACGAAGCGAGATCGTCTATAAGAAAGTGCCACAGGAAGAATCGTGGAGGTTACCTGAATAAAAAAAAAAGCATGTACGTTATATAAAATTAAGTGATCCAAATGTAAGAAAAATCACAAACGATGATATAGTTTATTACGTATACAAAGGAATCTATATACATATACATATAAATATATAAATAAATATATATATATATATATACACAAATTATTATTATATATATTTGAAGAGAAACAAAAGAAACAGAGAAAGAAAGATTCCCGAGGAGTTGAGATTACGTAACGTAATTTTCTCCTGCAAGCTTCGATGTCGTCGTCACATTATTATACGTCCGACAGTCGCCGGAGCGGAAAACCGTTTACACTGTGCAAAAAAAGAAAGAATAATTGAAAAAAATGAAAGTTTTCCCTCCGTGCCATCGGATGTGCCACACACGGACGACATCGCGCGCCGGGGACACGTGTAGATAGGTGCGAGAGACATTGTACGTAGACTATATTAATTAAACAAAAAAGTAATGAAAAATCGGAACAAAGAATTAAGGATACAAACCAGCGGACAGACGAAGTAGAGACGAAAATGATGTGGATGATGACGATGATGATGTGGTCTCCGGACTCGTGTGTATAGAGCGACGAAGGAATAGCGGTTAAAAAGAAACGAGCGGAGAATAAACATATTATTTGCATAATCTAGAAATATATGGGGAAAGTAGTGGTTTTATTAGAGTGAGAAAGAGAGCGCGATGAATCGAGAGAGAAAGAGAGAGAGAAAGAGAAAGATAAACAAACACACAATTACGGTGGAGTGAGAGTGTGAACGCGCGATTTTTTGTAAGGGTCTTGTCATGTAAGGTTTCGAAGCGCAAAAATATATAATCGACCCCTCTCGAGGCCTTTGATTATTAAACGCTAAACCACCTCCGCCCCAAAACTCGACGTTCATCGGCGTGTATTTTTACAATCGAGAGATAAAAGAGATTACATAAAATGCAGAAGAAGAAAAATAACAGAAAATAAAGTAACGATTTACGCCCAAAAAAATGAAGATGAAAAGACGTTTGCCGGCGGGTGAAGCCGAGCTTTGGATCCGTTGAGTGGTGGGCCTCGTGCGAAGGGTCGAGAAAAGTATAGCGAGAGAGAGAGAATAAAATAAAAGCGAGAAAAACGCAGACGAGAATGCGAGTTTATATGTATTATTATACGAACATGCGTTGCGCGCGACGACTCTTTTGAAAAATCAATGTGCAAGCGATTATATAGATAAAGTAAATAAATAAAAAAAATAAATAAACGAAAGAGTTGTATAAGTCCGTAAATATACTTGTAAGTTTGCTCACTGTGTATATTTTTGTAAATAGGGTATATGTATTTTGCGATCGCAGCCTTCGAAGAGTTTTCGCTACCTAAAAAAACATGTCTTACCGATGATGAAAAAGAAAGGGAAGAAACCATGAGGTTTTACAAAATAGAGGAGCGAGAAAAACGATTAACATCCTATCCTTCTTTTATCTCTTTTTTTTGTTCGTTAAATTCGCAAGCAAGGTGCTTAATTTTCCTATCGTTTTTCTTTCTCCGTTCGCCGATTGTTTCTTCTGTCCTCTTTCACTTCAACGCTTTCTTCTACTTCTTCTACTACTACTTCTTCCTTCGTTGAGAGCAGAATAAAGAACGAAAAATTAGCATTTACCTTGTTTTCTGTTCGACAAAAATTTTGATTCCTTCGTGATGTTTTCTTTTTTCGCGACAAGGGAAAAGCGTACCTACACACCGACGACAGCATGTAAATTAAAAGTAAAAACAAAAAATGAAAGAAAAAAACACAAGCGCGGTCCAATGGTTCATGGGAGACAATTTTTTACGATATTATAATTGAGATAACAAATAAAAAAAAATGAATTTAATACAAAAAAAATGAAGATAAGGAAGCGCTCTCGTTTGTACATACAAGTGGTTACAAATCGCACAATGAAGGGAGGTAAAACGGTGATGATTAAATTTTAAAACGAATCGATGATTTATTTCATCGAGGTAACGCATAATAACACAAAAAAGTTTTTAGCTGCGATGAGTCGAGATGAGAGAGATTAAACATGAAAGTCGGCCACGAGGAATCGCTTGAGCCATTGGTTGTTTTTCACACACACGAATATTCTGTCTTTTCGTCTTGCGCAATTTCGTCCCTTTGCAAATGAACGCACTGAAGCGCTTTGCAAGTCTAAATTTAAGGAAGAATTATGTGCACGCGGTTTACGTCGATTTTTCGAATGCATCACTTTACGCCAAAACGTAACATGAAATTGAGATCGCAACACAAATCGATTTGATTATACGTACAACGTCTTTATTTATTGATAGATTTTACTTAGAAAATTGGAATCGATATATGTATAATATACGGATGAAAAAGAATGAAATCATTTGAATGCAGATGATTATCGGAAATGTTACTCTTATTATTACGATAATACTACTGCATCTGTCTTTTCTATAACTTTTGCGATTCTTTACTATTATTATTACTACTACTTTTTTTCTTATACTTCAGTTTCCTATTCTTTTACATTTTTCACATTTGTATTATTTTTTTTCTTTAATAATCATCCTATTTTTTTGTAAGACAAGCGAATGGAAATAATTCTGCGTACGTTAAAGCTTCGTTGTTGAACAAAAAGACGAATGTTAAACGAAGCCTCCTACGCATAATTTTAATCGACGTTTTGATTTGAATAAGTAGAAGAGAAAAAAAATAATTTTTTTTGCAACCTCGCGTGGTCTCTGGGCTTATATTTGTTTCCTGTTTGTTATCGTCTCTTTTTTCCATTATTCATGAGAACGATCTTAAGTTAAGTTACATTATTAATATTATTATTAGTTATTATTAGTTATTATTATTATTAGTTATTATAATTATTATTATTATTATTATTGGTTTAGCGTATACTATTTTCTTTCTTGCAGTTTGCGATGAGCAATAATTGTAATATTACGATAATAGTCTTCATAATGACAATAATGTTTATATACGATAATGGTAATGATTATAAATTCATCAATTAATTTATTATTTATCCGTTAATTTACTAATGATAATTGAAAGTGAATAAAAAATGAGTAAATAGCAATTTAATGGTCCACATTTTGGTTTCTCCCCCTTACCTTTTTTCACCTTCTTCCTTTTTGTTAATCCCGTTTACTATTAATTTCACAATTATTTTTATACAATAATTGTTTAAAAATAGCACGTTACCAAAGAGGATAACATTTGTTTTAAAATTTTAAATTAGATCTATTATACAACAATTAATAAAAAAAGATAGAAATAAAAGATCAATAATAATCTGATGTGCAATTCACTTTTAATTCGCATGAAAAAAAGGTTGTCAAATGTTTGTGTTAAATTATTGAAATATCAACAGTTTTACTCTTGTTAGTATAAAGGGATGAAATTGCGTAACGATTCTATCAATTACAAAAAAAAATATCGCAACACGTTTGAATGATTTGCGCATTTGCTCGCTAAGCAAATACAACAGAGAAAAAAGCGGAAAAATTGTAACGCATGTTCGACCGAATTCTCGTCTACTGCGTTTTCAGTCTATATATTAAATATATCTGAATTATTTTATTCATGTTCATTAAAAAAGAAAAGAAAAAACAATGCCTGTAAAAAAATACCATGTTTTTTAATCCACGGAACTTCTGGAATGGCATTTAGCACTCAACGAAGTCATCCAGCCTTAATTATATTGAATTGCGTATATAATTTATTAAGTTATTTTTAGAAGAGTTTGATTGCTTTAACTGTTAAGTGACAGAAAAAGAAAACTGAAAGCAGCAATTCATTCGAGCCTATATTTTATAATTTATTGCACCATATACCGATGGCGCGCGCCGAGACTTTGCATAGTCCGCCTGCGTCTTTGTTAATTTAAACATAATAAACGACATAATAAGGTCTTCTATATAATTTAAAGAAAACAAATACAAACAATATTGTGCTCTGCATCAATTATTATTATTATTATTAATTGTGTACATTTATTCCTTGCGTTGCGTTTCTGGATTAAGAGACGCGATGGAGTAAAGATGTTTTACTGCATATATGTAAACAAATTTTTTCGTTAGGTTAAATTTTTATCAAAGGATGTAAGGAAGAAACAAACAAATATTTCTAGTAATAGACGAATTCTTATATAAATAAGTTTCTTATAATAAAAAAACAATAAAATCAAAATAAACATTTAATCAGTATTTTGATTATTTATACATGATAAGTACGATGTAAATAAAAAACACTTTCAATAATCGACTGCATCGATTATTTATTTATCTCTCACTCTGTATACATTTTGAAGCTCATTTATCTTTTAATAATTTTAAACGTTCTGTTAATTTTTATTTTATCAAATCATCAATACGTTCTTTTGATTATCACAATATCAGATATAATATTTTTGTCTCGAATATAAATTTAGTAACCTAATGTTATTCAAAAATCTTTAAATAATTATTTTAGATAAATCTTCTAGTAAATACTTCTAAAAAGAATTATCTCATAGTTTTCTATTCATAACTTTATATTTTTTAGCTTCTCAATTACAGTAATAAAATGTCTTTTACAATTGATTCTTTTAAATAACTTCAAAAGAATTTAAGCCATTGATTCCCAGTGTTATTTTTTATTTACATGAACTGTAAACATATTTCCTGCTTAAAATAATTATTTTTTAAGTATAAAAATAAGAGCAATGTGAGATATATATCATTTTATCAATTTATTCATCAGTGTCAATATAACGGTACTTTTGAACGGTATTTTTTAAAATTCAAACGTTTTTTTCACTTGCTAAAGGTAAAATATGAATTTTAACAAAAAAAGTCAATTCAATCACAAAATGTTTTGCATAATATACAAATATAATTATAATGGAGCATTTGGACGCTATATTTATCATAATACGTTCTTTTGATCATCACAATATCAGATATAATATTTTTGTCTCGAATATAAATTTAGTAACCTAATGTTATTCAAAAATCTTTAAATAATTATTTTAGATAAATCTTTTAGTAAATACTTCTAAAAAGAATTATCTCATAGTTTTCTATTCATAACTTTATATTTTTTAGCTTCTCAATTACAGTTTCTCAATTATCTTTTAAATTTTATAAAAACCAAATATTATTTTTTAAATGATGCAAAATCTATAGAATTTATAGAAATCTATAGAAATATAGAAATATATTTCGAAAATGAATTTTAAAGCATTATGGAATTACGCAAGATCGCTGATTATTAGTAGTACTTGTAAAAATAAAATTGGACTTTTCATACAAATTATCACATAACTTAACATTTACGAATGACTTAATAAATTTTAACCTTCAATAAAAGCGACTATTTGTTGCTCGATTTTTTAGAATATACACTTAGGTTTTTTTAAATTCCTATGCTCAAAATAAATTACTTCTTATAGTAAAGTTGCAATCTGTCTACTAAATGGATCCAAGTATAAATTTTTAATGTTATAGTGGAGCGTCCCCAAGTATGGACCCTCACTTAGTATGGTTACCCATGGCTATTTGGCTTCTATACATTGCAGCAGTTTAGATGTTGGATTACATTAATATTATAAGCTTACAAAATACTTACATATGATATGATTTAAAGTAAATTAAATTTAATTAACATACTAATTTATAACTTTTACATATGTTTGAAGCACCATTTTTGAGTACTTAAACAAAGAAAACTCCTTCCTAAACTGCAGCTGTCCATACTGGGAGACACTTTTTTAATACTCAAAACCATTTTGAAATTTTCATTTTCACGATATGTACTCAAAAGTTATTAGGTGTTGTTTCCATTTAATATATACATTTTATATTTATCAATAACAGAATTCCAATATTGTTTCAAATAAAAATGACTGTACTTTTACAAAATTTTAAAAATGTTAATATTATCTTAAACAATTTGTCTGCACTTCAAAATGTTTCATTAGGTATCTTTAAAGTTTGTCACGGCACCAGTTCCTGATCAGATTAAGACCTATCTCAGATAGCACCAGTATTCAATGACAGTTCATTATATTCTATTATTGTATAAGAATTCATAAATAGTTCTTGAATATCTCGTGATTCAGACAGTTTTAATTATTTCCTTATTAACGGTTTATGATTAGTCAAGTATACAAATATTAATTAAAATCATTAAGAACTTTTTTCGAACTTTTTGTGTATTCTTTTAGGCCGTTATTCGTGAATACTTTTTGAATACTCGAAAAAGACGCATTAGGTATGACTCAAAAAATAATTATCTTAAACTGTTATTTATATATTATAGACAAAATCTCAACTATTTATAAATTCTTAACATATTTTCATTGAATTTATTAAGGTAGAGCCCTACTAAATTTTCTAAATTTCAATTTCATTTTTTATACAAACAATAACATTGATAGTGGTATTTACAATAAAAAAATACATTTTATTCTCCTAAAAAATAGCATATTTTTAAAATGTTTAAGAGGTTTGCCCCCACACTTAAAATCTTCAAACAAATTTTTTAGCTTTCTTTCAACCCTAAATTAAAAAAAAAAGTTTGTGTGTTCTTCATCTTCTATAATACTCCCATTCTATTTAAGAAAATACAATGCAGTTTAATTGAAAAAAAGCCGTAGGGGAGAGTCTTAGGAGAGAATTAATTAGTTCATGGCTACGTCTCACTAGGTGAATTTGGTGTGTAATATGGTTTTATAAAACATAATTTGCAGCCGGTATTTAAAATCTACAGCTGCCACAGGTATCCCGCAAATAACTGATTAGCCAATTTTCAACAAGTCAAAAGTTATTTTTGGAAGCTTAAAATCGTCACTTTTATATTATTAAATAAGAATATAATAAATAATAATTTTGCCGATTGAATCTGAACTCCATACATGTTTTTCTTCAAAGTGTGGCAATCATAGAATCATTTTTAAAAAGCTTAAAATACTCACTTTATCTCACGCATTTTTATAGACAAATAATTTTGACAATTATATTTGTCCACAGCCTATTTCTTCCTTTAGGAAGAGCCCTTGAAGGACAAATCCATTTTTAGAAAATCAATTTTCGTTGCTCTAATCAAAAGTTACAGCCAAACTAGCTATGGGTGTTCATAATATACGATCTTTCCCTACACTTTTTGAATGACAACAAATCTAGCGAATTTTGTTTGTTTACGGTAGAAAGAACTAAACAAAATTGCTTCAAGATTTAAATTTGAGAGGACAAACCTCTGGAATATTTTAACACTATAAAAATGTATTTCGAGAAAAATGAATGTAGAGTTTTCAATTTGCATAAATATTTAATGTTAATTAATTTATTTAATTATTTAAATTATTATAACTTCGTTAATTTTCTTATTTGTAACATATCTCTCTATAATCTTAAAATATTTCTTTCATTATAAACTTTAAGGAAAGTCAATAAAGAAAAATCGATTTTCTGTTAAAAATCTAGAGATCCATCCTAATGAGTTCATTTATTATGATCTTTTTAAAATTATTTTTATCTCGATAAAAATTCTTTATTAACTCATCTTTATGTATCATTTCCTATGTAGCATTAATTATTCTTTTTGAATTCTTTTAGAAAGTTCAGATGAATTCTTTAGAAATTTCGATATCCAAAAAATTTTATTTTGCTGTCTTTTTTCAATTTTTTAATAATGAAGAGAAATAGAAAAGTTATATGGAATCTTTGTCATGATACTTTTTCAGTAACATAGTATATGATGTAAAAAATGCCTAAGAAAATTATTTAGGAAAATTTTGTTTTTGTAAAGATTTAAAACGTGCATAAAATACATATAACATCTTCAATTTTCATTTGTCGAAAAAGTATTAGTAAGCCAGTCATGTGACACACTCGACGATTTTATACGAATGATTTGAATTTTTTGGAAATCCTCCAACGAGGTTAGCGAAAATGTGTATTTGATCCAATGAAGTTGCAGTATTACAAAAAAATTGTCGCACTTCTTAACACTAGAAAAATCTTTTTCAAAAACATTGTTCAGAAAAGGATATCAAAATTCTTATGATATCCTTTTCTGAGTATGAAAAATCAGGAATGCAAAAGTATTCTTAACGTTTTCGTAAAACCATAGTTCGTCAAATTTTCGTACAATAATTTTTTTTATTTCAGTTTAATTATAATACAGTAGAACCTGTGGTTTTTCTAGTAGTCTTTATATATGTGCGGGAGACCACGCGTCTCAGCTTTGCGAAGCGAGTTCTATGAAAAGGTTTAAACCGAAAAAATATGATAGATACATTTTCATACAAAGATTTAAGCCAACAAATTTTGATAAAAAAGTTTTAAAAAATGTTCTAACTGAAATAATGTAATAGAAACATTCATAAAAAAGAATTATATAATATTACATAGATTTTTATACAAATCTTTTTTAAATGAAACGGCATGAAAGTCAATTGTACCGAGAATATTTGATTACAAAGAAGGTACGGGGGAAAGTTATTATTATGACCTAGATACGGCCCTGGTGCTCCACGCTGATTGGCTGGCGCAAATTCACAGTGCCGGGAGGTTCTACTGCATAATAATATCATTATTATATTATTGTATGGTACTGTTTCAATCTGTTTAAACCAATTTTCGCAGTGCAAGAAGAACTCTTATTTTCGGATAATCTACTATTCAAACAAACTTTTAGTTAGAGTTTCACGTTCTCCGCATACTAATCAAAAGCAACAATTCAAATAAACCAAAACCGGTATACCGCGTCACTCTCCAAATGTGACCTTCATCAATACAAGAATCCCACCCAAACAAACTTCCAAAGCTCCCCCTAAAAAGAACCCAACACCTCAATGAACACTCTATAAAATCCACCTCGCGGCTCGTCCTCCGCACCAGGCCAACGACCCCAAGTGTATACACACATCCTCCAAAAACCCCACACCTCCATTCATTCGCAAACAATCACCTGCGCACCGACACCCAACTCAATCCCCACGATCACTCCCTACCTTACCAACTACCTCTCCCTCTCTCCCATCTCCCCGTTCGTGCATCCATGTGCAGCCGAGTACAAGCCGGCGCCGCGCGCAGCACTGACTGCACTCACCGGGCCAGCCGCGCTCAACCGGTTTCCAGGATACACATCCCAGCTGTACACTGTACTGTGCCGTGCTATATACACTCCGCGAGGGAGAAGGACAGCTGTACACGGACGGGCCAAAGTCGAGCGCGGCGCGCGCGCGAAGCCGCAGTCGCCGCTCGCCCGTCGTCCGCGACGCGTGTCTCCGTGGTACAAGTACACGCACCTTGCACACGCGCGCGCGTGTAAAGTGCGCTCGGCTATTTTGCTCTCGCCGAGAAGGAAGATAGTACAGGGGTCGCGTGTGTTTTTGTGAATGAAGAGAGTTGCCCTCGCGAATTGTAGGATTGCAGTGCTGTATACAGTTGGTACTTGGTAGGATTGGTTCCTTTGTTTTGGTACGGTATCCCATTCATAGGAGCGAAAAGTAGGTGCGCGGCCAAACGTAAACAAAGGAGGACCGCGGGTGTTGTAAACAAGAAGCTGTACCTCCACACGCACAAATGTACTAACCTACAAATACAAATACAAATACAGGTACAGATACCAAACTCGTATCCGACCTGTTGTTGTTGTTGTTGTTGTTGTTGTTATTACTGCAAGAGGCTGCACCGCCAGGAAATAAAAATCCTCGCAGGTACACCCCCAGCCTCGAAGAAGAAGAAGAGGAGGAGGAGCAAAAGAGAGGAAGGACAAGGCCGAGCGTATAACGTACGTACGTATAAAAGTCAAAGCGGCAAAGGGGAGAGGAAGAAGAAGAAGAAGACGACGAGGACGGAGAAGAAGAAGAAGGGAGCGCGAGAGTCTTATCCGGGTGTTCCGGTGAACGCGGATCCGCGAGAGAGGCTTTCAAGGTAAAGTCCAGCGACGTTTCTCCGTGTCCATGCGTGTGTGAGTGTGTGCTGCAGCTCCTTGCGCTGTTTGTTTTGTAAAAGTGACCGCCTGCCGCCACCGCCGCCGGCCTTGGACACGTAGCTGTATTGCCGTGGTGGATTTTTCAGGAGAGGCTTGGGTGGGTTTTTTTTTTGGCATTGTTGTTGTTGGTGGTACCGGGAGAGTGGTACCGCGGTGTTGGAGGGGTTTTGAGCGAGGAATGGGGATGGGATTTGGGAGTTTTTTCTTGAGATTTGTTTCGTGATCTGTACTTTTCTTTTGTATGGGTACGTTTAAATGGCACGTTAGAAATTTAACATTTCGATGAATGGACTTGAGTCGGTTTTGACCTTTTACTACAAAATTCTTGAATGGATTGCCAAATATTGTTTTGAATGATAGATGTGGACGTACAAACAGAATTTTCTAATTAAATTTACAGTGAAAATCGTAGTAAACGTGGGACATCTGGACTTCGAGGAAAAGAGAACCCAGATGTTTGGTCAAAATTAACGTTATTTATCATAATTATTACCGTTTAGAAAGATAAATTTTACCGTGAATAATGGTCATTTTTACCATTCGGTAGGGTAAATTTTGCCGCGAATTATGGCGATTTTTACCGTTCGCCAAGGTCATGAAGTCAGGATGCTCCACGTTTACAATGGTTTTTACAGTATATAATTTGTACTAGAAAATGTTCTGTGTGTAGTCATTATTTGATATCTCCTCTTAAAGTTTCGATGGTAAATATATTTTTTAGTAGTAGACATCGTTTTGGAGAAATCATTGAATGATCCTGATGATTAGTTAGGTTGTTCTTACCGATAATAGTTTTTATTTCTATACTGATTTGACTAACAAAAGATCTCCATGCTAAGACTTTTTCAGTAATTTATTTATAGGCAAACTTACGTTTTTACTTGTTGAATGAAATGGAAGAAGATGTAAATAGGCATGGTGAATAAGCAGCGATATTCAATCTATTAAAGTTTTGATGATAAATGAGTTTCAACCCGAAGAGTGCTCCAAAAATATTTTTATCATATTTTTAGTGACCGTGGTAGTAAACATACGTTGAATATTATTTATGAAATTAATCTTTTAATACTGGTATAGCTAGGTACATAAACGTTTCCGAATCGCTTAATGAATTGATAGCAATTTGGTCCGATGCCCTGGTAGAAAATAAAACGATTTTGCATAACAAATGTTTTTAACTATTTTTTGTTAAGAATGCTCATTTTTTGCCAAAAACAATTATTTAATGCTCGAAAACTTTGTATGCCATAGAGAAAATGTGATGAACGTTTATTACTAAACTTCTCTTATAAGAATAATTGGTTACTTAATAGTTACAGTTATACATGCATCTTAATATTTTTACCGTTAAGTATCTGAATAGTTTTAATTAACAGTATATATTTAAAGTCTGTCATTTTCTAGCAAACTAACATTTCAAATAAAAATATTCAGAAACTACCTAAGAAAACAGTTTAATTTCTACGACGTTACTATAACATTTAAATTGCCCGTGCAATTTTATTTACTATTATGAAAGTTAATTATTTCTCCAGGATTAAAAGCTTTCAAAAATAACCACAAATTTTGTATAAAATTCTTGACACGCAATCACTCCTTATTCACACTTTTTTACATTACAACACAAGTACGTAAATTCCCCCAGTATATAAATATAAACACACACACGCGGAATTGTATGTCCATTCATTTATGTGACCGGTGAAGATTACAAAATTCAACTACAAAATGCAGTTTGAAGTTAAACCAGTTTTTCTCTCTATATACAGGTTTCCATCTCTCTCTCTCTCTCTCTCTCTCTCTCTCGCTCGTTCTGTTTTGTTTTGGGCTTTTAAATTTTTTTGCGTTTACCACCGCGCATTCCAGCCTTCTGCGCGCTGCATTTTCAATTCTCGCCCCGCACGCGCGTATATGTATAGTCCCTCTGTTAGCCATGCGCACACATATATATGTATATATATTTGAAGGATAAAACACGTTTTCTAGTTGCACTTTTACTCTTACGCCCACGAAAGTTAAAAATTCGTTGCTGCGCGTGCAAACTTGATTTTCAGCGCGCTGGCATTCCTGCCTGCCGCTTGTCCACGGCGGCGCAAAAATCCGCGTGCCGCGCTTCGAAATGAAAATTTCATCCAAGGTCTGGAAATAGAAGTTTAATTAGTGCTTTCTCCTTTTTTTAGACTGTTGAGCGTGCATTTTGCATTTTCTTTCCGGCTTATTTAGTTTGCATTAATTAAGCGAGGTTTTATAAGTGTAGTAAGTATTCTTCGGTATATTTTTTTTTAAATTGATAAGATTTTCTAAGAAATATGATGTTTGAAAATATTTTGTATTGCGTTTTAGATACGTTTTCAAGCAATCAAGAAGTCTATAATCATTATTATAATGTATCCGATACCTTATACGCAGTAAATTTGAATTAAATAATATTTTTTAAATTCTCCGTCGTTAAATAAATTAACGTTTCGACGATTATTATTAAAGTAATTATCAGAATTATTTTAGATAAATACAAATGGGCAATACACAAATTACAATTTAATGTTCGTAAATGCCAAGTGGTAAGAAATGCTTATACAGCTCTTAGTTTTTCAACGTCTCGGTTATTTTACATAGATAAGGATTTGTTCACATATACAATCCTAAAAACATTTCACTTTCGATCACACGCTTATACAAATCCGAGTGATCTGCACCTTTTATTCATACTTTCTCTTTTAAATTACATGACTCCTTTATGACGCATTTAGTAAATTTCTCAATTAGTACAATTCAACCACAGTATCAACCTTCCTCCCTAACAATTTCCCTCCCCCATTCTAATTATACGTCAACGGCGTCTTTTACGAGCTTGCAGCGTTGTCCCGCGAAAATCAACAAAAGCAGACGTCCCGTAAATAACGCACCGCGCGAAATTCGGAAGCATCCATTAACCTCCGGCTCGTTCCGGCGCGCGGCTGCAGTCGCACCGACGTGTCTCGGGGTTCGGAGGCTTTTTTCGGAACTGCCGTCGAAGAAACACACCGAAAGAAAGAGAAAGAAAGAAAGAGAGAGGGAGAGAAGACAGAGCGAGGGCTGGATGAGTCGAGATTCCTGCGCGAGAGAAAGAGAGAGAGGAGGAAGAAAGAGACACGTAAGCTGTAGGAATGCGTGAAACGCTGGAAAAATAGAGGGATTTAAAGGGCGGCTCGCCGGCCGGAAAAAGAATTTAGTGCGGCAGGAGAGAGATGCACAATGCGACGTGAAAAGAGAGAGAGAGAGGATGACATTTTGGATGATTATGGACTGAGGGGGAAAGTCATTTGGTGCGACGAGCGGCTTATTTTTAGGTAATCCAAGGCGGGTAATTTTAAAGTTTTGGTTTAGTGGGTCACAATTTTTTTTTACTTTTGACTATTTTTAAATAAGGATGCTGAGGATTTGAAGAATGGGGTTTCGTTGTTTGATTTGATGGATTGATTTTTGTGCAACGAATATATGCATTGTCTCCGTGTACTTAATGACATTTGTATATGAATATAAAGTGTTGTGCTTTAACGTATAGAAATCGTTAATTATACAATTTACTAAATTCCTGATAGTAAAATTATTAATCTTGGAATAATAAGGGATTTAAAATATTGAAAAAGCCGGCTGCACGATATCGTTCTTATTTTCCATCATTGCACAAAATGATCTTAGAAATAAAATTTCGAACCTATAAAATCTTGTAAACGACAATACCACATTGTTTCATGGTAAAATAGTCGATTTGTCCTAAAGTTACTTAAACTTTATGCAGTATACATCTCTACAAGAAAAAATGTTTGGTCATTATTTTCAATTTTATGTCAAAAATACATCTTATCAATTTTACTTTAATATTTGAATGTATACATTACAGGCATGTATTTTTTATCGAATTGTTCTTCATTTTGACCATCAATCATTGATAATCCATTTTAGCATCTTTCCTTTTATATCACTAAAAACATTCAATTAAATTTTAAATCGTGTATTATCAATACACTTTACCAACTTCCTCATATATATATATATATATATATATATATATATATATATATATATATATATATATATTACTCGAAACACTTGATTAAATTTTACATCGCATTATCAATACATTTTACCAGTCACACTACTCGAATCATTTAATTAAAATCCTGCATCCAAGCATTCGCAATAATTCCACTCGCGCGCCCTCTACACTTCCTCAAACCTTCAATCCGCCTCGCGCCAAGGTCACACTCGGTAAAGAATGCGCGGTCTGCACCCACTACATCGCGTTCCAGACCCTACATAACTCCAAATTCACACGCACGCCCTCCGCAGAATCCACAGAAAACCCAGCGAAACAACCGAAGAAAAAGAAAGAAAATCTAATGAAAGAGATTATGTACCTGCACAGCGAGTATAAATATACAGAGAGCTCGAGTCCGATCGAGGCGCGCACGCAATGATCTTGAACGAGCCGGAGTCGAAGTAAAGCCGAAGCCGAAGGCCCGCGAGTGGTAGCGTTAATATAAGTGCAGAGCGAGGAGTATTTCGAAAGAGCGAAAGGGAGAAAGGAGATGGAGAGAAAGCAAGTCGTGTGACGCGCCGGGTGTAATTTGCCTGCAGATGTGCGTGAGTGTGAGGGATTTGAGGAGGATGTGCTTTTTGTGACGCGCGCGGTTCTTGTGCAACGAGTGGAATTGGTTGGGTAGAGTTATATTTGGGTTTGAATAGTTCATTTTTCATGGTTTATCGAAGTGGGAACGTAGAGAAATGAACATTTTTGTAATTTGAAATTAGAGGGGGGATTTTTCTAGGTTGGTTCTTGATCAAGGTAAAAGTGTATGGGGGATTCGACGTTTAGAAACTTTGATGATTCGAAATTTTGGGTCTATTCGAATACATGACAGATTGTGAAGGAACATTTGCCATTGCAGCAAATGTTGCCAGTGAGCGGTAAAATTGTCATCGTTATCGTTATATACTTGAGCTTGAAAATTAATTGAGTATCATTGTAATTATTATCAATTTGTATGTATTATTATAAAAAATTGCCATTCTGTTTATTTATAAAACGTATTTATTACAGTTTCTGAATGAATCTTGAATAATTAAGATGAAATTGGGTCAATTTTTAATGAATTTCGTACGTTTAAATCAAAATTAAATAATTCAGATAACGTAATAATTCGAAATTATAATCCGAATTCCTGAATTCCGAATTATAAAAAATGTATTTACATATTTTTTGTATTTAACTTAAAAAATTCCAGTAAAATTATTTTTTGCAATCACGGCTATCTAATAATATTCTATAAACTATTTGATCACATATTGTAATCAATTTAAAGATGACAAACAGCTTCCCATATTTTTGTTTGAACAAGTAAAAATCTTAGGCGTTAACGGTTTAATGATCTTACAGACTTTATTGCGAATGAAGTACACTTTTTTCATGGTTGCACCGTTCATTTTGTTCAGTTTCTTTATAATTTAAGAATAAAATAACGATTTACATGTAAAACCCACAATAATAGCTACATTGAATCGTCTATGTTTTATTTTTCATACTATACGTGTGACGATCGCGGCAAAGTGATTCACAAACCTGATCTTTCTCTTTTTACGTCTCACGTTTTAAGCAATGAAGCGATTTCAGAAAGATTTGTCTCTTAGGCGCCAATCGAAACATTTAATCCTTTTAACAGCTGCATTTTTCATTATTTTTCCATTCCCCCGAAAACGTGTTTTTCTTAATATCTCAAACCCAATCAATTACAAATCGAAAGTTCACGAATTTAAATTCTAATCTCAACGCAGATCCAAAATACAGAAACGCCTACTTAAAATCTCATTTTCATGAAAAATAACGCACTACACCTCACAGGATTAAACCTTCAAATCGTCTACGTACGACGAGAAAAAGTGAAAGAGTTCGTGTGTCACTTTTGCCCTATACACGTAGATCATACCGAGAGCAAACGCGCGTACGCCTCTCTTTTATTCCTTCGTTCTTCCTACGATCACCTTCGAGGCTCTGTTTTTCTTATTCGTTCCTCTCACCACGGTGGCGTATCGAATCCTACGTCGTTCTCGTTTCTTTGTATCAAAGGCGTTTTCAGCGTTGAGTTTTCTCGCGGTTGAAGAAAACGCGCCGGTTACTTCTTTGTGTATACTCGTGGTGGTACATGGTTTTTACCATCGCGATTCTTTTAATCTCTTTTTTTTGGAGGTGTTTAATGGATTTGGGTCCTTGACCCTTTTTTGGTTAATATGGGTGTATTGAATACGGTTATATTTTATGAATGTAAGTATAGGACCATTCGAAGGCTAAGCAATAGAATCAAGGACGATCATTAAGTCCTTTTAATTTTCATTTGAAACTAGAGAAAATTGAAACGAACTGTCTTCAGCTTCTCAGACTCTGGCGTAAAAACATCAATCAACAAAAAGATTAATTTAACGTAAAATTGAATAATTAATGCCTCTCATTATCCCGCACAGCAGCTATATCCGTATTTTAATGACTTCCTTAGTGCCAGCTTTGTGCAATAAATCCTAATAATACTTTTTTATTCGTAAAAACCATTTAAGTATAAAAACGGACAAATGGTACCTAGAAATTCTAATTATTCTTTGTCGCAGCGATAGCGGACAGTCACGAACCGGAGATTTTTATCCTACCACGAAAATATAGAACTTATTCTCACAAGTGTGTCAGCTAACTGCATATCAGGGAAGTGACGGCCGGCCGGCGGTCGGTCCGCGTTATCTGCGTCCTGGAGCATGAAATTCGTCAACGATGTTTTCTTTTTCAGAGCCGTAGTATAACGACGTCCAATTTGTGGGTCTCTTAATTTGGGAAAAGGCGAAATGTAAATTACAAAGTTTTTATTATAAGTAGTTAAATATTTTATTTTTTTACAGCATTGACAAAAGAGAAACTGTTACTAAAATTGATAAACATTTTATAGTTGACGTATTTAAATTTTATTCAGATTATATTTTTAAGCTTGAATTTTTCATTGTTATGGTAAAATCTACTTTTCCCAATCATTCTTTTTTTATAAGTAATCGAAAATCGGTCAATTCCGTGTTATTATCAAAATATTAGACATGATAGAAAGAAATACAAAGAAGAAAAATGTTGATTCATTGTTTTCAACCCGTTACAAGGATGTATGGTATATTTTTGTACCATAAGATTTTTTCATTTTTCTAAGATTTCTATGTGATACATTCAAAATTTTATATACTAAATCTATAGAGCAGATTGAAGGGGATTATTTCCGATCTTGTAATGGGGGCCTAAGTCATTTTTACTACATAAAACTCGAGAAAACTAAAAAAAATGAAAAAAAAATATTATTCCAGAAATTTCTAAGTAATTTTCCAAAGTGTTTTTCAATTTTTTTAAGGTCTCATCCTTAACGAGTAAAAATGTACACGGAGAAAAATAAATTGTAATCGGTTACTAGCCGGGGTAGGATTGATTACGAAACTGTCTAGCAAAAGATACTATAAGATTTTTGCCTATAAAAATTTTATTGAGCACTAGACGTCTACAGTATATTTATTGTATAAATTTACTAGACAGTCTAGTCTCACTTTTTCTCTCCGTGTACATAGATAATGAAAAGAACTAAAAATTCAGAATCGTTTTTTAGGGTAAAATCTAAGTTCTCCATTATATCTTATTTTTAGATTGAGCTAAACTATTTTTGCTGCACGGATGTCTTTTATCAAGTGACAAATAATTTCGAATTTTTCAAATAGTGTTACTCATAACATAACAACTCATACACGCATATTTTGATACTGATTTCTTATATTACTTTTATTTTTGGCATCACCTACAGCCTATTAACAAATCTTCTTACAGTAGAATAATTAATTAAGTTCCTGCAAATATAACCGGTAAACACCCATAATCAAAGAATTCAACGATCAACCGATCGTTGACCAACCTCTCCTAATTTCAACCACCAACCAACCAATCAATCGACGAATCATCCCCCCAACAACTTCATCGACCGTTTCATCAAAAAAAGCCACGAGCGAACAGCCCGAGTTTCCATTTTACATAACCCAACCCCGCGCACCTGCCCACAAAAGAATTTGCCCGACAATCGAGTTGAATCGATCTCATTCGCGCGCGCGGACCGTAACAATCCATTGCGTCACGGAACAATTAAACAAACGGACGACTACACGCGCTTGGGAGAGTCGATCTTGCGAAATAAAACTCGCGTAAACACAGCTGCGACGGTGGCGCAGCACGTGATCGTTTGTTTTTTTGCGGAGGGTGATGCGGAGGCGATAAATTAAACGGCGAGGGATTCTGTTTTCGTTGAATGGATCAAAATGGGAAACGCGACGAGTGTCTTGCGAAACGTGGACGCTTGGTGTACAGGAAATTGGATGGGAAAAGGAGGATGTTTTTTAAGGTGGATATGGGAGAAATTGTGTGGTTAAATTTACTGTTTCTGTTTGTATGTTGGGGACGTGCTCGATTATTTATAAAAATTATCATGTTTATTAGACAGATAAAATTGCCTATTCATAGTAGAAATTGACAATCAAATATTAAATTTTACTACAAATTGGATGATTCTTTTGATAATTGGGTAAGTCCCTAATGCACAAACAGAAGAGGAACATAAAATACGAAAAGTAGTTGATAAAGTAATATAATTTATGAATTAGATATTTTAGTTTATCATAAGTATGAATAATCCATTAATATCGAATGAAACTGGTTTACACATGAAAGTTTGTATGGCATTTCTACGTTACCAGAAAAATTGTATGATTTTGAAAAAGAAATGTTTGATTTTACTAGTATACTACGTGAAAAACCAAAATATTTGTTTTATCGATTATTTTCTTGTAATTTAAAACATAGGTACTAAACTATACACACTTTGCTGCAGAATATAAGTTTGAAACTAAAATTTATTATTATTATTATTACATATTATGCATATTATATCCATAATATATCCATAATACATCATAATTATAGCATACATCCAATATTTTTAATTATTGATGATGCTCTTACAAGAATCTTATATTCTATTAAGATTTTTAAAATTTTTGTATTAAGTCTAAAGAACAGTAATGTGATGTTTTATAAAACATCGATATTAATTAAAGCATGAAAAACTGGCCAGACATTAAAAGCATTTTGGCCAGCCAAGTGCTTAATGAGTATAACATGTTGCGACTGCACGTAATTTTTATCTTGAAAAACTTAATCAAATCATAGAGTTAATCGAGCAGTAAATCGCGTTATAAATGCTTCAGACGGTAAAGTGCTTATCGATGGAATGAAAATTAAAAAAGAGATGTGCTCACGGGATGAGCATAATGGAATTATGAAAGAAAACTTGCCAACGGTTTTATTATTACACAGTAATTAATCAAAATTAAAAAACTTATATTATCCTTTTTTTCTTCCTTCAAAACGTAAGAGCTCCTAATTTTCTTAATCGTTCGTATTAAACAATTAATTACTCGGCACTTACATTTAATCCACGTATATAATGCAATAGATTCACATCTCCAAGTTCATTCTCTTTGTCCCCAAACGAGACCTTACAACACAATTTCGTTCCTTCAACGCGCGCACACACATTGTCTTTAGTATCTCTCTCTCTCGCGAGAGTTCCTTTTATTTATTTACGCAACGCGCGCGTTTCTCACATCGAAATTCCGAAGAAAAAAGAAGCCGTAAAAAAAGGATATGCCACTTTCATAAACAGCACGTATTGCCCAATGATTCTCTCGACGCTCGAGCTAGGATTCCGTTGAAGAAAAAAAAAATGCCTCCGCGCCGCGCGCTTGATACTTTCAAAATTACCATCGCTCCGAGCGCCTAATGCTGTTGCTTTTTTTTTGTTCGTGTTTAGCTCGACGAGTTGTAATCATATCGTTCGGATGGTGTATAGTGCCGTTTTTAGTTACACTTTTTCGAATCCATTAGCGCGCGAAGTATAGCGTAATTTTCTTGGAGAACAGAAGTGTACTGGTACTTTGCGTTTAATGACAGTTTTATAACATTGTCAAGTTTCTAACTGCACAGGAGTAGGCAGTAATCTTGACTTACAGAATGCCAAATGACGGATAGGTAAAAAATTAATTCTGTAATGTTATGGTCACCGCTAAAATAATTAAAGTTGCAAAACCAATTTTATAAGCATTGACCCATTCTCTCGACTATAAACTTCTGAAGAACCTTAATATGCACAAAAGACTCACAAACTATTAGTTATTTAAACAAGATGATTGTCGAAATTTAAAATTTAAAGAAATTACTTTAATTTTGTATTAACTAACATCTACATATAAATACTTGTTTAATACATTTTCTAATATACTAAGTAAAGAAAGATAATATTACTAACATCATGAATTCACGAATTATTAATTAGTCAATAGTCAATGATATAGTTAGTACTATAAAAAGTGTATTTTCACTGTTTCGTCATTGCTTACAATGAAAGTCACCTAAAAGTCAGTAAAAATATTGTTCATTGAGAAAAACAGTGAAAATGTCATTGATTTCATATTTATTAAGTAAACAAACTAAAAATGCAACAAACTAAATTTCTTTTTAAATAGTTACCAAATTATGACTTCAAAAATCTTTAAATTACGATCATTATTTGATAGTTGGACATCAAACAGAATCTTTATACAAGTTTATACAAAATTATTTTCATGCTAACTAAAATGACATTTAAATATTTTTTTAAACATATAATTATTGCCCAAGTCAAAAAAAGTTAATTATTTGATGTTAGGAATTTCAGTATCTATATTGAAATGTATCCTTATGTAAAAGCACTAATAAATTAATAAACGCAGTTACATTGTCGAAAAAAGTGGTTAATTAGGATGATGCAAGCCTAATACGATGTTTAAATCCATACCCTAACTTTTAAATGATTGCTTCTATCAACATCTTACATACATTCCAATAATCATATCACAACATTTACAAGCACGTCACATGTGCGATTTAGACGCCGAAATGTACCTTATTCTTATTTCCAGCTATTCAGATCAAACCTGATCAAAAACTTCATTTACAAAAACCAATATGAAAATCATTACAAACCTCATTACTACCATCACACACCACCCAACATTCCCATCCTCTCACAACATCATTACTCTCTCGAAACCCCAACTCCACCTATCAACCCTCGCCGTGTAACTACCAAAATCTCCCAATCTGCTCTAACGACTCGCTTCGTCCCGAAACGTCCTTCGAAAACTCGCCCATTGAATCCCCGTCCCCTGCGTCCCCCGATCGCCCCGGACAACGCGCGGGGCGTCCCTTTCACACCGAACCCTGCGAACCGCCACACCGTTATATCATACACCCGCAAGGTCCGAAAAATTCGCGCGACCATCAAAGCGTATCGCGTATAAATACGGTGTATACTTATACAGCTGGAGGAGCCACAGGCGGAGGCGAGAGTTTAGGAGGACCCGGATGTATGCGCCCCGCGGCGATGTGTGGATCTGTGTGTGTGTATACGTGTAGATACCGGGCGATCGCACAATGAATTGCGCAATGTAATCGGCCGACGTAACGTATATATATGTATTTATACGTAACGTATAATATATATATATATATATATATATATATATATATATATATATATATGTACCTGCGAAAGTTTTGGCTTTTTGTCTATCATTTCTGGCCCAGTTTTCGTTCAGTTTTGCAAATTTCGACAAAAAATAATTTCTAACCTTGAACGGACCTTGAAAACATGAATTTGATCTTGAACGTGAATACCATATATTCGTGTCAAATTCAACGCTGAATACATTTCTGGCCTCAAAAGAATTTTAGCATCAATATTGAGCGAGATATCGTCGAATTTCGGAAAACTTTTACGAACATTCGAAGTTTGAGCCGCCATTAGTGTATTTAAGTGTTTTACAGTCTTGGACGCAACGGGTGGCCCTTGTGTGTGTATATATATATATATGTGTGTCTTAAATGTGTCTTAAACTTAACTTATTGTAAATAACTTCTGTTATAGGTTTTGTCCCATCTTTCTGTATACACATTAAAATTCATGAAAAATTGAAAATATTGAGACCTGAAAAAGAACAATTAACCCGCTCGTACTTAATTAAATTTGCATAAATAGGTCCTATTTCTTCACTCGAATCAGAATTTGACATTTTTAGTTTTGAGAAAACTCAGGCATGTTCTTCATAGAATTTGCAAATATATATGGGTGATTGTCAAAAAAATTGCGCTTTTGATGTCTTGCTTTAAGTTATACATATGACGAAGATAACATTTTTTTAGTGTTATATATGTATTATATTACACGTGCGCCGGTCTGCACATATGGGTATTATTAAGTGTGTGAAGTAGACAGGAGTGTGAGTGTGGAAGAAGAGAAGGGAGAGAGGTACCTTGGCGAGTGGTTCGTGCGGGCGGTTTCTTTTGTAGGTTTCGTGTACTTCTTTTTGTCCGTTTGGTTGGGATGGTAGGTGGTGGGTGATTGTATATGTTTTTTTTTTGGAAGGTGATGCGGGAGTCGAGTGGGAATGAAAGAAGAGTTTTTGAGTTGAAGAAGAAATCTATGTATATAGGGTGATTGTTAAAACGTTCACCAATTTGTGTTCTTTTCATTTTGTAAACTACCAGTACTAATAAAAGGATCTGTTTATATTTGTTAAATTTTGATAACAGACGCCGTCCACGTCAAACCGGAAGACAAAAAATATGAGGTGTTCAAATGTTGTTGAAACTTTTTTTTATACATTCGAATACATCAAAAAATCATATTGGTAAAGGTTTAGCCCTTGAAATTAATGTTTGCGATCTGTGTGAATTATTTTGTGAACTAAGAAATATTTTAAAAGAATATTTACCAGTTATTTTTTTTAACATTTTTGCTTATATCTTGGCACCAGATTAACTAATTCCAATTTTTGGAGGCTCATTTTAAAGGTTATGTAAAAACCTATCCAACTACCGTCTAAAAAGTCATTTTCCATCCATTTGGATCGATCTTTAAGTAATTTAGTGAAAATCAGTTTTCTTTAAATACAAAAAACACTTCTTAATAATTAGTTTTTAAATGGCAAATACATGTAGAATTACATGACAAACAAAATTCAATAGTTCTTTCGCTTTGACGTGTATGGCGTCAATAGTTAACAAACATTATTTTCAATCAGCCATGTGTATGTTAGCTGTTACAAAATTTAGTCATTACACATAAATCATCTATAGATCATGACGTTATGTTAATTTAAAAAAATTTTACAAAGTCATGCTGATGCAAGAAATATTCGCTCAAATTTTCAGATTTATATAAAGTATATAATATATTAAATAAAAATTTGAATGAAATTTTCTTTTCTTTTGTGTCCCTAATTTCCACTTCAACGTAAATTTGCTAAGAAATTTAGTAATAAACCTAATTAAGCAAACAAATTTACACAGATGATTAAAATATTGGTTGATTTATCTGAAAATGAAGCCTTATATCTAATATGTTATGTATGTATGAAATTGTTTCAAAATGTGTTACAAGTGTAAGATGTCTTGTCTGAGTCAAGAGCTTTAATCAACTTGCATTGTATTGCAAACATTCTTAAATCAAAGTTCAACTAGTTCGTACTTGTCACAGTTGTCACGTTTATTAAATCATACTCTTGAAACGATCCAACTTTTCGAGAGTTCTTCATGCCTAACGAGCTCAATGGCAATCTTTTTAAGAATCGAAAATAGATCCACGGTCAAGCAACAATTCTTCGTATTTACTTAGAAGATAAAAAAAACTTGATTAATTATAAAACCACCTAAAATTTGCACAGTGTCTAACAAACTCCAAAAACGTACATTAACATACATCACGACGTTCACATCTTCAATTAATATTCCACGTATCCTATCAATACCATCCCAAGTTCTAATTCCGCCCCGAATTTCGTTTTTTCACATACTCCTTTTCCAACCTACGATTTGCATGTCGATCGTACCGGAGTGCACAGCACAGAGAGTTGTTGCATAATCGAGAGGGGCTCACCTCTATCTCGCGTCTCTTCCCTTTGTCACATTGGCTGCGCCTCCGTGTGTGTGTGTTTTCTTCCTCTTTTTCGCGCTCCAGCGCGAGATAGGAGCGGTTGTTTGTTTGCTTCTTTTTTTTACGGACGCTGGGATTGGACGAATTTGGTTTCACGTGTATACGTATATATAACGGTGAATCGAAAAAGAGCTCGTTTAGTTTGGCTGTGTTGAAAGAGAGAGGGAGAATTGCGCGCGAGGCTATTGGGTCTTTTGAGCGAGCGCTGGCGTTTGTTTAGCGCGGCGGTTTGTTCGTGAAAATTGAATGCTCTATTTTTAGATTTTGTATAAGTAATGGGGTTTTCGATGGTTGCTGACTCACGTTTGCAGTTACATCGGCGATTTATGTTTTATAGACTGATCTGGTAAATACGAATTTTGGTTAAATTGTTTTTTTTTTCAAACTCTCATTTGGCACTAAAAAGAGAAATACACTTTATCAGCAGTTTCTTTTAAAGAGAGCTAAGCACCTTTAATTTGTAATAAAGTATTTGTTCTATATCTTGATGAAATACATTTAAATCAATCTAAAAATGAAGTAGGAATTTTCTATACTTACATAATATCATACTTCTTTAATTCAAAAACTTTGGTAATTCGAGTTTATCTCGTGGTCCCTTGGGGTTACAATTAAAGAAGTTCCATTGTAATATATGATGAAATAAATGATCGAATACCCATATTCATGACCTAAATTTATTTTAAACACAATAAGATCTTAAAAAGTCCTCGAATCGGATAGTTAGAACATTCAAAAGTGAAAAACGTGTCGTGAATTAGGAAAAATACAGTTTTTATAAAGATGATTTGAAAATTGTATTGATTAAAAAGCACAGTTTTTGAGGTTAAAAAGTAAACCATTTCTTGGCCATTAATTATCCATTCTTCAGTAACTTTTCTCAATATGACCCGCTTTCCTAATTCTTCAGGGAAATATACATACTTAACGTATGTATTTCTCACTTTTTTCATAGTCTCAAATACATTTTCCCAAGATAAAAAACTTTTCTTAAGTTCAAAACCTGGCTGTAGGCCACCTTAATACACTCCCCAACGCACTCATCCAAACCAACCGCGAACTCGCCTCTAAATTGCACCTCGCACTCCAAACTCAACCTGCTCCTTCAATTAAACGGAAAACCCCTCGCACACACCTCCTCCTCTCTCCGTATAAATAAATCGACCGACTTTACGGTCACCTCTCCCACCCACACACATATATATCCTTTAATTTCGCGCGGGAAAATTCGAGATGCGGGGCAGCGCGCGCTTACGATTTATGCGCAATCTTGCGAGAGCCGCGCCGCGCGCGCGCCTTTTTCACTTATTCAGCGACGTGCGCATGCGGGCTCACGCGCATCTAGATGTGTGTGATATATATACATATATACTTTTAGTTTAGCGCGCGGGAGTTGCGCTAATGGCAGCGAGCATGGAAGAGGCTATATCGCGAGGACTCGCTTCGTTTCGAGAAGTGCGCTGCGGCGAGGTTCGAGGATTTTTCGAGATGGTGGATGGGTATAGTGGATGGTGGAGGAGGACGCTCTGGTGGAAAAATGGATTTTTATGGTTGGGTTTGGAAGGGTCTTGAAGTTTTAAGGGATAGAGGGAGTTCTTGAATTATGGGGTTCAGTTTTGGAACATGTAGGTGTTTTAGGGTTGTGGGAATTTGATTCGGGTGAGATGGAAAATCGTTGTCTACTGCTTTAGCACTGTTATTTTTCAAAGTTCTATAAAGTATGCTGCAATCAATTACATGTTTCATTTTTGTATTCCTTTACCTATAGCATGATTACGGCAAAGAAAAAATTATAATTTGAATCTAAGTACGAAAAATAAATTTTTGCTATAATTTTAATTAAATAATTTGTTTTATAATGAATTGAAAAATTTAAGATTAAATTTATAATCAGTTTTAGTTAGAATTCCATTGCATTTAAATTTAAATTTATAATTTTCGAAATATAAAGCGTAAAAAAACTTTTAGAAAATCTCATAACATTAATATAAATTTCTTGAATATTTGGAGATAAAATTTGTTAAAAATAAATAAGACTTGAATCTTATCTGTGAACACTACAAATTTTAAAACATTATATTATTTAAATAGAAATACACACGCGTTTTCCAAAAAAGATTTTATTAACTATTTTTTGTTCTTAAGAAGCAATTAATTTTATGGCTTGAAAATATGCTAATATACATAATTCTAGGTAATACTCCTATTTTGTTAAGATTCAATAAATTATATTATATATATATTTTTCGAGTTATATTATACAATAAATGAAAAAACATAATCGTGCAGAAAGCATAAGCGATTATATTAACTATCCGTAAATTAAATAAACCTCGATTTTACAATTACAATCATTACCTCACAGTTCATACCCCGCGTAACAAAAACTGCGCCATCATACCAACACCGACAAACTACATTTTCCCTCGAACAATGACAATGCTAATCCTCACAAATACAACAATCCCTCTCCTCAATCAACCTCCGTAACATCAAACCCACGATACGAACCACTCGCAATAAAAACAATAATTATCGATCACTCCCCGATAAACTACTCCATCTCCAAAACAAAAAACTAAAAGCATTACATATCCAGCTCTCAAAAGGTATGGCTACAATCCTCTAAACGTCACTATACCCGATATACGACAATATCAGAGGCGCGGCACAGCCTCGGGCCACACATATATACACATTCTCCATATTCATGTGGGTGTGCAAAATCGGCATTGCTCGTGGAGATCTCATATATACCTGTAGGCACGCGGAGTATGTGTATATGTATATTATATATAGTTGTACGCGTCGTGAGAAGTGCCAAGATGCAGTGAGATGTATGCGAGTTTTTTTGTCTCGGCGTTTGCGCGATGGAGGATAATGGTATAATCGTGTTGAAGAGGAAAAAAGGGATGTATGGAGGGTTGACACGGAGCTGTAGGAAGGTTTTCCCCCCTTTTTTTTAGAGCAGTTAGATAGGTGAATGGTTGTGTTAGATAGCTAAATAATATTTTTGTGTTAAGTGAAGAATTTATTTTCAATCCTATTACACCTTCATTATTCTGGTCAAATCGACAACTATTAACATAAATTATGTATTTTACCGACCGATAACCTAGGATTTGAGATGTATAAACCATTTATTGTGTCTTACATTAAAAAAAAGTAATTATTTATTTATCAATGTATTTCTTTATGTACGAGCATTACTGACCTTTAATTTAAATTGCACAACATTACAACATTGATCAGAAAAATATTATAGACATTTAATGCGATGTTTATATAGACAGTGACTACTAATATTATCTTCACTCAAGCCGACACAATGAAACAATCAAATAAAACTTTTTGCAATTTCTAAGAAGTTAGTTTTTGTTTTATACAATCTACAAATCTCATTTAATTTTTATGTACATTTTTAGAAATATTTATTGGAAAACAATTTTGTAAAAAAAATAAACAATTGTAGAACAATGCATATGACGAAATCCTCAAAAAATGCACTTTGTTGGGTCCAGAAATCGCAAAAAAAAAATTTGAATGCTCGGGTTTCCACACCTCTTATATCTTGTTTTAGGGGTCAAATTATGAAGAAAAACGCGTTTGAACAATGAAAATTAGCCATGTGACATTTTTATGATTTTTTACTGTGCACTTAATAACTGTGCACAGAAAGGTGGAATTTTTTATTTCATGAAGTTTATGAAATTAGAAGAAAGGACTTTTCTTTTGAGTTTTTGTTCGTTGAAAATGGATGTTCCGGTGCAAAGTTATGGCTAATTGAAAATAGGGTAATAATTCGTCAAAAATCTCAGATTCTGCATAACAATGGAAAATCTGTCCGTCTTTCCTCTGTTTCAACGAATGCGCAGTAAAAACCTTTTTTTTGCTATATGTAAAAAACCGTAAAAAACACCTTATTTTCCAGAAAAACATTGTCACATGGCCAATTTTCATTGTTCAAACGCGTTTTTCTTCATAAGTTGGCCCCTAAAACAAGATAGAAAAGGTTTGGAAATCCGATCACTCAAATTTTGTTTTACAAAATCTAAAAAAGTGCATTTGCAAGTTGTAAATACTGTATACAAATTTTAAACAGTTTCAATACAAATTACCCGCTTTAATTAGACTGTATATTAAATTTATTTTTATCAGTACACAATACTCTTCAAACGCAGTCACGCGCAAAACATCAGCAAACAAACACATATCGGCAAACGCACACTCGCCATAACAATAACATTATCATCCGCGATAAACTTAATCTTAACGACTAATTCCTCCCCTCACCTATTACCTCGAGTGCAAAAATATCGCCGATCCTTAAAACCCGCGCGTAATAATTCCGAAAGCGATCCAAACTTATATACAACCGCTGCACTCAAACTGAAAAACATCTCGCCTATATCTCCCAGCCGTTTCAAAAATACATATTTAGGCTCGCGCTCGCGCATTTTCATAATGCTTCTCTCCAACGGCGAGATAAAACGCGTGCAACGCGCGGCGTACTTCGGCCCGAGAATTATAGGACCTTTTAGCTGCCGACTGCTGCCGTAAAAAGTAGGAATTCGCGGATGGAGAAGAAAAAAAAGAAGGGATTTTAATTTATCGCTCGTGTGCTCGTATAATGGAAAGTATGAGTTTCGGTCATAGTGGAGTGTGTAAGAGGGGAAAATTGTCCGCTGTGTTGAAGGTGGATGTTTAGGTGAGCGCGGGGGATATTTATCGGTGACTCGCGGGCATGGCAAGTTTTTCATGGGTAGTTAGTGTAAGTATTAGACAGTATTAGATTGTGGTTGATATTTAAGATGCCAATTAAGAAATACACGTAGTACATGGTTATTTTAAAGGTATTAGTTTACTTCTAGACTTGACATTATGTTTCTAATTTATTCTAATTTTTACATTGTAGGTGGTTTTTTTATTTATGTATAAAATGTATAAGGTTTCGATTATTTTACAAACTCTTCATCAGGTAGTGGTAGTTATCAAAGTTTATATTACATAATACCCTTATAATTAAATACTTACCAGCAGTGCTGTGAATATTTGATTAACCCGTAGAGGACGTATGGTCTATATTTTTGGACTATAAGGTTTTAGTAGTTTCTCGAATGCCAAATTACTACAGAGTTGTAAAATTATATATTTTCCAGGCGTACTAAAGAATTTAACGGCTCCAATTTGTTTAAAAAAGTTGATTAACTGAAGAAGCTGAAGAAAACTAGAATAATTACTTTTATGAATATCTTCATTTGAGATTAGTTTATAGATAATCTCATTAATAAAAATTGTTTTTAATTTATCGACAAGAGAATTTCGTCCTTATACAAGTGTTAAGTCCTGTTGTATGAAAAATGTGTCATTTTTCTCTTTATTTGTGTGCACATGGCAGTGCTCTATGTTGTCAGTGCCATGAACTAAAAGAGGATGCCATGACCTTCTATATTTGTATCAAATATTCATTTAATTAGATTTTCTACTATTATAAACGACCTTCCAAAATTATCGAGACTGCGCAGTTATATATTAAACCATTCTTATTATGCAGTCAATCACAGTAATCACTGTTTGAATCTCCAAAACTCCCATTAAAGAGAAATAACCTAATCATTCAATAAATCCCCATTACAACCCAAAAAAAAACTTCACAACCCAAACTTGTATCCCTAACGCAATAAACCTCATTTTCGCCTCTCTCGCCGCCACTCTCCATCACCCTATGCCTATCCACCTTCGTTCTACAGCTAGCAAGCTATACCATGTGTCCCACGCCAAACCGTCGATAGGTGAAGTGTAGGTGGAAAAAATTTACCCAGGAAAAATCATAGTGAAAAAATTTGGAGACCGTCTTCGTATTTTGCAACCCATAATGAGGGGAGGATAATCCGTGAAGGAATAAACACGCGTTTTCCAAGAAAAGATTTTATTAACTATTTTTCGTTTTAAAGAAGCAATTAATTGTATGGCTTTAAAATATGCTAATATACATCATTCTAGGTAATACTCGTATTTTGTTAAGATTCAATAAATTATGTTATATGTATATATATACTTTTCGAGTTATATATGCCGTGAAGGAAAAATCGAAGCCGAGGCTACCGGTGAAGAAAAACAACCTTTCCATCGATGAAAAAAAAACTTTATTAAAATTTTGTATAAACAAGTAAACACAAAAATGGTAGAAACCATTTTAATGTACAAATAATGCCGATTAAAATAAAAATTTGAATGATAAAAATCGGAAAACATTTACCTTATAAAAAAAGTGATCCACGTAATATCTGATTATCTTAGTATTATAAAAGCATTGAGTAAATCTTATCCGATTTTCGTCATTCAAATTTGATTATAATCGGCATTTTTTTGCACATTAAAGTGGTTTCTACTATTTTCGTATTTACTTGTTTATACAAAATTTTAGTAAATTATTTTTTTAATAGATGGAGGGGTTCTTTCTCTTGACCGGTAGCCTCCCCTCATTATGGGTTGCAAAATACGCAGACGGTCTCCAAATTTTTTCACTACGATTTTTCCCGGATAAATTTCTTCCACCTACACTTAGCCTATCGACAGTTTGGCGTGGGACACATGGTATACCGATATACTCTCCTGCGCACCAGCCGCGGCCACCTTTTACCTCTGGGCAGGAGCACGACTGCGCCGTGCCTTTGCCACGACTGGCTTGTATATGTACGTGTGTATACGTGCGCATCGTGCAAAAATCGGCCGTAAAATGTCAGGGACGGTCAGGGTGTAGGAGAGTATAAGAGCAAGAGAGACAGAGAGAGAGATGTTGGTCCCCCTTTCCTACCTGCTTTATTTCGAGACGATGAACCTTAGCGAAGCCGTTCATCCACTTGTTTTTTTTTTTGCACTCTGTTTTACTTCTTCTTCTTCTTCTTCTTCTTCTTCTTTTGCTTCTGCTTCGGAGAGATGTATACCTTTACGTATAGCTTTTAAAGGATGAAGAAACGTTATATGATTTGCCTGCGATGCTCGGTTCTTTTTTTTGGGAGTGATTTTTTATTGTCCTTTTTCTTAATGAGTTGTTGGCTACACGTGACAATGTGTGTAAAGGAGGTTGGGGAAATTTAATACGTGGAGGAACCAGTTTCTTTGCGGCTAAATGCGACGCCGATTTGTCTCTTTGGCGGATTTTTATGGTGGTTATTGGTGTGAGGGTTGGATATATAAGGATTGGATGATGATTATTTGTGCGATAATTATTTTTAATACACGTAAAAACGTCCACAAATTAATTTATTCACAGGTAGATTTTTTTTAATAAAAATGATATAGATATTCTTAATTAAATTTATAGTGTTTTATGGTAAATGTGTCGTGTTCTGACTTTCCGACACTTTTTTCTGCTTCTTGCAATAAATGTTACTGTAGTGAAAAGTAAAATTTGTTTGATATGCAACGATTCCCAATTCATGTTATTTGTGAAACTTCGTTCAAATTTTGTATAGATCACCTCCAAAGAAGACAGCTGATCAAGGATGACAACTTTTAGGTTCAGTTTAACATTTGTATAAAAGTACTTATATGAGGAGTAATGATGCTCCAATAACAATCGAAAGGCAATCCACGATCATAATAAATATTTTACATCATATTCAACTATTTATTCCTGTTATTCTTATATCCCATTGTTTTTTACTTTTCTTTAAAGATCAGATAATATTTATACTAGTTACCGCCAGCAAACTGCAAAAGTATCTTAATGTCAAAAGTTATTATACACTGCAAATTTTACCGTAAATTTCTCTATAATATTCATTACACAATTGTCTCTAATTCTTTCCCCTATATTCATCTACTAAAAAAAACTCACAAGTATCACAATTCCAATCAAACTATTTCAATCCACAAATCCCACCAATCCACCATTCTAAAATTAAACAAAAGCCTGAATCCCACTACAAAGTACATCCAACCCGCTCCTCGCAGGAATACACAAATCCACGCAATATAAAGACCAAAGCGAAGTCGTATTATACCTACAGCGCTCCGTTCTCGAGAGTGCAGCGAAGCGGCAGACACCGGCGGCGTTACAGCAGCGTGGCCGCACGGACGGAAAAGGCGCCTCGAATTCGATTCGACGCGATCCTGTTACGGAATGCCTCTCTTCCTCCTCGGCCGGGGTATAGTTCCTTTTCCTCCGTGCGAGTAAGTCGCAATTATGCGCGCACGCGCGGCGAGAAGGAGTGATGTCGGGTGTGTATTATAACGCGGGTACGAAGGTGCAGTGCTGTAGACGGTGCAGACTTAGCTGAGATTTAGATGTATGGGGATTGATTGGTGTTTTTGATTATTGATTGATTAAGAGGAGTTAGTGTCTTCTGTCCTTGTCTAATCACGTTTTTGCTATTTATTCAAATTGTAGTTTGTTAATTGAAAAACTAAAAGTTGACCCCAATTGGTATTAAAGTAAGGAATATTTTGAGACCTTAAAAAGTATCTTACATTATTTCCTTTTTGAGAAAACTTCGGAACGCGAAAATTGAGGTCAGCTTTTTCGATTCGAAGTTTTCTCGAAAAGGAAATAATGTTAGATACTTTTAAAGGTCTCGAAATATTCCTTACTTTAATACAAATTGGGGCCAACTTTTAGTTTTTCAATTAACAAACTACAATTTGAATAAATAGCAAAAACGTGATTAGACAAGGACAGAAGATACGGACTCCATTTAAGGCCTGATACAAATAATTTTCAAAAATTATTATTGATTGTTTTTACTTATTTATTATTTATGGCTATGAAAAGAGAATTACAACTGAATATTTGAAAATTTTAAATTGATGATTAGTAAAAAATAATGTATGAATAACAACGAAGAAAAAAGCTACGTTTTATATTGGAAATGGGTGTTAAATAAATGATAAAACACAATGTATATTTCAAATAAAATAACTTTCCTATATTCAAACTCGCATAAGGAAGGAATAACGTGTGCGTCTGCTCTAGCACGACTAAAACACTTGATAAAAAGGGCATAAGAGAATTTCGGGGCTGACGCATATAGTTCCCCGCTCTGTTCCATACTCGCATTTCAGTTTATGTCTTCCAGACATTTCTTGGTAAGTTGATTCAGTTTTATGCAAGCATGTAGTAGTGTATAACTACAGTTACACATATAGGTATGCTAAAGCATTGCGATATTCCAACATTTTAAAATAAAAAATTTACTTTATTCCATGCATCAAGGTTTCGACCATCTTGAATCTTGGGGTACACACTCGTCCTCTTCAAACCAAATAATCATTTACAATTATTACAGAAATACTCTATTCAAATTATGAAAGCTTCCACATTACATCATTAAAAACCAATCACCAAATCCTACACTACTACTCCTACATTTCCACCGCAACAACAGCGCTATAATCCCTCCATCCCGCATCGTAAAACGCCTAATCCCTCGCGCACGTATCGCCAAATCCCCTTGGCGATAAACACGCTTATCCTCAAAAAATAAAATACTCTCGCAAACGAGGCTAAGCAAACACTATGCATCACATCCAACGGCACCGTACACCCAACCTCCGCGTAAACATTCTATCCGCCAAGGATCGCCGATAAACACACTCGCTACATAGACAGAGACGCAGCATCGATTGTCCGAAAACGATCGTTTTCGCACGGCGGCCCCGTAAATCAGTGGGTCATCGAGGCGCGCGCGAGAGAGAGAGAGAGAGACAATGGCCGAGGATGAAAACACCGTTTTACAATCGAGGCCCGAGCTCCGTGCTCTCCTCTTCAATGCTGCAGAGCGGAGCGGAGTGGAGCGTATCGCTGTTCGGAAATTCGCGCGCGCAGAGCCGATCGACGTATTTATTGCGCTTTTGCGCCGTGGTAAAGCGGGAGGGAGAGAGAGGAGGAGGAGGACGGAAATCGAGGTCGGGAGGTAAATGGGATTTTTGAAGTGCGCGAACGAGCGAGAGAGAGAGAGAGTTTGAATGCGGCTAATCGGGAGAGGATGCTGGGATTTTGTGGGGTGGTTAATTTGAATTTGCATTCGGTGAGGAATTTTAATTTGTGTTCTTTGGTGAATTTGAATTCGTATTCTTTGACGAGTTTGGGTTTTGATTATTCGGGTGAAATTTGGTCACGTAAGGAGCGACGACAGAACCCGTTCTGATTTTTCACTGATAGCACACTGTGTGTGCGTAATATGTAGCTTTCTCTATGAAGAAGCAACAAGTTTTATTAGTGAGATACAGTGGTATTGATAGATCAAAATAACGTTGGGTTAAAAAAGTAATTTAATACACGAGATATAATTAATGGTTTGAAGCGGTTAGGGGCCTTCATTTTTAAATGCATCAGAAATTCAGTGACATATACAATTAAAAAATCAAAAATATATTTAACAATCTTATTGAAAACAAACAGTTAAAAAAAAAGCAATTTTTTTCTACTTTTGCTTTTTTATTTTTTCGATTTTGGGTTAATTTATTCTACAATGTCGAAATTTCACATAATAACTGTAATGATATTTAACGGCTTTACATAACTATTGAAAATCATGAGTTATTGAATTTTAAGTCGTCTTCCAAAATAATAAAATGTCAATCTAGGTGAAATGATTGTATTCTTTATTTTTGTATGCTAGTCAGGAAGGGCTTCAATAATATCGAACAGCGTTGAAATGCCGCTTTTGTTCAAAATTTAATGAAATTGCGAAAATCGATATCGTCAAATTGCAATAAATCCTTTTAACAACCTCTTAATTAAACGGACTGTACGCTGAAATTTCAATGAAATAGCAAAGAAAGGGAGTTTCATGGGTTTTCACCAATTTTTCGAACTTTTATATACTATTTTTAAGTATAATATCGATCATTTTATTAGCAATAGAAAAAGTCATAAAAAACTTTTGAAAATTAAATCAGAAAACGTTCGAACTTTTTTGAAAACCACAAAATATCGCTTTTTTGCAAAATTTAATGAAATTGTGAAACCAATTTCGTAAAATGTTATGAACCCTTTACTAACCTCTTGATTAATATTTTTTTATTAATACTTTTTTACTCTATGATAAACTTGGATCGCTCAAACTCAAAGTGTCATACATATTTAATCGTAATTTGAGTAATTAAAATAAAATAAAATTTTGTCATTTGATTTTGGACGACCAGGAAAACCTGCTTGTAGATGCACGTAAATCAGACCTTTTCTTTCTCAAGAATGTTTGTTACAATTACTTGCATCTTTATTCATTTTCAATAAAATAGCGTCAAAAATTGAGTACGATTTTAAAGAACCCTCGCACGGTATCCAAAGCTTATAAACTATTAAAAAAAAGCACGAAAATTCTACCAAAATCAATTTACTCCACCACAGCCCTCTATCCTCTATTCTCCCCCAATTATTCGCGAAATTCCAAAAAATCTCCCAGTACCCTGAACGCTCAACGTCTCTCGCTCAGCAACCTCGACGTTCCGCGCGATCGCGTCTCGCGACACTCGCCTATACACACATACCCACCTCGCTCTCTTGCAACACGGGGAGCTGGATACGCGAGGTCTTTAACCCTTTCTCGCTGCGCTCTCCGCGCTCCGCAGTCCAGCGAGAGCGACGCGTATATGCACGCTAATGAAAGCCGCCGGCCACGAAATTTCCGTCTTTGAATGAGTTGCGCTGCGTGCTCGCCGCGGACGAGAGCGTTTTAGTTTGTACGGCTGGAGTCAGGTGTATGTGGGTTAGTGGAAATGAGGATTTGTGGCTTTGTGGGTGGTGGGATGTGAATGGGATATTGCGAGGGGTGCGCGATTGTTTATAGGTGGGCACTTCGGAAATTAGGCCTATAGGGTTTTTTTTCTCTTAGATTAAGTTAAGAATTAAAAGTAGCAAATTTTGATTTTGTAATTTGAAGATATAATTGTTGATTTTGGAAGTGCGTGAAATAAAATTGATAAATGTAAATCAAATTATCGTTAGGACTTTATTCTACTCTATTCTGACCGTAGCTGCATCAAAAACAAACAGTTTAATTTGGTTAATGTAAAATCGTCCAGGGGTTCAACATAGCCATTAACCTTGCGGTAAATTACTTTTTCCTCGTTAACAAAATCCATACATGCATGAAAGAGTAGGGATACTATTTTTGATAAAATTAAGTCTACCAGGGTTTAAATATTTAATATAATATATTTTGACACCAAAAAAAAATATTAACGTGCAAAATGCATGCATTTGTTCGGCTGTCAAAAATGGATTACTCCCTTAATAAATTAGGATATAGCTATGCCTAAAGTTGACATATAATTTACAAGAACGACAAATATGTGGGGTCCGTCGGCTGCGGGTATTATTTAATGATTGAACAAGCGTAAATAATTTAATTATTACTTTTTTAATGGAAAATGGTAGGATTGTTTGTAGAGTTGTTCCGCAGCGAAACGTAGGTGACACAAGGTTTGACCTGGACATAAAATGAAAATGTTTTATCAATTATACACAAATTACAAGAGAACTACGTAATATTTTCAAAAATATCAATTTTTATAATAATTGTAAACATTTTAAAACATTTTAAATCAATTTATTCACGTCTTAACTATAATGGCCACTTTATTGACCTGAAAAGCGGGTCGAAAATGGCAGTTTATTGCCGCAAATGCGGGAATGAAGTAAATTCTTAGTTTTTCTGGCTTTCCCTCTGTTTTTCAATTTTATATTTATAATAATATTAATATAAATTTTCAATAAAAGTCAATAAAGTGGCCACAGTTAAGTCGGAAATAAAGTTCTACATGCAACACGGGAACAAAGTCGACTTTATTCCGTTGTTGCATAATGTACTATTTTTAATAGGGTATTTCGTACTCTCTATAAAATCTCTGGAGTCAAATGTCACTTAACGCTGTTATAACAAGTGTTAATTGCAGAAAGACTTCTATATTTTTATTTGGATAGAAAATGCATAAATTAATGCTAATGTTCCAAAGTATGCTTTCATTCGAAAAATGTTTCGCGTTGCACAACAGAACTCACAGACACTCTACTCTTCTCGATTAGAATAGTAAGCCAGAAAATCTTACTCACAAAACTAGAAAGTCCGTTCATCCTAAATGTATCGATTGATCCAATTCGAACTAACATTTCCGCGCAAACAAAGCAATAAAAATTCCTCTCCTCCATCGATCCTCCTAAACGGGCCTTAGCCACGTCATTACGCAGCAATGGCAATAAATAACCTCCCCTAACCCAATTCTAATTCTAATTCCCCCGACGCAAATGAATTTTTAAACGACGCAATCGTCGCATGATAACCGCCATCGACACCACCAATAAATCACGCTCCCGCTTATTTCGATCTCATTCTCGCTCGGAAAAACGCAAAACACACACCGATCCTAAAAGAAAAAATGCCCAGACGCAAAATCATCAAACGAGATTTACTGCGCAGGCGCAATAGGCGATACGTATACTCTGCGCGCTCATTTGCATAATTCGCGCGTTTGGCGCTAAACGCCTGGTGGCCGCAAAAATAGGAGAGAAGAGCTATGCACCATACTCGCAATTTTGCGCTCGGCGCTAGGTAATATAAATCTCGCGCTAGCGTAATGAAGCGCAATTACACATATAGAGTGTAGTCTCGCGGCGGTGCACGCAGCGGTTGCTCTGGATTTATGTAAATCGAGGGGGATAAAAGTGGAGTGTGTGCTACGGTCTTTGGACTGCGTGGAAAGTCTGCGCGGTGAATAGGAATTTTGATGGATGTTTGGATGCGAGGTTTAGTTGCCCGCGTTTAAACTCGGCTCTGGGTTCTTGCCGAGGTTGGGAGCTAGCGCGTAATTAAATTTCAGCTTTTTGCAGGGGCTTTGTGGTGGTGAATGAGAGCTTTTAGAGGTTTTCTAGTTTGAGTGCTATGGTTATGGGTTGGGATGATTAGGTGTGTGCGAGTGGTGTTCAAACACATTTTTTCTTTATTATAATAATAAAGTTTTTAAACGCCGATATGAATGCACATTGTCTTTTCGCCTAGAAAATGTGTAAATAATGTTGACCAAATATAATTCTTAAGAGAGAAATACGTTCTCGTCACGTTTTCGAAACCGTTAAATCGAACTTTAATATGACCAACCAAAAAAGTAAATAAAATATTCGGTCATATTCAATTTCGATCGAAAAATGTTGAAATCCTATAAGTTCATAAGCAGAAAGAGCAAGTCTTTCTCTTTAAGAAACCACTTTTATCATCATTGCCTTGATGTATTTTGCTCGGCTTCTGAGCGAGAAATCAATCGACAATTTGTGGAAAAGAAAACAGTTGACATTAATATTGTCGCTTAGGAAGTGATGGAGTTAATATGAATTTCTGTTACCAGACTAGCTTAGCGTTTATATTGCTTTACATTTTTTTATTATTACTTCGTTCACACTTTTTTGCCCCTATTCTAACCCGGAAGTGGTATACTATAGTACATCGAAAATACTCTGTAGCAAACCGAAAGTGATCCTAAGAATACTGGAAGTAATTTTGTATTCTTTTTTATTGTCGTCGTCGACCAACTTATTCGTATACGACGTCTCTTTTTTACAATCTTTAGTTTTATATCTTATTTAACGTAAAACTTTTTACGAAAATAAAATTTAAAATAATAATCAATTCGAGGCAGCGTTCCCCGTTGAGATATCTCAGACTTTCTATATATAGATATATTCATATACATTAAAAGTTAACGTTGACAGTTTAGCTCAAACATTCTGTTAGAATAATATTCTTTTATCAATGAATAACAGCTACATCATAAGCTTTACAACATTTAGTATTTTTAAAAAACATAAAAAAAATCTTCATCCACTAATCACCTTACTAATAATTTGAACCCAACCAGCTAATTAATAACGTTAAAAGTCACTCTATCTCGCGCTCACAAAAATTTCCTCCCATCCTCAACAAAACTCCACAACCTCGCCAACTTTCAAACTTGCCCGACGCTACTGCTTCTTCGCTCAAAGGCCTCTCTTCTCTTTCTTCTCTCGCTCGGTGCACGGCACGACCGGACGATTTTCCGCTCCTCGTTTCCATTAACAACCCACCTCCCTTTTTTCCTCCTCCTCCCAAGCAGCGAGCACCTTCTTAACTCTTCCTCCTTTTTTCCTTGCACACTTACACACCGACAACAGCACCTACACGCATCCTTATACACGCAGGAGGAGTGAAAGTCAGGCTCGAAACACCGAGGCGACAAGGGTACGTACACACGTAGGAAGTCACGAGAGAGATACAGACTGCTTTCTCGGGCAAAGTCGCCGAGGATAACGACTATGCTTGGAAAATAAAGGACGACAAAGGCGAGAGAGTCGAGTCGACGAGTATCAGGGGTCAGGCGATAGTAGTTGGGAGAAAGCTAGGTGGAGATGTTAGGTGGAGATACGAGGATGGGATGTTGGAAATGGAGGAGGAGGATTCTTGGGTGTTTTGTCGTGTGGATGGTAGTTGCAGTGAGTTGTCTAGGAGAGAAATTTGTATGAGATGTGGAGGATGAATGTGGCAGAGCAGGTGAGGTTGTTGGCGTGTATATATGGGACGAGGATTGAAGGTGGTTTGGATTTGGAGGTGAGAGGTCAGGTTGATGATCGTGGTGATTTCGTTGCTTATTGAACTGGTATCAGAACATGGAAGCGTTTATTTATAATTTAAGTTCTAATATTTCTTTATATTTATAGCTAGCGAATGGAGATTTGAATTAGGCTTGTTCATAGTAGATATGTTACTCGTGAATTAGACAGAAATTATACTCTTGTATACAAGATGAGTGAAAAGTGTAGACACTTGACATATCTTGAAAAGGAAGTATTTTTGCTGAAAAAATTAAATGGTAAACTTTCCTTGGACTTAAAATTTGATCAGTCCATCGGATGCCTCTTTTGAAACCCTGAAAACAAAAAAAAACATTTCTTATGAAATGTTTTCAGTGAAAAAGTTTTATTTTTGAGCTAATTCAAGGTTCCCATACAAAGAAAGTTTTACATACTCTATCCTGGAACTATTAAATGCATTCTTATTTGTTTGAATAAAGTTGTGCGATGATAAAGACTTAAGGTTCCCCCTGAAAAAAGGAATACGAAACAAGTATTATTCGGTAGGAATAAAATTGGTCACAATAAAGGAAGAAGATTAACTTAATTCATTATTATAATTACAAACTTATAGAAAATAATGTGTAGAAATAGAAAATTTGACTTGCTAATATCTACAAACTTATTTATTTTTTGATGAATAGAAATATTTGTCGTCTGCTTCAAGTCTTGATTAGCCTCAATCACCGTCTAAAGCGAATACGCAATTCAGAATTTTCAAATCACCCTAAACGACCGCCATAATTCTTCGCCTCTCAACACAAAGAACGAAGAATCACGCTCCATCATTAATCCACGAATATATTAGAAAGTTCCTCGAGTACAATTAAAAAAAAAGAAGCGATTCAATTTTCATCACGTACACCCAGATGCCATTTTCTCTAGATTGATACTTACACACATAATCTCACAGAAAATTGCGAACCTCCCGGTTTCCCATTAAAAACAGCCGACTTTCGACCTACATTCACCTCCGGGAGAGAGAGGGAAGAGGTACCTTGAAACGGCTTGGCTCTTTTTTTCAATTACGCCTCGAAATCGAAAGCTGCACACCCTTTACTCCGAAAAATCGAGGTTGCGCCGCGGCTTTCGGCGTTTTTACACCTGCGCGCATTGCAGCGACAGGTGGTTTATTGCGCGGACGAGTGAACGCCGGTTGTAGTAACGAATTTGCGTGTCTTGCGATTTTTCGCTGATGAATTTGAGCTGATGCATTCAAAATGTTTATATATATATATATTATTGGGATGCATGGTGAGGTTCACTCAACCAGTAGGAATTTTTTCAGTAGGAAATTTTTCAGTAAGAATTATTGAAGAATTCGACGGCTTTCCGACATTTATAAACTTTATTGTACAACAAGGTTAAATTTGCCTGATATGCGAAAAATTTGTATTTTGTTAGATTACCTCGACAGAAGACAGCTGATCACGGGTGACAGCTGCAGATTGTTTACAGGAAATATATGTCGTACGGTAAAATGTATTTAAATATCAGTAAAACTGTTACCGTGGTGCAAGGGGATTTTAACCGTGAATTTGGCTTTTATTTTTATTAGAAATTTTATCATTGAGTAATTTTGATTTTTCTTGCAATTGATTTGCAAACTATATAGATACTTTAGTAGATTACAACTTTGAGTTTACTTTTTCGTAATTTTGCTATAGGTATTATTCTCATAACATGTTTTGTAATGAATTTTTATGATACGATAATAAATTATAAATATACGTATTATTCGCTGCAATGAATAAGCAATAAAATCATGACGTTTATGGAAAAATCATTCGCTTATGAAATTCGTAAACAGTTACCTGCAGATTCCTTATACTCACTAGCTGTAATACTCATTACCTTCACCTTAATTACACATTCATCTACGACTTTTACTTATACTTTTGAACAAAAATAGAAAACAAAAAACAATATATACATTTGCTAGAATGGGCTGGAATAATAATTGTGGACGAAATATGTATTTAAAAAGAATAATGTTATAACATGACAATAAACATTATGGTGTTTCATTCTGATGTACTGGCAGTATTAATCAGTGAGAGATAAGCACTCTAATTTCCATACACCGTACGTGTAATTTGTGTACAAAGCAGGCAACCAACTAAATGACTTGTTATATTGCAGACTTGAATAAAACTAATTATGATTAAAATAGAGTTGAGTAAAAACTTTTTCTGATTGAAACAGTCCAATGCTAATAGGGTAAACACCAGTAGCCGCTCGCCTAGAAACAACAGTCGACTACTTCTGTTTTTATATTTTAGAGTTGTAATTTATAATTTTTGTTGCAGTAAAGGATAAAGGTATTTGCTTGTTTTGAAATGGGATTCGAGCGACTTTCATGGTTAGATAAGTATCTAGAAGTCGACTAGTATAACTTATAAATAATGATTGATATTTATTACCGGACAGTTGACAATGATTCAGATGCCATCTGATTTTGCCTCTCAGCTAAAGTAAATATGTTTCTATGAACAATTTTATATTTATATTCATATTAGGTTATTTAATTCGCTTTATAAATATCATAAACAAAATGGTCGACTACTATTTGCACCTATAAGCATAACCTTCTCCACCCACCAAAATCCTTCAAAATATCTCATTTCAAAACAAACAAAAATCCTCCTCCTCGACCGCAAGAAAAATCTCTTGGAAACAAAGAAAAGCGCGCCACGCTAAAGACTCCACTTCACTCTGGCAGCGCGCTCGAGATCGGCCTGCGAGCGCGGCCAAGGAAAAGGAGGATGATAATGAGTCGCGAGGAGTCGGTGGTATATATATGCGGTAGTAAGCGGTGGCGGCAAGCAGAGCGTGGCTTGCGCGGCCCAGTGCCCATCTCTCTTCCTCTCGGCTTATGCTGTGCGATGGCTTTTGCGTATTAAAAAACCGGCCGCGATATTCTCCTTTTCTGCGCTCTTGCGCGAGTCGACGTGGGTGTATGGATTTTAGACGGGATAAATGGATTTACAGTGAAATTTAACATAGTACGTGGCTAAGATGGTTATAAACGGAAATTTAATGCCGTTAGATTTTTGTATTCATTTATTCTGTGGCACGAGGAAGACTGAAATGTTATTTGTATCGCCGTCGATTTCCACGGTAAAATAAAATAAGGACAAAATGAATATTTGTAGAGGAAAGTATTGTCAATTCAATTTGGAAGACCCTTAAAAATGGTCATGTTGTTTGCTTGAAACGCGTCTTCTTATCTCCCCTGGTAGAAAGTAGCCCAACCCAATTGGCCCATTCGCCAACCGTTCACCAATTTTCGTTGGTCAATTGTTGGTCAGCGACTGGTCATCTTGTTAATGCGCGTATCAACAACACGGATAACCTAAAAAACTGAAATAAAGTATGCTTATTTTAAATCTTATTCTATGAATATATTATGTTATATTAAATTTGTTTTTTTCGTGATCTTCAAAATTCACCACCGGTTGGCCAATGGCGGGAGTAAATCCGAGACGAAATAAGCGGGATTGTGGGCGAAGCCGATGGTGAAACAACTGGCCAACGCATAAAGATTTGCCCAAGCGCTGATGCACCATTGGGAAAAATTTCTACCAGGGTCTCGATGATCCTTACCTATAGTACATTTAAGATTTCTCAAAAAACAGCTAATTCTTCACAGAGGTACCTTGCAAAATCCAGCACTTTTTAGATTATCTGATAACAATGTTTGATAGAACCTACAAAAAGAGATCGTTTTCTTTTTGGAGTATCTGAACATTGGTAAAAATTGGTATTATGTGAGAAATTTAAAATGTACAAGTCTTTGCGAGGACTGTTGATCTATACTTATTTACTTAACTCTCTGAATTAGAGTTGTACACATTTTCTAGCCAGAATAAAATTTCACAATTTTTTGTTACTTGTAGTATCACTTCCTTTTGTCTAATCAGCTAACGCGTAATCTTTGGTTTAATTTTTATCAGCGATATTCATTATCAAAAATCATTGTGTATCATTGTTGCTTATTTTTAGAAATTATTAATTTGCTCGTGGTGTTTACGTAGTTTTCCAATACATCATGTCCAGAAAATACAACTTTTTAAATACAAAAAATTAGCCAGTCTTCTTTTATTATTTCATTGCTTAATACCTAGATTCTACTCTAACGATATATAGATTTAATCCCTACCATAACAAACCAAACTCTCAAAGAACAGTATTTAACAACCTAATACCCAGCTTTCACCCAACCTTCCCCAAAAACTCAAAACTCAAACTAAACCACCTCTCATCCACACCACACCGAACTCCTTAGCCTTACACAACCGCGTAAACACGCGTGTGCATACCAACCGCACTCCTCGCTCCTCCATTCTCCAGCAAACCTCTCTTCCGGTTTCTCCCACTGTCTTCTCTCTCTCTCTCTCTCTTACTCTCGCAATTAGCCCCCCGTGTCTCGTTATGCTGATGTGCGCCCGCGTCTAACAAAGGGAGCCTGCATGCGTACACACGTATACGCGTACGGCAGGAATTTCGAAAAAGAGACCGCCGCTTCTGCGGTTGCGGCGAAAGTGCGATGACACGTTACTTCATCTATCTCTCTCTCTCTCTCTCTCTTCTCGCTAATTAATTTGCAGGCCGCCGCCGCTTCTGCGTGTGCGTTTATATACGTCCGGGATTTTAAACTTAACGAGGCTCTTCTTTGTTTTGCCGCGACGGCGTTCGACGCCGTGCACAGTCCCATGGCTACCGGCTACGTCTCGCGGCTCTTTTTTGCGGAGTGCAGCACGCGTTGGATGTTGCTGTGTACGTACGGTTACGCATGCTCGAGCGGTTAAACGCGAGTGTGCGCGTGTGGGTATTGTGCGGAGTGCTTTAGTGGATGGGAGTCTTGGGGAATAACGGCTCTTAATTTCGTTGATTGTTTCGCGGATTGTTGCTCTTTTTGCCGACGGGGGGGGAGGTTTGCGAACTGTTGCTTGACTTGTTGGATTAGAGCTAAGTGCGGTGGTTAGAGGTTTATGCTCTGGCGTTGTGGCCGTAGTTGGGTGTTGAAAAATCTAACGGTTTTTTGGCAGTTAGTATTTGATTGTTTGGTAACAAGGTGATTGGTCGATTGCCTTTGAAATTAGGTCTAGTAATATGCTGTAGGTACTGAATTGAAGTTTTGTAGCTTGTTGTTTGAAGATGAAGAAAGTATTTATTAACCCCCCCCCCCTGCGCAGAGAGCCGAGTATACTCGTCCAAACCGCACGTCATTTTTGTATACATTTTGTATCGCAAATTTAAATCTTTACTTTGTTGGGACATCTACAACCTCTCAAATTGAAGCTAAATAGTATAGCTATTATTTAGAAAATGTTACGAATTTGCAGATAATATTGTTGCAGACTTACATTCGATTTAGTCCATATACACGAAAATAAACTTCTGCGCAGGAGGGTTAAAAGAAAAATTCATTTTTTCTCGTGTATTATTGAGGAGGAGTTCTACTGAAGTTTTAAATATGTTTCATCCTTTATTTTTTGTTACAAGTTTTGTTTTGTTTTGCGACATTGACTTAAAATTATTATTTAAATGCTTATGCTATTAAACTACAAAATATCCATGAAATAAATACATCTAAATTTATCTACTTGTACTTTGTAACTATAATTATTAAGAATCTGTAATAATAATATAATTTACTTAACATTATCAGACCTGTAATGACAGTTTAAAATTAAAATAAAGTGTTAATTAAAAGGTTCATTTTCCAAATATTAAAAATCCTAACGTTTTGGTCAGTTCTTTAATCAGTATCAGTCCCGCACCTCACATATAAATTCTGGAATCCCAAACATTCAAACCCTACTTCCTTATCCCCAGCAACAATCGAAACCTCGCCGAGCAGCAGCAACCTCCGCTAATCTCCACTCTGCATTCAAAATACCCTCATCATCTGCCCCTTGATCTCCTCCAGCGTCAAGCGCAATTAACCTCGCTATCTCCAGCTCCGCACATACACACATACGTACTCAAAAAGGCGAGACAACGCGCGTAAACAGGAAGCATCGAGTACACACAAGGATGCAGTGCGACCTTCTCGCGATAGCCCCCTTTCTTTCCTGCGCAACCGAAAATTGAAGCGAAACTTGAGAGGCTACGCGGGTATTCGACACCCGTGCCCACATCCGAGGCGTCGAAAAAAAAAGGGTTTCCCCGTGGGTGCGTTTCCGTTTCCCTTGTTGCGTGTGGCTTGTACACAGAGAGAATTTTCTAATAAAAATTATAACGAAATTCAGGGTAAAAATTACCGTAAATAACTATAAAGCTGGGACACTCCTACTTTCTGGCACTTATTACTGATATTTTACTATAAAAATTACCTCATTGACTACAAATTTTACTGCACAGACTATAAATCTTACCGCACTGAATGGTAAAATTTGCCTGATTTGAGAAAAAGAAGACAGCTGATAAAGAAAACAACTGAGCGTGTACACATTTTAGGTTAACTCAAATATAAATGTGTATAATTTACTACTTATTTAAGTATTAATGATACTGCTACAACAATTGGAAGAAAATCCAGATTTTTAAAAAATATTTCATACAAATTTTACCACAAATTTTGGTTTTCTCTAAGATTTATACAGGGAACTTTTACGCTACGGCAGGCAAATTTTACCCTTCAGTACGGTAAAATTTATCGTAAATATCAATAAAAACTACCGGAAAGTTAGAGTGTCCCAGCTTTATAGTCATTCACGGTAATTTTTACTGCGAATTTCGTCATAATTTTTATTAGAAAATTCTCTCCGTGTACCTTCGTTTTTGTGCGCGAGGGGCGCGAGTTGGTAGTTGTGTTCTTGTTTCTTGGGTTTGCTGGTTTTGAGGATGGAGATGGGAGGGCGTTGAGGACGTTTTTGGTAGTGGGTGATGCTATTTTTGAAGGTGCTTGTTTTGAATGGTGTGGAGGTTTTCAGGGTAGTTTTGGAATGAGGAAGATAAGAGATTGTGCTGAGTAAGATGAATCAAAGGGAGATTAACCCTTTAACGTGAATAACGGAAGAAAACGTAGCGTTGTGACCTGCGATGGTGTTAGTAGATCATGATTTCTACTTCATTTTCTTAAACGCTAAATTAAAAATTGATAATTTTACTTTTCATGTATACTCAGTAACGTGTGATCAATTATTGAAGTGCCTTTTCAGCTTAGAAAATAGAGAATTAGGCGGGCAATCGAACAAAATAGATTTTATGACGTTACTACTACTATAGCGCGATTCACGTTAATGTGTTAAGGGAGGAAATTACTTTTTGCATAATAATATATAAAGAAAAGTATTTTATCCATGACGGGTTTCCTTACAATCGATTTTATTGCAGCTGCAGTTGATAGAAAAAATATTTCTTATAACTTTGCGGAAGGCGTTTCGATGAATCCATCTCAAATTTAATTTATATTTTCATCACGTTGAATTGAAAAAACGAGCAATATTTTAAAAAAACTTTCTTTATGTACGTAATTCAAAATCATTCGTGGAATTAATATTTTCTAAAATTATATTGCACAATATGGTCTAAAAGTGTATCTTTTTATATATGTGTTCGAAACACATTTAAACACCATCAACCGAAGTTTTAAATCATCATACCATTAACATATGTTGCGCATAATACTATAGTAAACAAACCTTTTTTTATCATTAAGGTGGTTTCAGCGGTGGGTACCGTATCCAGCGAGGGCCCTATGGGGGCCTAATTTTTTCTTTCAATTTTGGATCAATCATCTCATTTTAATTTCATTGAAAAACATTGTAAACTGCTTCTGAATGTCTATAACAAAAAGATATTCTACTAATACGTAAAAAACCGCTAATTTGTTGACTCTAGATTTTCTTTACACAGATCAATAGTATTATTAAATTATAATATTAAATTATAATTATATATTATAGTATTATTAAATTATATAATATTAAAAAAACATTTTTGGATAATTTCAAAGACATATACGTTTTTATAAAAAGTCGCTTAATCCATCTTAATATAATTTATTAAATTATCGAATTTAGGCATAATTAATACCGTTTATTTGTTCTATAAAGAAAAAGATAAAAAATCGATATTGTGACCCACATTGGGTATCGTCTTCCCGTAATTAAACAAATCTTACAACAGTCACCCTTTTTACGCCAGAGTTTCTTGCTTGAATCAAATTCAGAGAAAGTTTTTGACAAAGGATAATAATAGAATTCATATTTTTAATGAGAATAGAGAAAGAAAAAAAACTCAATGTCCCGGGTGAAGGTCTAACTAAAATCTTCTGATCTCATTAAAAATATGAATTCCCTTACTCGTTATCCTTTGTTAAAGAATCTTTCTGTTCTCGATTCGAGTAAGAAATTTTGACATAAAAAAAAGAGTACAATTCCGATGTGAGTTTACACCAATTCGTTAGCTATTAATTAACTCAATTACAATATTATTGCATAAGAGATGCTGTCACATTCTATTATTTATTTTATCCATACTTACTTATTTATGTAATAGTTCGAATTCATTAAAAATATAAAGAGAAGTAATTACTCAACATCAAACTGATCATCAAATAGCGCAGTCAAACCTTCACGAATAAAGTACCACCTCCCTGCACCAGTTTAAGTTTGATTTGATTACCTCCCAAACGCCTATTTTTCCAGCAAACATTGACTTTAGCATTCGCTCCTCTTCTCGTCCTACATTTGCCCTTTCTTTCGTATGCTCGCACAGCTTCCCTCTCTCTCTCTCTCTCTCTCTCTCTCTCTCGCTCTTCTCTCTTCATATACCTTCATTCCTTTTTGTTTCGCTGGTTCACTCTCGCTCGCGCTCCTCGCTTTTAATAACCGAAGAGTGTATCCCTGCGGTTTTAAGTAGCACAAGTAGGCACTGAAACTCGTCTTGCCGTCTCCTCTCCTTATTCTTTGTACTCGCTAAATGTGGATGCGCCTCGTTTGTCCGATTTTCTCGAACGAGTGGCGGAGCACTGAAAAAGTATACAAGCTTTTAATCGCCCACGAAGGAAATGTAATATAATTCACATTTGATCGTATGGAATGGAGTTTTTAAAAAAAGGTGTTGTTTATAGCGATGATTATATTTTTATTTCTTGCTTTAGTACAGTTTATGTAGATTAGATTGTTCGATAACAAGCAGGAAATGTGCAGTGGCTAAAGCGAAGATAAATTCGGTTATAAAATCGGCGCTGATTACACGTTTGTTCAGTAGTACAGTGAATGTAAATGTTTACAGACAAACGAGTGAATTTTATGATTTTATTAACAGAGTCATTGCGCTGCGCGCTCAATAATTCGTTCGGTTAATTTACAATTATTAATTAAATAATATAATTATTATTATACTATTATTATTATCCATGGAGTTTAGTATGTTTGGATATTCACTATTATGCATGAGTCGCTAATAAAGCTAATTATTATAATAATAACATATCTTGATGACATAAGTTTTTAATAAAGCTAAAGATTATAATGATAACAAATCTTTAAATTGTATAATATTCAATTCTAAATAAATTTGTATGAAGTATGTTTGAACGTTACATTAGTATGAATATTACGAAAATGTAAATTAATTATATTATTTTGTATTTTACATATGATGAAGGATCTAATTTGAGTTTCTCTTTATGTTACAGGTGAGTTACAAAAACTATCAGTAAGCTAAATCTTCTCAATTACGTAAGTACAAAAAGTATCAGTATACCAAAAGTGAAATCGCAACATAAATTATTGAAATTTCCTGGCCCTCAAATACAAATACCTATCCAAACGATATTCTCCAAACTTACAAATAAATTAACACGATATTTATAACTTTCAACTTCTTATTATAAATTTACCTCCAAATCAATTGAAATTCCTCAAACTTCGCGCCCCTTTCTCCAAACAACCAATCACATCACGCTCTCAAACATACTTCCCATTTCCACTCATCTATCCTACAATAAAACGGGTGGGGATAAATATATCGAAAGATAAATTTGCAGATGGATAAAGTTACCGAACGGTTGAAATTGCCGAAAAAATCAATACCTATGGATAAATATGCCGAAAACAAGAATTCCGAAAACGAAAATTTGGACAAAAAAGTGCTTTCATTAGAATATGCCACTATAGTATAATAATGTGTTAATTGTTTCCAGGTCGTTTCTTTTCAATATTCGATATTTATAGTTCTTACCCGTTGCCATTCAACATTTCGGCATTTTTGCCCATCGGAACTTCTTTTTTCGACACCTTTGTTAATCGATTACTTTATCCTATGGCACATTTCACCTTTCGGCAAATTTACTCTTCGGTATAATAAATTCGGCATTATTATCCGCCTTCAAAACTATCTTTCTTCAAATCTCTCCCCACCCCAATAAAACTCCTCCAACGCTCCAAATGGCAACCATCAAATTGAGCCATCTCACTCTCCAAAAGCGAATCACTCTCGCTACATTGCACAAAACCCCGCGCACCTATATTTACCACGCAACATCCCATCCGATCTCCTCCACCTAACACACACACACACACGCACGTCGATATTACGGCGCGCCGCGAATCCGATCCTCGCGCGGTCGTATCGATTTCCAGAGCGTGCGAATCGCCGCATCTACTGATATACCACTCTCTCTCTATACTCCCCGTCTTGCGCAATCCAAAACAAACCGCCGTGGCCGAGCAAAGGCACCTCTCTCTCTTTCTACGACGAAACGAGTGCAAGTGTGTGTATGCATGCTCGAGGAGCTGGAGAGTCTCTTTGTGCGCGCGTGAATTATGCGCGATAAGTCGGGTGCAATGGGGAATTACGTATGCGCGTGTGTGTAGTGGGCGCGAGTGCAGCTCGCCTACGGGCTGATGTGCATGCAGACGTTGCGGTGTGCGAAACGCGGGGGATTCGCGTGAGAAGCTCTGCCGAGGTGAGGATGGCGAGAGGTTGAGGATGGAGGGGTTTTTTTTTGGAAGGATTTTGGTGAGGGATCGATTGGGTGGTTGGTGTGTATGCTAAACATTAGTAAATTTAAATAAATGTTGTTGCGGGTGGAGACTCTTTAGTAAGAAGATCAACGAATACATTTGTATTTTTATTTATTTATTGGCATGTTGATTAAAGTCATTAGCGGCCACAGTTTTACATTTTTTTACACGAACTTGAAAACAGTACTTGTACATGATAATGTCATTTAGTACTTCAAGATGTCGAGGGATGTACGTAATATTGGAAGCTGTATAGTTTTTAATACAATTGCATTACAATGTTTCTTTTAGTCCCTCCGACGGTTACTCGCATGAAGGATCTTTTTTAATTTCATCAGGTATATTTAAGTAGATTCATGTATCATTTGATACTTTGTGTTCTTCTTTATGATTTTAATATTTCGTGCAGTCACTTGACTCAGTCGAGAAGTGTTTAAGGTGATGCTAAAGCCACCTGTCAACGACAAATATAAGGAACCACTTTTCTCATTTAATTTTGAATTTTTAGCAAATATCTTTATGAAACGTTATTGTCCTAATCAAAAACAACAACTTACTACAGAGATATTTTCTCAAAATTGAAAATTGAATGAAATAAGTGGTTCCCCGTATCTGACAGATGGTTTAGCATCACCTTAATTAAAAAATGTGTGTCGTATTATATCACAAGCATTTCGGTGGATAAATTTTTTTCAAAACGTTGTTTGTGAGTAATTTTTATCATAGATCGTCATATACTTAGTTTTCTTACGGTAAATATGTTGTATGTTAAATTTAAAAGATATGTTTTCTGAAGAAATGTAAATAAATCATTTCCTTTTATTAAATTAACAAATGTTCAATTTCCAATAGAAGATTTTCTAGAGAGTATTCAACTAAATATTTATTAGAATTGAAACCGACTAAATTTTCTTTTCAAATCATCATTATTATAGGTATGTTATTAAAGAAAAAATGAAAAGAAAAATATATAAACCTTATTGGTAAATTTCAGATGTCACGTTAGAAACACGAGCTTCAGGACCAACCATTTTTGTAATTTAAAAGATCATCAATTACTCCACTCTACATTTCATAATCTCCCAGTTAAATAAAACATCGCTTTAAAAAAAACTGCCAGAAAACTGTACAACAGTACTTTCCACCTAGACTGTACATCCCAATACGTGCTCAAACGGCGCGGCGTGTGTAATCGCGGTGGCGCTGCTCGATTCGAAGTCGCGCTTGTACACGTGAGCGGTGATTTGGGCACGATTTTTCTCCGACGCGACGCGTGATGAATTGGCTCCGCGTTGGCGCACGACAGCTGCAAACACACACACCGGGTTTAATTATTGCGCTTTGCTCCTTTTTTTTCTCTCGTGATTTTGTATAGCTTCGCGATGGAGCTTGTGAAAATAAATGAGCGCAGTTCACTGGTGGAGTCCATTGTTGATTGTAGTTTGAGGAGAAAACGTGAATGTGAGAGACATGAAAATGAGTGTTTTTTTGTTCAATGTTTATAATAAAATAGAAAGGTATGCAGATTTGAAGTGCTGATCAATTTTTGCAGCGTGCACGTGGATGAAATCATAAAGCTTATGACGTTACGTATTGTATGCAAATGTGGGAAAAATATGTAACATTAATTATGGTAATCCTATTATGTTTTGTATTACAAATTTCGTGTGATTAATTACGTAGCATCCTTATGTAATTTTGTATCTTATCATTACTTTATGACTAATTTATTTTTAGACGTTATTATAATATTTTATTTGGATAATGATGCTCGAAAGTGTTATATCATTCTTCTTGTTTACATAATTTTTTCCAGCTATAATTATTATTTTCACGCTTTATACTTTCTATTATTTATCTAATAGTTTCGATATTTTATTTCACTTTGTTTTCGATAGTTTATTTTATTTAAAATTTTACATTTATTTGAATACTGAAATACGAATATAATTTATGCGATGGAAACTAATTAAAACATCGCGTTCAATATATTTAAATATTCTACTGTTCTATAGTACGACTAAGTCCCTATAAGTCTTCAACCAACGATTTCATTACCACAATCTAAATAACAATTCCGAGCTCCACCCACTAGCAACTTCATCGACTAACGCACCTCCTCGAGTACCTCTTCGTTTATACCCATTCAGTCGCGTAGCTCTCTATAGAACACCTAACTCTCGCCAATTCAAACTACAGCAAGTGAAACAGCAAAACGAATGGAGAATTGGAAAATTGCGTATTTTTTCATTTTATACTTAATCGATAGATACAGTTAGTTAAAATCAATATTTATTACATGTAATATAGTTTTATTTTATTAATTTAAAAGTTAGGTAGAAAAATACTTTGTTAATATCATAAAGTCACTTTACAGGTTAAGTACAAAACTTCCTTTTGGTAACGCTTACAAAGTATTTCTTAGTTTATATAAAGTCATTTCTATATTTTACAAGAATATTTGTCAAATTAACAAAAAAGAAGTGGTTAAAATGTTGGTTACAGTAACCAAGAAGCAAATCACATTATAGAAACAATTAAATAGGTCTTACAAAAATAAGTTGGTCTGGATTTTATCATTCTCAAGTAACTTTATGATGTCAAGAAACATGTTTCTTCATGAAGGGAAGCCTAATAGAATTTCAAATATATGTCATGTAAGTGTGACACCACGCAACCCTCAACCCCCACGCATACTGAAAACTCTTTTTCATGTACATAAAATTTTAGCTGTTTTCCATTATGTAAATATCACGTAATCCAAAATGACTCTTTGATAAATATTATATTCTCATAACTCAAAACTCAAACTATCACACTGGATATCTAATTGAAAAAGTTCAAACGGAAATGTATGCAAGTTCCTTATTGAGATACACTGGTTTATTTCTCAAGAACAATAGTCCATTAGAGTAGAGTACGCTATAGGCTTCATTTTAAGTACCAAAAAACACCTCTTAAAGCCTCATCAAAATCTGTTTCCCGGAATTAAATCACTCTCGTTGTACTAAATCTCCATCTAACGATTTCATTACTACATAAAGAGAAATTTATAATAAAAATTATAGAAAAATTCATAGTAAAAATTCATAGTAAAAATTAGAGATCCGGCACTTTTTATTGATATATATGATAAATTTTATCGTACCTAACTATAAACTTTCTTGTTATACATTGTAAATTTCTACATACATGATACTTAGAGAAAATTAGCAGAGAACTGGAAAGATGAAATTATACAACATTTATACTGCTTCATTATTATTGTTCATATAAGTACCTTTACACTGTGAAAAGTATTCTTAACAATAAAGTTCTATGACTTTAAATACGGTGAAAGACGAAATTTAACATCTAAGACAGTTTTTATTAGCGTACCTACATTTGAAGCAATTAATTGTTTCATTTTAAAATTCTAAATAGAAATTCTAAAAATGTACATTAAAATTATTCACTCAAGTAATCCTGTTTATCAGTGTACGTTCACGTTAGACTTATTAATAAAAAATTTGTGTACAATCAACAGATCTCTTTGATCAATAATCAGTTTTCATCCCCAAAATGAGACTATAACAAGACGAAGAAATACAGACTTGTCATAGTCTAATTCTAAGAATGTACTCTCTTAATTTGAAATAGTGAAACCTCGTAATTTTCACTATAAAGCAGTGAAATCTCACTGTTTCACAGTGAGAACTCAGCAACTAATTCATGTAGTGGCTGAGTTTTCACTGCGAAACAGTGAATTTTCACTATTTCAAATTAAGAGGGTAAGTGGTTCGAAATGGTTTAGGAAATTTCAACCAAACATTACTAAAATTCAGTTAGCCGTACACGGATTCCTCCCAAATCAGTCAAACTCAACCACTCATTACAGTCAAATGTACAGTAAAATATGAATAAAAAGTGCCAACAATTCTAAACACCTTACGTCTACTCCAAACATCTCTGCAATTTCCATCACAATCCTCTCTCCCCGCACCCACTCTACCCATCGAACCCCCATCTCCAATCGCACTCCCCATTCGACACCCCACCTTCTCAACCCTCACCCAACCAGACCCTCCAGCAAATACCATCCAATAGTGGAGAATCGTCACCAGCGCCATCGTCCAACCGCTTCCCGGACACCGCCGCCGCACAGTTCGCTCTCTGTCTCTGCTTGTTCTCGCGCACCGAGCCCCACATCCGCCGCCCACATTCCATCCTGTCTGTGAATCTCGCTCTCCACCTTCCTCCTTTCTCTATAGTTGCCAGCTCCGGCTCCTCTCGGTTCTCCTGGTACACTCCCTACCGACGTTGCGGGATGGGGAACGATACGAGTGCGTGTTATGCTCGTTTATCTGGTGTCACTGGAGGTGGGGAGCGAGCTTTTTACTCGTGGCTGTTTCGTGAGAGTTGGGGAAAAATGAGGGAGGTTGAGTGGTTGCGGGTGGATTGGTTGGAACAAGGGGAGTGCGGATGATTTGCGTGGAGTGTGGGGATTGGGGGTGTAGGGTGCGTTTGGAGACTTGGTGTGGAGAGAGGATTTTTTGATAAGAAATAGCGTGGAAATTGGAGGAGACGTGGGGCAGACTGATTTGATCGTGGAAGTAACTCTGGTACGTGGTAATGATTAGCGTTATTTATTGCAATTTTGACCTTTAGTGGGGACAATTGAACTGGTGAATGAAGGCCATTTTTAACGTGTATTAGGATGGATTAAACCGAAAAGTCAGAATGTCCCTTCTGTCTCTATACTGGAGCGATGCGATGTTTGTGGTTTTTATACTTATTAGATTTCGTTGCTCAAAGCACAAATATCACGACAGAAGATAATAAAATGCTTAACACTATATTTGCTCTTTTATATAACTTATTGTACTGCACGAAAAAGAATCAAACGGTAGATCTGTTACTAATTACGATGATAGCAATAATTATAATTAACAGAAAAATTATTAGCTATTTTGTAACACGTTTCTATGTATTATAGATAAAAAGAACAGAATATAATAGTCGGGACTCAAAATATTTCTAATCGATGTTTGATTTATTTTGAAAAGCTCAATATGTTAAAATGTGCAAATGTGTTATTTTAATTACCTGTTGATGAAATGTCTTGAATTTTTGCTGTGATATTATAAAAACTATTGCTTAATTGGTCACTAACTTTAAAACATATTTCATAAGAGGTAGTTGTGTCTCTAGTGATTCGCAATTATAATTTCTATTTAGATCCTCTGTCACCCTAAGTATGCACTATTTAAAATGCAAATGAAATATTTTACTTCAAAGAAATTTTTCCGTTAACAAAATTTAAAAAACTAAATAAACTCTTCCGAATCTACCACTAAAAAGTAAATAAACCCTACATTCTTCCACACAACACCGAGCACACAATAATCCAAAAGAATTAACGCCACTCGTAAATTCCTTCTCTCTCTCTCTCTCTCTATCTCTAAAAAAAACCCCCCGCGATAAATAATTTAACAGAAATGCGCCGAGAGAGAAAAGAATCGAAGCGCTAAGCGAATGCAATCCTAATCTCCATCCTCCCATCTCCTCTATCCTATATATCCTCTTCCCTCCTTTTCCTCTTCCACCGCGTTTTTTTTTGTCGAGCGAAATTCCCCGGCGCGTTTCTGTTTATGGCGCCCCTCTTTATTCCTGTACTCTTTTTTGCTCCCTCTCTCTCTCTCTCTCTCTGTGTACTTCTGTCTCTCGCGTGCCGCAGCAGCGCCACGGAAACTACAAGACTGAAACACTCCCGGGCTAATCGGTTGCTCCTACTGTCGAGACTCCTGGTCGTCGTCGTCGGGGAAAATTAGTAGAAACGAGGTGGACTCCTGCAGGTATATACTTCCCTCTCGAGTTGAAGCCGGAGCTTCTATTCGCGAGCTGAGTTGAGTTTCTTCTCGGTGGCGCTGTATGGTACTGCTCTTCCTGCTTTTGCTTTGTACCTTTTTTTTGGCCTTTAGAGAGGTGCGCGGAGGGCTTTTGATATTTTTCGGGGAGCTGCACGCGCGCACTTCCGCGTTTATTTTTGGAGACGGGCTTGGGGTGGCGCGCTAGATGGGTTGAATTTGGAGCCTGGGGTTTTTCTTTTTCTCGCTTAGAGTATTTATGGTAATTAGAACTGGGAGTTTTTTGGGTTAGAAAAGTGGAGCGGCTGGTACTTTCTTGTACTTAGGTATGTTGGAGTGACGAGATGCAAATCTGTGTAAGAAATAGAAATTTTTAATTATTGTGTTGTATTATCTAATGTCCCTGCACTTTATTTGGTTCATAATATTTCAATTTAATGTAAAGCCAACGTAAATTAGTAAAATTGTACTGTATTCACTCACTCGAGCGATCTAATAAATATTAAATGTTTTTCCAGTATAATATACAAAAATTTATTATGTTGTTTAAGTAATTTTCATGGCCAAAATTAAGATTTTGGCCTATTTTATTGAATATTATGAATATTAAATTGAACTCTATGCATGCTTAATTTTATTAATTTTGATTTATATTTATATTTATGAATACTATTAATCAAATTTATTATACTTAATAAATTAGTTGAACTATTAAATAAACAGTTTTGTCAGAAAATATAAGAAAGAGTGAATAGTTGTCAGATATTCACCATATTCGTAGTTACGTAACAACATTTTCACTTCGGTAGCTAAGGGTTAAATGAAAAAGATTAATGATTATTAAATGAAATAACACTAATTATTGTTATATAATTTCGTTATCGATGCCTTCGTAATTAACAAGGTAAATTGCTACTGCAACGAAAGAATATACGTCACGTTCAATTGTTGCCTGATAACAAAGGAATATCGATCGTCTTTTCGCAGAAAGTGTCATTATCTTATAGATTTCAATACATAGCATTTACGGCGCCTGTATATCGATTGAATACGAACATCTCGTGTAAGCTGCATGCAACATCACTTAATGCTGTACTGTGTAGAGAAACCGCTGGATGTCAGCGTTATCTTGCCTGCATATTGCAACCCGGGTGTTTTGCCATGTTTAACGAGAGACGATCGATATTTATACCTCGCCAACAACAATTTGCATGAAAACTTTTTTATCGATGCTGAAGTACGTTCACCGGATAGAGCAAATTTTTTCCCCGCATGCGAGGCACTTATACTCGGGAAAATTTGCCTTTCACTTGCAGAGACCGCAAGCTCTATTTTTCAGAATGTATTTTCCAGAAAATATGGAATTGTCATTTTGAAAACTCTGCCAAACGTATCATTTTTACGGTGACAGATATTCCATCGGATTGCAATTTTTTCAATAAAAGGAATGTTTGAGAAAATAATAGAGTCACAATCAAGTTTTTATAATTTGAATTCAAATTAAAACTTTTTTAAGTCATCGCCAGAATAATCAAAAAGTTATTAATTAACGTATTTTTGGCACCGACTCCAAAAAGTTCTAATTTGAATTCAAATTACCAAAATTTTGACTCCTTTCCAAATCGATCCAGCCGTTCCTCAGTCATCGGTGTGTATACACACACAAAAAAACATACTTATCGAATGTAGAATCTCCTCGTTTTTTAAATCGGTTCAAAATGCCGATATTTGACTGAATTAACGTTATTTTTCAATTGTATGTTTTTTTATTATTTGCATTATGTTGCAATATTTTACTTTCTCTTCTTTGATAATTCTTCAAAAAACTATAAGTACTTAACATTTTCAATTCTCATTTTACAATTTAATTAACAATACTGTTTACGAAATAATACTCTATTTTGTCTTATTTCTCCTAAAAAGAAATTGTCTACCTAAAAATTAAGTCTTCCAGCGTAATTTTTTACTTCCCGAGCATGCTACAAATTTCGATGCTTTCCACAAGGTCACGTCGGATCCCCAACTTACCAATATCCCGTTACACCTAAGTACGGTCCATCCGCGCTCCACCTTTCCACCCAGATAAGCATCCAAACAAGGAAATCTCTCTCTCTCTCACTCTCCACATACTCAAAGAAAATGACCACTCATTCCTCCTCACTCCATATAATACTCGCTTCGTGCTTTCATAACAAGCCCTGCAATGAAGCGCTACTCCAGCGCAAAGCTCTCTCTCTCTCTCTCTAACTCTCTCCGTCTTGGAGGTCGTCGTCCTACGACCTCAAAAACCTCGTATGCACTGGCGTCAGCGATGGCTAGGCCGGGTGTGTATAAGGTTCACCACTGGAGCTACGAACCACGCACGATCGATAACACCTGCATTTCTCCCTGTCAAGCCCGCGGTACTTACTCTCTCTCTCTCTCTCTCTCTCTCTCTCTTTTGCTGCATGAGCTCTCGTATATAGCCAGAGCGCGCGCGCGTTCAATGTTCTGTTCACTGACCCCCCCGCGCACGTATGATACGCCGCGGCTCTCTCCGCTTGCCACACACTGTTGTTAAGTCTATCGATTAAGAAAAAATGCCGGGGAAATACCTGCCGCCGCTGCCTATGGCCTTTTGCCTGTCCGCGGCGCGCGAGCATTGAACTTTACTTCCTTTATACGGTGATGTTGTTGCGCGTCCTAGGGTTAAAAATAGAGCTGGACGTTGCTCTTTTTTTTCTGCACCGCGCGGGGTTGGCTTTTGAAGTTCTCTTTCAACCTTGGGCTAGGGAGATTTTTTTCTATCGTTTTATACGTGCTCGGTCTAGACGAGTTATGTTTTTTATAGAATTTTTTTTGTTGATGGAAAATGGATGAGAGTGAAGCTGAGAGTGGATTTGACGAATGTAGTTACATGAAAAAATATATGACGGCATCTATTGTTGAAAATGTCTTTGTAATTAGAACCATTCAACCAAAGCAATGACACGAGGTGTAACGCAGTATGAGATATAAAGAAAATCGAAAGCCATTGTAATCCAGTTTTTATGCGTATTCCAACCCAGGATTGTTCGTAGCACCTGTTCATTCCAATTTAGGTCAGTAGTTTGACGCCAGGTCGTCAGATTTCGGTCACCACGTAAATGCAAACCAACAAACATTGGATTATGTATTCAGAGTCACGATTGTCTTTTTTCCACTAATGAGCTTCGAACATCACGATCAGGCTACCTTTTGAAGATGCACCAGTGCATCGGGTTCACTTGATCAGAAAGACCTACATTTGTAACAATACCTTTGTTACAACTAGTTATGAATGAGCGGGTTCTACTATGGATTTGGTGTTAACATTATAGAATATCTTATCCTAGAACAAGACTATGACAGCTCTAAATTTATTTAGCATCATTTTTGTACAACTCATAAGAAAACATAAATGATATCTGTATCTTGAAGATCAGTAAAAGTAAATAATGTAATGATAAACTTCAAGAGGAATCATTGAAAAAATGCAGAAATTGTGTTATTGTAGTCTTATTCGGGCCCGGGTGTGATATGGTGTACTGAATAAATAATAACTTTTACGCCTGGTACTAGAATGTACAGATATTCAGTACGACATGACAGATCGTTACTATGTACCTCGCATATACAGGCATATAATACAACTCGAAATAAACCAAATATACTTGTATACCATCTTCCTTGTATACCAATTGCTTTGAATCAGATAGTAACTGACCTATACCAGCTCGCAAGCAGATGCACCACATTGATCAGCCAAGAATATATGGGCATCCGCGACGTACATTAAAAGGTCGTACGGAGCGAACGGCATTGACCATACCTGGGGCACGGACCGTTAGGTACACATACACATACAGCTGGCCGTTTCGCACTTTTGAAGACAGGTCGACCGTAACGACGAGCACAAAGAAACTACCGGTCAGAATTAATATGGGATTACTTTGAGACAACGATATCAAAGTCGACCTATTGTTTATTCACAACGACTTCATCAGCGATCCTTTGAACAACCTGCGATAGTTTTGAACTCGATCGTGCTCTGGTAGACAATTAACAATATCAATTCTTTAGTATATTAGATTTTAGTTAGATTCATCAAGTAAGAATCGGTAAACCAGAAATTGTATGAATTCTAATTAGAGCCTGTTAATATGTATTACGTGCACACAAAAATCAATTTGAAGGTTGGAACGACGATTGTAAATCATCCTAAAGTATACATAAAATTAAAAATCCATTTGTATAATATATTTATATGCGATAAGTTACAGATTAGCATTTGAAAATTGTTTTCATCAGTTAAAATTTAGCAAAAGGGATTACAATGTTATAGGTTCTAACAAATTGGACTAATTCATCGGATGTTGAATAAAGATATGTTGAATACTAGGAACTCCAGAAATATGAACTTTTAATTGCTCTTTCAATCTTTTATTACAAATATTAAAATGACGTTTTCACAACAATGAAAACATACCAGATTCTGCATATATTTAGATTCAAGTGATTCCAGCCCAATAACTCAAATTCTCTTTATATATCACGATGCTGGAATCTGCCTAAAAACCTGTCATAAGCATTCCGCCGGCGTTTCAAAACCAAAACCTCACCAACCAACTCGAACCCAAACCCTACCATCATCGAATCCTCCAGCAACAACAACTTATACATCACAGCCGCGAAACCGACCACTGTTTCTCAGTTTCGCGCATTATCCAATCGTGAGCTCATGCTTGGCAGTGTAGATCCTCTGCTCCTCTCTCTCTCTCTCATTCTTATATATAGCCTCTGCCTCTCGCTCTCTGTGCGCGAGGAGGGCTCGGCAGCAGAGAGCTCGAGTCGTGACCGTGCGACCGGTGGGAATCCGCCCTGAGATCGACTCTCATACACGCCGTCTCTCTCTCTCTTTCTCTCGCTCCTCGCCGATGCTGGATTCCGAGCAGCCAGGCGAGCGCGCCGCCGCGCGATTCTCCTCGAAGACTCGATGTAATGTAGCTTGTGTGTGTATATGTGTGTACGAGGGAAGACCGCGCTTGTACTCTCTTTTCGCGCTCTTGCTGCTGCTTCTCGCCTCTTTCGCGAGTTTTTCTGACTGGGTTTTGCGTTTTTTCTTGGCCTGGAGGTGGGGATATTTTAGAATCGGTGGGGTGTAGGAGTTCAGATGTGATGCATTGCGATTGCACGTGTTTGCGGAGTTAAGGAGAATTGGGAGGATGGTGTATGGATGAATGTAGGGTATATTTTTAGATGTTTCTGTAAAAGAGATGCATGTCGATAGAGGCTGGCTCGTAAAATTTATTTTTTATGCAGTGTATGTTAGATAGTATGTAGAAGATGACTCGTATTTCTTATCGAATTTGTTCATTTAAATTTATATTTGCAAAAGCTGTAGCTTATTAAACCAACAGACGGCCGTAATCAGAATTACGGCGCGTATGGTAACGTGGGATCATTTTTGACCCCAGGATTATCCCTTGCAAATAAAAAGCAAATTAAGCAAAAATGTGTATATAAAGATATTTAACTAAATATTGGTTTCGTATTCGGAATCTAAGCCATTGAAAAGCCCTATATACACATTTTTTCGTAATTTGCATTTTAATTTGTAAGGGATAATAAGCTTGGGGTACAAAAATGACCCCACATGGCCGTCCAAAGGTTAAAAGTATTTTTAGGGACGTTACTTTTGCAAGATTATAGAATATACTCTTAGGTGAACATGAGTAGCTGACCCAATTCTGTTATATTCTTGTATGATTTGTATTTGTCATGGTAGAAAAGTGTCGAATTTTGTTGAAAGGATCTTTTGATGAAAATGACATTTTTAACAATAACATGTGTCTAGTTCGTAAAATTTGGATCGATTATTCAATTGGTAATTCATTTATCAAATAAATTTTATTATACAGAAAATTATGACTTAAAGTTTTTGGTAATATTTACATGTAGGAAATGTGAGATACTGATGTTGATAACGAACAAGTTTTATGTTAAAAAAACAATGTAACAATGTGCACTTTGTAATGAGTTTTACTTACATATACTTTATGCTGAATATACTAATGAGTTAGTTACATTTAGAAAATACTTTCTTAATTTATTAACTAACTGAGCTTTGAGCTTAGATATCTAATCATGGCAAACTAATATTCGTTAGACTTAAGTCATGCTTAATTACCGCACCTAAGTTTTACTTTGTTGTCATCACAAAGCATTTTTCCATATAATTTTTTATACTCGTTAAAAATTTGCATGATTGATATAACGATTTCATTGTTTTTTCTCGCACGAGCTTCAATTGAATAAATCAACAACAACAACAACAACAACGAAACTCTAACAAATTGTTACAGAGGCCGACACAAAGGCAATCGATGACCTACGGCGCACATAATTTGCAATCGAGGATAAAAGTGATTATCCGATTGCGCGTTGTTTCTGTCCGGCCGATGCGGCACTGCCTCTTTTAGTGGGCGTTGATTGCACACGTCGCGGACAATTACTGTCGTTTCGTTCGTCATTGAGAATGATTTTTTTTCTCTCTCTCCGCTGCTATGCCGGCCGGCACTTGATTGCATGCGTGTCCGCCGTTGCACTGCGCCTGCTCCATCAAGGTCTCTTTTGCGCGATTCTCGCACACACACACACACACACACGGAGAAGATTGCGTTTGTTTGTTTTTTAACGAGGTAATTCATACGTTTGCATAAAGGTCGAATGCAAATCGACGCGCTTCTGATTGTTGATTTTGATGAATCAATTTTGGAGTCGTTACGTAGAAATGATTTGCAATTTCCAGAAATACATTTGAATTCCTTAATTAAGGTTTAGAAATACGTTGCATCGCATTTTTTGTCATCTTCGTGTTTGATTTCAAAAGCTACTAATGCACGCAATTTCCTCAACAATGCGTGAAACAAGAAGTGCATCGCGCGTGAACCGATGGAGTGAAGGGAGAGCGAGAGAGAGACCATTAAAGCGCCATTTATAAGCCATTAGAGCTTAGTAAATCGCCGATAACGAGGGGCATGCAGAAAACTGGGAAAATGTTCTCGTGCGATTGGATTAGGCCGTGCGCACTGCTGCTGCCGCTGCTCTACTCCGCTCCATTTGGTACGGCGAAAATTCGAGCGAGGTATATGCATGAAGCGGCGGACAAAGAGGAAATGAAGGCCAGAAATAGGAAGGCAAAGAGAAGAAGACGGCGATGTATGAAATTTTGCCCGTCCACTTTCGAATAATAATGCCTACAGTTGGCTTTTCCGAAAATTTGACGAAAATAGAATGCATAGATTATATTGCAAATTTTGGAATGTTAAGTTTTGTTTTTACAAAAAAATGGTAATATATTATAAATTGAAAGTTTCGGATCAAGAGATACAAAAAAATGAAATTAAAAAGTTTGGTCGTATAAGTATTCATGCATATGTACTTGTACTGTGTAAGTATTAAAATCGGTAATTTTAGATATAACTTATGGCTTTGAATGTAGTTACATATAGGAGGTGACGTTTAATTTAAGCGACCTACATTAGAACCCGTCTAGACGATTTTCGCTAAAATTACACTTTTACTTACGCAGCTGCGTTATTCTAAGTAATATATACGCATTCGCATGGTTAACATGAGCACTCATAAATCAAATTTTTGTGTTTGATCTACTCCACTTTAAGCTTTCAAAACTTCTTTCTAAAAATCATCCCGAGAACTTAAATCGAAAACCATTTAACGAAAACCAAGACCAAGATTAATACTAAAACCAACAACGAGATAAAAAAGCAAAACAAACGCCGAAATGGGTTAAAGCTGATCTGTATAGTGAAATTTGATCGCTCTACTTGGAGCAGTTGAAACTTTTATTATATATTAGAGCAGTTCTTAAAGGATTTGGTGAACTTCAACATTTGTATACCTTAATACTGCATTGAAAAGTTATAAAAATACATCTGAGTCCTGCATTGTCCTTTGATTTTGATTAATTACAAACCGTTAATAATTATCTTCGTAGTCTTGAAAGACACAATAACTGTCATACTTACCCTACATTCTTCTTTATTTCACTTTTAATTTTAATATTGGTCTTGGTTTTGGTTTGTCAGTCTTACGTTTTCCATTTTCACTTTTACAGTAACCTTTGAAAAAACGTTTCAAACGGCTCAGAACCCTATTTTAATTCACACCGAATGAAACCGCTGTCATTCAAAACACACTCAACCCCAAATCCCTTACCGATACCCTTCCAAATCTCCTACAAGACCAACCAAATCCACCAATTCACCACACATTATATTCGTCGTCACACATTACATTCACTCCATCCCCGAGCTCCCCCAAACAAAAGCGTGCCAACCCACACCCCGATCCCCACAATGCCCATAACATCCCGGCCCTCCACAAGCAGCATCCCGAGCCAATCACGACGTCGCCTCGCTCCCATCGCACGCGAGGGAGAATCGCTCAGACCCAAGCCCGCTGCATCCCGCGCTTACAGAGCGACGAGAAGCAATTAACGTGTCAATTAGCCGTAGGCGTCCTCGGCTTGATTGATTCGAGATTGGTAGTAGGTAGTCGGAAGTCGTTTCACGCGCGTCCCGGCGCTCCATCCGCGCGCGAAATCGAGCGCGTAGCCAGGCGCTTATAAATAGGCAGTCGATTGCATCACTCGTCCGTTTGAAAATTTTCTAAATAGGAAGGGGGGAGGGGATGTGAGCTGGGCGAGTCTTCGATGTGGATGATATGGAGGATGGGTTATATAAATCTCTTGCAGCTGTGTGCGCAGTTCGCCTAGGCTGATGCTTTTGGAAAGGAATGCGGTGGTGTGTGGTGCTTCTTGCGCAAGGAGGAGATCGTTTGCGCGCGCTGCTGGATGATACGCGCGATTGGGATCGAGTTGGATTGCTGATGAGTGGGTCGATCGGTTTGATTAGGGAGCGTGGTTTGAGAATCGGGATTCAAGGTGAAGTGGATTTCTTTTACGTTGATGCGAGATATGGGTGGATTGTTGTAGTTTAATTAGTCGTTAACTTATTTTTAACTCAATGCGTCATCCCGGATTTGGCTCTGATGCAATGGTGTGTGTAACTTGGGTTTACCCGAAAGATTATTGAAATTTTTGGAATTTTGAATTATAGACTTTTTAATGTTTGCTAAAGTTATTTTAATTTACTAATCTGAATCTGTAATACGTGTTGTGTCTAAGAAATTGGTATGGGGAAAAACTTTACCTTTTTATGCATTTATCTGCTCTATATCTCATTATTTTATGAGATCAAGTGCTGGTTTATATCTGCGTGCTACGCAACGTGATACTTTCTGCGAGTAATAAAATTTGCATAAATCAATCAAAATTATATCCAGGTATATCATATTTTCTTGACAAAATGCTCAATAAATCCTTCCTAGTTTTTCACTTGATTCTATATTACACTTTCAAGTAGGGCAGACCATGATGCAAGAGAAATTAAATTAAGGCCGTATTGTGTTAACTGACAACGTATACACATGAAAATGAATATAGGTTTACATTTTATTTACTTGTACACTGATTCAGGATAGATGAATTTTATGTCATATTGAAAACAATGCTTATTGCTAAATTATTACACTTAACATTATACATGATTTACGTGTTTATTGTTTATTTTCAACCATAAATATCAACCACTTATGCACAGATTCAAAAACAAAGCAATAATCATAAATAATCATAATATTTTATCATGTAAATACAATATTTACTTACGAATATCTAATAATCTTATACTTTTTTGTGTTTCAGGTGAGCTAGTCAAATTACCATTCTGCTTATTTTTCTCAGCCACGTAAGTTCAATATCATTGTCTGCGTTTTAATGCTACATTCTAACTCATTACTTCCAAATCGTGGAATTAGTTACCACATATATATTGAACCAATAAAAATATAGATCCAGAGTAACTTTTCCGAAAATTAAATACCTGCTCTTTAGATATCCTAACTCAAATATCCTGTCAAAATTTTTAAGTTTTGGTCGTTCTTGAGCGACCATATTAATAAAATTGCAGATTGAAAAATTAAATCTTTTTAAAAATCACGTTTTATCTACAATTCTTACCGTGTAGCAGTAAATTAAATTTACCGTGCATCAGTGAATAATTACCTTCTACCAGAAATTTTTTTATCGTAGACAGAATGTTCTAATTTTACTAAGAACCGTACAGTAACTTTCATCACAAAATTCTATCTCCGTGTCAAAACAGTCGAACTGAAAACACCCATTTAGAACCATCCCAATCTCCAAAACCATCAGCCAGATGCATCCAAAACCTCTCTACAAAAATCACTACTCCACTCCTTCGTCCAAATATACGCATTCACCTACAACTTCCTCGCTCACTCGTAAACTCTCCCGCCAGACTCAAAGACACAGTCTCGACCAGATCCCAAATCGCTTCTCTCTCTCTCTCTTTCTCTCTCAGAAGATGACCAGCTCCCGCGCCTCCACAGTACAACTCCATCCGGTCAAGCGGCCAGCCGCTGCACAGTAGCAGTGTAGCACACCTCCGCCTCTCGTGTATTTCCAGCCGTAACGGTTTTAGAACGAGCGAGCGACCGGTTCCTCGTAAATCGAGTCCGTCCGCGCGGAGATCTCGCGATTGTGTGCACCACCAGCTCGGCTTACGTCATTTTTGCCTCGAGTCGTCGGATTGGGATTCTGCTGATTTTTGCTTGTTGCTTTGAGAGACGGAGAGGAAGGGGAGATCGAGTGGCTTTCTTTGTGTTGGGATGGTTCTCGGGGAATCGTGTGCGGCTGGCGGCGCCGAGCTCATTTGCCTGCAGCGGTAACCTATGGATTTGGTGGAGGATGGATAAGAGAACGTCGCTTGCATTTCGAATGCGAGATGTTGGGCAAGATCTTTGTTTCGTTGGAGATGCGAAGGTTTTTTAAAGCTTGAGGATATCGGAGTCGAGCTTATTATAAGTAAGCTTATACGATGGATCTATGTAAGAATTGAATAAACAGGTGGTTAAATTGAAATTGATATTCTCGATGTCACTTTCTTGTTATGATACTTTGCATGCTAGTGGTGATGATATCGATTGCATTAGAGAAAAATAGAACTCGGTGTTCGTTGACTGAATTTATGTGGTGATTTTAAACATGTGATCTACAAGGCATTTTTGTTTATTCTCTGTGTGACTTGTCCTGTAATTGAAAGTTATAGGATATTTTTGTAAGAAAAAAATAGCACTCGGTGTGCATTGACTGCATTTATGTGATAATTTCAAACATGTAATCTACGAGGCTCTTTTGTTTATTCTGTTGGTAACTTATCCTGTAATAGCTCTTACTTGTTCGTAATTGCAAGTTTGCTCGGCATGTACGTTTAATATTACATTAGCGAAATTGCATTAATAGGTTTCATAAAAATGTCTTACGTTTTTTGAGAATAACATTGAATACCAACAATATGTGTTTGGAAAAATTACCTAAATATATTTTTGATTCATTGGTCAATATCATGTAAGAACCAGCAATTGTTAATCTTTTGCTAATTTAGTAATATCGTCAAAGACTTTTTTTACTTAACATAATGTTGCAGTACATTGTTGAGGCATTAATTTTTTAAATAAACTTACAAAGTTCACAATCAATCAAAGTTAAATTTTCATACATAATAAGCGTATAGTATCTGAAAAAGGTGTAAATATGGATATAATAAGGGTATATTGTCTGAAAAACGATGTTAACGTGGATATTCATCTCATAACTTAATTTAAATATTTTCAAAACATAGTAAACACATAACAGGACAAACAACTATTTTAAATTTAATGAAGCTTCCCTGCGAATTGGATATACTTCCGCGTGACGTCAATAAATGAGAGAATCATACTAAATTCCATATTATTACAAATTCCTCAAATAATCCCATAAGCAAGAAGTGCTCCATTACGTTACACCATCAGCATCAAAATTAAACCAACTTCAAAACCCATCGCACCGAGCACCTCTACAACCTTGTCGCTTCACCCTGAACCTCCACGTTCGATCCCATCTCTCCCGCTCAGACACACGCGGTTCACGCTTGCGTCCAACTTAACGCAATATTCGTCACTGTCCCGGCAGTCCTCCAAAATTCCTCGTCGCCATCCCGTACAGCCAACACACCGGTATATATACTCCGCTGCGAAAACGTGTCCTCGAGGCTCGCCACCTCGAAATTCACCCATCGTGGCGCGCACGCAACTCGATTACATCGCCTCGTTAGTAGCCTCGAACTTCCCGCATGGGTCGTAAAAAAAAAGAGAAGAAAAGTCGCAGCCGCGAGGGGAGCGATTGCTCGTATCGATCGACGCGACACTTGTATGTACGCGAGTCGTATGTATACGGCCCTCGTGGGGTTAGAGGATACCGGTGATGTATAGAGTTTCGTCGAGAGGTGGGAAAAGGAATCAATTTTTTCAGGTGAAGGTATACGGCGCTGTTTTTATTTGAACCCTTTGAAGGATATGAATTGATGCTTCCCAAGAGGGGATAGGAGCAGTGTTGGCGCAAAGTTTTATTTCGCTTCTGGGTTGGAGGGAAATGTATGTTTCTGGTGTGTATAGCGAGGGTAATGGCGCGTAATAAGGGTATTGGATTTGCTGGGTGACACACTTTTGAAAATAGAAAAAAAGAATAATGGAGGAAAGAGGAGGGACGAAGTGTCGTACAGCTTTATGCGCATTGTTCTGATGGGAACGGTGATTGTACGTTGAGTGTAGGTTGATCCCTGGAATAATTCAGTGATTGGAAGCGAAAGAATGCTTAATTCGAACATAAAAGACCAGGTAATGACTTTATATCTTACGGGATATCGAGAAAAGTGGATAGTTCACGAACTTTCGTCTATGTATACTGTGTAATTAGCCGATGAAATTTGCGATATTATCGCATGGAAAATGTACGAGCCAACGATTGGCGTAATTTTCGAGAGAAAGTTCAAGTTCTGCAGTCTTATGATCGTCCAATCTTGGTCATCATCCACTTTTAGTAGATTCTGCCCGAGATTGGTGGGACAGGATGCGCGTAAAAACTAGCATTTCCAGTTTTATTTGGATTATGCCTTGTTAACGGTTATTGCATAGTATAACTTTAAAGACAGAGTAAACAGAGTGAACGTTTGACTGCATTTTATCCTAGTCATGCGATTTAACTGTATATTCAGCGTAAGAAATATACTTTAATAGTTTTGTAGAGGTGTGATTAAAAATGCTTTACGTTAGTTATACTTGTAAAAGTGAAAACCCAATAAACTACGATTTTTATTAGTTAATAAACTTAAAAGCGTTTTTGTTAATGAATATCAAGGCAAAAAGTAAAATTGATACGATAATAAAACCGAATATAATTATATACAACAAAATATTATACTTTATTGGTATAGAAAATAAGTAAATATACAATTCTTTTCCTTGCTCAAAGAGTGATAACCAAAAAATGTAAATTATCTTTTTACATTTAAAGAAAACTTTCATTCTAATATTTATAAATTATAAGGTATTATTATTGCATTAATATTCTTGAATACAGTGATTTACATTTCTCATCACAAAATTGAAAATTAGTTACTATCACAAATTTAGGTATTATACAAATACTTTTAAAATAAAAGCAAATTATTCTTTATCTAACTTTAACGAATACTAACTGATGTGGTTTATAAATAAAAATGCAATTGATAAATTTCTATCTAGATTTAATATTTGTCGAGCTTTTGTTTAATACACTGTAGATTCCTGCTGTACTCCAAACTACCAACGACAAAATGCTTCCTTTCATTCCGAAACCTCACTTTTAGAGGTACTTTTTTCTACCGTATGTTTCTTCTCTCTATCCCTTCTCGGCATCTTCGCTCCTAATTCGTTCTTACACGTTGCGGGGGCTGAATGTACAGGCTGAGAAGGAAACACAAAGTGTGCGATGAAAATAGCTCGCGAATGATGGTAAAGTGTACGTCTGGGGGTGTTTTGCGTCGGATCGGCTCAGCGGCAACTCGACGGCGACGTCTCTTTAACCCCGATACGCCGGCGCTGATTAATTTCGACGTTCAGTCGACGCTCTAATGGCATTTGCGGATCGGGGTAAACATTTTTTTAGCCCGCCCTGGCGTTTTGAGGACGCGATCGCTCGGTTCTCGTTCTGCTGATGCGCGTAATAGCAGTTCAAGGCATGAGTGCACTTTGTATGTTGAGTAATAAACGTATTTCTTTTTTATAATATTGAATGAAAAGTAGCATATCATTAGTTTATAAAGTGAACCCTGAATTATCTGATTTAGTTTTTGAAAGCTTATATGCTTTTTATGACATTATACACCTTTTAATGATCGATAAGGCTACGTAGGTAAAAAAAAATTGTTTCAGAGAAACAAAATCTAATCTCACTTTTTTCTCCTTTTCAAAGAGTCATTTTAAATTTTCTCTTTAAAATAAAATATGATTATTTAATTTTTTATTTTTTTGCCTTTTAAAAATGTTAAATTATTTTGAAAAATGATTTTCAAAAAATTCTCGAAAGAATTATTTCTTATTTTTTAACAATCAATACAGATGTAGTTTGTAGTTATCACATAGCTGGATAATATTGAAATATATCTTATATAAAAATTTCGTTAGCATAAATTATTGGATCAAACTATACCGTCCGGTAATTTATTAGCCAACACTTACTATTCAATACCTTAATTTTTTGTTTTTAAATGAATTCATGAATTTTCGCGATAGACCTATAAACATCAACGAATCATACCTCGATAAACGTTTCTTTTACCAGCTAAAACGTACATTAGTACAAAAATACAAATCGATGCAATATAATGGCACCGCGAGCGGTTTTCACCGACTCGATCAATTTCATCGATTAACCATTATAAGAGCGCGCTCGCGGCTCCTCGCGCAAAGGAGTTGCGATCGACTGGTATCGACGAAAAAAAAAATTGAGGATAATTCCATGTTTTATTGAACGCGCCGCGCGCTTTCTCGGGGCGCGCAACGCAACGTTTAATCGCCAGCGCGTGGGAATAGAATTTCTTTATCTCAAATTATATGGCCGTTTTCCTTCTGATTGACGATGAAAAGAACACGAGCGTTTGTTCCATATGACTTTGGGTTTTCTTTCGCGGAACGAGAAACTGGTGTTACGCTGGTGGAGTAACGCGTTTTACCATGTTTCGTCGTGCTAATTACAAAGTTCACTGATTTATAAAGAATTCATCAAAGTTAAACTTTCTTTGTGGTGGTGGTTTTTTACTATTTGTAGAGAAAGATTTGATGTAATACTTAAAATACAGTTCACTAAAAGTAGCATATAACCCGCTATAAATTATACAAGATTTAAAAAACAATGCTCTAAATAATATATTCAAAATTCACAAAAATCCAGTCATGGTATTATACGAGTCTATAGATGGCGCCTATCTCAAGTTTCATTTTATACAAGGCACTTTGTACACCCGTAATTATTAAGGTCCTGGCTTACTGTTGTGTTTTCTTTTTTATTTTTCAAGCGCCAATTAAAATATTATATGGTTCACATTTTAAATCAGCATTACAAAAACTGTCGTATGGAAGTATTCATGCAATTTAGAACAATTTCTCTAGTCTCGATCTGCTATTTTAAATTTGGTGCGTCTTGTTGTATTAACTAAACTAAAGTTTTATTTAGAGTTGTATGTGCTACGTGCACTCGTCCGGGATTAAGTTCTTTGAAAAACAATAATCAATACAGAATACAGTGTAGTAGTCTGTTTCTGTATCTCACTTACGTGAGAGAGAGAGAGAGAGAGAGATACGGCCAGTGACGCTACACAACGATTCGCACATTTGCGCGAATCGATCGGTTAATCCATGCTGGATTTCGAGGAAAAGGAGACGGAGCATTAAGTGGAAAAGAAGAGCGAGATTTTGCCTTAATCGTTGCCAGAGAGTAGGCAGTTGAGCTCTGACTTCTAAGCAAGATCGACCTTTCGAATGCGATCAAAAGAAAGTAGAATAAGTAAATTAGACTCTAAGTATCGTGTGTGCCTTCGCTTATCGATGTCGAGGACGCTCGACTGATACAGTACGGATCCGATACGAGAGCGAATCTTCGAGTCCAGTCAAGCTCTCATATCTCACCGCTCTCACCTCAACCGCCGATCAAGATTCGTAACGTTTTCTTCAGGAACAAACCAACATCTACTAGAATTTCCCGTTTCATCAAGATCATCATCAGACAGGGGTCGCGGAGCGAAGAGTTGCGGAGGACGGATGTATGTTTCAACGTTTATTTTAGTTTGTAAGATTCTATTATAAGATTATCGGCGGATTAAATTTACTTTTTATACGTTTATTGCTTGCGATTAGATATAAGATTTTACTATTTCAGTCAGACTTAGATCATCAGATCATAAGCCAACGCGCGTATTATGTTTTATATAATGGATTAGTTTTATGTAAATTAATAATTGTTTTTCTTTTTTTTTAATAAAGCACAAAATATTATTTTTAAACCTAAAAATAATATTTTAAGAACCCCCTTCAAAACAATTTTAATAAAATTATTTTGCAATAATTATGTACACAACAACAGTTAGGTATATGTATATGTCAACCAATGTCAACGCTCGAAATGGTCTAACAATGCCCGGCTAACGGATTTTTTAATTTAAGATGACTTCAAAGAACCCTTTAGTCTATACAGTATTTTAACATTAACAGATTCCAAGATAATTGATTTATAATTTATAATCTTTTTGCAATAATATATTCAAATTATATGACTGGTTTTTACTGGATTCTAATTGTATTATTCCTCTTTTTTCTTTTACAATTTTTAATGAAAAGTTTTTAGTTTGAGGTAGGTCAAGTTCTTTTTTGAATTGTACTGCATTTAATAATTAGTTTATATATAACGCGCTTAAAATCCAAGGGGTATAAGTGGCATTTTCAAAAAACTGAGTTAAAAGCACATATTCCCCGGTAAATTAAAAAGTGAAAAATGTGAGACCAAAACGACAAGAGCAACTTCACTAAATTAAACCTAGTTGTTTAATTAAACTTGCTTAGCTTAACATGTATTACTAGTATTACCCAAACTTTAAAAACGTTTTTCTGTAAATAGAGGAAATGCACTTCAAAGCACACGTTTAGAATAGTATTTTGCACGCATGTACTCGACTTATACAATCATACCACAACAAATGCAAATCCTTACGAAACTAAAAATGCTAATTAAAATAAACGGCTTCTAAATGTAAAATCAAAAAAGCACTCCCTACACGCAATGAAAACCATGCACCCAGAAGCAACTACCACCTCTAATTATACACACACAAAAATCCAAACGAACTCCAGCAAGCGCGCTAGCTGCGCGGAAGAAGAAAAAAAGGCGCCTCCAACTGCGTCGCGCAAAAGAACCCGCACACTTGCCCCAGTTACACCTCTACCTCGCAAGCTCACTCTCTCTCTCACACACACACACACACACGTACACGGGGTGATTTTCCGGACTTCTCGCTAGCAAAGCGCACGAGCGCGAGAAGAGAGAAGCTAGAAGAGCCTCTTCTTGAAAAGAAAAAAATGCGCGCAATTTACACCCGAGCTCCAGTACCGCGGCACACATAACGCAGCCCGGCGCGTAATTCATAATAAAACGGTAAACGAACGAGCTACGGCCGTTGTGTGCTAAACGCCTCGCTCTCGAGAGGCGGAAAAGGAGGCAGAGAAGTAGTAGTGGTAGTAGAGAGACTCTTTTTGAAGAAGGAGATCTTTATCCAAGAGCATCGCGCGCTGTTGCTCTGCATGCATGCATGCATGCTATGCATGGAGAGATTGTGTGTATAATACTATTCGATCGCGGAGGTGTAATTTGATATTTACTGCACGCGAGATGCTTCTTAGTTTTCTTGTGTATCATGCACGTGAATGTGAATGTGTTTTGAAGCTGGATGTTGGGTTGGAGAGAAATGGAGAGAGAGAATGGTAACGGTTTGTTATTGAAGATTTTTTTGACGAGGAGAATAGAAGAATGGTACTTGATTTTCCATTTTAATCGTATGCATGCTTGCGATGCTTGGAATGAATGTGATGCTTGTCGCAGATTTATCGTGTAATAAATTTCAAAGTATGCTTTTAATATCGTAAAGGTTGAAACGGGTTGGTGCAATCGATTGAAAGAATACGTTCAAACGGAAATGTAACGTTTTTCCTGGTAAGCATGTTAGTTCTTTGTATAGACTTTCAAGAAGCTCGGTGTTATTATTTAGACGCAAAGGACAATCTCTGTCAAACCGCAAGCATTCCAGGAAGCATTTCGTCGATACATTCATGTCAGTTGCAAGAAGTTTAATATTTCATGCTGTTGCATACGTAATGAAAGTACACAGAATTTTATATATTATTAACGCTCAATTTTGTTCCTTGAATTCAGAAACTTCAATTAACAAAATTCTCGAAAGAACTGTTTAAATGCAAATCAATGTTGTCTGTTCCACGGAAAGAAATTTGTAGCTAGATTTATTACTACAACGTATTCATATAAGTATAGAAGAAAGCATGCACTTCAGTAAAAAAACTCGGTTATTGTTTAATCTCGATAGAATATTGATATTATGTCTACGTCTTTCAAATAGAATTCAAAAATGGCCTTGGCGCATTGTGAAACATTCACTGCACATATTGAAAACCATTTTCCTAGCTACACTCTACTTTATTTTAGAATTAGAAGAACCATTACTGCATTTACATATGTTTGGATAATATTTACTAGAAAAAATATTCACTTTTCACCCAAATCATCTGCAACAGAACCCTATGGTTTTGATACTGTAAACCCGAGGAAAAACGATTTTTAGATTAACTGTATAAAAAATCTTCTGTTCCTGAGAGGATTAACACTGGTTATGTTCGATTCTCTCAACTGTATAGCTGCGATCTCACAGTCATAAGTTGCATCTTGAATAGCAACATAAACAGCATCCGCGATAACTACAATCGCAGTACAATCCAACTACAAACTACCTCCCATTCAAATCCGCAGCTGCAAATCTTCAAATATGCATTGAACTACATTATGCATACATTGTACAGCAACAGCTAAAGCAACTTTACCAGAATCGTATATTTCAATACATTATTTATTTAGATCTGGACTGAAAATGTAGTACTATTTGTGGAACGTACTATTTGAAGCACAAAAATGTATTAAAATGCATGTAATGTACCTGACTGTTTATTGATGAATTGAAGTTTCAATTACTATTTACTTGGACTGTAAATTCCGTAGTCTGAATACATTTGTAGTTACCTGTTAAATTTGCACTTCGTAAATTAGAAAACGTCACAACTAAAAGGGTTAAAATTGTTAATTATATCCATTACAACTGTGCAGCTTCTACAAACAACAAAATAAAGATAGGCGACTATACAAAGTATAAAAATTGCAGTTTCTCCATCGGAAAGCTTATTTAACGCCACACAGTATTTATGATTTTGTTGCAAAACTAAACACCATTTAAGAAACATTTTTTACAAAATAAATTTTTTCTTTAAAATGCTTCTAAGCATGCATTTAGTAAAATAGTCATAGACCAACATCTAAGGTTAGATGACGAAAGGCGTCTCATATTTATTTCCATAGCATGATAAATATCAGTATAGTGTAGTACTATCAGACATTTACCTGATCGGTTACTACCGAGTAGTAGCATGACCAACATCCACGGTAACCACAATCACACCATCCAACTACAAACTACATACCATTCAAAATGCACGAGCACACCATCCTGCAAATCTTCAAATGCACATCGAACTACATCGTGCGCGCACATTCTGCTACAGCAGCTAATCTCCCGCTCCGTTTTGTTCCGCTCGGCTCGGCACAACTTCCTTTACCGTGTCTAGACCTATCTCTTTAACAAAGTCTCGCTTCAATCTTCAAACTTCCATAAAGCTAATACAATCACACTCAAATAAATCTGAAGAAACCAGATGGACAGATCATACCTGTTTCTACCTCCACCCACCACACAATATTCATCCACACAAGTACCATCAACAATCTCCAACAACACAACTCCAAACGAGACTCTGCCAACCCGTAACTCCAGACACAGCTCGACTCCCATTTATCGGCATTCCACATCAGGCTCTGCACGCATGTGCAGCAGCAGCAACTCGTCTGCCGGTGTCTCGGGCCGCTGCATCTCGCGCTCGTACATCGTCCCGCGCATAAAAATAATAACAGCGCCGGGGTGAGCGCATCGACACGTGTGCGGACAACGGTGATTCCGCGCCGCGCGCCAGCCGACGACCCAGTTTGGCAACAACAATTCGCTTTATGCGCGCGCTGCGGCTGTGTTTGTCGCGTTAGAGGCGTGCTGTGCACAGCCCCGGGTGTGTATCGTAGGAGCTTTGAAGAGGAGAAGAAGAAGAAGAGACGTGGGTATTTATAATTTTTGACCCGATTTCATGTGGGATGAAGGGTTGCAGGGGGAAAAATGGTTTGAAATTTGATTGTGGGCGTGTAATACGTTTAGGTGTAAAGTTTGTTTGTTTTAGTGTTAAGTTGCCAAAATTTTAACCTCAATATTAATCTTTAGAAATACCAATCGAATACAATGATATGAGTGTAATTATAACACAAACCGTGTAAAAAAATTAGTTTGGCACTAGTCTGGGATTAATCTGACTTAACAAGTCTGGCGAAAGTCTTGAAAAAGTCTGGTAGAAGACTGGCTTAGGCCACTGTGCCAGACATTTTTTGGAATTATGTCAAGAAAACTCATTTTTCACAAGTAGATAATTAGAGTAGTACATTAATTATTAGTATCGACTACAATAGTGAAAATACGTACTTTTCGATAAAATAGGAGAAAAGTTTCTTTACATGTTGCAATTTTGTTTAAAATATGAATGTTTGTAAAATTGAGACAAAAATTTAGGTTACTGGCAATTTATCATGACGCGATGCTTTTGTTTTACACATTTTGCCTAAAGTCTGGCATAGTGGACAAAGCCAGACTTCTGCCGGACTTCTGCAAGACTTTCGCCAGACTTATTGAGCCAGACTAATTTTTTTACACGGTAAGTAATCTAGCTATGTGTATTTAATCCGTAATTAATATATAAATATTTTACTCATTAAAATCATGTAAAGAAACTCCACTGGTGCATCGTGTATTACTTCAACAGCAATGTAATAATATTCATGATAACGAAATAATATTTGGCTTGAAAAAATACGTTTAGCTCTAGTAGCAACTTCGCGTCTAATATATTTTTTATCGGTGTGACGTTGAAACTCTTTTCTCAATGGTACTGTGCAAGGCTCTGAAGAAAAAGAGAGGGCGAAAGGTGTACGTGTGTATTTATAATTGTTGACCCAATTTTCCGCTAGAGTGCAGGGCTGCGTTATACTCTTTTGTCGTTTGTTCGCGATTTTTTGTACAAAAGAACTAGAAGGCAGAAAGCGAATTTTTGTGAATTGCAAGATGGAGAATATAAGGATTGAATTGTAGCGCGTATAGGAGTTCGAGTGCTGGGGTATTTTTAGAAGGAAGCGTGATTGTGAATTTTTAAAGAGCGCCGAGAAGTGTGTTTCGATGTTTGAATATAGGTATAGGTACGCGGGGAAATTTATGATATTCTTGGGTTTCGATATTCGAGGATACGGATGTGGCATTGGCAGAATTTTTTGGTGTGGGTGAGATTGTACACGTCAATGCTTTCACTGCAGCCTTCGATTTTGGATGTATAGTAGAAGATTGGATTTCGTTCTTCGAGGGTTTTGAATTGTTGATTTTGTATATTTATGGGTGAACGGCTTTTCTACGAAATTTTCCTTTTTGGCTGATACGGATAGAATTCATTAGTAATAAGAAAATGTAAATGTATAATAAGTTGCTTTGCAAAAGGTCTCTAACACGTTATGTATAGTTCAAACGTAATAACGTTCTCGAGTTTCTTATGTATATGTTTGCGGCGGTCGTCGACGGTGACTTTCGGCGGCGCGAAGAGCGGCTCATTTCTAGCTCAAAAAAGAATGACGCAGAGGTCAGATGTACTTTAGCCCTTGTACAGAACAGCAGTTTCAACGCGCGTTGTAACAACCCGGCCAATGTATATAATAATAACTACTTTAAATAAAAATTGCGTGTCAATTATTTTAACAAAATCCTTCGTATAATTACGTTCCGAACATTGGCATTTTGTTATATGGGTGATTATCAAAAAAGTTGAGCTTTTGGTGACTGATAATTTTAAACGCTCTTTAGGGAATTTTAACATGGCTTTAAAAATGTAAAAAGGGTTTAAAGTCTTATAATGCATGAAGTTAATGATATTTCTTTAATCTAAATAAATACGTTTAATTGTTAAATTTGTCATTTTCGTGGCACGTCTAATTTGCGGATTCTTCAATATTAACTGAATATTTAGACTTTGGAAATAAAATATTTATTAATTATCATTAAGTGTCATCTTATATTTATTAATTAATAGTAATATCACTCTAAAAATCTTGTTGCATAACACATCAGTGGTAACAGTGAAAAATCTGGAATATAAATACCACGAAGATGACATTGGTCCGGATGGAGCTTTTTAAAAGCTTTTTAAGCTTTAATTTTATTTCTTCAACTTTTAAAATCCTCAGGTATTTAAAGTAAAAAATGCGCAATGACTAATGGAAATTATAAAGAAATTCTCATGAGTAAAAATTGTAACGTACTGGACTGTATCCGATCCTTGGAGAATATTAACAGAAAAATGGATTATGCGTATACTTTACGTGTGAATTAAGTTATGTAACGGAGTAGATATTTAAGTTTTAACATACATATTTAGATTGTTATACTCTTATATATTTTTGTACTAGACTTAACATAAATGGGAATTAATTCTCTCAAATTCAACAAATTTCGCCATGCAGCGCAGTAAAATTTATTGCAAAATATTGTAAAAAGTGCCAGAAAGACAGAACATCTCAAATTACTCAATAATAACACACGTTAATAATTCCAGTAAATTTCGCCGTAATTACTATATAGAAAATGCACTAACATACGTAAAACAAAAATGACCCCTGCCTCGTTCTCCACGCCTCGAAATTAGCCTCCGCAAACACCGAAATTAAAGTATCTCATAACGGAAGTGCTCACCGACGTTCAACCTCAACCATTTAAATTCCACCTCCGCGCCTTCTATATATATATTTTAAACTTCTCACCTCTCTCTCTCTCTCTCTCTTTCGCTGCCGCTGCACATTTTCGCTCGCTGCAGTTCGCCGTGCCAACGCAAATATCAAGCTCCGTGCAGCGCGTCGAGGACGCAAATATTTCAATGGGGAGGAGGTGGAGGCGAAACAGGAAACGATGATGAGGGAGAGCGATGCAGCGATGAATCCGTATTTCGGCGCGCCGAGGTTATGACTCATCGGAGAGCGCAGCAGCGAGCGTGTGCTGGTGTCAATCTCGGGTTGAACGCCACGCGGTCGTTAAACTTTTACCGAAAACAATAATAGAGCGGTGCGTGTCGTTGATGATGGCGATGATGATGCTGATGATTATTTAATTCGTATTTGCAGGTAGCGTGTTTTCTTTTGGTAATCATATTTTATGAACAAAGAAGTAATGACGCAGGTTTGTAACGATAACGCGGTTTCGAAGAACGGATAAATTAAAAGAGTGGTTTACTTTTTACGATAATTAGGTATATCTCGTCATCCCAGAATAAGAGTTGATTTTTGTACACAAAGTAGTTCACACGAAAATTAAAGCCCTACATAAGGAAAAAATAGGTTAAAATAAATTGGTTGAAAAATGATCATAAAAATATAGTGACTAAAAACTAAAAGAAAACTGAAGTGAAATTATGTTAGTATGTGAAAAATTTACTTTACTTGATTGATTTCTTATTAAAAACTTTGAGTTGTCTTGTTCTGGAGGTGCGATATTGAAAGTATAAAATTTTAAATAAGTCTTGTATTTCTTCAAATAAAAATTATTTTCATGTTTTATAATAACGCTCATTTACATTTTTCTGACTCAATGCACGCACATATATACTCTTCATTGATGTAGGCTCATGATGTCTACTTCGTTATAATTCTTGCAGAGTCATGGTTATTCATTGATGATTTACTGGAATGACTGAATTGCACTTCCACAAATTTGTGGTATTTCAATATATATGAATAGAGAAGTGAAAACCAACGAGGCATGTTGTCAGGTAGTGGATATTTGCATCATTCCTCGCATTGCTCATATTACGCTTAAAATGGTACTCAATTTTATTATACCTACTCCCTTCTTTCGTACTTATGCATTGAAGTATATATTGTAAACAGTAAGTATAAGATAACCAAAAACAATTGCTTTCTATAATTTTTTATGTCACATGAAATGGAAACATGTACGTATACGTCAACGCCTGTACACGTGCATTTCAGTATGACGAAGTAGTACGAAACAGTCAATAAACTACCTTGCAAGAACCTATGACAAGAATGTCAAAACTTCCAAATACTTATAAACTATCGCACAACTAAAAGTAACAGCCACACTATCCAGTGCCAATCTCTTATACACATTCAATTTTCAAAACACAATTAAAGCACACTCCACTCGCTCCTACAATAAATAATAACAACCAACGTTACGCAACCCCCCGTAACGAGCTTCCTTCCCAGCAGGCACTAACGAACCTCACCTCCCAGCACTCTCCAACCAATTCCAAATTTCGCAATCCCCGACTCGCGCATTACTTATCGCACCTCCTCCTCCGAACAAAGCGCGAAAAACAACGAAGGTGTCGCAATTCTCTCTGCACACTCACGAGGCGCCAGCGACAATCGATACACCGTACCACCCGTCAACGAGGAAGACCTCGGCTCGCTCGGTTTCCCCTTTACGGAGCGAATGGAATCTCATAAACGCTGCAGTGTACGTGCATACAGGCACAATGAGCATCGAGAGGTTCGCAGTGGTGGAGCCGTGGGCATCGAGCAATGAGTCATCCGCGGGCGATTCTGCGCGCTCGGCAGAAATTCTGTGCGCGATGTGCAGAGAGAGAGAGAGCAGTGAGAAATGAGCGCGTGGAGAGTGCCGAGTGAAGGTTACGATGTGGAGATCGTGGGCAGGTTGGGACGGGAATGAGGAGTGTTGTAGTTGTGTGAAAAACGGTGTTTTTTGTTCGTGGGTGTGGAGACTTTTTTGTGGATTTGGTTTTTTTTTTGGCGGGCGTAACAGTTAGTTCGGGGAAATCCGTTTGGGATGCGAGAGGGAATTTAAATGGAGCAGGTTTGTAGTCTTTGGTAATATATTGTGGTATCAATGTCGATCTGTCTCTCACGTAGAAAATGGAAATTTGGTTCTCATCACTTTGAAAACGCACGATAAGAATCAAATTAACAATTCTGAATTCAGAGTTTTTAAACTTGCATTGAAATTAGATATAGCCGCCCAAAATAGAAAAATATTCCATTTTCTTCCTAATTTATTTTGCTTACTTCGGGCGACCATATTTAATTTTGATTATTAATTTTCATTTTTAATTTTACATTTTTGGATTTATTCTTTTAAATCTACCGTAAATTTGTTCGGCAGAAAATAACATATACATCATAGTAAAGACTAGCAGGAAATCCATCAAGAAATATATATGTTTACGAAGATGTATAAATAAGCGCTGATTTTGCTAACTTCAATAGCATTACAAATTTCTCGATTTGTTTGTATGTCAATTTTATGTTATAATTTATGTAAACACATCAATCAAGGCTTAATTTATCTTTTATGCAAATATCTAAAAAATAATAAAAGTTTATGGGGCTCCCACGAGGCAGCCACAAAATACGACCCTCGGCAAAAGATCAAACTTAAAGCGAATTATTCTTTTTCAGAAGTTCCACGTTATTGATGTTTTCTCGTGAAATCCGATTCGATGCTTTTTTAGGATTATACCCCGATCTCTGAAATCCTTTTGAAGCATAAAATGCACATGAATAAACTAATAAATTATGGAATCAAACGTCAGTTTCGAGAAGTCGGTAATGGCTCACGATTTTAAGCCCGAGCCAACAAAAATGAAGATACCCGTATCACGATCTTAATCTCGCCAAACACATTTGATTAGCCTCGGAAATACAGTGGATTCCGTTAGCTTTTGCTTCTTCTTCTTCTTCTTCTTCTCTTTCTTGGAAGTCAGAAGCACTGACAATGTCCTCTATGAGTTTAACGAGTGTGAAATGCCCGGATTTTCTCATAGACGCCAGTTTTAATGGGTGACGACGATGAGCCATGCTGGATCCAAATTGAGCAATTAGCGCTCTGTGAATCACGCGCTTGTCCCTGAATCTCGAGCGACCTTGTCTTCTCTTTTCAAGATTTGATACTTTCGAATTTGTGCAATTTTTGTCTCCGGAGAATAAAACTGATTATCATTGAAAATTGGTGGTAATGATTAATCATTCGCAGTACGAAAACTTATAAATAGAAATGTTTAGAATAAATATTAAGAAATAGGTAGAAGGAATTTAGTACATGCTAAAGAAAAGTATTTTACATGTTATTAAGGATTTTCGGAAAATTATTCAATTCATAAGCATCTCATGAATTACGATTGCACACCTAGTTTAGTGGACATTATGAAATTCTGCTCCTCACATATCAAAGGATAAATTGATGTTGTTGTCGTTAAGCAGTAGTGTATGCATTAACAGTATGAGATTCCAAATACATCTGCGCGACAAGAAATTAATAAATTTACACCGCTTTTTAACTTTATATAAATCACTTTATCTTTCTAAAATTTATAGTACGCATCGAATGACTGCATTATTACATTCTTACGGCGAAATTTAACTCCAAAAATTGAGAGATTGCAACTTCTCTATTACAATTTCTAACATGTGACGTCTTCACGCCTCATAGGTTAAATAATGCTTATTTGCAGTTCTTAAAATAATAAATAGAAATATTTAGAGTATATATGAAACAAAAAGATAAAAGCAATAAGCATGCTAACAAAAACTATCGCATGTTATCAAGTATTTGCTGAAAATTATTCAATTCATGAGCGTCTCATCAATTAGGACCGCACACCTAGTTCAAGTTGACTTTGCGAAATTCCGCTCCTCGCGCATCCAAGGATCAATCGAGATAATTCAAGTACCCTTACAATCAATAGGAAGACATCACACTTCCTACATACCGCTGACTCCATCAATCATCCCCGACGACTGGAAGCCTCCAAATCGATTCATCCTCAAACTCGTAGAAACCAAGAATAGAAGAGCACACCCTATCCATGCGACCAACCCATCCAACAACAACGACTGCCACTTCCCTACTACGGCTTCGATATACATCCATTCTCAGGTTCAGGGCTAAATCCATCAGCGGAAACTCGGAGACAGTCACGGAAACACTCCTCTCTCTCTCTCCAGTCAGGGTCATGGGCTCCATCAGCACACCAGTTCCACAAAGTAACAAAATAAAAAAAAAGGAAGAAAAAGAAGGGAAAGGAAAAGTAAGAGGCACGAAAAAAATCCATACCGTTAATCATGCAAAGTAAAGGCCTCTCTCTCTCTCTCTCTCACCAAAAAGGCCATGCAGCGCACGCAACGAAGAGACTTCGTGACTCATGCATCTCGTGCGTGCGCGCGCCTCGTGTCTCCAAAAACAGTCCCTCGCGACTCTCGTGACTGCTGCTGCCTGCCTGCATAGTGTCGTTCTTTTTGTCTCGACCCTCGAAAAAGTGCTGCGTCGCGTGCGCGGAGGGGAGTGACAGAGGATGGATGTAAGCGTAACCCGATCCTTACTTAGGTCTCCTCCATTCAGCGACGTTTTCAGAGTGCGCGGTGGATGTATATAGGAGAGAGTGTGGGTGGGTAGGATGAGGAGGGAGGTTGGAAGGGTTGGAGGGTGTCGGTTGTCTAGGAGGATGAGAGGATGGAGGGAGAAGGTTAATTTGATTAGAACGACGAACGAGGGGTAAGGACATGCAAAATATCTAATTTCGGGGGGGTATGTCACGTTTTGTGGATAGCCGGTAACTAATTCTGTGATGATTAGATTGAATTTCAGAGAGCAATCGAAGAGTTGTTTGGATGCGGAATGTATATCGTTTGGTTGGTTGTCTGAGGCAGTAGTATACTATAAATAGTGTTCTTATTTCATTTGTTCTCATTTGCTTAGAAATCTCACATATATATATCTCACAGAAATATAAACATTGCCCAATTTATAGACGGCAAAAATATTTTGACACAATCTAAGTTGATGCAAGTTTGTATATCTTAAATATGTATATTATACGTGATTTGGTAACAAATTAGACCCCTCTAAGTGGTCTCTATAGTCCCATGAAAATTCGTTAATCTACATTAATGAATTTAACCCTTTTTAACCACTTACCACGTGTTTTTGAATCAGGCGGTGCATTCTTCATAGTCACCGAGGCTTTAAAGTATTCTTCAGAAGTGTACTCATGGACTTAAGGAGCTACATTCTTAAAATAGATTATTTTCAATTGTTAGACACACATGTGTCAATAATAATACTATGAGAATTCTATAAAAATACTACCATTATTGATAGATGCAGTGTGTCTAACAATTGAAAATAATCTGTTTTAAAAATGTAGCTCCTGAAGTCCATGAGTATGAGTACTCTTCTGAAGAATACTTTAAAGCCTCGGCGATCATGAAAAATGCACCGCCTGATTCAAAAACACGTTGTAAGTGTCTAAAAAGGCTTAAATTCATTAATGTAGATTAGCGAATTTTCAAGGGACTATAAAGACCACTTAATAGGGTCTAATTCGTGGGAAAATCACGTATAATATACATATTTAAGATATAATAACTGGCATCAACTTAGATTGTGTCAAAATAATTTGGCCGTCTATAAAATGGACAATGATTTTTACAGAATTTAACTCAGGCTTGACACCTTAAGTAGTAAGATTAATTTTGTAGAAGTTTTGGAAACTAAATTGTCACCTTGTTCAGTTTATTTCTATCGCGTGCAATGCCGTATGTTACACCAGCATTTGTTATGCTGTGTCGTATTATGTATTCTTATAGTAAGAATATTCTGAAATAAAAGTATAAAAGATGTACAATAGCATAACAAATATCGCTGAAATATACGTCATTATATGTATATTATATGATGAATGATCTGAATAGGGTGACAAAGTAATTCCTGAAAGATCAATGTTATTAACGTCTTATTACTTAATTGCTGACTCTTCAAGATAATCGTTAAGAAATCTTCCGCAAAGCTATATACATTTTGTTCAGTTTTACGGTTTTTCTAGGCATCTAATCCATCAGGATGTTCGTAGAAAAGTGAACACATTCAGGTCATATAAATCCATTTATTGGTTATTCTTTGTCAGTTTGATTTCTGTACCAATGAACCAAAACTTCTTACACACATCAATATAATTTTCCAAATTTCTAATCTGTTCTTACGCATAAAACCAAAATCTCAAGGATTGCTTACTAGGAACACAAGGCAGGGGCAGCCGAAAGGGTTACAACACCAGCACCATCAGTCTAGAAAACCAGGAGAGAGAGAGAGAAGCGCGCTCAGCGAGCAGGCGTCTAATTAAATTAAAACGCTGCGCGACCCTATCCCCCCGCCACCGGCGCTGCTGTGCGCCTCCGATGACTACGTCGACATGGATCCGATTGGCCAAATTAATTGGATTGACGAAATCGAATTAATTGCAAAGCGGAGCCTTGCGTTTGACCTGCGGCTCAATGGGCGTTCGCTCTCTTTATTCCACCTGCGAATGGATGGCGGTAACGCAGGCTCGCGCTTTATTAATGCGCCGTAATTGCGGTTGCCCTCGTGCGTGTTTGCTCGGTGGATCGGGGTATCGCGAGGAGGACTCGTTGCAAGGGTCAAGGGGAACGATTTCGATGATGATTCTGAATGATGGGATTCTGCTGTGAGTTGGGATGCTTTTGTAACGTACCGTTGACCATTAGTTTTTCAGTGACCGTGTTGGTAACGATTAAACTAAAGAATTAAAAAAGATGAAAATATGAGATTTGGAAAGATTTTATGACTGCTCTTTTAGAATCTGTTAATCGGTCAAATCTATTGCTTGAATTTAATATGTATGGTAGGTCAAAATCAGCAAAGAAAAGAGTAAATAAACGAAACTTCTGTTCAATCAATCATAGATCTTATAAACTGTCAAGTTATAAAATACATATGAATTCTTTTTAAAGAGATAATATTGTTTCATTTAAATTATAAAAAATGTTAGATTTTTTTACAATGCAAAAAGTATTGCATATATTACAATTTGCAAGTACTAAAATTATCTTTCGATGGTTTTAATTCGTACATGAAAATAATACGTTTATCACAGTTCCAAGAGGATTGATCCAATAATAATGCAATAATAATTCTTCGACCAACACCTTGATAACTAAATCAGTAAAAAAAACATTACTATCACCTAAAACTGTAAAAAATACAAGGCGAAAGTAGCTATAGACACCGATCCCGCTAAACTGTCCAGTGCTATCAAAGCATGAGCAATAAACTAGCAACACCAACAAGCTCTACCATCCATTAAATCCCGAAGAAAATCCCCCAAACAGCCCCAAAACTCAATCACTTCCAACAACACTGCATAAGAATCCCATCACCTACTTGTCTCCGAAAATCTCCCCCCGGAATCCCTCTCCTTTCGACAACTCCGCAGCTCCCACTCGCTCCCCAATCGTCAAGCCAATCTCCCTCGCGCATCTGCGTGCATCGTCGTCCTCTCGTCGCGCGTTTATATTTTAAAATTCGTGGAGAGGAATTCCGGGACGTGAGCGCAAACGGACGTGCGCCGTCCAGCACTGAGATGTAACGGGGATGATAAGAACGGGCCAGAACAACAATTTGCTTCTCGATATATTCAAAATTACACAAGAAATATAAATTTTTAGACACACGCTTGACACTTCACTCAAAGTTCAGTGTAATAATCATAACGACAGGTTACTATCGCGTGGCCGCAAATTTCACGTAAGTTTTGTAATCGTACCTTAAATTAATATATTATTAAAAACTAGCTTAAAAAGTAGGTTAAGTTACGGCTGACGATTTTGCGATGTTTTGTTTTCTTTCAATATCGGGAAAAAGTATTGCACCGACTCTGCGACGTTTTTCGGGCCAACGTCGATTCTTTTTACTGGTCCATTCTTATCAAAACGATAGAATTCCTTTATTGGTTCAGTACCGAAAATAATTTACTGGCATACAATATTCAGCCAGAATCGGCCCGAACTATCACTGCTAGCAAATTCTTTTTAACCGCGAATACTTTTCGTGGCTTTTTCTCTCTCCTATTATCGTCGACTAAAAAGTGCCTGCTGTAATTGCATGAGGTTACACAAAAAGCACACTGAGAGAAAAATTTCTTTACTATAAGTATTAGATTGATGCATCAAAAGATATTGTAAATAAATTTAATTAAAAATCAGATTTCTTAACTATTAATAAAAAATCTGCGTCCAACTGTTAAAAAGTGAGGTCAGGCTAGAAATTTTCATAATCATAATCTACTAACTATTAAGAAATATTCAGTTCACCGTATGTTTTAAGTCTGCTGACTTGATAGTTAACAAGTCTCTTTTCCCAAAATAACTGCAGTACGACTGAAGAAGAATTAAGAATCTTTTCAACATTTTTAGAGTCAAAATTTACTCTATACTGCTTTGACAGTGCATATTTCCACATTTCTACAGTGTAATTTTGCTTTAAATATTTTAGAGAGATTGTACTAACTTTATTGCAAATGACGACCTGTGACATATTCAAGCTTCATAGTCTAAAACGCTACTGATTATTATCGACAGTCAGAGCTGCTGCGTGACACGTTCATCTATTTATTATATGTCAATCAATAGGATAAATAATAGACGAAACTCTGACGCGTAATATTCGATATTTGATTTTACAAAAACTTATACAGATATAATCAAGACACATATATTTATTTAACACTACTTAAACCATAATTATTTTTTTATAAAATGTGAAAATATGTTCCCGGAACACTATATAGTTTCTTAAATATAATAGAAACTGTTGAAAGATGTCACTAATCAAACAACTAGACGATGGAAATCAAATCACTTAATATTAGTTTTAAATATTTAAATTGTCTTAAAATAAATACTTGTTTTACATATGGTTGTAATGAGACAGTACATTTTAAATATGTTTAAATGCTTTTTTTTTATAATGGAAAATAAGAAATGTCCCTGAATAAGTCCTGGAATAGAATATGTCTGGAACTTAAAATTGTCCAGAGACACCCTAGTTAGAACATTGAATGCATGTGATAAGGATTATTAAAGATTAATTATTAATTAATAGTAAATATTCTTACAATAGGTTATAAAAACTACTATTCGACTAAAAAGCCGGCATTTCCTTGTCATTTTTTGTAAATATAACTTATTTATAATCTAAAATACATTACGTTAATTTATTACATATTTCATATTTTATAGTTAGATGTATAATTTAATTTCTTTTAACAATAATTATTTATCGATGTATTAATTATTCAATTTATTTTCATTTGACAATAAAATACAATCTTTTATTATGCAATAATCCAACTACCTCAATTATTAATCATGCAACAATCCAATATACAATTACCACGCAACAAACTTCCATCCTTGCCAAAAAATCCAAAGTTTCAACACCATACAACTCGCCAAACCTTCCCCCCCCCCCCCAAAATAAAACCTAAAAACCCCAAACCAACTATCAAGCTCCGCGTTTAATTATAGGACACCTTGCCACTCTCTCCCTCTCTACCTCTCTCGCGACATTGCGTCGCAGCATGCATAAATAAACAATGCACAATGTCCTTTTGTGCGCCTCGCTGGGCAAAGTTTTCACAAAGACGCGTAAAATGCTGCGGGTAGTTTTTTTCTCCCTCTCTCTCTCTCCTGCGCTGCCGCTGCTGCAGGAGTTTTGCGGAAAAATTACTCGCTCGGAAAAACGCAGCACTCGCGCCCAGGTGTACAAAAGAAAAGTTGAGACAAAGCCGTGGGGATATGTATATATAGTATGGTATATATGTTTAAGCCTTCGGAAATCTGAGGCGAACTTTTCTACGATTTTACAATTGTCCCGAGGTAATAAGCGAAGGCGTATATAGGCGCCTGGAAATGACGCGGTTTGTAGTTTCTCGATTTATTGGCAGGTGTGAGAAAAATAGAATTGTAGGGCAGTAAGTGGAAGTTGCGAATTGGAATGCGGCTTAGGGAAAATTGCAATTGTTATCGGAATCTGTACTGAACCAATACCAGGTTTTATTTGATTTTAAAAATTATGTAAGTTTAAGTCACAGTTTAGTTATAAGACTAGGATGTGTATTATCTTATAAATATAATTATTGATAAAAACATTGTTGATATTTTCTAAATAAAATGGCATTTGATTATGTAACTTTTAAAATCAATTGATATTATTAATTACTCTATTGATTGTGAAATGAAATCCTTTTTTAAACATTTGAGGCGTCCATTATGCCAAAACGATTAAGCACTTATAACGATATTATTTTTGTATAGAATATTTAGTATGTATTGAGGAAACAGATAATAAATTATTTCTAGTAATATAAGAAAAAGATTCAAATACATATTTAAATACTTACTACGTTGCATCAGACAATGGAATTAGTTACCGTTCATTTACGCCAAATAAGAATATTTCACCACTAAACCACTAATAGATTATATTATTTGATATAATACAGACTTGTTAAAACTTTTGGCATTACAAATGGTTGATTAATTATTTTTAATATAACTACTATAATTTTATATTGATGCTATTTTTTTCAAAAATTGATATTACGTTGACAATATACTTTGTGCGTTAAGCATTAAGAACTGTCTAATTTAATAAATAAATTAGGATATCATCATTTTTAAATATAAAAGTTGAAATGAGAAAACTAATGGAAATTTCAACGATGTATTTAACGTTGGCTGCTCTACGCGGAAGAAATAACTAAACGAGAATAAAATAAAAAGAGAAGAAAACGAATCGAACGTGAAAAACATCGAAGGGCTTATACCGGCAGGTCTATTGTTGCTTTTCAGGCTGTCGAATGATTACGATAGCAGTGAATGGGGAAGAAAAAAACTCAGTACGAGTGGATTCGTCATTGACTCTTTCTTCAACCCACCGAGGTGAGTTTTCCTCTGGAATACCAAAACCGGTATAACAAAAAAGGTGAAGAAGGGAATACATTCAAAAAAGGAATCGTGAAAGGCAGTTTTCATTCAGTTGTATCTATTATTTAAAAAAATACAATTAGAAATATTTCAATTCATATCATGTTTCGAAATTGATTAATAGATATGAGGTAAGATTATACTCTTATTTTATAAATTAAACTTTATGTAAAGTTGATACAGTAATGTAGTATATCGATAAACAATCAAAATATAGCTTGATTGGATAATGTTTTTAAATAAAATGACTCAACGTATAATAAAAATATGTAAAGCTTTTTCTGGATCTAAATACACCTTAAGTCATCTTTAATTTAATAAACCAATTCGGTTTTTACATGATATTTCTATATCATATTTTGACAGATTATAGTATACTTTCTTTGTGAACTATTTGAATTTTTACAAAATATCCAAAATTAAAGAAAATATCTCGCTTCGAAAATCCTCGTGACATCAGACCGTAGACGCGGCACCTTTGAAGTAACTACGGTCTGACACCATTCAAAGAAACGTAAATAAACTATACCTTTTTTGAATTAAGCTTTTTTGACAAATTTCAAACAGAATGCAAATCGGCTTCGATTCTCTACCCGTATCGTAAACACCGCCGAAGTAAGAAAATTTATGTTAAAACCCAATTACAAGATTAACAGTTTAAACGCTATTAAAATTTATCAATTTTGAATGAATATTTATAAATTATGTAAACATTTAGTCGTCAATAAAATTAAATATCAAAACTTATTGTGTTTTCAATACCATGTCTTTTCCTTACTACATTAAGACACGTATTTCATTCTATGAAAAACTTTATATAATATATTAAATTTAATTATTTGTATATTACATAACAAAATGGTTTAGATAGTCAAAAAATAAAGCTAAAATTGAATTCCCACGAAAATTCCTTTATATCGACTCTCATTAAATTCCATCTCTATACCCTCCAAATCCAAAACCACCCAAACCCTTCGAACCTCAGGTGCAACAATCCACGGAAATCCACTTAAACTCCCTACCCTTAAACTCCACCCAAATAAAGAAAAAGTCCACCGAAACTCTTGCACTCGCGCCCCTCGAAACACAATATCCTCGGGACGAAGAAAATCACCGAGACCGATTACTCCCTCCGACAAAAGAAACCCCCTCCCCCTCCTTCGCTATAATCACCTCCTTGCGAAAATCACCAGGACAAAGAAGAGCCAGCTATTGCTCCTCCTGAAAAATCCCGAGAGAGAAAATCCCCTCCCAAAAAGAAGAAGCGAACGAACGGAGATATAGACGCGAAAAGCGTCTGAGCCGACAGTGCGTTCGTTCACTCCTTTATAAATAGTCAGACGAAGAAGAAGAAGAAGAAGAAGAAGAGAAGAGTGAAGCGTCTCTCTCGGGCGTGGCGGCTTTTGGAGTAGTCCTCTCCTCCGTCAGTCGCCGACGTTGTTCTTGTTGCTCTTCTTCGTCTTCTTCTTCTTGTTTTGGCTTATTCTCGCGCTCCGATGTGTCTTCTCTTTCGAGACGACGACGAGAGGGGGGAAAGAGAGGCGATGTGTATCATCATCGGGTGGGAGTTTAATGAAGTGCTCGCAAGCTCTACGCGGCGACTGCCGTGCCGTGCGAGGCTGTGACTAATATACACGTATAGTCGGGAGAGAGACGTTTCCCTTTGGTGTCTAGTTGGGGGGTTTTAACTAGTCTCGTTTTTCGCTCGCTGGTCTTGTCGTTTCGGAGTTTTTAGGGGAGAATTGTGGGGAGTCTTTGTTCGAACTTTGATATTGACCCTCTTTCTTCTTATTACTTGATTGTAGTCGTTGTGTTAAATATTTTTTTAAATAACTGAAAATTTAAATTAAGTTATCGATAAAAATGATTAATAATGATGTATGAAGTAATACTTACAATAGTTATTTTTTCACATAAATAGATAACTTTTTTTATTATGTTAGAATGTCTTTGAAGAAGATTTTTAATAGATTGGTCAATTTATCATGAGCAGCATGAATTATATGTCCAAACCTGGACTTTGATAAAACCACGACCTGAGAGTTCAAAAGTTAGAACTTATTTTAAATCGAATAAACATAAACTTTTATATGTAACAATATGTATTAATTTCATGTTAACATTAAGAAAAAATTACATTATTAATAATAGTTATGAATTAGTATGAATTGGTAGAGATCTCCTTTAATGGTATATACTGAGTATTAATAAAAATGAGCGATTGATTCAATATTGCAATTTTTTAATTTATTTGAACAAAAGAATGATCTTTTTTAATCACCTGATTACAAAGTTTACAAAAAAGATAAAAAGGTGTAGATACCATAAAAAGCATTATTGAAATATTATTAAAATAATAAATTATTAATGCCTTACGAATTATTAATCATTGAATTTTAGATATTTATCACTAGTTCCAACTACACTCAGTTAACATGAGTAATCGAATGAGTGGTTCAAATGATTTCACTTCATAGCAAACTATTATTCTATTTTTTAAAAGTTTTCTCTCGTTTTTTAAGAAAGTCATACGCATTTATTCTCGTCTCGTTTCTTTTCCTTTCTTCTCTACGTTATACACGCAGATAGCATTATACTGACGATTTCACTTTCTCTATGATTTCAGATTTTCGGGCTACGCGTACTGCACTTCAAATGTCGCTCACCGTGTAAGGTAAGATATGATCTTCACAACGTGGTACTTATAACCATTCTTTTATATGTGAAAAACAAATAAGCCTAGTGAAATTAAGTTACATAATTTATTGAAAGATTTTTTATGTTGATTAATTTTAGAAATTAATACACTGTAACAATATTTATTTATATCATTATTGGCTATTTCTATTTGTAAATTAAGAATATACTTGATTAAAGTTTATTAAATGAATTTCATATTCATTTATAAGTAATGTTTCATAAGAATAGGTTCATTCTTTATACTCTTAGATTTATTATATTTTATTAAAAAATCAAGAATGTTCCCAACATGCAAATAGAAATAGTAATCTTTTTATAAATACTTTTGTCAGTGTATATTTATCACACAGATTAATAAAAAGTTCACTATGTTGATTTGGTCATAATTCTCTCTGTACGGCGTTGATCTATCGCGATACCATTTAAAATTCCATTTTTCAAACATATTTATTGCTGTGAGTTATATAATAAAAATAAAACGCTATCGAGACCTAAGTAAATATTTATTTCCAATAGTACTAACTACATACAAGTAAATTATTTTCTACTCAAATCGCGAAATTCTTTACCAATTTAAAGAACACCCATCCTACATCAACCGATCCAATGTCCAACCATCACTACAAAAAGAAAATCTTATTTTACGATTGACCGATCTTAAATTTGTTGCATCTTAAAATTTCAAATGCTTGAAAAACTTAAAGATAATATTAATATTAAAATAAAAATAATTAATAATTAATATTAAAACAATTAATATTATTATTAAAATAATATGGCATAGCGCATTTTTTACACATAAGAATTATACACGTAATTATTGTACACAATTTAGCATTGGTCAAATTATATATAGATATATTTGACCAATTCTAAATTGTGCACAATAATTACGTGTACAATTCTTATGTGTAAGAAACGCACTATGCCAATAATATTAATATTATTTTTATGTTTTTCAATCATTTGAAATTTTAAGATGCAACAAATTTAAGATCGGTCAATCTTAAAATAAGATTTTCCTTTTGTAGCGATCCTACATCTACCTCTCCTCTCACTCTTTCTCAAAAAACACACGTCGACCAGCACAATTCAACATCGAACAAAGATAACGCAACTACGACCGCGCACAGAGGCTGCTGTCGACGGCGTTTTACCTCCGACGCTTTGTCATAAATCAAAGCGTGCGCGCGGAGAGAGAAAAACGTTATCGCAACTTTAAAAGTAATTTCGGAGTTTTGCCTCGGCGCGCGATGCGTCACGTGCGTTCTTCCGGGGGGAAATCCCTCCGCGCGATCAGCGCCGTACTCGCAGAGAGAATTTTTCAGAAGGGCTTCCGCGAGGAGATAGACGAAGGAATGCACTTTAGTGTATGTGTGCGCAGCTGGTATTAAATTGTTTTAGGAGTTGAAGGGTAGAAGTTTGGATTTAATTTGGGTTGAGTTTGTGGAACAGTGGAAAATTGAAGTTATATAGCAAGTTTTTTTTAAGTTTGGAACAGTTTTTTTAAGTAATTTTGTGAGTTTTATTCTTATTGTAAGATATTATAAATACGTATTTTTACAGTACATGATTAAGAATTAATTACAAAATTTGTAAGGAATTTTAAATTTTGTTTGGTTACTTAATTTTTTGGTTATTTAATTGTATACTCAACGGAAGCTAATTTATATAGAATCTTTTGGAAAGGTGCATGCTCATTGGTTGAAACTTACTTTCTAGCTAATATTATTGAAGCATTTCATAAACGTTCTATATATAAAATCCTATTGTCAAGTTTACAATTATTCGTTTATATATCATTATAAAATACTCGAAATGTAGTTTTTGTTTTAAATGAATCATATCTTTTGTTATTCATTGTGACGGATGTAATTAAAATCAGCAACAAAAAGTTCTTATCCTTTCGCTAAAAATACAATGAAGATAAATTTCAAATTAAGAAAGTCCAATCTCGAGTTTTTCCAATTTTATAAAAAGATTAAAAACATATCCCTAAAGTAGAAGAAGAGGCAAAGGCTAACAAGACGTAAAATTAAAAGCACATATTTCTTGTTTCGTGCTCGTATAATAGAGATAAATATCAGCTCTGGGTTGAACCCAGAAACGAAAGTACTGATTCACTTTCAATTATCGAGATACTAATCAAAACAGTTCTCGAAATCGTCTCTCTCGCGCGTAAGTGGGTCACCCCGATATTTTCGCTATATTGCAAAAAGTACGTGTACCGCGCGCGCGGAAAGGGAAAGTCACACGACGACTTGTTACTTCAAGTATGAAGTATGAAACTATTAGTCATAGCTGTGATACTTATAAGAGACTTGTTATATGAATTAAATGTTTCACTGAACGTTGACTCTCTCAAATTATATATTACGATATACGTGACGATTAAATTTACTTTTTTATTTTATGTGATTGATATGGTTTTGATATAATTGAAAAAAATATGCTAACCCCGAAGATAATACCAGTGTTTATCTCCTCAAAAGCTACCTTTTTTATCTACTCATATCTTTTGTACTGTATATTGTCAGGTTATAATTGGTGTTTACCGAAACAATCAATTCTTTTTACGATACGTTTTTATAATACAAGACAATGCATATACAGCACAAAAAGTATGACACTTATCTCATATCTCTTATTTTGTATTTACCGACGGCGCAGCCAGAGCCAGACTTCGTTTTTGTTGCCCTTGAATTACGTTAAAAACAAACAGTAAACGAGAAATAAAGCAGCTACTGTGCAATACGTCTATAAAACGTGAGACCGTGACATTGTTCGCGATTTTTTTTTATGTGATTGTAATGTTTGTTTCTCTTTTTAAGGCAATTATGAAATACAGAAAGTTACACACGTTCATTTTTAAGTGAAACACTTTTGGAACATATGTAATAGTCCATGTAGATGGTGTAACAGATAGTGAGTTCACTTGAATAGAATATCGTATCAATTTCATCGAAGAAATTTGATACTTACTTGGTAAGAGGATTGAGTGTAATAGAAAAACCTTTTCTCCTCCAAAGTGAAATGTTTCCCTCGCTAATGTAATCTAGAAGTTTAATCTCCGCGATATATTGAATCACGGGTGCAGAAGCTTCTTTAGTGGATACCTGCCCGATTTTAGGTCAAATCTGGATCGATACCGAATATGGGTCACATCAATTCAAACCGAATCCCAGATCCTTTTACGCATCAGAACGTAGTGACCTTGTCTCTTATGAAAATTTTCTTTTTTGCTCAAAATTCAAATCTTGTAGAATCTTTTGTGAATATATGAATGCTTTTCATGAAACTGTCATATTCATGTGTCTCGAGTTTTGTATATACTATCAAAATAATTAAGAATAAAAGAGCATATACATTCGTAATATGTTATTGTTTTTTAAACATTCAATGAATTACATTAAAAGAATATTTTAATTATTGTAAATTATCCAAAGAAAACTATTCAAAATTACATCATTACCATTTTATGTTGATATGAATGCATACAAAATGAATAGAAACAAAAATAATTCACTCTAATTTGAAGTTTAAAGTAGATGAATGATCTCTGCAGTCGGTGCATTATCTTCTATTGCAATGGGTTACTTTTTTATGTATAAAAGTAAAATATTCAGTTTTAAGCCACCAAAAGTGTAGGTGATATCAGATATTTATTACTTCTGGTACTTTCACAAATACACGATGTCATTTACACAGTTTTATGTATAAATATATGACACTTTCATAAAAATCACCCACATAAGCTTTTTACGAGTTATTTTGGGTACACAATTTTTCTTAGATTCTCACAACGTAGCCTCGAAAGTGTGTCAAAGCTCGATTCGCTGACTTTATGAATTGCGTCTAGCGCGATATAAATGTGTCAGCGTTATGGCCGTTATAGTAGCGATAAAATTGTTGCCGATCCACATTTGGCGTTCGCTCGCAGTTCGCATTTGCAGAACCTCTTACCTTACATAACACCCATCATGGTATCAAATGGCTATACATAAGCGTCGAATTTCATGCGCGACGTCATCGCATTATTAGAGCGCGTTACACCTTGTTCGGGGGCTTTTAAAGACGGGATCGGAATGGGAAAACAAATGTTGCGAAAAATTCGACGCACGACCTCGATTTTAGTTTGATGCAATGATTCAACGATACTTAGTTAGAGTGAGATGCATTCTGAAAAGCATGATTATTGAAATTTCTATAATTGAGACGTTGGAGTATTACAAGTAGATATTAGATTCACTTGTATCCGGAGAGTCGCTAATTGGCTAGTCTATTATTTGATTATCGCTCTTACAAGACAATGGACTTGACTAGTATTGATAACCCTCATATAATTGGTGATCAGCTGTGCGTACCCTCGTAGCAAACAATTAGTATTGAAGAGATTTTAATATAGAGAGAATCACATGTCAAGGCCATATTTCGTTGATTTTCTTGAAAATTTGGGATACGTTAAATAAATACAAAAATATGAGAAAAGGCGAAGCAGTACTGTAATAATTTAATTATAATAATATTCTATGCATAATTGAATGAAAATTATATTTACTAGCAGAGTGTCAGAGGTTTAGAACCAATATTTGATAAGGCTTGCGCGAGGTGCTTTCTGACACCTAAAAATGAAATGTAACGCCCTTAGTTTGTTCTAATGGGCCCTTATACTCACAATACCAACCAATTGACCTCAATTGCGCGTTATTTTAATGAAAAATGGTACATCCACTTCTGATCATAACTCTACAAGTTTTTATGCTACAGAAAGTGATCCAAAAATACGTAAAAGTAGACTAAAAGAGCTTTAATTTCAACTTTGTTTTGTACAAAATGATTATCTGTTCCTATTCTGAATTCAAGGATCTTCTCAATTGAGGTCAATTGGTTTATATCTCGAGAGTAAGGGTCCATTGGAAAAACTAAGGGTGCTACACTTCATTTTTAAGTGTCAGAAAACACCTCTCAAAGCTTCATTAAATTTCGTTTCCCAATCCTCTGACGCTCTACTAGTTAAATAGTCATAGCTTATCGATCTACTATACAAATATTCAAATAGGGAGAAATCAAGTTTAAAACCAAGCTTTAATTTGATACGATTATCATCATTTTGGATCTAAGCAAAATTATAAAGATTTTGTTTGTTTTTCATTTTTTGTGACCAATTCGTCTGATACCTATTTTTCTGGTGTCCATTATTGTTGGAGGTGACATATTCACAAGGGGATACAACTGATTGTTAGGTCATTTTTTATAAATATTTTACCATAAGTCTAATGAAGTACACAAGGTTTGATCAATTTGTTCTTTTGTATGCACAATCGAACTTCTCAATTCAAAAGTATTTACTCTAAAATTTAGAGATGTCACTTTACTTGTATCGCCCGGAAAAAATCTCAATTAAAACTCTGATGTTAATTGATATTGTTGTCAGCTGTTGAATTATTTTATTGAAATATTGATTAATCATCTAAATATACGGTTTCAAATTCAGTAAAACGTCAATATATATAAATCTGATGCCCCATACAAGTATCATTCAAATGTTAACTTCCAACATGGAGCTTCAGATTTCCATAATTTAACGTTCTCAACATTTATTAACCTTTTCCAATCACCTGATACACGTCTTTATTATATCAGGTCATCTCACCATACTATCATGTCAAAACAATGTAATTCACCACCTGGTTCTTTCTCGTATCAATTATACCTACACACACTCATCCTCAAACTCCCCTTCCACCTCATCCGAATCTCAAGCGCACAACGCGATATGACTAGACCACCCAGAGTTGTCGGCGAGCGAGCGCATCTCCATATATACGATACATCTACGCAGCGGTGGCGCTCGATTCCGCGTCTCAACCAGCTGGGGGCTCCAGTGGCTTCAGCTTCAGCTCCAGCTCCAGTCTCCGGTGCAAGGTCAAGGTCGATCTCTCGCGCGGGGGGTGCACGCGCGCAATCGATGCTACCCCCTCCTCTCCCGTCTCTCGTGTATTCGCGCGAGCAGCCAGGAGTCAGGACCAGCATCCCTACTCTTCTTTTCGCTTCTCTTCTCTCTACGCTTCCTGCGCGCGGCGCACGGATGTCGTGTGTATTATACATGTGTGTATGTGTGTAGATCGCGCTGCTGCTGGTGCACATTGCAGGTTGCCATGGTAACGAGCGAGCGAGCGCGTATAGCTTCCTGTGTCGCCTGCGAGCCTCGTGACCCATTATGTGTACCGAGGGGATTTGATCGCGATGCGGTGGAAGGAAGTATAGATGGGCCAGTGCAGCGGCGAAGTGCGCCAGCGAAGTTCGGGAGTTGAGGAGCGCGCGTGGATTCGCTTGGGGGATGCTCGCGGAGTGAGTTGTGTCGTTTTGTTCGGTGAGGAACTGGTGAGGAAGTTGGGGGTTTTTTGTGATTTGGTCGTTTGTGGAGAGGAGTGATTAGGTGTTTTTTTTTGGAAGATAAGTTGGATTGTGTATTGCAAATTTTTTAAGATGATATAAGGGATTTGGGATGATTTGGGTTGTTTGTTGTGAAGTAGAATGATTCTTGGAGATTTGTTTTTCTTGTTATTTGTATCGGTTTGAAGAAGACGAAAGAGAGCGTTTGTGATTCGATTTCTTAAAGGTAGATGCGTTGGATCGAAATTTTTGGATGCTGTTTTTGTGATATTAAATGATAGAAATAGGATGTTTAATTATATAATAAAAATACCTGTGATACAACCATGTATGTGTAGTAGGTAGCTTATTAGTTTATAGTTACAATCATAGTTTTTCCTAAAGACAAATGCTAGAATTTTTCAAATCAATACGTTACACCGAATCTTGAGATGGTCCAGAGCCAGTTAGGTTATGTAACGAAAGACTGCATTTTATTTCCTATAGGACTATAGTAGTTGAGCTATATTTTATATAGCCGGTGCAAGGCTGTCTTTATTTTTTGGCAACACTTTCTTTTACGAAATTCACGTTAAATTACAAAATCTTCTACAATCCATTTCTTATTCAATCGCATGATAAACAAAACAAGAATTTATAAAACTGCATAATTGGAAAACGTTAAAAACCGTAATAAACCATGAAGCGCGCATCTACAAAATTATGTTTTCATAACATTTTTTTTTATTTTACAAAATAATTTTAAAAAATGTAATACGCTATAAAAAAGATCAATAAACTTAATGTTCTATTAAGTTATATGTACTCGTAACAAACATGTATAATGATGTAGGGACATACGCATGAAATTTAATACTAGTTACATCAAATTTACTGTACACGTGCATCAAATATAATATACATGCGTATTAAATTTCAGTAACTTTACCATTAATTTTCATTCATAACATTAAAATCTTTCAATGCCCATGTATAATTTTTGTTTCCGTTCCATTAACATTAAAATACAACGTTACACTCATAAAAGCAAATTTTAAAAACGCTCTCAAAAGAACCATAAAAACAGCATCGAAACATCACCCTCCACTCCAAAACCAACCCAACCCAACCAACCCTTCCCCACTACAAAAAAAAAAGAGAAAAAGAACCAACTGAACCCAACCCTCCATCATCCACCCTTACGTAACACAAAAGACCAACCGTCTCTCCCCACATGCTGCACCGCCCGCGTCTCCTCCCGAAGACACAAAGCCCGCGAACCTCTCACACGTGTAGGCATATACTCGCGCGTTAACTCCCCCTCCGGCACACGCGGGAATTAACGAAATCGAGTGCACTCCGGGGGTCGCCGCCGTCTTTTCGCGTATGCACGAACGTCTCGCACAGACTCCGGTCTACTCCGGGCTGCAGCGATGGCGAGGTCCTAAGGTCAGGGCTGCCGAGCATCGATCGCGTCCCGGCGTCGCATCTCGAGGGAGGCCGGAGATGTGGGAGATGAGAGACATATGCAGTGGGTGCATCTCGGGGTGCAGTTTCCGAGATGAGGGAGAATGTTGCCGGGGAGTTGGGGGTGAGGTTGACGCGCGTGATCGGTGGTGAAGGGTGAAGAGATAAGAATTGATTGGAAGCGAGTTCTGGTGTGGGTGGTTGTTGGGAAAATTAAACTATTTGAACCTGAAAGTGACACGTGGCATGTGTCGTAGTATGATTGCGTGAATAATAGTATTTAATTGTTATTCTGCAAATTGTATGATGTCCACAGATTGAGAGTGTGACAAGTTTGATATTAGTACGAAGAACGAATTATAGAAAATCAAAATTATACCTATACTTTGAAAATCAGTAATGATGAGTTGAAAAGCTGCAATATAATAAATCAAATTTAAGCGGAAGCATTTTAAATTTCATTGGATATTATTAAAATTAAAATAATACATTTTTTTAGTAATAGGTATGCTAGGAGAATAACAGTTTTTACGTTTAAACTTTTAATTAAATTATATTACTTTAAAAACTTATTGACATGGTTAATGTTCTTAAAGACACTAAATCTTACAAGACATGGAAAGCCGGCATTTTTAAAAATCACCCACGTTTACTTTTGTTGAAATTGGGAAAACTTGATATTATAAGTTTTACAATTTTGCTCCGATTTAGTAATGAGTTTTTGAAGCTAAAAAAAAATTTATCCGAGTAATTTTAAAATACTTTTTAAATTATTTAAAGTTTATTTGGGTATTTTACTGTAAAACATATTACAAGGGCACATTTTAAGCTAATAATGACATTTGAATGTTTATGTAACTAATTATTTTGAAAATAGCTTAAGCTTGTGCTTAACTAAGCTTGAATAATGAGTGACAGTTAAATTTAATACGAATTTTCAGCATACGATTCGTTATATATGCATACAGATATAATTGCACATTGTACGTGCTTCATACTAAATCGGATTTTCATTTATATTCACTAATTATAGTCCGGCTAATTCCGAATCTAAACTTTGAATTTCAACATCCAAAATGTCAGATCCAATATTGCAGAGTGACATTTAAAAACAATGATCTTAATATAATTTTTTTAAAAATTTATTTTATAATTTTCAGGACAGATTTCAATTGTATATATGGATCTGAAAATCCCCATATACCAAGTGTTATAATAAATTAGTTCGAATAGTTAGAATATATCTATCACATTCATCAGTGACTTATGTTACTCTATTGAAGATCGGTATTTGTGATTCTTACGTAAAAGGATATAAAAATCGTAAAAATCGCCTGTTCAAAAACAAATTTTCACTTTCTTTCGTCTTCTGTTATTTAACAATCAAATATCTATAACATCTATCTTCTTCGAACAATCGTTGAGAAAATCATTTTAGACTTGAACTCATATGTTAACTCATGAGTTAACCTTAATCTATGATTCAAATTTTTAACTTAAAGCTGACAGCTGATCTAAATTATTTAATAACATATGGTTAAGGTGATGCTAAAGCCACCTGTCACCGACAAATACGAGCATCCACTTTTCTCATGTAATTTTTCAATTTTTAGCAAATATCTTTATGAAACGTTATGACCCTAATCAAAAACAATAACTTTCCATAGATATATTTTCTCAAAATTGAAAATTGAATGAAATAAGTGGTTCCCCGTATTTGACGGTGAAAGGGGGATTAGCATCACCTTAAAATACATTAAAATTATGAACCTTCGCAATGAATCTTGGAGTAGATGGCAACATTGTAACTAAAAACCAATTTTAACATGTATGTTTACATAGATGTGTTTATCGATTCACTTAAGCTAAGATAATGTCACGCGTTCGGATGCAGTTTCAGAGAGATAGTAGGCTGGAGACTAGAGAGGTGAGACTCGCAAAACCACGTGACTATATCCAAGCTAGAAGCTTATGTAAATTGGTTAGCTTATATGTGTGCGTAGACAAGATTGCATAGGATTTTAGTTACAGTATCTAAACCAAATCCATTTCGGCGGATCGTAATTGATTAATTGATATTGAGAACAAACTACTCAATAATCAAGATGGTCTACTATTCGGGTCTTTTGGCAAGGGGAGACCATGAAGTCCATAAATCACAGTTTTCGATGAAACTTTGGGAATTCTTTTCTAGTACCTAAGATGAATATCTATTATTTTTTACGTTGTGTAAATGAGCAATACAAAATATGTTTTTAGCTCTATCTCGGGTTCTAGGATTAATGGGATCAAATGGCGGGTTCACGGAGAAAAATGATTAGATAGGTTAAAATTAGAAACAATAATAATTACGTATACACTTAACCAGTCAGGTACTCGGTGTCAATCTTAGGAACTGAACATAACCTCACAATATAATTTTAGACATAGATACTAGATAATAATTAGGTATTAGGTAACGATTTACGAAATGTTCTATCGTCTCTACTTTACCTATCCGGGTAGGTAAGCACCTACATAATCCTGTTTCTCCGTGTATAACTAAGCTCCATTCTCAGGTTCGTAAACCGACCACCAATGTTTCACCAAAATCTGTGACCCAAACTCTCTGATCCTCCCTTGCCGGTCCAAGCTTAAATTTCATCCTGATTTTCAGTTCGAGATTCAATTACAACCAAGAATTCCCTTATCAGAGCTCCGCACCCCCCTAAATCAACGACGCCATAAACCAAAAGAAAAAAAGAAAACAGCACCCAGTGCCAAAGCCGAGAAACAAACATTCCAATCACCCGTCGACCCCCAACGGGAGCAATGTCCGCGAGTTCCGCTCAGCCGTCGACCCAGTCGGGTGGTCCGGGCGTCAATCCGAAGACCAGCTACTCGCTGCTGGGCGTCTGGCTGCGCCGCCTCGGCGACACGTACCTCGGAGCCTGGCTGTACGACGTGTTCCAGGCGTCGAGCCAGGCGATGGCGAGCGCTGCCCACGCGCCGCCGCAGCAGCAGCCGACGAGCGGCGGTGGGCCCCTCAGCTTCATGGGCTGCATGAGGGAGGCCTCGCCGCCGCCCTACGATGAGCAGCCGAATCCGATGCAGCAGCAGCACGCGCAGCATCAGAGGCCACCGATGGGACTGCCGAGCGGGGACTTCGGACAGATGGCGCATGGATTCGACTCGATGCCCAAAGGTGAGTGGGGAGTTTTCTTTGTGTATCGTTGCTTTTTATTTTGTATTGTGTAAGAGGATGAGTAGTATTCGATAGCAGTTAGGGTTACGTGTACTATGGGCTGATTAGAGCCTCATAAAAATTGGTTCAGTAGTTACTGAAATTCAATCGAGCAGACTGACAGACGTTGCGGATTATTATACAATATGTATTGAACGGATTTCGTTTATTGTTCTTTTGGAGGAGTACTTTTGGGCATGAGGAGGTGTTGAGTAGAAGCAGATGAGCATGGTAAGACTAGGTGGGCCTTATTTATTGTGTGTGTGTTCTAGCCATATGATAGTTACCGTAACTGAGATCACTCGTTAGACTCAGAAAAAGATCCTTTTGTTCTACGAGTATGTCATTTTCAACATAGATACCTAGAAGGTTTCCATTGGTAGGAATCCTCTTGTAGGAAAAGAAGCCATCGAGTAGAAAAGAAAAATGAATATTGCTCCAACTTATTTTTTTCCAACGAGAAGATTTTGTTCCCCACAAATGTAATTACTGTAGGTATCTTCTGTAATAGAACATTCTCTTAAGACCAAAGAATAGTTTTTATCGTGATTTAATTAAAAATTGCTTTAATTTGAGCTGTGTTTCATATAAACATACTAAATTATTCCAGATATCAGCTGTCGATGAAGGTGACATAAAATTTATGAAAAAAAAGCTTCAATTAAAGTCCTGCCATCTACTTTTATTTTTATTCTAGATTATATATCTAGCGTACAAATTTACAAAGTTATAATCAAAAGTAGAGATACCATTTTTCATTAGTCCAATGCATATTTGGAGGAAAATGGGTAATATGTTTAATTTTCAAATACCAGAAGACACCTGTAACAGACACATCGAAATCCATAACCCAGTGAGTTAGTAACTCTCAACATAAGAGTAGAGACTTAGAGAATACAGCCAGCCTGCATTGGCTCTGGAATAGTAAACAATTGATTCGCTGCCAATATTGGACCGGCATTTATCCTTTACGATATGATAAGATCGGGCTTGTAAAAATAATTACGAGTGTGAATGCTTGACCTAAAGACATTGGCAGTACAAAACACGAACATCGCACATTTATTATAATTTGTTTTTAGTTTATTATTTTTATTTAATTTTAAAACATATTTTCTAATAATTCAAATAATATATAGTTCATTGCTTTGTGGAGTAGCATCTGAATATTACATTTTCTGTGAGTTTTTAAATAAAAAATAGTGATGTTTCGGCTATTCTGACAATTTTGGCGTTGTCGCAATCAGTTGTATATAGTTAACCTTGCTCCGTTCTTATCATTTCTCTATTGCCTCAGCATATATTATTACAGTAATCTCTAACAGTACTAAATATATAGCAAAATGTATTCGACTAATTGCGGTTCATAAGAATATTTTTCTATGTGCGATATCCAAAGGATGATACACATTTATAATGAGAATTGTAGCCTCAGAAAATGTTAATTTGAAAGTATATAAGGATTCGATAAAAAATTACTGAAAAATAACTGCGTATAAGTTAGTTTCAAAACTCTTCATTCCCGTCACGACGTATTTCTGTTTGCTTCGGGATTTTTTAATCGTGTTCCCTTTTCATCGCAAAACCGTATTCAGAACGTGCCTTGTTTTTAACGAAATTACATTTATAGAGATACGAATACGAAAGCATCGCTTTACTTCCAATCTCCTAGTTTAACTATTAACTGTGAAATAAGTACTTTATTTTTAAAAAAAGTCTGATTCCTATTATTTTGAAATTACAAACTTATACATTCGCATAGTAATAACACTGCAGAAAGTTCTTCTTTAAGTTGTTGCTTCTTTATTTATATCGTGACTTCAGAAGCATACACTATTCATTTAGACAAAGGTTCTGTTATAACCATTTAAGACTAGCTAGAATTAATTAGTTGGAAAGAAACTTATCGTGTTTGTTATTCATTTCCTTTTACATGAAAAACATATCTAAGCAATTTTTAGCTTCTAAAGCATTTACATCCTTACAGGTAGCTAAAAGTTTATCTGTCAAAATTTTTCGATGCCTAGTTTAAATTTGGATTCAGACAAGACACCCTCTTATAATCGCCTCGCTACACTTCACTCCTTCATACAAACTCAATTAGAGTAAAACTCTTGAAACTACTTAAAAAGAACTTTCTTCCGCAACATACCAATCTCTGAATCAAGAACCTTCCCCTCGAATGCAGCGCTGCAATTGAAATAATTCCAATTCCCAAAGTAATCTTCTTGACCCATATACCATTCTCCGAAGCCCGGACTCGAGCCACCACACCTCCACCTTCACCCAACAACCACAACCACCATCCCAAAAAGAAACCCAGCTTCCATTCCCTTCATTACCCCACCACCACCAATGACAACGTAACAACGCAATTCCGCCAAATTACCTGTATATACCCTCTCCTCCTCCTCTCTCGCGGTGCATGACGCGTGCGCACACAAAGTCAAGCCCCAAGAGAGAAAGAGAGATAGGACACAAGCAGAGTCCGCGAGTTTCCGCGAGTGTGCCGACCCTGACCCTGTTCCACTTCTCGCGTTCGCGCTCGCGGGTCAAGTTGGTGCTGTATACACTGTACACACGGTAGGTAGGTGTACGCGTACGAGTGTACGTGTGCGAGCGCCGAGGCACGTGCGCAGCAAGCGCGACTCTGTTTCTTTTTGTTCACTCGCCTGGTCCCGGGCCGCGGGTTAGCGGTGTGACGTAGATTTCGTGTGTTTCGCGGTTGGGGTGGGGAGGGAGGGAGAGTGTTCTAGTTTGAGGGACAGATGGCGAGGGATTGATGATTGTGGTGATGGTGAGGATGGTGATTTGGGGTTTGGGGGAGAAGGGGTGATGCCGGTTGGGATGGATTTGGGGGGTTTTAAGTTGTAAACTGTTCGTTAATCACGTTATTGTTTATCTGTTGTAAGCTTTGCAACTAATAAATGGTATATTTAAGTATTTATTGCAGTAATAAAATTCATCAAATATTGTCCCTTTATATGTCATTAATGTTAAACGCTTGAAAGACTTTGCAAAAATACTACATAAAATGGTCTTATTCTGTTATGGTTATGACGCCGACCCATATATGTGATATATAGGTTTAAAAAAAGGCGTTTTTAAATTTACAGTATTATAAAAGAGGTTGACTTTGGCCAGTTATTATACAAATTGGGTGTATGATCAATTGATACAAAAGTAAAATACATTTTGCAAGTGTTTCATTTCAAATTTGAGTGGCATTATGTCCCTTATAAGCTTTCGATAAGCTAGATTAAAGTCACCCCGTGTTACGGATACTTTTTTATACGTGTAAAAACATAAATTTTTAATTGGCATCTAAGGATTTAAGAGTGTAGAAGTTGATGCTAAAAAATTTCATTTAAATTTTCTTTTACAAACTGTGCAGTGTGCGTGAAATTTATATAACTTTTTAATATCTGACCTTAAATTTTGTGACTTTAGTAGCGTCCTAACGTCACTTTCACTCTGTCTATTATTTTTACGATATGCGTAAAAAATCATGTCTTTTATATATAAACCATGTTATAATATAAAGATATGGTACTTAATAACAGTTTTACGTGGATTTTGTTTTTAAAACATAATAATTAGAATAAAAATAGCAATAATTGAAAATAATGTCAAATCCTCTGATACGGGGCTAGTATATTAAATTTCTTTAGATTTATTTTAATGTTTCACAAACTTACGTGAGGTTAACTAAATTTTCGTCAAATTATAAGTTTTACAAATTCAAGTGCGGTCTCACGAATGCCAGGTCGTTAGCAAAGGTTAATATCCGTCTTTTTTCTAAATGAGCGTGAGTTACTTTTCACTGCGAGCAAGATCTTTGGTCAAAATCTAATGTTTATAACTGCATGCGTCTAGTGGAAACCAAACAACGCAGCCTCATAATTATTAATTGCGCATCACAGTTAGCAATCAGTCACGTAAATAAAAGAAGAAATTCGCACATCTCGACGGTGCGTGGGAGAGTTCAGAGAGAAGTGCCGCTTCAGATGACGACTTCTCGGAACGGTTCTGCGCATTATGTGTCACGGACTTTTATTACAAGTTTCACACTTATTTCACATTTTTACCGCGGTAATTTATTTTATAGAATTCACAATTAGTGTGTAATTAAACGATTCATTCAAAACATTTACATTCATCAATTCCGTTATTTTCTTTCGTTAAAGTAGTTTTTGCGAAAGTAAGAATCATGTGAAATTGAATTATATTGTACGTAATATCAATACTTATGATTCTGTACTGTTTCAGATTAGGTCATTATCCAATATAATTCCTTTCGAAAACTGGAGAGTTTTCTGAATAGTTAATCATTTTTTCCTTAGAAATTTTAAGTATATATTCTAATGATCATCAAAATTCAAATTCACTTTAAAAATTGCAAGTCGTTATAAGTTCGCCGAAGTTATTTGACCTCGGACCCCAGACTTAACGTAAAAACGGGAATATGAAAAATTTCAACAGCTTGAAAAGTTTTTAAATTGCTCTTAAACATCGAGGTTATCTAATAATGTGTACAAAAGTTCACTATCTTAACGAAAATTATTAAAAAAAAATCCTCCACCTATTGCATCTACCATCCATCTACGCACTATTCTAAAACACCTTCACAACACGAACACAAAGAAACAAAACCAATCTCTCCCAATGACAAAGAAACAGAAGAAAATAACTCTTTCTCTCAAAATAACAATTTACATAATCGAGACACGAAGCCCTCGCCGCGGATCCTTGGCGGCGCAAATTGCAATATCGCGCAGTGTTGCATACGATACGCGTCGGCGGAGCTGCCGCTGCGGTCGCAACTAGGGAAGGACGAAGACGCGATGGCAGAGGCGCAGGAATCGTCACGGGCAGCGCGCATCCTTTTTTCCTTTTGTAGGACGTCTTCGATCACGATGGAGATGATGGGATGTGATGTATTGGAGCAGATGATTTTGTATGCTGGTGGTGTAGTGGGCGAATAGTTATTGTTGATGGTTTGATTGGGGAAGGGTGGTAGTGCTTTTGAGGATGATGGAATGTAAGAACTTTAGGTATGTATTTTTATAGTATTAAAGCAATGGGAACTAGGTTTGTTCGTAGGTCCTTTTAAAAGTGTTAGTTTGAGGGAACCCATAAACATCTTTCAGTTAAATATTAAGTTGCAATGCGCTTTAATGTAAAATAAATCATATTACTTGATTTTTTAGATAAATTTGTATTGTTTGTTTTATAAATAGATTTTGAGAGTCAAATGTGGAAATCTCGAGGGTAATTATAATTTTTTTAAAAATTATTATAAGTATTAGCTTTAAGAGACTATGAATTTTTGCCAATTAAATTATTGAATCAATTGTCAAGTCATTGTCCTAATTAAGGTGTATTATGGTGGTCGAATTTAAGCCAGTGTTTATGTGAGTTGGTAGTATTTTTTGAGCTCACTACGTAAGATCGTTAATTGATAATTATTTTCTTATTTAAAATACCCCTAAAGAAGTCAATAAACCTGAGAAAAATACTTTTTGTTTTAAAATATGAACAATAAAAATTATTTTCTACAAAAAACTACGAACGTTTATCATTTTATCTATCACAAAAAATTCGTCAGTAAAAAATTAACACAATTTTTATTTGGAAGCTGAAAGGAATGCTTTTGCGCACTGTTAAAGTTGAGTAACCCACACTTTTAAGCTCGATCAATGAATTTTCAACAAAAAAGGCATTAATACAAAAATAGTAATATCTTTATAAAATAAGATAAAAATTGTAGATTCTGGAACGAATTTAAAAGTACGAGTACTTTACCTTACATGTATTTTGAAAAACTGACTTTTGAAACAGATTGTATAATTAATACAACCTTAACTGACCTTACCTTTATAATATGAAGAAATATAATTTTTAATCTTAAAAAATATTAGGCTTACACACGCAAATTTACGTCATCCAATTAAAATATTTCTAAATTTAAAATCATTTCCGTTCTACAAGTATCAGAATTAATCAGTACAGTGACCACTATGAATCATATACCAAGCTTATTACAAAGAATCATTTTGCAAGCGTATCTCAGACAGATTAGATAAATACAGGGACTAATATAATAACTTAATTCTTTCAGCTCATTTATTATACAAGCCTAATTCTATCAAACCCTAAAAAAGCAGCAAACAAATGTTTCGTCACATCCCTAGAAGGCAAGAATCTCTCTAAACAATCGCAATCCGATTAAAAAAGTCAAAAGTAACCTCACCTCTCCAGCGCGTATCAAAGGAACGTCACATTCCCCGCGAAGCCGATTCACCTCTTCCACGCGTATATATGTATCTCCTTATAGCCACCGTCTTTTTTTCCCCGACGACGAGTCTCGAGTCGACGAGCAACGTCCTCGGGAATTCCGCGCGCGCGACGGCGGCCTCGAGAGTGTCTTTTTGCGACGCGAGCTTGCCGAGTGGTGACTTACCGAGTAGCGTTTTTCCGAAAAGCGGAAATAAGACGGTGGATTTCTTTGGGATTGTTTGTTGGTATAGTTGACTGTGTTGTTAGGAGGGGGAATAATGGATGATTTGGTTAGTAGGGAATTTGCAGGTTTCCGTTTGAGGTTTTCAATATTATGAATATGCGGTTATCAAAGGGTTATGTTTAGTCAGAAAGTTATATTTTGTTACGGACACTAGTGTGACAAATCTATTAAATCCTATTAATTCCTCTTTCCAAATATGAGAAGATCCTATTTGCGAATAGGATGTATATGCAATTTTTGTATTGGTGAATAGGATTTAATAGATTTCTCACAATAGGGTAATGTTTACAAAATATATGACCCCACAGTGACTGCAAGGCGCGATTTTCTCTATATTACCACTTATTTGAACGTGACATATTTTTTCTATTCTATTCACATTTTGTGTCACAAAATAGGGGTTCCAATTAGATAATATAAGTTGACCTTCAACTGACCTCTAAATTTGTCCCCCTATATATGTACTAAGGCCACCATCACGTATAATCATTAGGTGTACATACATAATGTCATACAATTTCAAGTCGATTGAATTTTGTGAAATGATTGGAAAGTTGATTACAAGATTGGACCCAGTCAATAATAGGCAGTAAAAGCGTAATAAAAAGAGTTAAACGTATTCGTAAGTAAAATGGAAGTGTAATAAGGTAATCTAAATGTTGTAGGGTAGATATACTATATGTTGCCTAAAAAAACATTGGGACGTAATCCTCGTGAACGTTCATGTTAGATAAATATTGAATTTAGGTTACTATTTATCGAAAAATACAAATTTTCTATTATTTAAAGTTGTGAAGTAAGTTTTCTTAAAAGCAAGACTGGTTAGGAGAGCTTAGAAAAAGTAAATTCTAGATTTATGGTTTTTAATTTATAAATTGAAAACGAATGTTGATTACATTCATTCAGAAAGTATTTAGGTCGTAGCTAAAAGTGAAATGTGACACCGACTGATCTATGCCCCGTAGTATTCCTTCAAATACAATAACATTTAGGCTAACACACTCAATAAGTATTTGACCTTACCTTTCAAATTTCAACTTACAAGGCTTCTCTAAGAGAAAGCAATGTTTCAAACCGTCACCAACAATCCACCAATAAAAACGTCTGAACAAAACCGTCTACCGTTACAGCCATCATTGTATGCAATTATACGGAATCGCTCGTCCAATCCAGCCATACGTTCCTATCCGCAAAAAAGAAAAAAAAAACAGAATAGTAAAAAATCGAACTCAGCGAGGAACGTCACAAAAAGCACACGCGCACACGGGTCCAAAAGTCGATTCATCAGACGAAGGTTTATATATATATATATATACGACGACATCGCGCACTCGTAACGGGAATCTCGACGGCTTTACCGCGAATTCACTTACTACGGCTTCTTATATCGGTTATCCGTCGTAACTGCGCGTACTCTGGCGTATCTCTTTCTCTCTCGCTCGCTCGCTCGATGCTTCGAGGATGCAGAAGCTCGGGCTTACAACATTTTGATCGCAAGTTCACGTGTGCGTCAAAAAAAGAAAATGAAACAGTGAAAAGTATGTCACTGTCTCTGAATTAATCAAATTCTACTGATCTAGCAGTGAATATTCATTAATTGGCAGTGGAAAAGTTAGTTTCACTCTTTTTAGTTTCACTGCTGAATTAGTAGATTTGACATACTATTTTACTGGTTCTTTTTTAGCGTGAAGATTAGGGATTAATGCATCGGGTTTGGTCACTGCTCTAGTGCGCTGTTTGTGGCCATATTTTGATATAAATGTGAAGTTGCAAATTTTCGAAATAAATTTTAGTTCACTAACAGTAAAATATATTTAATTAGATAACATCATAAAGATTAGGATATATCATTTAATATAGATCAACGAAGTTTTAAAAAAGTATGATTTTAATCATACCGAAGTGACCAAAAATGCCAAATCACCTTATCTTTAGAATGATTTGAAAGAAAGATTGCTGAAACATACCAAGTTTTTCGTTTTGTTTTCTAGTTAATTTTAACCCATTCGCTCGATGACCTTGAAGAGGTTACATCATATGAATTGTCAGTTAATAAAATCAAATCAATTTTTCAACATGGACCCTTTACAACCCACACATCCTAATAAGGTTAAGAAGGTATGTAATTCATTCCTGCAATACCCAGTGACAAACGCGTGTCAACTCGTACCAATGATACAGATTGATTAATTCACCGACCGATAGATCATTTCACTTGCCACACTTCGATCAAATATCGCATTTAGCGATACACAAATCAACTCAAATTATACAACATACACCCTATCACGTAACCTATAACCTAAAATAAAAACAATACACTCAATTAACATCAAACACAAAACAATACCAAAACCATTATCACATTGTTTTGATCTATAAGTTTGCGGTCTACACATATACTACTACCAGCCAGAGATCTCCGACGACAGAAAATAAAAGACCGACCGATCGAGGAGGGAGGAATAATGGAAAACTAGCCTTCGTCCAATCGTCGTGCCTCTGTAATCTTATCGATAGAATCCATTATCGTTCGCGCGCGGGGCAAAGTCAATCGCGTTAAGAGTCTCTCTCTCTCTCTCCTCTCCTCTCCTGTACAATATATACCTACCGCTATAATACGCTTGAGCCTGAGCCGCGCGCGCACAGTATTCCATCGTGAAGTCGAGCGAGTGTGTGCACAGTTGCGCGGCGGTAGACACACGTATACTGGTGAGATGCTCGACGCGTTCGACGATTTGTTCGGTAATTCGGAGATTCTTGAATCATTGCGCTCTTGCTGTTTTTCTATTTCTTCTATGTTGGTGGTGATTCAAAGTGTGGGGAGGTGCAGTAGTTTGGTGTGCGACAGCTGTGGATTGTGGGGAAGTTGACGGGGAAAATACGGTTTTGTTTTGACGAGGTGTATAGTTGAGGGAGATAAGGTGTGCGCGACGTAGTTAAACAGCGCGATGTGACGATTGTAGTGGAGTGTGGTAAAATTTTGCTGCAGTTTTACGAGCGTCCTGCAGCTGATGTTAACTTACTCAGCATTAGTTGTTGTATTTCTGAACTGAAGCCATACGATACATTTTCGATTTAGTGTAAAATGTAAAGTTGGTTGGGTAAAATGTATAACACTGGCGTTCAACATTACGTTATTGAGTCGCTGACTTTTATACATACAACTTTTAACATTTATTAATGTGTAGTTTTGACATCGCTTATGTAGTTTTAGCTTCAGTTATGTTTTTCAGTGAATGACGTAGGTTTGGTAGCAATCGTTATAAAGTTCTCAAAAGAATGCAATGAGATTTCAAGTAGATTGTGGTGCATTGAAATGCGTATAGTAAATAAGCAAACGGTTGTAGATTTTCTATTATGGAACGTCAATGATGTGCTTTCATTTTAGTGATGAATTATACCGATGATAAGTTTCTTTTGTACTGAGTGATTATATCTAAAAGAAACCTATTTGTGCGCGTCTCTTACATTATTTTCGCGTTTCAAACGCTATACTTTTTTTAAATCTCATTGAATCTAGTGAAAAGATAAGTAATTAAAGTAGGCCAAGCATATTTTTGTGCATCTGGAATTAAAAATCTAATCTACAACATAGGTGCTCTTGGAATTAAAATCTTGAATGGCATGAATTTTTTTCGAGCGATACTAAAATAAAATGTAGATTGTATTACGTCTATCGTAATTTTAATCATAACGAGTTTGCAAAATAAAGAATTTACATCAGATTGGAATTTAATTTCTTTTCGATTACAAATTGTTTTTGATAAATGAAGAAATATTTTATTGCACCTGAATCGAGCAATCACATTGATAGGTACTGAAGTAAAACGCAGTGGCACGGTTATTAAGTCTTTACTGATCCATACTTTATTTTTTAAAATCTAATAATAGAATGCTCGCATACGCACCGAGCAATTGCCTCAATTAAACTGTTTCACCTATATTCTAACAACACATAACCTTCTAATATTCTTCTCGATCTAGCTCCAATCATTCTTAAAAAATGCTCAACCATCTCGACGATAACGATGATTATTTTTGCTCGCCGCTTGACCTTATATAGCCACGGACTCGTGTGAAAACGTCGTTGGCGATCGTTATCGCGCGAATCGAGAGAAACCGAAAAAAAGGTTATATACACGCCTTATCAAGCGCGCGAGATTGTAAATCTATGCGACCTCCTCCTCCTACACGCGATAACAACGAAGCACGCAGGCACATTTCTCCGTTTTATATACGCTCTCTCGTCGAATTGCGTTTCTCGATTTAATTAATTAACCGCGGGATATCACTAAGTGACATCACTGGACTTTAAGTATTATGTGTACGTGAAATATACGCGGTGATGTTAGATGGAGAAGAAGCGTTTTTAATTTCACAAGTGTTATCTTTTTTTTTAAAATGTGAATGATACAATCTTATTTTAGTGTTCTAATTTATAAGCTCTGTTAGGGTTTAAACTCAATTTTCATCTAATAAGAAGTTTTATGAGTACCTTTTATCATTTTCAGGGCGTAAATTATCAAGTAAAATAACTTCATTTTGCTAGTATCAAAGAATTCCAGACGTGACTTGGACGAGAAAAAAGAATCTTGAAACGTAGATCTTTATTAAAATTTATCTTTCTTCTTTTTGATATAAATTTCATAGCAGCCCTGGTAGAAATTTATCTCTCCCCCTTTGCAGATATCTGTAGGCACACTAGACAGTTTCCTGCATTATTTTCCCGGATAACACGGAATAAGGGAAATTTCGATAGCAACAACCACTTGAAGCTTATTTTTTAAAGAAGAGAAGTATAATTTATTGTGTAATGCTTTGATTTATAAGTAATAACATATTTTTGTTCACCTTTTATCAATTTAAATCAATATGAATAAGCTCAAAATGTGAGGTCCTCAAGTTTTAGGTGCAAAGAGATTTCTGCTTTTTGTGAAATAAACAACACATGCTGCAAGTATATGTCAAACTGTTAAAGAATTATGTTAAACAAATAATTAAGTGAGTAGTAAATAATATAATCTCTTAATAATCTCTACATGAAGTTTTAGTGCATACTATTTATTTTGTTTTAAATCAGTTTCCTTATATTTGATTCTTTTCCATCCTAAATACAGATTTAGATTCAAAACCTGTATTGTTTGTTTATAAATTATATTACTATTATTGTCATAAAGTACATATCTATATATTGTAAACAATTGTTTGAGTACATCAGATAATAGCCTTGCTTAAATCATAATACAGAATGTGCCTATATTATCAGAAAAAATAAAATAATAATTTATAAAATTATTCATAAAATTTAATAGAATAATTTGGCATATATTATTAATGTTGTGAATTTTACGTAAGTCACTTGCTTATAAACAAATTAATCAGATTAAACAAGATAATCACATATTATGCGGACATCGTTTGTTTATTATACAAAGAAACTAATTATTTCCAAATTCTCATTTTATGGTAAAAAATGTATTTCCTTCTCTTACGTGTAACTGGTAAGAATAAGACTGTAATTCTTATCATTATAAATGAAAATTTTCATGTTAAACTTGTTTTTTAACATTAATTATATTAAAAGTTCTATACGCTAAACACGTAACCTCACATATTTCACATGCATATAATATTATTATTGAGGACCCCGTGTAGATTTATCGAGTTTTGTGTAGTGTAATTCTATCTAGTTTACCTATATAGATCTTTATAGCCACTATGGATGTCATGATAAGGTTTCTACCAGGGAGTAGAGAATACTCTATTAAAGATGTATCTCGAAGGCAATTTTAAGTAAAGCAATTTAAAAGCCTATTACAATCCTTCACTAATTTATATTGTCCTAGTGAAAAAGGATTATCTTATAAATGATGAAAAAAGTTAAATCCCAAAATTTCAAAACTGTTACGAATTTGACATAAAATTTACGCTTATTAAGATGGTCATCCACGTATGAAATAATACACATTATTACTCAAATATACCATCCCTCGACTTTGTATACACACAAAACTATCACGTGTATCTTACACCGTTTATAAGTGCTTCTTAATTGCCGCACAGTGCAACTATACACAGTATCGTACGTATCTAACAACGACGAATGTATTTTTAATTAAAACTTCGCAATGTCGGTTATCGATTGCGCTTTTCGCGCGCGCGCGCGCGGCCGATATCGAGATTCTCCGCGGCGCGGGCCGCTTTCGCAGATTAAACGAGATTGCACCGGTGCGTAAAATCAGCTCACGTAACGAAATTTCGATTACGCGCGCGCGCGTGCAAGCCCGACGATTTAGAGATTTAATTGTGACTGCGCGTGGAAAATGATCGAGTGCGCGGTTATTGGTTTAACGCGCGCGTTTCGATTTTTTATTAGTCCGAAAAACGCAATAATAGAATAATTCAACACCGATAACTTGTGATTAATAATATTGTAATTTATGCGTGAAATTAAAATTAAAGGTTATATTGAGTATAGAATCTACGTGAAAAATTGGGGTGTCACTGAAAATTGATAATAATTCATAATAGTACAAATGACATAGTACATGTTTTATTAATTTTCAGGTTAGTAAATCGATGTAAAAGTAAAATGTATAACAGAATAATGTAAGTCATGTTAAAGTTAAGATATATCAATGTAGTCAAAGATTCGTTATACGTTGTGTTGCACAAGGATAAACTAAAATTCGCTAATATATTATTCATGCACATGAAAATAACGTTTTTTGTTGTACTATTTTGATTTAATTTAATTTAAACATAGCATTTATTGTTTAATTACATACTGTTCATCGATCACTAACCCAAAAATTAAAGTAAAACTTTGTAACACGATCAATTATTATAAATTTCAGCAGCAATTTTTTCACACAAATTGTATAGCGAGTACAACCATAAAATTACTCTTAAATACATATTTTAGTACGAAATATTTCTTTCTGTATTAATTATCCCCGATATCTCAGGACTTGCTGCAAGTTATGAAATACAAAACAATATTCATTTCGCACTTTCACTGATTAACACTTGAATACCAATTTCCGGCAGTTTCTTCAAACTGCTCTACGCCTCTTTTTTTCATCAAGCCATTAAAAGTAATTCCTGCTCATTTTCACAAAAAGCGCTTTAAAACACTTTCAAATCGATACAAAAGTTCTCCTTAAAACAATACCCAGCTCCCAGTCATTCATAACTTTCCATCTAAACATTCGCAATCACAAAAAGCCCTTCATCCTTTTCCTCCAACTCCAGCGAATCTTTTCACAGTCCCGCAATTTTTCATCCCCAGACTCCACCTTGAACCCGTCGAACTACAAACAACCAAAACCTCCCTTCCTCCTCCTCCTAAAAAACAAAAGCTACACACCCCCGGCATTATTGCGCTTCACCCTCTCTCTCTCCTAAACAAAAGGCTCCTCTCCTCGCCCCTGCACTCGATGCGTTTTTCAATCGTCGCGCGTACGCATAAAAAAAAAGACCAGACCTTCCGATCCTCCTCTATTTTCGACTCTCCCGCAGACGGGAAATGACGTCAGGCGCACCCCGCGCGCGCCTAATATCTGCATAGCTGTGTCTTTTCTGGTGAATGGCGCAACCCCTTCTGTATACTTCTTTGGCGGGGAGTGGAGCTCTTTTATGCGCGGCGGTGGAGGCTCGAGATGGCGATTGAAAAGTCGAAAGCGTGGGTGGGGGTGTATCATTGCTTTTTGCGCGCGGATGGGTATGCATAATGGATCCAGGTGGGGCGGAATTTTTTATGCTTTGAGGTGTTGAGTGAGTGGAGGAGGAATTTATAGGTTAGGTGGCTTTTTTGGAAAGGGCGATGGTTATTGTTTTTGTGCTTAGGATTGGGTAAAATGAGACTTGAAATGGATTTCGATTTCTGAAGCTTGTAGAGTTAGATGGAATTCTTTTTATATTCTTTGAGAGAGATCTTGACGATCTTGTGTGAAAAATGTTGAGGTCGTGTTTTTAAAGTACTTTAATCCTACTTTTTGGTAAGCTGAGGATAAAGTAAGCCTTTCTAATGCCTCGTCTAGACTGCAGGTACTTTAACTCTTTAACCTGAATCGGGCATTAGTAGTAGTAACGTCTTAAAATCTATTTGAAACAAAAAATGTTGAATTTAGAAGCTAAAAAACCTTAAGAAATTTTGAAATTTGAATCTATGAAAGTATAAAATTAAAAAAAAAAAAAAATTTATAAATCATATATTTTTAAAAAATATAAGTTGAAATAATAATTTTTTGAATATAAAAAGAATTATTATTTTGATAGAAATTGTCGAGAATTCAATAAAAATAATAAATTCCAATCTTAATTTTTGAAAATTATACAATTTCCATTTAATTAACTTCAAAATAAGTTACTTTCATATTCACCTTTTTTCTGCGATTTTCTCTTTCATTAAATCTTAAATTCAAAATTTTCATTGTAGGAATTATTTTATTTTCTAATTTGAATTTTCAAAACCTTAACTTTTGTAATTTTACCGTTTCCAAATTGTATTTTTCAAAATTTAGTCCCCACTCATACCAACGCAGGTTACAATGATACGGTTTCGGACGTTGTTCACGTTAAAGGGTTAATATGCGCGCGTCGCTTTAACTTATAACACTGAACATTTACTGCAATAACAATTACTAGTCAATTTTAAAGAGTTTTATTACATCGAGCATATTTTTTCTACTTTTTCATACTAAATAGATGTTACTTTTCTAAACAACGCGATGAATGTTATTCAATACTAAAAGTTAAAGTGAGACTCTATTAAAGTGCCAGTCTGGATAAACATAAATTTTGTCTTACAAATAAAAAAATATAATTTTTTCTTAATAGGCAATTATATCTTAAAATAGAATGTACATTTTTACAACAGAATTTGATACATTTGTTAGAAGAAGGAAATTTCAAAAAATTTATAGATTTTATTAAATATTGAATAATATTCCTTATATCAACATTTTTTGCAAAAGATTTTTTATCTTAGTTAGAGTGCTGAATTAAAATAGATTATTAAAATGGATAATGTCAAATTTTTCTGGGCATAAATTATCAAAATTATTCAAATGAAAAAGAAAATGGAAAAGCTGATTTTACCTCGAGGCCAAAATGTTCTTGTTTCAAAATCGTATAACTGTTCCCGTGCTGAAAAAAAAAATTAATTAAATTTAAATTAATACTTTTTTGATATCATCATTTACTGAAAAGGTTTTTTGAAGAAATTTATTTCAGTTTTAATAATATTCCTGAAAATACTTTTGAATTCTATATACTACAATTACATGCAAAATCATTCATCTACAACGTATACTATTAACGTAAATTAAAGTTTTGCGAATTCACTTTATACCTCAAATACATAATACGTGTTATTACCTATTATAAACAATAAACGTTATAATTTAAATCAAGCAATATTTTCGCCCACTGTCCATCCTTCCTCGCTCAACCAAAAATCCCAAATCCACCAAACTCCCGATAAAATCCTCAAATCTAAACAAAGGACCTCCTCCGCAAAAGCTACCCGCTCGCCATATGGGCCAGCACACCCTCCGCCATTAGACAGTCTCTTTCATCGAGTCTCCGTCGTCTCTCGCTCCCGATTGAAAAGTATAGCCGGGCCGCGTCTGTACACACCCCCAGCCTCGTGTTTGCTCTCGCCGAGCGTATATACCGCTGCTACTTACGTCTGTGTACTCACCGAGCGTGTGTGTCTATAACGCGGGGGAGGCTTCTCCCTTTCTTTTTCATACGCGTGTGGAGAGTGGCGAGACTGGGATTCTGGATTTCTGATTGACGAGGGGGTCGTAGGGCTGCTGTTTCGATGAATGTGGACTTGTTTTTAATGTTCGAGTGGAGAAGAGACTGATAATGTTGATGAGAGGAGGGTAATTGGAGCTTTTGGACTGATTCGGTGACTTGAATAGGATTTTTGTGCTTTGGTTTGCGGCTGGAGCATGTTTTGATGATAGAGGGAAATTTCTGGTTTCTCGTCTGGTTATACATTTTTTAGTTTTTAAAAAGGGTATGTAGAATTTCAGAGGTACAAAGAAAAATTAAAGTGGAGTGTTTTTAGCGAAGTATTAAAGAGAGGGACACTGAAACTGTTTCTTGAATCTCTGGAGGTTGATTATTTACTTTGACATTTTTACCCTTTCTTTGTGACCATAAAGATGTGACAAAATGTTGAGTAATTATAATTATACAATATTTTTAAAATGCAACAACAATACTCACTGCGGAATTTCAGCAAGATTAAAAAAAACAATAATAAATGCACGCATGCAGCATTATGAATATTAAACTAGAACACTGCCATGAAAACAACACTTTTATCAAAATGAAACTGTGACTTTATATAATCACACTTTATCACAGGTTTGATATTTTAATACTCACATTGAGTTAGTATTATCACACTGAAAAAAAAATTTGTTAAATCTAAGTAAACGTTTCCTTGAATCGTACTAAGAAAAGATTTACTTAAATAAAGTAAATATTTCTTAAATTTAGTAAATATTTATTGAATTGATGAATACCAGTCTAAACATAATTAAATATTTACTATTATCAAATAAATCTTTTCTTAGTACGATTCAAGGAAACGTTTAGTTAGATTTAACAATTTTTTTTCAGTGCAGTACGCTATTATTCTGAAGTAAGATATTATTATATTAGCAAATGTAAGAAGTCGATTTTTTCATCGCATTTTGACTGTAGAACCACATACTGTTTTGCCTTATACTGTTTTGCCAATCCTATTCAGTGTAATCTGATAAATTTAGCTATCAGTTAAATCGAGGTATATAGTCTAAAACTAGTTCACGTTTTCCACCTCTGGTCAAAAATATAGTCTACTAGTATTTCAAACGAAGCCTCGCTAAAAGCTATCTAGTGACATGATTAACCTTTTCGGTCACGATTTTTTAATTCGCAGAATTTAGTATTAGTCTTTGATTAACAAAAAAAAAAAATTTACAATTCATAACAGCTTTTTCTAACCACAAACTCAAAAAATTCCAAATATTATTTTACTTTAAAGCAATAACTATACATAATAACATTCAAAAAAACTAAAATTTTAAAAGCTTATTATTATTATTTATATATATATGATAAATAAGAATAAAAAAAAGGTAATCGCACGAACAGTTGTGAATATCATTCAAAAACATATAAAACTAAAAATAATTTTTTTGAATATTTAAATTATTACATTTATTTAATTATTTAATTATTTAAATATTATTTAAACATTATAAAGCTAAAAATAAATTTAATTAAATCGGCTTCACACAAAATTATAAAAATTAGCCAGTCCTTAACAAACTATTCAGATAAAGCTCTGGCAAAGTAAGAGACTGTTCCACTCAGAAACTCCGTAAAAAGCAAACGTGTTCATAAAAATCTAGCTATGACCTATCTAAGAAAGAAACACGCTAACTTCAACCAAGCACATCTCCCCTCCATTTCCACAAATCAACCAATTCCATCCCTACCAACACTCCCCCCCATAAACTCTAACCACTCAAACCACACGCCCCCCCCCCCCTCTCCAAATTCCCCCAAAACGCCTTCATACAACCACATCAGCAAAACGTCACCCCCGCACCCGGAAAAGCACAATCCTCCCACATATCCTGCACTCACTTCTCCCTTCTCAATACTCACCTACCTGCATCAGTACTCGTACAACCCCGTACATACTGTACCCCTGTCAGCCCAGTCCCAGCAAAACGCGCGCGCGCTTGCGACCCCTTTGCCTATATATTCTGCAGAAAGAGCACTTGTCTTCTTTGTCCCGCGCTCGCAATTAAAAGCCATCCGGCCGGTAACGAGTGCCACCCCCCGCCGCGGGGGTTGCGTTTGCATGCAGGAGCAGTTCGACCGACTGTGTTTCGCTCTCTGGGTGTACAGTGTTCCGCTTGCAGCTTCCGAAAAATCGACTGCGTTGCTCCATTGTGCTTGGGACTTCCGTTATGGTCTCGTTTTGTTCCTTTGGAATTGATTCGCGAGAGGTGATTGCGCGCTCGTTTGCTTCTTTTTTTCTAGCTTGGAGGGTGCTTTTAAGGGGGAGGATTATTCGGGACGTTTTTAGGACGGTTTTTAGGTGGAGAGATTTGGGTTGGTGTGTGTGGAGAGAGGGAATTGGTGGAGGGATTGAGTTGGTTAGACTTTTTGCTGGGTGGTGGGTAAAAAGGACGGTGTTTTTGTAGCTAATGGAGGGGTGTGTAAATGCAGGGAGAAAATAAGATTGGAAGCTTTTCTAGTAAATGGCTGGGAAGTTTGTACTTTTTTTACCATTTTCATAGGAGTTTAATTGATCCAATTCAATTAATTTAATATTATTTGTCACTTTGGAGAAAATGACATTGATAAAAGATGAAGATACGATTTTATCCTATCTTAATAATTAAGAAAATTATTATAATAACAGTAATAATTAAAAAATAAAGTATATGAAACAATAGTATATAATATAATGCCAACCACGTTTAGGATAGAATTGTTTGCTAAAATGGTTAATTTAATGGTTAACAATCTGTGCAAGGGCTTTCATTGTTTATACATTCAAGAGTAAAAACATGTTGATAATTTTCTTTCAAAAAAATGGCGATGTTACAGACGTGCAACCGTGATTTGTAGCAACCTCGCAATCGGCGTTAAATAGCTCTTTGGATAAAAAGATATGACCCGGTTTGACTTGGAACAAAAATCCAGAATGGTCATCTTTTAAGATAAACAAACTGACAAAGTACATAGAGATTTTTAAAAAATATCGAGATCCCTGCAGTGCAAATTTGCCGTGCTACTGAAAAAATTTTCACCATTTCCAGTATCGTCATTTTGTTGAATAAATGAAAATAATAAATTCAACAAAGTTAACCATTTTACAGAAAAAAATAATTAAATAATACTTATCAGTCTCGTCCGTCAAAGCCGCTCTCGTAGAAATTCGTTCATTATAAATCGGGCTAGAAACTAGTTAATGGTCATGATAAATAGCTAGTTTTTTGGTTACGATGACACCTATCTCCAATTGAGAAGGTTAATTTACAAAAGTACAAAGACGAAATTTGGTATTAGATGTGTTTATAATACGAAAATACGTATAATAAATCGTTTGAGCTAAAAAATATGTATCTCTACCCAATTAAGTGTTCCAATATACTTAATATGAAAAAATCTGGGCCAGTCTTTAAGCATTAATTGGTCCAAAAATGAAATCCGTTCCTACCAAGGTGGTGCCCTCACCCCTTAAACTATATAATATCTAAAAACAGTCGACTGTCGATCATTCGAAGTTAAAGGGATCGGAAAAAAGGTTTGAATTATCGAAAAAAGGGTAGCTTTAACTTTGAGAAGCTAACTTTGCACTATCCAGAAATTCATGAAAATTCAAACTATCACGGAGAGAAAAGTATAGTAACCCCTACTATCGCTGTATAAGTAACGTCTTCCAAGTCGTATAGAACTCAGTACTATCTCGGAAAAACAAGTAATCAGTCCTACACAAGCACAGTAATTATTCCTAAATATCGCTAAACGATTATAAGGTTATAGTATATGAGAAATGTTTTTTAAATGATATTTGTAAGATGATAAATAATTAGAAATCAGTGCAGGGTAATTCAATGTCAATTTCTGGAGATTTTGCTCAGCATTGCCGTTGGCTTCCTGCTATAGATTCTTTTTTTTTAGGTTAAAGCAACCACCCTTTATCGTTACTGTTACTGTATAGTACTGATTCCCAAAAAGTTAGGTACTCAGTGCCTAACACCTACGGAAAGTCAGCAAATTTAATTATTACATACTATCATATGTACTCAGTCCTATGATTTACAAGGACTGAGTACACGTTACATGGTTCCCAAATTACTATATATGTACAGTAACGGTTACTATCTATTTCTCTCCGTAATAACGATAATTTTGTTACATTGTTTAGTATAGGAATGGCGGGTTAAAATCTGCACGGAAAAGAATGCTTTGTTAATTTACCATAGTCACTTGGTAAAATTCACACAAACTCTTATTTTATATATATAACAATTGGTACTAAGTAAAATTAACAAATCACTTTATAGAAACAACAAATTACTTAATAAGTGTAATAAAAAAGTTAGTGCGTATTTGACCAAGTGACTTTGTTAAATTAACAATGCATTCTTTTCTCAAACCAACTATACATACAACAAAAGAGCCATATCCAACCACCTAAACCAATCCCCTCTTTCTCTTCTTCTCGTCCACAGAGCCGAAGAAGCGGCGGTTCCATCCCCTGCGGGGCCTGCGCCGCATCTTCCGCAAGAAGAGCCGGGGCGCGGCCGACTCGCGGCCAGGTGGCGCCGGCTCCGGGAGCAGCGACCGCGAGCAGGGCGCCGAGCACATGACGCTCAGGGACCGGGAGGAGGTCACGCTGAGGGATCCCGCGGGACGGGCCGAGGAGATACGCAGCAGGAGCGCGAGCGAGCTGCTCACCGAGACCGGAGAGCGAGATCGGTAAGTGTGTGGCTTGGGAGGGGAAAATAATTAGTCTGGCTTAGGACACTATGCCAGACTTTTTTTCGAATTATGTCGAGAAAACTCATTTTTCACAAGTCAATAATTGGAGTAGTACGTTAATTATTAGTATCGACTAGAATAGTGAAAATACCTACTTTTCGATAAAATAGGAGAAAGGTTTTTTTACATATTGCAATCTTGCTTAAAATATGAATATTTGTAAAAAAGAGACAAAAATTTAGGTTACTGGCAATTTGACATGACGCGATGCTTTTGTTTTGCACATTTTGTCTAAAGTCTGGCACAGTGGCCAAAGCCAGACTTCTGCAAGACTTTCGCCAGACTTATTGAGCCAGACTATTGCCAGACTAATTTTTTTACACGGGAGCGATGAATTTTAGAGGGGAGGGGGGTTGCGAGTACTTTAGATTATTCGTTTGTGTGAAGGAGAATGGTTATGTAGGGTTGTATACAACTTGAACTGCTTAACAGATTTTATCGGTAAAAAGCCTTCTTATGGTATTAAGTCGCTTTTTGGCAGCCCCCTGATGTTTTGTACCATATTAGGCTTCAAAATTGAAATCCACGGGACAGAAGATATACGAAGATAATTTCCTCGAAATACGTTAAGGTTGACCAATGTTTTTTTTCAGGATAGAATACAGTATTGAACATTTTGTGTAAACAGGACATAGTATTATAAAGTTGTATAGATTACGAAGATTTAAAGAAGAATTTAACAGAAGTACCTACCAGTTTTTAATGATTATGAATATTATCTTTCTAAACAGAACGATTAAAACTATATTAAAATATAATATTTTTCGTATATTTTCAAAATGCTTAAAAATAGTGATAAGAAAACATATAGGACAATATTAAAATTAAAATGCATTTTTTCGATTATTAATATATATTTTGTGAACAAAATATGATTGATTTAACATAAATATATAAAAATGTTAATTAATGTTCGGATATTTACACTAATATAAATAATAATTCTCAATGTAAAGTAATCACGGTGTTTTTTGCAGAAAAATTATTTAGAATGTCATTGAAACAATTATTTTAAAATAGTATTTCTTATTTCACGTAGCATTACTCGGTAATAAGGTACAAAAAGTAATATGATTATAATAAATAATACACGCTCTCATGGGTTCTAAAGAACCATTTAGATGCAAACGAATGCTGTTATGAAAATATATTTATGTGTTCTCGTCTAGTTCAAATAGCAGATAATATATGAATCTCCTTAGATATTTGCACAAATATAATTATATATTTGCATATCTATAATCATAACAATCGCGTCAGCTGAAACCTGCAGAGATAATGATATTTAGAATTAGTCTATTTTTTATATGTTGTTCTATTTTTGTAATCTTTTTCCCTGTATTTTTTACTATAAAGAAGTTTTGGATGTACCCAAATTCTTACAAAAAACTGTAAAAAAACTTTAATTTTTATAAATATTTTCTTTATATTAATTCATTTGTAATGTGATAAAGATACAGAACCGATAAGAACTAAACAGGAGTAGGAAAGAAAAAGAAACATCGACCTTCTAAGTTATTTGTCTCGCTAAATATCTTAAAGAAAAATAGATAACGTGCATGGGGACAAAAGCCCATAGGCCAACTATGAATCAGTTCAGTCCGGCAGTCACTCGCTTCTAGTGGACAATACCAAGCATACGATCTCTGCAGTTCGAAACTTTAGCTTTAAAATTTTCAAATCAAATTTAAATTTTCAGTTTGCATCTGAAAAATAAATAAACATAACAAATTTATTGGAGAAAAATTAAAAATACTAACATTTCAAAACCACGATTCAACGAACACAAAAATTAAGAGGTTTGTTTAGTAATTTAAATCACATATTTTAATAATTAAACTTAATTAAACAAATAATAAACCGTAACTCGCTATAAATATACTATAAGTGATCAGATTAATGAGAGAATAAATTAAGTAAATACTCTGAATAACATATATTTTAAATAACCAAATTTCAGTATAACAAAAATTAAAAAGCTCATCCTATTTCCATTAATTCAGCACGCTGAAATATTCAGTGAAAAAGGAAAAATCCTAAATTATATTGTTCAATAAAACACATTCGGCTAAAACGATACAATCAAACTCAATATAATTACTCAGAAAGAGCGTTTCATATTGATCATCTTTCAAAAGTGATTTGATATTCAAATTTATTAGAAAAACCAGTTCTCTTCACTTTGGACGTGACAGTTAATTATGGGTGTGGTGATGATTTTCAATCTTGAAAATGATAACATCATAGTAAAACAAGTTGTTCTGCCTGTGATTTTAATAGAAACAATCGTTCATGAAATCATGAATATTTAGTTTGACTGTTTTAATGTATGAAGAAATTACTAAAGAAATTTAAAAAAACTGTATCATATTTGGAAGTATTATTAAACAGCTCATACAAAATTTGTGTATAATGGTATCAATATATTATTATTCATTAGTGTTGTTTTGTTAATAATGTAATAATTATTTTTATAACAAACTTTTTTTATTCTTCTCTATACCATTTTAATTGTTTATATACACTAAAAGGTAGATCCAGTCAATTTGGCATGAAACCAGAACAATTTTGTTTTTCACGCTTGCGTCTGTACACGTATGTACATAAACTGTATTGACCCTATTCTTTTTTGGAGCCAGGTGAAAAAATAAAATACCACATTGTTTTTTTTTAAATTCAACTTTTTTGTATGTTTGAACAAAGAATAATTTGCTATATTTTTGTGTATAGATAATAACTAAAATTTTTTCTGCAGGAAACACAACGACTTTCCAACCGTATATTCAGACATTTCAATTTTTCGTCGTAGCTATCAATCACAGCCATCATCTTTTTAAAACATGACATTACTGTAGCAGCGTAAATTCCATAAATTATCAAATCCGTTACTATGAAAAATAAATTTTTAAAATTAGTACATTCAACGTTGTTATCGACCTATTCAGAATGTAGCGAATTACGGCATTTTTGTAAAATGACTATAGAATAATAGTATATATCCGTCAACTATACGGTTTTTCAAGGTCAAGATAAAAAATAATGTGAGATAATACAATAAATAGAGCCTGTAGATGGTCTATCAATTCATATCGGTCGTATCAATCAACTTTACTTAAAATATAATAAAATTGACACATTAAGGGCAAATTTAAAAATTGTTTTGATTCCGAGTGAATTGCAGTGCACGATGAGAAAATGTACTTTCACTAATGCGTCTAGCAAATTTCCTATACTTAACGTAGGTAATCATCAACCTTCACTCAATGTAGCAAACTTACAAATCTGTCGACTGTCATATCACGAATTTTATAGTAAATTTCAAAATAACATGAACGGAAGCGATACTTTAATCTTATATAATTCAACGACTCATCTTGACGCGTATAACATGATTTTGCACGTAGCGTATTTTATACATCTACTGTCTAAATTTTTTTAACTGCAAAAATCTCTCTAATCACTGTGTTTTCACATTTATATAGTGAAATCTCACTCCAAAATTGTGAAAACACAGTTATACTATCAGTAAGAGTTTCCCACTCCAAGTACCTCCGAAATTACACTTCACTAGACTGAAAAAAGTGTATTGCTTTAGTATCCAGATTCTGGTTGATCTTACTAAGCTGCGTACACTGAAAAAAAAATCGTTAAATCTAAGTAAAAGTTTCCTTGAATCGTACTAAGAAAAGATTTACTTAAATAAAGTAAATATTTCTTAAATTTAGTAAATATTTATTGAATTGATGAATACCAGTCTAAACATAATTAAATATTTACTATTATCAAATAAATCTTTTCTTACTACGATTCAAGGAAACGTTTACTTAGATTTAACAAATTTTTTTTTCATTGTATTGCTGCAACACTTTTTCACTGCTCTCATAGCAATATTATTTTGCTGTGACAAAAATACAGTATCATCGATATCTATAATACAGCTACGACAGCAATATGTACGGTCACTCGAGCAATACCAGTATGGTCATCATCTAAATATAAAAGTATCGACGTGAGACCCACTTCTATTTCTCAGTGTATATAAGGTGAATGTCCCGATTTCTGCTCATATAAGCATTTTGAATCAAACAAAAATGTTTAAAAAGTTATTCTAACATTAATTTATAAAGCAGATATGATTATTATCTTAATTATGAATAGGACAATACAATGTAAAGGCGTATGCAAAATGCACCTATTTCTGCTCACAGCAAAAAGCGGTGATTTCGATTTGTACCTATTTCTGATCACCGTTGATTTTATAGACTTCATTCATATGATTTGTATCTTTTTATTGTATTAGTATGTTAATAAGCGTACATACTTCACGATGCATAAGCAGAAACAGTGTACTTATTGTATAAATATAACTAAAACGTTATTTTTTCGTGATTAGAAATAGGGACATGCAGAATGCATCTGCGTCTAACCTCAAACTATCACTATTATCAAGTTTTTTAATTAGAATATACAATATTTTAATTCAGCACTACAGGTTTTAATTGTAATACTAAAAAGGTATAGGTAGCTTGGATATAATATATATTAAAACAACCTTCATATCTATAATAACAGAAAAACTTCGAGTGATTAGAAATAGGGACGTGAGCAGAAATTGGGACATTTACCTTATAACACCATTCGCAAATACCTCCACTCACCCAAAAGCTCTCAAACTAAATCAATCCAAAATCTCCAAATACATCAATTTCTCATTGTCTTCTTTTGTTTCTTCGTTCCAGGCTGTTCCTGCGCCGGCGCGGCATCGAGGAGTCCTTCGCGAACCTGCAGCGCGGCGGCGTCGGGGCGACCGGCCAGCTCTCGGTCTCGCACGACAGCGTCTTCCCCGGGGAAGCGGGCCTGCACGCCCGGCCGCTCTCCTCCCTCGACATGCACGCGAGCAGCCTCGAGGTTCGTACACAAGCCGCGAGTCGGTGGTGAATTTCTTGCGCTTAAGGTGATGCTAAAGCCACCAATCACCGACAAATATAAGGAACCACTTTTCTTATTTTATTTTTAATTTTGAGTAAATATCTCTATGAAACGTTATTGTCCTATTCAAAAACAACAATTTTTCAGAGAGATATTTTATCAAAATTGAATATTGAATGAAAAACGTGGTTCCCCGTATTTTACGGTAACAAGAGGGTTTAGCATCACCTTAAGTTGGATGTAGAGGAGAGATGGATCGAGACACTGATATGGGAGTACACTGAGAGAATACATCGGTCAGACTTGCTGAACTGTTCGGTAGTTATGACCGAAGTGAGTTCGGTAGTGTGTATACGGCAAGAATAGCGGAACAAGTTTGCCAGCTGAGTCTCCCTAACCTCACTTTTTCACAAATAATCAATATTTTAATGAATTTCTTATTTTTTTCTTACTCTAACCTTTATATATATGATTAGTTAGTCTAAGTTACATTTTCGATGTTCTACTTTAACCTTACTTCTGTTTTACCTTATCACAAACGTGATAATGAGACTAGAATAAAGCGCAACACCACACATCACTTTTAATACACATCCGGCAAAACAGCCGAACTGTTCCGCAGTTTTGACCGAACTCCTCAGTAAGAATGACAGACTATGGCCCCCGCAAACTTAGCAATGCGACTTCGGCAAGCCTAACTGAACCATTCTCTCAGTGTAGGACGTGGAAGTAGAAGTGACGAGTTTGAGTGGTGCGAGTGGCCAACGCGCGCGGTTCTAATCTCGAGATGTAGGTGATGTTTTTGGCATAGGGTGTGAGAGTGGTGTAATATCGTTAGATGTAGATGCATCTCGAGATTGTGACTGTGGTAGTCATACTTAAGAGAAGTCCGTATCTTCTGCCCTTGTTTAATCACGTTTTTGCTATTTATTCAAATTGTAGTTTGTTAATTGAAAAACTAAAAGTTGGCCCCAATTGGTATTAAAGTAAGGAATATTTTGAGACCTTAAAAAGTATCTAACATTATTTCCTTTTCGAGAAAACTTCGGTACGGAACAGCTAACCTCAATTTTCGCGTGTCGAAGTTTTCTCGAAAAGAAAATAATGTTAGATACTTTTTAAGGTCTCAAAATATTCCTTACTTTAATACCAATTGGGGCCAACTTTTAGTTTTTCAATTAACAAACTACAATTTGAATAAATAGCAAAAGCGTGATTAGACAAGGACAGTAGATACGGACTCCTCTTAATAGTCAAAGTCTGTCAAGTAGCTCAATGACTTCTTGAAATTCGGGATGCGGAGGTAGGATGCTCTCTTCTAGTGGGAGAGGAATTATCTTAAAACAAAGTAATACGTACGTGCAGTGGAATTGATGTATTAATTGAATTCTACTGAAATACGTGTTTGTTAGATGTTAAGAAATATTCGAGAGTGGAAAAAGACGGTATTTGGTATTCTGATTAATTCTGCCAAACCTTATTTCAACCTCAGGATATCTATATTTAAAAGTATAAAAATGTAATAACTATCTCATGTATTATTTACCTCCAGGACTATACGTCTTTAACAATCCAAATCTCAATTCGTTAACAAAAAGAAATATGCATTTATCTAGTAAATAAATAATTTATACACAGAACTTGACACAAATGATTGTTTCTCTCAGTGTGAAAGAAAGGATTTGTCGAAATGTTGGGTTGAGTGAGAATGAAAATGATGTAGAAGTTAGTGTTGGACGATTTCGTCATTTTTTAATGAATGAGTAGGAGAGTAAGGAGAATTGTGGGTCATGAATTTAGATGCTAATTCTCTAAAGAACGCTTTGGGAGACTTGATAACTAAAGAAAAAACATTAGACTCTAACGATCTTTTTTATTCCTACTAAATCTACTACTTTAATCTTTTTTAAACACCTTCACAGCTCCGGTTTTTGATCAGTTGAGATCTGTCCACGATTAACATTTATTTTTATTAAAACGATTCTTTTATGGTGGAGAATAATTGACAACTATGTAGATATATCTAGCTTGCCGTGGGAAATAATCGAGGGCCTAGATAAAACTGGATAATTTTCTACCAGGGTTAATTAAATTCTTTTAAACTTTAAATATTATACATTTTCAACTAGTTTTTTAATGATTGTATCAACTTTTAGTAATAATAAATTATAGGTAACCATTTATTTTGAAATGTGATCAGGAATTGGGTTCTGATATACACCGGTGCCATGATGGTAATTTGTATTAAAAATTAACGTTCATATAGATACAGGCTTATATCAGCTTTAAGAACAATATCTCTAAGCCAAATGTTTCTAGTTTCTATTTACTCGAAAAGTTATGAGATTGTCAATATTACCATAAAAATAGCTTTTTAAGTTATATTTTATAGCATAATATTAAAGATCACATAACTCTAGAATGAAATAAGCAATTATGTATGAAATTTTTTAAAATAAACGATCTTGGTGTATTTTTTTATGTTTGACTTAAAAATTTGAACGTTAGACGTTTTTGTCGCAAAGCTATGTATGTCTGTATAAAGATTTATTTTTAAAACGTTATTTAAAAATTAAGTTAAAGTAGTAGATGTTTACAAAATAAATAACATTAAGCTCTAAGATATTTTTTCAACATTAATTAAGTATTCTAAAATGTTCCTCTAAGTTTAAGCAAAATAGAGTTAGATATTTATCTAATAAGGAAGACATTTAAATACATTTTAAATAACTGACTTGAATACTGTGAGTTCCCAACGTAATAACATAAGTCCACTTTTTTTGAAAATTCAGTTTTGAGTTTATTTGGTATCCTTACATAGTATATTTTCATATAAAAATGCAAAAAATCAGGAAAGGGTAAAATAAGTGACTAGGTATATCTATCAATTATGATTTTTTAATATCAGTTTAAATGAAAACTAAAAACTTTAAACCTCGTATATCGTTATGTCCTTTACCCACAGAATAGATATATTAGAAGAGTAATTAAAAATAATTAAAGCTGTAATAGCATACACATTAGAATTCAATTTCACAAAAATATTTTTTAAATAATTCTATTGACGTAAAACGCTTTTATGACCGTAATTTATTAAAAATAAGGTATTCATTAATACTTAAGAAATTAAACTTCCTAATTTATTTGAAATTCAAAATTGATATGTAAATTACCAGTAAATTTATTAACATATACTTTTGTTATAAATATTACATGCAGTTGAATTTAGAAATCGCGTAAAATATTTTATTAAAAAAAGGTATACCAAACTTCTAATTAATATTTTTATCAAACATCGTAAGTATCTGTTAATTACAAGATGTTAACTTTAATTAATTTGTGTACATTCCATCAACGATTCTGAGAGCTGCGCAATTAAACACCAGTTTCATAATTAGTTTTAGAAAGTGTGAAAATATCACGAATGTGTCTGAAAAAAAGAATATACTCTTGAAGGAAATCAATCATATGTATAATCACATCTAGGACTAATATATTTAAATTAAAACCTTTTGTCTCTAAACATAAATTAAATAGTTTTTGAGTTTAAAACTACGTCACTTTCTAATTCATTATTTAGGTATCTATGCTTGTTTCGAATAAATAAAAGGTTTAAATCAATAAAGAAAGCTTGGTAAATCAATATAAAGAATAGTGATAAAATTGGACTATTCCGAAGATTAGATACCTGCTCTTTCATAATTCTAGGTCAAACTTTCAATTTCTATCCACTGAAAATTAATATTACCGCACAAAATCGACCAAAAGCGAAAAATTTAGAAATGATTTAGTCTATTTTAAGTGACCTTATTCAGGTTTAGTAAAAAAGAATATCTGATTTTGTATTTTCAGAGTAAGCTTAAACTTTTGAAACTATCATTTCAAGTCAATAATTTTATTGATTTAAAACCTTTTATAACGCCGAGAAACCAATCAGTACTAACTTAGTAAATTGGGAAATAATGGCTTTAAAAAGCAGAACCAATCATCGAATATTCACATAAAATTCTCACATAATCAATAAAATTCTCACACAATCAATAAAATTCTCACACAATCAATGATCAATTAAAAAAAAGTACCCTACTAATCAGCGAATCACGTAAAAATCACATGCTCACCACTCGATCCCGCTTCAAAAACCCACCAACATTAACAATCACCGCAAACCACGTCAAATTTCCCCTGCTCTGCCACGAGCTATTAACCAAACAAACCTCTCCGGTAAAAGTCTCTCTCTCTCTCTCTCTCTCTCTCAAACTCCTACCCGTGCAAATAAAAACGCACAGAGCTGCAAAAAAAACACACACACACACACGCACGCAGAAGAGAAAAAGCCACAGCAATGAAACGGCAATCACCGTCGCGTCCAGACCTCGCGAATCGTTCCGTTCTGATACTCGAAGAAAGTCGCCTCCGCGCGCGCAGTTTTCCTCGTTATTGAGGAGAATCGCGCACGCACGCACAACTTCCATCTCTATCTCTCTCTCGATGTAAATACCATATCGTAGGTATACGCGTATGCATTATGCATCGGCGCTGGATGTCCGAGAGTCAAATTCGTGCGTCGAGACCGACTTGCTGTAAGGGGATTTATATTTATTACGTGCGTGCGCGCGTTGGGCTTGCGCGAGGAGAGTTTCAGTTTTCTTTTCTTTTCTGTCTTGGATTGCTGGAGGCACTTTTTATTCTCTTAATTGATTTGGCGAATAAGTGAATTGCTTGGTAATGTAGGCGGCGAGCGCGGGGAGAGTGGACGTGGGTATTCGAGGTTTGATTGCTGGATGGAGGGGAGAGAGAGAGAGGTGGATTGGAAATGGATCGTTTAGCTGGGATGGAATGAAAGAGAAGCTTTTGAAAGGATTGGATGAGTGTAGTTTTAATAAGGGGATCTCTGTTTGAACATTTTAGATGTATTCTTTTCTTTCATGTGGTTTAAAATTTTGGTGTTAGTCTTTGTATTAATATGAAGATTTTTCATAAAATTTGAATCAATTTGAGTTATTGTTCGTTAATTGTAATGTACAGTTTTTAACTAAAAAATAGGTTAAATTCAAAATATTGTTTGCGTATAAGAAGTTTGTTCAAATACTTGTTATTTATATTATATTTTCTTAAAAGTTATAAATAAATATTCTTAATAGCAGCAATTTTAAAGATAATTCTGAAGACATTTTTAAAGATAATCCATAAAAATCAACATAAATGTTATAATCAAATTCTTAAAATAATTATTTTTCAACAAAAATAGATAGCTTTATTGATCGCATTTAACCTTCATGTAAAATTTTGCGTATAGCTTGGTCAATTTATCAAGAGCAGGAAGCATTTCATGTCCAAAGGCAAGGCTTTGATATCTCCATTCACTAGAGAGCATCAATGATTTCACTTTATGTAGCAATTATAAACAGTTTTATTTATAGATAATTTATGATTTCCAAAAATGGGTATAGATCTCCCACAATTGCGGATGAATGAATTGGTGACGAATACAAATTTTACGTTTTCAAGAAAGATACTTCTAAATTTCAGTTAATTCCTGAATCATGATTAAAAAGCATGTGTAATTAGAGTAAGAACAGTCAAATTCTTTGTGCCAACTCGACCACGTGACAGTTTTATACGCCCACTTAAAATTGTAGTAAATTTCTTATATTTAAATCAAATATTCCAATATCACACTCGTGACTTCCCTAGAAAACATTTTATATCAATGATGAATTATAAGTATTCATATATATTCATTTGAAATATAAATTACTTCTCAAAGTCTATTAAACGTCTATTAAGGGGGTGTCAAAGTCAATTTTTATCCTTCCTACCTTACCGACCCGAGAATTATAAAATATTGGCTTTAATTAAAATAATAAGTATAATTATGAAAAACTAAGAGGCCATTGCCCTCCGTAATACGATTATCTATCACTGTGCGATATTTCAAACAAAAACTTCAAAACCTCTACGAATGGCTTTCGAACGAAATTTGAAGGTTCGAGTCTAGACTAATAGACTAATATAAATTTCGTTCGAATGGCATTCGCAGAGGTTTTGAAGTCTTTGTTTGAAACTTCGCACAGTGGTAGATAATTGTATTATGGAGGGCAATGATGTCTTGGTTTTTCATAATTTAGTTCATTTATTAATTGTAAACAATTGTTAAAGAATTTAAGGTTAGGAATTTCGGCGGGAAATTTGAATGGCTTAGCACCCCCTCAAGCCTCAATAGTTCAATCGTTCACCAAACTTAAGCAAAGTCAAACCCAAAACAATGATCAAGCGCGCAATAGAAATACCACGTAATCGAAAACTCGCTCGCTGCATTCAAAATGTCATAATTCTCTCAACCCAAACCCACAAAGAAATAACACTCTCCTCTTTTCTCCTCCAGCGACGAACGTCCAAAGCGGGCGACTCCGAGCACAAGGACGCTCACGTAACCTCCCAGAGGCATCGGATATCGTTGCGGGTAAGTCCCCCTTACACCTTATTATATTATTACACATTCGCTAGAACCGTCCCAGTCGTTACGTTTTTCGCCCCGCTCGCACATGTACACACACGCGCAATCTTTGATTCACAGGTGCTGGAGCAGATAAAGACAGTGATAGAGAATCGGAATCAGATCGCGGCCTCGACGACGACGACGAGCTCGCAGAGCACGACGAGCGCCACGGAGACGGCGAATTCCCTGCACGTGAGTATATTATTGGTGCACGTGGATTGTTGTGGGTGTGATTTGGGCAAGACGGATGTATAGGGAGGTCGGATTTGTGGGGTGCGTAGGGGGAGTTTTATCGTAAGGGTGGGTGGTGCGCGCGTACGTAGATGCACGTGTGCATTGTACACACGGGCACGTTCGTACTCGCACACTCACGCGTTAATGTGATTTAACAGATTACTCGGTTAGAGATTAGGTACATAGATATCGGGATGCATTGGATTATTAAGAAATACTTTATACTACTTACACTAGGAATAACATTTAACAGGCAGATTTGAAAGCAGTTTTGAGAACGAATAGAATAACAAATAAAAATGCATCGTTTAGGCAATTTTTAGCAATGATTGTGTTAGACTATATCATGCAAGATACATATTATAACATATATATATATATATATATATATATATATATATATATATATATATATATATATATGTCATGAATCTATCTATCTTTATACCGAAACGAATTGGCAGCTTTATCATTAACAATCCAATGTTCATTATCAAAACTATCCCATTTTCTTTCTTTTATTGAGTAAAATTTAAAACCTGTATGTAACCTAACCAGTTAAATAATTTACTTTAATTTAATTAAACTTGTAATCATTATTAAATTATAATAATGATGAGGTTGAAAGTCGATTGTATTATTTAATAATGATTACAAGTTAAATTAAATTAAAGTAAATTATTTAACTGGTTAGGTTACATATCGGTTTTAAATTTTACTCAATAAAAGATAGAAAATGGGATAGTTTTGATAATGAACATTGGATTGTTAATGATAAAGCTGCCAATTCGTTTCGGTATAAAGATAGATAGATTCATGAGCATAGTAGTATAGAGCGAGAGGAACGTGAAAATTATAAATAGGTAATAGGCGCAGAGTGCCGATTGGAGTTAAACTTCAAATATTGAACATGTAGTTTGCCAGGAATTACCGTATAACGTATACATTATACATTTTTAAAGCCCACATTCATAACAAACTCAAAAAACGAAAAAAATGACAATTAACGAATACTTCGATAAATTGCTTTAAATACAAATTATGAACTCCAGAGTATCCTGGGTTGAAATATAAGAATTTTTTTCTTAATTTTATTCGATTCAATTTTAGCAATATATACACTTACTAAAAGACATATAAAAGCATATGTATTTTTTTGTAAAATTTATATAAGATCTATGTAAGATGCGTTTGAATGGTTTAAAAACATACTGTAAGAAGTGGTATTTATAAGTTACTTTTTTGAAAAAAGTACAATAATAAGAGTATCAGTGAGAGCAATGAAATCGTTGCATGAACAGGGTACCTTTATTATATTCTTTATCAAATGTGAAATTCAAAAGGAAAATAATGTGATGAATTTATACATCAGTGCATATCATATTGTAACATAATTTCTAAGAGAAAAATTGAAAGCTGTCACAGTGCGTTAGCGTTCATCATTTGCGCTGAAGTTTGGAGATATGGGTGCGTCACTGATATTAGGGTACTTTTCGAAGACCTTGTGTATTGTGACAGACGCGCGCGATTATCGAAGTTTCGAATGCTTATCATAATGCGTTACGGTGTATTATTCGTTGACATATCCAGTTACAAATACAAAACAAGATAGGACAGTGATGAATACAAATTTTAAAAGGGCTCGTCAATCACATTTTGCACAACAAATTTTCAATTGCTATCAAATTTTTATATAAAATCATTGTTAAAACTTTCATCCGAATCACGTCATTGAATACTATTAAGTAGATAATAACTGAAATTCCAAGATAATTAATAAAAATTCAGGCACATTCTCTGATTTTCACACATCACGTCTGACTCGAAAAACAAATTACATCTCTCATTCCCGGCAACTCACATTCCACGCATACCCCACAACCAAATGTTTCCCACTAACGTAACTAAAAGTACCACCAACGGCATCCAACCAACTCAACACACAAACCATAAACCACAAACCAAACCCAAAAAATGACAAACCTCTCAAACTCACGCGTATGAACCCCAACGATGATAAACCTCTACTCTCTTAATTTTAAATAGTGAAACCTCTGAACTTGTGAGGTCTCACTGCTTCACAATGAGAACTCAGCAACTAATTCATGCAGTGGCTGAGTTTTCACTGCCAAACAGTGAATTTTCACTATTTCAAATTAAGAGGGTATTTCGCGCGCACTCCAAAGATCAGAAATGTAACGGCAGGAACAAAGAGTGCCTCTCTCGCTCCTCTTTCCTCGTTCGCGAAAAAAGTCGCGCGCGCGCGCGCGCAATCTCGCGAGAACCGCCGCGGCGGCGCGCGTCTATGTAAGGTAGTTGACCCTGTTCTCGATAGCTTAGTAACAGACTCAACTTATTTCGCTATAAAAAATGCTTTAATTTTAAAAAAATTGAAATTTTTTGTTTTCAACTATTAATTAATATACTTATTTAGCAAATAACTCGAAAAAGACGAAATTTTAACGTAATGTTTACTTCTAAATTCAATAAACCAAAAAATAATCCGAGGGAGCAGTTGTCGATAACCATTTTACGAGTCGGAGCAATTCTCGATAGATGCAAAAGACCCAGTTCTCGATATACCAACAAGCCCATTATTCAGGTTAGGTTCTAGGTTATGTCAAAACTTGATTGGATAACATACACATTTTGATTATTATAATTACATAATTATTAATTAAAAGTAGTGCTTAAGTACTTTTAAGCATTGAAATAACATTTAAAGAAAAATTTATTTGTATTTTGTATATATTATCTGACTATCGACAACTGGGTACGTACGCATAATTAAGACGGAGTTGTCGATATATGAATTAAAATAGTTATAAGTAAATAAATCAAAATTTAACTTTTTGATTACGCTTATTTTGTTAAATTTAAAGCTAATCTTGGCTTTATAGTTTTTTAAAACGTTCTATTTATTACAAAAATGTCACTTTAAAGTTTACTGTTTGTTACGATCGTGATTAAGGAAACGTCGAGAAACTCATCAAATCTGAGAGTGCCAAGAAGTGTGAATTTCTATTTAACAAGTAGCGCTAACTGAGTTTTTATAATTCAAAATATTTATTCAGTGATATATTCTTAATATAGAAATAATTTTCTCGTACCGAAAAATTGCTCAAAATATATCTAAAATCGTATTATTCCTTCGAGTTATCGACAACTGGGTACCTATCGAGAACAGGGTCCACTACCTTATATACGCACTTGCGATTCCCGTCGTGTCGCTTATCGCCGCGTGCAGCAGCGCCGATTACTCATTACAGTTTCCAATACACGCGCGCGCGTGTCGCCCGCGCGTCTCTCGGCTCCTGCATGTAAATGTGGCGATGAGCGTTGTCGCTGCGGTTGGGCGCGCGTTGTGTATTTGGAGAGGGGAGGGGGGTGATGTGGATATGGGGCAACAATGAGATTTTTAATTATTGTTGTTATTGTTATTATTTAATTATTATGTAATAATGTTTAAATCATGAAAAATATTCTTTAAACAATATTATATTATATTAAACATTATTACATAATAATTAAATAATAATAATAATAACAATAACAATAATTAAAAATCTCATTTTGTATAATATAATATTGTTTAAAGAAGATTTTTCATTATTTGTTATGACTTAAAGAAAAGTTATTTATTGAGAAATGTATTATTTTTTACTATTGGATAAAGGTCAAATCCGTTTTTTTTATTATAATAATCTTGTCATCTTGTTATTCATATTTTTATGTAAAAGTTACTTTTTATATCCCATTTTTTAATGAATTCATCTTAAACTTAGGTTAAGGACGTATTCTTAGCTATTTCTGAGGATATATTCTTAAAGGTGAATAGATGAAAACTTTGGAATGTTTTGTTCAGTATTTACTATACTATGCTTTACAGCTTATTAATGAAAGCTTATTATTGAAAAAACGTGGGTTTTTACTGTATTTAAACATTTTTTAAAAATCTGTTATATTTATAATATTGGAGCAAGGAGCTATAAAAAAGATATATATATATATATATATATATATATATATATATATATATATATATATATATATATATATATATATATATATATATACTAAATATTTGACACTTAATGTGATAGTTTTAATCTATTGGTAATCATAAGCGAATTATTATAGTACATAATATACGTATGTACCTCAGAAGTATTCATTTTGCTTGAAATGGGATTTATATTATTTTTTTAATTAAAAAATCACCATATCTCTGATTTCCCCATATCGCGTATATGTATTTTTTTATTTTTGTATTTTCGCATTTGACAGTCTCAGAAATAATTTTCTTTCGTGACAGTGCGCGATGATGATTCAATGGGCAGGTGGTCTTGGCATTTGTTGTATGTCTGAACAATGAAAATTGTCCGATCGATAAGTTGGTGTGTACAGATACGGTTGCAGGCTAATGTAATGGAATGAAATGAATTGCGATTCGATGAAGCACAATGGCTGGCTTACGTACGGTTTTGGAATTGTATAATCATGTTATGTATTAGTTTATTGAATGTTCAAGAAAATAATAACAATTATATGAGACATGATTATTGAAGTAATTGGGAGCGTAATTATATTTTGTACATCTAACTCTACTCTATTACGTGAATGATTCATCTATTTTGTATGTACATAGCAAGTTGCAGTAATGACGTTCAGTTTTAAAATAGGAAAAGAACATGGTATCGGAAATACATTAAAGTTTTCTTGTACTGCAAAGTTGCGTTAATTTATAACTAAATATATATAATCAATTTTATTGACGGTTGAAAAAAGCGTAAATAATCTATAAATATTAATTGAAAATTGATAACTGTATATAGATAGAAGAAAGTCATAAAATAAGAAGATACGAAACATACCTATTCATAAAATAGTATTGATTTGAAAATATTTATTCGTTTGCCTAAAGCAAATAGTAGTAAATAATAAATAAACCATTTCGGAAAGTAATGAAAATTTCATAAAACATGTACAAAAAAGCTTTGAATAATTATAAAGTATAATATATTAGCTCTCTTGCAGTTCTGTGCATTAATTTCATTTGCGCATTTAGATTTAATCAAATGTAAATCTGCAAATTTTCTTCAAACTCTAAAATTAAAGCTGTACCACTTAGCTTATTCAAGACGTGGTACGTGTTCACGACGTGTGCAAATTTAAATTTGTAATGCAAAAAAAACATACAAGTTGACGTTTATTTTGGACGAGATATCTCAGCTTGGCGCGCAACAGGCTTCAATTTGACAACGGCATTGTACAAAATCAATGAGCCGTAGCCCGTAAAAATAAAAGGTATCGCGGAAAAAGTCGTTAAAACTACCTGCACAAATAAAGACAATATGTATTTCCATTAATTTCACACCGAAGAAAAAAGTTTGCCATCTCTCGGTAGATACTATTTCAATAGCAGTAAAAAGTATCTATTTAATAATAATAATCACACCTATTTATACAATCAATCAAATTAAACTCAATTTTTGAATTCTTCCATTACCAAACAAACATTCATCTACACTGTAAAAAAGCCAATGTTACTTTACACGCGCAAGTAAAATAGTCTCCGGTACATTACAGCATTTAATGTAGTTATATTACTACGTTCTGTGTAGTAAATTTACTGTGCTGATGTTAATTAACCTCGTTGTATATCGTAATATTACCGTCTCAAGTAAAATCACTGCATCGAATGCTGGGAATAATAGTACCACCTACCAATGCTGTAAACTTACAGGCAACAGTCAATATATACAATACTAAATGGTGCAAATTAACAGCATTAAATACTGTAAAATGACGACATTAGATGGTGGTACTATTATTTCCAGCAGTCAACGTAGTAATTTAACATTTTATTTTTTACAGTGTACCATTACCGAACAAAACCCCACTCTGCACTCAAACCTTCCAAAACACTCGTCTCAACCACACTACCCCCAAACATCACTCCCAACCATCTCTACTATCTCCGCTCTCTCCGCTATATCACGCCAAATTCGGTCATTCGCTCCTCGTCTCCACTACACGCCATTCGCAAAAAAAACACACACACATCTCTCGTCCAGCGGAATTTCCTGCGCCTTGCCGTATACACACACACTCCAGTCCGTGCTATCGCGGCAGGAAGAGCCGAGGAGCGCGCGCGCGCGGCTCGCGAGATAAAGACGGAAAGTGTGTGTGTGTGTGTGTAGTGCGCCGAAGGCGACGACAGCGGCGCGGTGCAGGCACAACGGCAAAGCCTCGGCCAGTCGCGGCGCAGTCGAGCCGCGGACTTCGTAGCGCTTGCGCGCGTGTTGTTGTTTGTTTGTTTCTTTCTTTGGGGAAGAGTGGAGTGAAGTGCGGTGGTTTAGGTGAAGAGAGGGATTTCTTTTGGGTAGGGTGAGTGCAGCGGTGTGTGGGTGTTCTGCACGTGAGGTTTTCTTGCTTGTTTTCGCGTAATTTTTATGTATTTTTGGGGTAGAATTGGGTTTGGAGAAATATGAATTGACAATGTTTTGTTTTTGATAGGGGAGTGTCTTAGATGTATTATGAATCAGACATGTAACCTAAAATATTTCAAGAGTAGTTTTAAATTAATAGAAACTAAATGGAACTGGGTAGATTATATTTGATACAAAAAATGTATGGTTTTTTAATTATTAAATAATTAATTAAAACAGCTTATTATAAAAGTTTATGGGCAGTGAAAGTAACTTGTTAAATCTCAGAATTATAGAAAAGCGTAAGATTCAACATCGGTTTAAAAAGCGTTCATTTAATGATATGTGTTCATACATGGTTGCAGTCACCCTACTTACCTAAGTTTTAATTTTAGATTCAAGTGAGATATTGTAAACTACTTTTGTGATTGTGAAAATAAAAAAAGGTGAAAAAATATGGATGGTGTTCTATGAATAAATAGATATAGTGATTTTGGAGGAGGTGCAATGATTGTGATGTTGAAGATGTGATATTATTGATATATAAAGAAAGTGATTTGAAGAATTTAATGAGGCAAAAATGAAGAGATTTAAACAATTTGTAACGAAGATGGGGGTGAGGCTCAATTGTTTTGAATTCTGTTATTGCATTACGTTAAAAAATCTCGCTTTACAATCTTACAATTAATGTCAAAAATTAGTTTTGCATAAAATTTGCGTGTAATTGCGCTTGTGAATTTAATTTTTAATTTTTATTAATATGTTAATTAAGCATAATAAATCTTTAAATTTGATAATTGACCTAGAAGTAGGTGTCACTGTTCTTTTAATATCGCTAGTAATTTTGTTATTCTACAAGTTTTTAAAAAATTGTGAAACTTTTTTATTTTCAGAGTAGTAATTGAATTTAATGGTTCATATTTTGTATAGAAACATTCTGCATCGATGTACTAAATCGAAAATTGAAAATTGAGTAAATATAGACATTTTCTAATGAAAAACTACCTTTTGACATTGATTGTATAGCTAGCTTTCAAATATTAAAAATATAAAACAGCAAAAATAGCTATTCTTATCACTTGAGCTAGTTTATGAAATCATGCTTAAGATAAATAAATAGACCTGTTTCCAGGTGTAAACTTAACTTTAGTTAACCTACTAAAAGTTTTACTATACTTTAATAGACACAGCAATAAAAAAGTTATAAAAACATTATTTCACCTGTTCAAGGAAAATTTTAAATACTTAACAATCACAAAACAAATTTTTCTGGACATTCCACTGCGTCAAATCAATATTTAATGTCGCACATCCTACAGTTTAGTATTGATAACGACTCATTTCAAAATAACGACCGTGTCATTAAAATTCCAACCAGAGACTATACACACACACACACGTCGCCGCACAAAAACAGTAATAATTTCAAAACTCTTTTTTCTCACACTACAACACTGCACTCAACTATACCCACTTCCACGAACTACACACCGTATTAACCATCGTTTCGTAATTACATTACAAACCCGAGCGCCGTGCAGCTTTGCGCTCGTGCGCGCGCGCATATCGTTAGAGAAAACACAAAACCGCGCGCATTTCTTCCCGATGCATCACCACGCCGATAAACACACTCGCAATTGCACTACGTGATGAATTTTTTTAATTACTCGATCGAAAGTGCGTGACGTTTTTGTTCTCTCTTCTCTTTGCAGAATCGCTTCGCCGCCGCCTCCAGTCGGGACAAGAGCAACGCCAGCAGCGCCGAGGATACGCAAGCAAAAGTGAGTAATTCAGTCTCTGTTCGCCGATTACGAATCCTTTGTACACTGAGCTCGATTGGTTTCTTTCGACCGCGGCGCTTATGTAGAGCGTTTCTGGTTTTGCTTTTTTGCGTCTGTGTTTTTTTTGCGCGCGGAGACGCAGTTGCGATTTACGAGCTGCAGTGTCGCTGTTGTGGCGCGCGGAGTTTTAGACCTGGCGTGACTGGGATTAGGTTGGGAAAGATCGTTTTGAAAGATAGTGTTCTTTTTTAATTGTCTTGTGGGCTGCGTTGACTTTGGTATTTTTTTTAAGAGTTTCTTTAGGTGTTATAATTGATGCGCTGCGATGTATTTCACACGAATATCAATTTACATAACTATTGAGATGTATGCGTTGTACTATGAAAAATCATCGTTAGGTTACAGATTTTCAAAGTCATGATTTACTAACTATGAAGAAATATTCAGTTCGAGGTATTTTAAGTTTACTGTCTGAATAATTAAGGATCTGTAGCAACTATGAAGATCCTCTTTCTTTAGTGTGGGAAAAAATTGTTTTGAAATAATCTTCCGTTAATTGTTTTGTTGACTTTAAGAAACGCAAAAAGTAAGGATACCTCTTATCACATCTTTTTTTAGAAACGCTTTATACTCTACACATTTAAAATATTACGTATTGTAAGGTGTGTTATGAACCATAAATCCACGCGCATTAAAAAAGTATCTTTTCATACTCTGCACGAGAGGTTACGTAAAAGATAAACCGCCAATAAATTACGCCGCCGCACAGAAAGGAATTCCCGCACAGAAAGCAATTCCCGAGATTTATCAGAAATTCTTTTGAAATCATCCAACAACACCCCGACCCCTCCCTCCATTAAAAAACGATCATCCAATTTCCCAAAAAAATGCGCTTGATGGGAAATTTCGTCTCGAGACCACCGCACCGATCGATAAAGTTCCATTGCGTTTGTATACTTTCGTTCGTTTCCAAGTGTATTATACCCGCGCCGGAAAAAGCCTTGAAAATCATCGGAGCGTTAAAAGCGCGCCGCCGCGGAATCGCATTGTGTTGTGCGAGGCGCGCGCACGCGCGCACGGCAACCTGTAAGATTCAGAGCGGATTTTTCTCTTTAGTCGTGGGGTTTGGATTAGTACACGGAGAGAATTTTCTAATAAAAATTATGACGAAATTCGCAGTAAAAATTACCGTGAATGACTATAAAGCTGGGACGATCTAACTTTCCGGCAGTTTTTATTGATATTTACGATAAATTTGACCGTACTGAAGGGTAAAATTTGCCTGCCGCAGAGTAAAAGTTCCCTGTACGAATGTTAGAGAAAACCAAAATTTGTGGTAAAATTTGTACGAGATATTTTTTAAAAATCTGGATTTTCTTCCAATTGTGGTAGCAGTATCATTAATACTTAAATAAGTACATTTATACACATTTATATTTGAGGTAACCTAAAATGTGTACACGCTCAATTGTTTCCTTTATCAGCTGTCTTCTTTTTCTCAAATCAGGCAAATTTTACCATTCAGTGCGGTAAAATTTATAGTCTGTGCGGTAGAATTTGTAGTCAATGAGGTAATTTTTATAGTAAAATATCAGTAAAAAGTGCCAGAAAGTAGGAGTGTCCCATCTTTATAGTTATTTACGGTAATTTTTACCCTGAATTTCGTTATAATTTTTATTAGAAAATTCTCTCTGTGTAGCGATGTGGATTAATCGGTTGTTTATTATTGTTTTAGTGTAGTGGGTCGTATTTTTTAGGGGATTATGAAGTTAGGTGGGTTGGGAGCGTTGACAGTTGGTTGATGATTATGTATGGAACGTTGGAAACAAATGCATTGTTGAATAAGAAAATGTTGAATGTATCGAGGAATGTATATAAGACACCGATAAACAAATGAATAAGCAGTATTGATTATGGATAGTCGTGGTATTGGTTGGTTTCAATGTAAATGTTAGTACGCATATTTGCGTTAATTAATGATTTAACTGATGCTATGATAACAATTTAACTGCAATTAGCCGGTGTACGATGGAAGTATGTAATGATATTATGACACATCAGATGATTCCTTTATTTATAAAAAAATTCTATTTTGAGAATTTTATCATTTTTTTTAATCCGTCTAATTTTTAAAAAGCATAAATACTCATATTGACAGTTCTTTACACCTTATATGAGTCGTATATTTTTAAAAGAGTCAACATTTTCTTTCGTTCCAGTTACAATTTATTAATTGTATGCGGTAATAACTAGCATTATATAAAATCTATCTTAGGTAAATGGCTATAATAAGGAAACTAGAGCAGCATTTCCAAGCTCTATTAAACTTAAAAATTTTAAATTATGAATGAGGAAATATCTTTATTTTTATTTCTAAACTAAAATTACTCATAAAAGCCTCTAGCTTTTTGCACCTAATATTTTCTTTTGTTCTCATAGTCTTTCAATTCTGTCTAGTATGCGTGGCTGCAAAATAAAGATTATGTACCCTTTAGTTCATTAAATTTATTTTTAGACGAATATCTCGAAAGAGCTTTAAGAGGCAGGCCTGGGTTAAACCCAAAAAAAGACTTTCTTTTTACGAGTCCAGAAAACTTTTTATGTTTAAAAGCAATCATTCTGAAAATTTGTATACTATCAAAACACAATAATATCTTAAATTTTACCGTTGTAAAACCGCAGAATCTTGACCCAACACATTACAATAAATCACTGCTTTCAATACCATATTTATTAAAGTTGTTGTGTTCCTCACACGATTGCAAGTGACATGATGAACGAAAGTATTTTTTTCGACGGTTATCCGACTCCTTTTGACATGTATTACAAAAAGAGCGAAGTACTTTTTCATTAAAATATTTTTTATTATTTCTTTTCTGAGACCCAACCGATTTAAAAAAAATAAAATAAACATTTTTCAAAACGTCGGTTAGGTATCCGAAAAAAATAAAATAATTTTAACGAAAAAGTGCTTCGCTCTTTTTATACTACATGTCAGAAGAAGTCGAATAACCGACAAAAAAAATTGTCGTGCATGTCACCTGCAATCGCGTGAGGAGCACAGTAACTTCAATAAATATGGTATTGAAAATATTGATTTATTGTGACGTGTAAGATCAAGATTTTGAGGCTTTACAACAGTATACTGTAAGATATTTCTAAATATATATAGCACAAATATTTTCAGAATGATTGCCTTTAAACATAAACAGTTTCCTGAAGTAGTCAAAAAAGTTCTTTTTTTGGGTTTAACCCAGGCCTGCCCCCTTAAGTTCATGACTATATCATTGTATATGTTTAGAAAAAGGTATATTACCTTTGAAAACTTTTGGTGAGCTCACCCAACTATAGTTAAAGAAACAAACTACAATGAAATGGAAGCAAACTTCAAGCAAGTACATTATTGTAATTGTGACAAAATGAAAATAGTTTGTACTAAATAAATTAGTTTATTTCAGTAACCGTATTTGACCTAGTCGTTCACATGTTGTTTACGTGGCTACTTTTCTCGAAAGACAAGTTGTAATTCTCACTTTATTGAAACAAATTAACAAAACTGGAATTACTAAGAGATACACTCGCAACAAAATGTCAAAGTTCGACAGATGGTATAAAGTATACAAAAACACTTGCATTTTATGTGTATTGGCAAACGCTAAATTGAGTATCTAAGCATGACACGTACAACAAAGCCAAAGACTCAAACGAGAAGGTTATCTAAAAGTTTAGTTAATATTACTAAATTATGATTTACATCTCTCCCTGAACGCAAATATCATAGTCATCATAACAAACTTAACATCAAATTCTTCTTCACTGAAAATTTCATCGACCTCACTTAAAATCCTTCTCTCGCCTTACTATCTATCCCCTTAAAAACACATCAAACACAATGCCATTTTCAAAGCCACTCCGAAACACCCATCATCATCCACCTTCCACAAATCAAACAAAGCCCTGAAACTCGCTCATCCCAGAAAATCCCTCTCTCTCTCACGCCAGCATCAGCAGCAACACGAAACGACAACCTGTTAGATTCAACCTTAGCATTTTCCTCCTTCCTACTACTACTACACACACATACACAAAAAGTGCACGCTATTATATTAATGCACGCGCGCGCGCGCATCGCGGCGGCGACTCTCCGAGACTTCTTTTTTTTCCCGTTACTTGGCCCGTTGCGCGCGTCGCCGTGTATAGCTTCTGCCGCTGGTTTTTCGTCGGTATATACACGCGCGGCGGCGCTTTACGAGCTGCCGTAAACGCTGCGCTGCGGGAAAAACGGAGAGCGAAGAGTGCACAGCAGTGGAAAAGTCTGCTTGCGGGGACGTTGACCGGCTTGGTTGATGCGCTTTTTCTTTTCGTTCGGTTGGGGAGACTGGAATGTTTGTTTTTTGCATTTTGGGAAACGAGAGGAGTTTTCGGGGGAAAATGGGTTTGTAAACAAAGGAGCGTAGGCGTAGCGAATGTTTCAGTAGATAAGGGACGAGTTGGGGGAGACGAAGCGGTGCGACTGTTGGTAAAGTAGGAATTGAGGTAGGAATTTGAATGAGTGGTGGATGGTAAGGTAGAGAACTAGCTGCGGTTTGTTGTAGAACTAACTTGTGGTAGTAGATGACTCTGTGCTCTTTGAAATTGCGATGAAATAACTTTTGTAATTTATTTTCATTATTTTCAGTAGTTTTACGCTTTCAGCTGCATTTCGTAGTTTCTTAATTAATTTTTTTATTTATATCTAAATCACTTGATTTAGTAATCTAAGACATGTGTAGAGGATGAGTTACACTCAATTATCAATTAATTGATTTACACAACTATACTTTCAATTAAGATTTACATCCAAAGAACATTATAATAAAAAATCCTATTTTTAATATTATATAAATTATTATTATTAGAAAGAGAATGTTGCACTATAGGAGATAAATTCTGATAAAAATACATTAAATATGTCAAAACAGTTCATACTTTTGATTTTAACGATTTAAAATTGTACTAATGGTAATGATATTTTAATATTATTCAATGGATCTTTTGATTATTTTGAATAGTAATAGCTCAGTATGTAGAGGTCCTAGTAATTTCTCAAAAAATAGAATAAAAATAATCCGAAAGAGCTTATATTTGATGTCCTATTAATATGGATACGGAATGAGTTGAAATATACGAGTTCTTATATATTTTTTATCCTCAATTTTTGACTATCGATAAATTTGAGGCATGTTAAAAGACATAAAACTTATAATTTTTGTTAAAAAAATCTAAAATATCACTAAAAATTTGATTATATTTTTGTATAAGAAAACATCTCTCAGAATTGTATCATTCTATGACTCAAACATATACTACACATATACATATTACACTCACCTTGTTAATTCAAACACTGAACGTAAGTTAAGAATATCTGCACACGACAAACGCCCTTATAAACTGGCTTCAATAATTTTCAATAATTTTCATGTAGCAGAAAAATTATTTGTATATTTCGGGCTCTATCCTCACGAACATATCGACGCCCCTTACGAAGACTAGCACATTACAGATTTCTCGAAAAATACTAGTTATTGTCATATAGGTTCCAACGAAAATTAGCAATTTTCAAATTCTCATACAAAAATCATAATTTTCTCACAGGATCTAAGAAAGTGTTAGTGTTTATTAGAAATCTAAAAAAGGCTAGTCTTTATACGAAACCTCTGTAAAGAACTAGGTGTTTTTGAGAAATCTGAAATGTGCTAGTCTTAGTAAAGACCATCGATATAACATAAATACAGCATAAGAAATACTTCATCCTCCTAACCCGCACTCTAAACATCAAGCTTAATAGTCCGATTTCCATGAAACTATTACAATATATGTTCCCCCGGTGCTTTATACACTGTCCAAAAACCTATGTATAAAATACCATACGTGGCTTACCAAATAGTCAAGCAAAGCCAGCAATCCAGCACTTGCATCAAAATCATACATCCCTCTCAAACGCATTCACCACCAATCCACGTAACACAACTCCTCAGTCCACTCCTCTCTCCTCTTCTCCACCTCACCTCACCTCATCTCATCGATTCTCATCGCGCGCGCTCAGCCCGTTAATTCATCCCGCGTCCTCTCTCCTTCTCTCTCTTATTATACACTTTTGCATCACCCTATACCCACCGTTGTTATTTCAGCTCGAGCCTCGTGTCTCAGCTCGCTCGAAGTCGTGTACACACACACGAATAGAAGTTTCGGTCTTTATCCTCTCTCTCCGTGCAAGCGAATTCTCCGTAACGGCGGCAGCGAATTACGTAAAGGTAAGAAAATGACCGAGCGTCTTCGTTGAGGCGCGAAGACCTGCAGCGGCGGACTTTCGTTCCTGTTTTCTCGCCCGTTGCTTTTTTGCGGCTGTGTGTGTGTATGGCTAGTGGAGAATCGGAGCGGTTCGCTGGAGGCGAGAGATTGGATATAGGAGGGGAGGGGGGCATTTGAATATTTGATAGCGTGGTTTTGACGAGGTTTACGAGAGTTTGTAGGAAATAGTGATGGATGAGTGTAAAGAAATGGGAGGTTGGAAGGAAGGAAGGAGTTTTATATTTTTCCTTATTTCAGGTTGTATAAAGCATTGACTTGGAGATATCGGTGATTGAATTTTTAACCAACGTTGTAAATGAATAAATAATTTGAGAGAGGTTGTACGTAACGAGGTATGCAAGATTTTCACGGAAAACTGCAGCTTGGTATGAGCTGTGTGTACGGCTTATCGGGCGAAATTTAACGCGTGCATCGACAGTTGGACTTTCCGCGTCGTAAATCTGTTGATTTTCAGAGATAGACGAGTCGTGTGGCGTACGTGTGTGTCGGTGGCATTGCAGGTGCGAGCAAGAGCGAGGGTGTGTAATTTCAGATAGGCGATGCGTTTGCTATTTTCGCAAGATACTTTGCTGCGACTTTTTCTTTTTTTTCGCTGTAGCTTTAAAGAATGTAGAGATAAAGAAGAGTGATTATTGCTCGTTGCTCGGCTTAAAGATAATGCAGTTTAAAAATATTTAAGAAGTATAAATTTAAGATTAAGTGTGAAATAATTTTTTATAAAATTATTTTATATAAAAAAAAGTAAGAAACTTAACCAGTTGTCTTAGGTGTTTCGAAAGTGATCTACTTAAGATAATCTTCGTTTCAAAATTTGTAAATCTATATTGTTCTTTTTAGTAATCCAAAATTTTAGTGTATTTCTTAACATATTATTATAAGATTAGTTACAATATTTTTTTAAAAGTAACTAAACATTCATTAATATTAATAATAATTATAAAATAACAATCAACTATAATTTGTCAGTTAAAAATATAAAACCATACAACTATAAAGTGCTCCTTGCATGCGATTGACAATCTAATTAAACTGTATTCGAAATTGTATTATGACACGCAACTTTTTTCATTGTACAAAGTAACCATTAGTCATAACTGAAAATCATTAATAGACTTTGAATTCACTTTAATTGAATTAAACATGATCTTTTATGTAATAAACGAAGGAAATTTAATAATACAAACTTTATTTTATCTAATAGATTTAGAATAAAATTGATTTCTTATTATCATTTATATACAAATCTAAAAATGGTCTAAATCTAAATCTTCATGGTCTAGAAATCTTTCTTAACAGTTTTTTAATTATCAAAAAATATACAATTCATTTAGTTTCAACAAATGAACTTTTTACATTCCCATAGCGTACTTAAGAAAATTATTGTTCTCTTTTTCATCTTCTCTCACTTCTATAAACTAATTATAGTCAGGGAATGTCGGCGTCAGTATGCTGTTGCATACTTACCGACATTTTCGTATTTCCCGTTATTTTTATTCAATTTTCAGTTTCTATGATTATCTCAGTCATCCGGTGTTCCTTAAGGACGTTCTAGGCGTATATATGTCATAAAAAATAAACATTTTTTAATGCAATTCAATCTCACATAATGATATGAAAGTCACTATATTATAAAGCAAGGGGTTTTTGTAAAAACTGAAAAAAAATTTATTGAAATTCCGTTATTGTAAAATTAGATATCGTCAACTTTAGACTTTAAAAGAGAAAAAGTTAACAAAACCCTGGAGACTTTTCTATTTGTTATCTGATTTTAATTTGGAAGGTCTCATTTTGTCCCTTGCAAGATTTCAGGGGGACTTCCCATATAAAAATTAAAAAACCGAAAAACCTGCAAGGTTTAAGAACCTTCTTAAGACATTACAAACACTTGATGACCCAGATCATAAATGAAAACAAAAACTCGAGTTAAAAGAACGAAAAATACCATGTCGCAATCTGCATTCACCTCCGACATCCCCTATCAAAACAAAAGCCCTGCATTACTCCCAAACGACATCTCTCACTCACCGCTCAAGAAAAATCCCGTCCCGGCTACCAAATCCCCAGCTTTTCCATCTCCCTCCCAACGACGACAGCATCGCGCGTATCTTCGATCGCTCCACCTCGCGACAATGTCACATCGCCCACCACGAGAGATAAGAGGACGCACCACTTTCACTCTTTACCCTGTGGCCGCTTTTTTTTTCGCACGCGTTCGCGACGACATTGAAATCACGGGCGATCAGTCTTCCGTGACGGAAAGGGCGTGGAAAAGAGAGAAAAATGGGTAGCGTCTGTGGAAAAAAAGAGGAATAATTTGCGGAGGTGCGGTGGTACGAGGGATTTTCACGGGTGTAGGCGCGATTTATAAGGGTGATGAGTGGTGGGGTGATAGTGGATGGTTTGGAAGGTTTTTTGGTTGGTATTATTTGTATGATAAATGGTAGTTCTTTTTTTAAATTCTGTAATATATATACGCTAGAAAAATAGGTGAAAGGAAAGTAAAAGTTGATGGAAGAAGCTTTAATTTGAGTTTTGTATGTAAAAAAGATATTAGTTTCATTTAAAGGTATGAGTAAATATATAGATATATAGATAGAAATTTAATTTGTGCATATATAAAAAATAAAGACGGTAATGCAAATGGTATGATAAGTTATCTATTCTAAAATTTGAAAATCCCTGATTTCCATTTCATGCATTTTTCTCAAATGTTTACTGTTATATTATTAGTGAATAATTTTCCTAACATTAATATTCACTAAACTACATTTTAGAAAAGAGATATCATATTTGATCAATATAACTCACACATGATGTAAAATAACGTATATTTTGAAAACAAAGGCCATAAGTATAAACTACACGTGCTCCACAAACATCGTTTCCCGGAAATACGACACTTTCCTTGTTAATGTATCGCGACTTTGATTAATGCATTGTACTCTCCTTGTATTATACTCCTTCTATAATTCCCAAAACCACGCATAATTATACACTAACGAGCAAAACTATCACAAACTAAAACACCACTTCTCCACATACTAAAAATTTCTCTCCATTGTCCCACCATCCTCTCAAAACCCCAAAAAAAACACACATTTACTCTCCGTACTCTCTCCTCTCCTAAACCGGTCCACTCCTCACCAAAAATCATCAATCACTGCATCGGGACAACAATCGAGGAAAAAAATCGCACTCGAGCATTCGAAAACAAAAACGTCACCGCGTCAAAGTCAACGAAAGCCCAGCGTCTCCCGGAGAGAAAACGTATTACGGAGAAAATAAGGAAGTCATCGAGGAGTAGAAAAATATAGACGAGTGAGAGAGAGAGGAGGAGGTACTCGCGGGCAACAGCTGGCGAGCGCGGACGACGACTTGCGTGTGTTACGAGCGTGTACGAATGTATGAATATGTGTGTTCGAGTGAGTATAAGTACAGCCGTTAGGGTTTTATGAAAGAAGTCTTGCGGCTGAAGTGAAAAATGACATTCGTAAGAAGCTCGTTTTTTTGTCCTTTTTTTAATCCCGTGCTGCAAGAGTGTTCTTTTTTTTGTGCGTGTGTGTGGTTTACCATTGAGAGCCATGTGACACCAATTAAAGTTGGGATATCCGCCTTCGAGGTTTCAATGCATGTAGGACTGCTGTATCTAAACTCATACATGAGATATTGTTGCGCAATGAATGGAGGATTGTCCGTAATAATTTCATTCCGCGTTTTTGAACGAACAATTTTTTTGTTTGTGAGTGATCTGATTTTAATTTCAAAACGAAATTTTGAATATTCTTTTGATGGACGAATTATGGTTACTTTTTGGATAAGAGGTTGCAATTAATCAAAAAGATACAATAATGAACAATCAAGTTTAAATAGAAATGGAGTTATGCAGGTTTTTTTGTATACCCCGCATATGACTGTCTCATATTTATTCTTAAAACATATGAGAATAATATACCACCTGGATCAAAGTTCTATATTATTATACTATCCAAAAATGAATTTACCTTTAATTCTCTATATTTATTAAAGCATCTTACATGATTTTATGAACGTTTACCAAACAACTCAATCGCCAACTCTCCTCTAGTAGCACACAAACTTTTGAACCTCACGGTATCACGACGACCGCGACCACATATTCCTCCACAATCCACCTCTACATCGTGCATACGTACACATTTGCTCTTGCTGCCCTCTCCTCTCCTTTCACCTCTATTGCGCGCCGCTCGCGCAACCTTTCTCTCTATATCGCCCACCTACTGATACACTCTCGCTCTGTGCTTTGCCTCCTCCGCCTCTCTTCGCTGATTTTCCGCGCTTTTTGCGCGCGGGAGGTCTTTGTCTTCGGGGCCGGAGCGCGAGTGATGAGTACGGGATTTGGATGCTCGAACGTTTGGAGGAGCGTCTTGGAATTTTGGGAACGGTGATGGGGTAGAGTGTAAAGGTGCTTTTTTTGTGGTTTGTTTTTGAATTGTGAGATGAACCCGTGTAAAAAAGTTAGTCTGGCAATAGTCTGGCTCTATAAGTCTGGCGAAAGTCTTGCAGAAGTCCGACAGAAGTCTGGCTTTGGCCACTGTGCCAGACTTTAGACAAAATGTGCAAAACAAAAGCATCGCGTCATGTCAAATTGCCAGTAACCTAAATTTGTGTCTCTTTTTTACAAATATTCATATTTTAAACAAGATTGCAATAAGTAAAAAAACTTTTCTCCTATTTTATTGAAAAGTACGTATTTTCACTATTCTAGTCGATACCAATAATTAATGGACTACTCTAATTATTTACTTATCAAAAATGAGTTTTCTTGACATAATTCCAAAAAAAGTCTGGCTTAGTGGCCTAAGCCAGACTTCTACCAGACTTTTGCAACACTTTCGCCAGACTTGTTAAGCCAGATTAATCCCAGACTAATGCCAGACTAATTTTTTTACACGGGAGAGCACGAATTTTGCTTGTTACACGTAACAAATTTATAAATTAGAGTAATTACTTTGTGTAAGAAGGATTTTTCCTTGATTTAGGAAATTTCCGGAAATATGTGAATTATTTGAGAAAATAAGAAAAAGAGATTTTTAGTTTAAGAGTGAACATTAGGTTATCTGACGTAATCGCGTGACCTGTTGAGATTATGACGTACAAATAAGAAAAAAATAGAAAGAAAATAAGAAAAAGAAATTTTTATATTCTCACGTTTATATAAGAATTAATGTTTCTAAATTTACTGCATTTTATTAAAAAAACTATTCTTAAAATAAGGAATTCTTATTGCTATGTACAAAATTGGAGAACTATGAAGTATGAAAATGAATAAAAAGATATGTATAACTATAATATTACATACAACGTCTAAGTATCTAATAAATCATTTTAATATTTAAATAGAGTGTCGCCATAATCTTGTAGGCATAGTGCGTTTCTTACACATAAGAATTGTACACGTAATTATTGTGCACAATTTAGCATTGATCAAATATATCTATATATAATTTGACCAAAGCTAAATTGTGTACAATAATTACGTGTATAATTCTTATGTGTAAGAAATGCGCTATGCCATCTTGTAAAAACTATAACAACTTATTATCGGTAAATTCCAAAATTAAACTTTGTAAAACGCACGGATACAATTCCCCTTATTGCAAACCTTAATAATAACTCAACGTTCCTCTCACCCTTTTTATCGAACAATATTCCATCTAAATTGAAACCCCCACGGTACCCTTCACCCCGAAACAACTACACTTCAAAATCTCCCCACTACATCTCAATCACATAATCAATACTCCACCTAGAACGACACCGACAACGACATAATATATCCTTGAGAGCAATCGCGCAAACATCACCCCGTATCTCGCCATAAAACACACATCGCGTGTAATAGATGGACGCGGACACTCATTTTTGCCGGCAACAATTCCCTTTTCCTGCCCCCGCGCACTACAGTTTGCTGTACAAATGGAACGGAGCTGCGCGTTGCGGGAGGCTATAATTTAATGAACTTCTGCGCGGCGTGGAGGAGAACGAGTCGAGCGCAGCCGACGCCGCCGGTTTCTAACTAATCGCGGTAATTGCAGCGGCGCGCGAGTAAAAGTGTGCGCACGCGTGGCGGCGGTAGTTGGGCATTTTATTTAACTAACTTTTCCACTTGTTGGCGTGCGGATTATGTCGGGTGGGTTGGTGTAACGAATTGCGAGGTGCACGCGTGCGTTGTTGTATCTTCGAAATTTATAGTTTGGGTCAGAGTGACTTAACCCTTTGTGGCCACACATTTTTCTGTTCAATGTTTTAAGGTGAAAATTGTTATCGGGGGTTTTTGGGGTCGCTGATTGCGAATATCAATTTTTGTTAATTAGTATTAGAGAGAAACCTCTTAGCTCATAGAAGAATGTAAAATCATTTATATACACCTATAAATAAAATTTTTATACATAAAAATCGTAGATGAAAGAGGTGGCTATTATAATAGTCACTAAGCTACAAAGGGTTAATTAAGCACGTATGAACAAAGATATGAACAGTTTTTCTTACTTTTTGGATTATAATTTTGTGAGTAGCGATCGCATAACCAGAGGTTTCTGTTCTAATCATTTTTTCCAAGAATGATTTTTTGGTCTAGTTGTGAAATATTCGTTGTATAGAAAATAAAACAACTTATTTTGTAGTGTGAATGTTTCAATTTAATTTCGAAACGAGAATATATCATTTTCATTAAATCAAACATGATCTTTATGTAATGTATATCGTTAAATACAAGTATTATATACAAGTATATCTGGTAAAGTTGTTGTAAAACATCGTGTTCTATGCGGTGACATTTAAAGATGAGATAAGCTAAACTTACGTATGTATTCGCTGTCATAATTTACCGGTTACTGATTTAGGATTAATTTGAGCTCAAAATTACTATCTAAATTTCATAATTTACTTTGGGAACTTTCTAAAGACTTTTAAAGTTCAAATTGAATCCTAATACAGATACTTATTTGAGTTTTACTGCGATACGTCATCGATTATTTATTTATTTAATAAGTATATAAAATTGATATAGAACCCTCTGGTTCCAAGGTCACGAACTATAGATACGATTGACATGGTCATATACAAATTTGGTCAATCTTTTCACTAAACTAAATACAATTATTAAATTAACGTCTACTTTGAACATCTCCAATACAAATCTGACATTAATCGACCTAAATTAACATCGACCAAGAACGTTACAACACGCGAGGTGAACTTTTCAATTGTCTCTCCTGTAAACCTGTCAAAATTTGACACAGATCCACGCGACACTGAAATCTCCAACTCTATACCTAACAAGGCAATTTATATTAAAATGTATAAACAATCATTCAAAACCTCCAATACAAAACTCCCACCAACCAACCTAAATATTACGAAAACACTCCACTGTCCCAACCAACACAACAGACGCATCCCAAAACACAATTTTCCCCAAGCCTACATTTTCACTTTCTCAAGCCGCCGCGCACAACGAGCCATTCATCCCGCAACCCATTCATACAACAGCTCCGTCCTCTCCTCCGAAAACAATAAGCCCGACCACGACCCAAACCACCGAAAGAAAAAAAAAAGAACGAACCACTTCTTTCTTCCTGCCCGCGCCTCTTCCTCCCTCGTCGCAATCATCGTCATCCTCGTCGCCGGGTATGCCTACGCTGTTAAAAATATATGATTGAAATTTTTCCATGCACGTAATTGAAAATTCATGAATGATTATTGAAAATTCAAGAACTGAATTGAATTTTCAATAGCATTCTACACGACAAAAATGAAATATTATAAATCTTGCATAAAAGTACTTTTATACAGCAATAGTTTTTCAAAATGATTAAATTAACACATACTTCCAATCTTATTATAGGTACTTAAGATAGATTTATTCAAACAGATAAATATAAGGAGGATTCGAGCCTACTTAATTTTGTTATTAACAATAGAAAGCATTAATGGTAGAGAAAGAGTATAAAATCTAATCGGCTATTTGATATTGTTTTTATGCCAGTGAAAATTTTATAAGTTTTTCCAGTTACATGTACCCGAATTTACTTAGCAATGCATGCCGAATCATAAATTCAATAAAACGTTACTGAATTTGGTTTTCAGTTACTAAAAGTTGAATTTTCAAATACAATTTGTAATTGAATTTTTAACACTGTATACAACGTCCTCCTCTGCCGCGCCGGCGCTGTCTTTCCATTGTGTTCTATTCCGCCGCGCGCAATTTCTCTCTCTCTCTCTCTCTCCTGCGGTACACGTATATATACGTATACACACATACACAGCGAGCGAGCAAAGGCTTCGGCTTTGGCTTCAGGAGGAGGCGAGCCCGAGCGCGGCCAAGATCGCGAGGCGCAGTTTTCCGCTCGCCGCCGCAGCGCTCGGTCGGTGCGTGTGTGTGCTCGACGCTGTGTCGGCTGTAAAAGCCGGTCGCGAGGTTGACGTTTTTCAATTTTAACCCTTGGACCTTGCGATTCTTACGTTTGGTTATATTAGATAAGTGTGGATAGTTGTGAGTTTTGCAGTGGAGAGAGAGAGAGAGTTGTAAGGTAGTTTGTGATAGTAATGTTTGTCTGCTTGTATGCAGGTTTTTGTACTTCTTTGTTGATGGGAGCCGAGAGTGAAATTTCATACGCGCGAATCAGAGTGGAAATAGTGTCGCCCTTTTTTTGCCTCCTTGATGCGGCGATTTTTCGCGCGATTTGCAGGGGAAACGAGTCGTGGCTTCGTTTTGCGGGATTGGGATTGCTTTTAGAGCGGTTTGTTGCGGAATTGCGGGCCGACTGGAGAAAGGAAATTCGTGGATGGGTTTGTTGCGAGTGTAGGTGGAGATGATACAGAATTTAGTACTATTGGCGATTTGAATTGTTGTATTATTCACAACGCTGATATATTTTTTAAAAGTGTTTATGTATATCCGCATAAACCAAGACAAAGTGGCAAAACAAAAAATTGCAAACATTTTTATTTCTGAAAGAAAACTAGATGTTACTCTAATGTTTTCAAATTGGTTCTTATTGTATTGAAAAATTTATTGAAATACTTTGTTAAGAGAGAGAAAGGGAGTTATATTCAAAATTTGTCAAAAATCTATATTTTTTGCATGAAACAATAAATCGTAGATCTTAGATGTTAGAAAATTTTTTTCAGAACTCTGCAACGAAATTTAACGCGCATGAAAAAACAATTTTTTGTGAGAAAATACGTAAAGGTTTTACATTAATAATTTTAATGTTTCTGGTAAATTTTATAAACTTTTAGAACATATCTAAGAATTGAAATTTTAGGGGTTTACTAATGTTCTGATATTAATTTTGAGTATTGAGAAATGTTAAACTAGTTAACGCTAAAAATGTTCGAGAAATTTGATGAATGAAAAAGATTTTTTCAATTTCTACGTACGAAAAAACGCTTATTAACGCAATTGCAATAAATGTTATTAGAGTGCAGAATTGTTAAAGTGAGATAAATTGAAGGGTCGGTGGGAAACAGACGGTAGAGAGTACATCAATTGGAGTTATAATGCAGTTAAATGAATTGTAATGCATTTTAAATTCATGCAATGCACTCACTCTTTATTCCGAGTGAAATGCCATTGCAAGAGGCTTGAGAATTGTTTAAAATAAATTGTTATATGGATGAAGATAATAACGTAGGTTGGGAGAAGAGAAAATTAAAAACAGCATGCATCAAAAACTACTGTAAATTCCCGTGAAATTACGGAGTTTCTTATTTGAAACAAAGAACATGAGATGAAGAGTTCAAGCCTGGCTATGGTGAAATCGCAGTAATTTTTGAATGTTGAAATATCTTTCTTTAATAAAAAGGACTATTGCGTCATAAATGAGCGATACAGGTATATCAGGTGCAAGCATCTTTCCTCAGTTTCAAATAGAAGTGTCTTATTCGCGTTAAAATTAATTATTTTTTATAGTACACTAAATCCTTTTTCTTTAATGTCATAATAATTCATAAATAAATATATGTTTTATAAGAGTCTAAAATGGATAACTACATTTTTATAAATATTACACGCTGGTACCGCTTTTTAGGTATAATTGTTACATTTTACTATGCGCATAAAACTTGAAGGAAATTATGGTAATAGAGGGAGTAAATACTGTGGTTATGGATTATTTTACGATAATACATACACTGCAATATTTTTAACGGCGATTCGACCGGTGCCTCGAGTTAAAGTAAAATGATTTCTTAATGTATTATGGTTAAAGGGTGGGCAGTGTAATGACCTAAGTACCATTAAACAAATAGTAGAAAATATTATATTATACGTATAGGGCGAATAATAAACTTTTAGTCGTGGCAAAAGTTTTTGTTTGCAATAGCTAAAGTTATATACTGATAATGTAATTTTGCGATTTTGTTGGTGTTTATTATCATATTAAGTAAATTGTAATTATTTAATCGTAAATGAATACCTTTTTTATAATTAACAATACATTTTTTTATTTTTTTACTAAAAAGTGATGTGGATATAATAGCAAGTGAAAGTGAAGTCTTCATAATATCGATAATAAATGTGTACTTTAAAGAAAAAGAAAGCGCTAATTTATGGCAAACGTTAATTTGTTACGATATACATTTTAGAAATAATGTATAATATAATGTGCGTATTAGATTATACCAAGGAAAAAGTTTCCAAAGTTCCGTCTATTAAAATGAAACCGTTCGTTAAAAATTTATAAGAAAAATTCTATTACGGATAGTAACATAAATAAAAATATCGTACACAATTATACATCCATTTAGAAAATTACAATGCGTTTCGTTTTGGCATCGATTGCGTGCAGCCTCGACTGTTACGATCTTATCCGAGTAATTTTTCATGTAATATCCTGTCCGAGTAAACTAACATTCAAAAAAAAAATTCTACAGAACACAATTCTATATACTATTTTCACTGGATTACGATATAATTGAGTTTAATAAGTCGATTGTTTCGTTTTATTTTCTATTTCAAACATTCGTTTCTACTGAAATAACCACATTATTTTGATGTAACGCCTTATAATAACGCGTATAAGCAGTATTACTAGTTATTCATCATTCTTTCTTTTTTTTCATATATAGCTCTTTAATTCCCAATTTTGCTTTTTGAAAGTAATTATTATAAGTAATGCCTTATAATAATGCGTATAAGCATTACTTCTAGTTTTTCAGAATTCTTTTTTTTTATGAATTTATTAATATTTTATTGCTAAATCAGTCGATTATTTTCAAAAAACATATTTTACCTTTATCAGCAAAAAAATAATTTTTAATTTCGAGAAAATACTGTTTAAAGGCAGATATGACATGTCGACCCGTGGACAAAAAAAGAGTTTTTGGCTGAAACTTTTTATATGGGTTAAGTATGGTTAAAAAAGTGTACATACAACTTAGACTCCAAAACCCAATATATCTATAGTTCTGGGCCTATTAAAAATCGGCTGTTTATTATTTTTTACAAAAAAAAACAAATCTTTAATGATTTTTAACGCAGATAGGGTTCGTGTTTGAGAAAAATCGGTAACAACATTTTTTGCAACAAATTACCTGTAGAATACATATGAATTTAGGATTACCTATTATTAGGATAATTTTGAGGTATATCGGCGTACTTAAATTTTTTCATTTTTGTCTTAAAATGTTCCTTGTTATAAGATCTTCAAAATGAACCCCGACAGAGGATGGGTCTAGATTTGTAACAAAAGTTATGTCAGGTCAAACAAATTAATGTCTGTCCGTGTTAATTAAATGGGATTTCACGTGCTTAGTCCCATTTAAGTAACACGGACAGACATTAATTTGTTTGAACTGACATAACTTTTGTTAAAAATCTCGACACATCTTCTGCCGGGGTTCATTTTGAAGATCTTATAATATATATATATATTTTTTTTATTATCTCATATATATATATATATATATATATAGAGATATATATATATATATATATATATATATATATATATATATATATATATATATATATATATATATATATATATACACACATTTTTACACGAAAACTGCAAGGAATATCTAATTACTCGTCTAAAAATCGTTATACTTAGCATACAAACGTTCACTTTTCGACCAGATTGATAGCAAAAATAAGAGCAATACAAAAGATATGTATACAATTCAAATACATGAATTGTATACATATCTTTTGTATTGCTCTTATTTTTGCTATCAATCTGGTCGAAAAGTGAACATTTGTATGCTAAGTATAACGATTTTTAGACGAGTAATTAGATATTCCTTGCAGTTTTCGTGTAAAAATGTTCGTTTTCTGGTCTAAAAAGCGTTGCACAAAAGTGTATAATGCCCACCGCGCCACTTACAATCAATTAAATATCTATACACATACAATAATTATTCATAAAATATACCTAAAAACTCTTCTCAGTTCTTCTACATCAAAAATAACACCGGTAATCAAACAGTTAAACAAAATCAAATTCCCCCCTTAAAAGTACAACAAATACCACCTGTTCACTTTGCATGTCCCTAATTTCCATTATCTCTAACCTCCCGTACCACACAAATCTTCCTCGCAGGTATACCAGTAAGGAAGCGGAAAAAGACCGCTCGCGACTCCCGCAGTTTTTCCGCGTCCGCAGATCCGCATACGCCACTTATACATCCACCTACGTAGAAAGCAAACAAATTCGATTCAATTTCGCCCCGGCGGATGCGTGTCTGCTCCCCGCGTTGCAGCACGATCGCAACGCGGAGCCCCGCGATTTTCCGCTCTCGAATTTCTCGGGCTTTTATATAATCCCCTCGAGCGCGCGCGTATAAAAGCCTCCAGCTGCGATTTGTTAATGAGGCATTTTTGCTTGTTTCGCGAAAGCTCGAAAATAACGACCGAGAGGCACTGGTTGTTGTGCGCTTGGCGATTAATCGGATGCTCGCGGGTTTGCGCTGATACGATTTGTTGTGGTGCAGGTTGTAAATTTAGAGGTAATTGGATGTGGTGGATGGAGGAGGATTGTGTGATGTTATATGTGTGTTGTTTTTGAGTTTGGTTTGATGGTGGGTTTTTGATTTGTAGGTTAGAACAATGGCGATGTTTGATGGTGGTGTGTTGGTTCACACTTTGGTGTAAATTTGTAGGTACGCAATCGTTATTTTCGTTTATTTTTTTTTTAATAGGGAAAGCGTGGCATGATGTGGAATAACAATTATATTAATAAAATATAGGTTGTTTAAAGTGATGTGTAACGGTAAAAAAGTAAAAATTGAAAGTATACGTTATACTGGAGAAATGTTATCAAAATGCGATTCGTATTATCAGGATCATAAATCTTCAGATTCGTATACTCACAGTGATTAAGCTTACTTCGTAAGAAATCAATCGAAAACCACGATGCATTCGTGTACAAGTATTCAAACATTTTTTAAAATACTTTAAACAAAGTTGTATGTACTAATTCTTTTACACAGTTATCTGAATAGTTAAATTATATTATTCAGCAATAATATATTAATAATTCTACGTTAAAACTTCAATCAAAAATAAAACTCCATAATGGGCCAGATAATGGGCAGTGGCCCGTTATTAGTACCTTTATCTTAATACACGTTATTTATATTCCGGTCTTAAAGGTTAAAATAAAAATGTTACTTATATTATTGTACTCTGCTGTTTAATTAAAACCAGTTAAATATTTTTAAACAATCTATTTCTTCAACTCAATCAGTCAAGTCACAATAAAAAACAAACTAAACATCTTTCTTTCAAAACACTTAAACATAGAAACTTCCTATTGTCCACTCAGTTAATAATCTTTCCTAAAACAATAGCACGCAACACAAAACCATCTACATTTACATTTCCTATACAAACAACCAATCACTCGCAATCGTCGTCGTCAAAGCCACTGGACAAACAACAAACACACACTCGCCATTTTCTCACGGACATTTCAATTATACTCCACTTCAACTTTTCCTACTTAACTTTCCGCTCTCGTCGTCCTCGCATTATTTATCTTTCCTTACCCACACACACACACACACACACACACACACACACACACTCCTCGCTAGCAATAATTTTGTGTGTCACACGGCAAAAATCAATATCAATTTCGCGCGGGCATTGAAAAGGGAATCTTATACATAAGAACGCCAAAAGAAAGAGCGATACATCAGGCATATATAGTTGGCTGCAACTGCCGCCGGGGTGGGGGGGGGGGGGGGCAATCAGACCGAATCGCGCGGAGCGATGTTATACTCTCGATCTCGCTAAATTAGCATGCTTCCTATGGCATCGGCCGCCGCGCATGACAAGATGCAGTTCTGTGTAGTTGGTGGTGGTGAGGTGAGGTGCGTTTTTGCGAGGTGTCGGTATGGAGGAATGTTTTGTAGGGATTTGAAAGTGTTTGTTCGGATGGACGTTTAGGAGAATTTTAACGCTGAAATTGGACTGTGTTGTTAAATGCGTTGTACTCGAGATTTGTACTTGTTTATCTACTGAAAACTGAGCGAGTATTTGAATCACTGCTGAGAAAGTTAATGGTAAAATTGATTATTTCTTTAATTCTCCATTTTTTTTACTATAAATAAATACTTTTAGTCGAATTAATAGTAAGTCATAGATTTCTATAACTTTAATTTTAGTAGTGTCTGCGCTTCTCGAAAGCTCTTACATTATCTTTAGAGAAACGGTTGATTTATGGTTTCTGATTAGTTTTTAATCGACATTATAATGAATAGTACTCATGAGTTGAAGTGTTTAAGTTTGAATGAATTAATCAAAGCTATTCAAGCAGTAAATGGTAAACGGATTAGCAAATAATATATATTCTAAAGAATTTAATATATTTACTTTCTACAGTTTTAGAAAATATAGAACACATTTTACTTAGATTTTTAATTAGTTGTGATAAGACGTATAAATTTTGCAGGTGTAATCTATATAACTGGAAACTATACAATCCGTAAACGGGTCCCTACCTCCGGAATTTTAAATTAAAGACTGTGCTAAAAAAGTATACTAGTTTCTATATAAAGATGAATAACATAATTAATAAATAATAAAAATTAAGCTTTTTACAACACGGATAAACGGTATAAAATGATTTTGCAATTTCATACAAGTTTTATATGAACATTTCGCTATAAAAATAAGATACCTCTTCAAGTGCACGACCTGCTACTAGTAGATGACCACTATAATAAAAAAAGTATTAAAATTAAATTTATGCTACGTATAATTATAAGTAACGTGGCTAAAATACAGTATTACTAAAAGCATAAAAATACATCTTTTGAATTGATCACATCTTTTAAAAGATTAATATTAAACAAATAAAAAATGTCACGTACCCGGCCATTCACCGCTGCAGTTACCCTACATTAAATCAAAAGATAAAACATTTTATTCACACCTATACAATGCACCTCACCCTTAACAAACGCGCGCATTCAAACACCCTCCAAAATCCCCGCAATGCTCTATAATAACCCAAAAATATCATGCACTCCATGCACCCAACCTCAATCACATCAACGTCAATCTCCCCTTCCCTCCATTCCACGCCAAAGAGCACATCCCACCCGCGCACCGCACAAATACCTCAAAAAACCCAAAAAGAGGAACACCATCCGCGTCCGCATATTCCTCTCCGTTTATCGCATCAAATATAATTCGCCACCGCATCGCATCGCATTGTGTCTCTCTTTGCGCTTCGCAGCCGAGCGATTTCGAAAAAATAAAATACGCGTCGCTCTTTCGCGAAAAATAAAAAAGAAGCAGCACACACGGCCGCATATTTCGCGCGACAACAATGCCGCGGAAACGCGCGCGCCACATCCTCCTGGCACCGTTGCAACGCGGGAGAGGAGCGTGCGTGTGGATAGGAGCGCGTGTCGCGTTCATGCGCCGTTAATTACGTCGCTTCCATTTTTCAGCTGTTCGTCGTCTATTTGTCACCGGGTGCGCGGCCGCGGTGGAATTCTTTTCTTTTTTCGCTCCTTTTTTTTGGTTGGTAGGGGACGGTTGGCGGTGGATGGCATTGAGGTTAATATGACGAGTGGCTTTGGATGTTGGTGTGTTTAATTGTGGATTTGTTGGTGCTCTAGTTAATGATTAATGTGGTGTGGCGAATGTTGGTGTGAGTGTGAAAATGTTAGTTATGAGGTTAGGATAAATGGTTTTCTTCGTTATCAAAATTATATTTTATTAATTTGTAATATAGCGTGTTTGATTTTATTTAACTGTATATTATCAAATGTAATAAGAAAATAAAAAATATATTAATTTATAGTATTTGTATTATCAAAAAATTAGGAAAACAAATTAAAAGATATATCAAGATTGTGTAGTAATATGAAATATAAGCCTTCCAAAACTTTGTCTTATGCAATATTTGCTTTGGAAAATTTGCGTTGGAAGTGATCGATAATTGATAGAAAATGAAATACATATTATGATTCTTATCTGATAATAATTAAATTGTTACATTTAACCAACCACCTATAATAGTACATATTGCATTATGTAATATGTTACTTATAAAATAATAATAATAACTACTCATTTCAAAGGTTGAAGTAAAATTTTACTACCTCTATTAGAGAAATAAACGAGTATTTACACTAGTTGAGTTAATATGTTTTATAAACTCCGCTCAGTATTATTTTTAGCGGAAAATTCACTATTTTTTGTGTACCTATTGCCTCAACTATAGTGCGAATATTGCCTAAGAGAGATATATTAGCTTATTTTTCTTTAAAGGTAGTGAAATGCACTTAAATATCTTTTCGAGATTTGAAAGACATAAATCATTATTAGTACAAAAGCCAACAATTGTAATTAAATATTAAATAAAGACCAACCTTTAAATTTATCTCTTTCAGTAATGAAACCTTTTTATAATACTAAAATTTTTTAGCATACTAAAATTAACACATTAATCCTCAACGACATCAAATCACCCTATAACGAATAATTCTCAATTACCATTATAAAATTTCACACACCCGGCGCAAAAACGAACCCATCACTTTGCATACACACACACACACACACACACACACACACACACACACACACATACCTCGAACTATAAGCAAACCAATTACATTGTTCCCTCCCATCTCTCCTTTTCGTTTCTCCTCCTCGCGGAGATCAGCGCGCGCTTTTTATTTTAATTAACCTTGATGCGCCGGCTTAGCGTCTCAATTTTGAGCGACTTTCTCAGGTCATTAAGCTAGTGCGCGCGCGCGATTAACTGCGACGTGGCGAAACTCGTGCGTGCCCTATATTCCTCTCCTTCTCCGTTTTTCAACGCAAAGCGCATACGTATTATGAATCAACGCGCGTTATCGCGAGGCTCGCGCGCGAGTTTGTGTAGAGAAGAGACGGTGGGTGTTTGGGAAGGAGGACGACAGTGGAGATTGTGAAAAAAAAAAGAAACACCCACGACGCGCGTGCTCTTTATCGCGGAAAACTAATGAGAGGTGGATTTGTGCGTAGACTTGAAACGTCAGTTTGGAGTGATGTGCGTCTGTGTGTGGATGAAAAGGATGCGTACTTGACATGGTTTAAGTCGGTCGAACCGTTTTGGGAGAGTTATTAAAAGTGTTCTAGGTTTTAGTGGTATTGGTTGATTTAGCGTTTTTGTTCCATATTTTTATGTTAAGGTGAATATTGTCAACCCGGTTTCTGATTAGCTAAGAGTTATTTTTGATCATTTCTTTTTTCGTACTGGTACATTTTACTTAAACATAGACTTAAGTTAATTTGACATAGCTTTATGTACGCGTTTTTAGTTATAGTCAATAATTACTTCTTATGTCTTAAAATAATTTTTTGGGACAATAAGTTTTAGGTAAAACAATTCGTATGGAATAATGATCAAAGATTGTGTTCGTTTATGCTAATAGAATTCTTCTAAAATCAAATATCATTAGTAAGTATCGTTTTAAATTACTTTTACTATTTCACTTAGTCTTGAAAGTTAAGTATGTAATATTACACTGAGATCCAAATGGTGTCAGTTTGAAATGTTATCATTACACACTTTTACTTTTACTTGTATATCGATTTACTAGATCTCTACAGAAGAAAAATGATAGCAATTCAATTTATATATTGAATTTATCCCATCGCCGCTTTCTCAGTTAACGCTTGATTAGCTAAACGAACGCCTGTAATTCAATAATTCTAATACTGGAAAAAATAAACGTACATCCGTTTAGCTTTTCTAATAAAGATAAAATCGTTTCAAAACATTGCCAATCACGAGGATCGAAATCCGTTCAAACATCGCTTGACTCATCGCTGTCGATCTTTGGCACGACAATGTGACAACCAGTCAGGAGTCTCATAGAAATCAGTACAGTTATAAAGATGTGACGTGATCTTATACATCATAACGATTTCCAGTTCGCTAAACGTGTTAGAACTATTTATTAGATTCAAATACATCCGCAATTGACGTTTGAAATTTAAATTGAGTTAGTTGACTAGGAAGTTTCTTGAATATTAATTTGCTTCGTACAATATTATTTATTAAAAGTTTCATTTAAATTTAATAAGATTTACTATGAGCTAACATTAGTTAAATATTATTTATCAATAATGATAATAACCAACCAGAGTACAATATTGACGAGTTTATTCTTATTAGTCAGTTAGTATATATTTATTTTATCGAATTAAATAAAAAGTCTTTTTAATCAAATGAATTACTTCGAAGCAGTACTCTGCAACGAAATGAAATAGAATTACTCATAATGATTTAATACAAATAATAATGCAATAGTACATTTTGATTATGGGAATCATACGCTAAAAATCCTACAGTTTTTAATATCTTGACTATAGAAACCTTTATTACATGTTTCTTAGAAGACTCTAAAAACATCTCGCATATGTGTGTCATAATGTTCTGTAGATCTAAAGATAATAAAATAGTAATAGCTCAAACGACAATTTTCAGTATTACCGCCCCTCAATTCGCAATTCAAATAATAACAATTAACAACAACATTCAAAGTTTTTGAAAAATCCACTCCCTTTGGTAAGTTTCTTTAAATAAAAATACCTCTATCAGATCACTAAAAGACCAATAAAAACAAACAACCCATCGAAGTAACCCAAACCAAATCCCCAACGCAAAACCCAATCCTCCATCGCATTCCCATACAAAACTATACCTCACTCTCCTCTCTCACCTCGACCGTCCCATAAAAAATCCGCTGCTCGCGCGGCGCATCCCCGTATAGCTATATAAAGCCGCGCATCGCCGCGCGTATCTAACGGTCACCGCTATGCAACACTCGACGTCGCTCTCGCGCGTCAATCGTCAGTTGGCGAACGAACCCGGCGCACGCGGAGATTAACGGCTCGCTCGCGTGCATCCCGATGCGCGATGATCGATCGCGGGGGGGTCCGTATACGCGGATATGCAGTGTGGAAAGAGAGGAGGCAGATGGAGCATAGAGGGCGCAGCTGTAGCTGCATCCGCATCGGCGGATGAACAATCGAGGGCTCGGCGATGATCCCTTCGCAATTCGGATTTTCCGCGATTTTTCGTGCGTGGTGTAGGTATAAGGGTTGTGGGGTAGAGAGCAAGTGTACTCTCTTAATTTGAAATAGTGAAACCTCGGAAATTTCACTGTAAAGCAGTGAAATCTCACTGTTTCGCAGTGAGAACTCAGCAACTAATTCATGTAGTGGCAAAGTTTTCACTGCGAAACAGTGAATTTTCACTATTCCAAATTAAGAGGGTAAGTGTTGGAAGAGAGGAGGGAGGAAGGTTTGATCGAGTGGCAGAGTTTTGTTTGATTGGTGGTGTGGCTGTGGCGCTTCTTTCGTCGTTGAGTTCTTTATTAGATTGTGTGTACATAATGTTTATGTAGGAAATGAAAATTACAATAATTTCGTTGATCTGGTAGGAAATGATACGGGTTTATTTGGCAGATTGTCACCAGTTTTGCTATTCTTGTGTTGTGTATACATAGTGTTGTAAGTGACACAGATGCAACATTCATTTATTTCGATTTTCTCAAATTTTCATGTGATAAATTTAAAATTTTTAGTAATACATGAATTTGAAGATTAGACCCATATAGATTATTCCACACATCGTGAAAAGTTTTCGAGTGATCGTATACTCAATAGAAGCCGTGAAAGAATAAACAGAATTTTTTATTGCATAAATCCATCTGGTAATAACTATGAATCGAGCTATGAACTATCTCTGAATTTTTTCAGATGATTTTTCTAACATTTTGATCGTCCTTATAGGATTAAAAATGCTCATTCTTTTTTTGTAGATAGCAATATTGTAATATAAAACTTTTATTAAAAAAACGTTAAACGTTTAATACTAGATTTTTTTTTGTATTGCTTGCTAGCAAAATAACATTCTAAACAAAAATCATTAGAAACTGCGCAGAAAACAACTTATACCAAAGACAAGTAACAGACTTGTGCTTTTTAAAAACGCAAACAATTTAAAAGATGAATTTTCAACTTTCTTTCGAAACGATAGAAAATCACGCACATAGTGAAATATGAACAGTTTAAAATGTCATTACGCTGTCAATCATTCTTCGAACTACAGGTATCATTTTGCATTTTTGTTGGACGTAAAAGAATCTTCAGTGGACAATTTCTCGACTTTCCCGTGGGAGCTAACCGGGTCAGATTTTCTCCTTCAAAATTTAAAGTTTCCTCCTTCTTGAATTCTCAAACCCATCGCCCCAGTTTGCACAGGTTTCCGTAAGAAAATCTTGTTCTTTGCTCTTGACCCCTTTTATAAATCTGCAAGTCGGCGTGATTCTTACGGAAAACACTCTTTTATGTTCATGCTTTTTATATGTATGTTTACGAAATTTGAAAATCGACGTTTGATAATTCACTTTTAATCTCTCGTGTGTAAGCTATACAAAAAACATCAATCTCTATCTTTCGCAAGATCTCGTAAAATTATCTCTGATGTGAATATCCTGCCAGTCATCTAGCCGTGGGCATGAAATCTAAATCAAAAATGTATAGCCTAGCTTAAAAAATAATAGTTGTTAATAGGATTAGAAATTGTATCTTCCATAAATTATATCTAGAATATTAAATAGATAAAGCTAGTATAAATGTCATGTTATTCTTTATACTTCACCAATGTCAATCAAAGAAACAAAGTTGAAGTATCTTTATTTACAGTATTTTAGATCCTCAAACTATTTTACGCTTAAGATTTTATATGGATCCTTCATGCTCATATTAGTTTTAAATGTTCCCTATTAACGTTTCGCATTGGTCATCCGCCTTTGTAACAATATATTCTGGTATCTGCAAAGTATGTACCACGTAGCGATCTCAAAGAAACTGTTAAGACAATTTATCTTTCCACTGAAGAAATCAATTAGTTGCATTTTATGACACTTATGAACTATCAATGAACGTTGATGATGTCCCATCCTGTGAAATAAAGATACCTGGCTAAATCTTATTCTCGCGCCGCATGCACGTTAACCCTTCACATCTGTGTCCATTATATGTCAACAATAGTTCTCTTCTGCCACTAATCGGCATGTGCTTTTATCTTTCATTTTAGTGCTTAGAAAAACATCTCCACAGGCCTGTAAAACACTTAAATAAATCTCTCTTACTCCGTCCCTCTTATGCGAGAGTATATCAGCCTTACCAGTCACGTGCCATACCACCAAATATGCGTGCAATTCACAACCAACTGTTAACGAATCCACCATCCGACGCAAATTAACAATCCCTCGTCGTTCTCAACTAAAATCAATCCCCATCCAACACAACACACTCATCTTTATTCCTCTACGAAGACCCTCGCCCACATCCTTCCATCCATCACCATCCCAACAATTCATCCACGAAAAAAAAAAGACTCCTTCTCCTACCTCGCAACATCAACACGCGTCCAGCGCCTTGCCCAACCTCCGTATACGGCATCCTCTCTCTCTCTTTCGTAATAATTCTTCGCTCGGCTCGCGCGAAATCTCGCCTCTAATGACGATAATAGCGGCTGCGACTGCGGCGGCGGCAGACGACAAAACGTAATAATTCGTACGGCGTGAAAGGGGAACGGCACGACTACGACGACCCGAGAGCACGTAGCACTTTGATGTGTACGCGGTGTGTACGTGTGGTCTCCTAGCTGGCTGGGAGCACGGTGGCGTCCCGTGGGCGCGAGCGAGCAGCGGCGTGGGTCGCGAGGGGCCGCGGCAGATCTCCGCGGGGATCGGTTCGCTTCGCGACGGGAGGGGAAATGGAGCGTCCTTTTGCGGATGTGGGTTAGGTTTAGTGAACTCGCGGGGCTTTGATGTGCGCGAAAACACACGTTTTTGGCTTTGAGAGTTTGGAGGATTGTATGAGGTTTCTTTTTATCGGGGAAGTGAATTTTTAAGAGGGATTGAGTAGTTTTGAAGTTTAATAAAAGTGAAGGTTGTAGTGAGTGCTGTGACATTTTTGATAGTGTATTGTAGTTGTAGTTGCGAGAGATTAATTGTGTGTTTACTGGAAGGAGTAGAAAAGTTCAGCGATTTGAGAGGTTGGGAAGGAAAATGAGCCCTGCGAACACTTATGAGCATTGTCCTTGTCTTTGCTGGTAGTTTGATACAGTGTTGCTTAAATTTTTAATATTGAATAACTTATTTACTATTAAGAAACAGAAGAAACATTTTTCTGTACAATGGAACTCGTTTCAATTGACTAGCAATTATCCATTATAATGTTATTTAATGATAAAAGTTAAAGCGAAATTAACTGTATTAACCCATTTCTTCCCAAGCGGCCATTTTATAGTCGATTGGTTTTTTGCCTAAAAAATTGTCGAAAAAAAAAATAATAATAACCAATAGCTCTTTCCTGAAGTAAAATTGTCCGCTCTTTCCGATTCTGAAGTCAGAATTTTGAAATTTCCGTTGGGAAATTTCAAAATGGCGGTTTTAGGCAAAAAACCAATCGACTATAAAATGGCCGCTTGGAAAAAAATGGGTTAAAGTGCCAGTGCAGACGATGCATGCTCGAAGAATAATACAGCGTACGTATAACTCAGCTCACTTATTGAGTCTTAAAAGGAAGTTGCCGCGTTATCAGTAGTAACCGTCATACTCAGTCAGACCTTTTCTACACTTCTCTCCTAAAGTTTTACTCCTCTCCCACAAGTCACAATTTGTAACATTTCCAAACGCTGCACTCCGTCGAGACTCATTACCAAAACAAAAATACCCTAAAGCAACGCAATTCCACGAAATCTCCACAATCTAGGAGAACCTTCTTACCCACTTCTTCCACCTCCAAAAACTCCCGGCAATCCCCTCCCTCTCTCTCTCTCACTCGCACACAGTACACAAACGCTCCATTCGTTGACAATAAAACACGAGCCCGGCGCCACCGAGATTCCCGGATATCCTCGCGCCGCGAAAGCGCGCGGCGCGTTGCAAAAGCGCGGAGGCGCTAGAAAGTCTCTCTCTCTCTCTCCAGAGAGAGGTTGCAAAAATCGCATCATGCGCTTTTGTGCCGGGGCTCGCGAGCTCGAGCAGCCAGCGAGTTGATTCATCGCTCCTAATTAGTCGAGGCGAGAGCGAGGCTTTTGCAAAAGTTGGGTAGAGAAGGTGTAGAGGTTTCCGAGGTGGTGCTTGTGTACGTTGGCTTTGGGAGATTCGGTGATATATTCGTAGATTTGATCGGGCGTACGGAGGCGTGCAGCAGTCTTGCAGGTGTGGGCAATGAATTCGGTGTTTGGATGATGAAACGTTGAAGATTGCAATGGTTTTGTGGAGGGAGGGGATTGTAAAATCGCTCGGCACACCGATATTGAGAAGAAGAATATATTATTTGTTACTAAAATGATGATGGAAATAGTGTTAAATCGGAAATACTACATTTTTCAGTATCAGTTATTAAGAAAGTTTGGGTAACATAAACGTTTTTATAAAATATAAAAGATTTACTAGTCACTGTTTTTTAAATTAAACATGTAAAATTACAATTTAAGGATAATAAGTATGCTACGTTATATAAATATAAGATTTCCGCTTTGAAATTATTAAGTTGTTTAAATAAATAATTGTTTTTTACTAAAGGAGGTTGTTTAACATTGAAGATTGACAGCTATCGTCAATTGGTTTTTCTCTAAAAAGCAAGCACCAACAAATTTCTTACTACAACTGGCATTTTCCGCCAACTTTTATTAAGTTTCTGAAAATCGTTTTGTCATTTGTTACACTGAGAGAATACATCAGTCGGACTTGCTGAACTGTTCGGTAGTTTTGACCGAAGTGAGTTCGGTAGTTGTATATGGCAAGAATAGCGGACCAAGTTCGGCAGCTGAGTCTCCCTAACCTCACTTTTTCACAAATAATCAATATTTTAATGAATTTCTTATTTTTTTGTTACTCTAACCTTTTTATATATGATTAGTTAGTCTAAGTTACATTTTCGATGTTCTACTTTAACCTTACTTCTGTTTTACCTTATCACAAACGTGATAATGAGGCTACAATAAAGCGCAACACCACACATCACTTTTAATACACATCCGGCAAAACAGCCGAGCTGTTCCGCAGTTTTGACCGAACTCCTCAGTAAGAATGACAGACTATGGCCCCCGCAAACTTAGCAATGCGACTTCGGCAAGCCTAACTGAACCATTCTCTCAGTGTCGTCAACATTAATTTTGACCTTAAAGCAAACGTCAATTTCAATTAAAGTCAAAATTCCCCGCAACTATCAATTACAATCATCATCCTTCCAACTCAACGAATAATAAGAAAGAAAAATACAATCGCCCAACAAAGAACAGAACGCGAAAGAAAACGAAGCGGCACATTGACAGAGGCGGAAGCGCCCGCGAGCGGCGCACAAAGCGCATAATCGATGTCGGGCGCGGGCTTCTCTCTCTCTCTCTCTCCTCCTCCTCAGGCGACGAAGGTGGAAGGTCGCGTGGGAAGCGATATCAAGATCGCCCACCAGACAAGGGGGAAAGGGGCACGATAGAGAGATAGCACGCGGAGAAATCGGAGGCTCGGTCGCGAATTTTCCCGTCGTGGATGGTATTATGCTTATTGGCCGGATTACCGTGATTTTGTTCTTTTATGAGAAATGGGAGATTTGTTATTTTTCGATGTTTCGGGGGAACGGGATTGCGTTGGTTATACGAGGCTTCGACACGCGAATTCGTTTCACGACTTTCTTTTGTAAACCATGCATCATTTTTAGAATGGGTAAATGTGCGGTGGTGTTTTTCTAACTAATCGATTTATCGACTTAACTTTACGAAAATTAATCTTTCTAAGAGTGTAGTAATGTAAATGTACGAAAGTATTGAATTTTTAATAGAGGCTTGGTTGCAAGTCTTGACGTATTAGCTCTAATTAAGTGAAATGGAAAAAATATAATGGTATTTTACTGACTAAAGTAATTATTATGGTGATTGTATGCGTTACTTTATCGATACCTTTGAAACGGCATCGTTTCAAATTATGAAACTTTGATAAATTGCCTTTTTTCTTTCAAAATTAATCAAGTTTGTGCCTCAGACAGCATATTGTACATGTAGGTACAGCCTTAATTTTATCACTAAGCATACGTTGGAGTCAGTTAGAAACACGAAAATTCCTACCAAATATTCAGTTAATTATTTAAAAATCAATTTTTATCCTTCTGATATACTAATCAATTCTCTACAACACGTGGTCTTTTTAACCAAGTCCCTATCGAACAGCAATCCACGCGCGCATCAACCATTCTGTACATTTCCAGCAAACTATTACCTACAATCCCATCGATACTTTCACCCGACACCCTATTTTACACCTCAAGCCACTATAAATGTATAAACGGAGCAATATCCCGAGCCAAAGATTGCCATCGAGTTCGTCGCAATTCGCGGGGGACGATGCGATACGGATCGCGTGAAATAGACCCCTGAAGTACCGGCACTGCGGCCTCGGGGCCGTTGGTGCCAGGAACGCGCGGATACAGCTGTATTATATACGCCGACGTGGCGATATGAGTGTTGTAAACTCTCCGCAGTCGTTGACGTCGATGCGACGACGACGACGACGACGATTAGGAGGGAAGGAGCGATCGATCGCATTGGCACGTGAGGGCGGGGGGTCGAACCTGTCGACCTTGAATGTGGAATGCGTATAGGTAGGCAAATGTGATTTTTTTGAAAGGGGATTAGGATTTGAGAGAGAGAGAGAGGGGGGGGGTAGACGTATATGCAAATGGGATATAGTTCGTTTTGGAAATTTTGCGGAAAGATTTTCAATAATCAGGAAATGTTAATTTGATTACGATTAAATGATGGGTAATTAAATTATAAGAATATTTAAAGCTTAAATGCATTGTCATTCGGAATTTTAAATATATCAATTTTAAATTGATTTTTATTCAAAGTTTCGATGTTTATAATGCACAAAGTTTATAATTTCGGAAGACTACGTTTGAAGAGTTCATAATTATGAAAGGTATTATAATAATTAACAAGAATGTTGAAAATCAAAAAAAAATTTTCGTTATTATTTTGGGTAAATTTCGATTATCAGAATATCCATTTCCCTCCGGTATCCATTAAGATTTTTAAAGTGTAAAAGTTCATAGTTCAGAACAGAAAACATAATTTTTATAATTAAGAAAGCCGTATAACAGAGTATTCAAATAGTAGACCAAAACTAGAACATTATTTTCTGATTTTCGAACATTCCTATTAATTCCTAAAAATTATTATTAATGTTGCATTTGAAAATATAAACTCTTTTAATTTTGGTTGTCTCGTAATTAAAACTTTCTATATTATGAATTTCGAAAGTTTAAAAAAGTAATTCTATAATTGAAATTCTAAATGGAGATACCCGAGGACAATGGATGTTCTATAATAATTAAAACCCACCATTTATTTCTGCTCTACTTTTATTTTCAATTTTACATAATTTCAAGTTTCTGATTTCTTCAATATTCGACAGTACGATTTTCGTAATTAGAAAAATTCCGGTTTATGTTGACTATTCTATGAACTACGTGCTCAATACTAGATTTGAGTTTTGATCGTGTCTATTCTAGTTTTGAAATTCTAACTGGGAATACCGGAGAACTTTGGATGCTCTTGTGATCGAACCCCATTCGCTTAAATAGAATAATTGATCAATTTTTCTTCTACAATGAAATGATGACCACTGTCATGAAGCCTCTCTTAAAACGTGAAATGATTGGATGATGGTATAGCTTTAAAAAAAGTATCGTGTATGAGAAGTAGATAGCGCGATGATCGTTTTGACCGAGTGGATTTGAATAAAACTAAACTAACCTGAATATCAATTGCCAGAAGCTAATACACGAGAAACACACTTGCATATACGATTATGAGTATAGTAAATTATCAATGAAATGATTCAATTAAATCAGTTAAATTATTATGTGATATGTCGTAAATTTTTAAATTATTACGGTATGAAAAAATTCAAAATGAACATATTCCACTGTGGTTGAATGGTTCCGTACAGAAAATTATATTTCAACTTTTCATATGAAGAAATATGCGTGGTCTGATTATATCTACTCGAAGTTAAAAAAAAATGTTTAATGATCAGAATTTGCATTGCTTAGCGATGAAAAAGGAAGTAATTATTCGTAATATCGCAAATCTACAGTAATAACAGAAATATGAAAACAATTGTACATAACGTTTGTTTAACGGCGAAGCTTTCACTTTCGCGAATTTTCAAATTAAAATTGCAATTGATATTAGATTTCGCGAGGAGCGCCGTTATTCACGCCCGCTGAAATTCGTAATTGGCTCTAGCGTGAGGAAGAGATTCGCTGATTGATAAATTATCTAATCCGTTTTCTAGTCGTTCTACTATTCGGCTTATCACCCCATAAATTCGCGTGGATTCGGATCTTAATTCACTTAAAAAAATCTCCTCACAATTATAATTAAATTAATCATTAACGATAATAATTGAAATAATCAAATCATTGCACAACGTAACCCCCAACTTTTTAAAATTAAGCAACGCCAACGAAATTATCCATTCCACCTCTTTACCACAATTCACAAGCTCCAATGCGAATTCTCAGAACGAAAAATGAAAAAAGAAGTTGAAAAACCCACGCAAGCGCGTTTTCTTATCTCCGCCATAAAACCAGTCACTCGATGCAAATTCCGATCGATAGCCTGCGCGCGTGACTCGAACCTCGCTCCGCGCGAAACGCAATGAAAAATCGAGCTCGTATATTTCTTCGAACGAGTTATCAAAGCTCCATGGAAAAGGAAAAAAGGTAGATTGAAAAATAAAGTATTACGCTCCCTTAGCTATTGAAAGTGCGCGGCGAGGACGGCGCAAAAATCGAGACGCCTTTTCGGGGGACGCGAAGGTTGCGGGAAATCTGCTTTATCACTGACGAGGCCTTTCGTTAGTTAAATTGTATTTATTATTTCGTGATATTTATGGGATTGATAGTTCAATTAATGGGTTTATTTTAAAAGTGACCCTCAAATGTGGTAATTATTGATAGTTCTAAAATTAGTGTTTATAGATGTAAGGAGGTCGGACTTTTTACTGTTATTATAGAAGTTCTTTTTAACATGTATAAAAAAATTTAATTAAAGTTTGTGGTAAACTTGTTTTATGGTAAACTAAATAAAGTACTAAAATTTAGAAAAAAAATGTGATTTGTGCTTTATATTGTAGTAAAATTTTACGTTACGATTAGAAAATATATATTTTACGTGTTCCGATTAGAAACATTGTTTCTTGAGTTGTTATAAAAGCTATAAAAGGCGTTATAAAAGTTGTTATAAAGCTAATGATCTTACCGCAAGTAGTATTAAAAAGCGAATGAAAGTTATAATTTAAACTGTCGTATAATAATTTGATAGCCTCAAAGTTAATGTAAAATATAATCTCAAAGAAGATACGATGTTTCTAATCGTAACGCGTAAGATGTGTCTATATTCTTAGGTTTCATAAATTTGTGATACTTACAAAAATTATTATATTTTTTGACAAATTTTGAATATTTTATCTTCAAGAGATTCTTGCATCATAAGAACAGAATACAATTTACATTAGGTATATTTTGTAACTAATAAGCTACGGTCATAAGAACAATAAGTTTTATAATATATTTAAGTATTTCGATAAAAATAATGTTGAAACTGTAGTTACTGCAATTTATAAGAAAATATAGAAAAATACTTTCCATGTTATTACTAATTTTCATTAGATCAAAATACTTGCAATAACAATATTTTTGTACACTCTCTCAAATTGCCTTACAATAAAGTGGAAACCACGATATAATTTTCTATCTCTACCCAAAATATATAGCTAATATGGTAATCACCTATGAATCATAAGAAACAACTAAAAAAATCTAAGTTTCTATTCACTGGTGATTATCAAAGAAGTTTAACATTCTGTCTAACAATAGACAAATCAAACAAACAAACATTCTCATTCTCTATCTTCTCGAAAAAGCCTTTAAAACACATCTCTCTCATCAACAAAGAAGTGAACTGAAAACACCCCTTATAGCTACCCACCATGAACTAATCTTACACCCAGCGCCCCAATCAAAAGACCAATCCACCCCCAAAAGCCAAGACCCACCCCCTCTTTCAAAATGGTGGTCTCCCACCGCGAGAGCAGCATCTCCTCGAACATCCGCGCCATAATCGAGCAGCTGAACCTGAACCCGGTTGAGCGTCGGCGTTTGATCGAGTCGCGCCCGGGCGAGCTCGAGCGCTGCAAGCTCCAGCACCAGCAGAAGCTCCAGCACCAGCAGAAGCTCCAGCTCCAGCAGAAGCTCCAGAACCAGCAGAATCAGAAGAAGCGAGAGTTCCTGGTGGAGGCGGTGACGCCGAGGCCGAGGGTGACGATCGGCGTGTACGGTTTGAGGCAAACGCCGCCGGAGGAGGAGAGGAAGAAGTGCGTCGTGGCGAGGAACGGAGGGGCCGAGGTGCAGAGCGAGAAGAGGAAGGTGGCGAGGAGGTTGGAGGCGAGGACGAGGCAGAGGATACCGCCCAGGCTCGAGGTGGATGAGGTATTTTTGATGGAAGGGGAGGGTTGTTTGAAGGAAAAGGATTTTTTATTTAGTTTCAATTTGTCGATATGGTTTGTATAACGATCGAATGATGAATATTATTCTACTAGTCGGTTGTAATTTAATATTGGGTATATATCGCTGTTATTGACAGCATGTGCAGAAAAGTTATATTTTGGAATTTGGGAATTAGACAGTGTTAGAAACGTTTATGCGTTAATTTGTATTTACTCATATATTTTTATTGTTTTGCATGATTTTTGAGGTTACATATTGCCTCAAATATCCCAATAACGTCAGTAATTGAGACACTGATGAATGAGAGAAAGAATGGACTCTACAGATCTTACGTAAAACTAGGATATTATTGCCTAATCCTATAATTTAATATATACCATTATACAAAGTTTCAAGTAATTATTACAATGTTTCGAGTTTCGACGAATGACATTTGGATAGAGTGTCTCCGATGTCTTGTCTGGAGATTTTCTTCAAATTTCAATCGAAGAAGTGTATATAAATAGTTGCTGGAAACTTTGTATGTAAGGGTACTTTATTATATAAAGAAGGACAAGGATTTTTTTAATCTTTGTTACATTACAACTAATTACTTGCCGTTTGTCGTTTGTTGTAAGAATAATAAGACGGTAAGAATTAAAGAAGAAAATTTGTCTTTTTAATTGGCTTTGAATAACAAAAATCTTGCAATCTCCTTTAATTATTTCACAAAAGGAAATCAGCATGAATATTTTAAATTAATTACCTTTAAATAAAGATAAAATTAAAATATAAATATTCTTTAATAGTCTTATGATTATTAATTTTGTACTTTATTGCTTGTAACAAAGTATAATTTATTAGTACGTACAGAGGATGAAAATATCATGCTAAAAATTAAGAATCGAAGCCTTTCGCGTGACATCTTATATAATGTTAACAAAGTCAATACAAAATCTAATAATGTGGCTTGAAAGTAAGAAGCTTTTCGCGAACCCGCGTTGCATATTCAATGACAATTTGATGACTCAAATGTCGCCACGCACTCTTATAGATATAGTTATTATAGTTACACTTACCTTCTTATTTATATATAACTGACTGCAAAAAGCGAGAGTGTAACCGAAAGGTTTCAACGGAATACATTCAATTACCTTGGTTATTTATTTTTAATGAGTCGAAAGTATCATAATTATCTAAATTGGTGTAAATTAGAAAATAAATCTTATTTTTCGCTAAAAGTAACAGTAATTGTTGCTCCATTAAATACAACGATTATATCTACTTGTAGAAGAGAAAATACATGTTTATCAGTATAAAATCAAGTTTAACCTATATGGAAATAGATAAGTTTGGGCGCATCAATATTTTGAAAACTATTTAAGAAAACAATAAACTGAACGGGAAAGGAAACGCAAAGTTTGCGTTTATAAAATACTCTAATCATCTTTAAAAAGCGTAAGATTTTTAGAAAATATTAAATATTTTCTGGCAATTAACATTTTTATATGAAATTCTAATAAACAATATATTTTCAATGTTTTGTCTCAAAATCATACATATTTCTTAACTAACAAATATATAACATAACTTTAAAAGCAAGATGATCCAGCGAACCCGCTACACTACCATTCTACTCTACGATTCCCTAATAGAAACTAATAAATTCAATTACTATTTCATTCAAATCACACATCCTCTTTAGCCTACCATCGCGAGCCCTGACCATTATTAATTTCCTAATCATTAACGGGGCACACCACCTTTAAAATGTGAAACAAAAAAATTGATTAGGAATTTTTATTTTGATATTTATTTTAATAAGGGTTTTTTTCCTGAAAGTATACATAAAAACCTACCAATTTGTATATTTTTTACCTTCGTTGGACCTTCCATGCCTCCATGGCAAACCAGACTGTTTTCGAAGACTTTAAGCACTGTCCGTAAGATTCCAAGTCTACGCATGGATGGATTGGGCTAAAAATGTATGGAGATACTCATTATAGTTGTACTTTTAGTATGAACGTAGGGATTTTGATTTGAACGAGTAGAAAATGTTTTACATCTATAAAAGTGATAAAATTATTAAAAAATAAGTGTTATATTGACAATGTTCATATAAAAAAATACTTCTACTCGCTCAAATCAAAATTCCTTATTAAAATAAATATAAAAATAAAAATTCCTAATCAATTTTTTTGTTTCACATTTTAAAGGCGGTGTGCCCCCTTAACAATCAAAACCCACCCGACTCCCTACCCACAATCCAAACCCATCTTCCCTCAAGCGCCAACAAAGCAAATCTCCTCGTCCTATCCACCTCTCCCATTAAATTCGCTCGCCTCGCACATGCATCTCTCCAGTATTCTCTACCTCTCCTACACACCTCTATACACCTCTCTTCGCTATTACCGTTACACCTATCTATATACACACCCACCGCGAGGCGATCCGAGAGCCGCGAGGTTCGCACGGCCGCGCGCGCGGCTGCTGCATTCGTAAACGAGAACTCGGGCGTGCGCGCGCGACGCCGGATAGACGAGGCGTACGTACAGTGCGCGCTCGCTTGGGAAAACTCTCGAGCGATCGGTTACGACGAGTTTGTTTACGAGTATAGAGGATGGCCGGGGGTAATGCGCGTGTGCGGGATTTTTATGGGTTGCGGAGGTTTTGCTTTTGTGGTGGGGGGAGAGTGGGTTTGCGGTTGAGGAGAGATTTTGAGTTGAAGGGGATTTTGTACTTGAAGATTTGGTATGTCTATGGAGGAAGATTATGACAAGGGTAAAAAAATTAGTCTGGGATTAATCTGGCTTAACGAGTCTGGCGAAAGTCTTGCAAAAGTCTAGTAGAAGTCTGGCTTAGGCCACTATTCCATTATGTCGAGAAAACTCATTTTTCACAAGTAAATAATTAGAGTAGTACATTAATTATTAGTATCGAGTAGAATAGTGAAAATACCTACTTTTCGATAAAATAGGAGAAAAGTTTTTTTACATATTGCAATCTTGGTTAAAATATGAATATTTGTAAAAAAGAGACAAAAATTTAGGTTACTGGCAATTTGACATGACTCGATGCTTTTGTTTTGCACATTTTGTCTAAAGTCTGGCATAGTGGCCAAAGACAGACTTCTGCAAGACTTTCGCCAGACTTATTGAGCCAGACTTATTGAGCCAGACTATTACCAGACTAATTTTTTTACACGGGAGACTACACTTTTAGATAAGATTGGCGATGTAAATGTGAGAGTAGTTTCTTTTAGTTACAGATTTGCATGCCAAATTTATAATTTGCGTTAAGATTCTTAATCAAAGCTACGGGTATTGTCGTGCTGATAAGATTGCTATTGTAAGTTTTTTAGATGGAAAGGAAATAACCTATAAGAAAAACAATAGTGGTACCTGTTTCTTGTAAAATAGTAAAAATATGTTGAAGACGTATAATGTGTAGAAACATGTTATATAAACAAACGTGGGTTTTTCAATTAATTTTTTTAAACACTCAGAATTTGAATTGTTATCATAGTCTTGTTCTCAAAATTTGACGTGATCTCTTAAATAAGCTGATATAAGGTAAATTGTTGTGCAAAACTATTCATAATGTGATTCAAATGAAATCGTTTTCAAATTTGATAAAAGTGAAACGTTTATTTGGTCATTTTCTGATTAGTTTGGTATAAAATGTTATTTTACTAACAAACAATTGTATTGTGCTGATAAAAGTCATAGAGTTAGTTGAAACAGTACTTTTATTTAGCATTCGAGCGTATTTTCTGTTCGTAATAACCGGTTATTTATTTCGAAATTATCCACCTGATATAACGCATAAAATGCAGCACTGTAACTACTATATTAAAGTACCAATAATTTATCTTTAACAAAAAGGCCAGTAATAAACATTTATCATAATATTTATTACATTTCACGCAAGGTTTTCTAGCATTACCGTATTATTTTTTTTGTAAAACAAATTATTTTAACTAATCAAAAACTGCTTTAAAATTAAGCTATTTTCTGGTAGATTAGGAAATATTCAACAATAAATAAGATTAAATAAAAAAGTTTCCTTCTTAACGAATAGAAATAGTTTGGGTTCACAATTATTGCTCTCGTAGCGACATACTCAAAATTATTCTTCTTGGTTCAATAGACCATTTCTCTGTATGTGTATATGTATATCTATTTTAATAATTGTGAAGACACTATTTATAGAAATTTATGTCGAAATTACTTCTTTCCGGTCTAATAATTATTTTATAAATGAATAAAGTAAAGTAGTATAAGTGAAAATCATCTATTGGCTAATTTTATTTAGTAATTAAGATCGGTAGTAGTCACAGTGTCTGATAATGTCAATAAAAACTAGTTATTAAGAAGAAAAAAAAAACATTATTAAGACACTTACTAAGTCTACTGCTACTATTGTATTTGCTGTAGAAATTGCCACACTCTAGAATATTTTCTTTACGAGAGAATTATAACTTTATCGAAGTTTCATTTCGCAATGCCACAGAGCAAGCGAATAATAACAATAATAATAAAATAATAAGCAACACAGCACTTTCCCACAATTAAAAGTCGACTGAAACTGGTGCGCCTATAAATATATCGGTCATAACGAAAGTATTCTTTCCTGTATACCTACTGAATTATTGAACATTCTCCTACAATATTACAAATTAGTTTCTATAATATATATTGTATGTAAATAAAAAACTTTTCATAATTTTGCAAATTTCATTTCTTACAGTTTCTACACTCATGCACATTGTGCAAACATAATTTCACAAGTATATTTATATATTCACATTCGCCATCACACACAAAACACTACACCAAAAACCCCTATAATACACAAATCTTCTTCTTCTTGAATCCCCCTCAATCATCACTACAAAAAGAAAATCTTATTTTAAGATTGACCTATCTTAAATTTGTTGCATCTTAAAATTTCAAATGCTTGAAAAACATAAAGATAATATGAATATTAAAATAAAAATAATTAATAATGAATATTAAAATAATTAATATTATTATTAAAATAATATTAATATTATTTTTATGTTTTTCAAGCATTTGAAATTTTAAGATGCAACAAATTTAAGATCGGCAATCTTAAAATAAGATTTTCTTTTTGTAGTGATCGATATCAATGAAAAGCAAAAAATATAAGCACTCGATGAAAAGCAAAAAATCCAGAATAGCGCAGCGAAAGAAACCAAAGTATATAAACAAGCGGCCGTGTGTATTCTCCGCATCTCTGACTCTCGATTTGTTTTGCGTGTGTGCACAGGTACCGAGGAAGGATGCGCCCACGCCGACGAACGCGTCGTCCATCAGCGAGGAGCCCGGCTCGCCGCTCAAGGAAGACCTGCGTAAGTATGATATAATTAACTTTTTGTACTTTGTAGGCCGGTGCTTATGGTATAACTGTTTGCGGAGGATGTGCGTGTTGGGGGATTTTATCATGGGTTGCAAAGTCGGAAAGAATGACGCGTTAGAATTCTTCTTGCACGCAGGATGTTTAGTGATGACAAATGTGAAAAGGAAGATATCAAATTTGAGATATTTGGAATTGTATGAAAATTAAATTCTTTTTTAGAGTAGTATATGCGTGTACGGGAATATTTGTTAGATGATCAAAAGAGGGTGGATGGTTTAAAAATAGCAGACAGATAGTTTGTTTTTTTAGGTAATTGTTTACGTAATAACGCGTAGTAATATACAACTTTCTAAAACTAAAAATTTTGGGAATAATTTTAAAAATTTGTTTGATATTAAAGTACGTAAAAATGTAGAGTGTAATTTGCTTAATGGAAGTCTTAGTAAGATTAATTATTTAAAAATATTCTTTTTTATTTTAAAATAACTTATTGTACATATGGGCTTTTCAAATTTTGTACATTTACAAACGTTCTAATTATATCAATATTCACGGTATAAAGCATAAGCATAATTTGATTAATTTGATTGATTTAATTAATATAATTAATCATTAAAATTAATTTACTCAAATTACAAATTAATCTGCCAAGTAAAACGATTATGAGCGTTTGCAAAATTTTCAAAATGGATTATTCAACCTAGTTTCTGAATGATGAATGCCATAAATGTAAGAAAAGGTCAGAAATATGTGAAAATCATAAGTATGACAATGAACTCCAATACAAATTCCATCAAATCACAAGCCACCCCTCCTAAAAACTACCTTTCCATTACCCCCTCTTTCCACTTCACACCACGACCTTTAAAAACTAATCTCCCCGTCTCTTGTCAAAACCCCATTTTATCAATACACACCCACAACCGCGCACCTAAAATTAATCATTTACGACCCACCCCCAAAATCTCTCTATCCCTCCTTTATTTACACTTTACAAGAGCCACTCGCTCACCCATCGACGCGCTCGTTATAATTAATACGCGCGCGCGCGGCCGCTCGCTGCAATTAACGCTTTACGCTCGTCCTTTCGAACGAAATCGGCCGTGCGCTAATGCGCCCCGTACAAACGATTTACAAGCGTTGTAGGCGGTATATCGATAGGCCCCACTTTTGGCGCCATTGGTGACGATTGGAAATTCAGCGCGACCCGATTGCGATGGAGAGAACGGAGATTTGTTGGCTGATGGGGGAATTATGATTGTCCGTGTCTAGCTGTGAATGGGACGAGATTGATGTGGAATCGGTGCGTTTGTGTTTTGGAGGTAGGAGGGGGAGGGTTTTCTTTTTTAAAGAGGATTGAACAAATGATTTTGTAATAGAATTTTATTTCGTGTATTTTTATATCTTGGTAAAAGAAAATGGAATATTTTGTATTTCATCACTAAAATTATAATTGAATTAATGACAATTTCATAAATGATATTAGTGGGTATGTGATAATATATATGCTAAAAGTAGTAGAAAATGTATATTATATATATCATCAGGGAATATTAATAGTAATTTGTATTATGCAATTAAATATTTATAATTATTTTTGATTAATAAGAATCATTAATAATTATTTACATTGTCTATTTTAATTAAATGTGTAAAGTACACTCAATGCTGTTCATATCTTTTATTTTTTAAAAATACCTATTATATTTCATTATAAGAACAACTATAATTTATATTAGAAAAAAAAAAAATCTTTAACTTTTTTATTACTAAGTAATAGCTAGAAAGTACAGTAATATACTTATAATAGAACATTAATAAAGATGTATTGAAACCAGAACTAACATCAAATACATAATACGCACTAAACGATTTTTTGTTTCTGCTTTACGAGATATTGTTATGCTAACTGTAAAGAGTTCATTTGTAATGCGCAGGTTCTCTTTTTATTGTATAAGGTTCCTTGCGATAGTAATCCAACTGACTTCCGAGATAAAAAAGGAATATGGCGCTTTCTCCGGCAATGTTTTTTATTATTGTAGCATACTTTCACATCCCTTTGAAACTAGTCGCAGATATCATCTAAAGTGAGACTATAAAATATCTGCATGCTCATATTTTTCACCATCTCCCTAGTCTAATTGCTATTAAATGCACAGTGCTAGGTATACAAAGCTGTTATTTTCAAAAGTATTTCAAAATAATTAAATAGAAGTCAAAACATATATTTTGTCTAATCATATCTTGTAGGTGAATATTAAACGTGACCCCGTTTTTAGTGATGTATGCCATAAAAATTGAACAGCGCTGAAAGAGTAATGTTATTGACGCTTTTGACACTCATTTTTGCATGTGTAGATTTTTATGCGTAATGATTATTGGAATGAGTTACGAAATTAAAGATTGTTTACTGACAACGTTTCGGTGACTGTTTTACCATCCTTTTAAAATCTTTATTGCACATAATTAGTGCTTATATGGGCACATCACTAGTCAGTCTTAACATTCTTATAACTTCTGACCTGTCGGTTTGTATAATGCATTATTTATATCTTTTTCTTCATAACTGTTAAACTTTATATCTATCTTTATTTAATCAATTAAAAAAGTGTATAACTGTACGTGATCAACGGACAAAAAACATTGAATTGATTCTTTATATATAAAAACCAGTTTTATAAAAATCTCACGCACTTCTAAAACAGAATCTGACAGTTTTTGCTGTGTATGCCAATTTAAAAATATAATAGTAGAGTTTAAAAATTCAATTTGATTTATGTAAGAAATTTTGTTGATTAAGGTCAAGTTTTAAAGAGGTTTTAAAATCAATCAACGTAATTGATCAAATTAAAGATGCAATTGATTTTCAAAAATGTTGCATTTTTCATGTAATCAAGGTGGTGTTTAATATTTATATAAATCAACTCAATTTTGAAATACAAAAGTCTGTTAAAAGTCATTATATTCTTCTATCTAAAAATGAAACTGTGGTAAATATGTTAATGCCTCTGAATAGTCAAAATGTATCCCTCTAAACGTGGGGGTACCATCCTGATGATACAACATGTTTACGGGATAAAATAAGTTCAAGAGTTATTTTACGTGTTTACGAAGTTCGGTTAATTTGAGTTCCTAAATCGTGTTAGTCTTCGCCGAGAACGCTAAATTGCGTCACTCTTCGTCTTAAACTTTGAAACGCGTTACTCTACGTATTGGACGTCGATATACGATGCAACCAATTCTTGGTTTTCAGAACTGATTTTCATGATTTACGCTAATATTTTACCATGTTATTCGGCTATTCCTAGTTGACAAGATACATAAATGTAAACACAACTAGGTCAAAATAGTTTGTAAATGCAAATATGCTATAAATAAAGAAGAATGAAATTTTTCTAAAATCATATAAAATATTTTTGTGAAAATGTATACACACAGGGTATTTTGACGTTTGCGTTTGTGGATAATAACGTGTACAATTATTATTTGCAAGAACCGCACTATGTCTCAATCATCAGTCCGAACTCAACACGTACACAATACAAAATGTCGTATCCAATATGGCGAAAGGAAATTTATTAATCATCTACCAAAAACCCTTTCTATACAAGTACAAAAACGTGCAATTCAAATCGCCACGCACCATTTCACTTCCCACACACCTCATTACCCTACCCTCAACCAAACTTCTCTCCCCGCAAAAACAATCTCACCAACACCTCTCTCTTGTCTAATCCCCAGCCGAGCTCACAACGGGCAGCCTGAACCACACCGCTGCCCTGCACCGCATCTCCGTGCGGCCGAAGAACCGTCGTCCGCCCCGTCGGTCCACCTCCCAATCCAGCTGCAGCAGCATCAACAACACCTCGTCGAGCAGCAGCGGCGGCCTGCCCCGCATCGACAGCATCTCCGAGAACTCGATCGACACGCTGGACAGCCTCGAGGCGATGGCCCCGCTGGCCGTCGACACGAGCATCGGCAGCTCGACAAGGGCGGAGTCGCCGGGACCGGTGCCGCCGACGCCCACGACGCCAACGGTGAGTGGGGGAGGAGGGAAGCGGGCTGGAGCAAGAATTGGGGCAGCACTTAGGATGTCTGTGTGGGAAATAAGGGTGAATTGGAGTGGAGTATTATAGGCTGATGAGCCAGGTGTTTTCTTTTTTGCGTCTTGGGGGTTTCAGTGGAGTTTGCTGATGAACTGTTTTTGGACAGTTTTGATGATTTCGATGTTTACTGTGAGAGGTTGAAATGATTGAATTGGAAGTTCATGTGACTTTTAATTAGGACAAAGCGTGGTTGGGATCCTCTTGGATTTGACACGATTCCAGGTAGAATTGTGTAGAAACCAGGTGGATTTCGACTGTAGGTAGATATTCCAGGCTTCATCCAAGTGAATCAACACCTAGATGACTAAAAATTTATCCGAAAGTCCACCTTAACTAAGCTCAGAACATTTTCTTAAAACTGTAGCTGAAGTTTCACCTGGATTTCAGTTTAATTCAAATCCATCTGATTTCAAATTTGATTCCGCATGGATTTTCAACGAATTTTAAGCTGGATATTTTCTAAACATTAGCAATATTTTTTAGATAAAGACATAGATTTTCAATTTCGCAATCCAACCTCTGCAATCCAGTCGAATTCAGATGGATTTTCTAAAAACCCAGCTGAATCTAGTTGGAATCCACTCCAATCTAGGTGGAATCCAGATGCACAACTTTCTTGGATATCCAGTTTAATTTTATTTTATTAGAGATATCTAAAGTAAAGTCACCGGAGTGAATCTGATGAAACTCTATAATCTAGCCAGAAAATTTGACAACCTATTTTAGACATTCTTGTCGCAGATCTACATCTAATTGCATTGATAATTTTGAGATTCTCTTAAACTTATTCCCTAAAATTACCAATATTTTTGTATTATTCTGGCTAAATTAACAAAGTAACTTGCAAATGGAGCAGATACCATATATACAAATAGCGAAGAATAGCAACTAAATGTTTTTTTCCATACCTGCGCAGGAACCTACGACCACAACGAAGCCAATACCGATACTGAGGAAGTCATCGAGCAGGTTATCCAGGAACTCCGAAGTATTCGAGGAACTGGAAGCTAAACTTCCAATACTGAGGAAACCTGCTGTATCGCCCGATAGTCTGGAATCAAACCTAGATTCTAGGTCCAGCGGGGACGTGCTGGACATTAGCGAGGAAAATCTGATCAAGTCTCTACCCAAACCTACACCCAGGACTGCTTCTACGGGCTCCGAAGGTGAGACAGATAAAGATTATCATTAAAGTAAGGGATTGAGGAGAGCGCGAAGAACACTAAACGAATAGCAGCCACTGAGTTTCAGTGAAAACTTAACGAACTTTTGTTTTATTTTATATCGAACAGCTCTCACTCTCGAATACAAACTATCTAGACACTATAAAAGCTCCTGACATACTCTCAACAAGATTTATTTTTGTAATCCTATCTAAAACTGTGATGGCGGCTATTTTCTCAGCACGGTACTCGTCGATTTGATTGGTTAAAAATTTTAGCAAGACTCCTAGTAAATAAAAAAACTGTATATACTTACATTTCAGTTAGCTTACAATATATCACGAAATGATAGTTAGACTCATACTGCACGTTAATTATTTATCTTGCCAATAATTAAAAGTACAAACACTCATACCTATTATGAAGCATTCCACTGAACTTTTAACTTTCTAAAAACTAAAAAAAGTCTGCAATTCGGATTCTAACTCAATCACACTGAACACCAATGGCTTCAATCAGTCATTAAAAAGTACCACTCTAATCTTACAATAATCATAAAAGTATAGAATGGGTGCACGTAGACTTCAGCGCCCCCCGGTAGTGGAGAAACAAATCATTTGGGTGAAAAAAAATAAATAGATAACTGCGGTTCTACACATAAAACGGATAAAATAATAACTCTTGGCTTCTTATGAAACACATTCTCGGAGTCTTCAGCGTTCTTCAGATTAAAAGTAGAATATTTACATCAAACCGGATAGTTTACTTCTCACCCAAGGCGCTGAAGTCTACGTGCAACCAGCCTATACTCAGACTATTCCTTCACAGAAACATAAAACTTTACACCACTCATACTTACCGCTTACATCTAACATCATTCCACTTACTCCCAACTGATCGTCCCCCTCGTTCCAGGCTACGAGAAGTCCGGCATACCCCTGTCAACGCCTCGTCGGCGCTCCTCCTCGAATCGCCTGTCCAAGTCGCCCGACAGCCTGGAGAGCAACTCGCCCGGCTGGTTCACCAAGTCCAGCGAGGGCTTCGACAAGCTCTCGGACTTCGAGCGCGAGGCTAACGCCAGCAACGGCAATCTCAGCGCCAACGTCGGCGCGAATTACAGCAAGCCGATCGCGGCCGCTCGGAGACTGCTCACCCCCATGTCCAAGTCCCAGGAGCGAGTCTGCTGCAGCAAGAGCGCGGACAGTCTCGAGGCACTGGAGGCGATCAACAGCGACGACTCCATGGAGCGCAGGAGGAGCAGCTTCGAGATCAGACCGAGGAGGAACCAGGTGTGTGTTGTTGATTATTTTTTTTTGTGAAGTTTGGAAGTTCTAACAGAATTTTGAAGTTTTCAAATTTGAATAGACCTTGAACCTAATGTTGACTGAAAGGACTCGTTGTTCTTGAATTTATACAGGTTTGTGTTATCCTTGGAGGTTTCTCCTTGGTAAACTACTGATTTTGATAAATTCTAAGCTTTTACTCTAATTATCTTGAAACTTTGGTATCTAATTAGGAAGGGAAAATACGATTATGTATGAACTTGAAAGTCTTCAATAAGTTAGTATAAAGAAGCTATTGTTAGAAATAAAATAGTCATTCCTGCTTGACTATAAATTTGTTCAATAAACTCGGACAGTCCGAAATTAAATCCGAAATAAATAAAACTTATTACAAACCTACATTCTATTATTACAAATGTAAATCAATGTCATTTTCTAAATCAGATACATAAGATCCCTAAAGATTAAGGCAATTTATAATTTGTTTATCCATCTAAATGTTGTCCACCTATCATATTTTGCATTTTGTAACTAAAACATCGATAGAATAAATGTTGATTTGGCACCAATAAATTAGAATAATCAATCAAATTATCAAAACTAAATGACATACATTTGACTGCTTATATGGAGTTCTAAATAAAAAATTAGTCAATACAAAGGTAGTATATATCTGGGTGTACAAATTCTAGACTCTTGAAATGTGTAAGGTACATCCTTGAATAATATAATAAACATAAACCGTATACAAGAGTTTAGAAAGACATCATTGATTATTCATTCTACAGCGAATTTTAAAAATGCACTATCGCGTACTTTACAGGTTGTACATAAAATCTTGTTTTAAAACAAACAGCCAAATAAATACATATCTATCCATCTGTCTAGGTGCACAAGGTCATGTCCAAGTCCACCGAGTGTTTCGACTCCACCCTGGTCGAGCATCAGCAGCTCGTGATCAAGGCCGACGAGAAGCGAAAGCGAGCCAGCGTGTCGGAGATGAATCTATCCAGAGGAAGCAGCGCCAGCAGCAACAGCAGACACGGCAAACTTCTGTCCAAGTCCTCCGAGAGCTTCGAGAAGATATCGAACCTAGTAGAAACAACCATCGCGCATCAGGAAAAGAACGGCGGCGTCGAGCCAGAGAAGGTCAACAACTCCTGGCGAGGGAGCAACAACAGGAGATTGGCTCACTCCTCCGAGAGCTCGGACAATCTCGACCTGGACGACAACTGCAAGCTGGAGAATCGCAACAAAGCCAGAAGATCCACTCCCAAGAGGTTGAGCAGCAGCAGCGGCAACAATTTCCTGGACGAGCAGGACAATAACGTGGTACTGAGGAAGCCCGCGAGGCTGCAGAAGAGCTCGGAGAGCTCGGAACTGGGAAGCACGGATACCTTGGACTCCGAAAGAAGGAACACGATGAAATCGTCCGACAGCGACGAGACCCTAGACAGCCTGGAAAAGGACTTGCAGGAGCCGCAGCCGAGTCCGCCCGAGCAGGACAGGAAGGACGAGGAAACGACGGAGAGCGTCTTGGAGCGAAGGGAGAAGGAGAGGAGCAACAGCGAAGAGGAGGAGGAAAAGGTCGGATCCTTCTGGAGGCGAAGCACCAACTCGCAGGAGTCCAACAAAGACTCCAACAATCTCGACATACACCTGCTGGCTTACACCCTGGTCTCCAAGATCCAGGAGAACGGCAACAACGACGACCACCACAACGAGGAGAATCACCACCAGCTGGACGAGGACAGGACGTCCAAGAGCATATGCGGCACCTCGCCCGTCGTCGTCTATCCCAAGAAGAAGCAGCACCAGCAGCACCTGCAGCACCAGCAGTCCGGCTCCGAGGACAACAAGACCCTGTCCTCGACGATCAATAATCTACTGTCCTCGAAGACGGACGAGGATCTGCAGAACATGCTCAATGGTAACATATCCGAGGTGTCGACGGACACGAAGAGCTTCAAGGAGAAGCTTATCATGTTCGAGAAGTTGGGGAAGTGAGAGGAGGAGAGCGGAGTGGAGGAGGAGATATATAAGAATCGTGTGCACGCGTTGTGTGATGATGATGATGATGCGTAATGATTTATTTCTTTTTTGCGGTTGTTTGTTGGATCGTTCGTTCGTCGTCGGCATTTTTGGGGGACTGGTGTGTGTTTTGTTGAAATTTTTGGCAGATGATCGAAAAGAGAGTAGCAAGGTTTTTGCACTGAAAGAGAAAATTTGAGATTCTTGTTTTATATAGGGGTGTGAAAAATTGTAATTTTTTCGAAAACGAATACCCACGATTTTCATTTTGTTCAATACTTTTTTAACGTAATTTTGAATTTAAAACTATCCAAACTCATGAAATTCTTTGGCGAAAGAAGGAAAGCTTTTATGTTTTGGACAGGTATATTCAAGATTTCGTTGGCATGCGGTGATTGGAAATACTTTTGCATGCTAAACTTGAATGAATACGATTGCTTCTTGAATATTTCAAAGGGTGTACCAGTCCCTTTCACGATATAATGATAAATGAGCGCATATGTAAAGATTTTCACTCAATTATAGACTATAATAATAATGTATATGTACGAGAAATGTTAAATTATTGTTTATACAAAGGAGTGTGCAAATGTCGCTTGGAAATCTTTAAAAAATTAAGTTTTTTCTGTCTTTTTTAAATACGTAACGGCTTTTCGTCTATTTTGTACATGCGTTGTTGACAAATTTAATAAGCCTTATTGATCTGGCGTTTCGAATTTAAAAGATATTAATTTAGATTTACATGTTAAGTATAACCTTTTTGATAAATATTTTTTATTAAAAAATATTTTTTTGATAACTATAAATTAAGGTTAATAACTCAGTCTTTCATTAATATTGTCGAAGAATTCAATTTTTTAAGATTTTCACTTGACGTTTTTCTCCCTAAGTTATTTGTTTTAAGTATTCGACGTTATCCGTTTTTTTTCTTTTCTATTAAAACAAAGAGAGAGATAGGACGGCGACTTCTCGCGGAAGTCGTCGATTCGTGTGTACAGTAGTTCAGTTCACATTTAGTAAACCTACATGTATGTACTCGCAGTATCGGATTTTTTCTCAATAACTCTTATCCTTTTTTGTAAATAAAAAAATATGTGTAAAGTGTTCTCTCTGTGTAGTGGCATAGGACAACCGATTGTAAAGTATAAAAGATTTATTCTTCATTTTTTTCGAATTATTATAAATTAACAAAATAATAAAAAAAAAGGAGTCTCGGCGAAATCTTTTTAGCCTCAAGTGCCTTACACACGAGCTCGAAGAACCAGGAGAAAGAGAGAGAAAGCGATGAAGAAAAATAGAGCGAGGTGAACAAAAGTGAATTGTATTCGTCTTAAAGCGATAGATCTCTTAAAATGTTAACAAATAAATAAAAATGTAACAATCTTAGGAGCTTAGAGATTTAAATTCATGATTGTTAGAAGAACACGATTTCGCCGATTTTTTTTCTTTGAATGTAAATAAAGCTGCCATCGCTATAACAGTTTGAATATTATTTTATTTAATTCTTTAGTCTTTATTAGACCCACACTCATCATCTTAAAATTACATTTACAAAATATCTTACAGATACGCACATTGCACAATCTGAGAGGAATTCAAGTAACTACAAACTGTCATTCTTACAGAGTATACAGACGATGAAGTAAACAGTGCGAACACAGGTGATGTTGCATCGGAAATACTAAATCAATTAATTACGTTTAAAACGCTAAATCAGTTGTTTTTTTCCCCAAACTACGGAAAATGCGTTCACTTATTCGTTTGTGTTATTAATAAATTATTTCATAAAGTGGAAAAATATAGAATTCCAAGAATTTATTGCGTTGTATCTTTCAGAATTAATTTTTAGTTGCTATCAAAGGTTTCCTTGCGAAATCTGTATCTTTCTAGTTTACGAAAATTGTTGACTGTGCGCGAAGTATTTATTAAGAAAAACAGAGTATAATAATTATTCCGTAAAGTCGAGATGACTGAATAAAGTAACGGATTTGGTATCACAGGATGTCTCGTCTTCTCTATTTTATCCGCACTCGCTGTAAAAATTCTTTGTGTACAAAATGGGAATGTATTACTAGACAAAGCTTTCGGGATCGTGCTTGACGTTTTTGTTACTTTTAAAGTACGCTTATTTTGTACAAATCCCTGTCAAAAGTTTTTGAGGAACGAAATTCACGGAAAATCGCCTCCGGATAGAAACAAACACACATTGATTTAAGGCTGAAAAACATCATTTCAAAGTTTTCTCTACGACATCAATCCTCAATCCCTTTATCTTATTTTCCTTTTAGCAATGTGCAAAGGTAATCATCAAATTATTAAATATTCGCTTCTAAAAAAAAGTTTAACTCAATATTACAGACATAATCAATTTAAAGAAGGATCAATCTTAATATAATCAAATTATTCTTAAAATGATAGTAGAAAATGCCTGTCTCACTTTAGTTACGTACTCAAAAATTATTTTAAAAAATCATAGAGTTTAAAGATCTCTAAAAATCATAAAGTTCATTCCATGATAAATTATCAAACGAATATCTAAAACTTGATTTATCAACCATTTCATAAAACTTTACATCTACGTTTTTTTTTCTTTTATCAACAATCAATAGGACCAAAACTTCACTGAAAGTGCTCCTTGATGATTCACATACCCAAATTAACTTAATAGTTATATTATGACGGAATTTCATTTTTCTATTGTAATTCTCGACACGTGTAGACAATCAGGGTTTATTTTATAATAATTTTGTATACAGTTGTAGATCAATAAAGCGCCATGATAGCATATAGATATTGACTATAAATATAATAAATGAGAAAAAAGGTTAGCCTCTTTGTACCCTTGAGTTTAAGAATTAAAATTACATTTTACACAAAAAGAATTATAGATTGACCCATTCCCATTCTCAGTTCCTAGAAGCCAGGTCATTAATTTATTTTTACGCGATCCTTAGAAATTAATCATTGAAATGTTGTTTGTAATCGGTCCAACTTTCAAATTGCGAATATAAAAGGTTTTTGTTTACTATATGTACATATACATATCTATCAAACATTAGACACTTGAGCTGATTACAGTATTTTAACTCTACGCTAACTACTAAAAAAAATATGCCAATGTACAATTTTGTTTGAAATTTTGCGTGAAATATTGCTTTGTTCTTAAATTTAAGGGCCCAAAATTGCTGACCGTTTCTCGCATTTACAATATTTACAGTCAACATATATTGTTGCTATCGTGGCGCCTCGAAGTCTGGAAATTTGAATAATTATTTTCAGTGAAAATTTGTTATTACATCAGACTCAATTTCTGTAGTTATTGTTTCATAGTATCAGCCTATTAGAATACTGTTTAAATGTTCTCAGTCAATTATTATGCCAAACAAACTACCGATATATTTGATATACCAGCTTCTTTCTCTCTACAACGTGTCGATCAACTGCCCGAAAACAGTACAAAAACGTATTACATGCGAGCTCCGGCAGTGCGACTACCACGCGTAAACAGCACCCCCGCACGTTTAATTATGCCCGATACAAAGACAGCCACTAAAATCGCTCAACAGGACGATCCATGCCAGTTCAGGCGCTCAAAGATGACGAAGCAACGCGCCCACCGCGCGCATCCAATCCGCAGCAACGGAGAACTAAATAATACTATCACTCAACCTTATTACGCGAATCTCCCCTCCCTCTTTACACACCATTTGGATACTGTCCATCCACCGAAACTCCAGCCCTCGAAAAGGAAAAAAAAAAAATCAATCCAGGCAGAAAATCATCACCTCGGAGCACCAGCAGAGGCAACCCCCCCTCCTCCGATATTCCCCCTTCAATCGAATCACAGCTCGTCGTGGACGTCGAGGCTCTCCCTGTCCGGGTTGCAGGCAACCGGCGTCTGGAACTCCATGGCGTACTCGCACCTGCTGGGCTCGCTCACGCTCAGCAGCTGGTTCTCCTCGCCGCACTTGAAGCTCACCAGGGTCGACCTCGCGGGGCCGTTCCAGCAGGTCAGGCCCCGGTCGAACTTGGCACGGGTGTAGCGGCTCGGGCCCTCGCCGCCGATCCAGTCGTTCCACAGGCCCAGGCTCACCTCGCCGCCACCGGACTTGGAGCGCTGACTCGCCTTGCCGAAGGGACACAGACTGTAGACGTACTCGAGGTCGGTGTAGTCGAAGCACTCGCCGTCCAGGGCGGAGAACTCCTCCTCGGGACCGTAGTCGCGCTCAACGCGCTCCTCTAGACGGGAGAAGTAAGATTCTTTGAGAGAGAGGGTGAGAGTGGGTCGGGGGTATGACAAGTCAGAATTGGGGTTTTGGGCTGGTTGTTGGACTGAAAATTATTGTTGGATCGAATAGTGGAAGAGATGATGGATGTTGAGAAGGAGTAGTTTGTGGACTGGAAAGTAGAATTGAAAACCAAAATTGTGGTGGTGCAAATGCAGATATTGTTCACGTATGGAAGTGCTTATTGCAATTCTCGATTTTTTTTTGTTTTTCATTCAATTTCAATTTATAAGAGCTCACTTTTTTCATTAGACAATGATCTAGACACTAACAGAAGAGATATTTTAAAATAATTGATTTGCAGAGATTAAAATCTAATTGTTTATTTGTCTTGTTAAGAGCGCAGTGGCGACAACCGGAGACATGTAAAATAGATGAGGTGGCGAAAAACGGAGAAATACATTGCTCTTGTGGGAGGTCTTAACAACATATTTAGAAATAATCGAACAGATTTTATTCTCTGCAAATTAATAATTTTAGAATTTACTTTCGGCGAAGGTCTAGAAAATGAGCAATTATACATTGAAATTGTATGAAAAAGAAAAAAAATGTGACTGAATAAGTCCTTACTTAAGTACTTTCTTCTTTGTTAAGCAAACAATATCTGCGTTTGCAACACAATAATTTTGATTCTTAAATTTCTTTCCTGTTCCTAAAGTACTATTTTTCAACATATATTATCACTTCCATTATTAGATCTTAATTGAATATAACAAGAATTTTTTTCTATACCCTCGTAACTACTTTAACGAAAATTTTCAAGAAATAAAATTGTTTTACTTGAGTTTTTTGTTATTGTATTGTACTTTATCAACTTTCTAAAACCAATTGCTTATAAAGGACTTTTATTTTCATGTAATGTGTGAACCAAATTTAATTCCAAACCAATTTTGAGTTGTCATAATCTTATTGGGGTACTACATCGAACTTTCTCTGTGACTCTGATGATGCATTTGTTGACATCTCCAAATTCAAAAGAGTTACCCTGGTAGACAATTATTTACTTTTATCTAGCTTTCCATGCTTGTAATCGGGGCTCCCAGCCGCTTAACAAGCCGAGAACCTCGACAAACCTGGATAACTGTCTACCAGAGCGAGGCCGTTAAAATTCTCCAAATCAAACTTGTCATTTTACCCAGCTGGCGAATCTCGTTCTGCAGATCGTGCACCGCGCGCTCGGCTTCCTGGAACTTTTCTCTAGCTTGATTGGCTTCGTCCACGAGAGCTTGAGTTTCGTCGTCGTACTGGATGGGAGCGGGCGCTTTTTCGGGCTCGTGGGCCTGATCCTCGGGGGTGACGTCCTCGACTTCGCCCGGGTGACCGGACTCCTCGTGGTCCTCCTCGTTGTCATCCTCGTGGTCCTCGTCGTCGTGGGCCTCGTCGTGCTCGTCGTGGGCCTCCTCCTGGGCTTCCTCGCCTTCGGTCAGGGTTTTCTTAGCGGGTTTGAAGATTCCTGGAAAATGGATTGATTGGGTTAATTTTGATTTGTTCGATTGTTTGTTGAGGTGTGTTGTAGGTGATATTTAAGATGCATGGATCTGGACGTGTATTGAGATAGGAAAAGTATCTTCTCTGTAGATGAACAATAGGAGGTTAAAAATATCTTTGTAGCGAAGAAGAATATTTTTAAAATTGTTTACATCGAAAGATATAAAAATATACAGAATTCAAATATCTTAGTAATTTTTTAAAATACTTTTTTATGAGAACAGTATGTAAATTCAGAGTTTTTTTTAAACTTACTTGATTTATTAGTTATAGTATATTTTTCTGAAGTTATTTGTTCTTGTAGTGCAATACAGTTGCTCAGATGGAAATATGTATTCAAAATTAAATATTTTTTAAATAATAGCTTTATGTACAGTTGCTAACTTATTTATCACATTATCACTAGCACCACCTAAATGCACTTGTACCGTAGGATGAAAATTTCATTAGCCCATTTAATGCACTAGTCCATAATTTATTTATTTGAATCTTTTTTAAATATTATCTACATGCAGCAAGAATTGTAAGTTCTAATTGGTTTTAGTAATATAGTTTTCTTGTTAATTGTGTCTATTTAGGTCATTTAATTAGAGCAAATATTGTGATTTCAAACTGCTATTAGCAAGTAGAGGAAATTGAAATTTATTCAGTAGTACAATCTCATTATAATAATATAGGTAGAAAGTGCACTAGAATTAGATGTAATTGACAAATTGAAATGAAAATTCTATTTTCTAGAATGCGAATCTCAGAAGTGAAACCAGAAATGAAAAGAACCCTATTTTCGTTTAAAAATTATATATTACTTGCTTTGATATATTATGAAAGTAATCTTCTGAATTAGTGAAAAAACAAAAACTGAAATTAAATAATTTAATAACCCCATAAAAAATTGCTCTAACCTTTTTCCAACATGAGGAATGGCTTCACGTTAGCCCAGGCAGAATCAATGAATTCTTGCATAGTGAGTTCCTCTTGATTGTTCAAAAAGAATGTAGCCTCCTCGTAGCTGACTTCTCCGTTACGATCCTTATCAAAAGTGACTCTGGTCTGTAGCTCCGCTATCGTAACAGTGCCGCTGGAATCTGAATCCAGCATTTTGAAGTACTCCTCGGCTTCGTACTCAGAAGTCTCTTTCTCCCCTCCCTGAGCATTGTTAGGCTGTTGCTCTGCTTGTGGCGGTGGCTTGTACTTCTCGAGAGCTATAGCTTCGCGCTCTTCGGCTCTCGTTTTCACGACCTCCCTCTCTTTTTTGGACAGCTGAGCCTCTTCGACGTCAGTTCTGAGTTTCGTTAGCTTGGCTTGGTTCTCTGTTTTTAACTGTTTGCCTCGTTGAACGTACTCTAGGCGAATTTTGTTGCCCTTCTTGGCTAGTTCGGCAGCTCTTTGAGCTTCCAGCCAGGCCTCTCGACCCAATTCATGGCAGTTGTCTACGCATCGGACGTCGGACGAGTACTCGTCACTGGAATCACAACAATCACAGACTCCGTCGTTTACCCATGACGAAGGTATATAAACAGCTTGGTGCCCTGAAAATGAAATTCTTTATTAGGAAATTTGTTTTGTTTGATCATTATAAAATGCAATTATTATTGTACATATTAAATAGTTTGATGTATGTGTAAAAATTTAAATTAAAAATAATAATTAAACTTTCAGTAATAATAGATGATTTGAGATTTGATGATTCACTGTTTATGGTAACCTAGAAACTGATAACGTTATCTTGGTATATCATTTTTATTTATTTACATATTCAGTAGAAGTGTTTGATGTATGTACTTCAACGTGAAGTTTCATTAAGTGAAGTACATACCTTAATCAAATACTGTCTGGATTTAAATACTAAATTCTATGATTTATAAATACCAACATAAATTTCTTTTTATCATATACTTGTCATTTGAAAATCTATCAGCAAGTAAATTGGCCTAGTTTGGCATTGAATTTGTAATTTTAATCGTAGAAAAACTATTCTACATTCTACAATTTATCTAATACACAAATCTTGCATGCAAAAAATAATTGTTTCAGTGCACTGTCAGTAGTACAAATGTTTCCTTCATTAACGTCATTTATATACTGATGTAAAACTATAATTTTAATCTCTCAACTGTTCATTTTGTATGTTAAATTGTTACTAGCTTTTTCTTTTAGCAATAAATGCTATTTATTTATTGTTTTTAATCGACATACTGAGAAATATAGGATGAGAAAAATAAATAATCTTTTAAATAATGTAAAGAATTTTTAATTGTACAATACTTTAAATACTGACACAGGCCTAGTTTGTAACTATTAAAGGTTGATATAACTGCCAATATTATTCATCTAATTGTGTCAGTTTTATCAATTTATAGTTTTTATGCTTATAGGGTTACATCATAATAGCAATTTTTTTATCTAATAATTTATTTACAGCCTGATCATAAACTCAGTATGTGCTGGTATATTAATTGCTACTTTTAATTATACTGAAAGTATTATAGAAAAAAATAACATTACTGACAGCAAAGTTTACTTGTACAACTGTACTATAACAGTAAAAACTGCTCAGCAACAAGCAAGACAACCTTCCTCTCTTCCAAAATTTCGCACTGAAATAAAGAATTTGTAGGATTATTGTGTTCAGGACAGGAAGCAATATTATGTATGCTGATTACCACAATATTACCAAATAAATACAAAAAAAATGTTATTAATACAGTCAATTAACAAGTGAAAAAAAATATCCTTGCTTGAGAATAGCGAATTGAAACTTGTTTTGAGTTTATATTACAATTCTCAGCATAGATACTATTATTTCCAATCCTGGGCACAGTAATTTTATAAATTTTTTTAAAGGGATGTTTTAATTGCACTAAAAGTACAGAATTACAAAGTGTATAAAAAAACCAATTCTAAACACAGTAATCTCATGAATTCTTTTTTACAGAGAAGATTTAATCGCACCAAAACTATAGAATTAAAAAGTATATAAAAAGAATACTAGCGAAAAACGGTTTACTAATACTACTTCCTAACTGCGAAAACATTTTGACTAAATTTTGTATACATTCACCTGCTCATCTATCCTATATAAACCAACGGTATGTCATAAAATATACGAACGAAACTACTTGTAATAGTTATTAAATTTCCTCTACCAATTGTTCAACGACACGCGCTCTCTACCTTCACAAAAACCACAGTAAAACCACCCTAAAACCTGTACATTCTTCAACGAATAAATAATGAACCAAACAAAAAGTACACAACGCTCTCTCCGCACAACTCCCTCTCTCGCAACCAAAGCATCCACACCAACCACCTCCTCGAATCCCACACCACACCGCAGCAGCCCATCCGTCCAAAACAAACCTGAATTCTGGCAGTAAAAGGATCCATTGGTGCAAGCCGCGGTGCCGGGCTCGTCGCTCCCATCATTACAGTCGCAGTAGTCGTCGTTGACCCTGGCGTAGGGCAGGATCCGGCTGCCGTCCAGGCACTCGAAGTCCCTGTCCGGCGTGTAGAGCGTGACCTTGGAGAGTGGTATGCCCCGCACGTGGGGCACCCTCCCGACGGCGCCGCTGCTGCCGGCCTGGGCTACGTGGCGGCCGAGGCTCCCGAGGAGGACGGCCAGCGTCAGGGAGGTTAGGGCCGGCCGCGCGACCCAATGCATCTTCGTACCTTCGGCTGCTGCACCTGGGGGAGGGGGAGAGTCTCTCGAGAGGGCGATCCTGGGGGTGAAATCGTATCCTCGAAGACGGGAGGTTTTGTACGACGGTGAGGAGACGGAGAGAGAGCGAGGAGTCGTGGGTGTATGTACGTGGGCGCCTGGGGACGAGCGGCGGATTTGATTTGTGTGTTTTGGAGCGGCGTGTAGCAGTACGGTTGGCAGGGAGAGGCGACACTTTGTACTCTCTGTAAATGGTAAAGCGAGTGTGGGTGTGGGTGTGCAGGTGTAGGTGGTGACTGGTGTGTGTGTCGGCGACGTTGCCGGGTTGATATGCGCGAATGAGCGCGGTGCGATGCGAGTTCGCGAGTTTGCGCGCTCGGGGGACTGGAGAACGGGTTTGAACGGCTGGCGGGAGATTCGATTACTCGGGGATTAGATAGTGTGCAAGAGGGTATCGACTGTTATAATTACGGATGTGTTCTAGTTTGTGTAGATGTTAGTTAGATTTTGGATGGGGTTTTTTTACAATGAGTATTGGGCTCCCGTTTGTTTCTTCATTTGTGAAAATGAAACTCGGATAGGGGAATCCCAAGGATATGTACTTTTTAATATTCGATCAGAGGGAGAATTAAGTACTATTTTTAAAAATACTATCTTTTGAATGATGAAAATAAGTGTGTTGATTTTAAATTTCTTTAATTTCAATTGAGAATAAATTATACAGGTGTAAAAGTACTTGAGACCTAAACAAATTAAGCACTCTGAGTATGAAAGATTAATATCTTCAGACAAAAATGGAAATTTTTTCTTAGCATAAAAGCATCAAAAAGTGACATATATAGCACATTATTATTATGCCAGAATTATTGCATAATGTATATGATATAATAAATAATATAAATGCACAAAAATGTAATTACAGAGATAGCATATTTTCTTAGAATAAGACTTTATATTTATATATTTTGCCATTAATCTAGATATAAATATTCTATTTTAGTTCTTGAAGATTTTCTTAATTTCTTTTAACAATTTAACTATTTAACTACTATTTCACGAAAAAAGTAGATTATAATTAATCCATTTACAATTATGAATTTTTATACGAGTTGAAAGATTCATAAATTATGTAAATATTATTAAGTAAAAACCGCTGCTAACTGACTTAGGAGAATGCTTTCTCAAAGAGAGGTTCTGATTAATTGATTTAATGAATCTTATAATGAAAATTCGCGATGTAATTAATTCATTTTCTTAAAACTTTATAAAAATGAACATATTCTTGACAAGTTCAACGTATAAAATGACAACACATTTTTTGTACGATGTTTACAATTTTTTAAACTAATATTTTGTTCTTATTTTACGAAAATAAAATTAAAATTATTATAAGATATATCAATTGAAAGAAAACTACGTCAACTTTATGAAAACGTACATGTTCTTGAAAAGCTCAACGTATAGAATTTCAAAGAATTTTTTTTTCGAGTTTTACAAATTTTTAAAAATTAATATTTTTGCTAAAAAATGAGTTTAATATTATCCATTCAGCGCCAAAATCTAATCAGATCCAAGTTCAAACATATGTAATATGCCTGAAAATTTTCGGTTTCCTACATACATTCATACACTCATACATACGTACCTATATACATATAGACAGACATTTTTTGAAAACATATTCTAAACTTTTCTTTATGACTCACTGAAAAGGAAGCTTGAAAACATCGAGATTCGTTGAATCACTGAAAAAAAATTTTATAAACGTTACAAACCTTTCTTTTTGAGAATCGCAATGAATCGTAATCACCCTAAATCTAGCATAATGAGTAATTAATTGATTTTTATAACTAATATTAAAAAAATATTATATTGAAAAAATTTATAAGAAAATAATCATAAATCATGCCTTGAAGTTTTTCAGAATTTTTCTCTACCAACTTGATGGTCTAGATCGCACAGGATCAAACTATAAATCGATTACAAATAGTATACCAATGACTTTTCATAACTTTGAAAGCTTCTAATTTAGTATTTGCCACTTCAATTTTGAATCCTGTAAGGAACCGGAGAACCATAATTGTATTGTCCCTTCCTTGGATTCAATTTAAATTTGAGTCGAAGTAATTTAGAGTGAATATTTTTTAACATTATCGTTATATATGTGTGTAAATAGCATTAATCTGCAAAATATTTTGGTTCAATATTTTCAATATATGATGAAGTAAAAAAAAATTAATATTTAATAAAAAATACAGTGATTTAAATTAATGTACTGTGCGGTAATTTGGCACTGGCGGTCAAAGAAGTAATATTGTAATGGGGGTTTTCACCTCGGTTTTCACTCTAAATATTTTATAAATGAATTTCTAAGCAGTTTGTCAATACAAATTATATGATTTTGAATTTGACATTGTCTTTTTTCTTACAAAGTAGACGAAATTCGATAAAATGGAAGTTATAAAAAATTAAGATTTTTTAAATTCAATAAATTTAGCTAGAAAATTACGTATTTTTCGAAGTACATATAAATGACAAATAAAGTATAAATGGTTTTTGTATGGTTGAAAAATGACCTTGGATATTTTAAATTTAAACATTTGGATATAATTTATATTTGGTTTTGTAATTTTGTTAATGTTATGAGTTAAGTAGAACAAGTATGACAAGGCAAGACAACTATATTGATAATTTTAGTAATTATTTTATATACTAATAAATTGTTTTATTACTATTTGTTTTCCTAATTAATTTAAGTATCGAACAAAAAATATATAGGTACAACGTTTTAAGACTATGAAGAATAATAAAATTGGTTACAGAAACAGTTTTATTAACTTTCACTTTTTCAATGACACGAAGTTTCAACAGATCTGCGACAATATTATTCATAATCCATTTCTAGATCATATCTGCGAAAACCTGTTAAAGAGTTAAAAATCAGTGTAAAAAGTTAAAAAAGAAACTTTTTATATATCTGTGTATAATTATTGTAAACATGCAGACTTTTTAAATCGACTTTAATTATTTTAGGAATCTAGTCACAAGAAGTCTTATATTAAATTTTATCAAAGAACATAGTTACAGTGTTATGGGGTATCGAGGTAATTTCGAAGCGTGTGTCACGTTATTCGGTAATTACGTGCCTATAAAGTTCCATTGTGAAAGCATTCTGGAACAGTGTAATAGTAGTTGCACGAGCAGCCCTGATAAGCTATCAAAGTATTGATTTTTTAATAGGTGTTTCGGTACAATATGTGACACAATTAGTGAGTTACGAAGCAAGGCTTATGAAATTATGTGCGGATGTATGAATTAGTGAAAGCTTTTAATTCATCTTAATAGTACTTCTCATGCCATTTTATGTTAAATAGTTTTCGATGTTATGAGAAATATTAACAATATAGAAGATTCCAGATTTAAAAGTTGAATAATACAGACACTCTTGATTATTTGAATGTATTTAGATAAAATGTATTTTAATTTCTTATTCAATATTTGAACTCATAGCGTCGTGCTGAGTACGAAAAGAAACTTTTAAAGTAAAATTATGTCTTGATTGAAAGAGAATTTCTTTGTCAGGAAATTCAACTGAACCTGAATCGAAGGAATTGATTTCGAACTAAGAAGAAAAAGTAGAAAGAACTAGAAGAATTTTTCTTTTATGCTAGGCTATAATCCTGTAAGGACATTTCTCTCCCGTTATTACACAAACTTGAACTTACTATTGATTCTACTACAAAGTAGTTAAAGTAATCTAAGCAAGTCAAGCGAATAAATTTGTATTTCTTACATTGTCTCGCACATTAAACTTCTATGGATCCATAGATAAAACTAGTTAGAAAAGCTTATAATTTTGCTGCAAACGCAATTTTGCTACTGCCAGCTAATATTTTTGTTCTTATGGCTAAAATAGGGTGGGGATAAATGTGCCGAAAGATAACTTTGCAGACGGATAATAATGCCGAATTTATTTTACCGACGGGTAAATTTGCCGAAAGGTGAAATGTGCCAATAAGTAAAGTAATCGATTAACACAAGTGCCGAAAAAAAAAGTTCCGACGGGTAAAAATGCAGATGGATAAAAATGCTGAAAGTTAAAAATGCCGAAATGTTGAATGGCAATGGGTAAAAACTAAAATTATCTAATATTGAAAAGAAACGACCAAGCAATAATTAACACATTAATATAATATATGGGCATATTCTAATAAAAGCACTTTCTTGTTCACATTTTCGTTTTCGGCATTTACTATTTCGGGATTCTTGTTTTCGGCATATTTAACTTTCGGCATATTTATCTATAGGTATTGAGTTTTTCGGCAATTTCAACCGTTCGGTAAATTTATCCTTCTGCAAATTTATCTTTCGGTAAATTTATCCCCACCCGCTAAAATATTATCTGTATAAGCTAAAATCATTCAGCTAAAATATTGTCATGTATCAGCTAAAATATTTCCATTTGAGCGATCTGTAAAAAAATCAATTAGATTATCTGGATTTATCTCACGACTTTCATGTTTTTGAACTTTATCCATTAAATTTCTACCTAAATTTTTTTGCGGTTTTCTATACCTGAATATAACTGAATGATGATGAGTTATATATAATCCTTAATAGTCTATACAGTAGCAGTAAGCTGGTGTTAAAATCTGGACATTGTGCAATTTAACTCAAATACTCTATCAATTAATTTCGATACCCCGCCGGTATTTTTTCCATTGTAAATATTACAGGACACCATTATTTAAAAAGAATCCATGAAGGATTCTTAAGGGAGTACTATCGGTACTCCGCGAGTCAAATACGTGTTTGGTTGTTTTTGACTTCCGCGATGGTAGGCCAAATCGTATGTGTAAATGGTTGAGTGAGTGTAAATTCTTTTATTCATTTGCTTATATTAGCTCTCAAAATTGAAGAATCAACATTTGGCTTTTTGCATTATATTTATGGGATATTAAATATATATTTCTCATAGTTTCGTCGAAAACAGAACAGCAGTTTTCATGAATTTCATGATTGCAACTGTCGGAAACGTGAGTTTCCATAAGTCTACGTGTTAAAAAAGTAAAAATAAAATTCTTAATATCTTTTTTCTGGGTTGGTGTAGTTAAAAATTTATATGAGTAAGTTTGAGGTCCAATACTCGCTTTTTTGCTGTCTGCGTCAAACCAGGCTTACTTTATGCTTCTTGATCTCTATAACACGAATTTCTTGGTTAGAAAGTCTGAAAATGGTGAGGTTAATTGTTATTAACAATAATTTGTTAACATAATTAAAAATTGTTCTTTTGATCTTAAATAATTTTTATTAAATTCTTTAGTTTTTGATTTAAAAAATAGTCAAAGTTTCAAAAATCGCGTTTTTGGCCATATTTTACTCAAAATATAAGGGTTCTACAAAAGAACTCGTAAAAACACTTTAGCTTTAAAATCTTCCAATGAAAATAAAATATTAAAAGATTTTCTAAAACGCAATTTTTTGACAAAAATTTTTCTTTTATTTTTTCGGGAGATTTTAAAGTTCAAGTGTTATTATAAGTTGTTTTTCGTAGAACCCTTATATTTTTAGTAAAAATTGTCAAAAACGCGATTTTTGAACCTTTGACGATTTTTTACTCATAGACTAAGTGGTTTTCAAAAAAATTTGTAACAAGTTTTTTTATTTATAATAAATAATTTTTTAGATCAAAATTTTCGGACTTTTAAACCAAGAAATTCATGTCCAGGAGATCAAAAAACATAAAGTAAGCCTGGTTTGAGTAGTGGACATACAAGATGCTACGAAACCCTGTTGGGCGCCTTAGGTAAATGTCCCAATTTCTGCTCACGTCCCTATTTCCAATCACTCGAAGTTTTTCTGTTATTATAGATATGAAGGTTGTTTTAATATATATTATATCCAAGCTATATATACCTTTTTAGTATTACAACTAAAACCTGTAGTGCTGAATTAAAAATATTGTATATTCTAATTAAAAAACTTGATAATAGTGATAGTTTGAGGTTAGACGCAGATGCATTCTGCATGTCCTTATTTCTAATCACGAAAAAATAACGTTTTAGTTGTATTTATACAATAAGTACACTGTTTTCTGCTTATGCATCGTAAAGTATTTAAGCTTATTAACATACTAATACAATAAAAAAATACAAATCATATGAATGAAGTCTATAAAATCAACGGTGATCAGAAATAGGTACAGATCGAAATCACCGTTTTTTGCTGTGAGCAGAAATAGGTGCATTTTGCATACGCCTTTTAATTGACTATTATTAATATTTAAGTTTTTAAAATGAATTTTACGCCTTTACATTGTATTGTCCTATTCATAATTAAGATAATAATCATATCTGCTTTATAAATTAATGTTAAAATAACTTTTTAAACATATTTGTTTGATTCAAAATGCTTATATGAGCAGAAATCGGGACATTCACCTTACACTCTTAATTTGAAATAGTGAACTTTTCACTATTTTAGCTAGTGAAAATAATTCCACTGGCGATACAGTGAAAATTACACTATTTTATCAGTGATAACTGTATCTACTAGAACAATAGTGATTTTTCACTAGTTTCGTAGTTAATACATAAGTAGAAAAACCGGTAAAGTAGGGATTGAGTTGGTATTTCATAACCTAATTTCAGTTAACATTATTTTTATTTCATGAACTTTAAGTATTACTTTTATTATGTAATAATAACAAAATAATTAATTAATGAACTAATAAAAATGGTGCAAATAATCTCTTAATTATGATTCTAATCCATATTTCCTTTGTAAGAATTTGAAAAATGCCTAAAACTATTCATTTTTCATAATTAAATTATAATTAAATTAAACATTAATTTTTGTTGTAATGTGCAACTAAAAACCTTCGTATCAATACATGTATATCAGTTAAATTCGCAGCACATTATAAGAGGTATAAAATTTACTCTATGCAAGCAATCTACGTAGGCAAGTGGTGAAGACGTTGGACTTGTAAACCTTGTGGACAATAGCTCGATCCCCATCGCAGAAGTTTTTATCACATTTTTAATTTATTTCTTATTTTAATATATATAAATGTTCAAATGAAAATCTAATACATAATCAATATCTAATATATCTCATATATATTTACATACGCGTTTAATAACAGCTTTATTTTTTTAATTTACTAAATGCTAAAATTTCACTATTTCGACAGTGAAATTTCGCTGTTTCAAGCAGTGAAAATTTATTTCACTATTTCAAATAAGGTAAAGTGCCCAGTACTTGGACAAAATGAAAATTGTGACCAGTATTTGGACAGCGACAAAGATTATAATTACTGATAAATATTATAAAAAGATGTATTCATTGCCATTCATACGGATAGTTTATGATGTGAGTATGTAATTTAGCCAAAATTATGTTAATTTACGTCTTAAATTTGTTGTAGAACTGTAATATGCCGAATGTATTGTCCAAGTTCCCGTCCACTGCTTTTTCTGAACCCAGTAGTTGGACACATTTAATTCATATGTCCAACTACTAGGTCCTAACTATGTCCAAGTACTGGGACAAGCGTGAGAGCTTTTGAGATATGATGTCCAACTACTGCGACGTATACATTTTTAGTATAAAAAAGTATGTCAGCGTATTTTTTCTTGTACGAATAAAAGTAAAACATGCCGAATTAACGATTAGGTTAAAGATTTGGGAAAAATATTGAGTTTTGGCTCTACAAACATTGATTTCTTATTTTCGTTTCAAAAAGTGTCCAAGTACTACCTACTTTACCTTAGTGAATATTCACTGTTTTCTAGTTGCTGAGTTATAACCATTCAATATAGTGAATATTCACTGTTTGCCAGTGAATTTTCACTATTTCATAATAAGAGAGTGCACTCACCCATATCAATACCCATACCCATACCCATACCCCCGCACACACCTTCGGACCTACACACTCCTGGCGTCAGCAGGAGCTCGGAGTCCTTTGCTCCCTCTTTCTCGCGGCGATACCTTATATACAAGCCGCTGCAGCTCGCCGCCGCATGGAAGGGAGTCGCCCGCTTGCGCGCGAATTCCGCGAGAGTGCACCGATGGATACACTCGCTGTGTCTATATTCGTGTGCGCGCGCGTGTGGCTCCGCAGGAGGTTACAAGGCGAAGGGCTTCGTCGCTGGCTGGCTGGCTGCAGCTTACACACAGCTCTGCGCTCCGGCTCCTTCTTGCTCTTTCTCCGGGAAGTCTTGCGGCGGCGGGAGGAGAGACGGCGCTGGAGGAGGTGGGAGAGAGAGAGAGGGTGCGACGCCCGTTTTACGCTCGATGCTGGCTGCCAAGGTGGCTTTGGATGCCGCGGAGGGAAAGAGCGTGGTGATGGGGTTATATGCACGCTTGTGGGCAAGTTTGTTTATTATTTTAAGTAAATTTGGATTTTTTGTAAAGGGATAGGGATTTGGTGGATGAAGAAGGGAAGCTTTAATTAACTCATTTCTTCCCAAGCGGCCATTTTATAGTCGATTGGTTTTTTGTCTAAAAAATTGTCGAAAAAATAAGTAATAATAACCAATGGCACTTTTCTGAAGTAACATTGTCCACTCTTTCCGATTCTGAAGTGAGAATTTTGAAATTTCCCTTGGAAAATTTCAAAATGACGGTTTTAGGCAAAAAACCAATCGACTATAAAATGGCCGCTTGGGAAGAAATGGGTTGAAATATCGGAAAGTTATTTATTCGGAAAACCAAAATATCGGAATATTTAAAATTCGGATATTTAAAAGATCGGAAAGTTGAAAAATAGGATTTAGAAAAATTCGGAAATATTTTTACTGAGAGTTAAAAATTCGGAAAATTAAAAGTCGGACATATCGAAAAGTGGAAAAGTAATTCAAAGGAAACTATGTTTTCTCATATCTAACAAATATAAACTGATTACAAATCTGGAGGGAAAGAGTGTAGTGAAAGTGTTATATGCACGTTTGTGGACAAATTTATTTATTATTTTAAGTAAATTTGAATTTTTTGTAAAGGGATAGTCATCTGGTGGATGAATAAGGAAAGCTTTAATTAAGGTGATGCTGAACCCTCTTGTTACCGTTAAATACGGAGAACCACTTGTTTCATTGAATTTTTAATTTTGAGGAAATGTCTCTCTGGAAAGTTGTTGTTTTTTAGTGGGACAATAACGCTTCATAGAGATATTTACTCAAAATTGAAAATAAAATGAGAAAAGTGGTTCCTCGTATTTGTCGGTGACTGGTAGCTTTAGCATCACCTTAAATACAAATTATAATGTAGTTAAAATTCTTAATTGAAAATTCTGCTACCTAATGAGCAGAAAATGTTCTTTCATTTTTTTCATAAAAAGATAAAATCATAAAATTGACTTCGATTTTTACAGCAATTTTTATATCAAAAGTTGTGTAATCACGGGGGCATTCGGTAATTATGCTTTGAGCATTTTTTATTTTAAGTTAAATAACGTTTTACTAGCAATCTAGGTTACAGCATCTTTTTCTGTGTGAAATTAAAAGTTATTTAACAAGTCAAAGCACATGGTAACACTCAATAAATATAGTTCTTTTCGAAACCTCTTATAAAATATAGCACATTTTAGATTCTCTGATAAAAGCCAGCAAATTTTGGAAACCTCTAATAAAATAATAATTTTTGTCGAAGAATCTGAAAAGTGTTAGTTTCTAGATAGGAGGCTCTTGGAAAGAACTAGTAAATTATTCTTCAAGAAATTTGAAATGTATTTTTCTTTCAATATTAAATTTTCATTATTTTGATTTAAATAGAATAAAGAAGGTAAGAAAATTCTGACTTGAATTATATTTTTGGGTTTGTTAAATGAATTCATATAGATTAAAAATACATTTAAGCATATTTTTAAAGCACTGCTGAAGAGTAAAAGATTATAAAACATCAATGTTTATATTGCTTATTTTAGTGCGAGGAGGAAAATTCTAGCTTTTCCTATTATTAAATGACATATTATATGAATATTATATACTTGGAATCAAATGTACATAATAAGTAGAAACAATACGACATAGTAAGACACGATATATACATCATAATACTTATGTGATTTTATAAAGAGATAATAATTTAGTTGCTTCTATCACACGATACATTTTTAATAACATAAATTCATAAATCTATCGATTTCTCCGAGTCAGTTAAGGTATCTTTGAAAGGACATTAAATAAATAATCCTATCGTTTAACGTTTTCATGGTCGATGCCACCCTCGTCAGAAAGAAGCGTTCGAGTAAATCGTCAAGCATAACAAGTACATCCTTTACGCGACGAAGCTTGATCGCCGCGGGCGATGGCTGTTCAACATTGATCGCCGAAGCTTTGCCGCTTGAGGATCTATTTGTTATATTTAACGATTTTCTCCCGCCACCAGAGTGCGGAGAGAAAAAAAGCTTGACACTCGTGACAAACAAGTCGCGCGCGTTCCTGACCGAAGTTTCTTTCTGACGAGGGTGGGCAACGTTAAATGAAAGGATTCATTATTTAATATGGGTTTAAGAATGCCACGACTGACTCGAAGCGATCGACGGATTCATGAGTGTACGTTATTTCTTTAAGATAATTTGATTTTTATGGTGGCTTCAGCATAAGGCAAAATAAAATATATTTGGTTGGATTTATCACAAATGAGTATCGTAAGAGGAGAAGGCGAACAGAACCGGATAATTACACTTTTGGTGAAAATTAATTGTATGTGGTTTCTCATCATAGTAAATTATTGTCTTCACATTTATGGTGTTATTTTTTATATAATCTCAAAATTCAACTTTTAACAAAGCATCTAAGATGCCTTATTCCATTTAGACTGATACAAAAAGAATACAGTTTTTCTTGATTTTCTCGCAATTAAGAAAAGTGGAAATATCTCGTTTTGTTCGCCCGCTCCTGATATAATGGACTATTAGTACGCGAAGTTTAGAGTAGGTCATCGATTTAAAAGTCTAGAATGAAAATGACAACATCCCAATAATTTATCATTCAAAATTTATTATTAATAATGTAAGTATAAATAAGAGGTATAATACGTCTATCAAATATGAGTTGGACATAAAGCTGTGTAAAATGTTCTGCATTTAAAGTTTAGCTGCAATTTTCGAACAATTAATGAAATTGTACCTTTTTAAAAGTTGTTAAAGTAATACTTATATTGGCATAAATAAAATGTTCAGGACCCTGTCAAACGCAAGTTGTTTGAAAAAAAATTTAATGAGTTTATAAGTAGATAAAAAGGAAAATGTTCGAAGTTATCAAAAGCCCACTTGTGCAATGCGAAAAGTGTTTATAAATCACAGTTCATGCAGTTTATCCTTCGAAGTGCAGTTTTTACTTTGTATTATTTAGAGAGAAGGAGAGAAGAAACGAAAGAAAATCCTGGTACGACTGAAATCAGTCAGGGCCAAGTATCTTATGAAAAGTATCTAGATACATGAAAAGATACACAAAGTATATTTTCTCAAAAGTAGCGTGTTACAGTAACTTCCAAGCTGGAGATACAAAAAAGATACAAGATACACCTGTATCTTTGTCAAAAGTATCTTAGATACTTGAGTACCTAGATTCTCAAGTATCTAGATACGAACAAAAAGGTACTGTATCTAAATCAAAGTATCTAGATAAAAAATACACAGAAAATATACTTTTTACGATATTATATTCTCGATTTTGATTCAGTGATGCAACGTTTTGATCGTTCCTATACTTAAGTCTTGTTCAATATCCTCATATTCGTGATCAAAATGGTGGATTGGTTTACTTAGTTTAAACGCAGCGTAACGGATGAATTTGTATTTGATGGATTTTAGCTTCTTGATTAAAGTTTGTCAGTACAGTACCCAAATTTGTAAAGAATAAGTGAATTGGAGTATGACTATTGAGTTGTATAAGTAAATTATTGAATTGATATTAGAGAAATGACTAGAAAACCGTTTAATGATACCGATCAGTTTTACAATTTTACGTAAAGTTACGTACTCTATATGATTTTTAAACGAGAGGCTAGAATCGAACCAAACACTCAAAACCCTAACCATATATAACACTTAGAAGTATGCAGACGGAGTCCGTTGCCATTCGACCATCCTACAATTGCATCCAGGTCACTCTGCATACGTCTATAGCATCGTCATCAGATTCTACAATACAAATGCATTTGTGCAAAAATACATTTTCACGTCGTCTGCATACAATAAGATTTTTACAAACTTTAGATTATTGACAGACAGGCTGTTTCAGAGATTTTCTTGGTGGCGCCACCAAGCATATTCTGAATTAGAAAGTATTTTAATATAGTTTTCATGTGTACAAAATAACGAAAAATCACAAAAGAGAAACGAATTTTACTTTTCACTTAAGAACAAAATACTACTCTTCATAGGATAAGGGAGAAATATTTATTTTGGCGATTAACCCCAGGATTGTCCCCTTAAATGGCGAGGTGAACAGAAATATTTTTTTTTTGTATTTGTATTTAAATGACAATTTATCTAGATTCTCAAGTATCTAGATACATACAAAAATATACTGTATCTATAAGTAAGTATCTAGATACAGTATCTTTTCGTAACAGGTTTTAACAATCGGGTGTCTCAGACAAAACTTCTTAAGTAAGATTTTCTGTGTATTTCGGAGATTTCGTTGAAAATTATCTAGTATCTTGATTTTTTAGATACAACTGTATCTTGTACATTGTATCTAATTTAAAAATACTCAATTCGCCCATGACAAACTGAAATATCGTAACTACTACTATAAGTATATCATGCATTTTCACAGAAAAGTGAACAAATAATACTGAATATTTTATCAAAGTTTTAATGTTGTTGAAGGAAATGGAAAGATTTTTCAAAAATTACTGGATTTTTGTAAGTGTATTCATATTTTCCGTTTAAGATATGTGTAATTAATATTCTTGCATTGTTTGTAATAAAAATGTCGTTTAGCCTGTAAATTACTGTTAGTAATTATAATTAATTTATATTTTTGCGAACTTATAAAACTTGTATAAAAGTACGTGTATCGAAATTTTAGTACACATAGCTGTTATATTTGTTTCAGTGAAGGCTTTTAAAACTTTTGGAAACGTGTCATTTTACATTGAAGCCTTATACCAGAGAGCTAAGTCAGTTGTATCGTTTTCACGACACTTGATACTGCTATCTATGTTCTTCTAGAGTTTTTTTTCGAGAAACGGTAACGTCTTCAAACAGCTCAAAAGATTGATCCACTATCGGTATTTTATTAGAGCTATTGTAATCATTAATTGGGATGCTTGTACAAAATTTGTAATAATGATGTTTTTAAATTGTTGTTATTAACTACAAACAGAAGACTAATAAAAAAAGAAACATTAAATTGGTTCGTAAAAATTATACATTTTATAATACTAATAATAATAATAATAATATAATGATAATAACAATAAATTATCATATTTTTAAAAAAATATTAATAAAAAGTGCTAATGATAACAATTAAATTGATGGTCCTATTCTTGTTGTGTAAACTTTCAGTTAATTATATACAAAATGTAAGAAAAATAATTAGAAAATGAAAAGTTTTTTGTTATGTAGGAGAGTTAGTTAGTTTACTTTCGAGTAAATATTTTATACAGTTGTAATGCTATTCAGGTTACAAGGAACATTATGAAACTTTGTTTAAAACTCATTGTTGAAGAGGAGTTTTTAATATCAAGTAAATATTAAAAATGCATAGAATTAAATAGCTTTACATGAATTAAGCGATTATAAAACAAAGTTTAAACTAGATTACACTTGGACGATCAAACAATTTTCTCATTGTAAAGTTTTATTATGTTTTTAATTACTAACTTCTGAAATTAAGGTATTACTCACAGCTCTTTAAAAATAAATGCGATATAAAATTGATCACAAATAGAATTTATATGCACCAAAAGTTTAATTGGATTAAGTTTCATATCGGTTTGGCGTAAATTATTAGTATACTAAACAAGAGCATGAAATTTATCAAACCAAATTTTTATATTTTATTATATACGATAGGGGAGACTTATTATATCGAAGTTGGACATAGGATCAGCAAGGTAGATTTTCCATAAAATCACAATCAATATCAACAGCACAATAAGAATATATTGGAATGACATGTTGACAAAATATTATTCCAATAATTCTTTTGTTCGGTTTTGTCTAAGTATAAGTATTTTTAACCGACTTAAAAAAAAAGGAGGTTCTCAGTTTGATGCATAATATGTATGTATGTTTGTTTGTGAATTTATCAAGCATTCAACATGAAACTTTTTGCGTTTACCTTGTTATCATTTAACTTAGGTAATATATAGAAAAACAATTTTAAATTCTGGGTTAGTATAACGCCAGTCTAGTCAAAAAAACATATTTTTGTGATGTTTATACCTATTATTAAAGAATTACTGTGCTAATTCTGATGATTCTTTTCTTATTCAGTAAAAAGTGGCTTTACAATGGTCTGATACGTATTTGTACCGAAATTGGGTCAGTGCAACATGGCTAGTACTAACGGAATAACATATTTTAGTGATGATTTCTTTAAATAACTCATCAACAGATGCAGTCATTTGGGTTACACTTTATACACTTTGAGTTAGTACTAGACCGCGTACTATTAATACTAGCAAAGTATGAATTTTCATGTCATCATTTTGAGTATAACACTAAAAAGTTAAAAATAATTTTACTTTCTTAAATAGAACCTTTTTAGAAAAATAGACTTAAAAAAATAACGTCGAAAAAGTAAAACATAATATTTTTAAATAATATATGGAATTGATGGAAATACAAACTCACTATCAACAACAACAAATGTTAAATGAATACAAACTATAACTTTTTGTGTCGGTATAAAAAATTTAAGCAATTGGTTAAAATGTTGCGATTGAACGCTATTGTACGTAATTGTCGATTCTAGAGTCGACTCCAAAAAGTTACAGTTTTAATTCAATTACCCAATTATTATTATTGATAGCGAGCTTATATTTCCACAATTCCATGCATTACTAAAAAACAATATTATTTTTGACTTTGTAGAGCGTTATTTTTCAATGTCGGTTCTATTTAAAAGAAAAATAATAAATTCATCATGATTATAAGTAAGTTATTACATTATTTACTTCTCGGTCGGTAAAACTTAAGGCGGGAAATTTGAATTTTTAATTGTCTTTCGCGTTGTATAATCTATATACTCAAATGCTGTTTCTTCCTGTACAGATCAAATATCTCTTCAATAAATCTCGTCATTAATAATATGAAACTAATCTGTACTCTATGACGAATTCCTTGAATCCTTATTCATCAACTACTCTTCCTTCCACTTAAAAACAAGAATACAAAGTCGCTCCCTTACCCAACCCGAAACCCCCCAAAAACCCACACCATCTCCAAAACCCCCCAGCGTTAAAGGGGCACCACCTCCTCTCTCTCTCTCTCATCACAGAGTGGGGAGGTCGCGATACTCTCTCGGCGCAACCGCGCGCTGCATGTGCACGAACTCCGGCGGCGCGGCGGCGTCGGCGTCCCGAGATTCAGCGCCGCACGCGCGCTGCTGCTGCTGCACGCCGCTGCTGTTCTGCGCCTGATAGCGCTGCGCGAGAGAGACGGAGATACGTACATACATACATATATACCCATGTACGCGGCTCGCGGACGCGCCGATTGCGACACTCGACTCCGCGAGAGACTCGCTCTGCACGGCCAGGCAGTTGTCCCGCTGGCGTCGTGGGGAGAGCGTCGCGCGGCTGGCTGCGTTTGCGTAATACACATATATATGTGATAGCATATAGTCTCTGGGCTCTGGGATCTTGTTTTTTGCCGTGCGGTGCGCGCATGTGACGTTGTGCGTTTCGAGAGAGCGTAGAGGAGGATTGTGCGAGGAACGGTAGTAGAGATGCTGGTGCGCGCTGTAGAATCCCGCGACTCGGGCTGAGGAGAAGACACACGTAACATTAACGCGCGCACGCTTTGACACGCGTCGTATAGTGCAGAGATATCCGAGGTGTGTACACCGAGGAAGCAGGTGCTTGATACTCGGTGGCCCTCGAAGTGTGTAAAAAAACACCTGCTTTTTGTTTCTGGAGGTATATACCGCGCTTGTTTTTGTTTACATCCTGCACGCTCTCGTGCGCGCGACGGCGAAGGATCTGATTGTATTTGGGTGCCTCGTTCTCGAGATACTTATGTACATAGGTATACCCCGGGGAGAGTTTGTTTCTCTTTTCTCGTCGATCAAGGGGAGAACGGTATCGAGCTCGTCGATCATGAGTGATGTCGACGGCTCCTCGACGAGCTGGCAGCGGCAGAAACAACGGATGAACGGGCCGATGGGATACTTGGAGGAGGACGCGCGAGGAGCGGCACTTGGAACGAGTCCTGCTGCTTGTTTAAAGGTAAGGAGAGAGAGAGAGGGTGATAAGAGGGATGAGGAGGATGATTGTTTTTTTTTGGGGAGGAAGGGAGGGAGATGGATTGTGGCTTGGAGAGATGTCGAGTGTCACGTTGTTGTTTTGGAGAGGGGCGGGGAGGGGGGATTGAGACTGATTCGTGGACTTCGTGGTTTGATTCGTGTAATTTTTGAGGTTCTTGAGCTTGCGGGGTGTGATTGGCAACGTAATTAGTGGTTTTGAGTAGAAACAGGATTATGAGATCTTTATTTATGTAAGTACTGTAATTATTTCAAGATTCTAAAAGAGTTTGTTTAGGTTGCGATCCATAGATAGTTGCAACTGTTGACAACTGTACTTAAGGAAACAAAAGTCACTATGTTTTAAAGTAAATAATTTGAAAAAACTAGAGATTTCTTATCCGTAGGTTTAATTACTAGCGATCAATTGTGTACAACTTTCTATTGCGGACGCAACGTTACAATAAACCCAACAAACAGCAAAATATCTAAAAATATCAGAAAGATATCGAAGATATCTTAATGTTATCATCTTAATGTCAAAATTGTTCTTAGTTATAACAGTGTATCAAAGAAAAATTATGAATCTTAATTCTTACAGAATCATTTTTCAAGTATTCAAAAATAGTAGAGCGGACTATAATGTTTAAAACTATATACAAAGTTTGACTTTACATATATCTTTGATATGCCTAATCAACACTTCCGGATAAGCATTTTGGGTTAAAGATGTTTGCTGTTTATGAATCAGTCCCGATCTCCCCGAAGTGCTGGAATTTTTAGGTTTTGTAATCACACTATGAGAGTGAAGCAGCTACAATGTTAGTTTGTATAGTGAAATTGTGAGAATAAACATACTTGTAAGTGAAAGCAGAAGTGTCTCGAATTTTTGCAGGGATACATTTTATGTGCACTTTTATGTGAGCAGTTTTTAAATTTCTGAAATTCTCCAATGAGAAGATTCAAGAATCAAGCCAATAACAAACTCAACCTATTATGTTCTAACATTATTAACTTAGTACATGTAATTGTGTACAAAATTCCAAGGCTAGGTATATCACTTAATTAGATAACAAAAAAACATTTTATAAGATTAGATGTTTTACTAAAGACTCTTAGGGAATGTCGATTATTTACAAATGTTTTTCATATTATTTACATATTTTTAAAAAGTGGATATTAACAAAATTCTAAGTTAATAATATGCGATACTTTCTGAGAAATTTAGGAACATTGAGAAATTAAAAAATAAAGTTTCTACAAGTAATTGAATATTATACGCGAATATGGGGGTAAAAATACCTCTACTAAAATATTTAATGTTTTGTGTAGCTTTTTGACAAAAATTTGACATGTTCAAACTTTTCTGCGATATAAATATTTAAAACGTGTTTCTAGTTTGTGTGTCATACTAAAATATTCAATGAACTTGAATTAGATACACTCGATTATAGTGCAAACTGTCACAATTCAAAATTCTTGGATATAAATTTGGAATTTCTAATTAATAGAAAATACATCCATCTTCGTATAATAAGATCAAAATAAGATACTGTCTTTTATTAATTATAAGTTAAAAGTGTATTTTTTGCACACAAACAAATATAAATTATAAATTCTGATGACTTTTGTTTTTGTTAAAAGTAGAAAAAGCTACTGTTATTGCAAAAACAATTCGAAATGTTGATACACAGTGCAATTGTTGTGTTTGGCCGTAACTGGCGCGGAAAGTTACACAAGAATTGATTTGCATATTGATATTAAGCGTGCGCATGATTTATACATTCGCCAGTGATTTCGAAACGATTTCGTATAGCTCTCGGCGATAAAAGATGTTCTATTTACTCCAGTATCGTGTGCGATTTTTCGTACGTTAGTAGACATTTTTTCGCTGTGCTCATTTCGCTCGAGATTTTTTGCTCGAGGCAATACTTATTTACCGGGATATCGACAACCTATGTAATTACGAATTTCTACTAATTTTTACAATGATTTCAGGTAATGGAAACTTTCTAGTTGAGAATTTCTATAATCTTATGCATTTTTTGTGCATCAGTTGATTTTAGTTGCCATTTTTAAAAAATCATAGGCGAGATCGAAATTCAATTGCATATTAAATTTACATTGAGTGATTCACGATGATGTTAACGATTTTCAAAATTACGGCTCTTAACGAAATTGCTTCCCAGTGACACGGAAAAGCGAAACGAGTAACGATTTGTTTGCTACATTTTTTTAATTTCACCTGAGAGATAAGATATGAGTGCTGTGTGTGTATCTATAACCTAGTTTTAAAATGCATTCTACCATGACTGTATATTTTAAATTTTTAAAAAAGTTTAAATTTTACAAAAATTTTGGATTGCATTGAAAGTTATGTGTACGTTACTGATATTATAAGTGGTCTATTAATAAAATGTTAAAAACACGATCATAAATTAATTTGAATGTGAACTTTATAAGTATAATAAATAAAAACGCAACTTTCCTTTTTCCTATCTGCATGTACAAAATCGCTAAAGAATCTAAGTTGATTTATCACAAGTTACATTCACAAAGGCTGTGGACTGCAGAAAAATCCATTGTATCAAAAGTTCCATTCAAAACCAGAATGTATTTTGTTGATTTATTTATGCATCTATTCATATAATGCACCTATGACGCACATTTCATATAATAATAAAACAAAACTCATGCAGAATAATAAACATTTACTTTATTAAAAATAAAATATTAATATTGATAAAATACCAAAAAAGCATTGACAGCATTTTCAACATTATAATATGTTATTTAAATATTTTACGTCCGAATTTTCATATTTTACGATATTCAAAAGCACGTGAAATGAATTCCGCTTTTAAATGTTGCTCTTCAAATACGCGCGGTAATAGCGTTTAGATTGTAATGTTGGATTCCACGTGATTAGCTTTGTTCTAGTGCACCTAAATTATGCACGAGCAATTAATTGCCGTTTTTGATTACAGACGCGCGAAAATTGAATTAAGGGAAGAGCCACTGTTCAAACTCAAATAACAATATGTATATTAAAAGCTTGATCAAGTTTTTCTATTTTTAATACCCCTTCTATATCTAGATTTTAATACAGTCTCGATGTAACTTTTATCATTAAATAATATTGATAACGTAAAGAAATATTATACTGCATGTAAGATACAGCAACATATTCTGTATTCATTAGCCTTTAAAAAATGTATCTTATTCCGATTGTATTTAATTTATTCCTATTTGAAAGTTGAATCAAAACTATATTAAAATCTAGGTGTGTGAAACATAACGTGCACTGTTGATTGCTATTTTTACATAATGTACGGGTTGTCCTTTATGGTTTCTTTTTAAAAGATGCTAGAGTCATTTGTATTTTTTGTGGGTTCTTAACACTTGAAGGCTCTATAAAATAATCATAACAGAATTAAAAAAATTAAAATCTAATTATATTCTATACAAGTAACAGTCATTAAATATAGTATACTGAAAGCCTGAATAATTACACAAAGAAGTATTGTAATTAAATCTAATTGTTCCAAATTATATTAGCTTTCATTTTTCAGATGTTTACAATAGTTTTATAGCTCTTAAAGAGTCATAAGAATTATAGTTACTGGATGTGAAAAATTTCTTTACAAATGCACCTTAAAAAGAGAAAAATTAGTGTGACTTTTTAATTCTTAAATTGTTTTTTGAATTTTAACAGTTGCTTGTCCTCTTAAGTATTTTCCAAACTAATACCAAATTGGAACACATAACATTACCAAAATATTCCTTATAAATTTAGAATGTACAGATGAAATTTGTAACATTTCATTAAACGGAAAATTGTTGAACCCTTTAATGTATAGAATGACTCGGGCGTTAACCCACTGGAATTCGCATTTGATGCTTACGATATTATGCGTCCTGGCACGTGTATAATTCTGCGCGCGCAAACCTCCATTAATCTTATGAGAATGCTTTGAATTATTCATTAAACGTAACCCTACAATATGAAATAACGTTAAATTAAACGAGTTCGATGGATGACTGCACTACATAAAATTATTGAAGGATGCATCCCGCATTTGCCGGCTAATGTTTCTTCTCTCTCTCACTCTCGTAATTTTAATTAATACCAAAGATTTTCTGGCATTATGAAAAAAGGAAATTTTAATTATTTCTGTGTTCGTGTTCACACGCGCGCAAAGCTCAACAAGAAGTCGGAATTTTGCGTTGTTTTAAACGCAATAACGCGAGCACAAGCGCGTCTCGCTAATTAATAAAATGGCTGCCTTGTTAAAATGTTTTTGAAGGAATCCCCCCTAGCTTCATCGGTATGTATACGCCTGGGTTAAACGCCGAAAGAAATGTAAACAAAAGTTGGTATTTAATTTTTCGTGCTTACTTAAGTTTGTTTTAGAGCGGCTCCTCGCGTTGTATATATTTAAATGTAAATACCGTTGCTATAGCTGACTTAACGTTTTAATTAAGCGAGCGCAACGGTTTCCTTGAGATCTAAATTATAGCGCCAGTATTTTCTGTTGTTATTTGGGGTTTCGTCATTCAATTATTTCTTGAAATTGCTGAATTTAAATTTTTTTTACGTTTTTTAACAGGTTTGAAGTTGATTTTGTCAGTAAATTTTTCAATACAGTGAACATGCATGCTTGAAACTTAAATGTTAAATTATCATAATGTGAATGCCCCAATTTCTACCAATGAAGTATTGATGTGCATATAAGAAGATGTAAAAAAATTCAAAATTACTTGAAGTATCGAGTCATTTATGAATATTGATTTCATAATAAAGTCAATATGAAAGCATTTTAATGTAATTTCATAATTACAATTGTTGAAAACTTTCAAAGATTCTACGTCCAATATAAATATACAAAATATTTATTCAATACAATAAAAACGACAAATTTAAATTATTAAAAATACTAAACAATGAAATTGTAGTCACTATCTTTATTAAAATGTCAATATAATAATGCTTTCATCAAGTTCCAATTGCCATCCAAACAAACTAGATTAAAAATCAATAAAACATTATTTTTTACTACTTTATCGTATGTTTTGAACATGAATCTCACGAGCACTGATTTCTGCGTATTCTTTAAATGGCCCTCTCTGATGAAAGAAATTGGTGGAATTCAAATTTAATCGGCAAAATGATTTATATATTAAAATACATAAGATACCGATTTTATGCTTTCAAAAATAACTATACTGGCATATAAAATAAATGTTAAAAAGTAATATCAAAAGATTTCTTATTAACCCTCAAACTGTACACTTTAATCCATCACCCATAAACCGTATACAGGTACGAATTGTGATTTCATGATGTCATCAGCCGATTTGTACCTATGGAAATCGAATGCGTGAAATGCCAGCAACTTGAAAATTATGCTGGGTCGAATTCGCACCAGTGTACGGTATACCTCGGGAAATCGAATGCGTGAAATACCGCAACTTGAAAATTATGCCGGTGCGAATTGGCACCAGTGTACGGTTTGAGGGTTAATAAAAATTAATTAAATACAGACCACACTAAACGTACCTAAATCTACTCAGGAAGAATTGTTACTCACCGTATATAATGATTTTATTCACAGGATTCGATTAAAAAGTAATAGATTATATATAAAACTTTCTGCATTAAAGTGAAAAAATGACAGTTCACAACATTATTTAGAATTTTAAGAAAAATCTATAAGAATTCCAGTTCTATTTCCCGTGAAACAATAAGAAATAGTATTTATACGTTATTCTCTAACCTTTCGTCTCATACCTAACAATTTTGTATTCATTCGTTAATTCGATATCACAATTACAGTTTCTACATTCAAAATTACTTGATACGTCAATAAATAACTGACACCCCTTCACAAAACATCCATACTAACAGCATTCATTTTACTCACCTATCAGCACACAAAAAGTTAATAACAACTTCGTTCGTCAGCATCCTCCAATTGTCCGTCAAGCCTTCGCGGCGCGACGCGAAATTAAAAAGAAAACCCCGCGTCGACTTCCACTCTCTCATTCCGACGCTAATTTCCCCGGATCGCTCTCCCAACTTGACACGTTTGTTTTTAGCCGTCTCTCCCATCAAAACCTCCCTCCTTTTCATTATTGATCGCCGTTCGTTCGCGTCTTCCCATGGCGATTAATTTCCCTCCGCGAGAAGCGTCTTTAAGGACGGATTTCACCCCCCACCGCGCGTTTGACACCCGGTCCTCCGACGTTTCCGGCCAAATGAAATTCCCCCCCCCCCCTTCGACTCTATTTTTGCGATTTCGCAATAAAGCGCGGATTAATTATTCGAAAATCGAAATCATACGGCGAAATCCAGTTAGATCGCGCGCGGGGCTGAATTTCGCCGAAACTGTCGCGCTGCTCGTGAAAAGTTTAAAAGGCCGCCGCGCATAGAGACGGCTTTTCATTATCTCTCTCCGGGCTCTGTGTGTCTGGTCGTTTAACGATTTTGAGCGTGCGCGAGGTGTATATATAGAGGTGCGCCGCGGGTGAATGAGTCGCGCGCAGCGGCGGCGGAAATTACGCGGGATATTAAAAGGCCAATGATCGGTGAGAGACGTGTGTATGCGCACATTCGTACACGCAATTACTTTCTGTCGCTGTGCTCTCGCGTGCGCTCTCTCGAATCTTGATTAAAATGAGCTTGACGGGTGGGTGTGGGTGTGTGAGCGTTAGCGTGTTTGTGTAGGATCGCGCGCCGCTGCACTTGTTATTACGTTCGAATTGTGCCGATTGGATGATTTATAATGTAGGTTGAGAAAGTCATTTTTTTGTTTCCTTTTTCGAGCGATTTATTAGGTTCGCTAGGCAGATTTAGTTGATATTATTACGTAAATAAAAAAGGAATAATGCACTTTAATATGAGTAAATAAGTACACGATGTATATTCTTTTCTAATGAAGGCTCTTTTTTTTATAAAAATATAAAGTATTTTAGCGCGTGGAGATTAAAACGCTTGCTTTTATTTTATTTAAATTGCACAACTTGTCATAATAATAAATAGAATTTTGATTGAAATAAATAAATATACTATTGTTTTTATTATTGATATTAATAAATATATTTTTATTATTGTTATGGGATTACAGTTTAATATTTGTATATAGCTATATACGATACATAACAGAATGAACGTGTTTTATTATTTTATTTTGGATAATTGTTTGACTTGTATGCGAGGTAAAAACACCGCTGCCAATTCATTGGCACTTAGCTTCCTCAAACTTTATAAATTGTACCAATATGAAATTATTTATTCTATTTAATACTTTGGTGAAAAAAAATAACAAGTCTATTGCTTTTTAATATGTCGATATATATTTACATATTTAAATTTTGTAATTTGTGAATTCAAATTTTAACTCAATCAAATATTTTCCTATATTATTCCTTACAAATTGAATTAGAAAAGAAAACATCAAAAATATTACAATTAACTATAAAATGCTCTACAGTCTTCTTTTATTCTAAAACTATTAAATAATTTTATTTACAAGTTATTGGAGTAAACGCATATTTTTGTGATAAAAACAGGGGTTATTAAAAAATGTTCTTTATTCACACCTATTAGACAAAATCTATTTTAAATAATTCAAGAAAATTTGTAATTATGAATGAAAATTAATATTTTTGACTATGTTTAAACTCAATTTATGGTCTGAAATAAAAAAAAACTTTTTCGAACCCATTCAAAAGTATAGTATAGATTATGATAAAATATTTAAATTGTGTAAAAACTAAAAAGTTTTTGCTTATCAAGTTACATTATTTTCAATTGTCAATAATAAATTTTGCAATAGTATAATTGTTGATTAAATTATATTTATAAATATAATGTATACTACTTTTTATAAATAAAATTTTACCGTATTTTTGTAACTTTGTTCGATTTTATGAACAACAGATTTATTCATTAATTACAAAAATATCATAAAAATGTAAAAGCGGTATAAAACAAAAACGAATCGATGATTTTTATTTTTATTTTTATTTCAAACTTTATCAAAAGAAAAAGAGCCTTGAATGGCCAAAAAATACCACATAATACTAAAAAAGCTATTAATTTTTTTTTAAAAAACATGAATATCATAAAAATGAAAAAACGGTATAAATCAAAAATGAATCGATGAATCTTAAAAATTCTTCTTGATTTCAGATCTTTATCAAAAGACGTTAAAAAATAGCTTTGATTGGTCAAACATTACCGTGTAAAATGCAAGAAATCTACGATCAAAATTTTTTGAAAAAGAAAATACCATAAACCCTGAAACATAATTATAATTCAAAAACAATTCGATGAATCTTGAAAATTCTTTTCGACTTAAAATCTTCATTATAAGATGAAAATAATAAGCGTTCATTGGTAAAAAATTACCGTATAATACTTGAGAAACAAGCAATCAAAAGAAATATATAATCTTGAATATCTTGTAAAATAAAAGGTCTCATGATCTGAGCAAAGATCTTAGCCGAAAGATAGTAAAAAGCTACCTTTTTTGAAACATTTCAGAAGGAAAAATGACATTTTACTCAAGTTGTCGATTGCCATAGGAAATCAATTTTGTTTCCAAAATGATTTTTTTCGCAAGTATAAAAAAATAAAATGTCTCAAATTTTAAGGAATGATCTTTTCTCTTGTCCTACTCACCTCAATTTAAAAAAAAAACAATTTCCATCATATATTTCAGAAAAATCATTGTTCAAACAAAAAATGACGTTTCCATGTATAACAAAAGAAAGGAAATATCTTATCCGAAATTTCGGATGGTAAAAGATAGGTAATTTTATGCTCTTTCAAATGCATTTTCACGGGATTGATGATATTATTTCTAACGTACCAAAAAAATTGAAAAACTAAAAGCCAAAAATAAAAAAAAAACGCTAAAACATAAAGAAAAAATTCGATAAACTATAAAAATTATTATTTTGCTCACTTCGTTTAAAAAAATCATACAAAATGAGCCCTGAAACATTAAATGTTACCATGGATTACTCGAGAAATGGTATGAAGTTGAAGTTTGCACTGTTGCATTGCAACAAAATTCGTAAATTCGTAAGTCGTTCCAAAGTCCAATCAAAACGCCTTTAATGTATTAAATATCGTTGGAAAACATGTTTGCAACATGAATACATAAATTTAGAACCCTTAAACTACCCCTAACTAGGGGTTGAAAATATTCAGAAATTGCACGTGCCTTCCTCGATTTTTTACGCGTACGCTTATGCGAGTCACGAACTTTTCTCTGCGGATTATTGTTAAACAACCCAAAATGCACTCCCATGAATTTTTTTGTAAAGATTGGAGGAGAGGAACACTTTCAAAATGGCGGTTGTGCGTTTGTTGCACGTATTCTATAGCATTCCTCGATTTTTTACGCGTGTGCTTATGAGAGTCACGAACTTTTCTCTGCGGATTATTGTTAATCAACCCAAAATACAATCCCATGAATTTTTTTGGAAAGTTCGGAGGAAAGGAACACTTTCAAAATGGCGATTGTGACTTTGTTGCACGTGTTCTATAGCCTTCCTCGATTTTTTACGCGTATGCTTATGCGAGTCACGAACTTTTCTCTGCGGATTATGGTTAATCAACCCAAAATACAATCCCATGAATTTTTTTGGAAAGTTCGGAGGAAAGGAACACTTTCAAAATGGCCGCCGTAAGTTTGTTGCACCTATCATTTAAACTTTCTTGATTTTTTAGGAGTGTGCTTATGAGAGTCACGAACTTTTCTCTGCGGATTATTGTTAATCAACCCAAAATACAATCCCATGAATTTTTTTGGAAAGTTCGGAGGAAAGGAACACTTTCAAAATGGCCGCCGAAATTTCGTTGCACGTGTCATTTATTCTTTCTTGATTTTTTAGGCGTGTGCTTATGAGAGTCACGAACTTTTCTCTGCGGATTATTGTTAAACAACCCAAAATGCACTCCCATGAATTTTTTTGTAAAGATTGGAGGAGAGGAACACTTTCAAAATGGCGGTTGTGCGTTTGTTGCACGTATTCTATAGCCTTCCTCGATTTTTTACGCGTATGCTTATGCGAGTCACGAACTTTTCTCTGCGGATTATGGTTAATCAACCCAAAATACAATCCCATGAATTTTTTTGGAAAGTTCGGAGGAAAGGAACACTTTCAAAATGGCCGCCGTAAGTTTGTTGCACCTATCATTTAAACTTTCTTGATTTTTTAGGAGTGTGCTTATGAGAGTCACGAACTTTTCTCTGCGGATTATTGTTAATCAACCCAAAATACAATCCCATGAATTTTTTTGGAAAGTTCGGAGGAAAGGAACACTTTCAAAATGGCCGCCGTAAGTTTGTTGCACCTATCATTTATACTTTCTTGATTTTTTAGGAGTGTGCTTATGAGAGTCACGAACTTTTCTCTACGGATTATTGTTAATCAACCCAAAATACAATCCCATGAATTTTTTTGGAAAGTTCGGAGGAAAGGAACACTTTCAAAATGGCCGCCGTAAGTTTGTTGCACCTATCATTTATACTTTCTTGATTTTTTAGGAGTGTGTGTATGAGAGTCACGAACTTTTCTCTACGGATTATTGTTAATCAACCCAAAATACAATCCCATGAATTTTTTTGGAAAGTTCGGAGGAAAGGAACACTTTCAAAATGGCGGTTGTGCGTTTGTTGCACGTGTTCTATAGCCTTCCTCGATTTTTTATGTGTGTGCTTATGAGAGTCACGAACTTTTCTCTGCGGATTATGGTTAATCAACCCAAAATGCACTCCCATGAATTTTTTTGGAAAGTTCGGAGGAAAGGAACACTTTCAAAATGGCCGCCGTAAGTTTGTTGCACCTATCATTTATACTTTCTTGATTTTTTAGGAGTGTGCTTATGAGAGTCACGAACTTTTCTCTACGGATTATTGTTTATCAACCCAAAATACAATCCCATTAATTTTTTTGTAAAGTTCGGAGGAAAGGAACACTTTCAAAATGGCGTTTGTGAGTTTGTTGCACGTGTTCTATAGCCTTCCTCGATTTTTTACGCGTGTGCTTATGCGAGTCACGAACTTTTCTCTGCGGATTATGGTTAATCAACCCAAAATACAATCCCATGAATTTTTTTGGAAAGTTCGGAGGAAAGGAACACTTTCAAAATGGCCGCCGTAAGTTTGTTGCACCTATCGTTTAAAATTCATGGGATTGTATTTTGGGTTGATTAACCATAATCCGCAGAGAAAAGTTCGTGACTCGCATAAGCATACGCGTAAAAAATCGAGGAAGGCTATAGAACACGTGCAACAAACTCACAAACGCCATTTTGAAAGTGTTCCTTTCCTCCGAACTTTACAAAAAAATTCATGGCATTGTATTTTGGGTTGATTAACAATAATCCGTAGAGAAAAGTTCGTGACTCTCATAAGCACACTCCTAAAAAATCAAGAAAGTATAAATGATAGGTGCAACAAACTTACGGCGGCCATTTTGAAAGTGTTCCTTTCCTCCGAACTTTCCAAAAAAATTCATGGGATTGTATTTTGGGTTGATTAACCATAATCCGCAGAGAAAAGTTCGTGACTCGCATAAGCATACGCGTAAAAAATCGAGGAAGGCTATAGAACACGTGCAACAAACTCACAACCGCCATTTTGAAAGTGTTCCTCTCCTCCAATCTTTACAAAAAAATTCATGGGAGTGCATTTTGGGTTGTTTAACAATAATCCGTAGAGAAAAGTTCGTGACTCTCATAAGCACACTCCTAAAAAATCAAGAAAGTATAAATGATAGGTGCAACAAACTTACGGCGGCCATTTTGAAAGTGTTCGTTTCCTCCGAACTTTCCAAAAAAATTCATGGGTTTGTATTTTGGGTTGATTAACCATAATCCGCAGAGAAAAGTTCGTGACTCTCATAAGCACACGCCTAAAAAATCAAGAAAGAATAAATGACACGTGCAACAAACTCACAACCGCCATTTTGAAAGTGTTCCTTTCCTCCGAACTTTCCAAAAAAATTCATGGGATTGTATTTTGGGTTGATTAACAATAATCCGTAGAGAAAAGTTCGTGACTCTCATAAGCACACTCCTAAAAAATCAAGAAAGTATAAATGATAGGTGCAACAAACTTACGGCGGCCATTTTGAAAGTGTTCCTTTCCTCCGAACTTTCCAAAAAAATTCATGGGATTGTATTTTGGGTTGATTAACCATAATCCGCAGAGAAAAGTTCGTGACTCGCATAAGCATACGCGTAAAAAATCGAGGAAGGCTATAGAACACGTGCAACAAACTCACAACCGCCATTTTGAAAGTGTTCCTCTCCTCCAATCTTTACAAAAAAATTCATGGGAGTGCATTTTGGGTTGTTTAACAATAATCCGTAGAGAAAAGTTCGTGACTCTCATAAGCACACTCCTAAAAAATCAAGAAAGTATAAATGATAGGTGCAACAAACTTACGGCGGCCATTTTGAAAGTGTTCCTTTCCTCCGAACTTTCCAAAAAAATTCATGGGAGTGCATTTTGCTTTGATTAACCATAATCCGCAGAGAAAAGTTCGTGACTCTCATAAGCACACACCTAAAAAATCGAGGAAGGCTATAGAACACGTGCAACAAACGCACAACCGCCATTTTGAAAGTGTTCGTTTCCTCCGAACTTTCCAAAAAAATTCATGGGATTGTATTTTGGGTTGATTAACAATAATCCGTAGAGAAAAGTTCGTGACTCTCATAAGCACACTCCTAAAAAATCAAGAAAGTATATATGATAGGTGCAACAAACTTACGGCGGCCATTTTGAAAGTGTTCCTTTCCTCCGAACTTTCCAAAAAAATTCATGGGTTTGTATTTTGGGTTGATTAACCATAATCCGCAGAGAAAAGTTCGTGACTCTCATAAGCACACGCGTAAAAAATCAAGAAAGAATAAATGACACGTGCAACGAAATTTCGGCGGCCATTTTGAAAGTGTTCCTTTACTCCGAACTTTCCAAAAAAATTCATGGGATTGTATTTTGGGTTGATTAACAATAATCCGCAGAGAAAAGTTCGTGACTCTCATAAGCACACTCCTAAAAAATCAAGTAAGTATAAATTATAGGTGCAACAAACTTACGGCGACCATTTTGAAAGTGTTCCTTTCTTCCGAACTTTCCAAAAAAATTCATGGGAGTGCATTTTGGGTTGATTAACCATAATCCGCAGAGAAAAGTTCGTGACTCTCATAAGCACACACCTAAAAAATCGAGGAAGGCTATAGAACACGTGCAACAAACGCACAACCGCCATTTTGAAAGTGTTCCTTTCCTCCGATCTTTCCAAAAAAATTCATGGGATTGTATTTTGGGTTGATTAACAATAATCCGTAGAGAAAAGTTCGTGACTCTCATAAGCACACTCCTAAAAAATCAAGAAAGTTTAAATGATAGGTGCAACAAACTTACGGCGGCCATTTTGAAAGTGTTCCTTTCCTCCGAACTTTCCAAAAAAATTCATGGGATTGTATTTTGGGTTGATTAACCATAATCCGCAGAGAAAAGTTCGTGACTCGCATAAGCATACGCGTAAAAAATCGAGGAAGGCTATAGAACACGTGCAACAAACTCACAACCGCCATTTTGAAAGTGTTCCTCTCCTCCAATCTTTACAAAAAAATTCATGGGAGTGCATTTTGGGTTGTTTAACAATAATCCGTAGAGAAAAGTTCGTGACTCTCATAAGCACACTCCTAAAAAATCAAGAAAGTATAAATGATAGGTGCAACAAACTTACGGCGGCCATTTTGAAAGTGTTCCTTTCCTTCGAACTTTCCAAAAAAATTCATGGGAGTGCATTTTGGGTTGTTTAACAATAATCCGTAGAGAAAAGTTCGTGACTCTCATAAGCACACTCCTAAAAAATCAAGAAAGTATAAATGATAGGTGCAACAAACTTACGGCGGCCATTTTGAAAGTGTTCCTTTCCTCCGAACTTTCCAAAAAAATTCATGGGTTTGTATTTTGGGTTGATTAACCATAATCCGCAGAGAAAAGTTCGTGACTCTCATAAGCACACGCCTAAAAAATCAAGAAAGAATAAATGACACGTGCAACAAACTCACAACCGCCATTTTGAAAGTGTTCCTTTCCTCCGAACTTTCCAAAAAAATTCATGGGATTGTATTTTGGGTTGATTAACAATAATCCGTAGAGAAAAGTTCGTGACTCTCATAAGCACACTCCTAAAAAATCAAGAAAGTATAAATGATACGTGCAACAAACTTACGGCGGCCATTTTGAAAGTGTTCCTTTCCTCCGAACTTTCCAAAAAAATTCATGGGATTGTATTTTGGGTTGATTAACCATAATCCGCAGAGAAAAGTTCGTGACTCGCATAAGCATACGCGTAAAAAATCGAGGAAGGCTATAGAACACGTGCAACAAAGTCACAATCGCCATTTTGAAAGTGTTCCTTTCCTCCGAACTTTACAAAAAAATTCATGGGATTGTATTTTGGGTTGATTAACAATAATCCGCAGAGAAAAGTTCGTGACTCTCATAAGCACACGCCTAAAAAATCAAGAAAGAATAAATGACACGTGCAACGAAATTTCGGCGGCCATTTTGAAAGTGTTCCTTTACTCCGAACTTTCCAAAAAAATTCATGGGATTGTATTTTGGGTTGATTAACAATAATCCGCAGAGAAAAGTTCGTGACTCTCATAAGCACACTCCTAAAAAATCAAGAAAGTATAAATGATAGGTGCAACAAACTTACGGCGGCCATTTTGAAAGTGTTCCTTTCCTCCGAACTTTCCAAAAAAATTCATGGGAGTGCATTTTGGGTTGATTAACCATAATCCGCAGAGAAAAGTTCGTGACTCTCATAAGCACACACCTAAAAAATCGAGGAAGGCTATAGAACACGTGCAACAAACGCACAACCGCCATTTTGAAAGTGTTCCTTTCCTCCGATCTTTCCAAAAAAATTCATGGGATTGTATTTTGGGTTGATTAACAATAATCCGTAGAGAAAAGTTCGTGACTCTCATAAGCACACTCCTAAAAAATCAAGAAAGTTTAAATGATAGGTGCAACAAACTTACGGCGGCCATTTTGAAAGTGTTCCTTTCCTCCGAACTTTCCAAAAAAATTCATGGGATTGTATTTTGGGTTGATTAACCATAATCCGCAGAGAAAAGTTCGTGACTCGCATAAGCATACGCGTAAAAAATCGAGGAAGGCTATAGAACACGTGCAACAAACTCACAACCGCCATTTTGAAAGTGTTCCTCTCCTCCAATCTTTACAAAAAAATTCATGGGAGTGCATTTTGGGTTGTTTAACAATAATCCGTAGAGAAAAGTTCGTGACTCTCATAAGCACACTCCTAAAAAATCAAGAAAGTATAAATGATAGGTGCAACAAACTTACGGCGGCCATTTTGAAAGTGTTCCTTTCCTTCGAACTTTCCAAAAAAATTCATGGGAGTGCATTTTGGGTTGTTTAACAATAATCCGTAGAGAAAAGTTCGTGACTCTCATAAGCACACTCCTAAAAAATCAAGAAAGTATAAATGATAGGTGCAACAAACTTACGGCGGCCATTTTGAAAGTGTTCCTTTCCTCCGAACTTTCCAAAAAAATTCATGGGTTTGTATTTTGGGTTGATTAACCATAATCCGCAGAGAAAAGTTCGTGACTCTCATAAGCACACGCCTAAAAAATCAAGAAAGAATAAATGACACGTGCAACAAACTCACAACCGCCATTTTGAAAGTGTTCCTTTCCTCCGAACTTTCCAAAAAAATTCATGGGATTGTATTTTGGGTTGATTAACCATAATCCGCAGAGAAAAGTTCGTGACTCGCATAAGCATACGCGTAAAAAATCGAGGAAGGCTATAGAACACGTGCAACAAAGTCACAATCGCCATTTTGAAAGTGTTCCTTTCCTCCGAACTTTACAAAAAAATTCATGGGATTGTATTTTGGGTTGATTAACAATAATCCGCAGAGAAAAGTTCGTGACTCTCATAAGCACACGCCTAAAAAATCAAGAAAGAATAAATGACACGTGCAACGAAATTTCGGCGGCCATTTTGAAAGTGTTCCTTTACTCCGAACTTTCCAAAAAAATTCATGGGATTGTATTTTGGGTTGATTAACAATAATCCGCAGAGAAAAGTTCGTGACTCTCATAAGCACACTCCTAAAAAATCAAGAAAGTATAAATGATAGGTGCAACAAACTTACGGCGGCCATTTTGAAAGTGTTCCTTTCCTCCGAACTTTCCAAAAAAATTCATGGGAGTGCATTTTGGGTTGATTAACCATAATCCGCAGAGAAAAGTTCGTGACTCTCATAAGCACACACCTAAAAAATCGAGGAAGGCTATAGAACACGTGCAACAAACGCACAACCGCCATTTTGAAAGTGTTCCTTTCCTCCGATCTTTCCAAAAAAATTCATGGGATTGTATTTTGGGTTGATTAACAATAATCCGTAGAGAAAAGTTCGTGACTCTCATAAGCACACTCCTAAAAAATCAAGAAAGTTTAAATGATAGGTGCAACAAACTTACGGCGGCCATTTTGAAAGTGTTCCTTTCCTCCGAACTTTCCAAAAAAATTCATGGGATTGTATTTTGGGTTGATTAACCATAATCCGCAGAGAAAAGTTCGTGACTCGCATAAGCATACGCGTAAAAAATCGAGGAAGGCTATAGAACACGTGCAACAAACTCACAACCGCCATTTTGAAAGTGTTCCTCTCCTCCAATCTTTACAAAAAAATTCATGGGAGTGCATTTTGGGTTGTTTAACAATAATCCGTAGAGAAAAGTTCGTGACTCTCATAAGCACACTCCTAAAAAATCAAGAAAGTATAAATGATAGGTGCAACAAACTTACGGCGGCCATTTTGAAAGTGTTCCTTTCCTTCGAACTTTCCAAAAAAATTCATGGGAGTGCATTTTGGGTTGTTTAACAATAATCCGTAGAGAAAAGTTCGTGACTCTCATAAGCACACTCCTAAAAAATCAAGAAAGTATAAATGATAGGTGCAACAAACTTACGGCGGCCATTTTGAAAGTGTTCCTTTCCTCCGAACTTTCCAAAAAAATTCATGGGTTTGTATTTTGGGTTGATTAACCATAATCCGCAGAGAAAAGTTCGTGACTCTCATAAGCACACGCCTAAAAAATCAAGAAAGAATAAATGACACGTGCAACAAACTCACAACCGCCATTTTGAAAGTGTTCCTTTCCTCCGAACTTTCCAAAAAAATTCATGGGATTGTATTTTGGGTTGATTAACAATAATCCGTAGAGAAAAGTTCGTGACTCTCATAAGCACACTCCTAAAAAATCAAGAAAGTATAAATGATACGTGCAACAAACTTACGGCGGCCATTTTGAAAGTGTTCCTTTCCTCCGAACTTTCCAAAAAAATTCATGGGATTGTATTTTGGGTTGATTAACCATAATCCGCAGAGAAAAGTTCGTGACTCGCATAAGCATTCGCGTAAAAAATCGAGGAAGGCTATAGAACACGTGCAACAAAGTCACAATCGCCATTTTGAAAGTGTTCCTTTCCTCCGAACTTTACAAAAAAATTCATGGGATTGTATTTTGGGTTGATTAACAATAATCCGCAGAGAAAAGTTCGTGACTCTCATAAGCACACGCCTAAAAAATCAAGAAAGAATAAATGACACGTGCAACGAAATTTCGGCGGCCATTTTGAAAGTGTTCCTTTCCTCCGAACTTTCCAAAAAAATTCATGGGATTGTATTTTGGGTTGATTAACAATAATCCGCAGAGAAAAGTTCGTGACTCTCATAAGCACACTCCTAAAAAATCAAGAAAGTATAAATGATAGGTGCAACAAACTTACGGCGGCCATTTTGAAAGTGTTCCTTTCCTCCGAACTTTCCAAAAAAATTCATGGGAGTGCATTTTGGGTTGTTTAACAATAATCCGCAGAGAAAAGTTCGTGACTCGCATAAGCGTACGCGTAAAAAATCGAGGAAGGCACGTGCAATTTCTGAATATTTTCAACCCCTAGTTAGGGGTAGTTTAAGGGTTCTAAATTTATGTATTCATGTTGCAAACATGTTTTCCAACGATATTTAATACATTAAAGGCGTTTTGATTGGACTTTGGAACGACTTACGAATTTACGAATTTTGTTGCAATGCAACAGTGCAAACTTCAACTTCATAGAAATGGTTGCATACACACACATGCACACACACACATAGACACACACACACAGACACACACGCGCGCTCACACACACAGACACGCTTATACACACAGACGCACACGCCGACGCACATACGCACACGCACACACACACAAATCTATACAGACATTTTCTAAAAATAGTGTATTTTGATTCCTTATATCTCAAAACATGTTTTTAACATATTTTTAGCAAAACTTTTTTGAGGAAGCAAAAAGTAATATAAACGAATATTCTTGATTAATCTCGTAAAGCATATTTAATATAAACGAATGTTCTTGATTAATCTCGTAACGCATATTGTCTGGAAATGCTCGCTCCGATAGTTTTTGTACTCTATTAATCAATACTTAATCCGACGAAATTGCTTTTTTTCGAGGGTCTTCCTTTTATAGCTGATGTCGCTACACTGTAATTACAACGCTTATATGGATCAATTATCTTGACCCACTTTGCCCAATATATGAAACATTAAAATCTTTTGTCTTAATCCTTAGCCCATAGGGGGTAACTAGGGTGTTCCAATTTCCTTTTCATGAAAATATCTTTTTAATCTGATAAAGTTACTTGATTTTTAAATTGTGTTACTTTGCTACAATGTATTTTATGCTTTTACACGTAAAATTATAATATAACTGCAGTAGAAAACTTAAATGTCGCTTGTCTGGAAACTCATGTAGTCGTTTTAATGCTTCATAACTTTGTGAAAAAAAGTTGTAGACTGCAGACTTTAAAAAATTCATTTTGACGATGAAAATGTCATATTTCTAATAATTTTTTATAAATAGACTAAAGCACTTCTCAAAAAATGTACGTGTTTTTCTAGTAAATTTTTAACAAAAATGTATTGAAAAAATTTTCTTTTTAATAATAAAATTGACTACAATTTGAGTCCGTAATCTACCGTTGCCTATGTAAGTATATTTGGTAGCATATTGATTATTGTGGTTAAGAAAAATGATAAAAGCCAACAAGATTATTCATTGGTGGGTCAAACATAGTTACTCCTACGATTGGACTCAAAATTATGTCCAAGGGTGTACAAATTTTAATCGTCTCGCTTAGGTAATCGAAAATTAAGTCTGAGAAATTTAGAGTGCATCTTAGCATTGTGGCTCCTCGATTCTCAGTATTTTATAAGTATATACTGCCAAAAGGCTATTTCTACGACTATTTGTTCTATATTCTGAGGGCAATTCGATTGTTTAGCTGAACAGAAAAGGTATTCGTTTATGACGTACTGTAACTACTGAAACCGCATATATTTTGCTTTGTTGTTGATGAACAAGGTAAAAAGTCTTAACGCTACAAAAAGTTAGTGCTGGATATTCAGCTGATAAACCAATTAGGTAAATATTTAAATAGATACTTCCTACTATATATCTCCCAGAATCTGGTTTACCTAAATTAGTTCAAAAACATGGAGTGGATACCTATCTCTTGATCTGGTATACCGGTTGACTATATTTTCAACCAGGACCTACAATTAGAAAATAATCAAGGACTGCTCGATATAAGGATCTATCAGTATACCTCACATGTACGTACACTCACCTTATAAACAAGCTTGATATTCTCGTCCATCTCCTAAAACAAAAAGTCCCCATCCACATCACGCATTCCCTCTGCTCGCTTCCTCCACACACACACACAGAATCCTCGCATCCTTTTAATTTTATCTCGCCATCCGTCCTCCTCGCGCCGGTCGTCGACTTTCATCGAGTTTCCTACAGCGGGGGGTCGCTCTCAAACCAAACTGACTCTCCTCTCTCTCTCTCTACTGACTCTACTCTCACCGCCCAACCGCACGACGCTTTCTTTGCTTGCCTCGCGTTGCCGCGGCTACTCCGCCGACGCCGCAAAGTTTCGAAATTGAAGTTAACAGTGCTTCTCGCGGCTGCACTCTCCTTGTCTTTTCCACAAGTTTCGAATTTGAGGTTTCAGCAGGCTGCCTGGCCTGCCTACCTGCAGGTTGGAACTTTCGCCGAAGTTCTTCTGCCGCTGCCACGGCGCGCTGCGAAACTATTCGCGCGGGGACGAGGAAGGAGGGCCCGGGGCATAATCAATAGGATATTTAGCGAATTATATAGTGTTTCTAGGGGGGAGGGGGGCGTAAGTGCGGAGGCACTGATAAAAGGTGGCACGGGTGGAAGCTTTTGGTAAGTAGAGCGCGATAATCGAGTTTTGAAGGAGGTAAGGTGAATGGATGTGCGTGGATTTAGATGTGTGATAATATCTGTCAGTATTTGTTTGGATGTTTCCTGATGGGTCCTGGTTGGAAATATATAGGTAGGCAGGTATCTACTTCATGATATTTAAGAATTAATCCAGGTACATGTTTCAGTAGATAGCTATGGGGTATCCATTTAAATATTTACCTGGATTAGTCTAAAAAGTTTGATTAATTTGTATCAATACCCCTCTAGATATCTAGGTTGAAAAATCATGAGGTGGATAATTGGATGTCTAACTGAAAAGTACTCCTGAAAATCTAGCTGGTTATTTAGCAGTGACTTTTACAATGTTGATTAGTAAAGAAGCAATAGGTATGTGGTTTCAGCATTTGCGGTACAAACCAATACAATACCTTTTGCACTAAGCTACCACGAACTTGTAGAATCAACGGTCGTAGATATTACTTTTTGGAAGTATTCATGGAGCACAGTACTATGTATCACAAATTTCGAAAATCTCTCCAAGTTCAAGGACGCATTTAGACTAGTTTTAGTTTCATAAGCATTAAAATTAACTAGGTTACGTGTAAATTGTAATTGGTCATAAACCGCGGGATGATAGATTATTTATATATGTGCAATTAATGAAGTAACTATACGTCATTAACTATATCATACAAGAAGACTGATTAAATGTACATACTTATGTAACTTTCATTTTAAGTGTACTTACACCAATTTTCTAGGTTTCCTTCCTCATAAATCTGGACTAAAATATTGTAATCGCGGCTTAAACCACTTTCATTCGTAGCATATTTTCGTACTTCGGTTTAGTATAAGATATAGAAATATTTTTTGAGATACATATAAAGAGAAACCAACTCGATTAATTCTAACATATCTAGATTTTGAAATAACATATCCAAAGTAGCATTAAATCCATGTTAACATATAACTTATACTACATTATAATTCTGATTTCTGAAATTGAGAATCACCCAAAATGAACTGGTTTTCATATACTCTATCCGGGTCATATTTGGATATACATTTCAGATACGCGAATATGTTTGCGCGCTGCAAAAACAATTTGTGGAGCAAACCCACCGCCATACGCGCTCGCCATCACACTTTTTCGCGAAATCGCCTGTTAAAAGAGCAAGAAAATAATGATTTTTTCCTCAAAACACGCGCGATAACATTTGCGCTGGATTTAATCGAGCAATGACAATATTTTGGGAAGCACCGTTGCTGCTCGGCAACGCACACGAGGCTATTGTTTTACGATTGTTCGTTTGTGTTTTGGTAATGATGATCGCAGTTTAGCGGAATGCGCGTTTGTTTCTTTAGGTTACCCTGGAAATTCACACATTTAATGGTATAACATTTGAAGGAGAGGAGTGGTGCATTCAGTGAAATATTGAAGATTAGTTTGTGGAAAGTTCCCCGCTTTGAATTTGACATGATTTAGTCCGTATTCGCCGAATTGGAGAATAGAGGTAATTAAATGTTATATAATTGAATTGAAGTTATGTCTACAAAAATCGCTAATTATAAAGTTTGAATAGCATTTGTAATATGACAACGGTAACATTATTGAAGGTTGAATAAAGCATCTTTCAATTGTGAAACATTAAAATTTAATACAATGCAGAGATAAATGCTTTATACAATATAATGTATTGTTTCAACGTATTAAGGTGGGGTTCTGGTGAAATCGAATTGTTTTTTTCCTTTGAACTTATTCATCTGAGCTTTGGGCCTCATTATCTATATGGAAAAATAATATTCTACACAAATTTTTAGCCCAATTCATCCATTATTCACTTAGATAATCCAGAAGAAGCAGAATTTTTTATTAAAAATTAACTATATTGCAAAAGGATCCTGCGCAACCCATCTTCATTTCATGGTTCCAAAAAATTTGAGCATAATCCTTGACACAATGACAAAAAATGATAGGGATTAGATTATTAAATTTTCTTAAATTACTTAAACGTAAATATGTGCTCTAAATCGAAAAAGATTATAATAAAATTTGTTAAATAACAATAAATTTGGACATAACTGATTTTTACACTAAAATTTTCCGGACTAAAATCAAATTGTGATCCCTATTATTTTTAGGTATACTCACAAGGAATATGCTCAAATTTTTTGGAAGCGTAACAACAAGGGTTGCACAAGGTCCAATTTGAATAATGAAAAACATAAAGCTGAGAAAATGGGATTTTAGTAAAAAATGAATGAATAGTAATCGTTACAGTAAATCTATTTACAGCCTTAGTACTTTTCCAGACAATTCAATTTGGATTTTGACATTATATACTATCAATAGAGTGTACTAAAACTTTAAGTTTATGTTTTATTTGAATGTTAGTGGTATGCGCAAATAATAAAATCATGTTTATGACTGAAGTTAATTTAAAACATGAGTCTATTAAAATCCAGGTATGTCTAAAATACTCTTATGAATCAATAAATATAATTTAATTCTTATTTTCCATAATAATCTGTTACATAAAGCTTTTATATTTGAATCTGAAAAGAAATTATGTAAGAAATATAATGTAATGTTATGCGTATAACACAAAATTGACAAAATTATACGTATTATAATTATAACCTGAGGTGCCTAGTGCTATAAAAATATTCAAAAAATTTACAGGATGCTTTAAAAAATAATTTTGAGCTTTCTAACGTATAAAATGAGCTTCAAGAAATAGTTTTTTCAAGAAAAAAAAGTTGATATTTTGACCCCTTTAAGTGTAAAAATGGAGGTGAGAATGTAATAAAATTATTATTTACACATACATAGTCTGATTTTCAAAAACTGACAATGGATTTGCAATCTGCAGCATCGAAAACCATTTTGAACAAATTTTCATATAAATATGAGTTAATCGTCGCCCTAACATGAATGCATCGTAAAAAATTAGTATATTTTTTATAGTTGATTTATTACTAGCATCAAATATTAGAGCAATTTATGAAAATTTTATATTTATGTATACTTATAAAAGTCCTACTAAGGTAAATCAGCCAAAAAATCTTAAAAAATCAGCCATTAATCACTTGATAATCATGAGCAATGAAAAATTCGCTTACAAACACAAAAACGCACCGAAAGAAAAGAATTATTTTTGTCTTTCCATCCTGTATAGAAAAAAAATTAACCCTGAAACATTACTTTTCACCGTGTATATTCAGAGTAATGCTGATATACTCACACACAAACACTCACACACACACAAACTCACACGCACACACACATACACACATACACACACACGCACACTCACTCACGCATACACACACTCACATCAATACAGACATTTTCTAAAAATATAGTATATTCTGATTCCTAATATCTCAAAACATGTTTTTAACAATACTTTTTCCTAATATCACAAAGCTCCCTCTTTGAGGAAGCAATAAAAAAGTTAATCTCGTAACTCCCATCATGCTTCAAAACGTCACATTCATTTCGAAGCTCGAAATTCCAAAAATTACAACAAATACAAAATCCCAGAGCATCTCCTCAAGACAAAAAAAGAAAACTGCAAAAACGTTCTCGCCATCCCCGTCAACTCTCTCGCATAGCTTCGCACCTCGGCTCGCAATGCACACCGGCATCTCTCTCCTCTCTCTTCCTCTCTCCTCCGCACCGGAATCTAAGAAATTTCCGTTATCTCAGCCAACACAGCGCGCGCGCGCAGCAGCAGCATCCGCGCCAAAGAAAATTCGCACCCACCGTCTCTCCCAAACAACAACAAGCAGCAGCAGCCGCTCCCATCGCGTGCAACTGAGCGAAAATCATAAAGAAGAGGAGAGAGAGAGAGAAGCTGAGCGCGAGAGAATCTCGAGATCCATTTAACTCGATAAATGCAAAACTCCTTAATTTCCCGGGCGCGCTAACAACGGGCCGCTTTTCTCTCTGTGCAGCCGGCGGGAAAGTAAAGTCGTCGTCGTTGTAATTAAGAGTTTTGCAGCAGCAGCAGAGGCCAAGGCAGTGCAATCCCAGGCGTGCGAGTGGGTAGGAATATGTGCGCGCACACCTCTGCAACGAGGAGAGATGCAGGCGGCGACGCGGTGGCTAATGTAGCACGCGCGGATGCAATTAAGACACTTGACGAAGACGCGATAATTTCCTTTGTTCGCCCCCCCCCCTCTACCGGTGCCTTAACCTCTTATCTGCGCCTTCTCTTCCGCTCTCTCGCTCTCTTCGCGCGCGCGTGCTGCGACACCTCTTTCGAAACTAACTCTCATCTGTGCATGCGTGTGTGTGCACATGTGCGAAGGTGCATGTGAAGGTGTGCATTCGTGTGTCTTTATAAGTGTGTATGTGTGAGTGCATGTACGTGTGTGCATTCGTGTGTCCTATATGAGTGTGCATGTGTGAGTGCGTGTGTGTGTGTGCACGTGTGAGTGCATGTATGTATGTGTGTGTATTCGTGTGTCTATACGAGTGTGGATGTGTGAGTGCATGAATGTATGTGTGTGCATTCGTGTGTCTATATGAGTGTGAATGTGTGAGTGCATGTGTGTGTGTGCGTGTCTCTGAGTTCGCATGTTTGAGTACATGTATGTTTGTGCATTCGTGTGCACTGTAAGAGAGCAAATGTAAAAATCACGTGGCGATGTGAAATGACACAAATCGTGGCAAAAATATACATTACTGGATATATGAAAGGTTATTAATTCAGTAATGTCATTTTCAGTGTATAATGTAATTGTACATAACCCATAACTCTATATTTTTTAAGAAAGGTCACTCAATTGATAATTTAACAGAAAAATGTAAATTTTAACTGCTGATTGCTGGAAATAAAGCGACCCATGCTGAGTTAGTGATTTTTACATTCCCAGATTGTATAAAAGTACAGCTTTCAGTATAGTAAAATACAACTGTATTATGCAAAATTACAGCTTCGACATAAATTATACTAGAAATCGGAATACCTGGAAAATTTCTGAAACTCGTCAAATAGTCGGTTATTTGGACATTTTTACGTTTTACTAATTAGAGGTTTACCAATAAATTAAGTTTAAAGTATAATAGAAAAGAAAACGAGTGATTACGAGCTCTAGATTCAATTATTTTAGCTTGCGTATTTTCAACCTAACCCCAAAATCTGTAGTTGGAAATCGGGAATGTGAATTTCCACACGAGCATTGACAATTACATTACTGAGTAGTGTAAAATTCATCTGCCCAGCAGGGGTCGCTTTATTTCCACAACTCAGCAGTTGAATTTTACATTTGCTTTTTTACAATGTGCATGTGTGGATTCATGTATGTTTGTGTGTGCATGCATGCGACTACTATCATATGCATACATGCAACTACTATCATACGCATGAATTACTCTACTATCATATGCGTTAAACTGTTATCCTATTTATATATTAAACTACTATCCTATGCATGTAGTAAACTTCTTAATGCATTCATGTTTTCGAAAAATATGGCTGTACATGTATGTGTGTGCATTCATGTGTCTTTATGAGTTTATATGTCAGAGTACATATATGTGTGTGCATACGTGAGACTTGACACGCACTGGTGTACGTGTATTTGTGTGTGAGTGTGTGTGTGTGAGTTTGCGTGTTGCTCTATAAAAAAAACAATGTGACAAGTCTCATCGCTGTGTCACGAGTCATGTAAATAATGTCATTACTGAATTTGGTAACACTGTGAATAATGACATTTTTACTCAAGTTATCGATTGCATTAGAAAATCGATTTTTGTACAAAATGATTTTTTTTCAAGCATAAAAAATAAAATGTCTCAAAATTTTACAGAATGATCTTCTCTATAGTCCTACTTACCTGAATTTTTTTTCAAAAATTTTCCATTATATATTTCAGAGAAATCATTGTTCAAACAAAAAATGACGTTTCCATGTATAACAAAAGAATGAAAACATCTTATCCAAAGTTTTTGATGGTAAAAGATAGAAAATTGTATGCTCTATCAAATTCATTTTTATTGGGTCGATGATATTATTTCTAACGTACCAAAAAATTGAAAAACTAAAACCAAAAAATTGAATACCGCTAAAAACAAAATCAAATTAAAAAATCTAAAAATATTAATATTACGCCTCATTCAATTAAAATAAAAAAAAACAAAATAAACCCTGAAGCAATAAATTTTACCGTGGATTACTCGAAATATGAGTGCATATATACACACACGCACATACACACACACATCCATACATACATTTTCTAAAAATAGTGTATTTTGATTCCTGATGTCTCAAAGCAAGTTTCTAACATGTTTTTAGAACACCTCTTTGTTTTACTATCCCAAAGCTTCCTCCGTGAGCAAGCAAAAAATCAAAATTCAATCCAACACGTTTAATTTTGCATTTACTCTTTACAGCGTGTATTTTCGCGCCCTCGCGAGAGGGTCTACGTCAGCACATCCACACACAAGCGCAATTACCTCGTACCACAGACCCAGAGATATAGAGTGTCGAAAGAGAGACTTTGTATGCGCAATCACGAGCTATGTATATATAGATTGGATTAGTGAATTATTGTTTATTGAGTTATGAGGAGCGGGCGCGTGGCCGCAGCCGCGCGCTGCCGTGCCTCAAAGGAGAGAGCAGAGAGAGAGTGAGCGAGGTGAGCGCCGCGCGCGGCTCGCCGCTGAATTGGTTTTGATTCTATTGTTTGCGAGACACTTGCGCACCGGGAAAATTCGATTGCTGAAAATGGGGGAGGAGGGGGGGTTGTTGTTGTTGTTTGGCGATGATGGAAATTCGGGGGACTTAAAAATACGAGCGGGAAGCTGGAGATAGTGGTAATTATCGCTTGGAGTGCGAGTTAATCGTGTATTTGAAGTTGCTTTGTATGATGATTTTTATTTCATTTGTATAATGATGTAATTGGCATTTCGAGTTTAAATAGAAGCGTTGTTAGACTAATGATATTTTTTGCAATTTTCGTAAAATTGACTTGACTTCCTAAGAAGAGTTTTTTGAATAAGTAATGAGATTGTTAACCTTATAGAATTTTAAATACTAAAACTGGTTATTATATATTGTATAAAAAACTATGGTCAGACTAACAAGAAGAGTGCATGAAGGAGTCTGGGTCACGGATTTTGATGCAACTTTGGTGGTCGTTTTCTAATGCCTAGAAATGACGCCCAATGCCCGCAGTTTTATCAAATAAGTCTTTGTACAGAAGATACAACCTATTTCATTAACATTGATAGTGTATATATATATATATATATATATATATATATATATATATATATATATATATATATATATATATATATATATATATATATATATATATATATATATATATATATATATATATATATATGTGTATTTTTTCTAGCATTGCGTATGTGAGCAATACCAATGTTTTTAGCTCTATATCAGATTTCCAGGGCCCATTTGATAAAACTACTGGCATTGGGCTTGATTTTAAGGTACCTAAAAACGATCCGCAAAAATCCAAAGTAGCACAGGCAATGGTCGAGTTGACAAGTGGCGCCACCTCGAATACAAAAGCTTTGAGTTTAAACTTTTGACGACGAAACAGAAATAGTGGACAGTGCTGTAAAATAACAAAAAATTAATTAAAATTTATGGTAATAAATTAGGCCTAAGAGGACGATATTAAAACCGTCGAAACGTCAACAATAATTGAAGCAGTCATTCTTTATTAATATTTCCCATGACTGACTGAACCAAAATCGATAGATGCATTAAATTAATTCACAATCCGCGATTGAGTAATAAATAAATTCATCTATTATTTATTTTCTCGGATGATCTGCCTTTAACTGCATAATTAGTACTGCACTGTATTTCATCTCTCACTTATAGAATTTCTGAACAAATATCTACACTAATAATAACGAGAAACATAACAAATCACTTAAAATATCAGAACCATCCTAATTCGTATACCACCCTTCAATAAAACAACAAACAAATACCAGCCGAAAGTACACATTTGCTAATGCAATTACGGCGCAGACGAAAAAAAGACCACCACCACCACCGCCGCAAATACAAAGCGAACTGCAAATACACCAATTTGCGATAACCACATTAAATATGAAACCCCTTTCATCTCTACTACCCAAAAAAAAACAGCATCAGCCGTTCGGCGCCAACTCGGAATCATATTTACCTCACTTTTCAAACATTCCCATAATTCGCGCCCAAATAATAACAATATATAATCATAATAACAATAATAATAATACTCGAGCCTCGTATACAAATCCCCGAAAACGCCCGAACGCCGTTGGCGCTCTCACCTACATCACGGAAATATAACACCGCGCGGCAAACAGCGCCATAACGACATTTTCGCGGGCGCAAACATTTATGAATGGGCGCCTCCACCACTGCCGCTGCTACGTAATATTAATGAACGCGTGATTATGTGCACTGCCTGAATACACATCCGAGAGAGTGGGGGGAAAAAGGTGTCGACACACACACATCAGCGCGTCAAAGGTTTTTACGCTGGCTTGCGAGCCATTCGTCGCGATTTATACGTCCGATATTTGTCATCCCTCGTAAATAACCGCGGAATTTAGCGCGCGCGCCATTCCTCTCTATTTGCAAGACATAAAGTTGAGCGCGCTGTGTGAAAAAAAAAGGAAGGACGAAACGAAACACAACGCAACGGAGCAGTAGAGCAAACGGAGATAAAGAGGGACACTACGGCGCGTTAAAAAGTTGAGGGAGGGGGGGATTTATGCGCTGTAAAACAAGAGGCGCGTTGTAACGATTATTTATACATATGAAGCGGGCGATGCGTCTTCCGGGTGGTGCAGAGGTTATGGGTGTGTGTAAGAGCGCGGGATTTAGATGCAATCGTCTCGCGCGATATGTTTCATGGGCGCGAGAGTTGCGCCGAGAGAAGTTTTTGGAGGGGGGAGGGGGGGGGTTGTTCTGTGAGTGGGTTTATAAGGGTGGATGATGTAGTGCTGTAGTGTGGAGGTTAGTTTAGTTGGCGATGTATTCTTTTTTTTCTGAATTCGTTTTTCTTCTTGGTGGTCATTAAATGTGGTTTTGTTAGCGTGGTGCGCGATTTTTGGAGCAGTTTTTGACGGATGTACTTGAGACTTTCCGAAGAGCTTTGGAATGTGAATTCTTTGGATGTACGTGAAACTTGACGCTATTTTTATATAAAATTTGTAAAGTTGCACGGTGTTTTTAATAATTGTTGCTAATTTTACTTAGCCAAAGATTTGTTTCAAACTAATTGTTTTATTGGGCTGTATTTGTATTCGAGAGAATCCTGTTGTGAAGATTTCCTGAAAGTTTCATGACGATCCATCAAAGATTGACTAACATTGACGAGTTATTTATCATATACTGGTTATTATTCTGGTAAATAGCTAATAACAATGTTGAAAGAAACAATGTAGAATAGTGTAAAATTCCGCCTATAAAAGCAAACGTTTTAACATTTTTATTCCAAACATTTCTTTTACTTTATAACATTGAATTTTGAATCGGTATTGTTAGTAGATGCAGGGGAAAATGTTTAATTTTTAAGATTAAATCTTCTATAATTGTTGTATACCTACAGTCTTGAGATACGTAAAAATTAAAATATAAGCATTAAAATCCATGATTTTAATATTAGTTTCGAGCTTTACCATATAAACAAAGAAAAAAAGAATCAACACACCAAAAAAGGGGTCAATTTTTCACCAGCGAAAAATTCATGCTAGAATTTTTACTTGTATATTCTTGTTAAAAGGTTATTTAATAATATACATAAAATGTAGTGACTTTTTATTATGCTCTTGAAATAAGCGAAATAAGATGCAATTTATATTTCATCGAATATAATCGTTTCATTCAAAATCTAGAAGACGATGAATTCCCTGGTAGAAATCTAAGCTGGTTTCTAGTCAGATATTAGCTAGATTTTCTAAATCTGCTTTTATTCTGGTTAAGGAATTGCTAGAAATCAGTTAAAAACGACATGCGTTTTAGCTAATTTCTAGCTAGGTTCTGCTTAATATTCTAAATAATATAAAATTGATAAAATAAGTAATTTATGTATTAATTAATAGTGGAAATATTAACAGTTTTATAAAAATCGAAGTAATACGCACTTCTAATCATACTACATTAAGTATTTTACTAAATTAAAGTTAAAAATGTACCTTAAATATCTAGTAATAATAAAGGTTAGGTTATTTGTTTACATAATGACGCATGCATTTAAATAGTATTATTTACACAGAAAGTACAAAGCCCCGAGTAAAATTGAAGTGTCTTTATTGAAGAAATTTATGTTATAAATAATGGAATACATGTAGTCATATAATTATTGTTATTTTAAAAGAACAATAAAAACAGAATAATGTAAGTTTTGGCGAAATTTGGAGAATTGGTAAATAAATATTTGTAGTTTTACAATGAACTTTTATTATAAAAATCTATTTTCGTCATCAATCATAAAATGTTTCTTGATTAAGTTATGATTGACTCGTTTTCGGAAAGGAAATTATTAGTTATCAAATACTTTTGTATTGCATATGCATATTTCTATAATCTCATAAGTTGTTATTTGTTGAAATATTTATTTTGGCTGCATACTATATTGAACATTCAATACAGTATAATAATGTATATTTTTAAAAACTAATAAATTTTAGAAACAAAATATAAATAGGTTAGATTTGTAAATAAATTATTAATTATTAGCCAGATTAATAAACTATTAATAAACCAAATTATAGCTAATTTCTGGCTAGAATCTGCTTAAGATTATGCTTTAAGCGAGAACCTATTTTATAGGTTCTCGCTTAAAGCATAATCTTAAGCAGATTCTAGCCAGAAATTAGCTATAATTTGGTTTATTAATAGTTTATTAATCTGGCTAATAATTAATAAGCTAACCAGCCATTCTAGCTAACTTTCTACCAGGGTTATAATTTATGAATACTAAATATTATAAATTTAAATTCAATTCAATAAAGCTCATTTAAATATTTATCGAACGTGGACTTTCATAATTTATTTCAAGCTTTCAAACTGCCAATCACTTCTTTTACTGCAACTGTATCCTTTTATTAGCTTTTGTCGCATCAAATATCCACGCCTGCATAAAAAACGATACAAAATTCAAGTATAAAATACAAATGTAGGCATGCCCGACAATAAACATCAATTCTGCAGCTTACTTCCCAAACCCCAAATTACCCTAAACCCCAAAAATATATGCTCCGCGAATATCTTACAAATCGCAAAAATCGATTCTCCAAAATCCCGAATTCTCGCAAAATACTATGCACTCCGCATAATCACCACCACTACAGAAATCCAAAAGAAGCCCCTGCGCCTCTTACAAAGTATATAGATTAAGAAATCGTAAAGCAGCGCTTAACGATCGCCCTCCAAAAAAATCGAAGAAGAAGAAGAAGACACGCCACGGAAACACGACAAAGAAATGCCGTGGAACGATCACAATTCACAGCGATATCCTTCTTCCTGCTCCACCTCTACCGCAGTGCCATTCCAAGGATCAAAGCCAGCAGCAGCATAAAAAGAGCCAAACCGTATTTTCGACTATTACCGATAAAAGGGAAGAGCAGAAGAATGAGAACGAGGATATACGTATACGGAATGAAAAGGGAGCAAGAGAGAGAGAGAGAGTCCCTTTGGCTTTTCGCACGCACGGGCGTATTTACACTGTATCATCCCTCCGCAATGCGCGGCTCGCTCCTCTCTTTTTCCTGTAAACAGAGAGGAATGAAGGAACGAAGGAGGAGGGAAAAAAAGGAGGAGACGAAGGGTCTCCAGGATGCGCGGAATATCGAGACTCTTACGTGTCTTATACACAACTCTCCTGGATTCCGGTTTCTCTTTCATCCAGCAATACATACATATATACCTGTGTCGAAGATAAAGAAGAAGAAGGAGGAGAAAAAAGGCGGCGGGATGACGACGCGAAAGGTGAGAGAGAGAGAAGAAGAAGCTACAGGAAGGGGCGTCGAATTCTCTCTGCCGACATAAAAGCGAACGCGAGCACGGGCTTCCTCTGCGGAGCCGTAGCTGAATCATAGATTCAGTTCGTTTCTCTCGCTTTACCTTCCGACCGCGAAACTCGAATATCTTCTTTGCTGGGTTCTTCGCGCACCGGGTAAAAAATACCGACGTTAAATTACACGGTATCGCTCGTGGTGCAAGAAGTGTATGGGGTATAAGGAGCGGATCTCGTGTTGAAAATCGACCGCAGAGCTGCAAAAGTACTAGAGGGATGTACTTTGTTGGATGGTGAATGGAATGAAGTTGAGGATGCGACGATTGTTGTGGAAGTATTGTAGAGTGATATGGGTGGTTTTTAAGGTGGTTCTGTGATGCAAAGTATACGGATGTTTTATGAGAAATGGGATTCATTGTTCAAGAGTAAATTTGAACTTTTCTCTGCAGGTTGATAGTCTTATTTTGTAATAGTTGTGTAGAAAGACAAGTCTCGAAATGTTTCATTTGGCGTTGGAAAATTCTATTTGGATGGCAAGGTTGTTAAATACCATATTATCGTGTAGAAAGATATGTTGCCAAACAGGATTCATACCACTAAATGATTGCAAAATTACTGTACATTATTTTTGGTCGTATGATCAAAAGAAAATATTGAGTTTGACTTTAATAAATTTTGGGTTTACTTACTTCTACTGAATTAACAATTAGGACCTAAATCCTAATTATTGTCTATGTATTGTAACCCGGAAAATAGTTTTAGTCACTATAAAAGTTATTTTTGTCGAAAAAGCAAAACGTGAACTCGAAGCTTATGAACAAGCAGTTCTATTCTAGATATGGCGCAATTACGTTAGCTTCAACTTCAGAGAAATGAATGTTAATGAACAGAGCAGCCGTCTGCAGGATTTAGGACGTCGCAAAGAGTGTTTTTAACGTTCACGAAAATTGTCTTATTTTAAGACAGCATAAGATCGTTATAAAATTTTCGGAAAGGTTACTTTGTAATTCGCACAGAAGTGCAGAGAATTATAGTTTTATTCGCGGCGTATTGTTGGTTTCATTAGCGACTTCAATGGAAAATTGAAAAACAATGAGGTTTTCACACTGCAAGGGATGAATGAGTTTCGCAGTAGTTACACGTACCACAAAGTTTAGCATTAAACTCTAAACAGTTTAGCAAATTGGGAGCGATGGTGAAGCGGTAGCAATCATTACTAAACTCGGTTTTCGGGGAACTTCTCTGCTAAAGCATTTTAGAGGTTACATTCAACTCGGTTTAATGCTTCATAATCAAGCTGCTCTTCCCTTCCCATTAGTTTTATTCTTCGCACTTATTTGTTTCAATCTTTTTCGTAGAATATCAAAACTTTTTTGCACTTTGGTACTAAAGAATTAAGGACACCCTTGTTTATTAGCCACGTTGAATATTTACGCTCTTGACGTAACAATTTGCAACATTTCGAATTAGATCTTGAGATTCTGGGGCTTAAAATTGTCTTGCGCATAGTTCCAAAGTTTCACCTCGTTTGCGTTTAGTATCCAGAGCTAGATCATCAGATCCTGAGTTCAAAATTGTCTTGCGCGCGGGCGAGGCTCGGGCGAGCGGAGAGTTTCACCTCGTTTGCAATTCTCTAAACTTTGCAGGACCCAATGACGGAAAAAGAAACGGCAAAAATAGAGTGAGAGAGAGAGAGACAAGAAATATAGGTCAGCAAGTTTGGGCGGGTTTAGAATAAATTTGTACAGCAAACACCTTCGCTGATACGAAATATACGTTTTTGTGGAGATAATCAATTTCTCGGTTGCTGTTACCGAGAGCCTCGGCTGTATAATGGTTCATAAAAGATGATATCGAACGGGGTTCTCCGGGTTCACTAGGTTAACGTTTTTACTAGCGTAACTGGTTATCGATTTCTGTTACCGAAAATTTTGGCTACGTAAGCGCCGAATACTAAAGTTGCTGTATTACAAGCGTTCGCTGCTTTAGTCGGAGTTTTTGCAAATTTAGTATCTCGCCCCCTGAAATTAGTATAAGTCGCTTCTTAAAACCCTCAATACAACAACTTTTTACAACTCGATCTCACCGTCCACATCAATATTTACTGTTTTTATATCGCATTCTATTCCACTTCCCGATACACGAGCCCCCGCTCGCAAGTGCTCACAAAATCTCTCGTCACGTTTTTTTCTCCCGCAACAGCAGTACTTTCATCCGATACCGTCTAAGCTGACTTTCCAGCAACCGACCGCACTAAAAAGCGCGTAACCTTACACCTCCTACCCCGCCTCCCACGCACATTTTTTTCTCCCCCTGCTACCGTGCGTAACTGCGTATACACACTTTAAAGACATCGGACGAGAGAAAAGCAATAGAAAAGCAAAGCAAAGAAGAGCAGCATCACAGAAGACAAAAAAAGAAAAAGAAAACTAAAGTGCTCCCTCGCGCGTTTCCTTCTCTTTGTGTCCACGTGTACACTCGCTCCTCCGGGGCATCGCAAGTTCCTACACTCCATCTCTCTTCCTCTTCCTCCTTCTTCTTCGTTCTTTTTTTTTTCTTCACTCGTATAGGTTCGATCGGTCGGAGGGGGACGATATTCGATTTGCCGTCGCGCCCCTGTCTCTCTCCTTTTCTTTTTTTAAAAGAAGGTACACACGGAGCGAGCTGGAGGTCCCTCGGCGCTGCACCAGCGGCCTCGTCCTTCCTGTTTTCTATTCTTCTCTCGTGGGTAGTGGTGTGGTGTACAGCTAGCGCTGGCCGAGAGCTACTATGCAGAGCGCTAGGCCTGTACCGTATTTAGGGGGGGTACGTGTGTAGTGTGTACGAGGAGACCCCGCTTCTTTTTTGTTACCCGGGAGAGGGTGGATTCTTAAGCGCGTGCAAACAAGTCCTTTTTCTTTTCTTCTTGTTTCCTCGGTGGCGTAGCGCGCGCCCTCTACAGAGAGGAATTGCGCTTTAATAATGTTTGACTTGTTTCGCTGGCTCGCTTGATCGTTTTTTTTTTATTTTGTACGGGGAGGCGAGCTGTTGCCTGCAGGGGATTAAGCTGCGCGCGGAGCTAGGACAAACAGGAAAACATTTTTCGGGGATTTGGAAATTGGTACTGGTGTGTGTGTGTGTGTTGATGCTGCCGTGCGCTTGGAATTACAGTGCTGGACAAAAGTATTGGCGTAGAAAGAAAAAGCACATGTTAACTTTAAATAGACATATCTTGGATTCTAATGCACGGGTTTGAAAGAACCTAAGTAGAAATTGAAGATTTGTTCAAGATAAAAAAATGAGACATGTTACATTAAGATTTGATGTACGGGTAACAAATGTAAACGTACTATAGTGATTACGATCGCGCTCCGTGCGGTTTAGCTTTTCATTTTAGGCGGGGCATTATGTTTTATAAATTTGAAAATTCGTTAAACAGTATCTTCATACAGGTTAATAAAGAAAAATATCTTCATGCTAACTAAAATGATGTTTTTAAATACATTATTATTGTATGCGTCAAAAGAGTTTGTCTGTGGTTTGTGCTTTTCTTGCTTTCATTGCACAATGTGAGCATAACTTATGTAAAAGCATGACAAAATGTTGAAACTCTAATCATAATGTTTATAAGCATGTCACATGTGTGATTCGAACGCAAAAGATACCTTATTATTTGAGATATTTAAGTTGAAACTGGCCATGAATTCTTTTTAGAATAGATATTTTACCTCAAAATTTACAGTTCTATTTTCTATAAATAGGTCTCTTTTCTTAACGTTAACGAAATAACGAAAAGATGTGACCTCTTAAAGTTTAAATTGGTTTACGCAGTGCAAAGATATAATTTTTCAAAGGTGGCCTAGAAACGGAAAAAGTTAAAGAATTTTGAGTTTCTTATCTTTTCTAGAATTTCTCTGAAAAATTGTATCTTTGCAGTGCGTAAACGAATTTTAATTTTTCAGGTCACATCTTTTTCGTTATTTCATTCACGTTAACCCATTTTTCTCCGGCAAATATGGAATTTGCTTAAAATTTTAGTTAGAGCTTACTTTGGTATTTTAGATGGCATTTAAATGACATTTTGAAGGTCCTTCCAGAGAGTTTTGCTTTATCATAGAGAAAGCTTTGTATTTTTCCAAAAGATGAGAAACTTTTTTATAGGAATCTATATATGTATCTATATCTAGATCTATAATCTATATCCGAATCTATATCTATAATTCATCTGCTTTTTTTATATATTTGCGTATCAATAAATAATTCCAAAAATCAACGCTCTGGTATAAGAAAACCGTGAAATATCATTGTATTAGTTTAAATTCCAACCCATTCCATTCCTATTTGTCAGAAAAAGAATTGATAATTCCTGTACACGGAGATAAAAAGTTAGTAATGATTACTATACCAGGGTAGGAATTCGGAGACTATGAGTAAAATGGGTTGACAGTACTACGCATGTTAGGCCTCAGTACTAACCTGTATAGGATGAATAAAATTTCGCGTAACCTCCAATCCTTCCGCTTTTGATGCTTTTATATTAAAAAAATGTGTATACACATAGACTTCATGATAACTATTTAAATACTAAGCCATTTTTTTCAATAATACATGTATAACATATAAAGTAAGCCAAATATTAAACAATTATTCAATATTATTCAATTATCCAAGGAGGATTGATTACTATACTATATTAGGTATCAGTCCAAATAGGTTTAATCTGTTCCGGTTTACCCACCCACCTTCCACTATACTCAGTCCTAACCCCATTTAGTAGCAATTATAATATTTTTGTCTCCGTGTGTATACGCTCAAGTTTCATCTCCATTACGAAAAAAGATATACTAATTCATAACAGAAAAATAAATGTTGATGTATATCAGGTCTTTAAAGAGCATGTCTCACTTCCTTTACATTCAATTTACCTGTATAACTACTTTTTAGTCCATTCAAATCCGAGCAGTAACACCCAAGATCTGTGTATTTAAAGTTAACACGTGTTTCTTAATACAACGCCAATACTTTTGCCCAGCACTGTATGCATACACCGACCACTACTCTGCTCCATTTTTTCTCCTTTGTTTGCATGAATGTATGCATGAAAGTACGTATGTATATATGTATGTACAGACGGTGTCGCTCGTAAGACGAGGGAGCCCGGCTTAGTTTGCGCAAATCCCTCTTCGCCCCTTCCCTGGCTTATACGAGATTTTTCCCGCGTAATACTGGCGGTGCTGCTGGTATACACCGGCGCTGGTCCTCGTCTTATATACGAGGCGCGAGGTCGTCATTTTTTCAATTCTGCGGACGACGCCCGAGTTATGGGGCTCCGGTAATTTTGGCGAGGAACGAGGAATTTCCTCGCGTGCGCGTCCGCGCCTCCGTTTTTCTTTTGGGAGTTTTTCCGCGTCGCGTGTCCCGGGTGATTCGGAAATTAATTTCGTTCCTTTATTAAAAGCGGGACGGCTCTGTGGGTTGTATTGATTTTTCGAAATATCGCGGGGCGAATTGCGCTGGGAGGGATTTGCGGAGATTGAGGTTGGGTGTGTTCAGTGGGAATGGGAGATTTTTCGAATTTTGGACGGGCTAGATGTGCTTTGATTGTTTTAATTATTATTAATACCTATGTCGTGGATAGTGTTCAAACAATCTATCAAATGTACTTTGGTATTGTTGTATGGCATTACTTTAGCAAATATGGTTGTAACTTGGGTTATACTGAAAATGTTAAAAATCCGCTGTTAATGAAAAAAGAAAGAGAAAATTATTAGATATTTGCATTTTCCTGAATGAAATTCTTTTTATGGTATTGAACGTAGATCGATAAAAAATAATTAGGTCAAGTTTTTTATGTTAGCGTTAATATTCCAATTTTAAAAGTTACAGGCAGCTGACATTTTTAGATTTTTGATATTTATAAACATAATATTGTGGTATTAATTTATACCTACCTACTGAATCAGTGTTCATTTTTGATGAATTATTAAAGAAAAATATGAATAATATATTCATGTTTTACATTCCCTACCAAAATTTGAAATAAAAGAATGCAATGAATGCAACATTTTACTTTTATCTAAAATTAAAAATTATAATTTTCCACCTACTTTCGTGTAACATAATTTATTGAAACATGTAATTTCGCAAAAGTAATAAATTTGTCTGTATGGAAACAACTTTCTATTAAAAATTACCGTACAGCTCACTGCGATTAGAATATTGTACGGTAATCTTTGTTAAAAAATTATTGACGTTCGCTATACCGTTTCGCAATAATTTATCGCTGTTGAAGGACTGAGTATTACTATAATAGTACCTACTTTTTCTTTAGAAATAATTGCAATAATTACCATCAACTATTCTTGGCTTGACAGATTTTCCTGTAATATTAGAAAACTCGTGTATGTCAGTCCTTACATTCATAACTTTTTTAATATACTCCGTGAGATAATGGTCTACATATGAGGAGATCAAATACATTCGCGTGGATTTCCGACATAAAAATGTTACGTGATTCATATGACTTTATAATATATTGTATTATTTCCGTATTGCTATTCAAGCTATAATGTTAATAAATCTTACAACAATTAAATATTTTATCAGCAAATAGATCAACGTTAAGCAAATCTTTGTTTAATAAATACAAAAAGGTCAAATACATTCTCATGGTCTTGCGACATAGAAACGTTGTATGATTTATATAACTTCACAATATGCTTTATTATTTCTGTATTAATATTCAAGTATTAATATTAATAAAGCCTCCAGCAATTAAATATTTTACCAGGAAAAAGCACAGTGCTCGCCAAATCTTCGCTTAATAATCGCAATAAGCGAAATCGCCTCTCATCGCTCCCAACAACCCTCTAAACTACAATTATAAGCAAAAGGAAATCCACCCTAACGAATTCAATGGGACAATTAAAAAAATAAACCGCAAAATGGCCACTCATTAATTAACGAGCGCGAGCAGCACCCGGCAAGTAAGAAAGACTCTCGAAGAAGAAAATCGCGAGTAATTAAATAAATCTCGAGCCGGCGAATTAGTTAAATTTAAAAAAAAAAGAGAAGAAAAAAGGAGGAAGCTCGAGCGAAGACGAGAGAGCAGAAAAGAGAAAGAAAGAGCGAGAGAAAAGGCTAAAAGCCAAGAAACAAAAAACTTTCGGGGCAAATTGCAACGATTCAGAGCCGGCTCTCTCTCTCTCTCTCTGCGGGTAGCCAGCCAGAGCGCTAAAAATAAATGTAATAATGGCAAGTGCTTGAATAATGACAAGAGCGCGAGCGAGAAAGAATGAAAAGGAGAGTAAAAAAAGGGCCAAGAGAAACGAGACCAAGAGAGAGAGAGAGAGAGGAGATGAAAAGAATTCACCGTCGAAGGTAGAGAATTTTTAATGGTCCGTCCAGGAAGGAGCGAGAGAGAGAAGAGGATAAGCCGCGCGCTATAAAGCAGCTGGCCTTGTCCACTGTATAATACATTCACGCGCGTGTGTGTGTGTGTGTAGATGCGTGTGCGTGAGTAGGGGCGGACTTTTGCAGAGACGCGAGCGGGATGATATGCCGGCGCGCGTATATATACGTATATTACCCTGCATTCGTGGCCCTAATCCATCTCTTCAACGTCTTTCTCTCGTGCCTTTCCTGCTTTTATTCCTCGTCTTCTTCGTCTTCCACTTCTTTTTATTAGTCTAGATGCTTGGCCCTTTCTTGGGTCTTCCTCTGTCTATCTCTCCTTTGCCCTGTAGTCCACGAGAACTGCGGGCTGCTTTTGCGTGTTTAATTGCACATAATTTTGGCGGGAGTTGGGAAAAGTAGCGACGGCGGTTGGTGGGTTTGAGGCGAAACTTTAATGAGGTTTGAGGGGGCGATGATGCCGCTGAGCGTGCGAGGAAATTGGAGCGATTAATATGGAGGACTAGAGAGGCTGGCATTTCATTTTATCTTGGGTGGCTGTTGTTAGGTGCGGTGGATGAATTTTGGCGTTCGCGGAGTTTTGTTTGTAAGTTGTCTTTGGACGATGTGCGTGTTGAGGGCTGCATCGGGGTTATCGTTAGGCTTTTATTAGCCAAAAGTATTGTGTGAGTTATGTCACCTTGACATGTAGACATTGCAAACTGGAATATTTGCTTTAGGACTTTTTTCTTTTGGTGAATACAATGTTGATATTTAGTACAGTGAAAGAAGATGTAAGAACTAGAATTTTGGCACAAATTTCGAGTTGAAAGAGCTTCTTATGCAGGAGTTATGTTAGTATGTAGTACAGTGAAAGAAGATGTGAAAACTAGAATTTTGGCACAAGTTTCGAGTTAAAAGAGGTTTTTATATACGTGTTTCATTTACGTAGGAATTGTCTTTGACAATATTAACATAGATGAGTTTCGAAAAAAACATCATGAAAACCATAATTTAATTGGTTTGAAAAAAGCCAAATATTTATTCAGTGTATTACTTTGGTTTGCTCTAGTTACTTTATCTGCCTTTTTGCGTAAGCTGTGTAAGCTTTCGGTGCAAACTAACATATAGTAACATTCTGTATATAAAAGTCAAATTTTAATACATTTGAGTGGCTGTAAGTTAATGTCCTTTATGAAAGTTATCGTAACCGAAACAGTTAACAAGTAACCTACGTTCCTATAATTCGTATGATACATTGCGATTAACAGGAGCAACAAGTGCTTTTCAACTTAATAACGTAATACAAAGCATCATATTAATGTAAACTTATCTTTTTGTTCCAGGTGTGTATACGAAATCTTCTATGATCCTAAGTTTCAATAAACCGTAAGTAATTAACTTTTAGTACATCTTTAAAACTAATTTCAAATAACAACAGTTAATCAACAACTTCCCAGTAAGCAAGCGGCGTTGAAAACTCAAAGCTCAAGAACATCTCATACCCTCCATTCCGCTCCATAAAGGAAAAAAAGCACCATCAAACCATCCCAAAAAAAAAGAAATTAAGCCCCAACATTATTTTTTTTCCCTGCTCCGTAAGCCCGGCAAAACGCGCAGACCTTATCAAGAAAGTACCTCCCTATCTCTCAGCTCCAACAGCACCAACAACATCCGCCGCGCGCATCTCCACAGCTCATCTCCCTTCGTCAGTCGCAGACACACATCACCGGTTCGTTCTCCAGTTCTCTCTTCACGCACCTTTTTCATCTCTGTCTCTGTCTCTCTCGCACTCGTTACGCTCTTCCATTCCGCGCGCATACTCTGTCATTCATTCACTGCAGGTTGAGTGCACACAGTGCGCGTCAAAAGTTTTGTGACGGTACATCTTTTGATAGAAATTACACTTTTAGAAAAATGCTTTATATAGCATTTAGTATAGTATTTTGAGCGGGGAATTTGGTGACCTTAATTTTGACCCTTGATCCTCCAGGTTATTTTAAGCAAAGATTCAATTTTTAAAATTAAATAATACTAATAGATATGACCCTGGATCAAGTTAACATGAAGGATCATGAAGGTCATATTTGACCAGTTAGAAAATTGCCTGACAGCAGAAATCGAAACAGGTAGATATTTCACGTTGCTTGCATGTGGTTATAAACTAGGGTTAAATTGAATCTAAGGATCAAATGAAGGATCAAATGAAGTAGAAGTGATACTTGATCAGCAAGAACACCCTGCCCGATAGACATTGCAAATGGTACATATTTCACGTTTGTATGCGTGGTCATGACCCCGGGTCAAATTACGGTCAAGTTATAATGGACCATTACAGAAACCCTGTCTAACAGCAGAAGACGAAAACGATAAATGTTTCACCTTAAGCATACGGTCATGACCCTTAGGATCAATTTGACCCGGTCATAACCACGCATTCTGATGTACAATTTCCTCTTCTTTTGATTGCCTGGTTATAAAGTGAGAGTTTCCATTAAAAAAAATCATATTTGACCTTGACATAACTTTGAAGTCGGGGTCAAAGCTCAAGACGAAAATCACCAGTGCCCACATAAATTCTACATCCAGTATTCTTCCATCCTACAATTCCTATAAAATAACACCCCGTCCCAAAACTTTTGCCACTCACTGTACACACTCGTGCTCACACTCACACTACATAATACCTGTATCCACGTACCACTGTCATGGACAGGCAGTCCGTCTGGATGATGCTGCCGGTTGACTGAGAGAGAGAGAGAGAACGACGGCAGCGGCAAGAAATCATGCGAGCGATCGAACTGCCGGATATACGGAAATTTATAGTGATTCGCCCGCGCGCAGTGCGCAGCTCGTCTGTCGGCTCCGAACTCCCGGCGTACAACGAATTACGCGCATGTGCGTCCGTACATGTATGTATGTATGTATGTACGAATGCCCATACGTGAGAGAGAGAGAGAGAGAGAGAGAGAGAAAGGAGATAGAGGAAGACACATATGCGTACACGTACCTATACATACATGTACACACCGCAGGATGCTGGAGCAGGTTGTATCTCGCGCGCGGAGCAAACGTAACGAGCCGCGTCCGACGCATTTCGACGCACGTCGCACCGGCACCAGCACCATCATCATCATCATCATCATCATCATGATCATCAAGTGTACTCGTACTCGTACTCTCGTACTCTCGTACTCTCGTACTCGTGCTTGTAGCCTCTGCAGTTGGATGTTACCGCGCTTTTTACCGTTACTTCCGCCTTCCTTCTACCGCGAGCGCGCGCGTGTGTGTATCTCTGCTTCCATGCGCTTTCTTTTGGCGCGAGCAAGCGACCGAGCGCGTTCAAGTTGCATCGAAGCGGCAGCTTATCCCATTAATAATTTATCCCGCGTGCATTCGTGTGCGCGCGTGTGCGTGGTGTATGTGGGTCGATGGCCGTTCAATGCAGCGGCTCAAAGCTTCTTATGCGTGTTGCGCTCTCTCGCTCGGCTTTATGTAATGCTGCTCGTTTTGGTCTGCCAGTAGTGGAGGGTAAGTCTCTCGTATATAGGTGGGATTGCGGAGGCAGGCAGAGTAGCAGTAGCAGCACTTGTTGTAGTAGCGATAACTGTTTAGGCCGCGTTTAATGCGATGAGCTTTGCCGTGCTGCCGGTGTTGCTGTTCGCTTGCTCTTTGGCTTCGGGGCTATCGTGGAGGAGGATTTTTGCCAGGAGGGAGATATGATTATTGCAGGATGTGCCTGCCTTGTAGTGTGCGCTGGTCTTTGATTTAGGTGGCTACGGTTAGGATTCAGACGGGTATTACGTTTCCGGGGGTATTTAATCATTTCAGGTGTGTGTGCTGCTTTGCGTTTTATGGCTGCTGGGGGTTTGCAAATATGGTACAGTTATTTCGATGACTCTTAGAAGATTAGCACTTTGTGGATTCTTTGAGAAAGCATTTTTTGGTTTTTGTAAGGGGGCTTCTAAAAAGCGTAAGTGTTTTTCTAGAAATCTGAAACAAGCTAATTTTGTGAATTATTTTCTTGTTTTAAATTTGTATTAGTTGATTATTAATTTAGTTTCCATTGTAATATAATACTACTTTACATTGTTAACGTAGTTAATGTGGTTTAGTAGGATAAAAGCGAGGATAAAAGAGCTGAATATTTTGAAATATTGTCAATTGATTCTACGATACCTTCAAGGTAAAAAAAGAGTTAAATGCAAAAATTATATCCTGGAAAGAAAGCAGTGTTTAAAAATTCCTTGTAAAAAATTTGATTAGTAATTTTATCCTCGGATACGCGTACACGAACACTTAATCTAACTAATTACTATGTTGCTTGCTAAAATGTTATTAATTTGTAAGAACTTAGAAGAGAACAATTTACAGCTTTTATTAGAGCTTGTAGTCAGTGGTTTTTCCTCCAAATAACTATGCGATGAATATACTTGGACCGTTTAAGAGATAACAAACTTCTTTCAATATTATTTTTCCAATCGAATAAAGGGAGCTTAGTTGTTAAAGGGTTAATTGTGTATGAATGTTGTTAAACGTCATTAGAAGTATAATTGTTATTGTTTAATGATTGCGTGAAAGAGTTTATACAAGTGATGAGCATGTGTACACTAGATATCAATCTCATTTTTAACTGTATTAAGTCTTATCTCCATGATGAGTAACGATAACAAATATTATCCATTCAGCTTCTTCGTATATCAAGTCACTATACGTTCTATTTTAAGCTTCCAAATAGCCTTTCTTCACACTCATTCCCTTGTATAATATCAGTAAAGCAGCGAATTTCCGCCTTCAAGCTGCAAAATATTTCTCATACTCCCAACTCCAACACGCGTCAATTACGCTCACAGCGTATCCTCTTAAAACAGGATACGTATAAAGCGCTATCGTCTCCTCTCTTCTCACACCCCTGAAAACCACTTTCTGCTAGATCATTTTAACGGAGAATTGAGAATCAGTACTTAGCTAATGCCCGCCAAATCCATCCTCCAGACACACGAAAGAAAAAAGAAGCGAAAAAACATTTTAAGTAATAAGCGCCGATATGAATCATCTTGCACACAGGGATAACATCCTTTCGTCCATTCCGCTAATTATCCCGGATGACATCATCAGTTTCTGCGGCGTTTCACGAATTCGCTCATTAACCTCGCCGAGAGCGCAAAACTGCTCTTTTACAAATCCAACCGTTCGTCCATTGTGCCTGCTCACGCACGTTCTTTCTTATCTGCGCGATCCAATCGTATACCGACACCGGCAATATAAGCGTTATATCTCTTATCAACGGTAAGTGTGTGTCAGATGTGCGTGTATGAGTGGTTCCCCAATTAGTGATTATACTGTTATTAAGATTCGGACACTTATATTGCTTGTAAACTTTGTCCATGACTTTTAAAATTTTTGAAACGATTCAGTTTTACATCATTTAAGCTGTACTTTATTAAAATAATTTTAGTTTTACATCTTTTAAGCTATACTTTATTAAAATAAATTTGTTGCAAGAGGATTGTCTGGGATTTATTGTGTTTATACTATGTTACAGCTTATATTGTAGCAAAAAAACGAATAAAATTATCGTTCTCCGAATCGTAATTAAATATCCACGACCGTCAGTTGAAGTTTTTATCAACAGAGCGCAGTTTGGCTCAAATTTTTTATCGTGAGATATTGGCATTGCATAGAACTCCTCCAAAGGTCAAATATATGGTTTTTAAACTAGTATAGTGCAATCAATTTAAATATTGATAAACGTACAAAAAACAAGGATTTGTTAATAATAATGATAGGGCCATCATTTAAGATCTGTAAAAAACTTAATACTCGCATCCAGTTTAATTCATATATTTTGTGGATACTGTTCTATACCGGTAAAATAGAACTCCTGTAAGGGATAACTGCCTTCAGAAACAGTTGTGTACGATAGTCTTTAATTATTATCAAAATTTATGTATTCAACGTAATTTTGACGATTTTCTCGTAATGTAATAAAAGACGCATATATATATATCCACATCGAATGCATCCGCAACAACGTAATATAATACAAAAGCCCACGGCACGACGACGACGGCGACGTATACATACGCAATATCAAGTGTATAAAAATGATTTACAGTCGCGTGTGTATCCACTCGTGTCCGCGGCGGGGCAAGAATTTATGTACCATTATGCCTATTTTTATATACTCTCTCTCGCGCTCGCTAGCTCGCGCTCACATACATCACCAAACGAGACGTGGGCGGGGAACTAGCGCGAAATTTATCGGATCATTTTCTGTATCTTATATATACCCCCGGCTCGCCTAGATTACATTATTGACCTTCACCTTAAGTCTCCCGGCATCGAGCGTTCTCCTGTATCTCTTTTTTCTCTATCTCTTTCTCATTCGACCTTCCTCTCTCGCCACATTTCATTTTCATTCTGGCCGCTGCCGCTTTTTTTATTGTGCCCCGCGCTTTCATCTCCGCACACCTTCGCAGTTCCCAAGCTACGGCCACGGCTCGCAGCTTCCTTTTATTGCCCCGCGCGCGTATATTTATAGCGCCGCGTGTCCTTTCTCTCATCGCCTCTCATCTTTCTTCGCTGCTTTTCTTCTTCTTCTTGGGCTTCGTTCTCTCGTGCTCTTTAGCCCTTTTACAAGCGTTCCCACTCTGCGCGACTCTTTCTTTTTTTTTTCGTATCTTTTCTATTCGCGTGGAGCAAATTTCTTTCTCTTGTTGGCAGGTTTTTTTTACGCTGCGTGTGGGGTTATCTTTGGTTTGGAGATGTAGGCGCGTGATGGGATTTTCGCTAGGGGCTGATAAATAACGTCCGAGTGTTGAGATCTATGAGTGTTTTTTTTTATGGAAAGTTATTTTTATAGTGGGTTATGTTGGGTTGCTTATGGTTTTTTTTTTGGGGGGAAGGTGTTGGCAGGATAAATTAAACGTGTGCTACATAATGTATCAGTTTATTATACGCTGATGAAAATATAGTATATTTGAGGGGTGTGCAGACAAAGCTGGATTGTTTCAATTTTGATGAAAATTGATTTTATGTGTCTTGACATCATACATAATGCAGAATATATGTTATGTTTATGTTTCTGGTATTACTTTTAATCCAAATTCAAAATACAGATATGAAAATGGAGCTAAAAATATGTTATTCCATTTAAATTAATGGAACACGATTACGGTTTATCTTAATTTTCTCAAAATTAAAAACAGTGTAATTATCGGATTATCCGGATTTGTTCGTACACTTCTCGTTTTAGGGTGTAAAAGGTACAATAATTGTATGAATATACGTATTTTAAAATAATTCATTCCACATTCAATTAAATTTTTATAATACAAAAAATATTCAATGCATTATTAAAAGGGCGAAAATCTTAGTTTTAATTAAAATAGAGTCTGTGTTGAACTAATTTTGATAAATCTCTATCAAACTATACTAAAAATGTTGATTCAATGGAATAAATAAGCCTACAAATTTTTGTTTAGGGTATCTTAATTATTATTTAATTTAGTTATTTAATTTATAAATTTTTCAGTTTTTAACACTATTCATCACAATAATTTAACTATAATTAATCTTTCGATCCTTAACATTAAAATGTCCTTCACAGTAAAATAGGTAAACTTGTGCTTTTATTTCTAATATTGAAATGCAACTTTCATACTGATCAATCCGTTCATGATCTCATCTATCGAATACTTAGTACTTAGTACTTTGGCATGTCTATACCATCGATATTAAACTTCAGAAAATTACCTATAATCCACCAATATTTGATTCGTTATATTACAGGAAAAAAAACAAGGCCTCAACTCTCTCCGTTAATTCCTCCTCCAACAAAAAGAACAAAAAGTGCAATCGATCTCGCGGAATAAAATCCTCCGCATAAAACTGGCAACCCTCGGCTCTCAAATAAATCAATCGACAGCGTCGCCGTCGCCGTCGTCGTCGTTAAAGAATTCCCGAGCGTCGATATCCGCTTACCGGCATTATCGTGTTACGCAATGCGATGCAAATTGTATCGTTTCTGCGCCCTTCGGCGCGCGAGAGAGAGGGCGCGCAGTTCGTAAGCACTACCTGCGCATTAAATAAACGGCGCAATCAATCGATCAATCAATCTTCTGCTCGCTCGCGCTTCGGCTTGCCTTTTAGAGCGTGCGCGCGAAAATCCCGGAAGTGCGTATATGAAGCGAATGCGCGCCTCGGGCGTTGTACTCTCTCGATATTATACTTTTTATCTGGGTGATTATTTTTGCTGTGCCGTGCCGTGGCCGATGAGGATTTTTGTTTGCTTATCGGTTTATTTAAGTGAGTTCTTTTTGTGGTCTAGAAGCACATTTGGTTGACGTTATTTTCTTAAATAATGTGAAAGTGTTATTTTAATAAATGTGAAAAGACTGTGAGGAATTATGTAAGACTAGTTTCTATGTTTAGATTTAATTATAACATTTTATAATTTTATATAATATAGTAGATTCTTGATAAAGTAGGACTAGAATAAATAGGAGGATTCTCAGATTAACGTTTTTAATATAGTGTTCGAGACAGTATTTGTAAAAGTGAATGAATTTAAATATCATAATAAGGTACACTGCCATTGCATGAGATTCAGTAACTACGTTTTATCAAAAAATAATATACTTACAAAATGCAAAATAAATATAATTTTTATAAACCACGCTTATTAAGCGAGAGTTTCATTAAAGTACAACTCTTGAACTTTATATTTTTCGACGTATAAAACTGTTTTATTAACATATTCATTTAGCTCTCTGTAAAAGCTATGGATTTAAATAAAAATTTGTTGGAATTGATGCATTGTTGTCCAATATACAGATTGTAGCTGTAGAACGGAAGCAGGGTCACTTCGACAAAGTACCGTAGGACCAAGAGGGTTAAAATATTATTACTTCAATTAAAAATAACATTTAGTTAAACAGATTTGTTAATGGTGATCACCGTAGTATTTAGCATGCAGTATAAACATGCATAGCCGTAGTAATATAAACATGAGATACGTTTTCAAAATTGGTTTATTTTTATTAAAAGCTTATATTCATAACAATTCCACTGTTATTAGTTAATGAAATAACACCCCAGTTGAAAAAAACTAATAAGACGACTTTTCCCTACACGCTCTTATTAATCATTTCAAAGTCGTTTCCAACGAAAATCCGCAGTACAATCTTTATAACTGTAACCTCTATACACCCTAGATAAAAAAGTGCCATTCACGTGTTTATGAGGTAATTAACTTTCCGTTACCATACACCAACTGAACAGCAAAAAAAACTTTCTAAGGGCACATTCAAACCTTTTCATCCTCTTTCATACTCTCAAAGCACCTCACACCGTAAAATAATCCTCTCTCCAACCTACGACTGTTTATTCCATTAAATCCCGTCACCTCCATACTTCCACATCATTCATCCAGAACAACAACGACACCAGAGTCACCAGGTCAATCCCCAACGTAGCTCCCGACTCCCTCTCAGCTTTAAAGTCTCAAAAGAGACACATATATACGCTTCACTCTCCTTCCGAGTGAAATATCACTCTCCACCCCTGCGGCCAACAACGAAAAGAAAAAAAAAGAACTATAAGCACCCAAGACACTCGCCACTTCTCTCCTCCCGTGCACATCGCTCTATCTCAGTATTCTCAGTGTACGAGTCGAGTCGCCCGAGTTTCTTTGTGCGTCCATACCGGTATACGTATATACCGTATACTTACTCGCGGGCGCGCGCGCGAGATAAGCTCGGGCGATGCTGCGCGATAAATAAAGACCTTCCATCTCTCTCTCTCTCTTTTTTTTTACTCTCCGTGCGCTCTACTAATCTGTCGGTATTAGCCGCGGAGCCTCTCTCGCTGTGTGTATCGCCGCGCTGTATACGCTCTGTAGATTAGTATGTATCGTGCGTCGCGAGCGCGCGCGCGTTCACCCCGCGGCGCGGGGCTGAAAAGAGAGCCCCGACTGTTTATCACGCTCTTTTTTTATGACGGGTACGTGATTCGACGGCGATATTCGCTTCGCTGTGCATTCTCGCTCTCGTTCTTTCTCTCTCTCTCTCTCTCTCTCTCTCTCTCTGATGTAGCGCTCGGTCGTTTGCTGTGTCATTGCAAGCGTACGTGTGTACTTTGACGCGTGTGTATATGCGTGCGTGTGCATTTGAGTGTGCGTGTGTGTATGTGATTATTCTTGTGTTTGTTTGTTTATTTGTGTGTGTATATGTGCGTGTGCGTGTGTGTGAGTTTATGTGTGTGTGTATGCTCGTGTGCTTATGTTTGTATTTGTTTGCTTGTCTATTTGTGTGTGAGTGTGTTGAATTTGTGTTTGTGTGTGTTTGTGTATTTAAATCTATGTGCCTGAATGTATGTATGTATGTATAGATGTATGTATGTATGTATGTATGTATGTATGTATGTATGTATGTATGTATGTATGCATATATGTATGTATGTGTATTTGTATGTTTGTGTATATTTGTATGTTAACACTTGTGTGAGTGTGTCTGTGTGTTTATGTTTGTGTGTGCTGCTGTTTGTGTTTGTTTTTTTGTCTATTTGTGTACTTGTGTGTGTGTTTGTGTATGTGAGTTTGTGTTTGTATATGTGTTTGGGTGTGTCTCTGTGTATATGTGTTTATGTGTGTCTTTGTATATCTGAGCTGGTGTTTGTATTTAGGTTTGTGTTTATATTTGTGTGTGTATTTAAATCTGTATGTCTGTATGTATGTATGTACGTACTTATGTATGTATGTATGTGTGTATTTGTATATGAACGTTTGTGTGTATGTGATTTCAAAAGAAATTTATCCAACTTTTCTACAAAAAATTTTAATGAAACGCTCGATACCGCAACTGCGTCCAACACTGTGAGAAAACGGAGCAGGAGAAATATAAGATTTTTTTCAAATTCTAAGTTGAATTGCGGCTTCTAGAGTGGAAAAATGACTTGATTCACAAGTCATTTATTATATAGAATAAAATTCCAATTTATAAAATTTGGTATCAGTGCGCATACGTATGTGCGTTTAAGTGCAGTGTGTATATGTGTATCTTCGTCTGAAAGATGTACACATGTGTGTGTATGTATGTGTGTGTGTTCATTTATTTGGCTGTAAGAGTATGTACGTGTATGTGTGTGTGAGTGTGTATGTGTCTACGTAAGTAGATGAATGTGTATGTAGTAGTATAACTGCGGGTCAAATATTTCATAAAGAAGCACATATACGTGTTAATTGAGTTTGCGAAGGAGTATCGTAACGCTCGGTGCTCCATATCTCTCTTTTCACGACGAGTTCACCCTTTATTTCTTTTTTCATTTTCATTAAAGCGTCGATCGCCAGCTGAAATTGGAACGGTTGACCTGCATTTGACGCGAATATTTTTCTAGCTACGCGCGGGATTTTTTTTCTTCTTCCACGTGCGAGCACACCGTGCGTTTTTATACAGCCGCGAATTTTCGTCCTCGTTTTGCGTATTTCGGAGGGAGGCGATGTTTTTTTTTGCGAGCGCGCGTCGTTTCTAATTTTCGATTTTTCGATGCGCGGCGATGGAGATGAAATATAAATAATTGATCGAGTTGTTTGTGCTCTGCGCGCAAACGGGGGTAGAGCGCGCGCGAGAGACGAAAGGCGCAGTTTTCTCGCGAGTTCTGAGAATCCGAGTGTCGACTGGGTAGAGATTCGTTCGAGTGACTATTTATTTAGAGAGTGAGTGCGCTGAGATGATGAAAATAAAGGGTGGGATGCGTTTGTTTCGGAGAATCGCCCGTGAACGCGTATTCGAGAAAATTGAATTGCATTGTTATTAGTTATTTTTCCCGGAATTGATTTCAGTTCTTGTTTATTCATTACGGCAAAACGCGTTGTATAAAAGCTTGTAACACAGTTATGTACTCGAGAAAATCTCGGAAACACTAGATAAAATTCGATTTTTTTTAATGGAATTTTTTGCTACTTTTACAGCAAACTTTGCAATGGTGCAAAAATGTTTGAAATAACATAATAGGAAATAATCAGTTTTATGAGATGTTTTAAGACCTTTTAAAAATATGTGTATTTATTTCTATAAATTGATAAATAAAATAATAAAATATATAGATATTAATATTTATAATGTATATTGATTCTTAAAATCATTCACGTTATTCTTTAATATTATAAATTAATTAAATCTTTCAGAGGAAGCTGTTTTACTTTTGTCTAAAATTGTGTCAATATTTTATTGAAAAAAAAAAGACAATTTTATGCACAATCATGCGTGAATGCATTTTCAACTTCAACGATGTGCGCAATTTATGCACGACTCGTGTTTTTTCATCGTCAGTCTGCCTCAATTAATAAATTAAAAGCATAGTAATTAATATATACTGTTAATTGAGTGCGTTATAGAACAGTTAATTAAGTTTTTATTTTATGAAATATCAATCAATCGCGAGGTAGAATTTCACGACCCATATTATTTTTACCGAAAACAATTCGTATATACTTCCTTTCATAACTCCATAAAATTAAGGAATACATTTTTCAGATAATTAAGTCGATATTGATTCTAAAATTACCGACTAAATTAACGATTGGCAAAAGGCGCAGTATAAATATTTATTGCCGTGTCCATATTGTTCATTCGCTGCGCGTATTTGTCGTTCCGATAAAAATCACGGAGCAGCTGGATATATATACGCGCTTGTTAATTAACCTATTTCGCGGGAGCTTGACCCAAATATCGTATCAATCTTTTGCAATGAGAGAGAACAGCTTTTCGATATTAGAAACTGGAAAGTTCGAATTTCACAATTATGAAAATATTGGATATTTTATGTTCGCTAAAAGTAAACTCTCTGATAGGTGCTTGCTTGATTTACAAATATACTATTTACCTACACTCTAAACCTAAAAGATTAAAAATTGACGCAACAAAGATTAAACTGAGAAGTTTACTCATTTGCAAAGAATAAACTGCTGATTCTCTACTTTATAAAAGTAGAAAATGTTATTGTAACTTTTAAAAGAGTAAAGTAGCGAATTCCATCTTTACGGAATGAGTAAATACCAAGATTTCTACTGTTTACATATATCTACGCACATAACCTTCTCAGTCAATTTAATGATTTCTTTCCTTAATATACTACTTAAATTCATCTTTATTACGGATCAAAGCATTTATCGTTAATTTAATTTTATTTATGTACACTGTGATCCATAATAAAGATGAATTTAAGTCGTATCTCAAGCGAAGATTTTATTAAATTGACTAAGGAGGTTATGTGCGTAGACATATGTAAAAAAGTAGAAATTTTGGTATTTACTCATTCCGTAAAGATGAAATTCGCCACTTTACTCTTTCAAAAGTTACAATAACATTTTCTACTTTTATAAAGTAGAGAATCAGCAGTTTATTCTTTGCAAATGAGTAAACTTCTCAGTTTAATCTTTGTTGCATCAATTTTTAATCTTTCAGGTTTAGAGTTTACCTTAAGAAAATTGCATATCTTTATATGTCTTTTAACATGTATATTTATTAATAGTACATTACGATACGTGTGACCTAAGTAGTCCTTTACAGCACGTCGTGTATTAGCTAAACGCCGTCCTATGAAGAACGACTTATGATACGAGTATCGTATACTATTTTATAGCACTAGCGGACTTAGGGCAAGCAGTCCTATAAAGTATCTTTATACCACTCTAACCTCAAAATCACAAGTTTAATATATTTTTTCGGCGCTCGAGGTCTAAAATACGGTTCGAAACTAGTGCGTAAGTAGATTATTTACCTCAGATGACTTTTCACTCTCGCTTCGCTCGAGCGAAATACGTCACATGAAGCAAATAACCTACTTCCGCACCCGCGTCGAAATGTACTATTTCTTTTTGAAAAAACATCACTATTACGAGAGAAAATAGAACCGAAGTTAACTAACTTTGGCTCAACTCAGTTATATAAGCATATGCTAACAGTGAATAATATGTAGTTAAGACTGTATAAGCGTGACACGTGTAATTATCTTACAGACACTCAAAGCTCGTTATGGCGACAACGTTAGAAATTCAAATTTTCATTAATTCTAAAATTTACCAGTTAATTATCTATTTCTAGAGAAAATACAATAAAATTTTTATGACGTAATGTTCCAAATTCCAAAAACAAAGCTAAAATAAATTCAGTATTTTTTTCTTAACTTAATTGTTTTTACTCCTTCAAAGCTGAAAGCTCCGTTTTGTATATTGAAAGCTACAAGCAAATATTATTACAAACACTCACTGTTTCCTAAAGAACATTTCCATTTTTCTGCACCACGGCATCTCCACAAAAGCGAAATGCAAACGAGCGAATCAAGATTTGCCTTTATATAAATTTCCCTCTCTTCGTACCTCCCTCTTTATTGTTTTTTGCCCCTCTCTTTCAATTCAGTTTTCCAGCGTTCTCCCGCGCAAAATCGCTAAAAAACATACCGACGTACATTAAAAGCGCGCGCGCGCGCGGGAACGACAAAAGCAGTCGTCTGGGAAAAGTTTTTACTCGCTTGCCGAGCGGAAGCTACGCCCGGCATTTTGTTTTATTATTTATATGTGGGGCTGGATATATTCGCGAGAAATTCCCCGCGCATTGACGGCTTTGGCATTAATAAAGATTGGGACTCCGCGTCGCGCTGGTTTTTTGTCGCGCGTTCTGTTGTGCATAGCGGCGCAGATATATATTTTATGGGGAAAAAATCGCGTGCTGATGACATGCAAAGCTCTCGCGACCAGCGGAGTTATATAACGCGGAGAACGGAAAATAGAGGAAAATTGATGTATGCCGCCTTTTTTGCGCGCGCGCGCGTGCGATTCTTCTTTTCTTTTCTTTTCTCTTCGGCGCTGCGGGCGGCTACTGATAAATAAAGAGAAAGAGTCGCGCTTAGCTTTAAAGGGATTAAGCTCGTCGTCGCGTCGACTTTGGTGCAAAGCTGTCGCGTGGTTGCGTACTTTGTTTTATGCGGAACATTATTGGATGCTGCACGGGATTTTTTTAAACGTAATAATCTGGAGTAATATGACGTATATTGTTTTTTTAAACCGAGTTTGAAAAGTAAATAAATGTAATAAATCCACGGTGTTTAATTTCTGAATGAGATAATCCTTTAACCTAATTTATTTCAACAAATAAATACATTTCATCGTGAACACGTGCGGTAATTATTATTTAAATACGCATTATAATCATATATTAACATTGTAGAAGTCACTGTTGTGGATTTGATAATGTGATATCAATAATTTAATACTTGCGTTGGCAGCAAATTATCTGGCTTTATTTAACCTAATAACGCGGCTTACTGCAAGCTCACTTAGCTTTTTATAAAATTAAATATTTTATAATAAACAAAGCTTATTAAATATTGATTAAAATTAGTACGGATTATTATATGTGTTAAATTTTATCATAGCCACTTTTTTACTTTTTCACTTTGTATATTATTATGAGAGTTGTACGAATGGAGCTTTTTTTTATCCTGGCCTCATACTCTTCGTTACAACTTTCTTTATGCCCCCGGCTTTTTTTACATCTCTTAAGCAGAAAATTTGTAGACTCTAAGGAAAGAAGAATTTTCAAATTAAAATTTTTTTCTCACTTTAATAAGTTAGCGAAACGATTTAAAACTGTAATATATTGTAATTACTTATACAAAAGTGTTTTAAATACAAAAGTGTTTGTATATAAATTTGCTCCAGATTATTTTTTTTATAAAACTCGATAAATATCTTTTAATATAGTTATTTTCTACGCGCTACGCGCGTTTTCTATTTTTTATTTTTATTTCTTCTTTTTGTTAGGTAAAGTTAAGATATAGCTTATAATATCGGGAATCTAATATTAAATTATGGGATTAGAAATGTGAAAATAACGATGGACAATTCGTAATTTTATTAAAAATATACAAAAGTACAGTAGATAAAGTATATTTTTAAAAATTAAAGCATCAGTAGCAATGGCGCAAACTCAGTACGGAATAACGTACGGGAAAATCCTTAATTAAATTTACTTATATTGGTCGAAAAATGTTATCGAACTTGCGCCTAATCTACTGAATAGGCATCCACCTAATTTTCAAAGAGTTAAGAAAAATTAAGTAAAATTAAGCGGTTCAGAAAAGTTTAGTCAACCCTATTAGGCAAATCTAACTCAACAAGTGTAGCTACTTAGCAGATTCCAGTTGACAACTATTCGTAATATCTAGTAAAGATATATCCTGTGCACAGTAATACAAAATGCATTAATAGTACAATATAAGTAAGTAATCGTAAACAATCCAACTCTACAGTATAAATTAGACCATATTTATGACATGCTTTTCAGACTGTAGAAACAAAGGATTTGTATACGAATGGGCAAGAAATAGCTTACAATAACTCTTCGGTAAGTGACTTCATCTAGCCATAAAATTATCACTTTCTAACCACGCAAAAGTGAATTTATAAAGTTCTCTTCTAACACAAGAAAATACTCAGATTTTTCATTTACTAGCCAGTCAACCACATCCACTCGACGTTTCACTCCATCCACTTATCACTTTAAAAAGAAAGAAAAAGTCAACGCAATTCCCAGAAAATCCTCCCATATCTCTCGCTCCTAAACTGTCTCCATTCCCCCCCAAAAAGAAACCCTCGCAGCACGCCTTAATAATTATTAAACTCCCCCGCTAAAAAAGATAAAATAAAAAAAGCGAAAAATAATCCCAGCGTGTCGGTACACGCGTCGCTTTCCCGTACACACATCCACCGGCTTTTCTCTCTGTATCTCTAAATTGCACGTGTACCTTTTCCGCGTTTCCCTTTTTCGTTCTCTCTCTCTCTACACCCGACGACGACGACGACCTCTTTTTCCTTATTATGTAAATCGCTGGCTGTCAAGGTTATGCAATTTCCTCCCCCCGTCCGCGCGCGCGTTCCGTCCGCCGGCTTCAAAAGAGAAGCAGCGGTCGCCGCGTGTCAGCTGCCGCTGCAAGAAAAAAACAGAACACAAAAAAATTGTAGCTTCAGCTCCAGCTCCGAGCCACTTGCCAAAGCGTGTTTACCTTAATGGTAATTTGCTTTGGGGGTGGTGGAAACACGGGACGCGGTATGCAAAATTTGATTCCCGCCGAGGAGCGAGTTAGCCCCGGCGAAATGCCCGAGACGTTGTGTTGCAAGAGAGAGAGAGAGAGAGTGAGCTTCTTTGCTGCTGTTGGGGGTTGGGGGTTTAAAGGGGTTTGCGATGCTGCGTGCTTGCGTGCTTGGGAGAAAATAGTGTTTGTTAGCGGGGAATAGGGATTGTTTGGGTATAAATGGGTGAATTGTTTGTTGTTGGATGATTAGGAGTGATGAGAAAGGATTATTATGGTTGCAAATTCTCAATGGGAAGTGGAGCATTCCGTGTGGTAGAAAAGTTATCATTTTTAGGTTAGATGCAACGATTTTCAAACTATTTCTTATCGACTTTTGTAGACATGGCTTGTTTCTAATTTAATAAGTGTTTCGCATTTAGTGTGATATCTACTTAGCAAACGATTTTTTTAACATCCATTTTCATGAAAAATTACTAATAAAAATGGTTTGCTAGTCTTAAATGATTGCTTTTTTATTAGTATAAAATATACATACTTTTTTTTTCCTGAATATTTGTTCAATTTAACTAGTACCTGACGGAGGTTTGCTTATGAAAATCTGGATAATGCTGGTTTTTTGAATTTTTGGATATGCTGATTACGAAACTGTGTAAAAATCTCAAAATACAAAATGGCGCATCCAATATGGTGAATCATTTAAATTTTGAATTACTAATTTAAGCAGGCTCTTAACCAGTGACCTTGAAAATCTTTAAGGCCGAGGTTTCAAACCGATAATTTGAAGTTAAGAAATAATTTCAATTCAACATTACACGGAGAGAAAAATATTGTAATTGCTACCAAATGGGGTTTGGACTCAGTACAGTGTAAGGTTGGTAAATCTGATTCCTAAGTATCAGTAATCAATCATCCTTGGATAATTGAATAATATGGAATAATTATTTAATATTTGGCTTATTTTAGATGTTATACATGTATTATTGAAGAAAAATGGCTTAGTATTTAAATAGCTATCATTAAGTCTACATGTACACGCATTTTGTTAATATAAAAGCATCAAAAGCGGAAGAATTGGAGGTTACGCGAAACTTTATTCATTCCTATAAAGGTTTAGTACTGAGTCCTAACCTGCGTAGTACTGTTAACCCATTTTACTCATAGTCTCCGAATTTCTACCCTAATATAGTAATCATTACTAACTTTTCTCTCCGTGTAACCGCCACTCAGAGGATTTGATTAAATTTGGCTAATTTAATTTAACAGAAGTTTAATAGTAAATGAAAAAAGTCCGTGAGTGTTCTAAATGGTATCGTTATTATAAACATGTGTGTGCAACCTGGAACCTGAACAAATTACTTGATACGCAAGAACTTGTTAGCGCACACGTTCCCTTAAAATATATCATCCATCCTTCACTTTAGTTATATAAACGCATGCTGATCGATTACTACAATATTTTGTTGAACTTCCGCCGTCACGATTCGCAGATAAAAATTTAAAATAGATAAGCGATAGCTCGTAAAATACAGAGAACGAGGAGGAAATTCGTATAACGCGAAAAGTTATAAAACAGGCCTTTTTACCTACATCACTTATACGTACACTTGACGGTAATGTATGCGGTCCGAACGTGACTCTCCCGCATGACCTCTAACCATCCAATCGTATTTGCGTATTTTTTCCCTTCGGCCGATCACGCTCTCTCTCTCTCTCTCTCTTTCGCTCTCTTCGATTTGACAGGTCACATGCGCTCGCAGAGCACATCCACAGACCCCCGAGGAATACATTACTCCCTTCCCCCGAGTAGTACATGTTAAGTATTTTCGAGGTTACCGTTCGGAAATTCGGAATTGGCAGGGTACCCGCCTTGTAAAAGCACCAATCGTACAGGCTTTTCTGGCGTTTGCAGACTTTCGAATAGCAGCTTGCGTTGATATTGTAGTGTACAACATAAAAATAAATAGTATAGAAACCCTGCTGGAAGTAAACAATATATTACTGGATGGAAAACTAAAAACTACGTACTTAAAGTGGACAAAGTTTTTTACCCTTTAGAAGCCTAGAAAATGTCGAAGACTTGTCCAGAGTCAATGCAAATGTAATATAATAAAGGATACCTTGTTGGAATATCTATACTAAGAAAACCATATCCTAAATTTCATATCGTAAAATTATATCGTAAATTTTTCGATTCATGTATCGTAGATGAAATTTTTTTCGATCCAATGTTGTAACATCATGAGCATGGGATCTGCACATAATATTTTGCGTATTAAAAGAAATTAAACTATTTAAAATTGTATTTTTAATGTAGAAATTAAAATTTCAAATTGCTAATTTTACGATATCATATCGCACCTGACGCTGAATAATTACGACAACGATACGTAAATTTTTACGATACGATATTGCGTGAGTTACGATATAGTTTTCTCAGTATAAGATACTCTTGCCTGTATCTAGCATTCATACATAATGGTTTCCATAGCAATAATAATTAATTAGATTGATAACTTAAATGTACTAGTACAAGTACATAACCAACTATACTGTCCAGTTAATACCGATGCCCTCCAATGAATGATAGAAAACCATAGAAAATAAACGTTTCAAGAATATTTTTAAAATTATCAACAAAGCAAGCTTGTTTCTAGTCTGCACAATAGTACAACAATTATTATATAAATAATCAGTAAATGAAATCTTTTTTCATCAAAGCTTATTATTATTCTACAATACTTTGTTTTATAAATGCAATACTATATCAACACTTGAAATCTACATAAAATGTTTCATCCTCTTCTCGGCATTGCCATAGATTTAAAAGGACAACATTTCGCATGGCAGTCTCTTCTCGCCACGAAGTACCTGCTATTTGAATTTCAGATTATTTATATATTTTAATATCGTGCGAAGAGTGCGAGAGGGCAGGAGAGGGTAAGAGGGAGAAGGATAGAGAGACAGATACAGGCATAAAGAAAACGATTCATCACGGGTTTACACGGTCACTGTCTGAATTTCAAATTTTCGCGCACATTTTCATAAACCGACCATTCAGAGACAGAATAAATTGTTGCGCGAAAATCCTTATTTCTCCTTTTTTAAGACGATATTTCCCCGGTGAAAATTAAACGGTTTTCCCTGGGTAGCTTCTGAGCATTTTTGTTTGTAATGTTATTTTTTACAGAAAATAATAGTTTTTTTGCTAATAAAATATTTATTATTACTTAACACAATAATATTCTCAATAATAAGCGTATTTGTTAAAAAAGAACTTGTTATTCATCTTAAAATTACTCATTCTGTAATACAAAAGTGTCAGTGCTATGCAGTACTATGAGTTGCAGTAACTACAAAGTTACCAAATATTTCATAAAAAATGTCTTGCAATGAATATTCACCGTATTTCTCTTATTTCACGCACGATTTTCAAGCATTAAAAAAATTGTTTTTTCCCTTATGAACATTTTCAAGAAAACTGTTCTACAAACGCTAAGAGAAATCGTTTCATAGTTTACTCGAATTATGTGTATCTAAAATTAATTGCCATTCAGAAACCAAGACAATGCATAAAAACAGAACATTCAAAAATATTATTAAATTTACTTCATTCTATTTTATTAATTAATTTCTTTATTTTTGTTTCAGGTACGTTTCTCCACTAACATACTACATGCAGATCTTATCTCAAAGAAGCTAGTAAGTTTCTTTTAAAATCAATTTCATAAACTTCCAAAAATGCACGTATATAAATGAAAGATGTAACCCGACTTTTGATAAAAAAACTGATATGTAAAAACTATTCCATTTTCGACCATGCTCTTCTTCAGCTCTCTTCACCCACCAAAATATGCTAAAAGAAATACAAACATCAACATCATATCAATAAATAAGCCAGCAGAACGTAACAAGTGCTATCGACCGCAAGACTCCCGCGCATGAGCTACCCCTCGACCAAGGATTGCCGGGTCCGGGCGAAAATCCTCTCGAAATGGCCCCGCAGACGTTGTAATTCCCGCGCGTCGTGGCGGAGTCATTAACAACCTAAAATATGGCGATAACTCGAAGCACGGAGCCAGCAGGCAGTCTAGCAGCAGCCCAGCCACTCTAGCCAAAGTCAATTCATAAATAACCCCCGGGCGCCCTTCTCCCCTCCCGCAATAATGCATATACAAAACGTAAGCATGCGCGCGGGGGTGCGGGTTCATCAGCGTCTCCCGTGAAATCCCGATGTAAAGCCCCGGCATCATCGTCGTGGCGAAAAGTGGCCAAGGACATCGACGTCGTCGTCTACGGTGGGAGGGTTGTATAACGTCGTTACACCCCGCGCAGATGTATGCGTGTGCATAGGCAAAACAGGGGTGGTGGGGTGGTGATATTCGCTCTCTCTCTATTCTTGATGCCGGGGTTATCGAGGACTCGTGGTGGTGGTGGTGCGTGGTGCGTGGTGCGTGCAGGAAAGTGCCTGTGGAATAGGGGGGATTGTGCGGAGTATATGAAAGGGGGGATGCATTGTTGGAGGTCTTGTATTGTTCCGAGGGGCTTCGGGGTGAAAGAATTTCATAGGCGAATTGCGGTTTAATGCGACGGACGGGGGTGTTTTAGAGCCTTCTGTTTTGCGATTCTGGCATTGTTGGGAAAGCGAACAATTAACGGCCTTTTTGGAGGGGGTGATTTGTTTTTAGCGTATTGCTAATATAGTTCTTTGTAAGTTAGCGTGGTGGACGAATGTCGGCGGAAAATAGTCTAAAAGATGTTTTGTGGACATTTTGGGTACTTATAAATACTTTATGAAACGGTAGACCAAGACTAGCCAAAGTATGAAAACACCGTTGATAAATTGTTGATAAATTAACTTTAATAATATTTCTGTTTGTTTTGTACGGTATAATGGAACAAAATTAAGAATATTTCTTGAGTCCAATGATTTATCAAAAACAAGAGAGAAATGATAAAGAAAAGGTCAAAATAAATACAGGTGATTTGGATTTTTGAGATAAGAATGGTAATAAAAATTTAAATAATATTGAGTAGAAACTATAAAATGTATGCATGAGACTCAATCTGATAATGAAAGTGACAATTAAAACTTGGTTTAGAATGATGAAAACAACACTAATGTTAAAAGAGTTAATCACAGACCCCAGAAATGAATGAATTACGACAATGTGTACTTGACAATTTCATCATGATTATAAATCTATAAAATTTAGCATTTCCAAATTTCCAAATTTTGATTCATTAAATGATCATTATCAAATTATTTAATTAAATGAAGATCTTAAATAATATAACCATTACAGGATGTAATTGAAACCGACTAGTTTCTGTACAAGGTCTTTTAGCAGCGACACTGTTACCCAAAGCTAGGCTTCTGGGTATTTTCAACAGAAATGCTCAAAAACTGCTAAATGCTACCGTTTCATTTCGACTAGGATCGATATATTGACTAAGAGTTCAATGACTGAAATTTTTCGTTAATTCTCATTTGGCAATCATGAGTATTGATGATCACTGTACATCATACCTACAAGATTAAATTTCAGTAGATCAATACACACTACATAGTGCTAGGTACAATCATCTTCTAACTACACGAAGAACACAATACGAATGTAGAAGCTACACTATAAATGACGCTAATTAAGGGTTCATATTCAACCCATACATCATCAACCTCCCATAACACACAGATCCTCCAAAGCTCTCCAACTACACTTTATCAGAAACTATCCGTCAAACACCATTCATTATCCACGCTATCGCAAACTCAAAGTACAACGGACCTAGTCTCTCTCTCTCTCCCTCCGAACGATCAAAATTCCGTCTCTCATTGCAATATACAGAGCCCAGTCCATCATTCAAGCGCATATACTATAAGGCACAGAGGAGCAGCAGCCGCGCGTATAATACGGCCTTTAACATTTAATAATACGCGCCATGGAAATCGCGAGACAGAGAGAGAGAGAGAGAGAGCAGCATGCATAGGGAGATCTCTCGTACAATGGGTTCACAGAGAGAGCGAAAGGGACGATAAGCCAATAAATTTGCCTATAAGTGGCCCCGCGGCCACGTCTGCTACCGCTACCTATATAAGGGACTGCGCGGGCAAAAGCCAAACGAGGAGCGAATCGACTCTCCATGCTCCAGCTCCGTGACTCTACACAGTGCACACACACAGGCACACAGGTACAGGTCTCTCTGTATCTCTCTATCTTTCTCTCACTACCGTGGAAGCATCTGCACACGGCCGTCTCCACATTGCACTACAGGCGTTGTTGGACATACATATATACATACGTATATATATCGCGTGCAAATCGAATATCTCGCATCTGTATAGCGCTCTCTGCAGACTCATAACGCCAACTGTTGTTGCTGCTGCTGCTGTTGCTGGTGCTACTTTGTGTTTCTCTCTTTCTCTCCTGCGCTTCGCAACATCGTCTATTTCCATTTTCCTCTCCTTGCTGGGTGTAAGCTGCTGCTGCTGCTGCTGTTGCACGCCGTATACGAGGGCGAGTCGGACACGAAAGCCTCCGGGCGTTTTGCCCTCGACCGGGATGCTCCTGCTGCTGGTTGTTGGTAAAAGAGAGAGAGACAGGAGCTAGCATGCACGAGGAGGATTGGTCATGGTGGAATGAGAAAAATGTAGATGTAGGATGTTTTTTGGAGGTGGAGGATGGTGGTTATATGAGGTAGCGATGTTGGAGAGCGGAGATTGGCATGTAAGGATGAGTTCTTTTTTTGGGTGGGTTCCTGGAAAAATGGAGGTATGGAGGATAGTTGGGGAGGTGGCTTTAAATAATTGGGATGCAGGGATGATAGGGGTATGGCGATATTTTTGGCGAGATTGGCTATGAGTTGGTGGTTGAATATTAGAAGTATATTGGAAATCATAGTGATATATATGGTGAATGCTTTGGCAGCGTTTGTTAAATTGCTATCTATTCTTATTTCTAGTTTCTAAATTAGATGTTGCATGAAATCACCAGAAATATGATAAGCATGAGCTGTTTTGAACACAGTAATATAAGTTCGTTTTGAAACTGCCTGCTGCATAATATAATTTAATAACCGATTTATAATATTATGATCATTAATAATTTATTACAAAAATAATTTACTACTCTATTTAAATTACTCATATTACACTGTAAAAAATGTTGACGGACAATTGTCCGTCAACGAGGACCACAAATAGATAAAGTTTCGTACACATTTTATAGATATTTGCCAGTCAATTTTATTGACAAAAATGTTAACGCTTGTTTTTTACCTTGTACTATTATAGATCTGTCACGAATGTTCTGGTGTTTATGGAAATTCGCAATACATTTAAAATTGTATTATTTCGTTTTGGTACTGAAGAGTCGTGCACAGCCGTGCATAATATGTCACCTTAACCGTAAACATATGCAGTAGGACTCGAGTTACGGATCAATATAGGAAACAGGGAACAATAGTTTCTAATGTAACACCAAAGGCGGGGAATGTGACCTAACATCTGCCCCAGTTTAGAAAGTATTTAAATGACGTGTAAATTTTGTTTACATGGGAGTTTGGAAATATTTCGAATTTCTCGCCATATGGCTGATCCCATGCAGACCTTACACATTCTAAATACCTATTACGTGCAAAATAGGGAGTATCATATAATGTCACTACACGAATTTCGAATTTTCGCCATAAATTTCAAAGTTTCGTATATGGAATTTTGTTTAATAGCATTCTTGATTTAGATCTCTTCAAATACCAGTTAAGCTTCACTGTAAGCGCTTTAGCATTGGGTATATTAATAAAACTTACTTCCTCTACAAGCATGCGTTTATTTAACACATGATTCCATGACGATACAGGTTGACTAAGAGTTCTTTGTGCAGCCAGACGTGCATAAGCTATAGAGATAAAAAGCTAAAGCTCACTTTATAACAAATTGATATCTTATTGCTTTTTTGCGTCATACGTTTGAAATCCGAGCAATAAAATTTTTAAGCAGCTATTTGCCATTCCGATTTTATGGGAATAAACGCGTGGGACGTCAAAGACGCTCGGAATGGTATTATGTGATCATCGAAAGGTACAGAATGCTTCATAAAAATGCTAGAGATCTCTTATTACTACCACATCTTCTTCAACCACTTGATTTCTTTATCGTATAACTGCTGAGTGGGATTCTTTGCTATTATAAAAATTGCTCACCTTGCTATTTAAAGCAGTTCAATGAATAATAAAGATGAACTATCATATATAAATGTTCAGTTTTAGTGAAAATAAATTATTTCTTGCGAGGCATTTTATACCCTGTTAATTCTAGAATTTATTAATTTTAATGCATCTACAATATTCAAATGAAGAATTAGCACGTGAACAATCACCTGATGAGCCCACACATTTCCAATACGGCTCTTAGTACTCAGTGGAGTCTACATCTGGGTGATAGGCGCTTAACTCTTGGATTTTTTTTTGTGAACGGCTATTATTTCTGCTGTCGTCCACTAGGATAACGGGTATACAGTCAATGTCCTTTTAAGAACTGCTATTGGCATTCTGTCATTCACTTCTCTCTTTATCACCGAGTTTCAAACGAATAATGAGAGGCTATCTAGTCTGTCTGTTTGTGTTTTATTTACAAAGAGAAAATCATTTGTTGTAAAATTTATTGAAAAATGTGTAGTGCTTTCAAGTTACTTTACCCAATTGTGAAATACAAAATAGAATACAAGTTATCTAATGTAGAATTGTAATACAAGTAGTTACAGACGTCAGTTTGATCGATGAATTGTCTTTTATTATTCTGTTAAATGTAATTTTATTTTATTTTATCGAAGAGACTGACATTTTGATGAAAATGACTAGAAAAACATGTTTTTCGCGCTTATAAATGCATTCGGGTTTTGTAAACCAAATTTCCTATGCTGCTTTTGTAAATAATGTTAATTATTTAATTTATGGTAGCTTGAGTTTGGATGCGAATCGTTGTATAAGTGATTTTTATAAAATATCTTTTTTTTAAACGCTTATGTGGGGGATATTCTACAAACATGCAAAGTATTTATATATAGTGCCCTTGAAAGAAAACTTATCCTATCAAAAAATTAGATATGAAGGGAGAGGCGATTACTGTTTTCCTGAAGCAGACGACAGTGAATATTTAGTTAATTAGTATAAACAACCAACGCACACTGAAAAAAGAGAATCGTTCTCCTACCATTATAATACCGATTGCTGTGACAGCTTTACGTATACAGCTCTGGCGTTAAAATGTTTATAAAGTATTTAGAAGTAAATATACGATTAATTCTGCAATTGTCGTTAACAATACGTTGTTTAAATGTATAATATTTATGTTAAAAGCTAATGTAGTTGAACATGGAATAAATAAATAAATAATAAATAATGTATACAAATTTTTCCGATAATAGTTCATCAAACACAAATTAAAAGTTGTTATTTTTCAATAATTGATTTGGTTATAGCTGTATGTGGTAGCATACTGAGTCGTTACTATGACATCCAAACTTTGCATTGGTTGCTCGGCGAGAATCTAACCGCCTGAGCGATTTTCTTCCAGTGCAGCGATGTATTCCTTATAATTTTCTCGGTTTACTTTGTAATCTTTATGAATGTTAAAGACCCTTAATTCAAACTATTTAATCACGGGTAAAGCACTGAGAAGCACAGCAATTGGTAGATCCACAGAATTCGGCTCGACCATCCAACTCAAAATTTCAAAGCTGCTTCAATCTGCAACAATACAAGCGATTACAGAGAATCGCCTATGTTTTTTACAATTACCATCCACAATTCATGAAAATTTCAGGAAATCCTGTTCAAATCCTACCAAAATCCCAATGAAATTCAACCTAAATGTAAATTAACAAAATATTCCAAATTTCGTTATTGCACTTCCCCCTTAAGGTGATGCTAAACCCCTCTATTGTCGTCAAATACGGGGAACCACTATTTTCTTTCAATTTTCAATTATGATAAAATATCTCTCTGAAGAATTATTGTTTTCTATAGGGACAATATCGTTTCATATAGATATTTACTCGAAATTGAAAATAAAACGAGAAAAGTGGTTCCTCGTATTTGTCGGTGACCGGTGGCTTTAGCATCACCTTAAAAACCGGTGTGCATGTAAAAATTCCAAGCTGCACTCCCAATTCATCGATAAAATCGCCAAACCCAAAAATCACCAAAAACTCCGCATTCACCAAAACACTATATTAAGCCCACCTTCCTCATCCTTCCTACCTCGCATCTGCCCATCTAAATATCTCTCTTACTCTCTCACTCTCGCTCTGCATCTAACTCAACAGCAGCAGCAGCAGCAGCAGCAGCAGCAGCCGTGTAATCGGCAACGCATGTGCACGCCTTGGGCTACGAGCGCACGATGCCGTACACCTTTCTCTCTCTCTCGTACACTGCACCCATATACAGGTATACACACCCATGTACACGCGCTCTGCCTTATTGCTCGCTGTGTTATGCGCTAACGCGCCTGACGCGGTCTAATGAGCGACTTGAACTCTCTCTCTCTCTCTCTCTCTGGCCTCTCGCGGGATTAAAGGGCTAAGGGCTCGTGTGTACTCCTACGCTGCGAGGAAGACTGCAACTGCGTTTACGTAGTTTTCTGTGTCTCCTTTCTCGCGTGCTGGTGCGCTGCAGAAGTGCTTGTGCGCTGCGCTAACTAAAGTGCGACCGCGAGCGTCTTTCGTATTACTTTGAAGTGGAAGTGTGTACAGTGGGAGCTGGGAGAGACGCGGCCGAGCCTTTTATTTTATTCATGAGCGCGGGGGCTTCTTTTCTGGGGATTCTTTCTTTTTTTTTTTTGCTTCGCGAGAGGCGGAGAGGTAGATGTGGAAGTTTGCAGTTTGTTGCTGCGGTGGAGAGTGAGAGAGAAAGAGTCTTTTGGGAGTGCTGCGTTCTTTGTCGTTGGCGGTCTTTTGTTTGATAGATGCTGTTTGACGATGGTTTCTTCTTGGCTTTGTTGTGTGTTGAGTGAAATGCTGTTATTTGTATTTTATCGTTAGTTTATTCTTTGCTTTTTTGATTGATTTTGGTTTACTTTGTGACGTTTCGATTCGCTCGTTCGAGAAAACATTTAGGTACATACCTCGGATAATCGGATATATGGTTTATTTGTGGGCCTTAACTGATGTTTTAGTGTACTTTCTAAAAAATCTCTTATTTAAAACTAATTAACAATTATACGTAGTAACTCTTATTTCTTTGATGCAAATAAATGTTTGATGAAGTCACATAAATATTTTTGTTTCGATTTTCTAGAAAGTACCGTCACTAACCCTATTATAGATCAATGCCTCTATTGTGGATCAACTGGTTTTAAATCATTATTGTGAAAATTATGCATTATTTCTTTTTTTATTTTGAAAGATTAGAATACAAACTTTCAATGCAAAAACAGAAATAATGCAGAACTTTCACAATAATTATTTAAAACCATATGGTTCACAATAGAGGAACTGATTCACAATAGGATCCATGATAGTATTGAACAAAAAATGTGTAGTTGAAATCATTAAATTTTTTTTTCCATATAACAGAGAATTCTTTTTATATTGCCGAGGATATAAAAGACACCTGTATAATACGTTATTATAAGGAAACATTTTATATAATATAATAATGCATGAGTCGAAATATTCAAAAGTTAGTACTGAAATAAATAATGAAGCTCGATGCCAAGCAACCAAGAACTTTTAGTACACAAGCAACATTATATAAATATTATTTTTTATTTGATTTAGCATAAATCAGTCATATTGCTGGTTATTAATGTATAATAATTATTATCCGTAAGTGAGAATATTCGCATATTTTGCACTAAAATAAGTAATAAAGCTCGATATTAAGTAGTCACGCGATATTTGCAGAAATAAAGAATATAACAAACATTATGGCTATTTGTATTTATATAGATCTATAAATAATCGATCTACACGTATAAAGAGAATGAACCGTCATAAATTAAAAATTGACAAACTATCGACATTTTAAATATATACAATTCATATAAGAGGGATTCTACAGAACTTTTGTTTTAAAGATAAGCATTCATTTTTTTAGAAGCACAGTTTTCATAGGTGTTTTTTAAGGTTTTAATGACCATAAATAATAATAAAAATTTAAAGCCCATTATTTCTATCAATATATTATCGTTAAATCAAGTCATTGCATGCATTTTTGCTACAAAGAATTAACCAAAAATAATGCTAAATTACATTAGTTTTGTGTTTTTTTTAAATGTCGGGGTCAAAAATTTACTTTTTATAACACGTGTACGTATAAGAAAGACCATTTTCGGCGCCTATAAAGTGGAGCGAAAATAGAGTTTTCCAGCAAGGTAAGCCTCGTAACTTTTTTTCTAAAAGCGGCCCACAGTATTAAATTATAAATATCAAATTATATACAATTTAATTAATTATTTAATTAACTTTTCAAATTAATGTTTTCAATTATAGCAGTTTTAAACTTATTTAATTAGTTTTATTATTATTCGATTATTTCATTATTACATAACTTTCATATACTAAAATAGTTTAACCAAGAACAATGTTTAATTACGCAACATACTCCTTCGTCAAATCCAAAATAAAATGTTAATTCAACACTCTTCATCAACAGCGAAATAATTCCCAAAACAAAAAATATCCCAATCACAATAAACAACGTCCATCCACTTCACTTCTCACCCAACATTCCCTCGCTCGCACAACACCCTCCCACTATATATATATATTCTCTCTACTCTCCGCGACGGCCCGTTTTGTGTATTTCGTTCGTTTTCGAGAGGACCTCCAACTCGCTCGCGCTCGCAGCTCGCGTTTTACTCTCGCTCGGATGATCTCATCGTTCGTCATTCGACGCTATATAATGGCTCGCATTTTTCGTTTAGTTTTATATATATACACACATGTATCGATCGGCCCGGCGCGTAGTTCTTTTTTACGTCTCTCGACGCAGCTCGAGCGTGTTTTAATGGCGCCGAACGCGCGGGCGAGTCACTTGGAGCGAGATTTGAAGAGTTGCCGATGATGATGATGATTTTTGAAGGATGAGAGGACGATGACGAACGAGGAGTGATTATAAGCTGAGTTGTCGTGGTGGGTTTGTTTTGTTAATGATCGGGGGGTCTTTTTGTTTGGGTTATAGGTGGTGGGAAAGGGGAGGTTTGTTTGATTTGGGATTTTAGATAAAATGGTTGGGCGAGGTAATGCCTGGAATGCAGAATTGAAGACTTAATATGCATGTTTGTAGGAGGCTGCTGTAAAAATTTGTGTGATTCAAAATTTTAGTACTTGCTTTAATAAATGCATAATGTTTCACAAAATTTCAATTTTTTGTATAAATAAATATTAAACGTGATATTTATGAACTTAATAAATAGTATTTATGTTAATTAAAATTAATGAAATTCAAAACTTTGCGCATAAGAAATTATTGGAAATGGGTGTTAAATAAATGATAATACACCATGTATATGTCAAATAAAATAACTTTCGTTTATTCAAACTCGCACAAGGAAGGAATAACGTCAGTAATGTGCGACTGCTCTAGCTAGATGCTCCAGTGCGACTAAAAACACTTGACAAAAGGGCATAAGAGAATATCGGGGCAGACGCATATACTTCCCCACTTTTTTCTATATCTCGCATTTCAGTTTATGTATTTGGGACATTTCTTAGTAAGTCGATTCATTTTTGTACAAGCATGTAGTAGTGTATAACTACAGTTACACATATCGTATGCTAAAGCATAGCGATATTCCAACAGAAATTAACAAATCCACATAAAATTATGTTCGAAAGTTTATTATGACAGTTTGAAAAATATTACGCATCCTCTTGATAAACTAACTGTTTTTAATCGATATTTTAAATTATATTTTTTTAATAAAAATGTTAAAATAAACTGGAAATAAATATAATAATTATCTTACAACAAAAATACACCACGTTTTTTAAAGTGACATAACAAGTATGACTAAGCTTTAAACTTATTTTGAATAAAATCAACATCATTGTTAAAATGATCAATGTTATGTATAAAAGATGACCTATATTTTAATTTAATAATATAAATTCATCATATGTAAAATATAATATAATTTTATATCAATAATTTATAAAAAAATCATGATAGATGGATATAAATTTTCCTTTATCAAAATAATGAAACAATGTAGCTAAACAAATATTTATTAATTAATGCAAATCAACTATTCATTCATATTATATAAAAATATAAATAATGACGTTTAAGAAATAAATTATATCAATACTGATGCATTCTTTCAATTTTAATGAATTACAAAATACATAACGGAAACGAAAATATCAAGAGCCTATAATGTAATGTATAAAGAATAATAAACTCTAAATTTAACGACGTCGATAAGTTATTTGCCCGTCTATTTAACATCCGCTCTTTCTCTCTATAAAATAGAATATCTATTAAATTTCAATCTCTGATTTATGTACTTAAAATGCAAAGCAGACATAATAGGATATTACCTTATAGTATACAGTCGCCACGTTGAAACAACTCGATTGCTCCTCGAGCCAATAATAAATAGAAAATAAAGCACCCAAAAAAAAGAGACGTATGCACTGTGCACGAAAAAAAGAAACAAGACGTCGCTGTCGTCGTCGTCGTTGCGCAAGAATGTTTTCCCCCCGTTAAATCATAAAAATTCCGTAGACCTCCTTATATATGTCGAGCCTTGCGCTCTCGAGCGCAATAAAGCCCGAAAATTCCGTGTCCGAAAAAAATCTAAATTAGACGGTAGTAAAGCAATTTAACGATCCCGCTCGTCGAGAGAGTGAAAAAAAGAGACGCAAACGATCCGCGGGTTTAAGGTGAAAAAAACAATCAAGGGGACGATAAAGAGGATACAACGTCTCCTTGCATTCTTTTTCGTGAAAGAGAGGTATACAAGAGGCATATTGCACAAGGAGAAAATAAATATGGAGGAATATACGAGAGCGAGCCGAGCACCATCCATAAAAATCTTCTTAACATAATAACGACTTCTCCGACGGACTGCATTACGCGTATTTTCATTTTTTTTTCTCTCTCCTCCCCCTCTTTATTCTTGCAACGCTCGCTTCTACTCGTGCGCGCTTCATTTTTTTCCCCCGTCGTCGAGAGACTTTCGCGTGTGCCTTTTTTTTGCGCGCTACGCGCGCTTTCATCTCGCGAGAAAGGAGAAGGACTTTTCCTTTGCCGGTCCTTTTTCTCTCATCTTCGTGCTCCATTCCTTTAGCTTTGGTAAATTTTTTATGCGAAAAGTTAGTGTTTTATTGATTGTAGGGAGTAGCGGGAGCGAGGAAGAAAAGTAGAAGAAGTCACTTGAGGAGGAAAATTTTTCTGAAGCATAAAGTATCTATCAATCAATCAATCAATCAATCTTTCGTTCTTATACTAAGTTGCGGGTCGTGTTTGATTTTTATCTCTCGTTTTTTACAGCCTCGCTTCCTTTATGCCCTCTCATTATACTTACACACAATGAGAGAAGACCTTTGGCTTTTAAACTTGAATGAGTAATTTTAAGTAATAGTTCTTCTCTTTTCTTTTATTATGCAGGTGATGGTTGATTTATTATACGGTTAATTCTTTATTGATTTTATCGCTGTAATGGTTTAAATTATTTTAAGTGCATTTTCGATCATTTTAATTATTTAAATGATTTATGTGAAGTTAAATGCTTTATAATTTATTATAAAACTTAATATGAATTATTTAAAATTATTTAAATAATTTATTTGTAGTTTTTATAGATTAACGTTAACTGCAATCAAGTTGTGTTATAAAATACCTCACTTTGTGAATATTTCAAAATATCGGTTTACAAAAATACTTTTATAATACAAAGGCTGGTTTTATTTGTATACGCAGTTTCTATTGACGAAAAAGTTGATTCAGTTCAGTTATTAAATTGTTGGTTTTACGGTTCACCACAAAAATATTATTACTTTATTTCGAAAAATAAAATTCCCGCTTTGTCGAAAATTCACTATGGGCTCACTGAACTAGTGAATGTAGAGGTGCATGACCGGGTCACGCGACATTTTTTGCTTTAAAACTTTTAAAGCACATAATCAAGTTGAAAGATGTATTTTCGTGCTTACAGGATAAATTAATTATATACGTGTTACTTATGATTACAGCAAAAGTTTGTATAATTTAATAGTTTTTAAGTATGAGTTTATTCACCAGAAGTGTTCCTATAAATTACACTCTTACTCGATTATAAACTTAACTTCAACTTTTCTGCACGCTCTTAGACATACTAATTAAAATTGACTAAACTAAAAGCTTCCGCAGAGGGCGGCAAAAGATTCATTTGAAGCGCCATATAAGAAAATATATTTTTAATATTTAACAAAATTCGAATGTCATAGACTAATAAAGGACAAGATTTTACGATATTTTTGTAAAAAATCCAACAATTGTTAGATATTCATTAATGCCTTATCCTTAGTATTATCACGCTACATTGTAGTATAAGTATAGTGCTAGTAGCAAATTCATTAATTATTCGTAACAAAAATATGTCATAGACTGATAAAGGACAAGATTTTACAATATTTTTGTAAAAAATCCAACAATTGTTAGATATTCATTAATGCCTTATCCTTAGTATTATCACGCTACATTGTAGTACAAGTATAGTGCTATACTGAAAAAAAAATTTGTTAATCTAAGTAAACGTTTCCTTGAATCGTAGTAAGAAAAGATTTATTTGATAATAGTAAATATTTAATTATGTTTGGACTGGTATTCATCAATTCAATAAATATTTACTAAATTTAAGAAATATTTACTTTATTTAAGTAAATCTTTTCTTAATACGATTCAAAGAAATGTTTACTTAGATTTAAAAAAAAATTTTTCAGTGCAGTAGTAGATTCGTTAATAATTCTTAACAAAAAATGATATTTAAAATTGCTATATACACCGTAACCTCAATAATATATCGTAAAATTAAAAAAATTATATTTAAGATTATATTAAGCATTCTCTCAAGAAATACATCATTTACGAAAAAATATTCTCGTTATCGCTTTCCCTGTGCTGCATTCTTATTAGCCGTGCCTATATACCATTTTTCCTAACTAGCATATAATTTCGTACTGCCTTCAAAACCATCGAACCTCCTTAAAACCCCACCACAATTCCCAATCCCCTCTCTCTCTCTCTCTCCACATTCAAAATAAAATGTAAATATCACACGCGCTCCCAGACGCACATACATCAAACAAGAAAAACCCCATGGTCCTTTTCCCCAATTACCTCTCTCCTCCCTCCACTTCCATCATGACTTACCGCCGCTCATAAATTCGCCGCGAACTCTTAATTTTCAAATTAATTCTCCGTCGCACATGGCTGTGTCCGGCCGCGCGCAGCGGCATGCTGTATATATATATATATATATATATATATATATATATATATATATATATATATATATATATATATACCTGCTGCGGCGCGCCTCTTTAAAAATGCAGTTCGGACAGGTTGGCGAGTAGAGAGAGAGAGAGAGAGAGAGAGGCAGGAGCGCCTATGGCCTGCGTCCCGTAAACCTGTCGCGGCGGCGACGCAGGCCAGTTTTCGTCGTCCCTCGTGCACCTGCAGTGTATTATACGAGAGACGAAGAGAGAGAGAGGGAGATATTCACCGAGTGTGTTCCTCTTTGTCTCGCGTGTCGGCGGGAGGAATTGGCGGCGTTCTTCTTTTCTTTTATCTCTTCGCTTCTCTGTGTCTCTTGTTCTTGTGCTTGTGCTTCTTTTATGATGGCTGGAGATGTAGGGGAGATTGGGGCAGTGCTGGTCGTGGATGCGAAAATGACGGTGTCTTTGATTTCGAATGGTATTTGGGGATTTTATACATGATTGTAGTATTAATTGTGTGCGCTGCTTATCGGTGGTTATCGTAAGTATTGTAGTTGGAATCTAAAAAGGAAATTAAATTAGTGTGTTTTTAGCGATTCTAAGTGGTACCGGACATTGGCTTTTTTTAGGTAAACTCCATTTTAATAAATTAAACGAGCATGCAAGGAGCCGAGTCCACAGCATTATTATTTATGCTTTTACAGTGAAATATGCAGTTGTAAGCTTACTATTGCACTATATTTTACTCGCAGTTTTTGGATCGCTTTATATGTAGTTTGAAAATGAAAAATAAAACTTTTTGATTGTTATCAGAAACAATCCTAAAATGTTACACTGGGATGCGTATTTTCTACAAAAAAACAAACTTGATATTTTTATCAACGGGTGGTCTGACGCATCAACAACATGTCTTGACAAGAACAAGACCATAACTTCACCTTTACCCAAGAAATCATACAATAATCGAAATTTATACTCAATAACAGTTATGTATAATATGTATTATGTGCATTTTAATAAAATGTTGGAATAAATGTGCATGCAAACAGTTGAATTCCGTATAACACGAGTGATCAGTATCACCCCACTCACCCTTGCACATTTATTTTTATTTTCCATTTCGGTTGCTCGAGGGGCTCTTAGAAGGGGAAGAGAACATAAGCAAGAAAGAGAGATATATAGAGAGAATGAGAGAGAGAGAGGCAAGCACTTCGTGGAAGGATATGATGATGATGCGCCTGGGCGCGCACATGATGTGAATAGACGAAATTATCCTATGGAGATTTTTTTGATGCGGCTCGATTCGGTCGTGTGTTCTTTTTTTTCATGTTCTGGTTCCTTGTTGGGTTATTAGAGGAGAGAATGCGCACGGGTCATGGATTTTAATGGGTCTGACCTTATAAGAGCGATGTGTCTTGCGCGCGGTGTGTGAAAGGTTTTGTGTGATATACTTCTTTTAGAAGGTGCTTTGTTGTAGGTGTTTGACTGGCAAATTGAATGCTTGAATGAAAAAGAAATGGCCCGTGAAGGTGGTTGCTAAGCGAAACCAAAGGTTATGGCTGCTTTCAAAATTAATGTATATTGCTCGTATGTCGTTAACAATATAACTTTCTAGCTGCAAATTTTCAGGGCTTGTGATCCACCTTATAAGTAAAAAGACAGCGAATTGTATTTTTTTAATTAAATAGACTTGTTATTTTTATTTTTCATCACAGTATTAAATAGAATGAATAATTTCATATTGGAATAATTTATACAGTTTGAGGAAGCTAAGTGCCAATGAATTGGCAGCGGTTTTTTAAAATACATTAGCAATTGAATGACCTTAAATGTCAAGGTTATTAGATCTCTCGAAAGTTTAAACTGTGGCTTTTTATACTCTGCATACTGTAGGAAAATGCAGTGTTTTATTTTGCAATTGCACTTTGCATCTATAAAGGACTTTCGATTAAGCAGCACATGATTGTAAATGCGCAACGTTGATATTTGTTTTATTCATTATGATATTTAGTATCATCAACGATACTTGAGTATCGCAAATTTGTTTGACTAAGTGGTATCGTATTTTCGCGTAATATATGCGCGTCAACAACGTATATAATAATGCACTAAATTATACTTCTAATATCATAGGTATACTTTATGCACTTCAAAGGATTTCTTTTCATTGTGAAATGCACATCGACATCAAGTGCACTTTGCATCCTGCGCTCATGCATTTTCATGTAACTCTGATATGCATATACTTTGTTTGTGCATATGCAGAAAGCAGAGCATTCGAGTTGAGTTACACTATGCAAACTCCGAATTCAAATGGGATAGTACAGAAAATAACTGCATTTGCGCAAAATGGCTTTTATATAAAATTGAATAACAAACCTCTCCGTTACAATGGACAAACTTTTGAAAATTCATAAGCAATATTCTATTGCCATGAAGAACTTTGAAACTTTTGTCATTAAAATTTAATTATCACGGATAGATTCTATTCAGATTTGAAAGTGTTAAATTTGTTCTACGATCAAAATGGATGAAAAATCATATTTTCTTTTGTATATTTATAAATTATTTTATGATAAATAGTACAATCATAATTACAAATGATAAAATAATAGAGGAAATATCTTAATTTAAATTTTAAAATACATGTTTCGAGGCGTAAAATAGCGTAAAGAGTTTTTACGTGTATTTACCAACATTTTAACACATTTTTAGCACTTATTGGTACGACTATGTATCCAATGTCTTTCTTTTTATTTCATATTTTATGTAACATTTTATAATTATTTCAAATGAAACTTGTTTGTCAAACATTTGTTTGTTGCCAATAAGAACCATCATTAAATAATAATTGCGATAGCATAATAACTATAGCCTCATAAACTGGCTAAAACTTTGACATAGTTTGGAGGATTTGGCATCATTTTTGTCTTATAGACAATACAGTCTTCAATAAAGTCATACTTTAATTTTTATAAAAGTTTTGTTTTCCAATAATAATGTTTTTTTCTTTTAATATTCATAATGCGTTATGTTCATCTGATTTCATAAAATCTTGCTAATACTATACGCTGAGTATTGTTATTGAATTTCAAAAAAATTGTATAAATCACGGATTTAAAAACATAAAATAAACAATTGTTGTAACCTAATTTTACTATAACAAATAGAGAAAATTTGTAGTATCGACAAATCGATTTTTTTATACGTTCTTTTTCGATAATTAAAAAAAAAGTTAAATAAAAGTAAATTAAGTTAATTTGTACAAATTCTTTATTTAAATTCAATAATGACTAAACTTACGAAGGTGTCTAAAAAATCTATAATGCGTATCATGAAACATCTGATACTCAAGTTATTTTAATCTTGATTTACTAATAATTAATATTTCTTACAATAACTTGTGAAATTTAAGTTAAATATTGCTGAAATTTTTTTTATGTTAATAATAATAAGTATAATTACTTCTTAAAATGTTACATTTTTGCTTCAGAATACTAATGACATAACCCTAATACGTAAGATAGCTTCAACCAATACAATTCCAATAATAATAATTCACGATTAATTGTCATACTTATTGATCTTATGTTCTAATGTACGAAAAAAAATCACAATACGCATTGTACAAAAATAATCCCCTAGTAGTTTTATAAATGAATCATGATTTTCATGAACTTACAGGCATAAATGCTGATTTCGCGATATAAGAGCCCGTTTTAAATGTTCTAATATCAAACTTTTTGTTTCCTCAGTTTACCTGACAACCCCACCTAACCAGAATTTTAATAATATACTCAAAACGCACCCTTCAGTGGGACAATTTTAATAATACACTCAAAACGCACCCTTCTGTGTGAAAATTTTAATAATATACTCAAAACCCACCCTTCAGTGGGTAAATTTTAATCATATCCTCAAAACGCACCCGTCAATGTGATTTTTATTTTTTGTTAACGTTCATATTTCAAAAAGAAAAATACGACGGACCACCTTCACTTTCGTTACCCAAATCCCTGCACACGCATAACCTGCTACCTTTTAATCTTAACCCTCCGGCCCTCTCCCACACACGTGTTTTCATCAAGAAAAGAAGACTTCCCCCCTTCCATCCTCCTCTTTCTCGGTTTAATTAAGTCGTTTGTGGATTTACAGCTCTCTCTCTCTCTCTCTCTCTCGCATCATACACGCTCTGCCCCCCTGCGCAAGTAATTGCCCGCCGCGAGGGCTCCACGTGCGCTAATTCGCTCTCGATTTTTGCGCGCCTCGTATACATCATGCAAGTGTGCGTATCGATGCCTCGCGTGAGTTTTTCCAGCGAGCGGCTTTTCTTTGCCTCGACGTGTGCGGTCGATCGCGGAGCTGAATAAAAATTGCGTAATTGCGCAGGGGGAGAGTAGAGTTTGTTGTGTTGCGCGTTTCTGTTTTTTAATGCGCGTGGAGGAGAGAGGTGAGCGAATTGGACGGTGGTTAGTTTATGCGTAGCTGGTTTACGGTGGGGTTTTTTTGGCGGTTTGTTTTTACGGCTGGTCGGTTGTTTTACGAGTGTTGTTGGGTAATTAGTGCAGGTTTTACGGATTTTGTGGAGTATCGGGATCGATGTTACGCGATGATTTTAGTTGACATGTAACGGGCTTGATTAAAATCGTTTTAGTGGACGTGGGATGAAAGGGAATTAGAATATCGAAATGAATGAGCGTCAATTTTGGATTATTAATTATTCTAAGATTTTTAATTTGGTTAACTCGAGTGTTCAATTTCGTTCGTTGAGCGAATAATCATATTATATTGCAAGAGTAAATCGACTTTTTAATTATATAATACGAAATAATGTTGCTTTGATACAAATTTATTTGCCATTGATCAGTTACAATCACCATTACAGTTAATAAATTGTCTAAAACGAGAACAGAGAGACAGTTATTATAAACACATAACCTTAATTTCATTTGTGTGTGAAAATTGAAATTTCACGTTTAAATTAGAACGTTAATTTTAATTTTAAATATATTTATATGTAATAAAACAACAATTAAACAGTTTTATTGCTTGTTCAAAATCTATTTCCAGTGCCTAAATTAATTAATGAAGCATAAAGGTTCTCATAATAAACATATATGTATCCTTATTAAATAAATAAATAGAAACAATTTAACCAGTTAAAATAAGGTTACTATTTAGACAGTGTGTATAGAAACTGCACCATTAGGTATCTAAGTACTTCGATCGATCGCTGGAAATTTGATCAAGGCGGCAAGTTACCGTTCGGCTGTCTACAGCATTGATCGGTTTCTAATAAGTTCTGCTGATTAGGAAGTGCTAAAATTACACTTCGATCAACTTCCTATTTGATATTAGTCCCTCTCCGAGGAAACTAGTTAGCAAGCCTATAACAGTATTCTTATGTATGTATTATTAGCATATTAATTACTGCAATTACATAATTAATACATAGCAAATTTCTTTCTGTTTCAGGTGTGTATCTCAAGTGTACACTTGTTCGCTATAATGTTTCCAGCAGTACATCGTAAGTTTCTTTTTATGTAAATAAGGGTTGAACTTTGAATGAATCATAAACAACTTGAGAGCTGGAAATTAGCGCATGAATTAATAACAACTGAAAACTTTTAGCGCTCATTATAAAAAAGTTATGCATTCCCGCGGTACATTATACGCATTTTTCGAGAGAACGAAAAAATAAAAAAAAATTCATCCCCCGCAACTGGGTCACACTACTTGTGCAGAACAGCCACTCACTCTACATTTGATGTTCGTTCAAGAATTTCAAGCGCGCAACAAATCTTTCATAACAGCCAAATTAGCGCACGAGCATTTCAACGCTTTCAATCTCTCTCTCTCTCGTTTTATATCCCAGAAAGAAAATCGGCTTATTAATGGCAAAATCACTCTTGACCTCCTGCACGCGTCCGCTCGCATACAAACAAATCTCTCCGTTATATAAACAAACTCGCGTCCCGCGTAAAAGCATACCGCCCAAGTTTATTATTACTCCCAATTTTGCATGCGTATCTACCCTCAAATTATACATTCCCTCTATCTCTCGCGATATTCGATGTGTATGCACGGGCGCTAATTTACTCCAACGGTTTTAATTCATTCCGCAAATGAAACTGGCTTCGAATTACTTTGCCCGCGAGCTGCAGCCGAGTTAGCGAGCGCGCGGCCACTCGACTAGCCAAAGTAGTTATATATGATCGATATTATAAGCCTGCCGCGTTAACTGGGTTGCGAGTTGCGAATTCGAATTCGAGTTCGAACTCCGATATCGAAGTACGGCCTCTCCGGTTACTCTCCTTTTTTCACCAGACCACTCGAACGCGCGCTATTTTTTTTTTACCGGGGATTCAAGTGCGGAGCAGCGACGTAGAGAGGAAAAAAAAATGCCGCGTAGAATGGACACAAAAAAAAATCGGCTGGGAGCCGCTTTAGGAGTCAAGTGGGGTCAAGCGGGAGAGTTGGAGAGTGACCCCCGAAATTTCATGGTCGGTGGGTGACGGCACAAAGAAAAGGTTCGCGCGCAATATCAATTTTCTGGATAAACGAGGTTTCGAGTGGGCATGAGCGAGGAAAGGGAAAAAAATTGGGTGAAAAGGGGGGATTTTTTGTTTTTTTGGTTGCCCTTTTTGCTTTTGAAGTGCTGGCGTGCGCGCGATGGGTTTTCGGAATTTTAGTTTGTTTAGTTTGCTGAAGAGGGCAGATTGAGTTAATTTTTTAACGTGTTTGCGGCGGTGAGGTAAAAGTTTAATGGTCTTCTGCTGGTGGTTGAGGGAGTATTTTCTGAATTTTTCGTACCGTTATTTGTGCAAATTTTTGTTTGTGAATTGCTAGATATTTTTTAAATTTAAATTAGAATTTTGGTTATTTTTACTATAAGAAACGTATGTATTCTATTCGTATAAAAATACAAAATAGAAAACATTGCTCCATAATAACAATAACATTTCATAATATCGTTTTTAGTAGTCATTTCATCTTAATAGCATTAATAAAAAAGTCAAGTTATGATACTTATTACACAATATAATTTCATGGAAGCATATCATTCAGTCACAAAAATTTAACCTATATTTACTATGTACATACACATACTTACATTATTTCCCAAAGTCACTCAGTATAAGTCCGCAAAGTGCCTTTTAACAACCGCTTGAGGGCTCTTAAACTGGTGAAGTTTGAATTTCGAAAGGAGCAAGTTCCGCTAATGCGCACCTTGTACTTGGTAAAATCTTAGTACCATGCGCATTTGCGGGCAGGGAGTAGTTCTCTTACCTCGTACCTTGCAAGACGCTTTGATTCGTGATTTTTGAATAGGGAATTGAATAGGGATCAACAGGTTCCATAATTCAAATAATTTTGTACATCTTTTAGGGGCTGATGTGTTTATTTCTCCTGGCACCTAAAACTTTGATGGATAGTATCCTCCCGGTTAACCTTCAGTTTTAAAGAGCTTGAAGGGTCACTGTATACATTTCATCCGTTTCATCCGTTGTCTAAATTTGAAAATTCCAAGATGGTGGATCAAAATTAAAGTATGGAAATATATTGCACAAATCTTGGTGAACGCTAATTGATAAAGTGAGGTTTAAAAAGGATCCTGCTCTAAACTAATTTATGCTAGTTAAGTCTCATTTGAATGTAAGAAGTAAAAGTACAAGGTCATTTTAAACAGAATTTAATTTTTGTAAACTGTTTAAGTTGTTAACGTAGAATTGTGTATTAATTTCTGAAAACCATTTTAATAATTATTTTATTAATTAATTTTTAATTACTAAACACCAAAGTCTGCTTATAATAAATTAGTATTTTCCACGTGAAATAAGAAGCTCAGTTTCAAGAGGATTGACAAATTAATTTCGCATTCCAAGATCAATTAAAGAATTCGAAAATATCTCATCAATTGAACGATTTTGCCTACCCCCCCCCCCTGCAAGAATAGTAGTTTATATAGTAGTTTTATCATTTTTACCAAATAAAGCATATCCTTCATATTCTAAAATAGCTACATATCATCCAAATTCTAAAAAATTCGCTCTCTATTTCAAAAGGTTAAAAATCACCGCAAAGACCAAGTTTACTCAACAAATTTATATCTCCCAAGAAAGCTTCCGCAAAAGCATCAAACGCCATTTCTCCCGACTCAAAAAACGTCAAGTCCACTCGGCCGCCCTCCCAGTGCACTTCAATACACGGTAATTGAAAAACGAAGTAGCAGCGCCACTGCTGCCGTTCGCATAAATTTCAAACTTTGAACTTTCACCTCTCTCTCTCTCTCTCTCTCCCCTTTCTCCCTGCACTTCACACACACATACTTATACGCGCGTGTATAAAACTCCCTGGCTCGCGACTCGGCCAAAGTGTCCGCGTCGTCGGAGACTCGCCGCGGAGATAGTTCTGGAGAGCAGAAAAAAAGAGGAAGGATAAGAGACGCTCGCTCGCTTCGAGTTACACGGGAAATGTTTTAAAATAATTGCGGTTCGCCGCCGTGAGAGAGAGAGAGAAAGAGAGGAGACAAAAAGAAGAGGCGAGGAAAAGGAACTATCATAATTAGCCGAGTAATTGCGCGACGTCTATCGAAATCGGACGGCGAGGGGAGGGGGAGTTTGTCTTGGTTTTGCGGTTGCTGATGAGTTAACGTTTTGTGGTCGTACTCTGAAATACGGACGAAATTGTTTGTATTTTGGTAGCTGTGAAAATACCGGAGACTTGTCCAGATTTAATGCAAAAGAAGTGTACTAAAGTTGACCTTTTTTTAGATACCTAAGAAATAGTCTGTGTCTAGCTTATATGAATAAAAGAAGGATTCCATATGCGACGGTCAATAATATCGATTACTTGAATGTATTATTATAACGATTTATCGGGATATTTTAACAGGCTTTTCTCTAATTCTATTGTTTCAGTAATGCGCACCCCAAATATAGAAATCTACCTAAAAGCGTTTCATCGATAACCAAAAAATGGTCAAGAAATCAAACTTGTTTCTGGTCTAAACAAGAGTACAATCGTCAATGAATGGCGTATAAATTAAATCTGTTTCCATCAATGTATACAATTATGTCCCAAACACCCGTTTATTAGTAAAAAATGCTATCTCTACTACATATCATAACTCCGCAAGTATTTACTCAGGAAAAATGTTCCAAAAGTAGTTAAGCGTATACAGAAAAAGCTTTAATTTCCGTTTTGTTTCGTATACAAATATTAATCTCTTGCAAAGTTATTAACTGTCAAAAAATTAATAAGAAATGCATGTAAAAATGAGGATTTTAATTTATTTCAAATTGCGGATTTTTCATACATTTCTTTTTAGATTTTTTGACAATTAAGAACTTTGCAAAGGATTAATATTTTTATACGAAACAAAGAGGAAATTAAAGCTCTTTTTGTCTACTTTTACCTACTCTTGGATTATTTTTTCTGAGTAAAAACTTGTGGAGTTTAAATCTGAAGTACAGGTACCATTTTTCACTAAAAAACGGGTATTTGGAGCACAATTGGCTGTATGTCGATAATAAGGGCTCGTTAAGCAAAATAGCGAGTACTGGGGTTCATTTTTAGCCACCAGAAAACACCTCTCGAAGTCTCAACAAAATTCGCGACCCGCAACTCGCACACTCTCCATGTTAGTATAAACTGGTTTCTTGAGTTGCTGATTACGATTTTGAAATTAGATTTCTAGAATACAAAATTTTTGATTCGGTATGGCGAATAAAGATTTTTGTATTTAATAATAAATTTTGACCTCGGACTCAGAAACAGCGATCTCTTAAACACCATATAATTTATGTATTTTCATCAGTATATTTTATATAGTTTCTAACCGATTTGTCATTGTTTAAGTTTTAATTATTTTTAGTGCTATTGCAATTAAGAAAACTTATTTATTGAACTTATTTTTACGTTTATTGGTCCTTAAAATATCTTGGATGAAATACATATTAACCCGGGTCAAACTGTTAAAACATGAGACTAAATGATTAAAATCCGTTGTTGATGTACTCTACGGCTCAGAGTTAAATTTGGTACCCTGCAATTTAAATTTTCGTATAAGGAGAAGCGAGTTTGAATTAATTGATAGTATAAATATTATGCGGTACGTTGCAGTGCTAATGTATCAAGAACAAATTGGCAAAGAAGGTATGCATCGTATGCATGACGCTTTTCGAGAAAAACAAGCGCTCAAGGAGAACGAGGTCATTTCTTACGAGAATTACCGGGGATAGTTTTTATACAACAAATTATCGCTGCATGGAATCGTTAATTAATCACGTGTTCTGCGTAAAAAAGTTTTATGAGAGTTGCTTACTTATTCTTATCAATTTTATAAAGTTAAAAGGAAAACAAGGATAAAACATTAGCTTATTGCAATTAAGGCAGAAGCTTTTTCGTCAAAGGGTTTACAATGAAATATTTGTTATTAACGAAAATATAATACTACATAATTTTTAATAAAAGTTTTTTTCAATCAACCTTTGTTATTAAAATATTTTTAATACATTTTTTTCAAAATTATTCATATATATAACTGGAAAATGTAATTCTGAACTAAAATTATGCTTTTTTTCATCAATAAATCTTCAATGATTGAATGCAAGATTTTCTTGCGTAAAACATTTTCTCAAAAGGAATGCATGTAGATTTATTGTCATTGATTTCCAAAAATTAAAAGCAGACCATTGCGCAACGTTATTTGCATAAGTACTTCTTAAATGAACACTTGTTGCATAAAACATCTACTTGGTTTTAAAAATATGTGATACAAATTCAGTAAAGATAAAGTAATTATCCACTCTACGATGTAAACAAAAATTTAAATAAGTTACGTACACACATTTTTGTCTTAATTATTTTTACGTCACCGCGTTATCTCTTTTGTAAAACACGCGATAGCGAGTAAATTCAATTCTTAATTTCATTAAAATGAGAAATCTTAATTCCACATTCTCGCAATCTTAACGTTCGGTCAATCGAGAATTTTATGGCCGATTTAAAGCCGAACCGTGTTTCCCCCCATTTTTATCAGAAGCAAATAAACATCCGCGCTAATCTCGTAAGCTCATTCAAGACAATAAAAAGAAAAACAGTACAACACAAAAGCCACCAATACTTAATTCAATCAATAATTTACCAGCCCACGCGATAAGCACATCCCAAATAATCCCGAACAAAGCCAACAAAAAAAGGAGCAGCAAAATCAAAAGCCCAATAACTCTGTTTATCTTCGGCCGCTGCAGCGCTTCTCCCCCGTTGTGAAAAGTGTACAGAAAAAAAAAAGGTGTATAAAGAATCTCAAACGAGAACGAGAGAAAAAATAAAGAAGAGGAAGGGAAGAGGAAAAGGCGAACGAACGCATTAACATACGAAATCTATTCAAGCGCCGCTACAGAGGAAAAGGGAAACAAGAAACTCTCTCTCTCGCATAAGTGAATTATGCGTCTGTATTGATTAAACCGAAGGCGTCGCGCGCGCCGAACTTTCGAGGATTCGGAGATGGGCGAGGAATTAATTTTTTTTTCTCGTCGTTGTCGTTGTCGTCGTCCCACGCTGTTAAGGAGGAGGAAATCGCGTTGGGCCGGGGAATATGAAAATTTTTCTTTTCCCGTATTAGGGAGGAGGTGTATATTTTATTGGCGCGGAGAGAGAGGAATACATTAAACGAGGAGAGGTGGAGATGATGTTAATTATGGGAAATTCGACGTTACGTAATTATTGTGCGCGGCATTTAGGTAGTGTAAGAGAGAATGAAGGTGAAATATGGTTAATTATACAATCAATTATCGGTATAATTGATTGTAATGGGAATCGCGAGGATGAGTTTTATTTCCTTTATGGCTGGTTAATTAAGAGAAGTATGTTTCATTTGAATGTTTAATTATTTGCGTAATAATGCCATATAGATTACACATAATTATAACAAATCAAACAATAGTTATTCTAAATTTGATGATGTTATAGACAAATATTCATCATTTTATTTATCTTTAAAACAAAGAATATAAATAATACATGTGATGGAGTATATAATAAGATAATTATATTCTCCGCATTACAGTTAAATAGTCAATGACATAGTTCGCGGAATTCAATACGAATTTGCCGAGAGATTGATTGGCGGATTACCTTGTGATTTATTGATGTCACCTATACGACGAGCTATTTATGCTGCACGCAGAGAAAATACGTTTTAACAAAACGGAATGAATACTGCATTCAAATCAGAGATTTAAATTGAAAAATTAATTGACTACGATTGTATGTATAATGAAATAGATTTAATTAATTTTCTAGTAATAGTTAAAATTTTTCTTTTTTAGTTCTTCTATCGGAATATAGGAATATTTATTTGAGATGATGGTCTATTTTAACAATCCAAAGTCGCGTAGAAATGTACAATTTTTAAAGAATACAATCGAAATTTGTATGTTTTTGGGCTTGTTGGACTTTAGCGACATTCTAACTGACTTCCATAACAAGTACAACTGAGTAATATACGAGCATACCTAGGGAAGAGTAGCATTTGCATTAAAATAAGTAGTTTTTATGTAAAACTCGTTTCGCTGTCAAATTATACATTTAAATGCGTGGATTGACCGTTATCTTTGAGAACCTACAATTTTGAAAGTAAATATCGTAGGAATATTTGAAAACAGCAATTTGAAGGGGTTTTTTTTATCTTCTTCAAAATACTGTTGGAATTTTATTTTTATATTTATTTTCAATAAAAATACAGCTATAGTTGAACAATACTTTAAAACTTATTGACAAAAAATTACATTGATTTAAATGGCATTTTCGTCCTTAACTTTTTAAGCATTATTCAACTATCTGTCATTTTATTTGAAAATTAATGTACGATTTTTACTTCCAAAGTTGTATAGATTCTCAAAGTTAGCGGCACATACACGCCTTTAAATTTATGTAAAATTTGTCAGCGTCCTTAAATTCGTGTGAACCCCACTGTACTTCTTTAGATAATTCATTTTTAAAGAAAAACACTGTCATCACCGTAAGTAAATAGATAAACATTTACATGAGTTCTGCAGAGTTAAAACATATATATATTGAAAAAAAACACGTTTAATTATTTGCGCCACTCTACACTTATACAAAAACAATGAACAAATTTCGGGTATCAGACTCATATGCTAATTATTTTAAAATTATTTTTAAAAATCAGTACTTTAAGTCTAAAGAAAAAATAAAATCAAATGCTTGCAAATGTCAAGGTTTCACCTGACCCCTTAAGAGGAGGTCGGAGCTATCCTGATTGGTGCAGATTTTGAGAAAGAGAAACAGAACCTAACCTCAAAAATTAATATCATAAAAATAAAAATTTGTGGTCATTTATGGTACAAAAATGCGGTTGTCCGGTATTCTTGTCATAATAATAAATGTTTATAAAGCTTCAAGCGTACATAATTGCGTACAATTTCGTAAAATAATGAAAAATACGGCGCGAGGTGAAGCTATCAGTAAGGCTAAGAAACGGTAAGATGACCATCACTTTCACCGTTTTCCATTCGTCAATTGTAACAATATTTCATAATAAAAAGCTTTTGAGGCTACTAATAAACAAAATTGCTGTTATCCAGTACTTTTTACATAATAACAAACTGTTATCAACCTCGATTTTGATGTTACTATGTGAATTTTAGACGTATAATGCAAAATACGGCGCGAGGTGGAGGTCACAATGGTAAAGTTCGCTCCGACCTCCCCTTAAGACTCCAAATTGCCATTAACACACTCAACAATTCCACCTCAAAAAACCCCTCCAACCCCCTACAATCCACGCCTTTACACGAAGACAAGCATCCCTATGCACACCAAGCACCAGCAGCAGCGCGCCGAGATACACCCGACCCGCGCTCATCGATATTATTGGGAAAGTGGCCGGCGCTCTCTCTCGGGCTTATTGTCGGCGGGCGACTGCGGCGTCCGCCAGTTTGTCGCGCTCTTCCCCTTCCTGCAGCAACCCTCCCGGCTCGCGTATAATAATTGCCTCATTAACGATTCCGGAAGTTCCGTTATATACGCGAGGCGCTCCGTTGGAAAGAGAGAGAGAGAGATGAATTCGAGTGTATACAGAGGAAAGACTGTGTATGACTGCTGGGAGGTTATATATACGAGGCAGAGTGCGGTTTGAGAGGGTAGAGAGTATTATACGGCTCCCGTACTTGTGCGGGGAAGACGATGATGCGTGTAGAGCGAGGAGCTTGGCAAAAAGTGAGCGAGGCGGTATTGCGTGATTCTTTAATGAGGCGCTCGGTACGAGAGCTCGGGAATAGTGGAGTCGAGGATATAGCGGGAGATATGGTGGTGGTTGTTATGGGGGTATCGTGCACCTGCTGAGGATTTTGATACCAGATTGTATTGTAGCTGTCGATGGAATAAGCTTTTGAGATATTGAAATTATAAATATGATCTCTAGATTGACAGTTTGGGGATAAAGGTTGGCTATTTTATCAGATTGTATTGTAGCTATCGATAGAATTAACCTTTAAGATATTGAAATTATAAATATGCTCTCGAGATTGACAGTTTGGGGATGCAGGTTGGCTATTTTGCTTTATCTTGTTTCGAGATTTATCAAGGTGTTGATTATTTCTGTAGCGTTTCGTTTTTGAGTTATCATGGGCGGTTAATGTACAAGACGACTTTTTCAGATTTTCGTAATTTAAAGAAATACATAAACTGGAAAAATGTATTTTCATTGTTTTCAAAAACCAAGATCGTAACCAAGAAGCAAATCTCTTGTTAACATTTTTTGAGAAAGTTTGGGTTATTTGCTAATATAAATAGAATATAGCAATAGAATTTTCGTTATTTTACGACCCGTATATGGGTCGTACCGTCCTTAAGGGGAGGTCGGTGTCTTATACCTTATACCCGGATACCGACGTTATCGATTTTTCGATTTACGCAGTCAATTTTTACTTCAATAAAATTTTACGAACGTACGCACATTTATAAGTGATAGATTATGCGTACATTCGTGAAATTTGAAAACCTCATTTATTCATTGAATAAAACTAAAAACTGCAATATCGGTATCCGGCATTCCCTTAAACTAGATTCTAAACTTGGTATTTGAATTTTGAAATTGAATTACATTTAATCAGGAGTTGCAAGGATCAGTGTCAGTAAAAGCAACATTTACCCGAAACTTTAAAAATGCCTAATATCATAAAGCGAGTTCAATCATAAAAATATTTTAAGCTCTTTCCTGAATCAGAAATTTTTTAATCAAAGGTTGGAGTGCAGATAAAATTAAAAACAAATAAAATTCCGCCTTGTTTGTTATCTTTTTATTTTATAGCATTGATAATGTGCAAGATAAAAATGTAGCAATTTTCTATTTCCGGAACCTTTCTAAACAGGGATAAAGTATTCATATAATGACCAAAATCATAAACTGAATTTTGAAAGCACTACACAGATCACATTACACACCCCCATCAACCCTTACACACATCCCACCCAAAACAATCCCACGACTAACACCACCCAATTCCTTCCCCATCATCGTCATCTCCAACCGTCTCACTTTCATTCGGTGCTCCTCGTACTTCGACTACCTCTCCAGCCTCCACACACGAAAGATTTTTCATACTTTACGAGCGCGAGCCTACTGAATTCAAAGAAATCCCGGAAAGCCAGCAATTTAGCGCGTTTTATGCGACGTGCGCGCGCGCTCGCGCAAAAAAAGAAGTAAGGTAAAGAGTAGCAGGCAGTCGACTTTCTGTTATATTATACATACGCGTGTGTGTCGCCTCTCTCTCTCTCTCCCCTTTTTTACGTTTACGAGCGTCTTGCGCCTTTCATTTTTATGCGCGCGTGCGGGTACTCTTTTTTTATTTGCGGAGCACCGCAAAGTTCTTTTCGAGCGAGGTTTTGTTTTTTCAGTGGATCCTTCTCGAAAATATCGCGCTGCACTTTCTTTCTTTTGCAAGCGCTTTTTTTTCTGGTAGGCTCGGCTGACGAGTACAGCGTATACTTCTCGCGTGTAATTATACGGCGCACGCGTTTTACGCGTGCGCGCGTGTGCGTGTGTATTGTGCAGCGGCGGAGGCTCGTTGCGAAATATTTGCGGCCGCGCGGATTTAGCTCCTTTTTTTCTGGTGGTTGGCTGGTGGAAAAATGCGGGATTGTAATGCACGCGTACTGATTATGCGCGAGGCGTTCTTTTTCTTTTCTTTTGTAGTTTATGGGACATTGTTTATGCGGCGTTTTTTAGTCTGGGACTTTTTTTTGTTGCTTTTATGGTGTTAGGAGAATTTGGAATTAAACAGGTGACAGGTCTTTGTTTGGATTTAATTTTATGGTTGAGAGGTGCGGAACGTGACGTCGGTCTCTGGGTGAAACGCAATTTTTTTTACGCGTGGCATGAGATGTTTGGGATATCTGTTTATCGAGCATGTGGTGTGGATGGTTTGTTTAAATATTTAGCGCACGTATTATGCATTGATTATCTACTTGTTTGCAGCGGCGTTGATTCAATTTTACCGGCTTAAATGAATAATGGAATTAGCACTGATTGTAAATTACTTTTGTCAGTGGTTTTGTAGTGTATCAAAGATAATTTTTATTAATTCATTTACAATACGATTTAATTTATTTATTTTAATTTGTTTATTTTAATTTTAATTTATTTACTTGATTATATGGGTATGAAACCTTTATATTAATTGATTACCTGCTGATTTAATTTTATCAACTAAAATAAGTAATGAAATTACCACTGATTGTAAAGTGCATTTATCTGCCGTTAGCTTTTGGTTTTGTAGTAAATAAAAGATAAAAGTTTTATTAACTTATTTCCAATGCGATTAAATTTACTTATTTTATTATTTTATTTTATTAAGGCGCACGGTAGTACGCCAAGGGCAAAGAATTTTATTTACTTATTTTGTACGAGTATAAACCCTTTATATTAATTGATTACAAGTACTTGATGGGTTGTAAGTCCACACAAATACAAACAATTATAAATTATTTAAACACAAAAAATTTTTTAAAAATATATTCTTGAACACAAAAATGGACAAATAATTTAAATCAATGTCCTTGCATTTAGTATTTGCAGCCATTGTCGTATAAAGCAAAATTAAATATATTATTACTTTTACATTATCATTTGTATTTAAAATACGCCCAGTAATGCATTTAATGAAACATAATAAATTTCAGTAAATCAATATATTGAAAAGGACTTACCCCATATATAAAGTAAAAAATAATAAAATAAGTAAAATATGAACTCATTATTTTAATTAGCGGTTGTAGATCTTTATAATCACTTATGATTTATATTATGTAAATAAATCGGAGGCAATGAATATCTTGTTATAGTCTCGGTCTAAATAGCTCCTAGGATGCCCTATATATAAATAATATATTCCCAGAAATCGATATTTACTTTTTTTCAGTTTAGATTAAGGTCTATTCAATTTTTTAGTAACGCTTTGAATAAAGTATAAGGTTTTGAATGCATTATTAGTGACAAATCTGACATAAGATATGAACGTCACCTTAGAATCGTAAACTATTACAGTATCCTTATGTTCTTTAACTAAATATAAGAACTAAGAACTTCATCAATCTACAAGATGAAATAACTTTACATTTCTCATTGTAAGTACTTAAAACATACTCTTTCCTAAGCACCAATTACAACTCAAACGCACCTTCAGGCGTTTTAATATCTTTCAAATGTCAGAATATTAAATACATTTGTCGCATAATTAAAATACAGAAAGCTTATTGCACATTATGAATACGAATCATATCCACAAATAACTAAGAACATTTCCAACAAAATTATAATATTTGCATCGCACAATTAATATTCCAAGCAGCATTTCACCAGCAACATATCATAACACCCTTAACTCCGACAAAACCATTTCCACCTCTACCACCCAACGAAATCTTATCAGCAGCATCATCATCAGCATCACCACCAGCGATAAACCCATTGCCGTTGTCTCCCAACAAAGAGACGAAATCGTCAAAAATTCCCGCCTCTCCCAAAGCGCACGAGCAGCACCGTAGCTCTCAACTCACGCGCTCATTACCATAAGAGCAAATTCGCAAATTGCAAGTGCTTCGTCATCCTCGTGCTCTCTCTCTGTCGTTCTCTCCCGCTCGTCAAAAGAGAGGACTCGTGCGCGACGCACTAATTCAAAATTAAGAATCCCCCTCTATTTTAAACAAAAACACGAGGACGCAGCAGCAGCAGGAGCGGAAGCTTTGTCGCATCCCCTAATTGCCCATCTCTCTTCTCTCTCTTCAGACTGTGTATAATGCATATGCAACGCGACGACACGGCAGCAGCAGCCCCGAAATTTTGCGCACTCTACTGCACGGCGCCGGCAAACGAAATGCGCGTCGCGCTCGGTGCGCGGCCTTTCTGTATTCCGTGCCAGGCTGCCGGTGCTGGAGAGAATTATTAATCTTTGAATAAGTTAAATAGGGAAAGAGAGCCATCTGCATTTAGGTCCTGTTGACGTTTCTGTAATTACTGGGTTAATATTAATTTGGAAGGGGGAAAGAGAGAGAGAGGATGGATGGAGAGCTGAGAGCAGGTGGATTTGGTTTAAAAGTTGCTTTTGGGTGGATGGGTTGGGTTGTTTAAGGTGGTTGTTTCGTGTAACTAAAGGTGACATATGTTTTTGGAATGAATGTGTGGCGCCTGCTGAGATGAGTGTTTTGTTCATGTACCATTACAAAATGTAATAAAGACTATAGTTTTGATTAAGCTATCCTAATTGTTTAATTTACTGTTAGTGCTTTCTACCTGAGCCAAACTTCATTTATTTTATGTAATTGTTATTATATTGTTGTACAAGGAATACAGTAAAGCAATATCACGTTGTTAGTATACGCGATATCGTCAAGTCAAGAATCCATTAATTCTTTCTGGGTAAATTTTAAAAAAGTAAAGTCATCTTTATCTAATTTATTTTTTATGGACTAGAAATATATATTTTTTAATTATACATCTGTAAGGTGCAGAAATGGTTTAACAAGTTAGTATATGTTATTAAGTTACGTGAAAACTAAATCTGCAAAGATTATATTAAGGTAATAAGAGACGAAAATAGCTTTTGGGTAATATACGCGAAAATAAATAGTATACATAGGTAGATGCGTGTGTACAAAATTCTAGCTTGAAATAAAGCAGTATAAAATGTTTTGTTATCAATTTCCAATTTTGATTTTTATGTACGCAACAAGCTAGTAGTAACATAATATTTTGAGTTCTACGAATCACTTGAATATTGCGACCTTTCGGAAAAGAACCACCTTCGTACTGTGAATTTTGAAAATACGAGATATCCAGTTATCCGGGATTGATGCAGCTAAATTACCGAGTCAGTCATTTTGCTATTTAGAATTTACATAATAGATTTCTCCGTAAACATACATTATTGATATTCGAAACAGTTACAACCTCTAATTACTCATCAGTAATTCTGATAACCCAATCAGAGACCAAGACCCTTCTGGCATATTTCAAAGTTTTACAGACCCACCCATTACAAGTCGAGCATAAAAACTATCCCCAGAGATATATCTACCCACTTGCATGACAAAGAGTTCCGCGATCGGGACAAATTATCCCTGCATACGCGTATCGCTCCAGATTTATGAACTCGCCTAAAATATCGAAACCATTTCTCAAGCTACGTAACCAAGCACCCTCTCATTACTCTCAACCATCAGTGTTTCAAATAGCATACCAAGTATAGAACTAATACACTATACACCATCACCCTCTCAAACTAGCCCATATGTTCCTCCATTTCCATTCCTCGAACCAATCTCCAATCCTTCATCAGCACCAGCACCACCGCCACCTCCATTTTTTGTTTCTGACACCCTTCGCGAAATCCCCAGTCAAAAAATCATAATACCCATTGTCATCGCGCCTAAAGAACCGTATCATCCATTCAACCCTGCACCACCAACGTCGCGCCACGTTGTCAGCAGCAGCAGCAGCAGCAGCAGTGCAGCGGCAAACAAACGCATCGACGCTTCTCTCGTCCAACCCCGAAAATAAAAAAAAAAGAGAAGAAATCGCGGGCTATCCACACGTATACAAACACACAGAGCCCCATGCCGTATCTAGCCAGGCTTTGGGCTATTCTATTCCACATACCCTGCAACAGCCAGCCAGCTCCCGGAGCATTATATAAACAGAGAACAAGGCAACCGGCGCGGCGCGCGTTTTCGCGAGCGCGCCCTCACAATGCCTGCCGAGCGCGCACCCGGTTGACGGATGAGTGTGCAGAGAGCCGCTGCTGCTGCTTTTGTAACCCTATGCGCATTATCGCGACGCTTCAACCGCGTGCACATGGACACAGAGCAGCAGCGAAGCAGGAGCGAAGCGGGAGCAGCGACGGATATGTATAATATGATGCGAGAGAGAGGGGTGCAGCGGAGTGCGAGCGTTGAAGGACATTCGCGGCCGACGCGCTTTTCAATGGCATGACTGTGGGGTAGGGGTGCACGGTGTGAAGAGATTAATGCGGATGTGTGCGAGTATTAGGTCCAGTCGAATGTACGGTGCTCGAGGATTTAATGGCGTTAAGGGATTTGGTAGAAGTTGGGCATTTTCGGGGTGTTGGGTTTAAGGTTGTGCATGGAAATTTGGACGCACTTGTTTCGTATGGAATTTTTCTTCGGGAGTAGAATAAGACATGGGGGGATTGAAATTGGTGCTGCTTGAGATGGGAATGATCAAGATCCACTAGCGGTTGGAGGGTTCAATTCCTTCATTTTTGGAGCACGTTGTATATGTCGATTAATCTTCTTGTACTAGACGTTTCAAGTGATCAGTAGGAATGAAATATAGTAGTTTGAGACTTAAATTGTTGTTATAAGAAACAAAGATTGTTTTTGTATACAAAAGAATGTAATTATTATGTGGAACAAACGTGATCTGTATAATATCTACAAAATGCGACGTATACAGTTGAGATTGGTCAATGGCTTGACTTGTAAACAAGCAAAATCTTGTTTTTTCCACTTGTTTATTATTCATTGTTCAAAGAAAGATGAACGTAGGACCTTAAAATGTTAGTAGAGTATGACCTTCATTACAATGATAAAATGATAATAACCAAATTTCAGCCTGTAATGTTTATTAGTTTTTGAAAACAGTTATATATTTATCTCAAAAGCGTCTTCATAAAAGTTAATTTCATTATTTTTGCTAAATTCATTTTTTCCTGAGTCTAACAAAGAAATAGGTAAGCATGAATCTTACTTGTGGATGAAGACCAAACTAGGCTTAATCTTTTCCACTTGCACAAATATCGTATCTTAACGCCACTTGAACTTCCATATAAAATACCAATTCATAAGATATTGAAAAAGTACGTAAAATCATGCGAACTTTTCATTTATGCTTACTCTTTTATATTTCATGGATAGTTGAATCTATATAAAACTTGAACTGGGCTTAACAATCCTTTTTAACACTTAAACAAAAGACATTAACCCATGGCTAAACTAAATGTATAAAATACCACTAATGAATGTTCCCTCCAAGTACAATTCGACTTGTAACCCTAACATCCTCAGATTCCACCGATTCCATTCAACGCTCCAATCTACCACTCTGCTGCAAAAACCTGACCAATCTGTCGGATTAGCGATGATTCCAGGGCACGCCACCTCCTCTTCACCTCGCCACGGGGTTTCTCTCCTCTTTGCCCATCACCTGACTCAGTCGCAGCGTCGGCGCCGCTGGTGTCGGCGCACGCGGAGGGATCGCTTTACTCGCTGTGATGCCTCTGGTGACGCGCGCGATGGTATTTTAACTTGCGTGGCTTCGGGGATCGTCGAGAGGAGCGAGCGATTGTCCGCACGAGCCGAGAGGTGTTTGGATAAGCTTTACAGAAGCGCGCGGACCCTCGCTTATGCCCCGTTGGATCATCCTATACGTGTATCGGATTTACTTTTGATATGGCTGTCGGGAGGGGTTGGTCGGTCGCTGGATATTGCGAATTAGTTGAAACAATGTGTAAGCGGATTGGACGCGGTGGTTGGCGGAGAGTTGTAGAGTCTTGAAATTTAATCTTTTTAGATGGGTTTGAATGGAATTCGGTGTATATCTATGCGTGAGAAGTCATACTTGGTAATAGTAGTTAATTTGTAAGTAGTGATGAGTATTTGTATTTGTAAAATTTGAACAACTCCTTACGTGTCTTGCGTGTTGGAATTGCATGTTATGTGTTATAATTATGAATATATTAATTACTATTGAAGTATATCTAAATTATTCTGATATAGCATTCTCTCATGCCTTTGATTATAGCCACGAGAGGTAATTCTTAGTGCTATTGTCGTTGAGTTTGGTACTAATAACATAGTTGCAGTTCTTGCAATAAATGACTCGGTAGAAATATAAAGAAATAACAAGTAATATTTGTTATATTTAAATATTGCTGAATTAATTTATTAACTGATTGAACTTAGATATGGTTAAGAATAACTTTAGCTAGACTTCAGAAATATTTAGTTACCGAAACTAATTTTTTAAACCAAGATTTACTTAGTTATACTTCATTAGTCACTTCATCAACTATAATATACCGTCTTCATTATCATCATCAATATCGTCAGCACTATCCATTCATTAACAATGAATAATAAAATTACAAAAGTAACGAGTAATTTACTAGAATCGTAAGAAAGATCATTAAAATATAAATTAAAATTACTCGTTGAAACGGTACGGAACACAAACTTACTCTTGAAGATTAAAATTAGATGTCTGTCTTCTAGTGATACCTTACCAGAACTTTCGTGAACCCATGATCACTTAAAACTCTTTTTGCACTCCATTAAATTGAACGTCGCAAATTCTACACCTCCCAGATGACAACGTGTCCAAACTTTGAAAATACGATTTAAAAACTTCGGCTTTCACCTTAACACTCTTTTTCCGACAAGAACGATTACAATCCACGCGACGCACTAGCGGTAAATAGAATTCCTTAACTATCGCAACGTTCTATTAAAAAACCTGAAACCAAACTTTGTATAATAATCAGCTTACTCCCCCCACCCCCAAGAAATACCTCCGACCTCTTCCCCCATCTCTCGCGTTAAAGCTCGATGAACCTCCCGTCCTCCCTCCTCGGTCTTTCGTCTTCCGCTCGGTAATCCCTCGCGTCTGGCTGCTGCCGGAAAAGCCCGTCGCGTCGACTGCTACGTGATTTCACATAAATCGACACCTCGCTCGCGCTTATGCGCGCGGAGAGACGCGACGGTGCAAATTAATTCGCGCCGCCGCTGTCGCTGCTTATATACACCGGGAGAGAGAGAGAGAGAGAGAGAGAGAGAGAGAGAGGAGCTTCGGCTTCGGCTTCTTCGTCTCGAGGAGCCGCTGCAGGCGCTGACTGTATAATGAAACGCGTCATTAGAGGGCGGATGCGCGAGGGTGACTATAAGGTGTTGGGTGGCACGGATCGAAGTGAAGGTGTTTGTTTATGCTTGTTTATGGGAGTGGTGTAGGGGTTCGTTTGGGTAGGTGGTGGGTGTTGTTGAGTTCGGATTGGCAATGCTGTGTGTCTGACCGACAGATGTACCACCCTCTTCCATCGCCAATGTCTTAATATTTTAAAAAGAAGCACATTTGCCCAAATATAATGTTTTTGCTATAGAAGGTTCTTAATAGTACATTATGTAACAAGGGCAACAAGTCGAATATTTTTCCCGCGGGTGAGTTTACTAGTATCATCCGAGGGAAAAATCGACTTTTTTCTCGAGTTACATATAGTACTTTTTGCCCATCTCAACTGTGGCCACATTCTGACTTGGAAAGCGGGACTAATGAACTGACGTAGAATGTTTAAAAATGTAGTCGGTGCGCGGTGTGGACGGCGCTGCTCTACTCTCTAAGTAATAGTTTTCCGTATTAAATATTCTAATAAATTTTGTATAAAATGTCTATGTTTTAATTTTATTGGATAAAACCTAACTTATATTGTTAAAAGACAATAAAAAATCAGGGTTATTGATAAAACTTAATGAAATTAAGGGATTTGGACTAGTTTCTAGTGAATTTTTCCCCCTAATCCTTTTTGCGGGGAAAAAGTGTTACTTTTGTCTCGCTTTTCAGGGATTAAAGGGGCCTTTTTCGTTTAGATGGGCATAAATAGATTTTTGTCATAGGCCACCACGTCATATCACGTTAATTAAAAACTAAAGAATATCAATGGCCCTTACGAAGACTAGCAGGTTTGCGGCGTTTGCCGCGAAGAGTAGCACATTTGGAAATCTCGCATGACGACTAGCAAATTTCGAAATTTTCCCACGAAGGCTAGCACGTTTCAGGATTTTCCTACAGAGACTACCACATTTCGACAATTCGCTACGAAGATTAGCACATTTGGCAATTTTCTGCAGCCTGATTTTTTCAGGCTACTCTTATTTACTCGGGTAGCCTGCTTTTCTCGGGTATACCGATCACTTTTTGAGTACCAAAAGGGTCTAGTACCCGATAAAAAAACAATCGACCCGATTCGTCGAGACTTTATCAGTACAACTTTAATTTACATATTCTATACGAAAAGTGCTAGTCTTCGTGGCAGATTTCCAAATGTGCTACTATTCGGGACAAGTGCTGAAATGTGCTACTCTTCGTAGCAGTTCGAAATCTGCTAATCTTCGTAAGGGCCGTCGATATATAGCGAGAGCTTTTTTATGGAATTCTTATGGCGGATCAGAGATATTGCATGTTTACACTCAGAAAACTATTGTTTTCATTGACCAAGTTTGGCAACTAAAAGGTATAGTGCAGTGAACATTAGATTTAATTACAGCAAGATTAGACAATTACTCTAATTATAATTACATGTAAAAGACAGGCGTAAAGTGTCGTCTACTTTGCAACGCATCCACTTTGGGGCACTTTTGTCTAATCCTGTTTTAATTATCCAAAGTAAATTTAAATGGGAATTGTACCTCTTTACGATAATTATTATAATTTATTTCCATATATATGTGCTCTGATAGAGATACATTTATTGCTCATATATTGTCATATTTTATGAGTGTCTCAAAATAAGTACCAAGAAATATCTTACTTTGATTATATATGAGAATATATTTATATAGTTTGAAGTGTTGCAAATAGACAACTTACATACTGAAGTACGTTCTCAAATACTTAAATTGACGCTGCTGCTAATACTTTGAAACTATTGAAACCAGTAGTGTCCCAAATTGCAAAACTCTCCTATATAAGGGATAGATTTATCATTACCATCACTTCGATCCTAGCATTAAATAATCCTAAAAAATCCCCTTCATTCACTAAATAACCAACAGCAAAAAACCAATGAATCTCGCAACAACACAGTCATCATCCTTCTGCAATCGCACAAAATATCTCGGAAAATATACCACCACCTTCCGCAATCCTAAGATTCTACTACACACGATCTACGCAACTCGCGATCCTCGCAGGCAATTAATTCACCGTTATTGTCTCTTTTCATACCTCCCTCTCTCTCTCTCTTCTCTTCCTCGCTTCCTCCTCCTTTTTACGCTCTTGCGAAGTTAGCCGGTAGTCGGAGCGACGTTAATAAAGCCGAGGGGCGACTCGGCGATGATGCCGCGACGCGACGTAGCTGCAGCAGCGCCAACTTTTAGTTAGCGAAATTTTCTCGCAGCTCGGGAAACTCTCGTCGAAATGATAGGGGCGCGTCAGAGTCCGCTCGATCGTAAAGTGATTGAAAGTTTATTTTGCCGTTTTGCGCGGGAGCGAGGTATGAGGGAGATATTCGCGAGGGTTCGAAGTTTAGAACGTTGTTTTTTTTTATGTGGATGTGTTTTCCTTTTTTTTTGGTAGGTATGTAGAGGATGTTTCTTTTTTAATATTCGGGTTTGCAATGCGATGATTTTCATCTGGAAGTACGGTCGCGCGAATGGGTCTTTAAAGTTTATGGGACGGATCGGTTCAGTTTTATCGATCGAATGTGTGTTTTGATTGGGATCGGCGTTTTCGGATTTTAACGAAATATGAACTGTTGTTGACCATTGAAGGGTCAACTTAATTAATATATATTGCCGTTGAATTAGTACATTTATGAATACTGACGAGTCCTAAGTATTTTGCTCGGAAAATGCTATTTGTTCTTTTTATCAACTTTAGAAATTGTAATATAGCGTCTATAAATAGGGTGTATTGAAGATGTGTTCTTTTTTCGAAAACAATCCTGTACACTTTATTTTCTTGAAAGTTTTGTATATTTATTATTATAAGGGTTAAAATAAGGGTAGAAAATGGGGTTATTCATGATATTCTTATCAAATTTAATTCAATGTTCTTTTCAAATGTAAAGTAATTTCTAAAGTATATATCCTTAGTAAGATGTGAAATAGGGATTGTGGATGAGACTTCTACATTTACATAATTTCCGCATATTTATTTCTATATTTATTTTAAAGTTTTAGTTTCAACGTAAAGCTGATTCAGAGTAAGCTATAAGAGGCTCAATAATAGCTACAACCACATTCCATCTTTATCGCCAACGCTAATAACGACTCGAGCTCACCCCACGTCCGCGAAAAATCATACGCCAAACCCAAGAGAGGACGGCGCATAAAATCCAGATAGCGATCGGGGGGCCACGATTCTGACGCTCCGAGTTTCCGCGCTCGCAGCTAAGTTGCAAATCCGCGCGCAAGTTTTCTCCGGGGGAGGAGAGTCTGATATTTGCATGGGAATATGCCGCACTCTCTCTCTCTCTCTCCTCCGCGAAATCGTCGTCGTCGACTTCCTCGTTCGACGCGCGGTGTTTGTACCATTGTAGGAAAATGCGACGGATCGCGGATCCTTACGCTCTTGTGTTTTTATTTGGAGTGACGCGAGATGGGGATGGAAGGAATGGAGGAAATTAGCGGAGGGGTTGAGCGTGGAATTGAATGTGGTTGATGGTGAATGATTTATGGCGGAAAGAGGTGGATCCAGGAAGCTGGATGATACGTTTGGGATGCGGACTTTGATGAATCCGTAGAGATGAAGGATTTGTAGGAGTAGTGTATTTATTGTATCTCTTTATGCATATCTTCTGGAAAATAGGAATCACGATGAATAATTGAGCTCCTGCAAAACTTACACATAATAAGCCATAACGGTTCATAATCGATTATTGCAAGTTGTATGGAAAGTCGAGGCTGACTAAGGGTGAATTTGTTAAAAAGATAATTATATTTTTTTAATAATTAGTTTTTAATACTCCAAGTATTCCACTTTTCTTTACAAATGAAAATACAGGAATATATATTATAGGGACCAACCCCCGTAAAAGGAAATTAAATAAACTAAATTATCTTTTTATTGTTTAAGCGCGACTTTTAATTGGTCATAATATTGAAACCGAATATGTAACGCTTCTCAAATTCAAGCTATTGTATCATTATTCTTTCATTTCGTATTCCGAAAAGATTCTTATAATTAATATAGGACCGGATTCCTGGCTAAAAATAAACATGACAATTCTCTACTAATATCATACATATATTTCTCATAATTTATCCTCTTTCTCACAACGGGGACGGTATGAACAATAAAAATCTCCATTTTAGGTACCAGAAAAGAGTTTTCAAAGCTTCGTCGAAATCCGTGTTACAAAGGTACGATATTCTCCTTGTTAGTGAAATGGAGGATCAGAATTTATATTATTCTATCTCCTTTTCAGAGCTAAAGTAAAAATTCGTTATGTATTTGTAAAATTGAAATGAAATTCCATACCACCTTTCGATACTTCAAGCTTTATTACTAACGCAAACTAGTTAAACAAAAATTCACGTAACAGCCCCAAATGCTCGAAATAACTGAAGAATATTATACAGTACAATATGAAAGAATGTCTGTTACAAACGTTGTATGTACTATCAAAGAAAATAAAGTTACCGTTTTAAAAACTTTTTAGTCCTATAAACTGAAAGAGCTATCGATCTATCAATTTTTTTATTCCTTTTCTCGTGAAATATACGATCGAAATTTCAGAACTTTAATATTTGTCGGCCAACCAATCTTGGCTATTATCTACTTTTCGTTTCATTGATCGCCGTGAACCAGGAAACTGCCTTTAATCGTTTTTAGCCATTAGTTTTAAGTTGTTCTCCATTAGTTTGATAATTCGTAGTATAAAATTTATGGAATTATTGATCAAATAGTAAATTTTGAATTCTTTCGTTTTACTTACTAGTATATTCTTGTATATTTTAAAATTATCAGAAAAGCCTTACGTAATTATATATAGATACCCCCTTCCCCCACCCTCTCCTATAAATTGGGTATACGGTGGGCCAATAATTTTTTTCTCGCTATACATAAGACAACTTATCTAAGTTGCGTTGATAAAAGAGCAATCATACAAATTTTGCTAGTATTTCAAATTGCTAGTATGCAAGTAAATGCCAAAAAGATTTTTCTACTCGTTGTAGTTCTCATACAAAGTACAATTCACAGAGTGCATTTTTTTACGAATATTATTAATGAATAAGAACTATACAGTGAAATTTGCGATACAAATTACCGTGAATTATAGTTAACCTAACATTCTGACTTCCTGGCACTTTTTACATGAATCCTGATATTTAAATAAATTTCCCATACAATACATTAAAATCTACCTTCTGTAACGTAAAAATTTACTGACACCTAAAACACGTGTGTACATACAGCTGTAATCCTTGATCAGGTATAATCCCTCAGCGTTGTCTAGTGAATTTCAATTAAATATCACCAAAATTTAGTACCGTCACGGACTCAGTTCCTGATCATTTGGTTACATTTATTACTATTTTGACTTTAATGTATACAAAATTTGTTTTAAAAAAATAATTAGTAATAGTAAACTATTTCTTAGTCATATAAAAGAACTTTAAAAGTTACTAGTAAAAGACATTTTTAAGATACAAAATGTTAAAGTTGGACGTTGTTGGCAACGTTATGATGAACACCATCTTACTGCAGTTGACTACAAGTGAGCATGCAAAGAAATTTTGTAATAGATTGTAGAAAAACTTATGTAATTAAGTTATTCAACAGTTTATTCGTATAAATCACTTAAAACATTCATATAAAATATTATTGATATTTGTAAATACGTGTGATTAGAAATATGGTCCCACTTCTTATCGTTTACCCAATTCCTGATCAGTATTAATAACATGTTTTATGTGTGTTTAAAAATCTTAAAATACACAAATATTTGTAATAACAATTCTATAAGTAGTTTTAATCCATGCGTAAATAATTTATCATGCAAAAGTCGCAGAAAACGCGACAATAAATCACAACACTATGTGCATTTTATAGGTTATAATATATGCTCGCACGTGAGTCTATATCGTGCAGTAGACAGCGTACGAATAACACTTTTACCTCGCCTAAGTTTCACGTTTATAATCACACAACCAAAAAATGTTATATTTTAGTATATCTACTGTATTAGTATTGCTTAATAAGTTTTTGTTTATCATATAAAATACTTATGCGTCAATAATATTTGTGATCAGGAATTGGGTCTTGATATGATCAGAAACTACTCCCATACAAACCTCAAGTGATCAGGAATTGCTCCCACAGCTTTTTTTCTTTGAGGCTTTATATTTAACTTAATTTTGATTATTTATGTATTTTTTCAATTTTATATTAAAGATTAACAGTTACATTTGTTATTAGAAACTTCATTTTTCATGAATACCTCATCTTTACGCTTTGACATAACAAATAATATGACGACGTGCCTTAACTGATCAGGAACTGGGTCCTTGACGGTACCAATCCTAAGATTAATTCTCAAATCACTCATATTCTGCCGCTCAGTCCAACTAAATCGCGACACCATTGCCCAACTACAAACCAACCAAAGACCATCCCCATTCACATCCAATCCCCTCGTTAAAAGAACCCCAACGATTTCCCACCTCAATCATCCTCACAAAGCCTTGCATAAACAATCCCTCCCAACGACACCTCACCTCCTCCCCCCCACAGAAAAGAATTTCAATCGCCTCGTCAAGGAACAACCTCCCCAAAAGAAAGAAAAATCTCTCCATCCTCGGATTATCGCGTTTCTTTCTGCACCCGATACGATACGCTTGCACGCGCGAGAGAACATCTGCTGCATCTGCCCCGTACACACACACACACATGTAATATGCATGCGCGTCGCGCTCGGACGTAATTGGGATTGATTATGCTCCCGGGGACGGAGCGAGAACGCGGTATATATGCATACCGAGAGATAGACAGAGAGAGAGAGAGAGAGCATTTCCATCGCGTCCCGTTTAAATTGATTACCGGGAATTCCGCGGCACCGCAGCGAGACACGCAGCTGCGCATTGTTCGTAAAAATCTGCGCGCATGAATATTGAACGATTGTGCACGGTGGCGGAGGTGCAGCGCGCGCGGGTGTTGTTTTTGCGCCCGCGGAATGCTCTCGCTGATTGCGCGCCCCGGCGCGACGCTGTCTGCGGTTTCCCGATGGGATATGGGATGTACGAGAGAGAGAGTGTGTGTGGGGGGATTGGGAGTTTTCTTGGGAGGGGGCGGAGGTTCTTTGTGGGTTTTTCGTTTTGGGGTGGGTGGGGTGGATGATGAGGGATGATGAGGGGGTTTAGGTGTGGATGGGTGTGGTTGATTGTGTTTGTGGGGTTGGATAATGAAGTGGGTGTGAACAGGTTTGCACGTTTAATCCGTTGGAGTGGAAGTGAGGGGTTTTGGAGTGACGATTTACGGTGTTAGAGGGAACGTAACGTTTAATAGGGTGAGATTTGATCTTACGACGTTAGTAATGTTTGGGAGTACTTGAATGTTTAAAAATTTAATTTAATGAACGGTAGGAGAATTTGCTTTTATGGACAGTTTGTTTGCTATCAGCTAGAGTACTCTTGTTTTACGTATATTGTCACTCATATTATCTGATCTTAGCTACACAGAGAGAATTTTCTGATGAAAATTACCGTGAAAATCATTGTAAACGTGGGATATTCTGTCTTCAGGGGGGAAATTACCCTACTGAACGGTAAAAATTAACGTTATTCATTATAAATTTTACCATTCAGCACGGTACATTTTACCGTTCAGTACGGTATTTTTTCCCATGAAGTCAGAATATCCCACGTTTACAATGATTTTTACGGTAATTTTTATCAGAAAATTCTCTCTGTGTAACTATGATACAAATTTTCTTTATACAGGTCCATTTTTGGCGAAAGACCCTTCTTAATATTAAATACTTTCTTTAATATAATTTTTGAGCTTATATAATAGCACCGGCTTCCGACAAAAATGGTTTATAAAAAAATTGAATTTGTTTGACTATAATAATTGCAGTAAAGTCTGGCTAACATAAAACATGTACAGAAAGGTAGGTTTGATGTATTTATTGAATGAATTTGTTGATCGATATCTGTGCATAAAATTCCGAAATATTTGTTAGTTATATTTTTTTAATATTATTTCTTTTTTCAAAACATCATTATTCGAGAATTGCTTTATAAATTTGTTGGTGAAGCATTGCGGTTCTATACATGTGGTTTCGTAGTGAGAGGATTAGGATTTTACGTGACGTTTGTTATAACACTGAAATTAACAGCGTATTCATACAGCAAAATATCGATTGCAAGGTATTTTATGGAAAATATTGTATGAATAACCTTTGTAATAATAATCTGGTCGAAAAATAAAAAAGGGACCATTTCGATTAGATGTAAATGACTTGTTTTTACTCTAAAACGCATAAAAAATTTATAAAAGACGTGATTTTTACACAAATAAATATACTAGTCTTTACATTCATTTTATAATAATGAAATATATTTTACAGATATGTTATGTTACTTTCTCATACTTATTTTATACGCAACCTCTAAGTATAAAATATAATTTTGTTATTTTTTTTAATTCATGCGGTTGGATAATGAGGAAATGCTCTTACATGGGTATAAATTGATTGTCTTTGTGGTATTCGATAATGAAGTGGTGATAATACATGAGTTTGTAAACTGGTGTAATGTTTTAATGGCATTCAAATTAGCAGCATTTTTACAGTGTAATATCACTTAGAATGCGTTTTGTGGAAAATAGTTAATAATTTTATATACATTATCTTGAATTAAAATTTATTATTAATCATTTTGAATAAATTTTTAAAACAAATTATTTTAAAGAGAATGATAATTTTTTAATTAAATTTAAATACTAAATGAATTTTACTTCGCTAATTTATTTAAATGAAATTCATATTACGTATTTTTCAAATGTACTTATATAAAATTATTGAAACTTTGTATCTCATGCGGAGAAATTACATTATATTATTAAATTCCTTCTCTCGCTTCGCTCGGCCATGAAGACAATTATCATACATCTATAATTCCGCGTGCCGCTCATAAAATATTTATAAACCTTTCACGAATATATACTCTAATTTAATTTTTTTTTTTTCGGGCTGTAGGAGCTTCAATTAAATCCTTAATATCGGCAATTCGTATTATGATACGCCAGATTTGCATTTTTCCGTCCAAAATACTTTACTCTCATTTTTCTCCCCCCATCCTTTTCTGCATTTCAGCACCGAATTATCGGGCAGTAACCGATATCTCTCGCCACCCTTTTAATACGAGAAAAAAGTTAATTTATTATTCACATATATTCTTCAAATACTCGATCTCGAATGCAATCATCGTACACCTATAATTATTTATCGTGTGCACGAGTTCTCCGCATGAAATATTTATAAATCTTAATTTAACACACACTCATGCACACAGTCGATCGTTATTAATTTGATAAAAAGGATTAAACGTAGAGAAAACCAGCTCGGTCAGTCTTTTTTTATAGGGAGGCTAAAAATCATGTGTTTTTCGATGTCCTCGTTAAATCTTGGTTATTCGGGTAGTGGAGGAAACTGCGGAGTTTGCTCTAATTTGATTAATGTGCTTAAGAGATAATATTTTTCCGAAGAAAATTCGGTTCGCGGATAGCGAGTTGAATTACGAAATTGCCTTTACACCTAATTTCAGGTCAAAACGAGCACTAATTTGATTAAAATAGTGCGATAATTCTGAGGTTACAGAAATATAAGCCTGCAGTTCTGGAAGACTATGAAGACCCTTTTATTACGAATTAACGTGAATTGTCTGCTGTAATTGCGCGGGATATGAAGCTTGGTGCATGCATTTTAATACCCGGATGAGAATGTAACGTTTCTACCGTTACGGTTAAAAAATTCAGTCAGAATGACAGCGGATTCTCGGGAAAAATGTAGAGAAGTTTTTCTTTTTCTAATTTTTCTTTGTGAAAAAATGTTTTGTTCGTAAAAGCAAATTGCTACTATACTCAACTTGAATACTCATAATAATGCAGAAAAAGATTTTCATTTTAGCTAGTCGACGTAATACATTGTGAAGAGTCAGAGACCGTTATTTAAATTACTTTGAGAAGAGCTAGCTGTATTATGCTATTTTTATTTCTGAAATGTATCAAGCATTAAAATTAAAATGAATGTAAAGTAAAGTAACGAAGATAATCTTATGTTTGCTCATTTATACATTTTTCCTTCTTGACGATTCTATAAACCTTATAAATTGTTAAACTTAAAAAAACTTCTTTTCATTCTGTGGAGTTTTGTATGATTTGCGGAGAATGATAATAAATGGTTCTATATGAACTTTCGGCTTTAATGGTTCATTATTTTCAGATTTATTAAAAAATATCGATTTTCAACAAAAAAATGTCGTTAAAATACAAAAATTCTTTTACTTTTTATTATCTCTTTACTTTTTACTTAGAATCTGTTATTTAAGGTTAAATAAAATATATTTTGAAGAAAAATGCATTTCAAGTTTCAGTGTTGTGCTATGATTGCTATAAACTATAAAATAATTATTCCACTAAAAATGCTATAACAGCGTAGCAATAACATATTCTTATACAACCATTACAATAGTAAACAAGGCATAATAATAGTGGTTCAAAAAATGCCATAATTCCACCCTTAATCCTGAACTGTATTCATTATCTCCCACCAAGATTCTTACCATTTCCAGCTAAGCAAAAAGACAAACACGAAGAATTAACGAACTCCATCCAGCGGAAAATCCAATCCGTGCCTAGAATCACCAACTCTACCTCCCAACACACACATTTATATATTCAGCCATCCGCCCACCCCAAACAGTAACCACCTTCTCTCATCTCCTTGAGATACATGCAGCATCGCCCTCTCTGTTTAAAATACACAGCTCGCACAATCCTCTCCTCTTCACCCCGTTCACTCCCCAAATAAAGCCATCCCTTTCGAGCACATCCACCTCGTCCGCGTCTTAATTCCTAACTGAGAAGTACGAGGAACCGAGAGAGGGACCCTCGATACAGTATATAACGATATCGCCGCGGGGGCTAAAAGGCAAACGCCTCCCATCAGCTTCGTGCAGCGAGAGGCAGCACCCGCGCAAATACATCCGCAATTCTTCCCGCTAAACAGTGTACAGTGCGTGTCAAAAGTTTCGGGAAGGCGTATTGTTTCATTTAAAGGAAACTTTGAGAAAAATGTTTTGTTTAACATTAAGAACAAAATAGGAACATAGTGACTAGGCTGACCAGTAAATTAGATAGAATAAGAAGTTTAGGACTTCATTACCCAAATGTCTAGGGTTCATTGAGGCAGATATACTATGAAGGATATTTGCCGTTACTCCTAATACTTTCATTTTTTAACAACTTTTCAAACAAAAATCATAGGAGCAAAGATTTATATGCAACTTATTTATCACCGTGTACAGGATTTGTAAGATTTTAAGAAATAATTTCACTGGGGATCTTCATTTTGACCCTTGACTACGTGTTGAAGGTGAAATCTAACCCTTCAAATGGAAACTCATCTAACGTAAAATATCTACCTTTTTCGATTTCTCTAATGGGAAATTTGATGTCCTTGATTTGACCTATGGGACCAATTTAATGCAGGATTATGACCGCATGTCATAGCATACAATTTTCTCTTTTGCTTTGTGCGGTTGAGCAGTTTTTTTATTAGTTAGGCATGACTTGACCTTCATTTGACCGTTGTGGTCAATTTAATCCAGTACATGGCTACATATTCTATCATATTATTTCCTCCTGTTTCTCTTTCTGGGTTGAAAAATGAATGATTTCATTTGAATAATTAGATTTGACCTTCAAATAACCTTAAAGACGTTGTCAATGGTCAAGGATCAAAACAAAGTTTCTGACATAAAATATACTCCTCCTTCATTTGTAGGGGTCAAAAATAAGTGTTTCTATCCAGAAAATGAGATTTGACCTTGAAATAACCTTAAAGATGTTGTCACGGGTCAAAGTGAAGGTCGCCAATAGAATTCTCGCTCGAAACCCTATAAATTCTGTTTACAGCCTTTCTTCAAATGTGCGATTTATACAAACTTTTGACACGCAGTATACACCAACACAACTCACGCGCGCGTCAGCGCCACCTGGCGTCTTAAGACACGGAACTCCAGCCTGGAATCGAGTTTTCTTTACGTCTTCAACGAATTCCACGCGAGATTCGCCTCCACCTCCTCCTCCCCCTGCGTATATTATATACGCTTGGGGTGGGCGGCACTCAATTACGTACGTGGATTAATGCACAACGAGGACGTTGCCACGTACACCGGCTCTCGCGTATACACCCAACCGGCCGCAGTTCACATACGTGACTCACGTGTCGATGATGCTTCTGCTGTCTCTAGTATGAGGCCAAGAATTTCCTCGTATAGCAAGTTACCTCTTTCTCCTTCCTGTCTGTCTGCCTGCCTGCTCGTTGCGGTAGCGCTCGCGCGCCTCCATGTTTGTTATTTGTTTGACGATGAATTGTACGCGACGCGTATATGACGGGGACGGGGGTGTGTGTAGCCCCGGGGCGTTATTATTGGATTGGAGGGTGGCTCGGGTGTGTATGTGTGGAGGCGCCGGTTGCGTTGGCGGAATACAAAGCACATATTTTTTTTATATCGCTGCGGTGGCTGCTGCTCTGCTGCTGCTGCTGTTGCCCTTTTTGCTCGGATTGGCAGTCACGTGGAAAAGGTATTTCACGCTTTTTGTGTGCGAGGGGGGAGGGTCTGCGGTTACGTGGCGCTGGTGTGATCACGGTTAATTAAGGTTGATTCGGTGGTTTCGAGGATCGAAGTGGGAATCGTAAAGATGTGGATTTACAAGAGAAGGGCGTCGTGTTTGGAATTGGTTTTGTGGGAAGGTGATGAAAGAATGCGATGAAAATTAAAGAATAATAATTATAAATTACACAGATGTTAGTGGAAAATTACATATAGACATTGTTGTTAATCTAAAAGTGTGGATGGGTACTTAGGGAAGAGACCTATCTTTTACATTACGATCAGAAACGTTGTTTCTGTATTTTGTGGCTGTTTTGTAGGTTTCGCTTGATGCTGAACAATTATTATAAAACTATTGTAAATCTCACGTTTAATCTCATAAAGACAGTAAATTAAAGTTATAATTTAAATTGTCTTGTAGGGGAGGATGGAGTATTGCCGGTCACCTAAGCAAACGTGCTTGTTATTTCCACTTTCAAATTGTTTCTTTTAACTTTAAATAATTATTATGTTAGTTCAAACCATTGACTATAAATATTTCTTATTGGTTTAATATAAAAATGTAAGATATCGAAGCTATAAGTCGAAATAAAAGAAAGCATTTTGACCGAATTTACACCACATCAAAGGGTAATACCGGTCAGCCTTGGTACAATTCCGATCACTATTAGAAAGTTACTTTTATAGGTGAAAAATTTCTTTAAATCAATTATATGAACTTTCATATGATCCGTTGCATTATTATTCGCACTTACACTTCAATAGAGATGCGATGTTTCTATCTGTCACGCGTAGCATAGATTCTTTTCTGATCGCAACGCCTAATATAAGTCCTATCTTTTAGAACCTATCGATGTGATAAGCGATGAATCGAAAAACCATATACCTCGTTGATATCAATTTAATCTTCAAATTAGTCTATATTTTATCGACGACAAGTGTTCCTACACAAATTTAAAATTACTTTAATACCGTAACATCCCTGCTAAAATATGTACACAAGCTCGCAAATAATTCAGTTCACCGGAATAATTCACCTCGCCAAAGTCTGCTCGAGCTCAGCTTAATAATTCACTGATAACATCGACAATGAAAATTCGACTGCGCGAACTCGCGCGCATCTAACGCTAACGCATAACCTTCGCCCCGTGCGCAAAACAATGCACTTAATAGAAAAGGACCTTTCGCCCTGACTCTTGGGACTCGCTGGCTTAATTCGCGCGCACACAACGGATACGGAAACTCGAGATAGCTCAACCGGGTTACGGCAACGTCGACAAGTTTAGTTCCGATTCCTAAACAGTTTAGCGAATTGGAAACGATGGCGCGCGCGCGCGGTGCAGCTCAGCGGCAGGTGTAATTATTCTTAGAGTCCGTTTGGGACTCGTTGAGCCGAACTTCTCGCCGACGGAGCATAGAAAACACGTGCGATCGCGCGAGCTGCGGAGGTTATAGCGCAGCTGGGTGATTAAATTTCGCGAAATTCAACTGCTATTGCGATTAACAGTTCGTAGACTTTAATAAGCGAATGTGTGTCAGAATTGTGAATAAGCATAGTTTCTGGATTATTAAGTTTGAAATTGAAAGTATATTATCGAGATTTTTTTAGAATCCTTTGTCTTTAGATTTGATTTAAGGTGATGCTAAAGCCACCCGTCACCGGCAATTATGAGGATCCACTATTTTCATTTAATGTACAATTTTTAGTAAATATCTCTATGAAATGTTGTTCTTACAATATAAAAGAACAATACTCCAGAAAGATATTTTCTCAAAATTGAAAATTAATTGAGAAAAGTGGTTCCCCGTATTTACCAGTAACATACGAATTTAACATCACCTTAAAAAAAGGAAACACTGCTCAATAGAATTTGAATTTTCCGTAAAAATCTTATTTATTTCACATTTTCAGTGGTATTGTCTTAGATTTCTTGTAGATTTCATTATTTAAATAATATAATAATTTTTGAAGACTATAATAATTTCATATTATTTCTCAAGAATTTATGAATATTTCATAAGAATTTCAGAATATTATAAGAAATGTTTTAAAGCTTAACCTAGTGCAAAAAATTTCGATGAAAATAGCAGTTAACATTATATTTGCACAGTTCGTCGTAATATCGACCTTTTTAAACCTTTGCAATTTTATTATCTTTAACATTGAAGAGGATATTCAAGCAAAAGTTTGAAAACTGTGTGACGTCATTCCATCCGACATCTCTTGATGTTTTAATTATATTACGTGACTCAGAGGACCTTTAGCTACAGCTTTTGTAAATTCCGGTTTCCTTACAAAATACAAAAAGAAATACATCTCAACCGAGTATTCAAATTATTATTAGTATTATAGTCTGGGTTTGTCGAGCTCGAGTGCTGATCAAAAATTAATATAATTAATAAATTTTGTATTTATCTCTATATCCGATCCAATTTCACAAAAACCTATTAAAATTTCATAATAATTATTGTAAATTCTATAAGAATGACGATTTTCTAAAAATGTTGAAAGCTTCGGACGAATTTTTAAAAAACGTTTACGTACGCACAATGCTTCTCGTACATATCATAAAATGTTTTATGAATTTCATAAGCATGATCTGCAAGCGTAACCTAGTTAACCAAAACAGAGCTACAAATTATCGCATGGTCTTTCGCAAAAGCTGCAGCCAGTAAGCGAAAAACAGCGGGTTCGAAAGCCAGCTGTAGCGTATATACATACGCGCAGAAACTTGCGGTGCACGGCTGTTTACTCCGGCTTTTGCTGATTTCACACAGGAACTGCGCCAACTCTCCACACTCTCGCGTGACGAGAAGTTCAGGTGATTTTAATTGTCGCCGCGCGCGACCGAGTTTGCACACTATGCGCCGTGCCGCTTTTTCTTCTCGCTCGTTTGTTTTCGCCGCAGCAGTTTTGATGGAGTTTTATTTAATAAGTTGCGGCCGAGCCTTTGTGACCGACCGGCGCTGGGTGTGATTCGCTGAATTCGTACGCGGACGAAGTTCATTAGCGACGAACAATTCCGTTTATGTTTGATGCGAAAAGTTTGGGAGAGAATAATGCGTAGTGGGGTGTTTTATTTCTTTGGTTGATGTATCGCTTTGCGAAGGGAGTGCGCGTTGTTTTTGACGTTACGGAATATGTTTTTGGAGGAAAATTGTTTTCTGCTGGTTAATGGGGTAAAGGCTGTTTTGAGATGAAGTGAACGAAATTGGTGTACATTTAGGAAGAGTTGTTGGAATTAACAAAAGCTTTGGTTTTTAAATAGTTATTATAGTAGCAGTTTCGCAAAAGACTTTCATGTAACAAACTCGAATATTTAAAGTTATAACGGTTTTTTTATGAAAATTTTGACTAGTTCTAAATTTGTAGTACTAAAATTTCAATGAATAGAAAACTGCATGCTTTACTCATGAACACGTTTACTTTTACTTAATTAACTCTTCAATAACTGATTCACCTATGTATAAACATGTCATCAACAAAAGAAAATCTCAAGTAAGACCACAAATACTACTTTCTACATTTTAATGACTGAAATGTTAACATATTATATTTCTCAATTACACTAAATCTTAATAATGCTTATTGTAAATAGTATGCTTTATTTACAAAAACTTTTACTTTTTACTTAATTAACTCAACAATAAGTCAATAACTGTCCAACTAAAGAAATCCCAACGAAGACCACAAATGCCATATCCACTTTCGCCGAAAATAAGCAAAATCCCAAAAATCCATTCATAAATCACTCTCCCAACTAACTTCGAAAACAAAACCTTCCTCTCTCCTGCACGCCACGTAATAAACTCGACCTCGTGTGCCCGCAATATTCCGGCCCACCCTCCCCAAAAAATCTCTCCTCTCCTCTCCAATAAATCAAGCATACGTAAACCCGTAATTACAGAACTGCTGCACCCGCGCAAACACACACACACACGTATTTCTTATGATCCCCTGGTGCACAATCGTGGAACTCACGTGTGCGCCTTTTCCACTGCATACTTGCTTCGAATTTTCCCGCTATTCTCGAAGAATATTAAGAGAGAAAGGTGGTGAGAGATAAAGTCTAGTTGGAACGAGAATGCGAGTGAATGAGGAACAGAGCAAATCATATTATGACTGATACAACTTAGTGTAATGATTATGATACATATATATCGTAAAATTACAACGTCGTAAAGTGCAATTATTTAATGCGTAAGTCAAGTTTGCATTAACTTTGAGAAAAGTTATTGTTTGGAAATACTTATGATTTTGTATCGTAATTAATTATTAGGGTATGCTTTTCTCAGTTCAGCTGGGTGTATAGTTACGACATTTATATCCTGAATTATATATAGGCTAATCTTTGTACACAGTTAAAATAACTACAAATCATTATAGGATTCAAGGAACTATTTATAGATGGAGCACATTTTCCGTTCCTGTCCTCTCCGTCGATCATCGTTTAGTTTCTTTAAAACTTTGACTAATTTAATTTTTTTATACTATTATGATCAGAATATATTTAATTTATTGAACGTACAAAAACTAGTCTTCGATGGCTGAAAATATCTATTGATTAATTATATTGAGTAATTAGTGCATTTCTTTTTAATGCTCCCTGCATTGAATTGATTATTTAATTCACTTAATATTGTACTTCGACGTCTTTTTTCAACGTAAAAATAAATGTAAAAATTATATGTCTAAATAAATTCGTATTTTATTTCTTACATTGAAATAAGACCTTCTGTCTAATACCAAGAAGTTTGATCAATTATTTTTATGCAAAATCCATTTTAAGCAAAATTTAAAGTTTCGAAAAAAGTCACAATAATCATACCCATAAAGAAGCTCTTAACCCATCCAGTACACGCGACACACTTCCTACATTAAAAAAATAACCAAACTTCAAAATAAAACACACCCAAACCCATAATTACAATCTACCCATATTCCTCCCATTTCCCGCACAATCCCAGTCCGACTCATCCTCCCCTACCGCCTGTTTAGAATTTTCTTCCTCTCTCACTCTCTCCCTCTCAGAAAAGAACAAAAAAAAAAGACCGTACAAGAAATGAATAAGGAACAAAGGCGGAAGCCGCCTGGGGAAAATTCACGCGCTTGCGCTTGCGCTTCTGCGCCGGCTCGCGACTCTTGTATTTTATCGCGCGGAAGAGAGGGAGGACGCGCGACGCGACTGGGAAAAGTTTTATTCCTTCATATTTTTCTCCACATAAAGTCCGAAGTTTTCTCCTCCTCTGCAACGAGCGGAGCGGAGCGAACGAAACCTTACGAGCTGCCGCTGCAGTTTGACGGCGATAAATAAAGGCGCACGACTACCCCTAGAGTCCGCGTGTATCTCTATATATACACGCACGTATAGATATGTATATATATTCCCGGTGTGCGCGCAGACGCTGAATTACGCAGCAAGACGCGTCAGACCGGTATTACCGCTTTTTTTCCCCTTTTTTTTTTCGTTGCAACTTCTCTCTCTCGGCTGTACGCGGACCAAGCCTCTCGCGCGGGTTGCTCTTATCTCGGCTTCTTGTGACTTCGTGCCTGCCTATCGCCTCTCTCTCTCGTTGGCTTCGCCGCTTTTTTTTTTGTATTCTTCGTTCTCCTCTCGCTTTCGACGCTCGCTGCAGTGCGTGGAGGCTCGCGCGTTGAGGTGCGATTGTAGCGAGATGGAGGACCATTGAGAAGTGGGATTGTGTTGCGTGGAAAGAGAATTTTGAGAGCGTTGGGTGCGTCTGAAAGAATCTGGAAAATTGGTAGAGGAGTACTTTTTCTTTTTTGTTATTAGGCGATTGTTGAGCTAGATAGAGCGGGTTGAGAAGTCGGGTGGCGTTACGTTGGTTATTTCTCGTTGTAGGTGGTATTTAGAAGGGCTGTGGCTTGGTTAAACTAGAGATGGTCATGATTGTAATGAGGCTGTTAAAAAACTGCCAAGTTTTGCCCTCGGGTAACGATAATCTTCGTGATTCATGTGTATTTTTAATTCTATGAAATTAAATTTTGCTGTTTCTCGTCTGTACACGCGGAGAAAAAATTAATGATTAAATTATGTAGCGGAAATGTTTACAATATCCACTTTTTTTAGTGCTTGAATTGTAATTTAATGCAGATTATATGCTGTAAAAAAAGAGTCCTGTAAATAGGATAAATATAGTGAGAAATTACAATACACTTAGTTTTCCTTTTTGGCGTAAAATCTCGCCGTTTTTTAATCCATCTTTCAATATTTAACATGGTACCTACAACCTACATTTCTTAGGATTTTTTTAATGATACACGCGTGTAAACTATTAACATTTTTGTCAGAGAAATTTACACGAAACTATATTAGTCCATTTATAGGGTCTATTTATAGACTATACATACGTATTACATAGTTCCCGTTTACAGCCAATTGTCCGTTAAAAATGACTCATAAATGTTTGTTAAAATGCATTTACGTGTGTTACATAGAATAACTATAAACATTATCGAAAGCTAGGAAACCAGTAGCTATCCATCCTGTTTCAGAAATATAGCCTTTAAAAACTTGCGCATAATATTATCGGTACACAGAGAGAATTTTCTAATAAAAATTATAACGAAATTCAGGGTAAAAATTACCGTAAATAACTATAAAGCTGGGACACTCCTACTTTCTGGCACTTTTTACTGATATTTTACTATAAAAATTACCTCATTGACTACAAATTCTACCGCACAGACTATAAATTTTACCGCACTGAATGGTAAAATTTGCCTGATTTGAGAAAAAGAAGACAGCTGATAAAGGAAACAATTGAGCGTGTACACATTTTAGGTTACCTCAAATATAAATGTGTATAAATGTACTTATTTAAGTATTAATGATACTGCTACAACAATTGGAAGAAAATCCAGATTTTTAAAAAATATTTCATACAAATTTTACCACAAATTTTGGTTTTCTCTAAGATTTGTACAGGGAACTTGTACTCTGCGGCAGGCAAATTTTACCCTTCAGTACGGTAAAATTTATCGTAAATATCAATAAAAACTGCCGGAAAGTTAGAGTGTCCCAGCTTTATAGTCATTCACGGTAATTTTTACTGCGAATTTCGTCAGAATTTTGATTAGAAAATTCTCTCCGTGTAGTGCTGCCTATATCTATATTATGGTACAATCACATTAGAAAGATTATATGATGCTACAATTGCTGTGTCTTCAAGTTTTTCACATTATTTATATATGTTCCCTTATACATACCACAATTTAGTATAATTTACAATTGGAAGCACAAATAAGCCTATCAAATGACGATTTGGAATAAAATTAACTTTTGAACTGGTCTGTAACGCTACGGCTACCTGAAAAGAACGAAGAAAAAGAGAGAAGAGCAGTTCACTCGTCTCTTTTTTCTTCTCTCTCTCTCTCTCTCTCTCTCTCTCTGGCCCGGAATAATGGAGAGTTTCTCGTTTCAAATTATTTACACTGAGGTTGCGGAATATAATATAATGTGTGCAGCAGCGGCGGCAGGAGCTTCGGAAGGACTTACGTGTGTGCGCGCACCGAGCGGTGATTACTTTTCGAGAGAGAGAAGCGCGCGCGGTTATAAGAAGCCAATCTTGTAATGCCATCGTCGTTATTATCGTTTATTATTATTTCATTATATTGTGTATTATATACGTGCCGGGGATGGGAAAAAAGGATATGCGCAGTGCGTATGGGAAAGTGATACGGGTTTTTAAGGTAGGTGGAAGGGGGGAATCAGGAGGTTTATGGGTGTTTTTTTTTGTAGAGTTGTCGTGCGGATACGCGTAATTTTCGTGAGGCGTGATTTTGCGGAATTTTTATATTCTTTTTTCTGCTTTGATAATCTGGAACGCTGTTAAGTTTGAAGGTGGGCTTATGCTCTAATTTGGTCGAAGCGTTGAATTTTTTTAAAAGTTTCTAATAATAAATTTGGACAAGGTTTCAATTTTATAAAAGGGTCATTGCATTGTATTGCAAAATACAATTCTAACAAATTATAACGAATTTTAATTTAATTTTGATTTTTTTTTCTATCATTTTGTAGCAATAAAGGTCTGTTATTTAGCCATTATTTGATTAACATGTCCATATAAAAAGTTCTGTAAATCAAAGAAGTAAGTGGAAAAATACATTTAAAATTGTCAGCATAGACCTACTGAGGCATATATACTTTTATTTTTATTACAAGTATAAATATACAAATATAATGTTTTTTATAAACCAAATAAATTTATTGTTGTATAATTTATATTGTTGATGTTTGCGGGTATAATTTGTATTATAAACATGTTTTGTATGTGTATTTTATTCAGAATTATGTAAATTTTACGCACCATTTTTTGCACATTCTCGGCCTTACTTTACCGATTTCATATTACCTGCGGAGCTGTGAAGTGTGTAATCAAGAAACCGCAAAATTCTATTATACGCGCGAAGAAAAAAGTCTCGTAAGAAGTAACGATTTTAATCAAACCTTTAAGTATACACAGTTTTTCATTATATAAAATAAGATTTAGTCAGAAGTATGAGTATTTTTATTCAGACGTTCTCATTCTCAGAAAACCACAAATATTTTTAGCAAAAAAATACTCTACTTTTCTTATATCTATGTCACCAATGATAAATAAAACTCGCCTCTTGGCTCATTTACGTAGACAACTTTATTATGTTGTTAAAAAAAGACAAGAATTATTTCCTCTTTATCGTAATTTTTTAAACTCGTCTAGTTTTAAATAAATTAACACAACTCATCGTTGAAAGTTGATGTGAGACGATGTTAAAAATAGCTTCACAGTTCATTCAAAGTTATAGTATAGTTGTAACACTACGAGAATTGCACTAAACACTTAGTTTATTGCATTTGAATCTTCATTCAAAATCATACATAATTTACTTCGAAGGATATTTCCCGCCCGGAAATAAAGTAAATTTGCGTAAATAAAGTCGATAAAAGGGAATTGTATGTCACTTTTCTTCCACTTTTCAGATCAATAAAGTGGCCGTTACGTTTGAGTCGGGAATAATCTATTTAATGTATTTTTTCAGAAAGCTGTGAATTTAATGGCCTGAAAATTTCAAGTTTAATTGTTCAAGATGATACTAATTTGCTATAAACAATTTGTTGTATTCTCTTGTATATTTTTGATGTTGAACAAATTGCAAAACAACATACTTCTAACCTTGTATAACGAATTAACAACAAAATATATATCTTATTCATAGTAAAAAATCCATAATATCAAAATTAAAAAATATCAAATTATTGTAAAATGACTATAAAATAAAAGCGAACAACTACAGATTTTGCTGTACTACTACTTAGTAGTTACAGCAAAATCTGTAGTTGTTCGCTTTTATTTTATAGTCATTTTACACTTGTAAACAAAGAATCGATAACAAACATTTTGCATATTTGGATCATTAGCTTATGTGGTTAAAGAACTAATAGGTGACAACTAAGACACATACACTCACATATACGTATATACGCACACCCATACCCACAGACACTATTTTTAGTAGCAGTACATCCGGACTGCAAGACTCCCAAATAAATACGTTTACCCGTTGATAATTCACAAAAAATGTGTAAACTCACAAGGCTTGCTCTTTGATAGAGAGTAATTAACTACCACACTCAACACTACTCTCTTAATTTGAAATAGTGAAACTCGGAAATGTCACTGTAAAGCAGTGAAATCTCACTGTTTCGGAGTGAGAACTCAGCAACTAATTCATGTAGTGGCTGAGTTTTCACTGCGAAACAGTGAATTTTCACTATTTCAAATTAAGAGGGTAGAACACCATCCCGACTAAATTCCCCTCCAATCCAACCAAAACCCTCCCCCAAAAACACCCATAACCTCAAAAAACCAAAAAACATCCCCCACTTCATCCTCCACACAGCAACACTACCCATATACACTCTCCTCTCCTCTCTCGAGTAAACTTCCAACGCAAGAAGAAGACGCTCGATTCCCTCGCGGCGAGGCGCGCTCGCGAGCAAAAGGCGCATCCTCGTCGTCAACCCGCCGGGAGAGTAGCGGAGAGAAGAAAACCCGCTCTCCGAAGGAGAGAAGCAGCCAACGGGCCGGAATACAAAGCTGCGCGCGTGCGGGCTCGGCCAAGCGAGCCGCCGGCGAAGCGCGCGATGCACGGCCCGCGAGATAAGAGAGCGAGCGCGTGGGGATGAAGGAATTGCGCGCGATGCGTGATGAGGTTTCGGAGGGATTGTTGCAGAGGATTTGAAAACTGATTGAAAGAGGGATTTTAAGGGTGGGTTTTGGTGATAGTTTGAATGTGCGTTATTTGGAGTTTTTGGAAAGTAATGTTGTTGTGCTGAATGTTGGGTATTTTGCTCGCGTTGTAAGTAAACGAAATTGGAGAAGTGGCATTTTATACAAGAAAAATGTAGGTATTCGAGAACGATATCGTACACCTAGAACGAGATCATCGGAACTGAATAGTGTATATTTTTGTGAAACCGAACCAGTAACGCGATTTCTTTGAATTTTGTATTTTGAGCCCAATAATCTAGTTGAAAAATGAATAGACTTTGTCTTGTTTTGGAGGAACCATGTGAAATATTTTAGTGAAAATCCTTATACGAAGTCGTTGATTACGAACTTGAGCTCAAAATTATAAAATTTACAAAATTACTGAAGCAATAGGGTCGATAATAGTTTTTTTATCTAACATATTAGATCGTTCATTTTAAAATGTGGAAATCTTATTTTAGATTTGCATTCTTATAAAAAATATTTACTCAAAAGCTTGGGTTTCTGTGGTCGATGATTACGAATTTGAAGTAAAAATTTGAGAATTCAAGATCACGAATTTACATATATGAATCGAAAATTAGAAAAAATTTCTTCTGACATGATGATCTCGACACTCTGAATTTTTAAAACCTGTCTTTGAATTTGTAATCAGCGTCCTTAAAAACCTCCGCATACGGTATTTGAGAAAAGTGGGCAGTTCAATACAAATACATTTATACGACTCGATGGACTAAGTATATTAACATTTATATTTACCTTTCTATTAAATTTCAAAAATAACACTTTGTTATACAAATTAGTTTTTCTTTAACGATTGTTCTACTTCAAAAACCATACTTTATTCAAATCCTTCAAAATTAACAAACAAACGAAATTTGCCACCTTTTAAACAACTTTAAACTCGCCCTTAAAGCCGGTACCAATTCTCTAAAACTGGAAGAGTGATTTATCAGTGATTTCTCGATCTTTGGCAAATATTTGGTGATCCAGTCGGCTTTGAATGATTCACCACTTTTCAAAAGAGTGATATTTTCACTCTTCGCTAAGAGTGATTTATCACTTGTGTTGGAGTGAAAAAAAAATATCTTTGTAAAGCTTAAATTGTGTAACTAATTGTACTTTTTTATCACTATCTCTTTCTAAATACGTTAAAAACATTAAATAAGTTTAATAAAAATGAAAGACAAAGAAAAACAAAAGAAAGGTTCAACTATGGTGGGAATTGATCTAGATTTCACAGGTTAAAACAAGTTTTCTAAATAAGTTTAGACAATTAAAGATATTACTTTAAACTGAGTGAATTAATATAGTTTATTAACTTTTTAATACTTGAAAAAAGGCAGATGAATTAATTAACGGGATACTGCACATTCCTAACCTCAAAACCTACCACAACAACATTCACTCTTTGAAAAGAGATTTCAGTATCAGCTACTAGATCACTCGAGATAAACGAGTGATTAGCACCACTCAATTTGTTCGAGTGAAAAGTAAAAGTATCACTCCATTCGAGTGAAGTATACAGAAAAGTCACTCGAAGCTGAGTATTTAGCTCGCCACTCTTTCCAAGAGTGACAAAATCACTCTTCCAGATTCAGAGAGAACAATCCCGCACCCAACTATAATTAACGACCCCATCTACAACAAATTATCCGTCAATAATTTAAATCGCTCTCGGCCGCAGCCACCAGCGCCAGCGAATTAACGGCGATTATCTAAATGCGTTGAAGCCGCTCTTCCTCCCCGGCTTTCATCTCCATCTCTGTCTCTCTCTCGGCGTCCTCTCACTTCTCTCTCGACGCGATCACCGTGTCGCGGATTTCGGGGCCGACGCTTTCGGCCTCTTTCGCCATTAAGGAGCACATTTAGAGCGCCCCGCGCATTTGTTTGGCTTTTCTCTCGGCTCTTTGGCCGGCGGAGAATGGAAGCACAATTTTGTTGCGCGCGCTTTTGGGGAGATTTGGGGGAGGATGAGAGTGCAGGGTATTGTGAAATGTGGGTGAATATAGAGAGTTTGTATTGCGAGGATTAGCTGTTGGATGTTTTGGAGGATGGAGATTGTTGATGTGTGTTTTGGATGATAAAGTTTTAGGATTGCAGTGAAATCTGACTAATTCGACGGCCCCTCTTCACCTACTAAGTCGAGAACCTCTATAATTTTAAATTAAGTTCGTTTTGTTTGAGGAATATTGTAATTTCGAAGAGAGGAAGGAATGAATTCAAAATTTATTAGAAAACATTTAAACTTGCATTTAACCTGTAATATTAAAATGGTAGACTCTAGAATTTAACCTATATAATTTGAAATTGTCGAAAACTCCAACCACTAGACCAGATCAGTATTAATTATTTTAAAAGTTTCTACAGATAGTTGATACTCACATACAATCTAAAAAGTAATTTAAACTAAAATGATGTAATTTTTGTAACTCTATTTTATTTGAATTTTCATCAGTAAGATTCAAATTTCAAATTATTAATAAGTATCAATTATTGTTAAATATATATTATTCAATTAAATTAAGTATAATAATTTCTTCTGATTGAAATTTCAAGTTCAAAGAGAAAATTCTAAATTGTTATTGTGTTTGTATTAACGATCCTATACAAAATTAGAATTGTAATGTGTAAAACAAGGACGTATTTGATTTGACTTGTTAAACACTCGATTGTTCTATTTATTGAAACTAATTTACAATCAGTTAATTATTATTCTACTCCATTACACAACCTGAAATTGTATAATTATTGCGAATATCAATTAATTATTTATTTAAAATCCCTCGAATGTTTGTGTCGGATAATTAACGCGTAATTTAAATGTACGATCGAGACATGAATTATAATCTTGATTTAATATCGAACAAATTATACTTTTAAACAACTATTAGTGAGCGAATTTAAAAAAAGTCATTCGCGATACGTGCAAGCATTGAAAAGAGGTGGTGACGATATACGCAAAAAATGCAATTTAAAGAAGTTGAATTTCTCGCGAATTAATTTCTCTCGGTAGTTCGATGCCGTAATTGCGCACATTTGATTTCTTTCACGCACCAACGATGCGAAATAAAATACGTCCGGAGTAATTCAACGAGTGTGTGTGTATATATGCAATTGCATCAATAAATTCTTTCTTTAGAATCATATCGGTCGGAGGTATCTGGCTCGCTTTGGGGTTCGATTTTTCTCTGAGAAATTTATACTGCACTGAAATTGCAAAAGCTTGTCGAGACATTCATCAATAAATAACGATGGCATAAAGTTTTTATTTTTAAAGAAACGTGGCAATATTTTTTTTTTAAACTTGCTCGTTAGGAAAAGCTTTTAAAATACATTGGATTTGTTATCGAAAACCGTTAATTCGTTCGAATTACATAATATTTTAATTCTTTGTAATTATAAAGACATACAAATGATTTACTTAATAAAAACACTGCAACATATTATATTTATAAATGTATGAATTCCATTTCTTGTTTCAGGTGAGTTGTATGATGTAAACCAAAGATTTAAAATGCTCTCAACAATATAAAGGTAAAAAATACTTTTTTTAAACTTACACAGTTAATTAATCAATGTAGGCTTATAATTAGTTTTCGTTTATAATAATTTAATAAAAGAGCAGCCGTTTATTTTGTGTGAGACGCATGAAAAGAAATAAAATGTTAGAATCGTTGTTTCTGACATACATGAAAAAGCGTTTTGAAAAAAGTTAAAAACGACTATCAAAAAATAGAATTTCTTTTTTTGGAAGCACAGACCGAACATAACTTCGAAATATCATTTGAAAGCCTTTAGCAAAGGAGTTACAGCATTTTTGAAAGCAATTATAACCTGCTTTATGAAAGCTAAAATATTATTCTATTTCAGATAGAATCAACGAGCGATTTAAAATATTCAACTTTTTATTTTTCTTCGTGTGATTTATTCATGTTTTCAGGACGTCAATACTTTAATCTCAAAAAATTCGAAGCATACTTTATGACGGCCCTCTATAGGAAACTATAACGAAAAAATTTATTTCTTATTTAATTTTTCTATAATTACATCGGGTCGATATCTCATGCATATATAACCATTGGATTCTTGAATCTTGATCGATAATTACAAAGGATATGTACCACATTAATAGGTTTAGCTACATTTTCCACCAGATACTTCAACGTTATTTATTATGTAATACTAAATTTTCCAATTTAGCACATCGTGACATTTCAAAACTCCTGGCTAATAAGAATCGCGTTGAAAAAAATCGCGCGAAATTCAAAATCTCAAATATAAATAACGATTTCCTTCAATAAATTAAAGTTTGAAAAATTCTGACAACTTTACCGCCGATAATGAATCATTTTCAAACTAATCTACGTATATTTAAAAATCATGCAAATCCCCAATTCGCAAGATACAACACAGCAACATCTCCAAATCAACACAGTCCCCACAATTCCAATTCAACTACCCACTCCGTCCACAAAATCCACGATTAAAAATCCGTGCGATCGATTCTCCCTCAGCCAAAAGAATCCTCCCCCACTTCCCTTTCACCCGATTATAATCGCATTAGCGAGCTATTCACTCTTTCTCTCTTTCCCGCCTCGCCTCGAAACACACCGACCGAGAGAGGAATAAACGACAAAAAGCAGCAGCAGCCTGCAGGCAGCCAAGAGCAAGAAAATCCGCTCGACTCCTCGGGCCGATACGTCTGCGCGCACTCGGAGCGTGGAATAACAAGTCCGGCGCGCGCCGGAAATCGTCCGTGAAAAATAAAAAGCGGACGAAATTAGTCGATTAAGTTTCGCGCCGCGCCGATAAATCGCGACTCGTGTCTCGTGGCCCGGCAGAAACTTATAGACACACGCACACACGGACGTAATGGCCGCGGACGTATATAATACACGCGATCGAGCGTTTCTCTGGAAAAGGTCACGTATTATACCCAGCGAGAGCTAGGCTTTAGCGGATCGTTTTCTCCACGGCGTTCGCTCTTGCTCTTGTGTCACATGGCTGAGTTTCTCTCCTTCCTTCGTTATATACGTGCGGAGGTACGTGATTCTTTGTCTTACGCTGGTCCGGCGGCGGCGAGATACTTCCGAGGGAGATATAACTGTTATTTTTGCGGGGGGTGGAGGGCACGCGCGAAGAGTTACGTTTTAGGGGGTGGAGGATGTAGCGGCTAGTTAGAGCTTGTTGGATGAAGTGGAGATTGAGAGCGGTGTCGATGGGATTGCGCGTGACTGGTGGTTGTAAGCGGAAGTGATGTTTCGTTGAGGGCATTTGAAAATTCATATTTCTCGCATGAAATATTGATGTTTGATGAATAGAGAATTAGTTGTAATTAACGATAGAGGCATGATTAGATTAAAGAAGGATAGAATATCATTTATAGTTTAATCGTAAAATCGACATAATCGTAATTGATTTTGTTACCTACTAATAAATTTGGATTTATAAAACTTTTGTAAACACTTTCCGTTTCACTTTATAGTTGAAAGACTTGGAAGTTAGGGTTTTATAGGGATGCCGATTGCGAATCTGAAGTCAGAATTAAGAAACTTGAATACTCCAGGTTTTCGAATTTAATTTAAGAACTTGTTCATAATCTGGAAGGCATTATTGACCCGACATGTTGAATTTAAAATTCATTTTGGATCATACATTCGTAATTAGCGATAAGGAAAGCAAAAATTAAATAGTAAATGTATCCCGTTGTAACGTGTGATGACGTGTGTTTTACATAAACTTTATAAAAATCCTAAATTCTTTAAATTTTTAACTGATCTCAGGTTCGCAATCAGCTCGTTGAAAAACACTTTCAAAACATACTTTCAAATAATTCATAGTTAAAAAGACTCCTTTTTCTCATTTCAGCAAGTGTCTTAAAACATAATCTATTTTCCCGTGTGCACTGTACTTCAAAGTATTAAAATAGCAGACACATACTCTAGATTCACTTTCAGCTAGAATACTCCTCACACCACACGTTCCTTTCAAACATTTCGTTTTTCCAAGAGCGAAAACGAAATCCAGTTACACCCTTCTCTCCTCCCATTCCCTTCTCCGAAATTCTCGAATCCATCCAAAACGATTGATCCCCATCAAATGAAAAACCAAAACCTGATACAACCAGCAGCAAACCTCGATTACCGTGGAAAAATTCCAAAATTAATCTTCCCGATCCGATCCCTCTTTTTGCCTCCCCCCAAGCAAAGCCAACTACACCCGGGGCAAAAATCATTTTCACAAAACGCCAATTCCACTCTTTCATTCGGCGTCCGCCCACGCGGCGCACGAGTCGCGCTTACAAATCCGCCGAAAAAGTTGCCCCGCGCGGCAAAGGCTCAAGCCGTACCCGAGAAAGAAAAAAAAAGAGGAAATCCACATCACACGCGAGAGAGTGTATAAAACCTAAATAAAAACCGAACTTCAATTTCCCGCGCGACCTTTCAATCTCTCTCCCTCTCTTTCTCTTTCCCTTTGACTGCATCGTAATGAAAACTCGGTATTATCGTGTGTGCAGCGGCTGCGGCACCTCGTATTTCCTTTTCCATTTCTTCCCTCTCGAAAGCTCCCTCGCGCGTCTTATTGGGATTCTCCGGTTTCCCTTGGCTTCCATTTCGCCCTTCTACTGTGTATATATATATACATCTAGATACGTGTACGCTCTCTTGACTTTCTTTGGACCGGCATCGACGAACGTCTATCTGGAAACATAGGGCGTGCATTAGGGAGTGGTGCAGAACTCTCGAAAGTCGTGCTGATTCTCCGGAGGAAAATTCCTTTGTTTCCGCGTGTCTTGCCTACGCAGAAAAAACCGCGAGATGGAGAAAGTCTGGGAGCCACGCGTGATGCGATTTCGGCTCTCCGTAATGGCTTCTAACAAATAGAGAGGAGAGTGCGGTACATAGGAGGAAGTTCGATGGTGTATCGCGGGATATGCGGATAGTGTTATAGAGATGAGTGGATTGAGAAGGTTGGGATTGTATACGAGGCTGGAGAATTTTTAGAAATATTGGGTTGCTGCTTGTCGTTGCTTTACCGGGGATTCAGAGTTTGGAAAAGAATGGAGGTATATTGGCTGAGAGTGCGTGGGAGTTTGCGGAATAATGCACGGGTACTGATGTCGGCGTTGTCATTTGAGTTGGAGCTTAGCAATAGCTTGGTGATAAACTCGGGGGGTAGATTTGCAGCATTCTTTTTTTATTATTAAATGCCCTGGTAGAAAGTTAGGTAGAATGTTTGGTTAGTTTATTAATTATTAGTCGGATTTATAAACTATCGATAAGCCAGATTATAGCTAATATTTGGCTAGAATCTGGTTAGGAGTATGCTTTAAAAAGATACAAATTTTGACAAATCTAACCTATTTATGTTTTGCTTCTATGATTTATTAGTTTTTAATAATTTATCTATTTTATTGAATGTTCAATATAGTATGACACCAATATAAATATTATTACAACAAATAACAATTTACGAACATATACGAGTATTTGATAATCAACTATTATTACTCTTCCGAAAATTAGTCATACCTTAATCAACAAAAGTTTTGTGATTGATGCCAAAAATAATTTATTTTTGTAATTTTGTTTCTCTAAAAATTTGTCAACACGTACACATGATTCTGTTTCTAAGATTGTTTTTAAAGTTCACTATTTATGATGCCAATATGTTTTATATTATTTATAACATGCATTTCGTTAATAAAGACATACTACTAGAAATTTAATGTATATATTAAACTTCAGTTTAATAAAATACTTGATGCAGAATGATTAGAAGTGCTTATTATTTCGAATTTTATTAAATAATTATTACTTAAATTATTAAACTATAAAATTAAGTAGCTTATAGCTAGAAATTAGCTAAAAGCATGTCGTTTTTAACTGATTTCTAGCTAATTCCTTAACCAGAATTAAACAGATTTAGAAAATGTAGTTAATATCTGACTAGAAACCAGCTTAGAACTCTACCAGCGTGCTTTTATTTAAGTTGACTAGTCTGTCTGTCTGTCACGAACAAATTTTTAAATCAATTTTCTACATGTATTTCGCTTGATAAATTATAAAGTTTAAACTTTCAGCATAGGTGCACAACGTATGACAAGATATTTTAATGCTACTTTTAGAAAAATTGTGACAACAGTGTGTAGCAAAATTAAGGTATAATTGTCGGCAAAAGTATACACACATGATTTTCACTGTTGAATAACAATAAACAAAAAGTAAGTTTAGCGATAAACTGCGATTGTAATTATGAATAAATTTTTGAAATTATAAGGTTGTATACTTTCATTGTTTTAGGAAAACTTCTTTATTCGAAATCCCAGACTGCTTTAAACTATAAAGTTTCTCGTTAAATTTACTTGGCTCGTGATGAAAGCTTTGGTAAATATATTATAACTGTATTTTATAATATAATGAAAAAAAAATAGTAAATAGTTTAATGAGGTAACTACTGATAAACTATAATTTATTGATGACTTAGTTTTGAGCGAGAAAGAGCGCTAACGAGTATGAAAGGGCTTTTAGATCCTTATTTCTGAAAGCCATAAGCTTTTTGGTATCGCGCAAACTTTGCATTTTAAAAGGCTTTTAACTGTACTTTTTAATTCATTTAAAAAGTTAAGTAACCGTGCGCAAAAAGTTCCTTTAGATCCCTAAACCGTTACTCTCTACTCGTAACTTTTTATGATGTTCATTGATATTTTTAACAATATACCCACTTTTTTACCGACGTCTCGCTGTAAAACTCAAAGTTGTCAAAACCGTAAGTGGCACGCTGCATCAAAAAACTTCTCTCCACGTTTGCATAATTACGTGCGCTATTTTCGTTTTCAGCGAACCAGTTCTGGGTAAAATGTCTTTCTTTCAAAAGAATTAAGAAAAAAGATTGTTGGTCATCTAAAATGTAATATTAAAAAACAATTAATTATTACATTTTTATCCGTTTAGAACAATTTTGTAAAATATGGATAATTTTTTTAGGCTAAATATTATCTATATAGATAACTCTCTAATTTAAAAAACTCTCACAAATGCTACTTTGTTCCTTGAAAAATTACTTTGTCCCTTGAGATATATTTCCAAGATATATTTCCAATACAAAGAACTTAAATAGTAATCATTACTAAACTATCTAGTAAATTTGATATTCAGTAAAAGTGGGGACACTGTTAGACCACGCACTGATAAAACTTGGGTACTGATAGGAAAAGTCTCTGGTACTTTCACCTGATTGGAGAATGCGATAAGGTTAGGTCGGGCGCTGTCGCGTGATTGGCGGAGGCAGGCGGAGCAGCAAGGTTGGATCAATAAACGGTGCTCCGTCCGCTTGGTCCCGTCGTTTATCAGTGCCCCTACTTTGACTGTAATAAGAAATTTAAGGATTCATTATATCCAACTGATTATAATGCATAACAAGATGGATAAACAATGAATGCCATCTGACATAATAACCCCAAGATTTTTTATTTTTTAACAATTCCTAAAAGCAATATCATAGGAACAAAGATTTGTATGCATCTATATTGCTACTGTATGTCTTCATTTACTTTTTGTGCCATATAGGGTGGATGTCCCGACTACTGACACGCCCAAGGATCGATTGTTGCATTATTGCATAATTTATACTATTTGCTAAACAAAAATATATATTTTCTATTTATTTATCATAATATATTACATGTAGATAATAAAAACGAGGTTGCAATTTCAATAAAGATTATTATTAATTATAAATTCATGAAATTAATAATAATATTCTCATGAGCTATTACTGACACCCTGAAAATATGTCGGAACCAACTACTGACATCCCGACTATTGACACCCATTTACTTTCATACATGTATTTAATTTTATATCTATTAATTAAATAACATTCTTAAAGTATACTTTGGAATTAAGTTTTTACGTATAGGTATCTAAATAATTAGTTTAAAAGTATCGTCACAAATATTTGAAATCTTTCCCCTGAAAGCGTTAAAGATCATGCAAAATGAACGTCGCCGTTGAAGCCAAGGAGGCTAGATTGTACTCACTAACTCGCGCGGCAGTGGCAGTAGTTGGGCAAATGCACCATTTTCTTGCCGAACTACTGACATGTCAGTAATACGAAAATGTCTAAAACGCTTGTATCTAACGCTTCCATCCAATAATTAAATAAAATGCCTTTGATAAGTCTCCTTTTTGATCTAGTAGATATATCTGGTATATAAATATTACCTATTAAACTACTTTTTATTGTATATATCGCTCTAATATATAAATAATAGTCTTCTCTATTTCGCAATATTTTCATGTTCACTCTGAACACAGACATAATTTTAAAAGTTTTCATATCCTGGAATTTTATTATTATTTTTTAAAAGTGTCTGAAATCGAAAGATGTCACGTTTGTTTATTCATTATACTAATAACAGTTACGGATTGTTTATATATTTTTTTCAGATATTATTTGATAGAGTTTATATTTTATTTATAATGAAATAGATTTAGGTGTCAGTAGTTCGGTGGAGTATCAGTAGTACGGACATCCACCGTATAAAGTAATTTAACGCTTTTTATCAGTTTAACCCATTTCTTCCCAAGCGGTCATTTCATAGTCGATTGGTTTTTTGCCTAAAAAATTGTCGAAAAAAAAAATAATAATAACCCATAGCACTTTTCTGAAGTAAAATTGTTCGCTCTTTCCGATTCTGAAGTCAGAATTTTGAAATTTCCGTTGGAACATTTCAAAATGGCGGTTTTAGGCAAAAAAACCAATCGACTATAAAATGGCCGCTTGGGAAGAAATGGGTTAAGTCGTGGAACTCAGTTCGGCATTCCTTATGATTTCCATTTACCACAGGCAGTTTAGTAACCAGCCCTAGCCCCTGCTAGTAATCGTTACAATTTTCTCTCTCCCCGAATAAACACACTTCCCTATCCAGATTTTCATCCAAATCTCATCCAGATACTAACCCACTGCCTGCACCGTACGAGCAATTTTTCGTCAAGGGCAAAATACATTATACATTTCGAGGACAGGCCGTCGCGGTAGCTAGAAAATGCCCCGACCCAGCGCGGCGCTTGTTTAGATAGGGCGATATCGTAAAATAAAGTCGCCGACCGCCGCCGCGACGCCCGACGTTTATTGATCATAACTTATAGCTTCAACAAAATACCTCAGCCCTCCATAACTCGCACGCGCTTTGTCGCAGCACGCGTGAGTTAAGAAATAAATAATTCGCGACTAGAAGCGCACAAAGGAAGAAAATAAATTACCCGCGCGAGCGCGAGTGCATTTATTGATTCGCGGTTGTGCGCAGTAAATATAACGGAAGATCAAAAACAGTTGCGCCGATAGAGAGGACGCGTCAGGTGATATTTGCATATACGTGGAGTAGTAGCTGTGCACGCTCGCGGCCACAGTGTGTATAAATTCTTTGAAGTGAGCACTTGGGGAAAAAAGGTCGCCGATAGCGTCGCTATATATTTGCATATTTGCAGAGAAATATATGTATGTAGAGGAGAGGGTACGTGGAAAATTCTTCTGGAGTGGTGCGCGAACAAAAAATCGACTAATTTTTGTAGTTTAAGTAAGAAATTTGTATTTTATATTTGACCGGGAACTACAGTCAAATGTAAAATGCAAATGATCGCTCTTTGGGTACTGCATGTAATTATTGAATTCTATCGATCTTCAACAGCTAGTACCCTATTTTAACTTCTTATGGAATAAAATTACGTCACTTAATTTCCATAGAAGGCATACTGAAAGAAGAAAGAAGGAATTAAATCAAGAAAGAAAAATATAATAATGTTAAGAAAATGGTTTGCAAAAAAATTAAATTAATTGTGTTTCGTCAGGATGACATAGACAGGATTTTCATCGACACACAAGATCGATAATAAATCTTTTGAGTAATACCCAAGGAGCGATCATTTGTATTGTATATTTGACTGGAGTTCCCTGTCAAATATAATATAGAAATTTCTTATTTAAATTGAATTGGCATCAGATCACAGATATGCAGTTAAGTCTTCATCCTTGAATGCTAGTTGGAAGCCAATATTCGGCTTCCACTAGTAAAATTTACCACTAAAATCAATATATATGAACCTGAAAAGATTTATCATAGTGTGTTGATGAAAATCCTGTCTATGCAAGACAGTGACGGACGAAGCAGAGCTTAATTTAATTTTTTCCCTTTTCAAACCATTTTATTAACATTATTATACTTTTCTTTCTTGGTTTAATTCCTTCTTTCTTTTTTCGGTTTTCGCATTCCCGAATAATTTTTATAGTGCCGGCTTTTTACGATTTTCTGGGATTTAAAAACTTTGTTTGCGATACGAGAGCTGTAAAGGAAAAGAGAGCGAAATCGAAATATATATTTGGAAAATGTGTTGAGTGCAGGTTGTTGGAGGAGGGGAGAGTTGGTCGTTGTAAATGAGCTCTTTTATCCGCGTGTTACTTTAACTTTGTGCGCGAGAGGCAACTTTTGCGCGTTCGAAAAACAATTACAACAACGAGCTTGCGGAGCGCCGAGCGAAAGTTGCAAACTGCCTTTTCCGACGTGTATGCAATTTGATAACGTCGAAAAATATTTTCCAGCCCGACTGCCCCGATGTAATTCGAAAAGTTTTTTTTATCATTGATGGCGAGGATTATGATTGAGGTGTAATTAAAAGTTCATAGCTAACGGGGCTTTTCGCGTACGTTTGTACGCTCGGCTCTTTGAAATCCGTTTTTTGCGTTAATTTGTAAATTGCCGCCTTTTATGAGAGCTGTGATAGGCATTTTCATCAATTCGGAATACAATTCTTACGCGATTCAACATTAATATATTGCTGTAATCTTCTGTTCAATAATTGCTTCGATATAATCAGAATTAACGTCAGTAAACTTTTGTATAAGTTTTTCTTAATTCGAGCGGCAGTGGCAAAATAATTTCTTATTATTTTGACAATGAAATTGTCGATTCTGGGAAGTCTCATGATTTACCGACTGAGCTTACCGGGCTGACTGATAATTCACTAAATGCTCATCTGAGCTTCTTTTCTCCATCCTATTACTTCCCGATGAGCATTGTGGGCTGCGACATCGAAAAGTATCGCGACCTTGTTCGCTTTCAATGAGAGTATTGACACATCACTGCTGGAGTTAATTACATTGTACTCCTCCATGGTAGCATCGGAATGTTGTTCGCACTGCTTGCAACCAAGATGTTTTGTATACTAAGAGTGAGCTGTGCGGGGTGTCGGTAATAATGGGAATCGACATTGTTGTACTTGCGGATTTAAGACTGTTGCAACACAAATACTTTTCACCAACCACATTTAATCGCAGTCACAACATTTTGCTTCGGAAAACATAGTTTAATTTTAAAGAAAAATCAATGTCTTGATTTATTTACGAAACCCTTCGATATCAATAGGAATATTATAAGGTACAATCCAGTAATGAACATAGGAAGTGAAGATACATATTTAATTCTGTAAGCTTAAAAGGTTAGCTATACGTTAAATTTATAGAGGATTTTACGTTGATTACTATAAATTTAACTTTTGAAACCGATTTTCATGTACCAACTTATTTATACTTAATAGTACATTGTACAACTAGGAGAGAAAATGTATTACGTATTTTCAACACTCATCTTTGTCTCGGGCGCCGTCGGCGCCCTCGACTTCGACTCGTGCTGAATACCTCACCCGAGTCTGAAATAGCTTGTATTCCACACCCCACTAGAAAGCCCACGTTTTTCCCCTGATAAGCGGGGCGAAAGTGGCATATTTTTCCCGAAAACTAGTTTTGCGGGGCGAAAGTAAAATTAGCGGGTCAAAAGTAAAATTAGCGGGGCAAAAGTGAAATTAGCGGGGCAAAAGTAAAATTAGCGGGGCAAAAGTAAAATTAGCGGGGCAAAAGTAAATTTTTTCCAAAAGTGGCCTTTCAGTGGAGAGTGAAATAAAATACTATATGCAACACAAGGCAAAAGTAAAAATCTTCCACTTTTGCCCCTTGTTACATAATGTACTATTCTTTCCGTGTTACACACCGTATTTTTTTCAACAAAGGCATGAAAGGGCCTTTCTTTATGTATGAAAGTTGGGTAGGTGATCGCGTATTTCCAGTCATGCACAATGTACTTGATAATTGTTGTATTTTATTTTTCACTTTTAATCGTACATATCAAATATTTGCAGCTTTTCTTATTTCGATTTAAATCGAAACTCGCGAATGCGCAGTTACGCACTTCTGACTAGCAGCAAACTTCACACTTAGGCGCATGAACAAAGGTTAAACCTGAAATGAGACCTCAGCATATTTCCTACATTTTTCGCAATTTTTGAGTAGCAGGGAAAATAGTACATTATGTAACAAAGGAATAAAGTCGAAGATTATTTCCGAGGGTGGGTTTACTGCCCGAGCAAAGAGAGGGCAGTAATCAACCGAGGGAATTCTCGACTTTATTCCCGTGTTGTATATAGAATTTTATTCCCGACTTAACTGTGGCCACTTTATTGACTTAAATAGAGGGACTTCTGGTAAGAACTAGAATTTATTGAAAATGTATATTAATATAGAGAAAAATAATTTTATAAAAATGCTTTTGCGGGAAAAAAATTTACGGGAAAAAAGTAAATTAGCGGGAATCATATACTACTTTTGTCCTGCTTTTGAGGCCAATAAAGTGATCATTGCGGTTGAGTCGGGAATAAATACTTTTTAATGACTTGGGAATAAAAAATTAAAACTTGAAATAAAATAAATCACTCTTAAAACACTTTTTCATGCAAATTCAACTATATCTTGTGTCTTGATGCATTTGATTAAAGTAGAATTCAGTTTATTATCATTTCAACCACTCTTTAAATACAGGTCAATTTTTAATTCCCTTGTACAATATTTCAGACACTCAGCTACCAATCAACTCAGATTTCATTCCCAAAATCGCTGAAGTCTCTCTTCACAATCAAGCAACCTCGTTTTCTCTAGTAAAAATTTATAACTATTGTTAGACTTGAAACTGAGTATTTGACAATGGTACTAGTCAAAATCTAATCCATCTTTCCGCCATAATTTAACCGCTCTTTAAAACATTTCAGTACATCAATACAAACTTTTCAAACATTAATAAAAGTCTAGAATATAATGCATAATATTTTAACGATATCTGTCAGAAAACCAAGTTAAAAGCCGGTGCAAACATAACCATTAAAAATAATAACGACACACAATACTCGATAAATGATTTCTACATTTTGTCCATAAAAGACGTTTTCCCAGTAAAACTAACTCACTTCGTATTTTTCGGGCATGTATTAATTTCTTCTTATCTCTCCACCTATAATCTTGTTTTTGGTCATTTTTAGTAAATAGCACTTCAGTAAGTAGTTGAGCACTCAATACATGCTTCCATTTCCATCAAAGCTCTCTCGATAGACGGTAATTATCACCTTCACACCCTCCAAAGACCCACGCAACCTCATCTTCCCCGTTCCCCCCAAAAAATCCCCCCAATCCAAAGGTAATCAAGCTTCCGGCTAACGCACAAATCCCTCTAAAGAACTAAAGCTTCACCCCCAAGAGCCCAAAGCCAATGCAGAGCCGATATACCTATACACATCGCGCAGGCGAAAAGTCAAAAAGACGGTGGAGGTCTAGCTGTGTGCCGTGTGGCGTGGCAGCCCAGGTGGAAGCTGATTTCCCGATGCAAATAGCCCATGATTGTTGGTCAATAGAGTCTGAAATAGGGCGGACGTGCAGCAGAGAGATAGAGAGAAAGACGGGTTATAACACAGAAGGGATGCAACAGAGAGAAGAAGAGAGAGAGCGTGAATGCGAAGTAGCTCGGGTTACACGGAATATTGGGAAACGGATTAAATTACTCGCTCGGTGAGTGTGAGAGCGAGCGCGGCTAAAGCGAGATATATAGAGATAGCCCGAGAGCGAGACAGAGGGACTGCGCGGCGGTGTGGCTGATTAATAATGGGTCAGAGTGACGGGAGCTGGCGCCTCGCGTTTAACCTTTCGCCTCGATCGGACTTCCAGCGCTCTTGGGATTATATCCGCTTTCTCTCTCTCTCTCTCTACTGGCGCCTTTTAATTTTAATTTTGATCGAAAGTCGGGGGACTGCGTGGCGCGGCGCTGGATTTATTTCAGGCTTAATTACGCGGATTTCGTGGACCGCGGTATTTTCGGGTGGAGGTGCGACTGAGCTCGGCTGTCTAGGATGGTTTTCTCCGGGATGTGGGGGGATTTAGCGTAGTGACAGGGTTGGAGCGGGACGAGTGGACGTGCGCGGTGCTTTTTGGACGTTTGTACTGCTGATTGTTTGAATATTTAAGAGGGAGGTGTGGAGTTTGGATTTTTTGGGGGGGAGAAATTGGGAATTTTAAGCGAGAGGTTTGTTTGAGCGGGATTTGCGTGTTCGTTAAAGTTTTAAATTTATGGATTAAATGATTTAATGAATTCTGTGTGAAAGTTAGCTATATCTATCTGCGCGAAATGTTCAATATTTATTGCTTTCTCGAAGAGGAAGCTTTTTGATAGTAAATAATATGTTTCGTAAAAACATGTTTTGAGATATAAGAAATCCAAATACACTATTTTTAGACAATGTCTGTATGGGTGTGTGCGTCCGTGCGTGCGTGCGTGCATGTGTGTGTGTGTGTCCATATCTCGAGTAATCCTCGGTAACATTTAATGCTTCAGGGCCCATTTTGTTTTTGTTTTTTAAACGAAGGGGGCACAATAATAATTTTTATATTTTGTCGTTTTTTTGTTCTATAGCGGTTTTTCGATTTTTGGCTTTTAGGTCTTCGGATTTTTGGTACGTTTTAACGAAGATTACAAATCTTCAAGATTCATCGAATAGTTTTTGTTTTATAATGATTTTTCATATTTTATGGTATTTTCTTTCTCAACAAATTTTTGATCGTAGATTTCTTGCGTATTGCGCGGTAATGTTTGACCAATCAAAGCACTTTTTAAACGTTTTTTGGTGAAGATTTGAAATCAAGATGAATTTTTAAGATTTATCGATTCCTTTTTGATTTATAACGATTTTTCATTTTTATGATATTCATGATTAAAAAAATGAATCGCTTTTTTCTTCAGTATTATGCGGTATTTTTTGACCATGCAAAACTCTTTTCTATTTTTTGATAAAGTTTGAAATAAAAAGAAAATTAAGAATCATCTATTCGTTTTTGCTTTATACATCTTTTACATTTTTATAAGATTTTTGTAATTAATGAATAAATCCGTTGTTCATAAAAACGAACAAAGTTTCAAAAATACGAAAATATTTATTTGTTAAAGTATAGTATACATTATATTCATAAATAAAATTTAATCAACAATTATACTGTTGTAAAATTTATTACTGACAATTAAAAAAAATGTAACTGATATGCAAAAACGTTTGAAGTTTTTACACAATTTAAATATTTTTTCATAATCTATGCTCTATGCTATACTTTTGCATAAGTTCAAAAAAAGTTTTATTTATTTCAGACCATAAATTGAGCTTAAACACAGTCAATAATATTAACTTTCATTCATTAATTGTTTAAATTTTTCTTGAATTATTTTAAATAAATTTTGTCTAGTAGGTGTGCGTAAAGAACATTTTTTAAAAACCCCTGTTTTTATCAAAAAAATATCCGTTTACTCCAATAAATTGGAAACAAAAAATTTATTTAATAGTTTAAAAATAACAGAAGATTGTAGAGCATTTTATTGTTATTTAATATATTTTTGATGTTTTCTTTTCCAATTTAAGTTGTAAGGAATAATATTTAATTGAGTTAAAATTTAAATTAAAAAATGACAAAATTTAAATATATACGTATATCTCGACATATTAAAAAGCAATAGACTTGTTATTTTTTTTTCACCACAGTATTAAATATAATAAATAATTTCATATTGGTACAATTTATAATGTTTGAGGAAACTAAGTGCCAATGAATTGGCAGCAGTTTTTTAACTCTTATATCAAGTCAGCATTACAAGAAATCAAGAAATTCATTATATAAAAATGCTATTATTTTTAATTTAAGAGGGCTATTAATTTTTTAATCAAATCCGCTTACATTTGAGTCGCTTTCGACATTTTTAAGTTTACAAATTTTATACTGACAGAAATACGTTTAAGTAATATTTTTACATTTAAACAAATATTAATTCAAATCTACTTATGAAAACTTACGTTCGTTTATAAATTTTTAACACCCTGAGAAATCGTCTAAAAATGTTATTTTAATTTCAATTATGAAGATAATGTGTAATATAAAACATGTTCAACTTTTCGATCCAAATTCAGCATCGCCCCTCCACCTCACGTACGCTAGTTGCAAATTATTTTAGATATGACACTTAATTTATTTATTGTAAAGACACGTCATAAAAAATATTACAAATTCAGGAACCATGCCTCCCATTTAATGTGACTCTCTAGCTTTTCGACCAAAAATTCGAACAAAATGTTTTTGTTTAAAAACTCAGTTTAACTGATAACTCATCACTCATACCTCGCATTCACGCATTCGATTATGTGGGCTAATGACGCAGCAGCTGAAGTCCTTAACTTGTAGAAATCGGGGCCCCGTCTTCAGAAGAAATGCAGTCGGGACGATAACGCAAATGTAGAGTCGGCGCTCCTCAGCTTCTGAGATGCTGCTGGTGATTTTGTCGCCAGACGACGACGGCGAAGAAAAATCGATCGGTATAAATTCCAATCAAGCTGGATCCTGAGGCGGGCAATTCGGCCGCGTCGCTCAGGTGTACAGCGAGAGAGATATATATGCACACGTGCGAGTCTGCATATGATTATGTAACAGATGGCCGCCTTCGGCGGCAGGAGAGCGAGTGATTCTCAACTGCCGAACATTTAGTGCGAAGGAAATATTCGCTAGTGATCCTGGCTTTTCCTCTCTCTTGACTTCTGGTCATCATACGTATTGTGTGTATGTGATCTGTCTCTCTGTCTCTCTTTTTCTCTATCTCTAGTACCTTACAATATCCTAAAAATTTCATCCAGGTTCAAAAATTAGGTGTGCACCAGGATGACTTTCATCGAAACACTGTTTTTATTCAAAATTAATACACTTCCTAGGATAACTCTAAATCTATGAGAGGTAAATGGCTGAAAATGTTTATATAACTTCATAATATCAGTACAAATACGATATGTAAGTATCAATTCATAAAAATCAAAATTGTAGGAAAATTTGATTTCACTACCCTGGAATTCTCCAAATTTCGTCTTAACTTACATTATTCTGTTTTTATTGTTATTTTTAAAATAACAATAATTATATGACTACATGCATTCTATTATTTATAACATAAATTTCTTTAATAAAGACACTTCAATTTTATTCGGAGCTTTGGTACTTTTTGTGTAAATAATACTTTTTAAATGTACGCGTCGTTATGTAAACAAATAACCTAACCTCCATGACGACTAGACATTTAAGGTACATTTTTACCTTTAATTTAGTAAAATACTTAATGTAGTATGATTAGAATTGCATATTACTTCGATTATTATAAAACTGTTATTATTTCCATTATTAATTAATACATAAATTACTTAGTTTATTAATGTTATATTAACTAGAATATTAAGCAGAATCTAGCTAGAAATTAGCCAAATAGCATGTCGTTTTTAACTGATTTCTAGCTAATTTCTTAACCAGAATTAAAGTAGATCTAGAAAATCTAGCTAATATCTGGCTAGAAATCAGCTTAGATTTCTACCAGGGTAGAGAGCCACATTAACAACAATAACCGGGTCAACCGAAAAGTTCACGAATAAATATTCATCAACGATGGCACGAGCTTTCCCACAATAGAAAGCCCGAAAAGCCAATAATTTTAATTGACTACACGTCTCCGCTAACACAAAAAACGCATCGATATTTTACGTCCCGTTAAAAGGAAAGTCTCCGGCATCGCCCGCGTCGCGCCGTCTTACTCCGTCCTTAAAATTCACCCGAGATTTATGTATTTTAATAATTGCCGTTCAGCGAGGATTTATCATCGCGCGCTAAAATCGAGAAGAGAGAAAAACGTCGCGCGTCGCGTCGTGTCGCCGTCGTCCCAGAAGTCCGTAAAAGACGAATAAAACTACCGAGAGAGAAAGAGAGAGAAAGAGAGAGGAGGAGGATTAAAAATGAGTTACGAGATGTTCGATAAAAACAATGATCGTATAAACGCTCGCCTAGCCGAAGCCCCTTGTTATCGCGAGCTTTAAATCCCCCTCCACCCCCGATTCCTCTTTTTCTTCTTCTTCTTCTTCTTCTTCTTACAACATCTGCGTAATTGATATCGCGTATACACATACGCGCGCGCACTGGACGCATAAAAAAGAAGCGGGTCGAACTGAAAATTGGATTTAAACGTCGCGATAAATTTCGCGCCTCCGCGCGGGATAGAGAGCAACTTCTCTAATATCAGTTTATCGCAGTGTCGTTCGACGGAATTATTGCCCCGCGCGCCTCCGCTGATTTTCTAAGAGATCGGGCCGCGTTCGTTAAGGCGACCGCGGGAATGAAACTTTCACGGGGCAGCACTTTGGAAATTGATGAAAAAGACCGTCGTCGAGGCGAGCGAAATGATAAATAATTCGGCCGCGCGGCGAGCTTTCGACGAATGTTATATGTTAATGAGCTAGGGGCGGCCGAGCGAGCGATAAAGCCGGCAATTTTTTAAACGCCGAAATTGGAAATTAATTAATCGCGCGGCCGCGCGAGACCGCGGCAACGATTGATTTTATTGTTTTTGAATTAATTGGCAGTCTGGGGCCGGGCGGCTCGTTGTTATTTAATTATATTTAATAGATTTACGCATAAATCACAATTACCCCGGCGCGCGCGTGTGTGTACACGCGTGCTGTGTGCTGTGCGCGCGGTGCACCGCGATTTATTCGTTATATTGTGTTTTGTCGCCGCGGTAATTAGCATGGGCGATGTAACTGTTTTAAACGAGAAGAATGCGCAATTGTTATGACGCAGTGTTACGTCCTTTCGTTAATTTTGGCCGGAGTAATTCTGTAATTTAATTATTTATTTTAAAATGGAATGCCTGTAATTTATACCATGTGAATATTAAAGTTTTATTTAATTACGGCTTTGAGAAGTTTGATTTATTAACGAAGTTTAATTTTGCCATCGTATTATGTTCGTATAACAATGTTTATATATACATTAGGTATTAATCATTTTAAGAGAAAAAATAATTATGCAATTTTGATATCTTGATAAATTTGAATATATTTTTTAATAAGTCGTTTATTTAATAATTAATTTTGAAAATGTCGAGGAAACTTGGAATATTTGCTTTTGGTTTCGAACTAAAAGAATTGATTTGAAACTATTTATTGTCTTCTTGCAATATTACTACGAAAATACGTGCATTGGTACAATTGAATCATTAGTCAAACAATCTGAAAATGAACAGATGCATTACTTTACGTTTTATTCTGTCATTATTAATATTATTAATATAATGATGCAGGAATAGTGATAGCAGTTTAATTAATTTATCATAGATCACTTATTTTTGTTAAATATAAGATTAGAATTCATATTTTGTAGTGTCAAATATAATATAATAATTATATAAGGAGTATTTGAACAAATTCGATTATTAATTTTTTTATACAAGTGGAACCAACATTTTTGATTATTTTATCAATAATCTTATATTATAAATTGAAAACGAAACTTTCAATATTTTTCTTAATGACGATATATTGACGTTTTTCGTAAAAGGTCATAATCATAAATTAACAGCAGCAATAAATTAAGATGTACAAAAAATTGAGTAAATTCAAGTAAAGTTTATTAAAATTCTGCTGTAATAAAATTTATATACAGCAAATAATGTTTATATTCCATTAGTAAACATTTACTTTACTTTAAAATCGTAGATTTATCCTACTAAATAAGCATTAAATTCAAGTGAATGTTGAAAACTCATTTACAACTTTTTAATTTACAATTCCCTCACGTGGTCTACGGCCATAGATGAAAATCTGCGAGGCTGCAATCTTTCTAACCTTTACAAATTGTTCGGATCCCAAAACCGTACGTTGAAAAAAATTGACCCACTCAATCCAAAGAACGCGGCAAAATATGCCTCTAAGTATGAAAACACTGCATCATGAATGATAAGATCGAGATTTCAGTAAAAGATACCCAAAACTAGTATCTTTCAGTGTCTTTCACTACTTTACCTTGTTACTCGAATTTTTCTAATTCACCCTAGCATGAACCTTAGTAGTGCAATTTCACACCTCAATAAAATCCCAATTCTCCTTTCATATCTCACCACATACTTTCCTTTCCCAACAATCCTCACCATCCACCACGCACCTCACACTCCACCCTCTAAATTAAATTCATCATTACACACACGAGACCAGTCCCTCTCTCTCTCTCTCTCTCTCTCTCTCTCTCTTTCGCAGCAGCACCATATTTCAAACTAGCCTCTAACTTCCTTCCCCCGGAAACCACACCTTCGCTTCTGCGCGCCCACACCCACTACCCTCGCTACCTATATACGTATACGTACGGGCAGCTCGAGCTTTCTCGTTATCGCCCGCGCGCCGCCGACAACTCCATCTCGCTCTATTTTACGCGCGGCGGGGGGCGCGGCCCTGCGGAGAGAACAGGTGAGCCGGACACTAAAAGCGACTCTCTCTGTCTCTATATACCTCTTCCGCCTCCTACTCTGGCTCCGGGCTTTTATATCCCCGCTGCTGGTGCATGCCCGCCACTTTTGCACGAGCTGGTGAACTGCGCCAGCGCGTAAACGCCCTTTTCTTCGCAGAGCGCTCTGCTGCGGGTGGATATGTGCGTGTGTGTGTACACGGTTAAAAAAAGGAATTTCTATCATTGACAACATTCTTCATTTGACGGACTTTAAAGGTGCGTTTTCGTGAAGCGTCAAATTTTTGCGTCAATTTGACCGCGTGATATTTTGACGCGCGCTTTCGTGTTTCTCGTGTTAAAATTGTTTAACTTCAATAAACAATTGAACTGTCATAGATACAATGCATATCGTAGAAAAGGTTATCTAAATAAAAGGCTTCAAAAAGTGTTGGGAATGTATTTATATTTCAAGGAAACATATTTGAACGTTTACAAACCATCATTAAAGTACAATATTACTTTTTAGGAAGATCATATGTGTATAACAGTAAAATAATATACTACAAAAATAATAAAATCATTGGGATTCCCCCGTAAAATGTCACGTGGTCAAGTTGACGCAACAAATTTGACGCACCATGAAATTGCACCTTAAATCACTGTGTAATATTTTTAAACAAATACTTGTTGATTTTTTGTTTCGTCAAAAAGGTAAGTGGAAACTCATAGGCAAATCTGGTTCGATATAATTGAAGTTTATGATTTCTACAAATTTATCTATTTAATAGTAACAAACAAATTTTAAGATGTTATGAATTCGTATTTAACGGTGTACGTATATGTATGTGTATTTATATATGCATACGTGTGTTCTGTATGTGTGTATGCGCGTGTGTGTATCAACGAATGATGAAAGACTGGATAACTGGTCGGAGGTTAGCTAGCTACGGATGGTCCGGTGATTTCGAGGATTGGTACGATGTAATTGAGATGTGAGACGCGGAAATTTTGAACCTTTCTTGTTGGATGGTAGATAAATTTGTTTTAGCGTTGAGATTTTTTTATCGAATATTTGACTAAGGTAAGGTTTTGTTGATTCAAGATTTTACATAAGTCCGTAGACTGAGAAACAAGTTTGTTAAAACAATAAAATAGGCGCAATTAGATCAGGGTATACATTTATAAATCGCATCATGATACGATATCGAGATCGCAAAAATTTCTTAATAAAAAATGTTTATAAGTTAACATAATTTTGTATCACGCATTGAATGATGAGTATTTATTACAATTTTTTAATTTTACGATACATATTGTAAATCTTACGACATTATTTTCTCATAGTATAGTAATTTGTATGTATAGAAATAAGAGAATGTCTCCAGTGTACAAACAGAAATGTACTAAAGTGTATGAATCTACTAAAGTTTGCTATATAATTTTTAATTTTTGCCACATAACTCTTTACAGTGTAGCAAACAGTAAACATAAAGATTATGTTTACAATTTTCTCCAAGAGTATCGTAACATTTGTTATGCAAATATAGGGGATATGATGAACAGGCAACGAGGGTGACGTAAGAGGTATCATAAAGCTTTTCATGACATGGGACGAACTATACACAGTTACAAAGAGAACTGAAGTTTTCAAAGTTTGTAACCGCAGAAATAGAAAGTTTTAATAAATGCTTTATAAACATTAATCCAAAGAGAAACCACTACTTCTGAGTCATGAAGTACGCACTTGTATTTAATGTTTGTTTCAACAATACGTTTTCTTTTGTAGTCTTTTAATCTTCAAGCAAAACTTTCTATCTGTTTGTATTATTTAACCCTTTTAGTCACGAGTTTTTCTTTTGAGGAGTATGAATGTTGATATTTGGTACAATCAAAGTAGATATGAAAGCTAGAATATTGATACAGATTATTATTTGACAAGGCTTTTTATTTTATTTCTATATTTGATTTTATTTGATTTTATTTAAATATTAACGCACTTCAGTTCTTACATTTATGCCTAATTTAAATAAGATTTAAAAAGCGATTTATTCTCCTAAGGGATCCTATAATGCACATGCTAACATACGTTATACTTTATTCACGTAAAAATTGTTTTATGAATATTAGATAAAAATTAGATTCGAAAGAAGTTCTAATTTAACTCTATTAATTTATTTCGAACCACAAATTTGAAAACAACCTAGAATTTTCACATTTTCATTGCTACAAATCTCTATATAAACTTGATACATCATACTCACTTTTGAAAAAGACACGGTCGAATGCCATTAAACGGGCTAAATAACGAACATTAGAGATAAAAATTAAAGACTAAAAGATTATAAATTACATATAACTAACTAACCATCTCCACAACAACCACAAGTAACCCACCAATCAACAACAACCACCCCTCTCATTCCAAAAAAAAAGATCACCACCCCACACCCCATCCCACCCAAAACCATCATCCCCACGTCCAGCCGTAAAGCCCAAACAAAAGGGCAAATCGCGCTATCAAATACAGCGAAGGAAAATCGCGCCGACCCGTCCAACCCCCGATCGTAAACGCCGTGACACGTACCCCTCCCTTGCTCACCATTCGCGCGCGCGCGCGCGCTCGCGCTGTGACATTAATATTTCCGATGACACGCGGCCGACGTGGCCTTCCTTCGAGCGGGCGCGTGGCCGAGCCGAGCGACGCGCCGTGCAGTCGTCGTTGCACACCTGCAGAACGGGTACAACGCGATTTCGCCCGGCGTTTTACGATGGCGAACGGCGAAGTGGGTTGATTTGCGATGAAGTTTCGAATTAGAAAAATTGGAGAGGAGGGGTGAGGAAGATGGAGTATGGAGTATGGAGATGGAGTACGAGGTGAGGGGTATAGTATATTGATTGGCGTGTGTGGGTGATTGTGGATGCATGGGGGTTGCATTGATTTCTTTGGGTTGGTTTCTTCGTTTGTTTGTGTGTTATGGTGTTAGTATTTATAAGTGATTGTTGGGGATGTTGGGGTTGTTAGAAGGTTGTGTATACTGAGAAGAAGCGTGTAGAAATTATTATTTTTGCTAGAATTTTTGTGAAGTAACGTTATTTTTAATAAATATTGTCACATTCATGTATAAATGAGGCAATTTTTAATATAAATAAAGTGTTAAAATAAAATAAATTGTAAATTATGGTGTACAATTTGAAATTTTTATTCTATGTGTATTCCCAGTACGGACAGTATATAATTTAAATAACAATGCATATGTTATACACAAACATTTGACAATTTTAATCACTCACAATATTTGTAGCATATGGACTGTTCAGAACCATGCTGAAACTAGTCCATTTTGAAAAAAGAGTTTTAGTAATTTAAGATGAGTAGTAGCTTTAATGTTATTTATTAATTAATGTATAAAGAAGCTAAATTATTATATGACGTATTTTATTAAATATTGTAATGAATGATCATGAACATTTGCAAAATTTACTTATTTAATTATGTTTCTGAACAGCCCATATTACACCTCACATAATTAACCTCAATATTTAATAATACTATTATATAGATCAGGCGGGCACTTAGCACCCCGGGATTAGGTTAGCTGATGTCAGTATGTAATGATATTGCGAAAATAAAATCGCAATAATGAAAGCACTTTCTTCTCCATTTCTCGACCAATTGGTAATTGATTTTGAGTCAACAATGCAATAAATTAAAAAAATAAATTACAAAGGAATCATTTTCAGGTAGCTATACAACAAACAAAAGATACTGTTTGAAAGAAAAAAGTTTTCTCTTCGAATTTTATTCCCTGCATTCAATTTCCTTGACATTGTAATTTTCATCCAAATTAAACCCTGTTAGAATTTTGCTGTAGACCATCGTGTATAGTTTTCGACGTTTTAATTGAATTTCCGCGAAACTAGCGCCGTATCGAAAAATAGGATTACTATCTTGTTACTATCTGCACTAGATGTGTAAAAAAGCTAGTTCCCTCTATTTTTTTCTACTTGTTCGTTGACCCGTTTTAAAAGTCTATGTCCCACTTGTCGCCTGTCGCGTGGCATGGATCAATCATCTGTCCGACATATATTCCAAATTGAATCCGCTACTCTAAACAATTGCTAAATTGTGGTCCCGAGTTTTTTCTAAATATTTTACTTTGAAACCTTTAAAAATCACGAAATCAAATAAAACCTGATAGAAATTAAATAATTGCTTTTTATTGATATTTTTAAATCCGCACTTTAATTCTTTTAGGTTGTACAAATAACGTGTGCTAGTAGCTTTTACCTTTTACATTTAGCCATTAATTAGAATACCTGCATTAAATTACGTAAATTATTAGACATTTTGGCTATTTTTATAATAAAATAAGTGTTTTATAAATTTGCAGTCCTAAAGTCAGTTTTATCAAAATCATGAATTTTTCTTAAAGTTTATCCTAACTAATTGATCAATCCTCTTACATCGATACTAAAATACATATTTCAATGTTATTATACTATAAGATCTAAATTAGTCGTAAATTAAATATTTCACTCGTTATTATATACAAACTTGAAAAACCACAGCACCCCAACCACTATTTCATATCAAAATTTGTTTATTTATTTTTATCCTGATTTTTCTTGCACGATGTGAACAAAAAACATCAAACGTACAAAACTCTCTTTATACCCCAATAAGAAATGTACATCCATACTAATCTACTAAAATTCTTCTGTTCCAGGTGAGCGAACCCGAATGAATCCTCCACACTAAAACCTCACACCCCGGTCTACGCAACACAAAAATCTCGCAAAACTCCAGGTAAAACCCCAATCTGAAACCTTCAAAGCAGCTCCCGCGCCTAATAGAAGAAATCCCCCTCTAAAACGCGACCTTAATCGAGCTCGCGTACCCTGCACCGCGCGTCCCGTAAAAGCTCGACGCAAAAACAAAAGACGCCAGAGGGAGCGAGGGAAGAAAAGGAATACATGAAAGACCAGTCGGTAGGGTAGAGAGGGAAACAAAATGCGGAATAATAAGGCAAGAAGGGAGCGCGCGCCGGTACTTAACGAGTTTCACTTTCGGTAAAAAATGCAAGAAGGAGGGTCTCTCGGTGCAGTCGCTCGGCGCCCAAAGGGGGTATGTAAGGACAATGGCGATAATGCATGTTGCACGATCTGCACTTACGCTATCCTTCCATCTCGCTACGCTCCTCCTCTCATCGCTTATTCCCTTT